>CM075766.1:14081071-15396785 GCA_037974665.1 Ehretia macrophylla
TGAATTTTGATTTCAATGGGAGATAAAAAAAGAGACGGATCAAGTAAATCTATCAGTGATCATTTGATTTAGTAGTATAATTTTCGTTTTAGGTGCAAGAGGTTTCAAGATTAATTTTTGTTGTTTAGCATCCTAAGTAATGTAATTGAATAAGAAAAAAGAAAGAAAGAAAAGGTAATCCATCCATTTTTCAGTTGGAAGTGACTCTGCCTTTGTCCTTATATTGAGGGTAAATGGAAAGAAGGAAAATGATGACGTTCAAAAAGAATAAATATCTAAATTATATAGCATTTTGGTTTGATTGCGAGTTCTTATTGTTCCGCTTTATATATGATCCTAAAAATTGAATTTTTTAAACCTTCAATTGGACTAGGATTCACATAGAACTCATAGACTTTTATAAGTCACACATCCCCGCAAGAAAAAGAGGGAAATGGCTTGTTTAACAATGTTCTTTTTTTTTTTTTTTGTTATGTGGAACAATTTTTAAATACAACTTTTAAGAACAAATAAATAAAAAATTTGTTCAGAGTAGAATTATTCTCTAAACAATTTACTAAAATGAAGACACCCTTACAATTATATTAGCAATTTTTTTTTTTTTTAATCGAACTACTAAGGTGCATCTTGATTTCTTAGAATCTTGGGAAATGAAAATCAAGGTGCCGAGATTTTGGTAAACTATCATTTCTTAATAAATTAGCAGAAACAAAAAAAGAAAAATTACATGCGATAATTTAAGTACGCAAAGATGTTTCAGAGCATCATGTCATAAACAGTTATCAAAAGCTACCATCAGTTTTAAAATCACAAATATCTACACTTCTGTATAAATTGAATTAAGATCAATATTTTAAGAGGATTTTGGAAAGAAAAGAGGAATTTCAAAAACTTACGTCCTGTCTCATGCGTGACATGCATGGGCAAAGAAAGCAGCTATTTCGTGTTTAGAATCATTGACAGAACCAACATTTCCAAATTGAGGCTATTGATTAAGGGCCGCAAGAAAAGCAGCTCGAGTATAGAAGCCCTTTCCGGCACAACTCGAAGCAGCTTGATCAACAATCCCATTAAAGAATGCATCAGTCACGATATCAGCAACAACATTGAAATCATTAGTATTAGGTGTTGGTGCATAAAAAGGTCCTTCTCGGCGCCCTCTGCCACAATACGCATCGCTAGTGCCACAATAGCCAGTAAATACTGGCTGCAGCACAGATCTGCTGGACAACCACAGTTCTGACCAGAATATGGATTTCTCAGAATATTGTAATAACAACTAATGCAAGCATAAGTGATTGCGTATCTTTTCCTATGCCAAAGGCCACCATTTTGATAGAAATCTAAGGGACATTTAGCGGGGTGGTGTGCAGAAGTGGCTTGATACATTACATGTATATAGTGCATGCAGTAATATGAATGTGAAAAGGAGGCAGTAGATCTGACTGCGGAGAATAGAGCAACCGGTGACGAAAAGTCAGATGTAATTAAGATTTAGAATCGAGAAATGTAAAAGAATTCTTGTGATCTTGTGAATTTTAGTGACTTACATTGATTTTCGACTTTGTTGATCTAAATAAATCTTGCCTCTATTCTTCTTTTTGTTTTCGTTTTTTTGCTTATTGTGCTAACAGACACACCCTGACTCTCATTCACAATCTTACCAATTTTTATGTTTCCTTAGCTAGGATATTCTGTAGAAAATAAAGCTAAAAAATTAAAGAAAATTCTAAAGCTGAGAAAGTCTACCATCTTAGATAGTTATAGACCTGAAGAAAATTCAAGATCTGCAGAGAAGTCCAAATTGTACAACCCTGGAAGATTTGAGGTATTCAGACTCACGCAGTCAAATTTGAAGACAACTTAAGCCAGATTGTATTCAGATTATTAAGTTAGAAAATTCTATGCATACATTTCAACTATAGATATGAATTATTAATTTTTAGTCAGTTGTAGTCTTGGTCATCACAGGCCACAAACACATAGTTCACTATAAGCCGCCCAGTGATGTTTCCTTGGCCATTAGTGTCCAGACGACGAAACACGCCAGTATCCAAATCGAGTCCTCCATTACTGCATTGATCAATGATTCTTACTGTTTCTTCTGTTTCAGTGGCTGTATTGGTAACCCTTAAGCACTTGCCACAAGCTTCCTGGCCTCTTGGTCCAACAGGTCCGCAGAAGGCAGTCCATGCATATTTCTGCCTCCAGGCAAGGGGCTGGTTGCCATACCATGTTGAGCAGTATGCACTAACAGCATACAAGTCCCATCCATTCTGCTCTGGATAATAATAGTGATATGTAGCCCTGACATTAGAAGCACTGATCTGCGCGGCGGCAGCGGCCACCAGAGAGATGAAGAAAACTAGTTATATGATGTCTCTTTTGACCAAGTCAAAAAAAAAAAGGTTGTTTTCAATTTTTTGCAGCATTTTCAACATTTCAAGAAAAAGCTCGAATACAATAAGCAAAGTATGGAATGTTCCTATTCAATTATGGAATAAGGAAGATTTGAGTCTTGTTTCAAGCTATATTGGAATCCCCTTACAGATGGATTCCGTGACTGATGAGTCAAAAACTCGTTTGGGCTATGTCAAGGTGTGTATTGAGATAGATTTGTTCAAGGACCTTCATCTTATGGTACCTTTGGACCTAGGAGGTGGGGAATCAGCTGATATTGAGGTCGAATACACATGGCTACCACAAATATGTAAGAAGTGCAAGCAAGAGGGTCATAAGGAAGACAAATGCAAGAATACCAGGCAGGAATGGCAAGAAAAAGTAAGTGAGGAGGTGACAATTAACACGATAGCTGAGGAAAAAGCTAGTCCTTCTGTGGAAGAAAAGGAGGATTCAGATTGGAATGAAGTTCACAAGAAGGGAGATGGGGAGAAAAAAGATCAGTCTCAGAATAACAGGGAGAGTAGCAGCAAGGGTAAGCTATTAGCAAGGAGGACACATTTACCCACAACAACTTTTCTGTTCTTGATCGGGTTGAGGAAGATTTGGACCAAGCCATAGCGAATATAGTAAATTCAGAGCTCGCCGGGTCTGGCAAGGTAGGGAATCACCCTAAGGACTCCCAACCTGACCCTCCTGATGATTAATTTAGCTTCTTGGAATATTAGGGGTATGAACAAACCCCTGAAGCAAAGTGATATAAATACTTTTGTTAAAAAGAAGAATATTAGTGTCCTAGGTTTGCTTGAAACCAAAATTAAGCAAAACAATATGCAGGGTATTATGCGAAGGAAGTTCCAAGGTTGGGAAATAATTCACAATTACAACTGGTCTCCTAGGGGTCGAATCTGGATTTTATGGGATAAGCGGAAGGTAAATGTAATGGAATGTGCATCCTGCGACCAAGCGGTCCTCTGTGAAATTCAGGACTTGAGCAATGGCAATCGGTTCTTCACCACCTTTGTGTATGGGTTGAATGAAAGTATTAACAGAAGAGCTTTATGGAAAAAACTTGTTGAATGGAAAGATATTGTGGCTGACACTCCTTGGAGTGTGTTGGGGGACTTTAATGAAATCATCAAACCGGAAGAGAGGCTTCACAATAACAATTTATCTCTTGGTGCTATTGAATTTGGTGAGTGCATAACTGAAACTGAGTTATTTGAACACCCGTATACTGGTCCGTGGTTTACTTGGAGTAACAAGAGCTTTGGGGCGGGTCTTTGTGCTAGTAGAATTGACCGAGTTCTCGTTAATGCACACTGGTTTAATATGTTTGATATGTCTGCAGTGGTTGTTGATGCTCATATCTCTCCTGATCATTCCCCAATCATCATTAACATGTCAACTGTTGTCTCTCATTGCCCGAAGCCATTCAAATTCTATAATGCCTGGGTTAAGCATGATGATTTCTTGCCACTGGTACAAAATAATTGGAGTAGCTACTTTAGTGGTACTCCTATGTATGTTTTGTATCAGAAACAGAAAAAATTGAAGCAAGCTCTTAAGGAGTTTAATCAGTCCCATTTCTGCAATTTAGCAAATCAACCAGATGATATCAGAAATGAACTCAGCCTGGTTCAGACTCTTATTCTTAATGGTAATACCTTTGAATCTGTTGCTAGTAAAGAAAAAATGTTTGCCAACCAGTTGCATGATATAACACTTCGAGAGCAAGAGTGTTTAATGCAGAAATCCATAATTAGATGGATGAAAGAAGGAGACTGTAACACTTATTTCTGATGACGGTGTTGTGCTTGAGTCGGAGAAGGATATTGGCGACGAAATTACGGGTTAATTCAAGAACCTTCTTGGAAATAGCCGTGAGGATAGTCTCCAAGTTTCAAATGAGAGTTTGAAATCGTTGCTTAACAAGACTCTGACTTTAGTGGATGCGAATGAATTGGTTGAGCCGATAACGGACGGATGAAGAGATTAAAGAAGCTATGTGGAATATTCAAGATGATAAGAGTCCTGGGCCAGACGGGTTTTCTTCTCTATTCTACAAAAGTGCTTGGCATATCGTGGGCTCTGATATTTGTACGGCTATTAAGTCAGCCCTGAATGATTGCAAATTGTTGGGGGAAACTAATGCCACAATTATCACCCTTGTTCCCAAAGTTGACAACCCATCCACGGTGAGTGACTTCCGGCCCATTTCATGCTGCAATACTATTTATAAATGTCTTTCGAAAGTCATTGCTAACAGGCTAAAAAGGAGCCTTAGCTCAGTTATCTCCACTTCCCAGTCTGCTTTTGTTGAAGGTAGAAGAATGATGGACAACATCCTGGTTGCACATGACCTCGTTAAAGGGTATAGGAGAAAACAAGCTAGTAGAAAATGCACACTTAAAGTGGACATCAAGAAGGCGTATGATACATACAATTAGATAGAGTTTTATCCTGAAGACTATGGAAGCTTTGGGGTACCCGAGGAGGTTTATTAATTGGATCCACATGTGTATTTCTACTCCTAGTTTTTCTGTTGCAATAAATGGGCATTTGGAATGTTATTTTAAAGGTGCAAATGGCCTTAGACAAGGTGACCCAATCTCTCTGTACCTTTTCGTCATTGCCATGGAAGTGTTGAGCAATTTCCTCAAACATACTGCACTGAAAAAGAACTTCTCCTTTCATCCTAAGTGCTCGAAAATGAGGTTGACTCATCTTGGCTTTGCTGATGACCTGCTGCTTTTCTTCAAGGCCGATATTGGTTCAGCAAATTGCATTAAGGGTGCCCTAACTCTGTTTTCAAGCCTCTTGGGTCTGAAAATTAGCCGGAGAAAAGCTCCATTTTCATTTCAGGTACTCCAGATCATATCAAGCAGTCTATTTGTAACATCCTTAATGTCGTGAAAGATCAACTTCCTGTGAGATATCTTGGGGTTCCCCTAATCACAGGAAAAATTAGACATCAGGAATATGAGTCTCTTTGTCAAAAAATTGTTGCCCAGACTAAACATTGGACAAATGCTTGGCTTTCTTTAGCAGGTAAATTATTTCTTGTTAAGTTCGTCCTCTATAGCATTTATAATTTTTGGTGTAGTATTTTTGTGCTGCCCAAGAGTGTTATTCGCAAAGTTAAACATCATTTAACTTCATTCTTGTAGGGGAATAAGGAAAACTCTGAAGTTATTCCTGGGAGAACATTTGTAGACTTGTTGATAAAGGGGGTCTTGGTTTGAGGAAGCTTGAGGATGTGAGTTTGACTGCTATCCTGAAACAGTTTTGGTTGTTGTATTTTGATCATCAGTCGCTTCTAGGTAATTGGGCCAAGACAGTGTTGCTGAAGAACAATAGTGTTCGGAGTATACTTATCCCGAACGATGCTTCTTGGGCGTGGAGGAAAATCTTGGAAGTGAGGGATATTACTTATCAACTTATTAGCCATAGAGTTGGGAATGAAAAAAATACTTTCTTATGGTGGGATAGGTGGCATCCAAGAGGCAAACTTTTGGACCTAGTCAACAATAGCACCTTTGTGGCTTCTAGACTTGGGTCAAACAGTAAGGTGGATGTGATCATTAGAGCTGGCGGTTGGAGCTGGCCAAGAACCTTGGGTAGCTTGGATGATAGTTTCCTTCCTTAGCCCACGGATCTTCCTGATCTTATAACTTGGCAGGCAAGTTTGAATGGGAAGTTCTTCACTGCTTTGACTTGGGAGTTTGTTCGTGAGAAGCACAGTAAGGTTGATTGGGAGTTTTTTGTTTGGGAAAATTCCCATATTCCGAAGCATAGCTTTTGTATGTGGCTTGCCATTCTTGATAGATTGCCTACAAAAGATTGGCTTTTGAGATGAGGTATGCAAGTTCAGAGTAACTATGAGCTTTGTCATATGGGGCTAGAATCGAGGGATCATATATTCTTTGAATGTACTTTTAGTAGGAGAATCTGGAGGATGTGTGTAAAGTTTGCAATGGCAAGTGTTGGAAGTATCCAATGGAATAAAGTACTGCATTTTATCAAGAACAATTGCAACAAGGATATGGTTAAGGTTGCACTTCTCAAGCTTATCTTTTCAGCTTGTATTTACCATCTCTGGAAAGAATGTAGCTGTAGATTGTTTGAAAATGGGGCTGCAACAGAGGACCAAATTGTGGTGTTGATACGTGAAGAGGTGAGGATGAAAATGCTAGCCGGAAAACAGTATCAAGATACACTTAGTTTTAGTACCCTTTGTGACTATTGTGACCTTAATGTTATACTTGTTTAGTTTCAAGCTTTTGCTTTGATCCTGTTTATTTGTTTATGGTTGTAAGTTTATATATTCGTTGTTTGTAAGTTTGTTTTTGAAGTGAAATGAAAATTCCAACTGGCTTAACCAAAAAAAAAAAAGGAAGTAAAATATGGAGTACAAGATTTTCTAACTTGAGAGGGAGTGTAGAAAATCAAGCTAGAAAATCAAAGAAAATTCGGGAGATAAGAAAAGTCTACCATTAGAGTCAACATTTCCAAAGAAGGTATGAATTGAGGGCCTCAAGAAAAGCAGCTCGAGTATACAAGCCCTTTCTGATACAATTCGAAGCAGCTTGATCAGCAATCCCATTACTCAATCTAAACCTTGACGGAAGTACTCTAATATCATGAAACAAACACGCTACGACACTAAACTCCTCTTCTTAATGACTTAATGACAAAATCTTGGTGGCTGTCAGAAAATAGAGCCTATATAATCATGTTATAATGCTATACATTACATGTTAACTTTTTAGAAATAGAGGTTAAGATTCTTAGACCAACTCCAATAGTTTACTTAAAAACTTCTTTACCTTACATGTAGGAAAGTCGTTAGCACAAATGAGCTCACAACAGCTTTCTTAGGTGATTGCTAAATTTTTGGGTATTCTTGAACTCATTTTCCGTATCTCCACAATCGGGATAGAAGGAACATCCTTTAGCCCTTTGCCTATCAGCTTGGCAGGCAAGCTACCTTGAATCGTCTGCGGTTTCGATTCATTATGATCTTTCTAGGGACATATTTCGTATTGCTTCTTTGATCACAACAACAATAATGTCACCAACATGAACATATCGACGATTGCTATCTCCTATGATTCCAATACACTACTGGCAGGAAAGAAGAACCGAGTCCGATCTCGTCTCCCCACTCTACCCAAACCTGCCCCTCTTTTCGGACGAACTAAAAAATACAATGCTCGCTCTGTTGCTGTATATATATATTTTTTTGTCCGTGATTTACCAATTCCAAAGTTTCTTTTTGATTTGATCAAAATCTTTTATCCCATCTCCTATCTCTCCCAACGGTCAGACGACTAAAGTAAAAAAAAAAATTATTGAATTGAAATTGAAATAGAGATTTTCTAAAATACGAAATTAATTAAATGGACAGAAGTTATGGGAAGAAAATTGGAATACGAGATCTCCACATGTAAGGAAATTATCCAAATTCCTTTATGTACGAAAAAAAAAAAAAAAAAGTTGTTAGAATTGGCCTTAGTGAGGCAATGAAGATACTAAAATTGAGCAATACAACTAGGCAAGCTGCTAATTTCCAACGAATATATGAGAAAACACTAAGAGAGAAACATGGGGGGTTAAACTACTAGCTAGTTATATTACTTCAACTCACTTACCCCGGTTGCATTCTGATCATTATCCATTCTTTGCCCTGCTCGGCACCCTTTGGCACAATAGTCATTTTCTGCGCCACAGTAGCCATATTGACTGCCGCAAAGATCCGCTGGAATACCACATTTCTGACCATAAACAGAATTTGAGAATATTGTCGTAACAACTACGGCGAGCATAACTGATCCCATATGGTTTCTTATGCTGAAACCATCCATTTATGATAGAAATGTAAGAGAGAGTTAGCGAGGTGGTGCCCAAAAAATGGCTTGATACAAAGGGATATATATATGTATGATTGATATGAATGTGGAAAAATGATATGCGTGTGGAAAAATGATATGTGAGTGTGGAAAAATGTTGTAGTCCAGCCCCGAAAGGGGTGGCTGTCATTTGATTACTGCTGCAACCCGGAAGACGGGTTGGGGTGAGGTTAAATCACTGACATAACTGTTTGGAAGTGTTTTTGATATTTTGTTTTGTACAACAGTTTTTAAGAACAGTTTTGAAAAATTAATTTTAAAAACAAAAAAATAAAAAAATTATTTGACTAGAATTGTTTATGAAATAAGTTTTTGAAACAAAACTACAAAAAATTTGTTTGACAAAACTGCTCTAAAAAATTGTTTTAAAAACAAAATACAGAAAATATGTTTGGGTGTCAAAAGTGAAAACACATTTTTTATAATTCATTTATAGTAAATTAATAAATTAAAGGGTAAATTATTTTAGAGATTGTTAAATTTTTATTCTAGTCTTGTCAAACTATTTTTTGCTATGAAAAGGCCATTATTTTTTAAAAATTATTCTATTTAAGTCAATTTGTTAAATTCCATAAAAAGAACTTATGGAGATGAGTTATGATATAAACAATTAAAATAATGATTTTCTCCTTTTAATTTTTATTTTATATTAATTTTTTAAAATTGATTCTATTTAAGTCATTCCCATGATTGAGCAAAAATTGCAAAGAGAACAACTTCCTCATAAAGTGTACTTCAACCAAGCTCAAGAGGATGACAAACTTAATCTCCGAGGGTTCCCAAAAAAAAAAAAATCAGAATGATCATTCCGTCGGAGGGGGGCGGCGATGCATGCAATCCCAGGGAGGGATGTTTGGATTTAGGGGGATCAACTTTGGATTTGGAGGATCCGGTGTTGGATTTGGGAGATTTGGGTTTAGGGGGATTCAAGAAAGTATGAATGTCATGAATTCTAATCTGAAAAAGTCGGTGATCAATGAGTATAAATATGTCATGTATGCAACTTCAATCACATGTAATTAATTCTCTAGCCTAAACACTCTTTGTCTTGCTTTTTATTTATTTATTAATAAAATGTAAAAAATACATTATGTTAAGATAACTGAGATTCAATCTTAAAACCAACTAGTAACTCTTTGTCTTGCTTTTAAGCTATTTTCTCTTTCTTTAAGACAATACAACTGACTTTAGTATCAGAGTTGTCCCACGAAGATAATCTACCATTTGTTTATTTTGTAGAAATCATGTTCAACAAGTCCATTAAATCTCTTTATCAAGTTTTACCTTAACCAAAATAATTCAAAATATCAATTTTATGTATATTAAAACATCCCAAGACAATAAAATGTTAGAAAAAAGTAATTAAATGTTAAAAAGTCTACTATAACCAGATGAATCCAAATCAGCACAATTATATCCAACCAGATAATAAACTTCTGCTAATATGATGAGGGTTAGATCCGTACACAGCCATCCCTTTCGTGATGAATTGGATCATCACCAGGGACAAAAATGAGACATCACAATTAATGATTCTGCAAAGAGCTAGGACCATCACTTGGACTTTCGTGATGAGTTTAACTGTGCCGGGCAAGAAGAGTTCAAGCAAATCAACTTTCTCTGTAGACAAGTCAAAGTCAATTTCGACCCACCAAAAAGAAAAAGTCACAGTCAATCCATTACCCAAATAAGTCTTTGTTTTTTTTTTTTTGTGGGTCATAAATAAGTTTCTCTATAGACAATTCTCAGTCGGTCGACAACCCATATTACTCCGAATGTCTGAAACCATAGGGCTGCTCTTGTTTTAAAATCTTGCTAAGGTCATCGATAAGATCTTCTTCTAAGATTTTTTTCTTAAGAAACATTGACATCTTTAGAGCTTAAAGAACTTTGAATACAGTGGACTTTTTTATTTTTGTTAGAAACATCAAATTAATTAAATAAATATTATTTAACAATGTAAATTTATAGAACAAGTTCATTTAATATAGTATTAGAGCCCTGTTACAAAAAGTCTTATAAGGTCATCCTTAGCAGAGGATGTAAACTGCAATCATAACACTTTATAGAGGCTCTAATGTATAAACATCCAACCACAGCAGTAAATTTAAAGACCCAAAAAAAAAATTTTTTTTTTTTAGAGACCCAAATAATAAAAGTTGATAAGTCTGCAAAAAAAGTAACAAATTTGGAGACTCACTGTAGCGAGTCTCCAAATGTCTGTCAAATGACAGACATTTTCAGAAAAAAAAAAAAAAAAAAAAACAGAAAATCGACTGCTACAAATTTTCTAGCCGTTGAAGGTGAACGTTGGCAACGGTCACCTTCAACGTATGTTTATATACATATACATATTCTGATTTTGTTTCAAGTTGAAAGCAAAAAAAAAAAACAAACAAACAGAAAGATCACAACTCCCATCGAAAGAAAAAAAGGTAATTTTTAGTTTTCTCTCATGGTGGTGAAGGGAGTGGGGGGTGGTGATGGTGACGGTGATGATGGCGATAGTGGCGAAGGGAATGGGGGGCGGCGATGGTGGCGAAGGGAGTGGGGGGTAGTGATGGTGGCGATAATGTGAAGGTGGCAGTGGTTTTGATGGTGTGACGGTGGCGATAATGGCGAGGTAGCGATGATGACGGTGATGATGGCGATGGTGAGGGTGGTGATTATGGCGAGGTGGCGACGGTGACGGTGACGGTGATGGCGAGATGGCGATGAAGTGAGGGAGGCGCGCAGGGATGGAGAGGGGAAATGAAAGGGGATGGGGGTAGGGTTTGATTTAAGTTTACATATTTATATTTTTTTTAACTGATTTTTTGTTTTTTTTAATTTAAAAAATTAAGTTATTTAATTTATTATTTTTATTTGTTAAAGTAAGTTTTTTTTTTAAATTTTATTCATGTAAGTTTTTTTTTCAATATTTTATATTAATATTATTTAATTTTATATTTTTTGTAATTTTATTCAATTAATTTTTTTTAGTTTGATATAATTTTATTCAATTTTTTTTTGTTGAAATTTTGTTCTTCATATTATTTTAATTTATATTAATTGTATAATTTTTATTCAATTAATTTTTTTTAATTTTGTTGAATTTTTTTCTAAATATTTTCTTCATATTATTTAAATTTATATTTTTTATAATTTTATTCAATTTGTTTTCTTCATATTATTTAAATTTATATTAATTGTCTAATTTTTATTCAATTAATTTTTTTTAATTTTGTTGAATTTTTTTCTAAATATTATTTAAATTTATATTTTTGATAATTTTATTCAATTTGTTATTTGTTAAATTTTTTTTCTTCATATTATTTAAATTTTAATTAATTGTCTAATTTGTATTCAATTAATTTTTATAATTTTGTGGAATTTTTTTTCTAAATATTATTTACTTTTATAGTTTTGATAATTTTATTCAATTTGTTATTTGTTGGATTTTTTTCTTCATATTATTTAAATTTTAATTAATTTTGTTGAATTTTTTTTGTTCATATTGTTTAAATCTCATTAAATTTTTTTTTCTTCAGCTATGGATTCTGGCGAAGGAGTTAGGGGCCACAACTTCACTATTGAAGAAGATATCGCGTTATGTCGAGCATACCTTATAATTAGTGAAGACCCAATTACAGGCCGAAACCAAACATCATCAACAATGTGGACGCGAATCTTTATGAAATTCGAAGAATTTCACCCTCCAACGACTCTGTTGCAAAAGAGAACTGCAAAATCTCTAAAATCACGATGGACCCCGATAAACAAAAAAAGTACGAAATTTGCGGAGTATCTTGCTCAATCTCAAATGAGACCGCGGAGTGGAGCAAATGTAACAGATATTGTGTGTTTTATGCAGCAAAATATGTTGATTTAGTTTTTTTTTTTGTTTTTAAATACTCATGGTGATGTACTTTTTTGTTTTTTCAGCTTGATGATGCCAAACGACTTTACGCTAATGTTACAGGAGAGAATTTCAACCTTGATCATTGTTGGTCGATATTACAACATGGTCAAAAGTGGAGAAAGATTACCGAGTTCCACCAAGGTCAAAATGCATCTCAAGAGGGTATACCGTTTTCTTTTGAAGATGACTCTCCAAATGAGTCAGTGCCCGAAACCCAATCTGAACCGTCATCCTCGAGGCCAATTGGAAGAGAAGGCAAAAAAATTAAAAAAAGGGCAAGGATGTTACGACAGAGATCGTTCAGCAAGGAAGAGCAATGCAAAAACTTATGAAAGAGTACAAAGAGAGTTCTGACTGGGCAACAGAGTATAGTATAATGTCGACAAAGACTTCGACCATCGAGACTCCGGCCAGAAGAGCGTGGATGATTGACCAACAAAACAAAATCATCGCCAATAGGTCATCTCGTTCTATCAACTTTGACGATGATGGTTATCGTCCTCAAATGCCTTGAATTGTTGTACTATTATATTGTTGTTGTTTCTACGTGTGTTGTACTGTTGGTTTGTTTACATATGTTGTACTGTTGTAATATAATTGAATCTATATTTGGTTTGAGAAATTTGTGTACAATTAATTTTTACACCATTATTAATTCTTTTTAAAAAGGAACACAAACAGTGAATTTATTAAACCAGGACTTAAAAGACGAGAACAATACAACTATTGATGTCACATATTGAGATCTCCTGTACGAAACTCGTTCCAAACATACTCAACTAGATCACTTCGGAGTATATAGTAAGCTGCTTCGTTCGTCACCTGACGGCGATTGTTTAAATACTCAGTAATTGTTATGGGATTTCGTGCATGTTCCACAAGGGCCTCTTCTACATGGTAAAGTGATGGATCATCGTTGAAATCATCTCCTTCTTCCTCGCGATTATCTTCTACAATCATATTATGTAGAATATTACAAGTCTTCATAATTTTTCCAAAATCACGTTCGTGCCAGAAACGACATAGACCTTTTATTATCTCGAATCTACTCTGAAGGATACCAAATGCTTGCTCCACATCCTTACAATAGGCTTGTTGCAACCTATTGAAAAGCATCTTATCACGCTCACGTGCATCTGAAAATTCTTGGACAATTGTGGACCAGCGAGGATATATACCGTCAGCCAAACAATATCCTTGACTATAATTTCTGCCGTTAATGGTATATCTTATCTGCGGTGCTTGACCTTCAAGGATATCGAAAAAAATCGGTGAACTATATAATACATTCAGGTCATTTCTTCCACTAGGTGTTCTGAAAAATGAATGTCATATCCATGTGTCATAAGATGCAACGGCTTCTAGTATTATAGTAGGATGACCATGGTGTCCAGCATATGTTCCGGCCCATGCAGTAGGGCAATTTTTCCATTCCCAGTGCATGCAGTCCAAGCTACCCAGCATTCCCGGGAACCCACGTTGTTGTGCCTTTCGAAGAAGCCTATACAAGTTCGCATTATTCGGAGGACGTAAATATTCATTGTTGTATAATGCATTGACGGCCCAACAAAATCGCTTTATGGACTCCAAACATGTAGTCTCTGCAATCTTCAAATAGTCATCATTTGCATCTGCAGGGTTTCGGTATGCAAGCATACGAAGCGCCGCCGTCATCTTCACATAGGGAGATAAGCCTTGCTTTCCTGCAACATTTGGTTTTTGCTTGAAATAATCGTCATAGTTGATGATATCGCCCATTATTTTCAGCAATAGTTCACGACGCATGCGAAAACGTAACGTGAACTGAGCAGAAGGATACAAAGGTTGATCAACAAAATAATCCGCCATGAGTCTTTCATGGGCACCAAAGTGGTCTCTGTTTTTGGATCGTCGGCATAATTGACGTGACGAGCTACTATTCTCTTCTTCCGTAGCAAGCTGATATGCAATTTGCATCATCGATTGGCGTTGATTGAACATGGTCATCATCATTGCATGACCACGACGACGGTTATTTTGATGGATCCGGACATTTTCATCAAATGGAAGGGAATCGGGCTTGCCTCCTTGGTTGGACATTTTAGAATATGGGATGTAGAGTTTAGAGTGAGTGGTGAGAGTTGTGGTGTTTGATTATGGTGATTGTGAAAGTGTTGGATATGTATTATATATAATTGTATGAGTGGCTAAAGGATAGAAAATGGACATACGATATCCGCCATGGAGAATCCAATCCAATGGTCTTTGTGGGGATGAGAGATTTCTTTAGATAAGATTAAAATGGACGGACGAGATTTAAGTTGAAAATCCAATCGAAAGGACTTTATTTTGGATAAGAGATTTCATTGATGATAAAGAATGGATGACCGAGATCGTTTAGTTGGAAATCCAATCCAAAGGTCTTTATTTTGGATGAGAGATTTCATTGATGATAATGAATGGACAACTGAGATCTTTTAGTTGGAAATCCAGTCCAAAGGCCTTTATTTTGGATGAGAGATTTCATTGATGATAATAAATGGACGACTCAGATCGTTTAAAGAAAACCCAATCCAAAGGCCTTTATTTGGATAAGATATTTTGTTTCATGATAACAAATTAATGGATGAGATCATCGAGGAAATATCATAGCCAATGGCCGTTATTCTGGTTTCTCAAAAATTAGTATTGTTGTAATCGAGTATAGTTAACGATATAATATTTGGCAAAATATAATCGTTGTTGGAATTAATTAATTTTTAGGTTGAAATGTTCGTAAAAAAAATTATGAATTTATAAGTATATAAAAAAATCAAGTACTAAAATTCACGAAAAAGTAGCACAAAATTAGATTATGTTGAAAAATTAATAGAGTATCTAAAATAGAGACCCAAACACTAATGTAGTTGGAAAATTTTGAAAGACCCAAAAAGTAACTAAACTTTTAGGTAGGGTCTCTATTTTGTTAAAAGTCTGTAAAATAATTTTTAGAGACTCATGATTTAGATACTCTGGTAAGGATAGCCTAAGGACTACGTGAATCGCGCAAAAACATTGCTTGCACGAGAGGGCCCGGAGTTAATATTGGAGACACAAGTCTTGTTACTATTATCTATTTTACAACACATGCATAGCTTTAAAACCTCGTTTGCACGTAAGAGGAGGCCTATTGGAGACATTAAACTAATTAATCAAAAACCTTACTTGCACGTGAGGGTTAGAGACACAAGTCTTATCACTATTATCTATTTATCACATATATAACTCTGAAAAACCTCGAATTTGCACGTAAAGAGACCTATTAGAAACGTTGAATTAATTAAATGTACATTACTCTCTAACTGGTTAAAATTTTAAAATAAGTGATCATTTAACAACAACACTTGACTTTATACTCCACTTGTCTTTCTTGGTCGTGAATTCATCTACCATATTGATACATCAAGAACAGTGACCACGATATCACAATACTTAACATGTAGATAGAGCATTATATCATGCATTATGCACTAATGATACAATATTTTCTGGACAGCCATCAAGAATTTATGACGAATTTGTCAGGAAAAAACAAGATCTTCAGCTTTTTTCTTATAACATCATCAATAATTAAGTGATAAAACATACTTTGGTATGAGTTAAATCACCTTGAAGAACTATGATATAACTTTTCATATAACAATTTTAATGGTATAAATCTTGAATTACTAACACATTGATATACTTGATCTTCTCTCTCCTTACTCTATACTTTATGTTAGTCAAATAAAAGAAAAAAACAAACTTATACAAATGTATTGGTTGAGTGGAGAAAGTGATTAAGAGTCCTTTATATAATGCTCATACATCGATTAAGAGTCCTTTATATAATGCTCATACATCGATTCCACTGATCATAAACTTGATTGCACCATATTATCTGATTTTCATGAACCCACTAACTCTACTAATCACACTAACTATACCATAACTTAGAATTATAATGAACCACTAACCCCAATAAATATACCATAATATAAGATTATAATTTAGGTGGTTACATGGACTTTTTAATAACATGGAATGGACTCTTCAATATTCCTCTTATTTATTTCATGAATCTACTCAATATGTTTTGAGATTCAGGAGTAACATAGTGGTGGTGAAATATTAGGGCTCAAATCTCATGGCAGGGTGGGGGATTTAGGGAAAAAAAAAAGAAAAAATAAATACTAAGTAAGCCTTTATGTAGAAGGTTACATATTGATTTATAACTTGACTCATCACATCTTATATTGCACTTTATGTTTATATGATCATGAAAGCCACTTTTAATAAAATCTTCGTACAAAATTCATTAAGAGGAGGTGGTCTCGTAGCCTGCATTTTTTTTTATATTATATAGTACTTTTATGAAGGTTTAGATTGTGCAAATTAATTTATTGCTGCTAAAAGTGACGCCGATACTGCTACTCTTAGATTAGTTGCTCACGGTATTTAGGTTTCGAGTGTTCCTAGATATTATCTCTTTCTAATCATTTATTTATCACTTTTTTTTATAAATATTTAGTTAACGTTCCAAAAAAAGAAAAGAAATAAAAAAATTTGTAAAGTAGGTATGAAAAGAAACAAAAGAATTTGTCAAGTTAGTATGCCAAACATACACATAACAGGTAATTAATGTGTGATTAAAAAAGAATAGTATCTAATATTTTCTCGTAAAAGAAATAAGATCTAATGTTTTTTTGATATTATTGTTTCGAAACAGGTAATTCGAAAGATGAGTAAATCTCCATCTTTTCTCTTAGCTACTATTAATTTCTACTGATGTAATACTTTAGTATCTAACAGTTTAAATCAGTGTTTCATTTAAGAAGTAGGCTTGAACAGATAATTATACGAGTACAAATTTTACCTTTAAGCGTTAAAAAAAAAAAGAATGACATGAGATTTTGAAAATTTATAAGATAATTCAGGCTGATCATCAACTCTAGACATATAAAATGAATCTCACATACTGTAAAACTCATTTATATATGAGTAGAATAATAATCAGTTCGTAAGATTTATATGATTTAATGGAATCTACGTCAATGGATGAAGTGACATTCACTAAAATAGAATATTACAAGAATCTCAAAATGACATATGAGATTTATGTGGTTTAATGGAGTCCACCACCCAACTAATGTCACTTATATATAGTGTTTCTAAGTTAATTTTGTATGGCCAATTAATGGGCCATGTTTGTACCTAATCATATGATTCTCACAATAAAGTTTAGAAAAAATCTCATTCAAAATTATCACGGATCTTAAAGCTGGTTAGATAATTGAGGGCGACAACTTAATGAGACGTCAAAATAATTTGTTTAAAGGACCACAACTGGAATTTTGTGAGGAAATGGAGGACTCTTTTCCCTTTTTTATTCTTTCATTTGCAAAATGATTGGATTACGAGTTATATATGAGATTTGATATTTTTGAATCTCAACTATTAATTTTTTATTAATAAACTAATAAACCTCACTATATTTATAAGAAAGGCATTTACAATAAAGGGTATATTACCCCATTGATCTTTTATCTTTAAATGAATTTGTCAAGTTAGTCATTTATTTTCATAAGTGATTTATTTTGGTCCTCTATCTTTTAAAATTGTGTCACCTAGTCCTTTCGCAATTTTCTATTAAAAAGAAAGAGGACCGAAAGACATCACTTATGAAAATAAGAAACTAACTTGACAAAATCAATAAAGATAAAAGATTAACGAATTTATAACCCTATAAATTTTGAAACAAATAATTAAAATTTAAAAAGATTAAATCTGCATCGTCAACTCATGTCGAAAATGATAGAATTAAAAAGAATAGGATCCTTTTTCCGCGTGGGATGGATTTGGAGTTGGACCAACTCAACTTTCTTCTTAGACATATCAAAGTCAGATCTCAGCTTTGTAGATGCATGAGTAGCTCAAATTTTCCACAATTACTGTTCTTCGTTACACATTCATATTACTGCACTATATATATCCCTTGGCATCAAGCCAATTCTGCTCACCCCCTCGCTAATTCTCTGTTACATTTCTATATATCAAAATGGTGAGCTTCATCATTCAAAAAGACATGCGATCAATTATGCTTGCCATAGTTGTTATTGCAATATTCTCAAACTCCGTTTCTGGTCAGAACTGTGGTTGTCCAACAGACCAGTGCTGCAGTCGGTATGGCTATTGCGGCACTAGCATTGAGTACTGTGGCACAGGGTGCCGAGAAGGACCTTGTAACGCACCACCTGGTACTAATGATGTCAATGTTGCTGATATCGTGACTGATGCATTCTTTAATGGAATTGCTGATCAAGCTGCTGGAAATTGTGTCGGGAAAGGCTTCTATACTCGTGCTGCTTTTTTTGACGCCCTCAATTCATACTCTCAATTCGGAAGAGTTGGTACCACCGATGATTCTAAACGCGAGATAGCTGCTTTCTTTGCTCATGCCACACACGAGACCGGACGTAAGTTTTCGAAATTCTTTCTTTCTGCAAAATCTTATGTAACCCGAGTGTACGAGGCAGAAACTCATCCCATTAGGGTGCCACTTAGGTCAACTGACAAAAAGAAGATACAGTTCACTCAATGATGACGTTTTGGATTTCCGAAATCCATATGGCCGGTTGTAGATTTGTGATTAATTCTAAAACTGCATGTTTAGCTTTTCCTAACTTCATATGACGGGAAATTATTCAATCAATTTGGACTAACATCAGTCCTCTCATATGGAGTGGGCCCTATACACATGTGAGTTTCACTCTTTCTCTCGTGGACTAATGTCAGTCCGAACTGATTGCAGAGTTTTCTTTATATGACATGATGCTCTTAAATATCTTCGCCTCCCAAATTTATTGCATGTTATTTTCACCATAAATCCATCGTCCCACACATGGACAATGATACTTTTAGTTGCCAAAAACTTTAGCATTTACTATCATCAGTAAGTTCGAATTTCTGACTAGACTTTTTATCCTTGCAGACTTTTGCTACACAGAAGAGATAGATGGCCCTTCTAAGGACTATTGCGATGAGACCAATACGCAGTATCCGTGTGTGCCCGGAAAAGGTTACTACGGCCGAGGTCCCATACAACTATCGTGGAACTTCAACTATGGACCAGCAGGAAGAGATATAGGTTTTGACGGACTAAACAATCCCGAAATTGTGGCCACGGACCGTGTTGTGTCATTCAAAACTGCCTTGTGGTACTGGATGAACAATTGCCATGATCTCATAACTTCAGGCCAAGGTTTTGGAGCAACAATTCGCGCCATCAATGGTGCTCTTGAATGTGATGGGGCAAATCCTGATACTGTCAGTTCTCGCGTTAGGTACTACACAGACTATTGTAACCAACTTGGTGTTGCTCCTGGTGATAATCTTAGGTGCTAGGACATTTTAGTGTAGTTTCTGGTCGTTATGAATAAGCCCGCTGTTACATTGTAGGAAAAGGGACACCCACGAGTTGGATGAAATTATCATAATAATGACACCTTATAATAAAGGTTCTGAATTTAAATTAAAATTTCAATTTTTACTGTATTAAAGAAAAAAAAAATTGTAGAACAAAAGTTAAGTTTTATTGATTTAAATAATTGTTATAGACGTGCCTCACATGTGATATGAGCTCCACACATGGGACCTAACTTATTGTGAGAAGTGAAGGCTACTAATTGAGTATACACTTCAAGGAATTCGCTTAATTTTCAAAGGGTAAAAGATGCCCCAGTCTATATATGTTTTATGCATTAAGACAAACAGGTCCCTAAGTTTTTTTTTTTTTCTCTCTCTCCAAGTAGATTTGTATTTGGATGGTTAGTTATTTCTAACGGTTGAGGGTCATTACAATCTTTTTGCACACACATTCATTGAAGCAAGTGGACAACAAACTTGCAAATTAGAAGTTGTAAAAGTCAAAAAGTCCCATAAGTTCACGGGTAAATCCAAAACAGTTTAGGATTATCCAATTCCCCATGTTAGTTAATTTTATTATATTTTTTATTGTCTATTGACGATTATACCCATACTTCAAATACGTATTATATATTTGTCTATTTTATTATATTTTAGTGTAATTTTTTGGTCATTATGAACAAGGCCAGTGTTAAATTGTGGGAAAAGGGACATTGAAGAGTTGTTGAAATGGTACCCTTACCCTTATCCCTACCCACGGCATTTTCACTCTTGTCAACAAGAAATTCTCAGGCTTGAGGTGTTTATAACCAAGCTATTAAACTCCATAAAAATGGTCTCTATAGCATGTAGACACAATAATATACATGATTTGAGCATTTTATAATCTAACATTAACAATTCAAGAAAATGACGTTATTAACATAAACATAGAAAATGCAAATTAATGCTATCTCTCTCGCCTAAAACGTGCAAGGAAGCTAGGAGAAGGCTTGGAAGCTATGAAAATCCCTTGGAGATGGCTTGACAAGGCTTGAATTGCAAGATTGGAGGAGCAAAATCTCTTTTTTCCTTTCCTTAGGGCTGTCGGGTTTGGGGGGACCTTTTGGGTATTAATTCTTTTGTTTTTTGATCATTATGTATGTATATGTGTTGTATAATGTATATAGTGTATGTGTATTGAATTATTCTAAGTCAAATGCTAGTATAATATGGTCAACTAGGCATAAAAACTCTTTTAAATACTAACTAATTTAATTCTAACACTATTCCAATGTTACACCATTCCTACGAACCAAGTTTTATTTTCCTAATGCGTTTTTTCCGGCCTTCAAAGCTCAAAATCACAAGTTCCCGATTCCTTTGATAAGTTACACTATCTAGGAAAAATATTAATTTGAGCAAATTAAACAGTCAGTTCTCTTATGAATAGTGACCATCAATAAAACATATTTAAACTAGAAATAAAACACATTAAAATGCACAAAAGATATGCTACAGTTAATTATAAATATAATGCAGATTCTCGAGCGTCATACCCATGGCCTGGGATAGGGTTACGGGCTGTAAGGCCATGACCTTTGATCGAGTATCTAAACGTAAACTGGCAACAAAGTAGCTTATAAGGAATGAAGGCGTGAGGCCCACAGTCCGATTGGCTAAGGATTCAAATTGAGATTGATATTCTTCCATCGTTGTCGTTTGCATCAGTTTGGCCAAGGCACCTTGGTGATCCTCAAACTTCGAAGGGCCGAACCTAATTTCCAAAGCCTGGGTGAATTGTTCCCACGTAACAAACTGGTCGTTTCTCGACATCCACTGAAACCATTGCAAAACTTTCTTATCCATATGAAAAAAAGAGATAACCAAACGTTGGTCATTCGGGGTGCTGTGATAGGAAAATAACCATTCAGCTTTGAATATCCACCCACTTGGATCAGTACAATCAAATATGGGAAAATCGAGTCGCTTCTGTCTACCTTGAAGCAAGGAGTTAATGGATAAATCACAAACGACCCGATAAAGTTTTAAGATTACTCAGATTCTCCCATATTAGTTTTTTTTTTTGTCTATTGATGATTATACCAAACTCCAAATATATATTCTCAAGAATAACTTTTATTCATATATTTTTAGCCTGAGCTCATTCTATTAAAGAGCTTTGAATGCACTTTTTTTTTTTGCTCGGCAAAAGTAATCCTTTCATTTCCACATCAAATCACAATACATCGAGATTACAGACAAAAAAAAGGTAACCTCAAGAGATACAAATATTATAGTCTCTACAAAAGAGTGAGTTTTCTAGAGTGTTAGGATATTTACGAATTAAACTAACCTTGCCCCTCACATCAAAATTAATTTTTTCAATAATATGTTCTTCATTTTGTAGAGTAGTGCCAAATACTCTAGCGTTACGCTCCATCCAAATGTTGTAAATACAAAAGTTGAAAGCATTTCTCACAATGGTTGCCTTTAAGCTGCGTCCTTTGCTAATTTTACAAAGTTTCTCAACAATGGTGTCTCAGTTGGCATTAAGGCCACCATATCTCATACGCTTCGCACACCATTTCCAAATACAGCGAGTGAACGGACAATCGAAGAAGAGATGATTTCTACATTCCACTCCCAGTCCGCAGAAACAACAATTCACATCAGTTGAGATACCCCAGCTTGAGATTCTCACCTTAGTAGCAAGCCTATCAAGTATCGTGAGCCAAGTGCAGAAGCTGTGCTTTGGTATAATAGATTTGTTCCACAACAGCTCATCCCAAACAACTTCAGTACTCCTGGCTTGAATACAATCCCAAGTCGAATGGAACTTGAAACCCGTTTGATTTCCAATAATCCAAAGAAGTTGATCATGCATGTTAGGTCTTGGTTCAAAATCAACCAAGGCTCCAATCCAATTGAGATTGCTAGGCCAACTCTAGTAGAGGCCATTAATACAGTCAGCCACCTTCAAATTTCCACAACCAGCTAGAATGACAATATTGTTAGAATGTGCAAAATCCCAAAGATTACTACAAGGCAGCCAAGTATCCCAAAAAAGATAGGTATTACACCCGTTTGCAACTTGGTGGTGAATGAAACTTTTAGCGACCTGTCTAATTTGGAGAAGATTACGCCAAGTCCACGAAGTGTTATTTGGTATATCAACACTCAATATATTGCAGCTGTCAAGTAAAGCTCGGTTAGCCCAATAGCCCTAAAACGAGTCACTATCACAATATGTATGCCAAAATGGCTTGAGTATAGCAACTACGTTGATATCCCACAAACTTCGAACACCAAGGCCTCATTCTTTCTTTGGCTTGCAGACTTTTGACCACGCCACTTTGGCCCCTTTCGCATTTTCCTCTCCATTCTTCCAAAGAAAAGTAGCGAACTTTCTTTTGATCTCCTTAATAACACCTTTTGGTAGCATGAACACATTACACCAATAATTCAAAATGCTCTGCAGCACCGAGTTGATAAGTTGAAGTCTGCCGGCATAAGACAATCAATTAGTTGTCCAGTGATCAATTCTAGCAGTGATCTTGTTCACCAAAGTACTACAAATAGATTTGTTGAGCCCACCCGTAATCGAGGGAATACCCAAGTATCTCACCGACAAGTTTCCCTCTTTAATACCCAATGACTCACAAATAAAGAGTTTACAACTATCTGGGCAGCCCGCAAAATAAATTTCACTTTTATCGCTGCTAAAGTGGAGGCCCGACATTTTAGAGAAGACAACAATGGCTTTTTTGATGATAGCAATGGAGCTCGGGTTGGCCTTGGAGAAAATGAGGATGTCATCGGTGATTGAGCTTAATCTTCTTGCATTTAGGATCAAAAGCAAAGCCTCGTAAGTTACCATATCGGTTCAGTAAACAAGACAAAAATTCCATGACAATCACAAAGATATATGGTGAAATCGGGTCACCTTGTCTAAGTCCTTTTTTCCCCTGAAGGAATCCCTCCATTTGACCATTTATCATCACTGAATAAGAAGGCGTGGAGATACACATATCAATCCAATTAATAAGTTAACAGGAAACTCAAAGGCAGCAAGACAAGACCGAATGAAGTTCCAGTCAACAGAATCATAGGCTTTCATAATGTCAAACTTAATGATGCATCTGGATGTTGTGTTATTCCTTCCATAATTTCTGACCAACTCCTGAGCAATAAGCACATTATTGAGAATTTTTCATCCCAGAATAAAGGCTGATTGATTAATAGATATGATCGAATCAAGCACCTTGCACAACCTATTTGCAATCACCTTAGAAGCACATTTGTAAATTACATCGCAACAAGAAATGGGCCTATAGTCTTTAGGCCCCGAAGGGTTACTAACCTTTGGAATAAGAGTGATAATTGTAGTATTAATTTCTTTGAGCAAAATCCCAGAATTCAAAGTATCCCTTACAGTACAACAAACATCAGCACCAACAACGTCTCATGCATTCTTGAAGAAGAAAACAGGATACCCATCTGGTTCCGAACTCTTAGAGCTGTTGATGGAGAACATGGCTTCTTTGATTTCAAAGTCAGTCACAGGTTCTGAGAGTAATCTCTTGTTATCCTAAAAAATCGACTTTCCCAACAAATTCTTGAGGTCACCAATTGAATAATCCACTCTCTCCATTCTGTTTGTTCCCAACAAGTTTTTAAAATAACCAACGAAGTTGTCGACAATGTCTACATTGGCTGTCAGAATGTTGCCATTGTTATCAACCACACTAGAAATAGTATTACGAGCTTGTCGCCCCTTGATAACCCTGTGGAAGTACGCCGTATTAAGGTCACCTTCCTTCAGCCAATTAACCCGCGCCTTTTGATGTAAAATGGATTCTTCATAAAGTAAGGCCTCCATCAACTGACCTCTCAATTCAATCTTCTTACTTGTTAACTCCTGATCAGGTATCAAGCTTAATAAGTTATTTTGCACAGTCTCAAGTTCAGATATGAGAATAGAGATGGAAGAACTGATTCCAGTAAAATGTTGTTTGTTGAAACATTTGAGTGCTTCTTTCAGGGATTTTAACTTCTTAACCAGCCTATACATAGGGTAACTCAAAAATTGGGTATTCCACACCCCCTCAAGGATGGGACGATACCCCTCATGAGATGCCCAAGCGTTAAAGAATCTGAATGGGGTTTTACGTTGGATAGTAGATAGACAAGTATTAATAATCAGTGGACAATGGTCAGAGATGCCAGGAGTGCCCACAATCACTGTAGAACTCGAAAAATTGCACAGCCATTCATGATTAACCAGGGCCCTATCAATTATGCTAGCCCGTATATGAGAACCTTCAGCTTTATTGCTCCAAGAGAAATGGGGGCCAACCCATTGATGCTCCACAAGCCCATTACAATCAACAGCCCTAGCGAAATCCATAACATTAGCAGGTAGCGAGACACAATTTAATCTGTCTTCTACCTGCAGAATTTCATTGAAGTCACCCACGATACCCCATGGATGCCCAAGAGTAGAAGGCTTCCACTCAGCAAATTTGTCCTACAATTTAATTCTGTCAGTGTACTCATTGCTACCGTAAACCAAGCTGATAAAGAAAAGGTCACTAGAAGCATTATCAGTAACTTTATAATGAATTGCTTGATCAAATGAGTCAATTTTAGTGAGAGTCACCTTGTTATCATTCCACAAAATCCATATCCTCCCACGAGGTGATGAACTATAATTGCCAGCAAAACTCCATGATTTAAATCTCTTCTTCAAGACTTGGGGCATGTTAGACAGTTTGATTTTTGTTTCCAACAGACAAAAAATGTCAACTTTATTTCGTTTAGCAAAAACAGTGGCTTCTTTTTGTTCGATAGCCTTATTCATTCCTCTAATATTCCATGAAGCTATGATCATTGGCGATCGGGGGGTTTGGTATTTTTAGGATCCTTGGTTTTAGAAGACTTACCAGCATCTAGTTCATTCAACGTCTCCCGCACTGTTGGTTCTATCTCATCTAACGCCGCAAAATAATTAGACTTAGTCTTAGCTGGTTGAGCGAACTTACTAGGTTCCTTGAGTGGCTTCTATGGGGCGATTGTGGACTTGGAGTTGGCTGATTTCTTCGGCACGTCGGTCCAACCCTCATCGTGCGAACTATCCGATGGAGCAACAGACACTTCTGCTTCTGATGTTTGGCTTTCAGTAGTATCCGACACTTTCCTTCTCCATTCTTCATGACAATTTTTGCATTTTTCAGCTCTATGCCCCAAGCTTTTACAAATATCACACTACAATGGCCTCCACGTGTACTCGACTTCAATCAGGACTCTGTTTCCTTCTCCCATATCCAAAGGAATGGTAAATCGTAGCTCTTTGCTAAGATCAACTTCCACACAGATTTTGGCATAACTGAAGCGTGTTTTGGCCTCGGTAGCTGCATCCATTTGGAGCGGTACCCCCAGGGCACTGGCTATCTTGCTTAATCCTCTCTTTGTCCATATAACATAAGGAACCTTTCTAAGCAGGACCCAAATGGTGATAATTGGAGATTTCACCTTCTCCCATTGAGCAAATGGTTTCCATTGCCTTAGTAGTAGTGGCTTGTTACCTACATGCCAAAATTGACCCAAAGCCATGTTACATTTTGTTTTGTCCTCAAAACAGAACACAAATAAACCATCATCTCCTGATTTAATTTCCACATATCCAAGCTTCTGCCATTATGTTTCCACCATCTTTTTAATCAATAAAAAAAGCGGTGGGTGGTCAAGAAACTGTCCAATGAGACAGGAATTCCAATATGCAACTCCTTCTTCGATATCATCCAGTGAGGCCTTTACCACAATTTCACCATCTTCAACCTCGGTTCAATGTATTCAAGATATAAAGTGTCCTTAAACTGACCTTCAAACATATTTTTCCATGTCTTTGAGCTCTGATCTTGCTGGGTCATAACATTTGTTCCAACCATATTCACAGTACTAGCTCCAGCAGGCAGAGTAGATGTAGATGCCTTCTCGCCCCTCACCGCAGTTGAGAGTGAAGAAAAGTCCTCGTTCTTCGACAGACTAGGAGATCTGGCTTCTACAGTAGTTGGGGGACCTTCTTGAGCCACAGGGTAGCTGCAAGGAGACTGCAACGGTGTAGACAAGCAACCACCTCTCTGTTCAGCCGACGGAGAGTCTTGCGACTTAGACGGTGGCTGCCTCGTCAAAGGCTTAGCAGCAGGTCTATTTTTCCTGTGAGCCATGGATACTCAAAGAAAAAGGGTCAACGACAAGGGGCTTAGGGACGGGATTGATAGGTGTATAGGTTGCAAGATCTGGAGTCGGAAAGAAAAGCTATGTGGTGGGAGGTGGTGGTCAATGGTGGTCTAAGGGTGGGTGTCATGTGGTAGATAGGAGCGTTCGCTATGTTGGTCCATTTTTAGAAAAGTTTATTTTTTGTTTCTTTGAATGCACTTTAGGACGAATACTAATTTATCCATAAGCTTATCACATAATTGCATGATCATTTGTCTTTGACCTACTAAACTAAATGGCCTAAATACCCTTCTATGTAATACCCATTATAATCAGTACTAGCTCATTAACTTGTACTATCAACATTTCTTGAGTACATTTAAACATTGGATCTATAATCAACAAAATAATCACCATCCGGATATTATATTAATCTTGATCCAGGGAAAAACCCTCAAGTTCAATATCCAATATAAGCCCCAATTGCCTATTTTTTTAAGTACATAGATTTAGATGATTAATTGGATAGTCACAACGAGATAATAACTTATCAATGTTATAACATAGAATCTTTGTTGCATATGCATGTACCATTAATCCAATACATGTGTCCAATATAGCGAGCTATTAATCGATATATAAAAGTTCACACCTATACATTACAAGAAAAAACGGTTTCGGCGACGGAGCGTCGCTATGTCGTCGCTTTTCGGCGAGGGCTCGGCGAGAGAAACCGTCCCTCGCCGATTCGGCGAGGGAAGGCCATGTCCCTTGCCAATTCGGCGAGGGACAGCGAGTTCCCTCGCCAAATCGGCGAGGGAGAGTGTCGTCCCTCGCCGAATCGGCAAGGGAAGGCCTTGTCCCTCGCCGATTCGGCGAGGGAACTCGCTGTCCCTCGCCGATTCTGCGAGGGAGAGTGTCGTCCCTCGTCGAATCGGCGAGAGAAGGCCTTGTCCCTCGCCGATTAGGCGAGGGAACTCACTGTCCCTCGCCGATTCGGCAAGGGAAGGCCATGTATCGGCGAGGGATCTCGCTGTCGCTCGCTGACTTGGCGAGGGAATTAGACGTTCTTTGCCGATTCACTTTTATGTTTAAATTGAACAAATAAAATTAGAAAATTTAAGAAAGGTCAATTCGAACAATTAGGAAACTGACAATCATTCCCCTCGCCTATTCGGCCCCAACATTTTTGACGCTACATGAAAATAGTCGTAATTTATAATTACTACAAACAATTAGTTCTAAGTTTACATTTAACAATTATGATTATTTCATATAATAATTTATGAGTGTTTTAAAAGCATTGAATTTAAATTTAATAATATGTAGTAAATTTATTTTAAATAATTATACATGCAACTAGTGAGTAATTTTTTTCCTTTTTAAAATGTCCTAGATTGGCGTATACATAACTATATACAAAATTTATATTTAACGTCATGCAAAATAGAAATATATAATTATTTCTTTCAAATTGACATCACGAAATTATAATTAAAGCATTTTCTTATAAGAGTTAATGCATTACAAGCATTAACTTAATTTTACATTTTTGGGAATTACTAAAGGATTACATGGCGTGCATTTTTTATAATGCAACACAACGACTTAATACCTAACCCCCTATAAAGATTACACATTATTTTCGAGGGCTTACATAAACACACCTACTTAATACCTAAAACCCTATAAAGATTACAAATTATTTTCGAGGGCTTACATAAACACACCTACTTAATACTTAACATAGTACTGCAATATCACTAATACATAACAAGTGCACACTACACATCAGGCAGAAGAACGCAGTAACATTGTTATATTTAGTAACAATTTCTACTATTGCTGATGCTTCTAAGATGATAAAAAGATATAGATATTAGGGAAAAAAGTTTGGTAAATAGATCCGCAGCATGTCGGCTTGAACTTTTTGGCCTACTTGGGCATTAGAAATGTATCTGTCGTACTTTGGCGGAGCATTTAGATTAAGTTGGGGTTTAACGTATTCGCTGTAAATTGGATACTTTTGCATTGTATCCATCTCTTCATCTTTAGTCACTAGATGATTAACTGAGTGGTGTTGTTGATCCTTACTCATCTTTCAAACAATTTAGATGAAATCTACAATTACTACTTTGAGATACTATGAGAAAACGCAATGCCAAGTGCTATTTATAGAAACTAGGTCATTAGATGAGAAGATTGATAGCTTGATGAGCGTATGGAGACAACTCTTCATTTTTTACAAGGGTCAATATATCAACGAATGGTTCGTTGACACGTGTTTGTGTACCATTGGACTTTGATGGGTCAAATAATTGGGGACATAGAGTTTTTTATTGTTTGGAGATTTAGAAGTTGTTGTGTCCATATCTTTTGCACAACGGGGCCCTATCAGTTCTTACCACATTCTGCCCCGTGGTAGCCTATAAGATGTTCTCATAGTACTCATGACAAGATTAATCAATGGTCTATATGAGAGCCCGTGATGGAGTTGATGTTATTGACGGGACTTCACGACATTTATGAAAGTTTAAAAAATTGTTATAAGAAATACATTAATTATTAGAAAGAATAATAAAAATTTGTTTTCCTTGGAGACGTAAATGTACATATGTCAATATGTGAAATCATTGTCCACATGCATTGTGCACGCTAACACAATGCATGCAAAACAGGTGTTTCTCCATTCCTATGCCAAAAGAAGCCCCTGTCATTTCATTATATTATGCCCTGTGGTTCGTGGGCACGTGGACACTACCCATTGGTCTTCTATCTGTGAAATAATTGGTGACAAGGCGTGCTTGGTAATTTGGAGATGGTAAAGTTCCTAAAGCCAACTCCCTTGGAAGACGTGTCCTTGCAAGTTTGGACTATTTTATGGAGAGATTGTCGCGTATAACATATTTTCATCGTACATTTCATTTCTCGTGAACAAAAAAGTCATGGTGATGGGACTTGGCAGCATTGATATTTACAATTTGAACATATTATATTTATGTACAATTACATTATTTAATTATTTGTTTAATTGAATACTTTTAATACTTTAAAAACTATTTAAATTATTATGTTTATATAATTAATTACATAATATTTATGGATTATTAAAATTATCCTAACTTGTATATCTTTCACATTATATATATATCTCATCTTACATGAGAACTAATTCATAAAAATAATCAGTTTATTAATATTTAATAATTTAAGAAGTAATAAAAAAACTCTTTTTGTAGACAGCCTATGGTGTGTCAGGTTTTTGGAGACGAAATTGGTCATCTAAAAAATGAAAGTAAAGTTAACCTTCGCTTAAAAAAAATAATTAGTATGGAAAAAAAATGCCAAAAAAAAATTTATCAAAACAAAAAGAAAAAGTATAAAAAATAAACTACTAGCTAATTAATATAATTATTTTGATGATATTATGAAAAAAATTCAAAAAAAAAAAAAAAGGAAATGGACCTGTTGGTCCGTCTCTTATATATAATCTAATGGGCAAGGCCCATTGGATGCACAAATAGGCCTCTTGTAAGAAGAAGAGAAATTAGCTAAGCCACAAAAAAAAAAAAAAAAAAAAAAAATATATATATATATATATATATATATATATATATATATATATATATATATGTCACCTAATCTTCGTTATAAATAAATACATTATATGGAAAAAAAAGTGGCAAAAAATTACAAATTAAAGAAAAAGAAAAAAGTGGAAAAAAACAAAGTAATAGCTAATTAATATAATTTTTTTGAAGAAAATATGAAAATACATATTAATTAAAAGAATTCAAAATTTTAAGATAATAACCAAAAAAAAGTTTAAATAACTAAATTATTTATATGCGTTATTAATAAAATTTTTTACAAGAAAATATTAAAATGAAAAATAAATAACCAACAAAATTTTTTAGAGCTAATAAACAAAAAAAGGTTAAAAAAAAATAATATCTAATAAATTTTTTGATGAATTTATTAATATATTCATTAATTAAAGAATTATTGAAGTTGCATTGAAAACAAATAAATACAATAAAAAAACAAAGTAATAACATATTAAACATACAAATTATGTTGCAAAAATTTAAAAATAAATTAATATAGAAAAATAAAAGGTAAGATAATAAACAAAAAAATTTAGTATTATAAAAACGAAACAAATTTATATTTAATTAATACAAAAATTATGATGAAAAAAAATTAAAACAAATGAATTATGAAAATTAAACAATAAGCCAAAAACAAAAACAAAAAAAAAATAATAATAATAAAATAAAAAAATTAAAAAAAGGATACCCAAATTAAATCCAATGGGCGAGGCCCATTGGTAACGCCTATGGGCCTCCCTATTGGTTACTGGGCAGCGGCCCAGTATCATGTTGGGCCGCTGCCCATAGGTAAAAAAAAAAAAAAAAAAAACGAACAAACAGGAAATTAAACCAATGGGCCTCCAGATTGGTTTCTGGGTGGCGGCCCAATATCATGCTGGGCCGCTGCCCAGAAAAAAAAAATTATATTACTTATTTCGGCGAGGGCCCACCACCGCTGGGCCCTCGCCGAATTTGGGTTCAAATCGAGGGCAGTAGCTGCTGCCCTCGATTTGAAACCCAAAAAAAAAAAAAAAAAAAACACGCCCCTGCCCCCTTCAGCGACAGCACCCCCCACCCCCCCTCCTCCCCTCCCCTACCCCCTAACCCGTACCCCGTAACCACCCCCCCTCCCGCACGCGCGCGCAGTACAGGTAATAGTTCTATTTTTTTTAAAAAGATATTTACATATATCTATCCTATATCTATATGTATGTATATATATCTATTAATGTATATACATTATGTACTTTTACATTTTATACATGTTTTAATGTATATATATGCATTTAGTTATTTATTTATTTTTCGTAATATGTAGTGTTTAATTTTTTTGTATTTATGTTCTAGATTTGAGTATTTTTTTTTAATTTTTAGATTTTTAAAATGATGAATTTATAAAGAAAATTCATATATAATTATTTATTGTCAATTTTAAGAATTAAAAAATGGCATATATTTAAAAATCCAAAAATTTATTTTGGGTTTTTCATATTTAGGTTATTAAATTAATTTATTTTAATATTCGTTTTTTAAAGAATTATTAGTTTAATTTGGTGTGTTTGTTTTGATGATCGTTAGGTTTGGGGCATCCATACAAGCTTGCAACGCTTAAACTTTCCATAGGCTCAGGTTAGTGTTTTTATTGATATAGTAATATGTTGAACAATATAGTATTTTGGCCTTATAATTTCGTTTCATACAATGTATGATATTGTGGTGTTTTTTTGTTATATTCATGTTTAATAAATTGTGTAAATTGAACCGTTGTGTTATTGTGAAGATGGATGTTTGTGTAAGTGGATGAAAGGGTGTGTTGCTCTTTGTAGATGTATTAACAAAACAAAGAATTAAGTAAGTTATATATGATGTATTATTATATAATATTAAGAATTAAGAAGAATATCTATGCCATGCCTGAAAAGGAAAGAGTAGTGGAACAAAGAACAAGTTTCCAGTCCGATAAGATACATGTGCCCGTAAGAGAACAGAATGAAAGTAATTTGCCAACAATCCGTCGTGATTCGGGTGAGAACAACGAAATATTGGAAGATGATCCAAATGACATCCATGGTCAGCTTATCAGTGAACAAAATGAGAAGGAAGAACATGAAGAAGACGAAGAGGAATATGAATATGAGACTAAAGATGAAGAGGAGTATGAAGATGTTACTGAAGATGACGACGATGATGATAATGGTGACGATGATGATGAAAATAGTGATGAAGATGCTGAATATTAGTCTTTGGTAAAGATAGATAGTAGTTGGAATAACTTATGATATTTTGTATTATCGCAACTGATGTAACATCAGATTTTTAATAGACATTCATTTTGCTTGTAAGATATGAACTTAACTAATATATTAAGTGAACTATAACTAAGTTGTGTTAAATTTTAGATGGGAGGTGGTAACGATAATGACCCCAAGGGCAAAAAAATTAAATTGACGAATTTCTTAGGAACGCGCAAAGAACGTGGGCAAGGGACAAACACATCGACAGGTTAGTAATGTATACAATATTATTAATTTTACTCAATTAAAATTAATACTTCCAATTTCTATGTTCTGTATCATAGTTGACAAGTTTGTATGGTTTACAGGTACAGGGCAGCCATCATATGGTCGCCGACAAACACATGGTCAAAGTCCGAGTATTCGCCATTCCATAGGTGAACATGGTGTAACATTGCATAACTCCAGTTCAGCCTCCATTGGTACGGAGCAGCAGGTGGCAGACACTCCACTTCCACAGCAGGTAATGCCTCGTGAACGTTCACGTTCATCCGGAGCTCCCGTTAACCATGTAACTGGTCATACTAGTCCAAACATTCCACATCACCCTCACGTAACGGATACCCAAACCACTACCTCATCCGGATTGCGACAAGGTTTTGATGATCTACATGTTGAGATGGATGACACTCCTGTACATGGTGACACACAATGTCACCCGATGGCTGAGTCATCGAGAGCTGCAGAAGATCGAGCTGATGGCATTCCAGACTGGATAACATATGGATTCTCATCTATGGAAGAATTTGCAACATGGGCCACTGATTCACACAAGCATCTTAAAGTTAAAGGTGTTGGGTAAGTAGAATTATTCATTAACAATATATCTATATAGTGAAAGTTAAGTTTCATACCATATAACACAACAGTTTCTTTTATAATTTGTAGATGGGATCCATATAATGCGACCAGAGATATTAGGAAATCACTACATGCAGCCTATTTAGAGCCTTGGACAACTTGGGGACAGATTCCAATCGATGTGAAGGATAAATTTTTTGATTACTTTAAGGTTTGAAAAACGCATTCAATTTATATATTATATAAACATATTATGTACTTGAGATATATATCATATGTACATCATATATTTTTATTATATGATTCACAGAGGATGTACAAGTGGTATCCCTGCAATGAAGCAACCGTTGCCGAGAGGTTTAACTTTTTCGGGCAAACACGCGTAACTGATAACTTAAGCAAATCGCGTAAACAAAATAAGAAGCCATCGTGGCTCTCGCAGGATGTATGGGATAGAATGAAAGTGGTGTGGAGTAGCCAAGCATGGCAGAACAAATCCAAAAGAAACTCTGATAATAGAAAGAAAAATCCATCTACGCATCATTTGGGATGTATCCCCGGACACGAATGGGCAAGGAGGATGGTAAGAATAAAGCTGACTGTATTGTTATAAGTGATGAATAATGAACAATATTATCTTGTTCATTACATGTCGAGCTATCTGTTTTGGTGAATTTTTTATGTAGGCTGAAGAATGCGGGGATGAAGTGACATTTGTTGATGTTTTCAACAAAGCTCATCGGAAGGGTGGTGATGGACCATACACAGACGCACGGGCTGAACAGACAGTGGTAAGCTAGTTTATTTAATCTTTAGAACGTTGATGATTGATATACATAGAGTTTATACAAATGTTTTATCCACACAAATTATGAAGAACTCGTATTCGCTCACAAGATTGTTAAATTGTTGATTACACCCATAATTATGTGAAATGTGATGATGCCAAATACATGATTGAACTTAGGTTAGTGTGTTGAATGGAAAAAACTTCTATAATCTGGCATGATTGTTTGAAACTAAGTTAAAGTTGGTTGAACGATTTAATGAGAAAGTTTAGTAAAATATATTAGAATTGTATGATAATCAGAATTATAGACATAGTATTTCAACAGCAAATGAAAGGGCATGCATGAATATACAATTTTGTTTAGTAGAAACAGTTTGATTGCCTTAGAAACTTGTTTAATATTCATTGTATTTGACTGTCAATGCTTGTATCTTGGGTTGTGGCTATATCTTCAGATAATACAGGTAACTGGTTACTTCATAGTACAGAGGAGATTCTATCCGTTTGTGGGGTCCGAAAATTTTAAGGGAATTTGTTAATTGTTGATTACAAGCTTAATTATATAAAATGTAATGATGGCAATGGGGCAATTGAACTTAGGTTCAAGTGTTGAATGGTTAAAACTTGAGTAATCATGCATTCTTGTTTGCTACTAAGTTAAAGTTAAATCCGATATGTTAGATTGATATGATAATCGGAATTATAACGGTAGTATTGAAATAGATAATGGAAATGCATACATGAATGTAAGATTTTGTTTAATATTTCATTGTGTTTGAGTGTGAATGCAATGTATATTGCGTTGTGGCTATTTCTTCTGAGTGCAGGTAATTAGTTAGTCCACGGTACAGAGTAGATTATGTCCGTTATTCAGGTCCAAACTTACCCTTTTAGCATGGGGTCTTGTCGGACCGCGACATTTTATGAAATTAAATGTATGTTTTCCCCACTGCTTGTTTTATTTGTTTCTCTGATGGTTTGGCCATTATATTTTTGGTATGAATCCGAAATTTTCAATATTATATTATTCATGTCTCTATGTGTTGATATTTGTGCGTTACAGGCTCGATACACAGAACTGCTTCAACAAGCATCACAACAAACCGAGGCATCGGAATCCGGTTCAGCTCCAACTCCTGTTGATCGTAATGCATTATTTTTGGAGGTAGTTGGTAGACCACGCAAGGGTCGTTTATACAGGGTGGGATCATAGGTCTCTGTGGCGTCTACATCAAATAGTTACCCTACTACCAGAAGCCACATCACGCAAAGAGATCTCCAGGAGGCAGTTGCTCGAGCCACAGCATCTTTGGAAAGCAAGATGGAACAAAGCAACGAGGCGTACTGCAAGCTGCAAGACAAGATGGACAAGAATAACGAGGCGTACCACAATCTGGAAGAGAAGCTGGATAAGCAGAACGAGGCATACTACAAACTCCAACAAGAACATTCATCACAGCTCCGTGATGTCCAAGCACAACTAGCACTACTTGCTTCACGGTTACCTGACCCTGCACAACAACAGTGTTCGTCGTCTGCGTCTTCGTCTTCATCTTCATCTGCGAATGATGGTCAAAATGAGTTGAATTTATAACTTTTTTACTGTTATGACATTATAAAACTCTATTACAATCGGACTGTAATAACTATTAAGTTTACTTTGAACAATATTATTAGATATTTATTAGCTAATTCGATAAATATGTGCATTAGACATTATTTTTTTAGTATTAAATATTTAATTGACAGGTCAAACAACTTATTATTACAATGGATATTGTTACAAATATAAATTTACATTTGTGCGAAAATCGAGAGTCCGGCAAGGGCACGGCGAGGGAAGAAAAAGGTGAGGGCACGGCGAGGGACAAAAAAGGCGAGGGCACGGCGAGGGACGAAAAAGGCGAGGGCACGGAGAGGGACGAAAACAGCGAGGGCTAATTTTCCTCGCATAGTCGTCGTCGAAATGGTCACTCGCCGAGTCGTCGCCGAATAGCGTGGGCTCGGAAAGGGACTGCAATTCACCGACGAAGGTTTCGGTGAGGAAAGATTCCCCTGGCCGGGCCCTCGCCTAAAGGGTCTCGGCGAGGGCCCGGCGAGGGGAATCTTCCCTCGCCGAAACTGATTTTTCTTGTAGTGATAGTAAATCAAATCCCATGTCAACTGGCTGGCGATTGCTCAATTGTTCAAGCATTCATTGGTTCATCCAAATATGCATGAGAATTAGAGCATTCGTTGCTTAGTAGCTTTAAATATCTTGATCTCTAAGAATGATAGTATTGTTACCGATATCACGTCTATAGTTAGTCTACTAAAACATAGAGTTAATTAAGGGGGAACAAGAGTCCACTAAAACTCGATAAAAATACTACTAAACTTTTTATCAGTTATAACACTTAATACTATTGCAAAAATGTTTTAAAAATATTGCAATTGATTTTAACTAGTGCATGTAGTCTTGTTATAAATTTTCGATTGCATTGGTTTTTCATAAATAATAAGCAATTATTTTTCAACCTCTTGCAATTAAACTATAGTTATAAAACTGTTCCCAAAAAACTAAATCCATGGGCAATAATTAACAAAATGTGATTAGAAATTTTTTTAATGATTAATTAGATAAAAACCATGGCAAAAATAATTAGAATGCTACGATTAAAAAGAAACGTTGCAAAGAGAAGCTCATTGAAGCCTAAATAAAATCGAGTCAACTCGAGCTTAAATAGAAAAAATAGAGCTCGCTGAAGCTCATAAAAAGTCAAGAGCCTGACCTTAGAGGCTAGAAAACCTCTGAATAATACCTACTCACAATGCCTTCAAAAACGGTTGTCCTTACTAGGGATGGGGAGGCAGCAATGCTTAATCCAATTGCAACAGTTTTTTTGTTATTTTATTTTATTTTTATTTCTTTTCCAATAAGGAGTTAAATGGGTAACCTTTTACTCCTTAAATAGATATACCAATTTAAGTATCTTGGTGGAGTTGGTCTTATAAGCAAATCAATACCATAGACCAACAACAAGAAACCCAGAAAAACAAAATAAGAAAAATAAGAGAACCAAGCTCTTACCTATCTCGTAGAAGAACTCCTGCACATTTGACTAGATAAGCCTTTACCCATGCGGTTAAGAAGGTAGAGTTTCCCAGCCGACATGGAATCAACCCCATCACTCAGCAAGGAGTGAGCCCACACTTAGTGGGATGCCCTTCTAATGAGAGTCGGATCATCCAACACTACCAATGATAAATTTTTCTCTTGAAGAATCTAACCTATTTGATCATATAAGCTTAATTGGGATGCCTTTCTAATAAGAGTCGGATCATCCAACACTACCAATGATAGATTTTTCTCTTGAAAAATCTAACCTATTTGGTCATATAAGCTTAATTAAATCGACAGTCCTAGCTAGGTAGGATAAAAAAACAAATCTAGAAATTAAGGCAAAAGACACCCTTACCCATATAGTAGACAAACACCTTCCTATGTGACGAGACAAGTGCTAGGCCATCTCCAACAAATTTCGTAAAACCCTCTTCTGTGAGATGTAGTCGGTACATTAGTAATAGAAATATTAAATTGCACAATAATTGGTAACTAATTAGGTTCATTCAAATGATGAGTTCATTACCTCATATATTGTCTTGATATGTTACTAGACGTAATTCAAAATCTTTAAGGATATTTCAAGAATAGATGAAATATTCTCGAAACAAATCGAAGAGGTCAACTAACATTAAAAGAGTTTGATATTTTTGTACTACTATTTGGCGATGAACTTAAAAGGTCACAAATTGTAAAGCATTGTGGTTAAGTTTTATATGAATTTATATATTTTTCTCATAAAATGTTAAAGGTTAACAATGGAATCTTGTTCTATTAAAGGTTAATGGAGACCAATATGTCATTAAAAGTTTCAAAAGGGACTCAAGTGCAAAAATGGCAAGATAATGGGAGTGTTAATGGAATTAACTAATTAATTATTTCCATGATTGTGATTTAGTCTAACATTCATTAGATTAAATATTGCATGTTTAAATTTAATTGATAAATATAACTTCATGCATATAAAGATTAAGTTTATTAATCTTAATAGAAAGACTAACATATGAGATAGTACTGAAAATATAAGACTTTCCACTTATTCTCTCTCATACTTGTTGGCATAATGACACTTGTATGATTCATGGAGAAACATGACAAGTTATGTCCGTGCTTTAATATTTTGTATATTGCTAAAATGTAAAAATAAGATGTGCATTATATGAGATAGTGGAAAATTACATAAAGTACAATATGTAATTTAGTTCTCGACACAAAAGAAGAACAAGTTCGTATCTTCTTTCTAAGGATCTTGCTAGCACTATAGTTCATAAGAAAGAAAAAAACTCATCACTTATTTGGTGTGGACTAACTTGGTCTTCTATACTTGTTGAAGAGGGAGTCTTGCCGATAGTAAACACTAGAACTCTTCAAGAAAAGTCTACAAGATGTACTTCACTCTCTTTGTTCTAATTTCTTGATGCATGTTATATGTAATATCAAGTTATGCAATTTTTGTGTGCTAATAAAAAAATATATATTTTCATCCTTCCTTCCACTACCTCTACAAGACTTGTATGCTTGAAATCCTATAATAGATCTTTAACTTCCACACACATATATTCAGATACACACATACATACATATATACAACACACACATACATGTGCATATACATACACACCATGCTCACGCATACACCTTACCTAGCTAGGGTGGTAATTAAGGTGGGAGGGTTACGAGAGTTGGGAGCGGAAGAAAGTGTAGAGAGTGTAAGGATGGAGGTAGCCACGGGGGTAAAGGAGTTATAAAGGTTGATGGACATGAGGAGGGTATAGAGGGTAGAAATATAGAGCGCAACCGTAGTAATAAAGAAAGGGGTAGGGACAAGGGTGCAGCCGCGCAAAGGGGGTAAAGGCAAGGTAGGGGTAAGGGCCAAGGGATGGTTTAATGGGATGTAGGAGGGATGACCCACGGGGTAAGTGGTTTAGTGGGGGGTAAGGTGGATGCAACATGGGGGGTGGGTATAGGGTAGGTAGATGATGGGGTTAAGGGTAAATTGTTAATTTAATTTATTTTTTTAGGGGTGAATTAGTCGTTTTATGTATTTTCCATTAAATATTTAAAATAAGGACTAAATGGATCAATTTTTGAGAAAATTGGAGTTAATTTGTGCCTTTTGAAATATTAGAGGTAACTTAAGAAAAAAATGAAGATAATTAGGGATGACAATGGAGACAGGGATTGCGGGTACCCGCCCCATTCCCGCCCCAAATGGGGCGGGGATTAAAGTGAGAAATGGGGAATGGGGCGGGGGATGGGGATCAACTTTTAATGCCCCCGCGAGGGCGGGGTGGGGTGTGGGGATAAGCATTTCCCGCCCCGCATATATAGATAGTTATTTTTATTATTTTAGTATTATATATGTATTAAAATTATACATCTAAAAGTATAAAAAATAATATTAAACAAAGTATTATAAAATGGAGAAGAAAAATTAGATTATTTGAAAAAAATTTATAATTATTCTTAAAATCATTGTATGCCGTAACTTGAAATTGGCTATCATTTGACATAAATACCTCAATTTTACTATTGTTCATAGTGAATTAAGAGATTTGTTAGTTATTTCAGTTGCATTTCGAAAAGTTTCAAATAACATAACTAAATATAAATTTTAAAGAATTGCAACTAATATTATATGTGACATGTAATAAGAAAAAAAAATTATAATAATCAATGCAATCTCACTAGAACAAAGAAATGTTCTTTTTCAATTAGAGTTCTCATACACAACAGTTAAGTCAAAATTCATTTTAAATATTTGAGACTCAATTACTATAATATTATTTTTACTATTTATTTGTAAGAATAATTAATATTAGGCTTTATTTAAGATCTATATTTATATTTATCATTAGTATAACTTTAATTTATATTTTAAAGTTGCATGATTTAAATTAATTATAATCCTTAAGGTTTAAAAAGAATAATAAAAATTCCGCGGGTAATCCCCATTCCCCACGGGGATTCTGGGGCGGGAACGGGGCGGGGGGCGAGGGTATAGAATGCGGAAACGGGGCGGGGGGTGAGAGAACTTTTTGAGTGACAGGGCGGGATATAGGAATAGCTCCCCCTGCCCCACCCCACCCCACCCCACCCCATTGCCATTCCTAAAGATAATGACTAATGGCGTAATAACCCTTTAGGTTATATGATATACTGGTCATAACAAGCAACACCCGTTGCTACAATATTATGTATTGGGCCATATAGTGTAGGCATTAGGCCATATTAGTATAATTTATATTTAGGGGTAAATGATTTTGATGTGAAAGAGTTCATTTCCGATCAAAATATCTAATATTTCAGAAAACTTTACTAATAATCCATAGTATTTTAGTTCTGTTGCATTGCAAGGAATTATTCTTGTCAACTACATAAAATACTTTTTTTTTTTGGTAATTTAAACATTACTATACATAACTAAATACTTGCATTGATTTATAATCAGGCGCAGAGTTCAACTTTTCAAGATCTATCACTAAACCCTCATGATTGAGTCCCACTCGCATTCGGGATCGACACCAAAAGACCAGTAGGATCCGATTGGACTAGCTTGTTGTGCTGTTTTAGTTTCTGATTTTATGGTCTGGAAAGAGAACCACTATATTTTCTATTAGTTCATCTTTTTTTTTTTTTTTTCTAAAGTTGCCTTGACTATCTTAAAATTTTCATATTTATTATATAAAACAGAGTTGTTTTAACAAAAAATTATAATATAACATTTTTAAATTAATAGACTTGAGGTCACGTAAATTATATTAATCTAGCTAGATATTTATAGATAATTTAATAAATTAATTACAAAGATTCCTTTTTGGCTTAACGTTAAACATATAATCACATCAAGTGATCATGTTAAGATTTAAAATATTATCTCTATACGTATTTAACCAATTAAGAGTTTATTAAAATATATATATACATGATTACTAGAAAGATTCAATATATTCAAATTTATTAAAAACAAGTACATACAATCAGTGGCGCAGCCAGACACTGGATGTCAATGTGTGCACTACAGTATTGAAGTCAGTAACTAAGATTCCGAGGCAATCATTTATGCATAAATTTTTATATAAACTATTAAAAAAAACTCATGATTTTATGTCTAAAGTCATATTTTTATACTATAATTAAATTAATACTTAATTTAAGCACTTTATAACACAAATATCTTCAAGCCATAACTCTCCGTATTTAATTTAAGGAGTATAAATTTATGAATAAATTATTCTAGAAGTCATTAAACTATTGTCACAATCTTATTTTGACCATATATTTAATTACTTTTGGTCCTAAAACGACCATTAAATTATTAAATGGGTTTTGTTTCGACTACTTCATTAATATTTTCATTAAAATTGTCTAACGGCTAACTTTTTAAGGATAAAATCTTAAAATTATTTAATACAATTACATTTTTGTAGCAAGATAAAAAATTATATACAATTAACTTTAAATCCCTTATAGAAAACAAAATTTTATTACTAAGATATGAACCCAAATCCACTATTGCAATAAATGAGAGGTTTTACCACTTAGCTATAACCAATGACAATTTGTATATGCGTTTTAAAAATAGTTCAATGTCATAAATTTTCTTTTTCTTTTCCGCTTTCATCTTCTTCTTCTTTTACTTCTCCATCACCATCTGCATTTATAGTGAAACACACACAATTATAGACACATACTCATCTATAGTGAAAGACATGCACAAACATTGTTAAGAAGCTTGAGTTTCCATTCTAAAACCAATTTGTGTCAAGTAGAGTAATTTAGGATCTTATAAGATAGTCTTGAAGCTTCTGATTTTTCGATGTGAGATAAATGTATATTCTAACACTCTCCTTCACATGTGTCCTAATTTGAGAGAGGCCACATGTAGAAGACTAAACATATACGGTAGATGAACACATATGAAAGGTTAAATGCACGTGAGACACACGTGGAAGAAGATTGAATACACTTGAAACATAATTTGAGAAGGGTTACAAGTGGATGAACATGTGGACGATGAATAAGACTAAACCATGCACCTAGCTTTAATACAATGTAAAGAAGTCTGAGGTTCCATATCCTAAAACCAATTGGTATCAGATGAAGTAGCTCAAGATCTTATAAGGTGATATTGAAGTTTCTAATTTTCTAATGTGTAATTAGTGTATGTTCTAACATACACACATACAACGAAACACAACCCCATAATAGTCATATAACAAATCACAAAAATAGACATATTTGGGAAACACACACAAATAACTCTGACACCTATATACAAAGAAAGAAAGACTAAAAATAGAAAAACAGTTGGTTTCGAGATTAAGGTAGGGGTGGCGGGTTTGGGGTGGGAAGAATGGTGGGCGTTGTGGTGGTTTGGGAGCTTCTCCACTCATTATGTTGCTGTTTCTATTAACTAAAAAAGAATCCAAAATTTCAGGGTGTGCACCAAGAGCTCCACCATTACATACAATGTATATTAAATCAAAACAAATACAGTTTAAACCAACAATTACTTATTATTTGCATTATCTTGAATTCTAAAATGGAGAAAACAACTTTCCATCTTAAGGGTCTTAAGAAAAGAATTAAAACAAATGAAATGTATAAAGCATTACGTGAGAGCATGGAAAATGTCATTGTTCAAAAGAAAAAAGAGAGAAAATCACAGCAATGAGCTTTGAAAAAAAAATGATTTGAAAACAACATTTTGTAGGTGAAGGTTCAAAACATTTAAATGTCAAACATGTATAAAATGTGGTAAAGAGAAAATAATAATTGTTTGGTGCACAATCAGGAGAAAAATGTGTAACTTACCATATAATTTTTTGAATATTATTATTAATTTAGCACATTGGTTCTAAGTCAGGATCAAACAATTATTTTATTAAAAAATTATTAGTTTATCGAAGTATGAATTAAAAGACGTTCTACAATGATTAAGAACATTACTTAATTATTATAAAAAATATAGGAAAACGATAAAAATAGGGAAATTAAATTTAAGCACAAGACATAAAAGAATACAACACACGAAACTTATGTGGCTTGAGAAAACCTACATCTACACTTAAAATCAACAAAGTTTTTTAATAATAAGATAACTATAGCGATTGGTACACTGGAATAGGTTGGGAATGGAATGACATTACTAACTCTATTTCGATTCTCATACTTGGTATGAAAGAATGAACTTGTGAATCTCATTCCCAAAATAATCTCATTCTCCTATATATGGGATTAGCCAATTCATAGCAAACACATGAGATTAGCCTACTCACTTGTGCTTGGGAATTAACTTATTTATCAAATGACTAACACACTCCAATAAAAACATAATTTTTAATTATATATAGTTACTTTTTAATAATAATAATAATATTGTTATTATTATTATTATTATTTTTGTTTCTATTATTATTATTATTATTATTATATATTATTATTATTATTATGTTTATGTTTATATTGTTTACGCTTATCTTAATGCTTATTCTTATTTTCAATACTATTATAATATAATGACAATCTTGTCATATATTATACAAGTCATTTTTATTACTATTTTTGTACATTGACTCCCAAATATGGGTTTAGAATCAATATATTTATTCCTGTATTTATTCGTAGAGCATTCTAAGCATGTTATTTCCACTTTCAATTCCATTCCTTAACTTATTTTATTCATGTCCAAATTTATTCTAGTGTACCAAAAAAAATTTAATATCTTTCGACCCCAAATCTCAATTATATCCGATTTTTCATGCAAAGACACTCTTTTTATCAAACACCTAACTAACGCCATATGTAGTGCCTCCAAGTCGATTCCAAAGAATTAATTAATGGGGGTTAGATCCGTACCCAGCCATCTCCTTCGCAAACTAAAACTCACCCCAAAAAAAAAACTTCCTGAAAATCAGTCAGATTGAAAGATGAATTGGATTATAGCTAACAAAGATAGATTCAAGATTTTTATTCAGTGAAATTAAAATCACATAATATAATACTTATATATAATTAATTTATCTTAATAGGACTAAATTAATTTTTTATTTAAAAAATACTTTTAAAGTACGCACGTTTTCTTTTAAAAAAATTTAGATGCAGCTCTTACTGAAATTAATGTAGCTCCGCCCATGACCATCAGGGACTAAATATGAGACATCATAATAAACTGTTTTGGTTGACAGAAAAAATAATAAATTGTTTTGAGAAAAGTTGAGAAAATTCTTTTTGTACTGATATAAATTCGTGAAAAAGGATGTGAATCCATATTTATGTGGGATTTATCTAACTCGAAAACTTGAATTTCGTGACGAAAGCAAATTTACAATGCAAGAAGGATTCAAGCAACTCATGAGAACAGGTCAAAGACAATCCATTACCCAAATAATTCTCTGCGTGACGAAAGCAACTGTACCACGCAAGAAGGATTCAAGCAACTCGAATTTCTTTCTAGACAAGACAAAGTCATCCACTACCCCAGATAATTCTCTGTTGACGAATTCAAAGTCAGTCCACTACCCATATTACTTTGAATTTCTGAAGCCATATGGCTCTTCTTGTTTTAAAATCTTATTAAGATCCTCAATGAGATCATTCTCAAGATTTTCTCTTAAAAAATTAAAGTTGAAAACTTTATAGCTTAAAAGAACTTTGATTACCAATAATACGAGTTATACGTCTTCTTTTATTCCTCAAAATGTTATCAAGAGAGGTTTTTCCACTGCTTAACAAATCGAACAAAACTAAATCTTATCCCATTAGGTGGGGTCGGGTATATGAAATAAATGACGCCATTCATTTTGTTGAAAGCTAACTCTTCTGTAAGCGTTATGCACGCAAAATTTCATCTGAATGTCTCCGTCCAAGTCTACTTGGGTCTTCCTCTATTTCTCTTTCGATGTGCTATCTCTAGACCTTCATACTGTCTAATATACGCCTCTAATCATCTCAAATGGTTCTCCCTCATCTTATCCTCGATCGGGGCCACTTCTACTTTTTCACGAATTACCTAGTTCCTAATCTTGTCCTTCCTAGTTTTTCCACATATTTATCTTAACATTTTCATCTCGACCACTAATATTTTATTGACGTGTTGATATTTCACTGCCTACACTCAAAACCATATAACATAGCTGGTTTAATGACAATCTTATAGAACTTCCTTTTTAGTTGAAGTGGTATTTTACAGTCTCACAAGATTCTTTCCACATTCCTCTACTTCGTCCATACTGCTTTGATTCTGTGGTCAATGTCCACATTAATCTCACCATCATGTTAAACCATAGAACCCAAGTACCTAAAGTTCTCTTTTTCTTATAGTCTTTTCAAATCTAATTTTACCTCTATCTCACTTCTCGCCCTAGTCTTGCTAAACTTGTATTCTATATACTTTGTTTTTGATCTGCTTAGTTTAAAACTCTTAGATTCTAAAGTCGATCTCCACAATTTCAGCTTAACAGTTTGAACAAAATTATTTACATTAAGAGATAGGGTTGTCCTCCCACACATGCTTAACAATCTTATCAAAATGCTCATGAGCAGTCCAAGCAAACTCGAAACGGAAATGTTCGTTTTGAGAAATAGAAAAGTTATCTGCAAGGTTGATTAAGATTGGATGATAATCAGAATGAAGATGGGTAGGTGAGTTAAAAGTCCTATAGTTACTGAACCACTTCAAAAGCCGTGGACTTGTTACAGAATATCAAACTATATATATATTCTGCAAGGTTGTTTAAGATTGGATGATAATCAGAATGAAGAATGGGTAGGTGAGTTTAAAAGTCCTATAGTTACTGAACCACTTCAAACGCCGTGGACTAGTTACAGAACCGCTTCAAACGCCGTGGACTTGTTATATATTCTTTTAATAAATTTTTTTGGCGGTTCACTATCTAATAATTTAAATTTATAGTACAATTGATCAGTTAATATGGTATCAAATTTTGTTAGCCAAAAAGTTATGAATTTTATCACTGTATACCGTTCAAGACATATATAATTCAAAAACCTCATTTTGTATGTAAAAGGCCATGTTAGAGTTACAAGTTTTAGCATTATCATCCTGTTTATCTCATGTTGTGGTGCATAACTCTTAAACCTCATTTACATGTCAAGAGATGATGCTATCTAACAAGTTATATTTTTAAAACGAGTGATCAATTAATAATACTTATAAACAACTCAAAAATTTAAAACAAGTGGTCCTCTATAATATTCTCTTTGTTTTCTCTCATTTACTTATTGGATATTGCCACTTATATAATAGTTTTAAAACAATTATGACTGAGATATCAAATAATTAAGGCTTTGTTTGGCCTAACAAGTGATCTCATTTACTTATGACTATGAGTTTAGAATCTGATCTCACTTGTTTGGCTAATTTTTTAAAGTGCTTTTTATGTAAAAGTTGAAACTGAAAAAATATGAAAAGTAAAAAGCTCCAAATTGGAGCTTTCAAAATAGGTTTTTGCGAAAATATTTTTATATAATGCAAGATGCTGTTATTTTTTTCTCAAATATACCCTTTTATATTTTTTAAACTACAGTATTGCCCTTAAAATTTTTAAAAGCTCAATATTACATAATATAGGCAACACAATCAACGGTTTTTGTTCAATAACACTTCTAACTAAAATTATATTGCAAAAGTTCTACAACTCAAAAACTAAAATTTCACAACTAAGCCAAACATAAACTAAATCTCATGGCTCATCATGCAGTTTAACTTAAAAATGAGATAACAAAAAAAAAAAAAAAGAATAGTCTTACCCTATTTTATATTAGAGGAACGTTCAAAACATCCCTCATCCAATGCCTGCACTACGTTAGAAAATCTTCGTCAACGCTTCACTTATTAATCTTTCTACTAAAGTCTGATTAGTTCTTCCCTGACATCTTTTTCCCCTCTTCTTTAGCCGGAGGGAAATCTATCATGACAAGCAAGGACGGTCTTGCGGTAGCACTATTGTAGACTTTCTTTCTAGACACGTCAAAGTCAAACCACTACTCAAAGAACACGCTTTCTGGACAAGTGGGTTGCTCAAATTTTCACTAGTAGACACCTTCGTTGTTATTTTAGTCGGAGACGTGTTCGTTCCAACATTCATGTCATTGCACTATATATGTCCCTTGGTATCAAGCCATTTTTTCACACCACCCAGCTAATTGTCTCTTACATTTCTATCAAGATGATGAGCTTCAGCATAGGAAAATGCATGCGATCAATTATGCTTGCCATAGTTGTTATTGCAATATTCTCAAAAGTCGTTTCTGGTCAGAACTGTGGTTGTCAACCTGATGAGTGCTGCAGTGAGTATGGATATTGTGGCACTGGCGATGCCTATTGTGGCCAAGGGTGCCAAGAAGGACCTTGTAATGCACCACCAAGTTCTAATGATGTCAATGTTGCTGATATCGTGACTGATGCATTCTTTAATGGGATTGCTGATCAAGCTGCTGGAAATTGCGCTGGAAAGGGCTTCTATACTCGTGCTGCTTTTCTTAACGCCCTCAATTCATACTCTCAATTTGGACAAACTGGTACCGCTGATGATTCTAAACGTGAAATAGCTGCTTTCTTTGCGCATGCCACACACGAGACCGGACGTAAGTTTTCAAAATTCCTTCTTTTTCCAAATCCTCCGATATATTGATCTTATGCAATTATATAGAAGGTTTTCACTCGAGTTGTACGAGGCAGAGAAATTCGTCCCATCTAAGGTTCAAAGACCGAGCTGCCTTAGAATGTAGCTTAGGTCAACTAACATAAAGAAGATACAATTTACTCAACGATTGTCTTTTGGTTGAACTCAAGAGCTTGTAAATTTATGATTCTAAAACAGTATTATAGGTTCTCCTAACTTTACATGATATGATGCCCTTAAACATATTTGCCTACCAAATTTTTTTGCATGTTGTTTACACCATAATCCATCAGATACGTGGATAATGATACTTTAATTACCAAAAACTTAGCATTAATTTACTCTGACTAAGTTCGAAATTGAGACTAGACTTTTTATCCTTGCAGATTTTTGCTACACAGAAGAGATAGATGGCGCTTCTAAGGACTATTGCGATGAGAGCAATACACAATATCCGTGTGTGCCCGGAAAAGGTTACTACGGCCGAGGCCCCCTACAACTAACGTGGAACTACAACTATGGACCAGCAGGAGCAGATATAGGTTTTGATGGACTTAACAATCCCGAAACTGTAGCCTCGGACAGTGTTGTGTCATTCAAGACTGCCTTGTGGTTCTGGATGAACAATTGCCATGATCTCATAACTTCAGGTCAAGGTTTTGGTGCAACGATTCGTGCCATCAATAGTGGTGAATGTGGTGGTGGAAATAGTGCAGCTGTTGATGCTCGTGTTGGGTACTACACAGACTATTGTAACCAACTTGGTGTTGCTCCTGGTGATAACCTCAGGTGCTAGGACATTTAAGTATAGTTTTTATTTTATTTTATAATATGAATAAGTCTGGTGTTACCATGAATATACAAGTAAGTTTTCGCTATTTGGTCGAGTAGTATGTATCTTGCTTTAAATGTAAGAGGTCTAGAGATTTAATCTCGTGTGTAATACTCTATGTGATTTAAATAGGGCTCTTTCAATAAAAAATAAATAAGTGAGTTTTCTTTTTCTTTTTTTTGGTCTTTTTCATTTGTCTACAGGTGCTTTATACGTGTACATGTTATAGAGAGAAGCAAAGAGAAGGAAGAAATGCTACCACCTGTCATAAATTTCAGTTTAAATAAATTACTTGGTCTGGTGAAGACAATAAATAATTATAATAAATTTTTCTTTATTGTTTTAAGTTTTTAGATGAATTGACGATTTAGTATGATGAGCTGTAATGAAGACAATAGATTAACATAATAAAAGTTCATTCTCTAAGAGTTTAAATTATTTTTTAGATGATAAGGTAATTTAATATTGTCACTAGGGGAATCCAACAAGTAATCACACATGATGAAAGCTTAGATTACCCCTTCTACGTTAAGTGAAATTGAATTTCTCATTCTCAATTCATCAATATATATGACCTTGAAAAACATAAAATACAAGAGGAAAAGATAAAAATAAGAAAAGGAAAACAAAAAAGGGAAAGTCTACGATAATTTAATTATAGTATGTTTTTGAATTCTAATGACAACTGAATTAGGTCAGTTTTAGTACCAAAAAATTTAACGATATATATTTTTTCGTGAGCTTAAAAGTAGCAAGCAAGAAAAACTAATGGGTAATTTTGTTTCACTATAAGAAAAGGGGAAGGGCAACAAATTTTTGGACGTCGTGTCTAATTTGGTGGCAAAATACAAATTTCGTCGCCATTCTTTCGTCAAATTAAAAAAAATTAAATATATATTTTTTTAGTGTCCTTAGACATTCCGTACAAAGTAGAAAAATAATAAATATTTAAAATCTTTATGATATGGTTTATGTAATTTAGTTCTCTACACAAAAGAAGAACAAGTTTGTATCTTCTTTCTAATTTGGATCTTGCTAGCACTTATGAACCTTATCAATTGTTTGGTGTGGACTAACTTGGCCTTACTTGTGGGAGAAGGAGTCTTGCTGAGGGTGAACACTAGAATTCTTTAAGAAAAGTGTACAATGGGTATGTAGCTTTCTTTATTCTAGTTTACTGATGCATGTTGCATATCAAGTTATGAAATTTTTGTGTGCTAATAAAAAAATTATTTTTTCATCCTTTCTTCTACCACCTCATACAAGACTTCACTTTCACACACATATTCAAATACACCTATATGTTTATATACAACATGCACACACACATGCATACACATATACACAATTCTTATACACATACCCATATGAGGGTGGGTTGGGTCGTAAGGTGGGAGTGGTTGTGGAAAGGGGGTGTAGGGAATATGAGGATGGGAATGTACCAACAAGGGTAGAGGTTATAGGAGTTTGTGACAAGAAGGGGGTTGCAGACGGTGTAGAAGTGGTGGTGCAACCATGGTAATGGGGAAGGGAAAACAAGAGGTATGAGGGTAAGGATGAGGGTACATCCGTGCATAGAGGGTAAGGATAAGTTAAGGGTAAGAATGGAGGGCAAACGATGGTTTATAGGGTGCAGGGCGAGAGGTGACTCGTAGAGGCAGGTAGTTTAGTGATGGGGTATAGTGGCTACAACGTGGGGGTATAGGGTAGGTAGATGATAGGGTAAGGGGTAACTTAGTAGGTTAAATATTTTTTAAGGGGTAGTTAATTAGTCATTTTACGCATTTTTTGTTAAATATTTAAAATAGGGACTAAATTAATAAGTTTTTGGAAAAACTGGGGGCTAATTTATGCCTTTTAAAACATTGGGGAGTAACTTGAAAAAAATGAAGACAATGAGGACCAATGATGTAAACGACCCTTTAGGTTATATAATATACTTGTCATAACAAGCAACGACCCATTGACACAATTTTTTGCCTTGGTAAATGATTTTGAAGTGAAAGAATTCATTTCTTATCAGAATATCTAAGGTGCCGATGAGTATCCTAGATTGATTTTGGATAGGAATAGTCTGACCTAAGGAATTGAATGACTATAGGAATATAACGAACTTGGAAAGGATATGTTATGGTTCGTATGCTATAGAAATGAAGATAAAAATTGATATATAGATTCTAAGCCCATTATTGGTAATTAGTAACAGAGTAGTAATGTGAATGACTTATATAAAATGACAAAAATGTCATTTTGTTGTTGCAGATATATTGTTGTATTAAAAATAAAAACAAGCATCATCTCAATAATAATAGTTAGTTTGAGGCATATTATTATTATATGTATCTATTACTAGTTTTATTGTTATTTATTGTATAGTATTATTATGTAATATTTATGAGTATATTTTCAATAGAATTGCATTATTATTATTATTTATTATTATTGTTATTTATTACTTTATTTTATATTTTATATTGTTATACCCCGTTGATTATCTTATTATATAATAATTATTATTTATTATTCATATGTATTATTAGTATTTGTTATATTATTAACATTATTATATATATTATTAATAGATTATACATTATTATTATTACAATTCTCATTTTTTGGTATACTAATTATTTATATTATCTATTATTATTTAATATTGTCATCATTATATATATTTTATTATTTTGTGTATGTTTATAACATTATTTTAATTATTATTATTAATTGTATTTTTCTTCATATATATTATTATTATATATTATATCAATATCATTATTATCATTATTAATATAATTTTTTGCTAATAATAATTCTCATATTTTATGAATATTTATTATTATTCATATAATTTTTATTTTAAATTTATATTTATTATACATTATTATTGTATATTATTATCATTATATGTATTTATATTAGTTTTTATTATTATTGTTGTTGTGGTTATTGCTATTATTTTTTCTATTTATTATTATAATTTATTATCTATTATATCTTTTACTATTTTTGATGTTTTATATTATTATTATCCTTATTATGTTTATTATAATATATGATTATAATAATATATAAATAATATTAAGTAAAAATAATAATTATATTATTAATAATGTTACTTGTATAGTTTGTAATATGTTACTAGGTATTTTTGTCACTTGAATAATAAGTTCATTTCAAAGCATATAAGAATAGGTTATTTCTATGTGTTATGTCGGGAATGGGTATTCTCATGTCGTGGGAATAGGATTATTGAGGGATTGATATTTCTAAATTCATTCTTTTATATGAAGCGTGGGAATTAGAATAAAACTAAGAATATCATTTCATTTCTAACTTGTTCCCGCATACTAGTCGCTACATAACTTTTGTAAAAATCTATTATTAGTGATCCATATGAGATCATAGTTATCGTAATCGTACGATTCGAATCATACGATTCGGTTCAATTCAGGCGAAAAACGATTCCAATCGGCTAGTAAATCATTAATTAAGGTGAATCGTTAAGCAAATCGTAGTGAATCGGACGATTTGCTGAATCGTGAACGATTCGGATTAAAAAAAAAGTCCAAAAATCAAAAAAAAAAAAAACCCCACTTCAATTTTTGCCCATTATCAATAAAAAAGATAGCCTATTTCAACAAACAAAATAAAAAGAAAAGTCTATTTAGATTTAACATCAATTTTTAATTACAATACAAAATCAAAACATTCAAAGACAAAAAATTAAAAGCCCTAAAAAACGAAGAGAGAGAGAACGCTATTCATCTCATTCGACTGAAGTCTGAAACAAGAGTTGTCTTCGCCGATCCAAGAGCTGTCTTCGCAGATCAAAAGTCTTCGCGATCAAGTGTGAGTTGTCTTTGTTTAGAGTGTTGGTGAGTTTGGTATGTGGTCTTTATTTCGCTGACCAAGAGACTTTAGTGGCTGATGTTGATGATGCGTTTTATGTTTTTTTATTGTTTGTGGTTTTTACTCTTTATTGTTTTTATGTTGGTTTTGTTATGAAATATCGATTGGTAGATATTCACTATCAATATAAGCAGCTTACAAGTAGCAGCATAAGCAACTTGCAGTCACCAGCTACTAAGCAGCTTACAAGTAGCAGCGTAAGCAGCTTGTAGTCACCAACTACTAAGCAGCTTACAAGTAGCAGCGTAAGCAGCTTGTAGTCACCAGCTACTAAGCAGCTTACAAGTAGCAGCGTAAGTAGTTTGCAGTCATCAGCAGCTTACAAGCAGCAGTGTAAGCAGCTTGCAATCATCAGCTACTAGCTTTTGAAACTCTATAAATAGAGAAGAATAATTGTAATGTAAATGATTCAGAAATGAATAAGAGTGTCAGTTTTCTCTTGATACCATTTGTTGTCTTTTGCAGTTATTTTATAACACGTTATTAGCACGAGTCTCTATCATTGAGTTACTTGGTAGAAAGTTATGGTGAGAATCAAATCTTACTCTTTGAATATGAAAAGGAAAACCTTACCACAGTTTTAAAGCTATTTTAGATAGAGGTATGAATATTATCCTCTATATATATCATTTATAGAAAAATATTTTTCCTTTATTATCTTATCCTTTGAAGGATTGAAATTCACATTGTTATAGTGAAAACCCCACTGGAATTATAAAAAGCCAAAATTTTCAGTTGGCATAATTCCATTCTCTGAAGTGAATATAATTAAAATTCTCTGATGTGAATTGAAATGAGATTCCCCGAAATGAATTAAAAATTGTATACCCTGAAGTGAATGAAATAGAAATTCCCTGAAGGAATATAATTGAAAATTCCCTAAAGTGTGTGAAATTAAATTCTCTGAACCAAATGGATTTGAAATCCCCTGAAGTGGATAATATTTATTTTCCTGAAGAAAATAAAATTATATTCCCTGCAGTGAATGAAACTACATTCCCCGGAGTGAATAGAGTTGTGTTCTCCAAAGTGAATGATATTGCACTTCTTGTACTAACTGTAGTATCTACATATTAAATTGGTCATAGTCATGACCATGGTTGAGATAATATGTCCAGTTGTGATCCAAGTAATGCTAAGATTGATAATCTTTACCCCATAAGTGGAATAATGAGGAAAAACATGAGAAAGCATAAACAACTATGACATTGACATTTGTGGTATGAATACGCATTTAGTGTACTTGTTGTATACCTGGCCCAAGGCACATTTACTAACTATTTAGTTTTACCAATCTAACTTGCTCCAGCAGAACTAATATAACATAATCTTGTGGCCCATAATTTCGAATCGTGGATTCATTATATTTTAGCAAGTCCGAAAGATTTTTGCTAAGATTAAAGATATTTGTCGAAACAAATATCTTATTAAGACCACAAATGAAGGTGATAAAGAATATCTTTGCATTTTCTTTTGAATCCATGCCAGAAGCATGTCTTTCAAAATTCTTGCTCTTTCTTATGAGTTGTATCATACAATCATACGAGTAATTGAATCACCTCTTGTGCAAAAAGCAAAGATATCATAATCCAATTATTCTCATGGTTTGACATAATCAACTTGGCTACCTAGGGGTAGTATTCATATCTTGAACCCCTAGTTGATGATCATGTTAAAAAATGCTTTGGTGCTTTCTATTTAATGAGGACTTCTTCCCTTCATTAAAGGAACATAAAATTGCTACTTGAAGTTAGCGTGAGATATTTGAGAGGAACATGAAGTTCCCTGTGATACATATTTGATATCTAAATATAATATATGTTGGAGGACAATATTATTATCTCATTTGAATCTAAGGAATTAACAATGTGAACTTGAAGTTCAAAGAATTATTTCTTTGCACAGTATTGCAAATAATTTACTCGATGCAAAGAATATTGTGAAATCACAAATATTTGCTATGAATGTGTCGACACAAATTGTTGTCCCAGAATGACATATAGTAAGCGCCATAGCATATGCATTTGAGACACGCTAGAAGCATGGTGTATCTGTCGGTGCAAAAGATATTATACCTTTGACAAGGGAGAACACATGGAAACAAATATAGGAATTATGAATCCTGTAGATTCTATATCTTTAAGGAGCACGACAGAACTAGCAAAACCAACCGATGTTGGTAAATGCACAATCCCTAAAGAGATTGCAGAATAGTTGGTCCCTGGAAAGGCCAAACGCTTGGAATAAAGCGATTAGGATCCTGAACCACAAAGTGTGGATGAATGTCGACAAAGACCTGATCGGTCAAAGAGAGAGAAACAATATAGTGGAAACTCAACTCACATGACAAATGTGAAATTCTCATATGTGGGATTGAGGGGGAGCATTGTGAAGTAAACCCTATGTCATTTTCAATCCCACAACGCTTGGATACTTGCAAGTACTATACCATATAGGTATCTATCCCTTAAACTGCTTAAAGCTTCGCAAGGAATGGGTTAGTATGCTATATGAGTACGCTTTAGCTTATATCCCCATATGGTAACTGTAATACCATTGTTAATGAGTTCCTATGCTTCTTATAGAAATGGCAACAACTTGCCAATATAAATCACGTGATATTGATATTGAAGTTCCTGAAGAACTTATTATGCCTGAAGCATATGATATTGAAGTCCTTGAAGAACTTACTATGCCTGAAGCATATGACTCGAAATCCCGAGAAATGTAATCGATTACAAAGATCTTTGTACAAATGAAAATATTCTGGAAGAATGTTGTATAACTTTCTTAGTATATGTTGATATTTTGTTGGTCATATATCTTATTAAGAAGTATTGTCTCCTTGTAGATCTCTATTTGCTATCAATTGTTTATTGTTTTATAATTTAAATTTGCCAATTATTGCCGAAATATATGCTGATAATTCTTGAATGTCATAAATGCTCCTGAAGAGGTTATACAAGTGAGAGTTTATCGACCTGAAAGATCGAGTAGTCACTGACAAAATAATATTCTATGGAAATCATTAGAATGATATGATTACTGTCCTAATCTTCAAAAGGACGCTTGGGATGATAATGAAATAACTATTGGTCCTGAAGTACCATGTCTCAGTCCTATTGATCCACTAATGTATCTTGCTAATAATAGAAGGCCAGAAAATTGTCTTCCATTAATTTGTTAGCGAAATATAGGGCAGTTCCAACCTGAAGGTATTGGAATGAAAATGAGCGCATGTCGTGCTATCTATGTAGAACATCAAATATGGACTTATATTATCCAAGAATATTGATCTTATCATAGTCAGCCCTGCAAATGCTGACCAGTTACCTGACCCCCACAAAGAAAGATCACAAACATTTCATATATTTACTTGTAATATGGCTCCATGAAACAGAACATGAGTGCTGCTCTTTCAAATCATGATGAGACTATGAAAATTTATGAGGCTAGTTGAGAATGTATATGATTAAGATTTGTCATACAATACATTCAGGAATCATACGGTTTACCTTTTGAAAGAGCTAGTCTCATTAAAGGTGGCTATGGCGACATGATGAAACATATTTCGTCAAAATATTTCTACACACATGAGTTTCAAAAGAATGGTATTGTTGATATTCAACAAGTACACTATATGAAAATCTAGCAGATTTATTCACCGAAGCTTTACCAACAGAGATCACAAAGTACATACTCAGAAGTGTAGAATGCATTGCCTGAAATATTTGTCACCATGACTCATGTTGCAATGAGGGGGATAATATATTGATGCACTGTACTCTTTTTCCTTCACCAAGGTTTTTCTCTCATTGGGTTCTTCCTGGTAAGGTTTTAATGAGACAAGATAAATATGTTTGATATGATAGAAATATGTCGAGCCAAAGTTCTCTTTCATGGATGAACTCCAAGTGGAAATAAAACAGATATTCATTGAAGATTGATTTCTGTCAACTCAAAGAATACTCTTGTTATGCTCAGATGAGGAGGAGACAAATACGCACTGTACTCTTTTTTCCTTTGCCTAGGTTTTATCTCATTGGGTTTTCCTAGCAAGGTTTTTAATGAGACAGTGATTGAGTTTATTTTTGCCTTTGAGAATATGGAGAAAAGTTACTTGGTCTTGAAGCACCATATCTGAGTGTCATTGGCGCATTAATGTACCTAGCTAATAATACAAGGCCAGATATTGCTTTTTCTGTTAACTTATTAAGCCAAGTATAGTGCTGCTCCAACTCGCAGACACTGGAACGGAATTAAACACATATTCCACTATTTGTGTGGAACACTAGATATGAGTTTATTCTATTCAACACAATCAAGATTTTCATTAATTGGTCATGCTGATGCTGGTTATCTATCAGACCCTCATAAAGCAAGGTTACAAACGAGATACATCTTTCATTTTGGCGACACTGCTATATCATGGCGGTCCATGAAGCAAACAATGACTGCCACTTCCTCTATTCATGCTAAAATTTTAGCTATTCATGAAGCTAGCCGAAAATGTGTTTGGTTGAAATCTGTCATCCAACATATTCAAGAATCATGTGGATTACCCTCCGATAAAGACCGACCAACCACACTATATAAAGATAACACAACATGTATCACACAAATCAATGGTGTTTATATCAAAAGGGATAAGAACAAAACATATATCACCGAAATTCTTCTACACACATAAGCTCCAAACAAGCGGAATAGTTGATATTCAACAAGTACGGTTGAGTGAAAATCCAGTAGATTTATTCACTAAAGCATTACCACCAATGATCTTCAAATCACATGTACAAAGATATGGAATGCACCACCTGAAAGATTTGTCATCATGAAGGGGAGAGGATATTTGTGCATTGTACTTTTTTTCTTTCACCAAGGTTTTTATCCCAACTGGGTTTTTCCTAGTAAGGTTTTAACGAGGCAAGCCAAATGCAATAGTATTCCTCATAAAGATAATGTACTCTTTTTCCTTAGTCAAGTTTTTATCCCATTAGGTTTTCTTGATGAGGTTTTAATGAGACATATTTTTATAATGAATATCCAAGGGGGAGTGTTATGAAATATCGATTGGTGGATATTCACTATCAATATAAGCAGCTTACAAGCAGCAGCATAAGCAACTTGCAGTTACCAGCTACTAAGCAGCTTACAAGTAGCAGCGTAAGCAGCTTGCAGTCACTAGCTACTAAGCAGCTTACAAGTAGCAGCGTAAGCAGCTTGCAATCATCAGCAGCTTACAGTGTAAGCAGCTTGCAATCATCAGCTACTAGCTTCTGAAACTCTATAAATAGAGAAGAATAATTGTAATGTAAATGATTCAGAAATGAATAAGAGTTTCAGTTTTCTTTTGATACTATTTGTTGTCTTTTGCAGTTATTTTATAACGGGTTTATAATCTTTATTGTTTTTTTATTGTCTTTATTTGAGTGTCTTTACAACAATCTGTTTATTGTTTTTTTATGGCTTGCAACAACATTATTAAATATCAAACTTTATTTGATTTTTTTATTGTCTTGGCATCATTAAATATTAAACTTTATTTGATTTTTTTATGTTCTTTACTTGGCCACTAACTATTACTTATTTGATTCTTTTGTCTTAAGATTTTGAAATTTATCATTAAAATATTGTCTTCTAATATTTAAAAATGCTAATGGAAACATAATATATCAATTATCATCTAGTTTTAAAGTTGTGACTGAATCGATGCGATTCACGATTTGATACGATTCACGATTCAAAAAATAGGATTTCGATTCACGATACGATTCACGAGTCGCGAACTATGATCCATACTCTTTTAGTTCTGTTGCATTGCAAGGAATTATTCTTGTCAACTAATAAAATAATATGTTTTTTTTTTTTGTAAATTTAAAGAAAAAAAATAAGAATCAGATTGGATGAGCTAGTTTTGATGGTTTAGTTTCTTATTTTATGGTTTGGAAAGAGGAGCCACTATATTTTCCGTTAGTTCCACTATTTTCTAAAGATGCCTTGGCTATCCAAAAATTTTCATCTTTGTTATATAAAAGAGAGTTATTTTAACTTAAAAATTACAGTATAATGTCTTTAAATTAATAGTATTAGGATCATCCAAATAATATTAATTTTGTTAGACATTTATTGATAATTTAATAATTAATGATTTGTAAATATATTTTTTGTTTTTTGGCTTAAAGTTAAACATATAATTACTTCAAGTGACCAGATTAAGATTTAAATTATTATTAGTTTATGTATTGAACCAATTAAGAGTTCATTAAACTATACATGATTACCAAAAAGAGTTACGCTATTCAACTAAATTTAAACAAGTACGTACAATGTATACTGAATCCAAACAAATACTATCTAACCCAATCTAATCTTTTATTATTTATAGTATCTTCAATTCTAAAATAAAAAAGAAAACGGCTTTCCATCTCAAAGGTCTCAATAAAAGAGTTGCATAAAGCATTATGTAAGCGTAGCAAATGGCACTCTTCAATAAACATAAGAAAAAAAAATAGAAGCAATGAGTTTTGAAAAAATATGATTTGCAACAAAATTTAGTACGTAGGATAAGGTTTTAAAAATTTAAAAGCAAAACATGTATAAAATGTGGTAAAGGGAAACTAATAATTGTTTGCTGCACAATCATGAGAAAAATATGTATACTTTTTACCTAATTATTAATTTGTAGAATATTTGATACCTATACAATACAAAAAAAATTGAAATGCATTATCATATAATTTTGTGCATATTGGTTCCATGTGAGGACTTGACAATTATTTTATTTAAAAGAGATTATTAGTTTATCGAGCTATGAACTTAAAAAGGTTCTACTATGATTAAGAACGTTACTTATTATATATCAAATATAGGAAAACAATAAAATAGAGAAATATAAATTAGGAAAAATCTCACGTTTAGTCTCTATTGTTTGCAAAAAATTTTAGTTTAGTCCCTATTATTTAAAATATCTCAATTTAGTCCCTATTATTTCCTTAAAAGTTTCAATTTCATCCCTATTGTTTTAAGTTTTTCAATTTCGTCTTTATTGTTTCTCAAAAGTTTTAATTTCGTCACTATTATTTTTCAAAAGTTTCAAATTCGTCCATATTGTTTTTCAAAAAAATTCAATTTAGTCATTGAATAATAGGGACGAAATTGAAACTTTTAAAAAATAATATGGACGAAATTAAAACTTTTTGGAAAACAATAGGGACTAAATTGAGACATTTTAAATAATATGAATGAAATTGAAACTTTTGGTAAAACAATATGGACTAAATTGAGACATTTTAAATAATAGAGACTAAATTGAGATATTTTATAAACAATAAGGACTAAATGTGAGATTTTCCCTATAAATTATGAAGAAAACATAAAAGAATATGAGATATGAGATTTATGTGGCTTAAGAAAACCTACTTCTACTCCTAAAATCAGCAGAGTTTTCAATAATCAAATGACTATTGAGAGGTTTTTAATATCTTTCGACCCTAAATCTCAATTATATCTGATTTTTCATCAAAAGATATCTTTCTATAAAACACCTAACTAACGCCACGAATATATAGTGCCTCCCAGTTGATTTCAAAGAGTTAATTAATGGGGTTAGATTTGTACCCAGTCATCTGCTTCGCAATCTAGAACTCACGAAATATTCTTCCTGAAGATCCGTTAGATTGAAAGATGAATTTGATCCAGCACCAGGGACGAAAGATGAGACACCATAATAAATTGTTTTGTCATTAGCAAAAAAAAAAAAAAAATTTCTTGTGAAAAGTTGAAAAGCAACAACTTTCTTACTAGACAAGTCAAAGGCAATCCATTACCCAAATAATTTTCTTTGTGAAACAATTAAATTGAAAATAATAAATAAATATAATAAACTTCTTTGTAATAGTTTAAACTTTTAGATGATATATATATTTAATATAATATAAGAATCTAGGCAGTGGTAGAACTAGAGAGGGGCCAGCGGGGACCCCAAATGCCCCAATATTAAAAAATAAATAAATATATATGTAGTATTTTAAATTAAAACCTTCGGGCCCTCTAACAAATAAAAAAGAATGCAATAATTTTTCTTGAAAACGAATCCGCCCCTTTACTTTATGTCTTTGCTTTTTTTTTTTTTTTTTGCCTTTTTTTGTCAATGTCTTTGCTTCAATCATTTCATCCACTACAACTTTAGAAAAATATTCTCTTTGATATTTCTTTCTTCTTTCTCGAAACCCATTTCCCTTTCCCAAAATTCACCAATCACCACCTCTTATTATTCTCATCCCATTCTTCAATCTCTCTTAAATTTTATTTCGTCGCAAGACAAAACACACACTAACAAAGTCCATAGATACACAAAACTAAAGTAATATATTATGAAAATAATTGTATTAGGTTTATTTATTGATTTTTCTTTGCTATATAATTTTATACATAATTTTTTTTGATTATTTTTTTTGGTCAGTGGTTGAACATCCCAAAGAAAGACACCAACAAGTGGCTAAGGTAAGCAATTGGAATCCTCGTATAATTTTTTAGTGTATAACTTTTTGTTGATTATATTTTAATGGTTAATTTTATATAACAGATAGATAATTTTAGTGGATAGATCTTAGCTCTAGTAATTTATTTATTTTTTTGCTAGCTATTTTTAGATTTCAATATACATAAAAATTAAAGGATTTTTTCTTATCGATTAAAATAATTAAATACAATAATATAGTAAATTAGAATTTTATACCAAAAAAATTATGTGGCCTTTATAAATTATTATATTTGAGAAATTATTTTCATACCAAACATGAGTAACTCTAAAACAATGTATTCCTTTATTAAGAGGAAATAAAATGATGTTGACTCAGAACCCAAAAAACAACTTATGCTTCTGATATTGATATAAATGTAATTTTAGAACCTCCAACAAAATTTCAAAATATTCAAAATGAGACAATTGACATAAGTTCTTTAGTATGTGGCCCGAGTTTATATCCTTAGATTTGGTAGTATCTAGTGAAAGAAAGTATAGATATTTTGTTGGCTGCATTTTTCAGTTTTAAAGTTAGATTTTGTATTTGTATTGAATGATTTTTTATTTCATACTTGAATTTTTACTAGGTAATTGACTTCAATACATGAATATAATACATTTTTAACATTCTTTTTTTTGTAGTGCACCTTGAATTGATATTGTTTATAATATTAAACGACTTGTTGATTTGGATATACATATATGTATATGTGTGTGCGTGTGTGTGTTTGTTACTTTTTGTAGTATCTAATAGAATTGTATTTTTCTTGAATTAAACGCGAGCTTATGATGCTCAAAGTTGGTTGAACAGTAAACGTATCACTAATTTTGATTAAATTTTTTATTTAATTTTTTATTATTTATTTTTCCAATAATAGTTAATTAAAAATATTTATTGTCATTTAGCCCCCATTGATGATTCAACCCACCTCCCCACCCCAACCCCCACACCCACCCCCACCCCTCCCAATCCTAATCCCAATCCCAATCCCAATCCCAATATTTATTTTCTCGCTTCGCCCTTGATTACCTAGGCACCAAAAGGTTTTCCGTTCAAGTCTTGCCACCACTCACATATAGAGAGGTGCAAAGGAAAGATTTGCAAATTAGATGATAAGAATTACTAAGGTTTGTCAGCAGTATTTGATTGAAATAGTGTAGCACTATTCTGAATGACTTTCTTTAATTATATAGCACCTCTTCTAATTCCACGAATAAATTCAATCCATTAGGTTTTGACTCTGTCTTCTTTAGATTTCACTAGTTTGTCGAGCCGTAGTTTGCTTGTTTTAGTCCATACAAGGCCTTCTTGAGTCGACTAACTAGGTGTGAAGAAACTAATCGCCCTGGCAAAGGTGGCATGGAGACCCCCTCATGTAAAACCATTCAGAAAAAAATGCCCCACATCTCACAAGAATGAAAACTACTTTTTCAAAATTATTAAAATTGTACACGTGTAAGGCTAAAAAATATCTCACCTGTACGTGCAGAGGTATGTTGAAAATAATAAATAAATATAATGAACTTATCTCTAACATCTTAAGGTCAGTCCAGTATATCCATATTACTCTGGTGTCTGGGCTCTTCTTGTTTTCAAATCTTATCAAGATCATCAATAATATCTTTTCAAGATTTTTCCTTAAAAAAGTTGAAATATTTATAGGTTAAAATAATGTTGAATACCAATAATACGAGCTATATGTCTTCCTTTTTATCAAGAAAGGTTTTTTTCCACTGGTTAATAGTTTGAACAAAATAATTTAATTAAGAGAGAGGGAAGTCCGTAAAAATGTTATCAAAACGCTCATGAGCAGTCCAACCAAACTCGAAATGGAAAGGTTTGTTTTGAGAAAGGGAAAGGTTATAATCTGCAAGGTTGATTAAGATTGGATGACAATCAGAATGAAGTGCAACACGTCAAAATTCGTGGACTTGTTACACTTGTTGAAGGTATCAAACTAAATATACACTTTCTAATAACTCTTTTGATTAAGATTTGCCGCTGTTAAACTAGCATCCAATTCTTGACCCAAAAGAAAAAAAAAAGTACCTTCCAATAATCATAGATTAGTTGGTGAATCTATTTAAGTTTCGAGCATTGTTAGATATAATCTCTTTTTCAACGCCCATGATCATTTTTTAGGGTAAATAGCAACATAGTCCCCTATGGTTTGTCAAATTTGTGGTTTGAAAAACATAGCATCACAACCTCCTCCGTTAAAAAAATTATTACTTTTAATGGAGAGTATGTTACATGCACAGTTAGTGCAATTATTCATATTTTTTGGCTTAAATTATTACTTGTATGGTCAAAAATGACCATATATTTTATATATATATATATCTTCTCTTTTCCTTTCTTTTTCTTTTTCTTTTCACCAAAAAAAAATTAAAGAAAATTAAAAAAAAACAGTAATCTTCCTCACCCATCCCCCCACCCCACCTCCCCCAACCATCCCTCAACCAACACCCCTCCGTTAGCTTCCCTACACCCCTCACCCCTCACCCCTCACCCCTACCCCTCCCCCTTCCGGTCAGCCCCCCTACCTCCTCCTCCACCCCCACCCCTACCCCTACCCCCATTCTTGTCACCCCAATCCCAACCCCTGTTATCCCCCCACCCTTACTCGTCAGTGCCTACCACCCCTTCTACCCCCACCCTCGCAATTTTGTTTTTTTTCTTGTGTATATAAATATGTATAAATAATAAATATACATGCATATACACACACATGTGTGTGTGTGTGAATGTATATATATATATATATATATATATATATATATATATATATATATATATTTATTTATTTATCTATTTATTTTTTTATTGGCTTAATATGTATAAACAAAAAAGAAAAGGAGAAAAGAGAAAAAAAAAAGAAAGGAATTGAAGGGTATTTGAGTCTTTTTGTACAATTTAGTTAACTTTGTTAATAGAAAGGTGGGGAGGGGGTGTGTGCTTATTTTTAGAACCACAGGGGGGTTCGGTACACTTTTGAAAATATAAGGGGCTATGGTGCTATTTACCCCATTTTTTATACATGTTTTTTTTTGGTCAATATACATGTTTAGTTTGTCAAATTAGTATGGATACTAATCATATACATAGAAAATAATAAATGAATGATGAAAAACAGATGATATTTAATATTTTTCTCATGTTTCTGATGTCATGTTTTCAAACGAGGAGTACATCTCCATCTTTTGTGTCAGCTCCTATTGATTTCTTCTAATATAATTCCTTTTACTATCTAATAGCTTCCGTCTGCATTTCATTTAAGAAGTCGGCTTCAACTAATAATTGTATGAGTCCAAATATTACCAATATACATCGTAGGATTGCGTTTGGTTCATGGAATCTTATAAGATTTTCGTGAAAGTGAATTCAGAAATGTGATATTTTTATATTTGGTTCGGAAAATGAAAAAATATTCCTGGATATATATCACATTTCTGTTAATACAATATTTTTATAATTTGCTCAATTTAATACCCATGTGAGAGGTTGGAGGAATCTCACATTCCCTAGTTGTAAGAATATTTTAGAAAAGGAAAAGACAAAAGTACCCACACTAAAAAGAATAAAGAATGAAAAAATAAAATTAATAAAACAAAGAAGATAAAAAAAACTAAAATGAAAAGTAAAATAAAAAATAACTAAATTGAAAATAAATAACAAAAAATAAGAAAATTTAAGAAAATTCTAAGTTAAACTAATTTTTTAATATAAATTTAGATTTAAAAATAAAATTTTTAAAATGCTAATTTTAAATTTTAAAATTTAAATTTTAAAAAAACTAAAAAATAAATAATAAATAAGTAAATTAAATACTTTTTAAAATTAAAATTATTTTAATTTTTAAATAAATATAAAAATAAAAATTAAACAAAATCAGGAAATTTAGAAAATAAAAAAATAAATATAAATAATAAATAGTAATTATAATAAAATGAATACTTTTAATTTTTTTAAAAAAAATTTAAGTTATTTTAACTTTGAATTAAAAAATTTATTAAATTTATTTTATTTGTATAGAGATGTTAGACATATCTTACTTGCGTATTGTGAAAAGAATAGAAAGTGTACCATGACTTGTATATCTTTTCTTATGATATATTTGTTTTTCCGAGTTAGGGATATAGTTGAAAAAATTGTTCAAGATTCTTAAGAATATTAAATCTAAACCAAACATAACAATATAACAAATCTAGAAATTTGACAAAATATTCCCAGGGATAGTTTTAACATGTCAAATAATTTTATCACATTCCTAAGAATCATGTTCCCAATAATATGATTAATGGCAATGAAAAATCATTATGTGAACTAAACGCCCCAGTAAGGTAAATTGCACAAATAGTCTACAAAGTTGACACATTTATTTAACTTAGTCCCCATTGTTCGAAAAAGTATATATTAATCCCCCAGTGTTTCACAAACTTATTCAAATTTGTCCCTACCATTAAAACTAGCAGAATTGGGACATATAGTAAGTAAGGGTAATTTAGTCTTTTGATTCTCTCATTTTTCTTTTTCTTTTCTTACTTTCTCTTCATCAACATCAAATCCACAATTACACCGTACACACAATTCTCTATTTCTCTCTCTCACACGCACATACATACACACAGATCTATCTCTTTCTCTATCTTTTTTTCTCATATACACATACACATGTACTTAGATCTCATAGTCTCATAGACACACTCACATACTAAAATCTCACAAATGCGTACACACACCACACACAGACTTAGATCTCACATACGCACAAACACACACACCACCCCATGAACTTAGATTTCACACAAGTACACTCAGACATACATCTCTTTCTCTCATACAAACACCACATGCATAGATCTTTCTCACCCCTCCCCCCCCCAACACACACACAAAAGTCCTTCTCAAAACACAGCTCCGGGGGTACGAGTTGCGGGTTTGGAAGCGATGCTGGTAAGATGCAGAGTGGGACATGGGAGGTACGCTGTTAGGCTAACTCCAACAACTTCTCTATTTTTCTCTCTACATATAGGCGATTTGAAGCATTTTTCCTACATCTAAGGATTCCCTATTTTAGTTTCACTCCAACAGTTTTCTTACATTTGATCAATCTCTTAATTTAGAGATTCCCTATTTCAGTTTCACTCTAATAGCTTCCTTATTATAGGGAATCCCTATTTTATTTATTCCCGTGAAACAAATTCGTACAGTATGCCTTGTTTTGCTAGTCCATCTATACGAACATAAAAAATAAGAACAGTGAAATTATAAATAAATAATTTAATAATACACTATAGCTAATAAAAATGACAATATTATAATGCAACAAAAATTTAAAATTTTATTGTAATCAATAAATTTTAGTCTATTAAAATGCAATAAAAATATATTAGACAATTAATTAGTGTAATTAAAAAAGTCAACTTATTAAACTGAAATTAAATAAACAATAAAGCCCTAAATGTAATTATAAAAAATACTAAACTGATTTAGCAAAATAAAAAGGGTTATTTCATACTTTTCTGAAAGTGATAAGTGTCTATGGGATGGGGTAGGAGATGGTATTTTTTCTTTTTCATGTAGAGAAAATGAAAATAGATGTAGGGATCCCCTACAATTTAAGGGATGGGGGTAAAGGATATGTTGGAGAGCAATTTTACCAATCCCCTCCCTATATGTAGAGTAAGAAAGCATGTAAGGAAGCACTTAGGCCCAGGGATTGAGGTTGCGTTGATAAGACGCTATAGGGGGCTTGGGGGCTGAGGACTTGAATGTGGAAGTCAAGGGTACTGCGTAGGGTAAGGGGGTGCGGGTACTAGGAATGGGTAGGGGTTTTGGTGAAAAATGAAAAAATAAATAAAAAATTTGATGGGCAAATTGGTAATTTAGTTTAAGTTTTACAAGGGTAATTTTGTTAATTTTCAATTATGTGTTAAAAATTTAAGAATAAGGACTAATTTGATCATGTTTTAAAAAGTGTGGGAAACCTATTTGAATAATTTAGAACAATAGGGACTTATTAAAAAAAAACGTGTCAAAATTAGAACCATTTACACAATTTATTCTTATTTTTTATGAAATCGAGAAAATATTTCAAATCATCGAAATATAAGAGTTCGCCCCCCAAAAAAAACATATAAGATTTATGTGATTTAACAGAGTCTACATGAATGGGTAATGTAATATTCACTAAAATAGAATTTAAAAGAATTTTAGAACAGTTAACTCCAAATCCCAATTATATTCCTTATGTTAAGGTTAAGAACTCGTCCTTAACTATATGGTGTTTCCGACGATTCGTTGGGTTGGTCTCACTTGAGCATTCTAACGCTCAAGTTAGTAGGTTATTTTAGGAAGAAGATAAAAGGTAATGCAAATGGATAAAAATCAATTACCCTTTTTTTATTATTATCAAGGAATGGACTATTTATACATTTGTGAGAATATTCTTCCTTATTTCGTGGGATTTTGTTTGGTCCAACTATTAATGGTATAGATGGATAATCTTTGCTCGAGCTTAGTGGGCTAGGAAAATAATGTCCGGGCACCGTTGGCTCGAAATAATGGAACCCAAGCTTGAATCACCTCAAGAATAGGGTTGCTTTCTATAAGGGGTTTCATGCAACTCACCTCGTGCTTGACCACAAAGGGGTAAACTTAAGAATAAACCTTGATCTCGACCATACCTATATCACTTTCATTTCCCACAAAAATACTCGTCTTTCTAACTCTTAACTGATGTCACTTAGTGGCCCATGTATGTTACCCAATCCAAGAGGTGGCATTTGGGTCACGCTGACACAGACCCAGTTCAACTTAGTACATGAAAATTCGGGTCCAGCCCAACTTGAATGAACATGGTTTTGACTCGACTCAACCCACCACATATAGGTGGGCTGAGCTGCATCATATATTTTTTGACCCAACCCATTTGTGCCCAAACCCAACCCAGCTCAGCCCAACCCAACTCGAACTCAGCACAGGCCCAGCTTAAGCCCAATTCGAGCCCATATAAAGCCCATCTTGAGATTATAATTTGTACATGTAATTTTTCTTATAAATAGTTAATGTATATTCAACTTTATTTTACTACAAAACTATATATTTATTTTACTACATATTGTCTCTTTATTTTATTACAAGAGAATACACAATATCTATGGCTATGGGGGAAGAAAATCTTTCACAACGATTACGTTCAAATGTTTGGAATCATTTTGCTTACTTTAAAGAATATGAGTATGTAATTTGTAACTATTGTGAACGTAAATATATATTTTATCATCAATTTAGAACTGGAACGTTTATAAGACATCTTGTATCTCAATACTCAAATGTTTCAAACTATTTTAATCCTCAACTACCGCCACAACCACCACCAACACCAACAGGCCTAACACCCGCACAAGGAGTATAATAAAATGTAGACTTCTCCACCAACTTTCTTCAAGTATTTATGTAATGTTCTTTTTTAATGTTTTTTAGTAATGTATCCATGTCTCATGAACTTGTGGTTTGTTAAGTAATGTTTTATCATTTATGTTAATATTATCAATCAACTTATATCTTGTTAATTGTTAAATTAACTTTTTTCATAAAAAAAGTTAAGCTTAAACTTTTTTCGTTATTAATCCAACTATCAAAATTCAAAACACACTAATAAAAAATAAAAAATAAAAAATAAAAAATAAAAAGATAGGCTGGCCCAGCCTAGCTCAGCCCAACTCGCGACTCATAATAGCGGACTCGTGGGCCGAGTTGGGTCTTATATTTCAAGAATTGAGCCTAGCCCAACTCAGCACACTAAACATATGTGCCGAGTCAGGTTGGCCCATTTGCCAGCTCTATTATGATTTTCAAACAAAATTTACAAGTAAAAAAAGAAAAAATATCAGTCAAATTATGGGGATCTGAAATCAGGTTAGATCATCAAAGGGACGAATAAATGAGACGTCGCAATAATTTGTTTTTGGAAACAAGGACCAGAATTGTAATTTTCTGAAGAAATTGACGATCATTTCACTGTTTTTATTACCGCATTTTCTTTCCTTTTCTTTGTTTGTCGAAATTACCGCCTATTCAAGATGACAAAAACTATGGAATTTCTTATTTGATTTTTTTTTAAATTTTAATAATTAGTTATGGACTAATAAATTAATAAATTTAACTTCATCTTTCACTACAAGAAAAAACGGTTTCGGCAGCGGAGCGTCGCTATGCCGTCGCTTTTCGGCGAGGGCTCGGGGAGGGAGACCGTTCCCTCGCCGAATCGGCGAGGGACAAGGCCTTCCCTCGCCGATTCGGCGAGGGCCGACACTATCCCTCGCCGATTCGGCGAGGGACGACACTCTTCCTCGCCGAATCGGCTAGGGAACTCGCTGTTCCTCGCCGAATCGGCTAGGGAACTCGCCGAATCGGCTAGGGAACTCGTTGTTCCTCGCCGAATCGGCTAGGGAACTCATTGTCCCTCACCGAATCGGCGAGGGAAGGCCATGTCCCTCGCCGAATCAGCGAGGGACAGTGTAGGCCCTCGCCGATTCGGCGAGGGAACTCGCTGTCCCTCGCGGAATCGGCGAGGGAAGGCCATGTCCCTCGCCGGATTGGCTAGGGACAGTGTCGGGCCTCGCCGAATCGGCGAGGGAACTCGCTGTCCCTCGCCGAATCAGCGAGAGAAGGCTATGTCCCTCGCCGAATCGGCGAGGGACAATGTCGGCCCTCGCCGAATACTCACCGATTCGGCGAGGGAATGCACTGTCCCTCGCTGACTTGGCGAGGGAATTAGACGTTCCTTGCCGATTCACTTTTATGTTTAGATTGAACAAATAAAATTAAAAAATTTAAGAAAGGTCAATTCGAACAATTAGGCGACTGACAATCATTCCCCTCGCCGATTCGGCCCCAACATTTTTTACAGTACATGAAAATAGTCGTAATTTATAATTACTACAAACAATTAGTTCTAAGTTTACATTTAACAATTATGATTATTTCATATAATAATTTATGAGTGTTTTAAAAGCATTGAATTTAAATTTAATAATATGTAGTAAATTTATTTTAAATAACTATACATGCAACTAGTGAGTAATTTTTTTCCTTTTTAAAATGTCCTAGATTGGCGTATACATAACTATATACAAAATTTATATTTAACGTCATGCAAAATAGAAATAATTATTTCTTTCAAATTGACATCACGAAATTATAATTAAAGCATTTTCTTATAAGAGTTAATGCATTACAAGCATAAACTTAATTTTATATTTTTGGGAATTACTAAAGGATTACATGGCGTGCATTTTTTATAATGCAACACAACGACTTAATACCTAACCCCCCATAAAGATTACACATTATTTTCGAGGGCTTACATAAACACACCTACTTAATACCTAACATAGTACTGCAATATCACTAATACATAAGAAGTGCACACTACACATCAGGCAGAAGAACGTAGTAACATTGTTATATTTAGTAACAATTTCTACTATTACTGATGCTTCTAAGATGATAAAAAGATATAGATATTAGGGAAAAAAGTTTGGTAAATAGATCCACAGCATGTCGGCTTGAACTTTTTGGCCTACTTGGGCATTAAAAATGTATCCGTCGTACTTTGGCGGAGAATTTAGATCAAGTTTGGGTTTAACGTATTCGCTGTAAATTGGATACTTTTGCATTGTATCCATCTCTTCATCTTTAGTCACTGGACGATTAGCTGAGTGGTGTTGTTGATCCTTACTCATCCTTCAAACAATTTAGATGAAATCTACAATTACTACTTTGAGATACTATGAAAAAACGCAATGCCAAGTGCTATTTATAGAAACTAGGTCATTAGATGAGAAGATTGATAGCTTGGTGAGCGTATGGAGACAACTCTTCATTTTTTACAAGGGTCAATATATCAACGAATGGTTCGTTGACACGTGTTTGTGTACCATTGGACTTTGATGGGTCAAATAATTGGGGACATAGAGTTTTTTATTGTTTGGAGATTTAGAAGTTGTTGTGTCCATATCTTTTTCACAATGGGGCCCTATCAGTTCTTACCACATTCTGCCCCGTGGTAGCCTATAAGATGTTCTCATAGTACTCATGACAAGATTAATCAATGGTCCATATGACAGCCCGTGATGAATAATATTATTGACGGGACTTCACGACATTTATGAAAGTTTTAAAAATTGTTATAAGAAACACATTAATTATTAGAAAGAATAATAAAAAATTGTTTTCCTTGGAGACGTAAATGTACATATGTCAATATGTGAAATCATTGTCCACATGCATTGTGCACGCTAACACAATGCATGCAAAACAGGTGTTTCGCCATTCCTATGCCAAAAGAAGCCCCTGGCATTTCATTATATTATGCCCTGTGGTTCGTGGGCACGTGGACACGACCCATTGGTCTTCTATCTGTGAAATAATTTGTGACAGGGCGTGCTTGGTATTTTGGAGATGGTAAAGTTCCTAAAGCCAACTCCCTTGGAAGACGTGTCCTTGCAAGTTTGGACTATTTTATGGAGAGATTGTCGCGTATAACATATTATCATCGTACGTTTCATTTCTCGTGAACAAAAAAGTCATGGTGATAGGACTTGGCAGCATTGATATTTACAATTTGAACATATTATATTTATTTACAATTACATTATTTAATTATTTGTTTAATTGAATACTTTTAATACTTTAAAAACTATTTAAATTATTATGTTTATATAATTAATTACATAATATTTATGGATTATTAAAATTATCCTAACTTGTATATCTTTCACATTATATATATATCTCATCTTACATGAGAACTAATTCATAAAAATAATCAGTTTATTAATATTTAATAATTTAAGAAGTAATAAAAAAACTCTTTTTGTAGACAGCCTATGGTGTGTCAGGTTTTTGGAGACGAAATTGGTCATCTAAAAGATGAAAGTGAAGTTAACCTTAGCTTAAAAAAAATAATTAGTATGGAAAAAAAATGCCAAAAAAAAATTATCAAAACAAAAAAAAAAAGTTTAAAAAACAAACTACTAGCTAATTAATATAATTATTTTGATGAAAATATGAAAAAAATTAATTAAACAAGTAAAAAAGTTTAAAGTTAATAAACCAAAAAAATTTAATAAAACAAAATAATAGCTAATTAATATACTATTTATGTTATTAATTAGTTAAAATAAATTAATATGTAAATTTGTTTTGAAAAAAATCAATAAAAAAATATAGTGGAAAAAAACAAAACAAAATAATCTTTAATTAATATTACATTCATTATGAAAAAAATGTAAACAAATTAACTATCAAAATTATTAGGTAAATATAAAAATACAAAAAATTCAAAAAAAAAGAAGAGAGGAAACGGACCTGTTGATCCGTCTCTTACATATAATCCAATGGGCCAGGCCCATTGGTTGCACAAATAGGCCTCCTGTGAGAAGAAGAGAAATTAGCTAAGCCACAAAAAAAATATATATATATGTCACCTAATCTTCGTTATGAATAAATACATTATATGAAAAAAAAAAGTGGCAAAAAATTACAAATTAAACAAAAAGAAAAAAGTGGAAAAAAACAAAGTAATAGCTAATTAATATAATTTTTTTGAAGAAATATGAAAATACATATTAATTAAAAGAATTCAAAATTTTAAGATAATAACCAAAAAAAAGTTTAAAAAACTAAATTATTTATATGCGTTATTAATAAAATTATTTCCAAGAAAATATTAAAATGAAAAATAAATGAACATGAAAAAATTTTAGAGCTAATAAACAAAAAAAAGGTTTAAAAAAATAATATCTAATAAATTTTTTGATGAATTTATTAATATATTCATTAATTAAAGAATTATTGAAGTTGCATTGAAAACAAATAAATACAATAAAAAAAAAAAAGTAATAACAAATTAAAAATACAAAATAAGTTGAAAAAAATTAAAAATAAATTAATATAGAAAAATAAAAGGTAAGATAATAAACAAAAAATTTTAGTATTATAGAAACGAAACAAATTTATATTTAATTAATACAAAAATTATGATGAAAAAAAATTAAAACAAATGAATCATGAAAATTAAACAATAAGCCTAAAATAAAAAATAAAATAAAAATATAAAATAAAAATATAAAAAAAAGGATACCCAAATTAAATCCAATGGGCGAGGCCCATTGGTAACGCCTATGGGCCTCCCCATTGGTTACTGGGCAGCGGCCCAGTATCATGCTGGGCCACTGCCCAGAGGTAATAAAAAAAAAAAAATTAAACAGGAGACGGACCTGGTCCGTCTCCCAAATTAAACCAATGGGCCTCCCCATTGGTTTCTGGGTGGCGGCCCAGTATCATGCTGGGCCCCTGCCCAGAAAAAAAAAATAAATAAAAAAATTTTATTACTTATTTCGGGCGGTGGGCCCTCGCCGAATTTGGGATCAAATCGAGGGCTGCAGCTACTGCCCTCGATTTGAGTCTCAAATCAAAAAAAAACAAACCCCCCCTGCCCCCTTAAAAATTTCAGCGACGACATCGCCCCCACCCCCCCTCTTCCCCTCCCCTATCCCCTAACCCCTACCCCGTAACCACCCCCCCTCCCCCCCGCGTGCGCGGGCAGTACTGGCAATTTTACTTTTTTTTAAAAAGATATTTACATATATCTATATATATCCTATATCTATATGTATGTATATATATCTATTAATGTATATACATTATGTACTTTTACATTTTATACATGTTTTAATGTATATATATGCATTTATTTATTTATTTATTTTTCGTAATATGTAGTGTTTAATTTTTTTGTATTTATGTTCTAGCTTGAGTATTTTTTTTTATTTTTTTTTATTTTCAGATTTTTAAAATGATGAATTTATAAAGAAAATTCATATATAATTATTTATTGTCAATTTTCGGAATTAAAAAATGGCATATATTTAAAAATCCGAAAATTTATTTTGGGTTTTTCATATTTAGGTTATTAAATTAATTTATTTTAATATTCGTTTTTTAAAGAATTATTTGTTTAATTTGGTGTGTTTGTTTTTCTTTGTTAGGTTTGGGGTATCCATACAAGCTTGCAACGCTTAAACATTTCATAGGCTCAGGTTAGTATTTTTATTGATATAGTAATATGTTGAACAATATAGTATTTTGGCCTTATAATTTCGTTTCATAAAATGTATGATATTGTGGTGTTTTTTTTGTTATATTCATGTTTAATAAATTGTGTAAATTGAGTCGTTGTGTTATTGTGAAGATAGATGTTTGTGTAAGTAGATGAAGGGGTGTGTTGCTCGTTGTAGATGCATTAACAAAACAAAGAATTAAGTAAGTTATATATGATGTATTATTATATAATATTAAGAATTAAGAAGAATAAGGTTAGTAGTTAAGTTAGCATGTTGACAAGAAGCAAGTTAAGTTAATAAAGTATTTTAAGTAAGCTAATAGTTTTGTCATGCAAAACGTTTAGTGAGAAGTACGTAAAGTTTACTAAAATAATAATTTGCCAAAGTTAAGAAGCAAATTAACATGACTGTGTATTAACATGAGAGTATGATAAGTTAAAGTATTTTAGAAGTAAGTAAAGCTAACTAAGTTGGGCAAAATTCTAGTTTTATAATATTGTTTCTAATATTAAATTACTATTTGTGCTGCAATGTGTCAGTCAGAATGGCATCATCACGTGAATAGATGTATAATCGATGGATTGATGGATACATCAATGAGGGCTTTGTTGAAGGTGTGCATGAATTTATAACATTCGCAAGTAGTCAACCATATTACATGGACGGTGTAAAAATAAGATGTCCATGCATCAAATGCGAAAACTTGCGATATCTTACCACTGACATTGTGATAAAACATCTTTATAGTAAGGGTTTCATGCCTAATTACTATGTATGGGTTGCACATGGGGAATATGTGTCAAACAACATAAGGGTAACTGAACAACACGTTGGTAATAATATGCTACACGACTTAGATTATGGAAATAACTATCAGACAATGGTCTTTGATGCTGCTGGAGTAGATATGTTAAGGGATCAGAACGTGAGTGAAGAAGTACCAAACATGGAAGCACAAGAATTTTTTAATTTGGTGAATGCCTCTGAAAAACCATTGTTTGCTGGTTGTAGAAATCTTACCCAGTTGTCTGCTGTGGCTCGTTATCTAAATATGAAATCAGAACATAATATGAGCAACGACCTATTTGATCGTGTGGTCTCAAAGTTTATGGAGTTGATGCCTTTAGAAAATAACCTACCTGAGAACTTATACAAGTTTAAGAAAATGCTGAAGCCATTGGGGTTAGGTTATCAGAAGATAGATGTATGTGTAAATGGATGTATTTTATTTTATAAGGACAGAAGTTCACTTGAAAATTGTCCCCATTGTGGCCACCGACGTTTCAAGACAACAACAGGTGTTACAAGAGGGCGTAAGCTTATACCTTACCAACAATTAAGATATTTCCCTTTAACACCGAGGTTAAAAAGATTGTACATGTCGAGGGCTACAGCTGAACACATGCAGTGGCACAAGAAACACCAAATAGATGATGGTTATATTGGTCACCCTTCGGATGTTGAAGCATGGAAACACTTTGACAGGTTACATCCAGATTTTGCTCATTAGGCTAGAAATGTTCGACTTGGTTTGTGTTCAGATGGGTTTACACCTTACAGTTCAAATGCAAAACCTTATTCATGCTGGCCAGTGATATTAACACCTTACAATCTGCCACCATGGATGTGCATGAAAGAGCCTGTCATGTTCTTGACATTGCTTATCCTCGGTCCGAAAAATCCTGGTAAGACAATAGATGTGTATTTAGAGCCTCTCATTGTTGAATTACTAGAATTATGGTTGGAGGGTACATCGTGCTATGATGTTTCAACAAAGACTAATTTACAATTGAGGGCAGCTTTGATGTGGACCATAAATGACTTCCCAGCTTATGGTATGTTGTCTGGCTGGAGCACACATGAAAGACTGTCGTGTCCATATTGCATGAATAACTCTGATGCTTTTCGGTTGCAAGAAGGAAAGAAGAATTCATTCTTTGATTGTCATCGTAAATTCTTACCGAGTAATAGTTCTATGCGATGGGACACAAAAAAATTTTTAAGGGGTAAAAGAGAGACTTGTGGGCCTCCGCCCATATTAGATGGTGATCAAATATAGGAAAGTGTGATAAATTTGCCAAAGATCCAAGAAATGATGAATGACAGGAAAAAAATGAAGTTGAATGGGTTTGGGGAGTGGCACAACTAGACAAAGAGAAGTATTTTTTGGGACTTACCTTACTGGAAGACGCATCTTGTACGCCACAATTTGAATGTCATGCATATAGAAAAAAATGTATTTGACAATGTTTTCAACACTGTTATGGGTGTCAAAGGAAAGAGCAAAGACAATGTAAGAGCGAGAAAAGACATGGAGGTGTATTGTGACCGTCCCGAATTATGTGGAGAGTACGTTAATGTGATTGGTGTGTATACTCTCCCCGTGGCAAAGAGAAAACTACTTCTTGAATGGGTTGAAGAATTAAAATTTCCCGATAGCTATGCATCAAATTTAGCGAGATGTGTTGACATGCAACAATTAAAGATGTCACACATGAAGAACCACGACTGTCATGTCTTCATGGAGAGATTGCTTGTGATTGCATTACACGAGCTAATGCCTAAACAAGTTTGAGAGGCTTTTGCACAACTAAGTTTGTTCTTTACTAACATATGTTGCACAAGTTTGCAAAGTATGGATTTGGAAAGGATGCAAGAAGACATTGTCGTGACTTTTTGCAACTTGGAGAAGCTGCTACCTCCTGCATTCTTTGATTCAATGGAGCACGTGCCTGTTCATTTGGTCCACGAAGCGATTTGTTGTGGCCCTGTACAATATCGGTGGATGTATCCCTTTGAGAGGTTTTTACAGGGGTTAAAGAGGAAAGTAAAGAATAAGGCACATGTGGAAGGATCCATTTGTGAAGCCTACCACATACTGGAAACATCAACTTTTTGTTCTTATTATTTTGAAGAGCACGTGGCCACTAAGAGTAGAAGGCTTGGTCGGAATGACCAATATGATGATATAGAACACCCCGATGGATGCTTGGCTCTATTTACTCATCCGGGCCGCTCAATCGGGAAATGGAAAGAGATGACAATAGCGGAAGAAGATTTCTATTTGGCACACCGCTATGTATTGATGAATTGCACAGAGGTACTACCTTATGTCAGGTAAGGCTATGGTAATTTAATAATATGTTAACGTGTTGGGCTTTAAATATACAAGATAAATTGACTAATATTTGACTATTTGCTAGCATGTTCAAGGATTACATTCGCAACCAATATGGCCCATTGAATCCGAGAGAACTCCAACTGCATGTTGATAACTTATTCCCAAAATGGTTATATGAATATGTATGTACATGTCTCATAACAGAAATTTATTTTATCCCTTACGGTATGCATACCTTAAAAGAAGAGTGATATATATTTGTAGGTTAAGCACATGAATGATGTAGATCATCGTGTACATTGTCTTTCAATGTGGCCTTATAGATTGGTTAGGACCTCATCAAGATACATGGTGAATGGATACAGATTTGCAATACACGAATATGTTACATCGATGAAAACAAATAATAGAGGAGTATATGTGAAAGGGATAAGCGATGGCAGGGCGGGGGATATTGGCTACTATGGTGTGTTGCACAACATTATTCAACTTGAATATAATAATCCAACTTTACAACATACAAGGGTAGTTCTCTTTAAGTGCAATTGGTACGATACCACAAATAATAGAGGTGTGAAATACTATCGCAAGTCTAGTTTGGTTGAAGTGAATGTGAAGAAAAAGTATCCCAAATATGAACCATTTGTATTGGCTGCCCAAGCTCAGCAAGTGTATTATTGTAGATATCCAGGGGCGAAGGGGAACCGTAAAAATTGGCAAGCAGTAGTTAAAGTACGCCCTAGAAATATCTATGCCATGCTTGAAAAGGAAAGAGTAGTGGAACAAAGAACAAGTTTCCAGTCCGATGAGATGCATGTGCCCGTAAGAGAACAGAATGAAAGTAATTTGCCAACAATCCGTCGTGATTCGGGTGAGAACAACGAAATATTGGAAGATGATCCAAATGACATCCATGGTCAGCTTATCATTGAACAAAATGAGGAGGAAGAACATGAAGAAGACGAAGAGGAATATGAAGATGAGACTGAAGATGAAGAGGAGTATGAAGATGCTACTGAAGATGACGACGATGATGATAATGGTGATGATGATGATGAAAATAGTGATGAAGATGCTGAATATTAGTCTTTGGTAAAGATAGATAGTTCTTGGAATAACTTATGATATTTTGTGTTATCACAACTGATGTAACATTAGATTTTTAATAGACATTCCTTTTGCTTGTAAGATATGAACTTAACTAATATATTAAGTGAACTATAACTAAGTTGTGTTAAATTTTAGATGGGAGGTGGTAACGATAATGACCCCAAGGGCAAAAAAATTAAATTGACGGATTTCTTAGGAAGGCGCAAATAACGTGGGCAAGGGCAAACACATCGACAAGTTAGTAATGTATACAATATTATTAATTTTACTCAATTAAAATTAATACTTCCGATTTCTATGTTCTGTATCATAGTTGACAAGTTTGTATGGTTTACAGGTACAGGGCAGCCATCATATGGTCGCCGACAAACACATGGTCAAAGTCCAAGTGTTTGCCATTCCATAGGTGAACATGGTGTAACAGTGCATAACTCCAGTTCAGCCTCCATTGGTACGGAGCAGTGGGTGGCAAACACTCCACTTCCACAGCAGGTAATGCCTCGTGAACGTTCACGTTCATCTGGAGCTCCCGTTGACCATGTAACTGGTCATACTAGTCCAAACATTCCACATCACCCTCACGTAACGGATACCCAAACCACTACCTCATCCGGATTGCGACAAGGTTTTGATGATCTACATGTTGAGAGGGATGGCACTCCTGTACATGGTGACACACAATGTCACCCGATGGCTGAGTCATCGAGAGCTGCAGAAGATCGAGCTGATGGCATTCCAGACTTGATAACATATGGATTCTCATCTATGGAAGAATTTGCAACATGGGCCACTGATTCACGCAAGCATCTTAAAGTTAAAGGTGCTGGGTAAGTAGAATTATTCATTAACAATATATCTATATAGTAAAAGTTAAGTTTCATACCATATAACACAACAGTTTCTTTTATAATTTGTAGATGGGATCCATATAACGCGACCAGAGATATTAGGAAATCACTAAATGCAGGCTATTTAGAGCCTTGGACAACTTGGGGAGAGATTCCACCCGATGTGAAGGATAAATTTTTTGATTACTTTAAGGTTTGAAAAACGCATTCAATTTATATATTATATAAACATATTATGTACTTGAGATATATATCATATGTACATCATATAGTTTTATTATATGATTCACAGAGGATGTACAAGTGGTATCCCTGCGATAAAGCAACCGTTGCCGAGAGGTTTAGCTTTTTCGGGCAAACACGCGTAACTGATAACTTAAGCAAAGCTCATAAACAAAATAAGAAGCCATCGTGGCTCTCGCAGGATGTATGGGATATAATGAAAATAGTGTGGAGTAGCCAAGCATGGCAGAACAAATCCAAAAGAAACTCTGATAATAGAAAGAAAAATCCATCTACGCATCATTTGGGATGTATCCCCGGACACGAATGGGCAAGGAGGATGGTAAGAATAAAGCTGACTGTATTGCTATAAGTGATGAATAATGAACAATATTATCTTGTTCATTACATGTCGAGCTATTTGTTTTGGTGAATTTTTTATGTAGGCCGAAGAACGCGGGGATGAAGTGACATTTGTTGATGTTTTCAACAAAGCTCATCGGAAGGGTGGTGATGGACCATACACAGACGCACGGGCTGAACAGACAGTGGTAAGCTAGTTTCTTTAATCTTTAGAACGTTGATGATTGATATACATAGAGTTTATACAAATGTTTTATCCACACTGACGATGAAGAACTCGTATTCGCTCACAAATTTGTTAAATTGTTGATTACACCCATAATTATGTGAAATGTGATGATGCCAAGTACATAATTGAACTTAGGTTAGTGTGTTGAATGGAAAAAACTTCTATAATCTGGCATTATTGTTTGAAACTAAGTTAAAGTTGGTTGAACGATTTAATATCTGAGAAAGTTTAGTAAAGAATATTAGAATTGTATGATAATCAGAATTATAAACATAGTATTTCAATAGCAAATGAAAGGGCATGCATGAATATACAATTTTGTTTAGTAGAAACAGTTTGATTGCCTTAGAAACTTGTTTAATATTCATTGTATTTTACTGTCAATGCTTGTATCTTGGGTTATGGCTATATCTTCAGATAATACAAGTAACTGGTTACTTCATAGTACAGAGGAGATTCTGTCCGTTTGTGGGGTCTGAAAATTTTAAGGGAATTTGTTAATTGTTGATTACAAGCTTAATTATATGAAATGTAATGATGGCAATGGGGCAATTGAACTTAGGTTCAAGTGTTGAATGGTTAAAACTTGAGTAATCATACATTCTTGTTTGCTACTAAGTTAAAGTTAAATCCGATATGTTAGATTGATATGATAATTGGAATTATAGCGGTAGTATTGAAATAGATAATGGAAATGCATACATAAATGTAAGATTTTGTTTAATATTTCATTGTGTTTGAGTGTGAATACAATGTATATTGCGTTGTGGCTATTTCTTCTGAGTGCAGGTAATTAGTTAGTCCACGGTACAGAGGAGATTTTGTCCGTTATTCAGGTCCAAACTTACCCTTTTAGCATGGGGTCTTGTCGGACCGCGACATTTTATGAAATTAAATGTATGTTTTCCCTACTGCTTGTTTTATTTGTTTCTCTGATGGTTTGGCCATTATATTTTTGGTATGAATCCGAAATTTTCAATAGTATATTATTCATGTCTCTACGTGTTGATATTTGTGCGTTACAGGCTCGATACACAGAACTGCTTCAACAAGCATCATAACCAACCGAGGCATCTGAATCCGGTTCAGCTCCAACTCCTGTTGATCGTAATGCATTATTTTTTGAGGTAGTTGGTAGACCACGCAAGGGTCGTTTATACGGGGTGGGATCACAGGTCTCTGTGGCGTCTACATCAAATAGTTACCCTACTACCGGAAGCCACATCACGCAAAGAGATCTCCAGGAGGCAGTTGCTCGAGCCACAGCAAATTTGGAAAGCAAGCTGGAACAAAGCAACGAGGCGTACTGCAAGCTGCAAGACAAGTTGGACAAGAATAACGAGGCGTACCACAATCTGCAAGAGAAGCTGGATAAGCAGAACGAGGCATACTACAAACTCCAACAAGAACATTCATCACAGCTCCGTGATGTCCAAGCACAACTAGCACTACTTGTTTCACGGTTACCTGACCCTGCACAACAACAGTGTTCGTCGTCTGCGTCTTCGTCTTCGTCTTCATCTGCGAATGATGGTCAAATTGGGTTGAATTTATAACTTTTTTACTGTTATGACATTATAAAACTCTATTACAATCGGACTGTAATAACTATTAAGTTTACTTTGAACAATATTATTAGATATTTATTAGCTAATTCGATAAATATGTGCATTAGACATTATTTTTTTAGTATTAAATATTTAATTGACAGGTCAAACAACTTATTATTATAATGGATATTGTTGCAAATATAAATTTACATTTGTGCGAGGGGTCGGCAAGGGACAAGTAATCGAGAGTCCGGCGAGGGCACGGCGAAGGACGAAAAAAGGCGAGGGCACGGTGAGGGACGAAAAAAGACGAGGGCACGGCGAGGGACGAAAAAAGACGAGGGCACGGCGAGGGAAGAAAAAGGCGAGCGCACGGCGAGGGACGAAAAAGGCGAGGGCACGGCGAGGGACGAAAAAGGCGAAGGCACGGATAGGGACGAAAATGGTGAGGGCTAATTGTCCTCGCATAGTCGTCGCCGAATTGGTCACTCGTCGAGTCGTCGCCGAATAGCGTGGGCTCGGCAAGGGACTGCAATTCACCGACGAAAGTTTTGGCGAGGGAAGATTCCCCTCGCCGGGCCCTCGCCTAAAGGGTCTCGGCGAGGGCCCGGCGAGGGGAATCTTCCCTCGCCGAAACTGATTTTTCTTGTAGTGTTTGAAAAGATTGATTAAAATAAATTTAAGAATGAATAACTGAGATCTCAAAAGACTAAATTTAATCGATCATCATTCAGTTTATCTTAAAAATAAGAAAAGAAAAAGAAAAAAGAGAGAATCGTTTTACCCTACGAGATGGGTTAGACCATGTCAATTTTCTTTTATGACACGTCCAAGTCAAATCCATTACTCAAATAACACGCTTTATAGACACATGGGTTGCTCAAATTTTCCATAAGCAGATGTCGTCGTTCCAACATTAATTCATATTATATTATTATTGCACTATATATGTCCCTTGGTATCAAACCATTTTTTCACACGACCCAGCTAATTGCCTCTTACATTTCTATCAAGATGGTGAGCTTCAGCAAAGGAAAATGCATGCGATCAACTATGCTTTCCATAGTTGTTATTGCAATATTCTCAAAGGCCATTTCTGGTCAGAACTGTGGTTGTCAACCAGATCAGTGCTGCAGTGCGTATGGATATTGTGGCACTGACGATGCCTACTGTGGCAAAGGGTGCCAAGAAGGACCTTGCAATGCACCACCTAGTACTAATGATGTCAATGTCGCTGATATCGTTGTTAATGTATACACGTATCGTGTATATTCTGCGGTAATTACGTGTACGGTTATATATTTTACCATAGTTAAGTTTTTATCATATCTAGCTTAACTTAGGCTCAAATAGCCTAACATCTATATAAGACATTGTATATTGTAATTGGTTGTCTTATACTATATAATTTACCAACATTAGAGAAACTAAATATATAATATATAAATAAATTAAATTAAAAAAGTACATCTCCATCTTTACTGTTAGCTCCTATTAATTTCTTTTAATCTACTGGTTTGCTATCTTTTTTTTATGGTCCATACTGGTTTCCTATTAACGGAGTCGGCTTGAGCAAATGACTACGAGTAAGAACAGTACTAATATATTTGTTATGAAAAATACAGAAAAATAATTCAAATAATAGAAATATAAGCGTTAAAAAAACAATAATATTCACTGAAATAGAATATTACTAGAATTTTGGTATATGTCAAATCCAAAACCCAATAATATTCCATTTTTGCACAAAAAAAAAAAAAAAAAACTTTATCTATCTGCCGTGCATGGTGTGTTGCGGGCAGCTTACTTCTCTGATTGTAAAGCTTGATTTTGATCTCTGTTTAGATCCGTTTTTGTACAAACTTTCAAATGAATAGATACATACTTTACGGATATTTGACTACAGAATGGGTACGAAAGTTGTGTGACTGAATGGCGACGACCGTAAATAAATTAATTTAAAATTTAAAAATTAAATTAACGAAATGGAGAAGAAAATTAATAAATTATTTAAAAATAAAAAATTATTTTGGCTATAGATTGGTGATGGCTATAATCAAATAAGAAAATAATTGGACGACGAATTGACTACAGATAATAATAAAATAATTAGAAATTATTATATACTTTGTCTACGGATTGACGACAAATATAAAAAAAAGTAAATATTTATTAATTTTTAAAATTGGTTAAGAAACGACTACAAACATTGAGTTTGCCTACAAGACCAAATACTATAGACCGATTTCTGTAGCCAATCCATAGCCCGTCCCAATGGGGCCATCAAATGGCTACAGAAACCTTTTGTAGCGCGAAACCTTTTTTCTTGTAGTGTGATGTTGAAAAAATAAAAATAAATAATTGGATGGGGCAAATTGGTGGTTTAGTTAAGATTTAAAATGACAGTTTTGTCATTTTTCAAATTTTCTGTTGAAAATTTAACAATAGGGAATTTGATTATGTTTGAAAAAGTTTGGGAACCTATTTGAATGATTTGGAACAATAGAGAGTTAGTTTAAAAAAATGCGTCAACATTAAAAACTATTTACACAATTTATCCTAATTTTTATGACAAATGGAGAAAAAATATTTCAAATCATAGAAATATAAGCGTTTGCAAAAAAGAAATATATAATATTTATGTGATTTAACAGAGTCTACGTGAATGGGTGAAGTGATATTCGCTACAGTAGTATATAAAAGAATTTTAGTATAGTGAACTCCAAATCCCAATTGTATTCATACCTTTCCCACAAAAATACTCCTCTTTGCAAATCTTAAATACTCTTTGTCTTTGCAACTCTAACTGATGACACACATATATAGTATCTTTAAGTTAATTTACCGAGGCCAATTAATGGGTTTTTGTCTGTTTGCAGGGGCAGAGCTAGAAATCCAATGTTAGGGGACTATTTTTTTTTTTTTTATATATATATATAGTGTTTTTTGTATAGTATTTTTTAGGTTAGTAGAAAAGAGACTCAATTTTTACAATTTTAATTTTTTTTTTATAGTTTTATTAAAGGAAATTTGATTATGGTTTTATGTTACGGTACTTTAAAAATTTGGTAACCAAAATAATCGTTCTGAGCATATTTTTAAATATCAACTGATTTACATTTTAGATGCATCATAAGAAAATATTATAATAATTCTAAATTACATATTTAACTATTTTTTTTGTTCATGATACAAATTAAATTGTCTATGTCTTTAATAAATATTAAACAATCTATTTGAAGCAACATATAAATGTTCTGGCATAGTGGTTAGACATTAGTTATTAAATTAGATGTTACGATTTTGAACCTCATTAGAGGTCATGTTCTTTTGATATTAATTCTTTTTCATCCATAACTAAAACTACAAAAAATAAATGCAACTAGAGTGACTTGAACTCACACCATCAACATAATACTATTTGTGACTAACCATTAAGTCAACTCCATATTTTTTAAAATTCCTATCAATTTTTGGATATTTATTTGTGAGGAAGAGGGGGAGGGGGAGGGGGAGGGGGAGGGGGGGGGGGGGGGGGAGGACACAAATCTGTTTTTTTTTTTTTAAAAAAACTACATTAAACCTTTTATTTTTTGGAGGTTGGGAGGGCTGGGCCCTTCCCTGCCTCCCTCCTTCCTTACTTCCCTCCCTCTCTATTAGATTGTTACCCGATCCGATGATTCTCAAAACAAAATTTACAAAAATATATATATCATTCAAATTATGGGGATCTAAAATCAGGTTAGATCATCAAAGAGACGAATAAACGAGATGTCACAATAATTTGTTCTGGAAATAAGGACCAGAATTGAAATTTTTTAAAGAAAATCCTTTCCTTTCTGTTACCGCAATTTCAAGAAGAGAATGTTACAGTCAAAATCTGGTTGCCGGCTTGGTGTGCGTGTCTCTCCACTCCAGTAGCAAATGACCTGCAAAATAAGGACCGTTAGAGTGTGTCTAGAAAACCCCTCTAACGATCAAGTTAGCTATAGAGTCTAAATTCTATATGAGCAAAAGAGCGAGAAAAGGGGGAAAGAGAGAAAGAGAAAAGGAGCAAAATTAGAGCATTGCTACATCTTGAATTGATTTAGGTTTACAACATTGAATATTGCATTCAGTGCCTTAGAGTTTCAGCTTGCCAAAAGATCTTCATCCTTGGTCTATTCTGTTTTAGGTATAGTTGCAACATTGCCCTGAGCATTTGTTTTGGTAGGAGTCACCCAGCCAGTCAAGATTACTTTTCAAGCCCTCTCATCAATTGACTTGATGAATGCCCTCATTCGAGCCTTTCAATAAAAGTAATTTACACTATCTAACAGTGGTGGTTTAGTGATTGAGCCTCATTTACGAAAGGTGTCCATACCTATTCTTGCAAGTCAACAACTCAAAACTCCCAAGAATCTAACCGAATTAGTTTGTAACCTGCTCCTGATGCCACTTGAAAGAGTTTATGCAGTATATGTATGGACCAATTTTAACGCAATATGACTAATTTGCTCAATTGATGCTGATCTGTGGTGAATATCAAAAACTGATACAATTACTTGGTGTAACGTGAATCTGTTACAAGTGATGTTGCAAAATTAACTGGAACATTACTTCTCTCACAGTTCACTAATAGTCAATTTCTCTAGTCAATTAAGGAATTGTTCCACTTAATGTTTCAACATAGCTAATGACAATAGCAACAGAAATAATAAAGTTGTAATAAAAATAAAGAACACCAAGATTTAACGTGGTTCAACCATGCAGTCTATGTTCACGGGACCTCCCCTGGTCCAACAAACCTGTTTATTAAGAAATAGTAAGTTACAACATCAATGGACTTACACAAGTAAAGACTCCCTCTTGATCCTTGTTGCCTCGATGTAGAACTCCTTAAGGAACTACGGTTTGGTGAGCTCCCCTCAACTTGCACCGTTCTCTCCCGAGAACAACACCTTCTTCTCCCGAAAAATGAAAACAGAAGACAGAAATCTAATCCCTCAAAGAAACATACAAATCACTCATGACTTACTGTCAATAGAAACAAAGTTGCAACACTTAATACAATCAAAGACTAGAACACATATTGTGTTGTAACATGACACGAAACATAATATTGTTAAAGCCTTTACTTCAGATTGCCCGCGTCTCTCTCTTTTTCTCTCTGCTCGCCTGCCCATCTATATCCTTGAGCTTCATATATATACGTTACACACTTTGGCCTTCAAGACATTCCTTATAAATATGCAATTAAGGTTATTCCATAATCAGCACAAACTTAATATGGTAAGTTACCATATGGTTTTACCTGCATAACTCAAAAGGTAAACAACACCCATATGGTAAAATAATATTATGAGTTTTGCAAAACACAATCAATCAAAAGTTGCCTTAATAATTTCCAATCAATCGCCAATTAAACTCGTGGCCTTAACAAGCTTCAGCATAGGAAAATACATGCGATCAACTATACTTGCCATAGTTGTTATTGCAATATTCTCAAGGGCCGTTTCTGGTGACTGCGGTTGTTAACCAGAGACAAGTGCTGCAGTCAATATGGATATTGTGGCACTGGCATTGCCTACTGTGGCAAAGGGTGCCGAGAAGGACCTTGTAATGCACCACCTAGTACTAATGATGTCAATGTTGCTGATATCGTGACTGATGGCCCTTCTAAGGACTATTGCGATGAGAAAAATACAGAGTATCCATGTGTGCCAGGAAAAGGTTACTACAGCCGAGGTCCCCTACAGCTATCGTGGAACTACAACTATGGACCAGCAGGAAGAGATATAGGTTTTGACGGACTTAACTGTTGTGATAGGCCTAGACTAATTTAGAGAACTAGAACTTATGTAGAAAATATTTAGGAAGTGGAAGAGGAGAATTTTAGAGAAACTAGAGAATTTGTATTGAAGAGAAGATTACAACTTTGGCTTGGTTACAAATGCTTGAAGTTGCCCCCTATTTATAGGTGTTTAAGGAGCATTCTACACACAAGATATTTTGAAGATTCTTAGAATATGCTATATAATATTCCTAGATCTTTCTAGCTTGTCAAATAAAATATTTCTCTCTAGATACTTCCTAGAAAATATCTCAACTTCAAGATTTCTCTAGATATAGGGCTTGGGCTTATAATTGGGCAATGCTCTTATTCTTTTGGGCCAAGTGAGTAAATATTTTAGCTAGCCCAAATGCTTTAGTGTTAATACTTAGCCCAAATACTTGATGTCCAATCCTTAGCCCAAATTTACCTTAGCCCAAATTCAAGTTTACTTTCCAACACCCCCTCTTAAACTTGAATTTGTCATTCCAAGGCAAGATCTCAGTTTGAGAAAGACTTCAGTTGAGAGAGGCTTGGTGAAGATATCCGCTACCTGGTCTTGCGACTTCACGTACTTTATCTGGACATCCTTCTTTGTCACACATTCTCTGATGAAGTGATATCTAGTATCAATGTGCTTGCTTCTATCATGGAAGACAGGATTCTTGGCCAACGCAATTGCTGATTTGTTGTCCACGAATATTTCTGTTGCTTCATCTTGAGAAATGTTGAGCTCCTTAAGCAAATTCTGTAGCCATAGCGCATGACACACAGTTGCAGTAGCGGCTACATACTCAGCTTCACATGTCGATAATGTGACTATTGGTTGCTTCTTTGAAGTCCATGTGAATGATGTGTCTCCAAAGTAGAATACGAACCCTGTTGTACTTTTTCGATCATCCATATCTCCAGCTCAATCACTATCACTATATCCCACTAATTTGAAGTTGCTTGTAGAGGGATAGAGGATACCGTAATCAGTAGTGCCTTTTATATATCGAAGGATTCTTTTTGCTACCTTGAAGTGATGAGTTGTTGGAGTCTCCATGAACCTGCTGATGAGTCCTACTCCAAATAGGATATCCGGTCTTGTGCAAGTCAAATATCGTAGGCTCCCGACCAGGCTCTTGTACAATGTTGGATCCACCTTCTCAGCTTCATCATATCTTGATAGTTTTACTCCACATTCTACTGGGGTACTTATCGGCTTGCAGTTGTCCATATTGAACTTCTTGAGAATTTCCTTTGCATATCCTTCTTGGGATATAAAGATGCCATCATCCCTTTGCTTCACTTCAATTCCGAGATAGTATGCCATGAGCCCGATGTCCGTCATTTCGAATTCTCGTGCCATTGCCTTCTTGAAGCCTTCAAACATATTTGGATTGCTTCCAGTGAAGATCAAGTCATCCACGTATAGACAGACAATCATAATATCTCCTTTTTCATCCACATTTGTGTATAGTGCGTGCTCGTGAGGACATTTTTTAAAATTATTCTCTTCGAAATACTTGTCGATTCTGGTGTTCCATGCCCGAGGAGCTTGCTTCAACCCATACAAAGCCTTTTTTAACTTCAAGACTTTGTCTTCATGGCCTCGAACGATGTAGCCTTCAGGTTGCTCAAGGTATACTTCTTCTTCGAGAAATCCGTTAAGAAATGCTGATTTAACATCCATCTGATAGATCTTCCACTTCTTCTGAGCTGCTAATGAAATCAGCAATCTTATTGTTTCTAGTCGAGCAACAGGAGCGAAGACTTCATCATAGTCAATACCAGCTCTCTGCTTGTATCCTTTGGCCACCAATCTTGCTTTGTATCTTTCAACTTCTCCTTTGACGTTCTTCTTAACTTTGTAGACCCACTTTACTCCGATTGCCTTGTGTCCTTTTGGTAAGGTTGCCAACTCCCACGTTTCATTCTTCTCTATTGCTTTAATTTCCTCATCCATAGCTTTTCTCCATTCTTTGCTTTTTGCTGCTTCTTCATAGTTGAGGGGCTCGCAATCAGCAAACAGACATAATAGAGTGAGGTCATTTTGATTCTCTGTTACCTCATAAATTTCTTGTAGAGTCTTCATTCGGTGAGGCCTTTCATCCGAGCTCTCCGTTGATGATGATGTTGCTTCTTGTGGTGTTATTGGTGATGAAGGCGGGGTCTCATGATTGGTTGCTTCTTCAATTCTTGGCGGTTCTTCTTCGTGCATTGGAAAGAACTGGTACTGCTCCTTTTCTTCTTTACTCCAATCCCACGAGCTCTTCTCATCAAACTCCACGTCTCTGCTTACAGTGGACTTCCTTGTACTTGGATTGTATAACTTGTATCCTTTTGAGTTTTGATCATAGCCGATGAAGATATACTTCTCGCTCTTATCATCAAGCTTTGTTCTTCTTTGGTCTGGAACATGTACATAGGCTATGCTTCCAAATACTCGTAGGTGTGCAACACTTGGCTTGTGCCCGCTCCATGCTTCTTGGGGTGTTTTATTCCATACGCTCCTTGTAGGAGAACGATTTGATAGATACACTGCACAATCCACAGCTTCAGCCCAGAATTCCTTTGGCAGCATCTTACTCTTGAGCATGCTTCTTGCCATGTCGAGGATGGATCTGTTCTTCCTTTCTGCGACTCCATTTTGTTGTGGTGAGTAAGGAAGAGTGAGTGGACGTTTGATTCCATTTTCTTCACAATATGCCTTGAACTCTTGTGAGTTGAATTCTCCTCCTCTGTCGGATCTCATCGCCTTTATTGTATATCCACTTTGTTTCTCCACAAGAGCCTTGAATTTCTTGAAGGCATTGAAGACCTCTGATTTTTCTCTTAGGAAATACACCCATGTCTTTCTGCTGAAATCATCAATGAAGAGAAGGAAATACCTATTTTTGCCAAAAGATGCTGGGTTAATTGGGCCGCACACATCGGTGTGAACTAACTCCAATGGCCTCCTTGTTCTTGATGATGCCTCTTGTGGGAAGCTTTTCCGAAATTGCTTTCCAAGTAGACATCCTTCACATAGTTGATCAGGGTGATCGATGGAAGATAGCCCTTTGACCATATGCTTCTTTGATAACAACTTTAGTCCTCCAAATTTGAGATGGTCCAACCTCAAGTGCCATAGCCAAGAAGTGTCTTCCAAGCACGCTTTCAAACATTTGAGGCTATCATTTTGAATATTCAATAGAAACATTCTATTGTTGGTCATGGGCACTTGGGCAATTAAATTTCATCTATGATCTCTTAGGAAGAGACTATGATTTTTCATATGAATATCATAGCCTTTTTCTAAGAGTTGGCCCATGCTCAAGATATTAGCCTTCATGTTGGGCACGTAGTATACATTGGAGATGAATTGGTGTCTACCATTTTTTAGGCGGATGAGTATTTTACCTTTGCCCATTACCGGAGTCTTAGATAGGTCTCCAAACGTGACATTTCCATTCATCGATTCATCAAGCTCGACAAACATGTTCTTGTTGCCGCACATGTGATTGCTTGCACCTGTGTCGAGGTACCATGTATGTTGTTCTCCATCTCCGTATCCCTTGTATGCAAGCAAAAGAGTGGAATCTACCTCATCATTCTTTTGCTCGACATAATTAGATCTCTCCTCTACATTCTTGGTTGAACTTCGGCATTCTGAGGCATAATGACCGAATTTGTGGCAATTGTAGCATTCAACTTCTGACTTTTCATACCTTGGTCTTTGAGCACCTCCTCTTCCATATCTACTTGATGATTTATTGTTATCCTCCTTCTCGTTGTAGGACATGTTGTATCTTCCTCTTCCTCGGCCACGACCACGATTGTGTCCACGTCCACGTCCACGTCCTTGTCCTTGTCCACATCCTCGTCCTCTTTGGCTTCTTCCATCGCCAAGGTCTCGATCTCCTCGATTGTGGTTGAGTTTGGCTTGTAAGACGTGGTCTAGTGATTCCTTATTCCTTCTCTTGATCTTCTCTTCATGTACTTGAAGCTTACCGGTGAGTTCATCAATGGTCATTTTCTCTAGATCATTAGATTCTTCAATTGCTACTACTATATGGTCAAATTTTGAATCTAATGATCGGAGAATTTTTTCAACGACCCGAACATCACCCATGCTTTCACCATTTGTTTGTAGTTGATTAACTATGGATTGAACTCTTGAAACATAATCGGAGATTGACTCAGATTCTTTCATTTGTAAATTTTCGAACTCAACTCTAAGAGCTTGAAGACGGACTTTTCTTACCTTATCAACTCCTTGGTATGCTTTCTCAAGAATCTCACATGCTTTCTTAGCTGTTGAAGCTTGGGCAATCTTCTCAAATGTGACATCATTCACGGCTTGTTGGATGATTGAAAGAGCCTTTTGATCTTTCATCTTAGACTCTTTCAAAGCCTTCTTTTGTGCTTGACTAAGAGTGGCCTTATCTTCGGGAACCTCATAACCTTCTTCAACAATATCCCATATATCTTGGCCGCCAAGATATGTCTTCATTTGGATGCTCCACCTTCTATAGTTGTCGTTGGAGAGCCTTGGAAATGGGAATGCTACACTTGATGTCGCCATAACCTAGCTCTTGATACCACTTTGTTGTGATAGGCCTAGACTAATTTAGAGAACTAGAACTTATGTAGAAAATATTTAGGAAGTGGAAGAGGAGAATTTTAGAGAAACTAGAGAATTTGTATTGAAGAGAAGATTACAACTTTGGCTTGGTTACAAATGCTTGAAGTTGCCCCCTATTTATAGGTGTTTAAGGAGCATTCTACACACAAGATATTTTGAAGATTCTTAGAATATGCTATATAATATTCCTAGATCTTTCTAGCTTGTCAAATAAAATATTTTTCTCTAGATACTTCCTAGAAAATATCTCAACTTCAAGATTTCTCTAGATATAGGGCTTGGGCTTATAATTGGGCAATGCTCTTATTCTTTTGGGCCAAGTGAGTAAATATTTTAGCTAGCCCAAATGCTTTAGTGTTAATACTTAGCCCAAATACTTGATGTCCAATCCTTAGCCCAAATTTACCTTAGCCCAAATTCAAGTTTACTTTCCAACATTAACAATCCCAAAACTGTAGCCTCGGACAGTGTTGTGTCATTCAAGGCTGCCTTGTGGTTCTGGATGAACAATTGCCATGACCTCATAACTTCAGGTCAAGGTTTTGGTGCAACGATTCGTGCCATCAATGGTGGTGAATGTAGTGGTGGAAATAGTGGAACCGTTGATGCTCGTGTTGGGTACTATAGAGACTATTGTAACCAACTTGGTGTTGTTCCTGGTGATAACCTCAGGTGCTAGGACATTTAAGTATGGTTTTATTTTTCATAATATGAATAAGGCTGGTGTTATTATGAATAAGTTTTCTTTTTTCTTTTTGGTCTTTTTCTTTTGTGTAATTCAGTGTAAAGGTGCTTTAGACCTGTACATGTTGAGAAACAAAGAGAAGAATGAAATACTACAAAGTACAAACTGTGTCATAAATTTCAGTTTAAAGAGTTTGCTTATTTTTGTTATAGTTACTTGGTCTCATGAACACAATAAGTAATGACAATAAATCCTTCTTTAATAGCTTAAATTTTTAGATGTTTTGACAATTTTGTGTGAGGGACCTTAATGAAGAGAATAAATAAATATAATAAAAAATCTTTTTCAAGAGTTTATATTAATTTTTAGATGACGAGGTAATTAAATATTATCACTAATGGAATCCAACTAATCATCACACATGATGAAAGCTTAGATTACCCCTTTTACGTTAAGTGAAAAATGAATTTATCATTCTCAATTCATCAATATATATGACCTTGAAAAACATAAAATACAAGAGGAAAAGATAAAAATAAGAAAAGTAAAAAAAGGGGAAAGTTTAGGACAATTTTATTATAGTATTTTTTATTTTTTATTTTTTGGCTAAGCAAGCAAAATCGTGAATTTCATAAAGAAAAATGAACAAAGTTATTTTTACATGAAAAAGGAAATGACCGATAGGTTAAGCCAAATGAGAACTAAGCACAATTGTCTTGGTCCAAACATAAAAATAGTAGGAGTACACTAAATCATATCAAGTGTTAATTGAACTCTATTGGCAAAGTGACAATCAATGCTTGTGTTGCGACATCTTTTCTCTACTTGAATCTTCGAAAAGACATTTGCACGGATCGCTCCGATAATTTGCTCTTCAGTATTCACTTCATTTTGGAAGATGCGTCCATTCATCTCATCCCAAATATGGCAGTCTGCAGTGGAGAATAAGAGACAAAACATGTAGCTTTTGAGGTATTTGTTTCCTTCAAGAGAATTTGCAAACATAAGAATTGAATTAAACATAAGTGACGGGATTATCTATGAATATTAAATTTAAACTTTCATTCTAAATACACTTTGTGAAACTACAATCAAGAAAGATATGATCTCGTCTCACTCAAGATAGCAGAAGATGCAATTTGCTCGGTCAATAGTGCCCTAGGTTAGAAGCTGATATCTAGCAGATAAGCGGTCAAGACTTGCGAGCCAAGTAATGAAGTTGTGTTTGGGGATGTTATGAGAGAACCAAACCAAGTGATACCAATAGCTAATAGTATCTCTGTCCCTAAAAAACTCCTATGTTTTGCTGAAGGAGAATGTACCATTAGTAGAAAGCCTCTAATAAAACCTGTCATATGATTTGCACTAGTAGAGATGTTAAAATTGTTTGGGTCAAGATTGAACGGGTAGATCGGCCAAATCCACTAACCATCAGCAATGATGTCGTAAACTTTGTTGTCCAAATATGGGTAAAGGACCCAGATGTTGTGAAGAGGGATATAAGATACCAGAACTGGCTTGAGTTTGAGAATTTTCCTCTAAGACCAATTAGCATCACTGGAGATTTTTATGGTCCAAATGCATCTACTATTAATGTAATTTGTTCAAACACATTTACTCCAAGTAGTGTCTCTCATAGAATATAATCTCTAAAAGAGCTTCAAGAAAGCAACCTTATTGATATCAACAAGTTTCCTAAGACCTCTTTCTTCAAAAGGTTTGCAGATATTATTCCAATCAACTTTTGGCCCAGTGTTGTGCCAAAGGAAAACCATAAACTTCCTCTCAATGATGTTAAGAACCTCTTTAGAAATGAACAGAGAACAGGCCCAAAAGAGGTGAAAATGGTTAAGAATAGATTTCAGAAGTTGGAGTCTTTCTGCGAAAGTAAGCCAATTATGTGTCCAGTAACTAATTCTTTTCGTAATTTTATCAATAAGGCTTTGGCAATCGATCTTCCTAAGTCTCCCACAGATTATAGGAACTTCAAGATACAGAATAGGGAAGGAACCTTCCTTAAATCCTAAAGTTTCCTTGATACAGTCTCTCAACTGATGATTACCGCTTCCAAAAAATACTTCACTTTTTTTTTAGCATTGTGTTTCAATCCAGAGAGCCTATGAAAGGCTAAGAGCGAAAACAATACCTTTGATTGTGTTCATGTGGCTTTTCAAAAGATGAGGAGGTCATTCGTAAAGCAGAGATGGTTGAGCTTGAGCTTGTTACATTTTAGATGAAAAGCAAAATCTTCTCTTGAACCCAATTTGTTTAGAAGACAAGTGAGAACTTCATATCAATAACAAAAAAGTAAGGAGAAATCGGATCACCTTGCCTTATGCCTTTAGTACCCTCAAAATACACTTCCAAGCTCCCATTGATAGCAATTGAGAAATGTTGGGTTTTGATGCAAGTATGAATCCAATTCATGAAATTAGAAAGAAACCCAAAAGCATGAAGAACTGTGAGGATAAAATCTCATCTAAGAGTACCAAAAGCCTTCATAAGATAAACTTTTAGAGCGCAAGTAAGGCTAGCATTGTGACTGTGATATCAATTGTTTGTTGCACAATCATGAGAAAAATATGTGTACGTTTTAGCTAATTATTAATTTGTAAAACATTTGATACCTATAAAATACAAAGAAGAAGAGAGAAAAGAGCCAAAGCAGCCAAAGTAAAAAAACAAAGAAAGACAAAGAAAAAGAAAAGAAAGAAAGAAGAAGAGAACCAAATAAAAAAACAAAGAAAGACAAAGAAAAAGAAAAGAAAGACAGAAGAAGAGAAGAAGAGAGATGAAGATAGAAAAGAAGAGGGAGAAGAAGAAGAGAGAGAAGAAGTATTTTCTTTGTATTATAATTATATGGATATTATTAATTAATTTAGCATAATTGTTCTAAGTGAGGACCGGACAATTATTTTATTTAAAAGATATTATTAATTAATCAAGGTATGAACTTAAAAAGGATCTACATATAAGATAAAGAACAATACTTATTATAACAAGTATAAGAAAACGATAAAATTAGAGAAATTAAATTTAAGAACAAAGCATAAAAGAATATGACTCTGTTTGGTCTAACTATGAAATTTCAACTTTTGAGCTGTAAAACTTTTAAAGTAGAGCTTTTGCAAGAAGTGTTGTTGAATAAAAGTCGTTGACTATTTGACCTGTGTTAGACAACGTAGAGCTTTTAAAATTTTTGAAGATAATATCGGACTTTAAAAAAATAGAAGGGTAAATTTGAGAAAAAAGAAAAGAAAAATAGTTTTCTACATTATGTAAAACAGTTTCGCAAAAACTTTTTTTAAAAAGCTCCAATTTGGAGCTTATCAGTTTTTAGTTTTTTTCAACTTTAACTTTTACCTAAAAGCACTTTTAAAAATGGGTCAAACAAGTTATTTCAGATTCTAAACTCATAGGAAGTGTTTTTAAGTGTTTAAAAGTTAGGCCAAACAGAACTTACGACATATGAGCTTTATGTGGCTTAACAAAACCTTATTCTACACTTAAAATCCGTAGAGTTTTCGATAATTAGGTGAGTATTGTGGTTTCTAATACCTTTCGACCCCAAATCTCAATTATATCCGATTCTTCAGGAAAATATATCTTTCTATAAGACGCCTAACTAACGCCACGAATGTTATATGGTGCCTACAAGTCGATTTCCAAATTGATGGGGTTAAATCCGCACCCAACCCATCTGCTTTCCACATTGAGAGATGAATTGGATCAACACCAGGGAAGACCACGTCAATTTTCTTTGTGGACACGTCCAAGTCAATCCATTACTCAAATAACACGATTTCTAGACACATGGGTTGCTCAAATTTTCTACAAGCAGAGGTCTTCTTTCCACATTCATATTATTGCACTATAGTCTATATATCCCATGGTATCAAGCCATTTCCACACACCACCCAGCTAATTATCTCTTACATTTCTATCAAGATGGTTAGCTTCAGCATGGGAAAATACGTGCGATCAACAATGCTTGCCATAGCTGTTATTGTAATATTCTCAAAGGCCGTTTCTGGTCAGAACTGTGGTTGTCAACCTGATCAGTGCTGCAGTAAATATGGATACTGTGGCACTGGCAATGACTATTGTGGCCAAGGGTGCCAAGAAGGACCTTGTAATCCACCACCAAGTACCAATAATGTCAATGTGGCTGATATCGTGACTGATGCATTCTTTACTGGGATTGCCAATCAAGCTACTGGAGATTGTGCCGGAAAGGGCTTCTATACTCGTGCTGCTTTTCTTAACGCCCTCAATTCATACTCTCAATTTGGAAAAATTGGCACCGTTGATGATTCTAAACGCGAGATAGCTGCTTTCTTTGCGCATGTCACACACGAGACCGGACGTAAGTTTTCGAAATTCCTCTTTCCAAATCTTCCGAAATATTGATCTTATGCAACTATATAGAAGGTCTTCTACTTGAGCTATATGAGGCAGAAACTGGTCCCATTAGGGTTCAGAGACCGAGCCCCACCTCTGCAGTCAGGATGTGGCTAAGGTGATCAACTAATCAAAAGAAACAGTTCACTAACTTTACATGATATGATGCCCTTAAATATATTCGCCTACCAAAGTTTTTGCATGTTGTTTACACCATAATCCATCAGACACGTGGATAATGATACTTTAGTTACCCAAAGCTTGGCATTAATTTACTATGAGTAAAGTTCGAAATTGAGACTAAGACTTTTTCTCCTTACAGATTTTTGCCGCATAGAAGAGACAGATGGCCCTTCTAAGGACTATTGCGATGAAAACAAACCGGAGTATCCGTGTGTGCCCGGAAAAGGTTACTACGGCCGAGGTCCCATACAACTATCATGGAACTACAACTACGGATTAGCAGGAAAAGATATAGGTTTTGACGGACTCAACAATCCCGAAACTGTGGCCACGGACAGTGTTGTGTCATTCAAGTCTGCCTTGTGGTTCTGGATGACCAATTGCCATGATCCCATAACTTCAGGTCAAGGTTTTGGTGCAACGATTCGTGCCATCAACAGTCGTGAATGTGATGGTGGAAACAGTGGAACTGTTGATACTCGTGTTGGGTACTACACAGACTATTGTAACCAATTTGGTGTTGCTCCTGGTGATAACCTCAGGTGCTAGGACGTTTTAGTTTTACTTTCATAATATGAATAAGGCTGGTGTTATCATGAATAAGTAAGTTTTCTTTTTTCTTTTTGCTCTTTTTCATTTGTCTACAGGTGCTTTATACCTGTACATGTTATTGAGAAGCAAAGAGAAGAAAGAAATACTACAAACTGTGTCAAAAATTTCAGTTTAAAGAATTTGCTTAATTTTTATTATAATTACTTGGTCCGAATACAATAAATAATTATAATAAATCTTTCTTTTTAGAATGAGTTGACTATTTAGTGTGAAGGGACCTAATCTAGAAATAGATAAATATAATAAAAATTCCTTCTCTAAGATTTTAAATTAATTTTTAGATGATATTTAATATTGTCACTAATGTAATCCAACAAATTATCACACACGCTGAAAGCATAGATTAACCCTTTTACGCTAAGTGAAAAATGAATTTCTCATTGTCAATTAATTCATCAATATATATGACCTTGAAAAACATAAAACACAAGAGGAAAAGATAAAAATAAGAAAAGGAATAGTTTAGAACAATTTAATTAATTATAGTATGTTTTTGAATTCTAATGGCAATTGAATTAGGACAATTATATTGCCAACGAATTTAACGAGATAAATTTTTTCATGAGCTAAAAAGTAGCAAGCAAGAAAAACTAAACTGATAAATATGACCTTGATGCTTTTGAGGATAGAAATCATAATTTTCCCAATAACGAAAAACCCCTACAAGAATTAAAATACGAAAAACAACAGCCAAAAAGAAAAATATAAACTCGTGCAAAACCATATATCGGATTTTTGTTTTCAGCATTAGAATCTAATGATTCTTGTTCTATTTAATTTTCACTGTTTTCTGCTGAGGATTTAAAGAAGTAAATAAGGAAAGGAATTATTAGCTTAAAGAAAAAAGAAAAGTAAGGGTTGGGTGAAAGCGGACATCATTTTTAAAGTATTTGCAACAGGAACATGAATTTGAACTCAGCATAAAGATGTTGATTGGGCCACTGCTAATTCCTTAATCATCATCATTGGCAAAAGAACATTGTTAATTTTTTTTTTAAAGTAAGAACTCCATTTAACGAAGCATGAGATACAATATAACCGCTGAATAGAGGATTTTGGTTCAACAGAAAATAAAAAATACAAAATTTTATATTTATATACAAATAATTTTTTTAAATAAAAGTTAAATTAATTTTTTAACTAAATATACCTTAAAAATATATAATTTTTCAAAAAAGAATTTGGATTAGGAGTCCACTCACTTCTTACTACATCTATTGGATAAGGGAACCAATGGTCCCTTAATAAAAGAATGTGCTGGTCCGTCTCAATTTTAGAGACGGACCTCTAATTTTTTTTTTATGTTTTATTAAAAAAAATTTAATTTCTTTTTTTAAAAATATAAAATTAGTCAAGCATTTAAATTTTGTGATCAAATTGCCACATAAATTTAATTCCAGCGAAAAAAAAGTTTTTCTCTATGTTCTTTTTTAATATTTTTATCATCTGTCTTTTTAAAATATTTAAGTTTAGTTCTTAATTATCTGATTTTTAAACTTGTTAAATTTAATGTCGTCTCCGATTTGTCCCTAATTGGAGACAAAATAGCTACGCCTGAACATGTCCCATAAATATTTCCTCAAGTCGTTGCTAATTCGTCACCAAATGAAGATGAAATCGAGACAAAACTCACATTTCCGGATATATTTAGAGGCATGATGAAGCTAAATATGTTGTATATTTTAATTGATTGTCTTTGATCTTTTATGTAATGGCGAAACTAAATATGTTGTATATTTAGAAGTAATGATGGCCAAGAGATACTGGCCTTCAACTCGTTTGGCAATGAAATGCCCTAGACAGTCGCCCTTTTGGAGACAAATTGGTGATGCATAGCACAGAAATAGTGAGCTGTCACCAATTTGTCTAAAAAGGAGACAAATTGGCGACATAAGAGTTTTTTGGGCCATGAGTCGCCATTTCATCTCTGAATTTGAAGACGACTTATCTATGTCTTTTTCAAGTAGTTGTCAACTGGAAATATTTTAAAGACGACTCATTTATGTTGTCTCCAAGTAGTCGCCAACTGGAGACGTTTATCTCCAAATAGTTGTCAACGGGCGACATTTTGGAGACGATTTATCTATGTCATCTCAAAGTAATCGCCAAATTGTCACTATGCTTAGCGTCAAAATTTTCGTCTTAATGTCGTCGCCAATTTGATGGTGAAATAGAGACTGACCGTCACTCCACTCACTTCTTACTACATCTATTGGGTAAGGGAACCAATGGTCCCTTAATAAAAGAACGTATTTAGAGATGGGCTAGGTCCGTCTCTATTTTAGTGACGGACCTTGCTGGTCCGTCTCGGTTTTAGAGACGAACCTCTAATTTTTTTTTGTTTTATGTTTTATTAAAATATTTTAATTTTTTATTAAAAATATTAAATTAGTCACGGTTTTAAATTTATGTGGTTGTGATCAAATTGTCACATAAATTTAATTCCACCGAAAAAAAAAAGTTTTTTTCTATGTTCTTTTTTAACATTTTTATCATTTGTCTTTTTAAAATATTTAAGTTGAGTTCTTAATTATCTAATTTTTGTTCTTTTTTAACAAAATGGTGATGCATAACACAGAAATAGTGAGCCATCGCCAATTTGTCTCTTTTGAGACAAATTGGCGACATAAGAGGTTTTTGGGCTATGAGTCGCCATTTCATCTCTGAATTTGGAGATAATTTGGAGACGGCTTATCTATGTCTTCTCCAAATAGTCACCAACTTGAGATATTTTGGAGATGACTTATGTATGTTGTTTCCAAGTAGTCACCAACTGGAGATGTTTTGAAGACGACTTATCATGTAGTCTCCAAATAGTCACCAACGGGAGACATTTTGGAAACGACTTATTTACGTCGTCTCAAAGTAGTCACCGAATTGTCACTATGCTTAGCGTCAAATTTTTCGTCTTAATGTCATCGCCAATTTGGTGGTGAAATGGAGATTGACCATCGCTTTTCATGCAACCCTCTAAACCCACTAAATATTGAAAATTTATATGTATTTTTAGTTCAAAAAATAAATAAAACCCCACTAAAAGGAAAATTATTATTTGTATGATTATTATATTATAGCTTATTCCATTCATGTCCAAATTCATTCTAGTGTATCAAAAAAAAAAAAAAAAATATATATATATATATATATATCTTTCAACCCCAAATAGGAATGACAGCGATTCGGTTAATCGCAGTTTTTGAAAAAATCGAAACCAAAATCGTTTAGTATAACCAACACTACAAGAAATTTCGCGTTCGGAGACGGCACATTTCCGTCTCCGTTCCTTCTCTAATCTGAAAATGAGATGGAACAGAGACGAAACTCGGGTGTCACCTTTCGGCCTGTCTTCTTTTTTGAATTTCGTCACCGTTTCGTCTCAAATGGAGACGAAAAAATATTTCGTCATCTTTCTGTCTCCTTCATATTTCGTCACCTTTCCGTTTTCCTCACATTTCGTCTCCGTTCCGTCTCCCTTACATTTTGTCTCATTTCTGTCTCTATATAATTTCGTCTCATTTCCGTCTCCGTTCACATTTCATATATGTTCCGTCTCCCTCACATTTTGTCTCATTTCTGTCACATTTTTAAATTTTTTTTTTAAAAATAATTTAAAATTAAAAAATTATTAAATTCTGATTATGTCATATTTTTTATTTTTAAAAATAAATAAATAACAAATAAAGGAAAAAAATAAAAAATTAAACAAAATCCCTCCCCCCTCCCCCCCCACAAAAAAAAAAAAATACTAACATCTACCAGCAAAATTTAGGTATATATGCATATACCTAAATAAATAATATATATATATATATATATATATATATATATATATATATATATATATATGTATACAAAGAAAAAAAACTAAAAAAATAAAATAAAACAGAATCCCCAAAAAAAAAGAAAATAAAAAACAAACTTATATCTACATATTCAAAAAATAGGTATATATGCATATATATATATATATATATATATGTATAAAAAGAAACAAAAATAAAAAAATACAAACCCCCAAAAATAAATGAAAATAAAAAATAAATTTAAATCTACATATTCAAAAAATAGGTATATATGCATATATATACTTATATATATATAACTATATATTTATATATGTATAAAAAGAAAAACAAAACTGAAAATAAAAAAACGAAAATAAAAAATAAACATACATCTACCAACAATAAATAGGTATATATGCATATATATACTGGTATATATATATATATATATATATATAAACATACACATACATATACATATATACATACTTCTATACAACTATATTTATATTTGTAACTAGATTTACATATATTTATACATCTACATATACATTTACAACTACATCGACATATATTTATGGGTAAATACCCAATTTAATCCCTTATTTTTAAGGTTTGTGTCAATTTAGTCCATATCTTTCAAAATGTACCATTTTAGTCCTGTATCTTTATCATTTGTCCCAATTTAGGCCATATCTTTCAAAATGTACCCTTTTAGTCCTATATCTTTATCATTTGTTCCAACTTAATCCTTATCTTTGTCATGATGATTCATGTTAGTCTTCAACTATTTTGAAAGGTAACAACTAATTGGGACAAATAGTAAAGATACATGACTAAAAATGTACATTTTGAAAGATATGGACTAAATTGGCACAAACCTTAAAGATACAGGACTAAAATGGTACATTTTGAAAGATATAGACTAAATTGGCACAAATCCTAAAGATAAGGAACTAAATTGGGTATTTACCCTATATTTATACATCTATATATACATATACATACAAAAATATACATATATATTTAACCTTAATGTGGGGGGTGGGGGGTGGGGGGTGGGGGTTAGGGAGGGCGTGGGGTGTGGGGGGTAAGGGGGTAGAAGAGACGTGGGGGGTGGGACGTGGGGGGTATGGTATTGGGTTTTAAAAAAAAAAAATTTGCTGAGGGCACGATCTGTGCCCTTAGCCAATTTAAAAGAATTGGCCCCTTTAAGGAGAGATCTTGCCCTTAGCCAATTTAAAAGAATTGGCCCCTTTAAGGAGACGGGCCACTTGGTCCGTCTCCAACCAATTTTAAAAATTGGCTGAAGAAGACGGACCAAAGTGGTCCATCTCCGTTTTATTTTTATGTTTTTTTAATTTTATTCATAATATTTTTTTTTGTCTTTGTTAAAATTTTTCCCATAAATCAGAAAACAAAATAATATATATATATATATATATATATATATATATATATATATATATATATATATATATATATATATTTGGAGATGAATTATTAATTCCGTCTCCAATTTTGGAGACGGAACCTTGGGTTCGTCTCCCTTTTGGAGACTGAACTTTGGGTCCGTCTCCATTTTGGAGACGGAATTGATGGTCCGTCTCCTTTTTAATAAATTTTTTTAAAATTTTTTTGGAAAAAAGTTAAACAAATTGAAACAACTACATCAACAGTTTGTTTCCATTCCGTCTCTAAAAGAGAGACGAAATGGAGACGGATAACATATTTTCAAACATGTCATCTCCTTTTCGTCTCTTATCGGAGACGAATTGGAGACGACATTCATGTTCCGTCTCCAAATCGTCTCCATTGGGAGACGGTTTGGAGACGACACACCTAAGCCTTTTCCAAACCATCTCAAAATGGTCACTATTCATATAGCGAAAGTTCCGTCTCAGTTTTTCTTGTAGTGCGAAACTCGAAACCAAGACCGAAAATAGATGGTTTTAAAAACCATTATCCAAAACTGAAGCCGACAAGTATAAAAAATCGCAAATAACCGAAACTGAAACTGCTAATCTAAAAAATAATAATTTAAATAAAAAAAGTCCAAAAATATGGAAAAAATATTAATTTAAATGTAAAAAAAATAAAAATACAATAAATAAAAATCTATAAATATTAATTTAAATAGTATTTTTTTAGTTGGGTACTTGGGCTAAGCCCAATAACTTTTTTTGTTGTTTCTTTTTGAATAATTGTATTGGGCCTTAATTTTTTTTTAAAAAAAATAGCTCATTTTTAATTCTCTATTGATATAATTTTAAATATTAGTATAAAAATTATTTTTATATTTTTATCAACTATAAATATTATATAATATAAGTAGATATATATACATTATATATTATATAATAAATTAATAATAATGTTTCGAGTTTCGATTTTTTTAACGTCTAAAATAAAAATCTATCTGTTTACCTATCGGTTACTACTTATTGAAAGTGAAACTTATCGGTTTACCCATCGATTTTTATTATCTGATTTTTATCGGACATATACCATCAATTTCGATTACAACGATTATCCATTATCATCCCTAATCCCAAATCTCAATTATATCCGATTTTTCATGAAAAGACACTCTTTCTATCAAACACCTAACTAACGCCATATGTAGTGCCTCCAAGTCGATTTCGAAGAGTTAATTAATGGGGGTTCGATCCGTACCCAGCCATCTCCTTCGCAAACTAAAACTCAATAGAAAAAAAAAAAAAAAAAACAATTTTCCTGAAGATCGGTCAGATTGAAAGATGAATTGGATTATCGCTAACAGAGATAGATTCAAAATTTTTATTCATTAGAGTGAAAATCACATAATATAACACTTATATATATATGATTTATCTCAGTAGGGCTAAATTAATTTTTCAACTTTGAATATCAATAATACGAGTTATATGGCTTCTTTTATTCCTCAAAATGTTATCAAGAGAGGTTTTTCCACTGCTTAACAGTTTGAACAAAATTATTTACATTAAGCGAGAGGGTTGTCCTCCCACACATGCTTAACAATCTTATCAAAATGTTCATGAGCAGTCCAAGCAAACTCGAAACGGAAAGGTTTGTTTTGAGAAATAGAAAAGTTATCTGCAAGGTTGATTAAGTTTGGATGATAATTAGAATGAAGAATGGGTGGGTGAGTTAAAAGTCCTCTAGTAACTGAACCACTTCAAAAGTCGTGTAGACGTGTTACACACGTTGAAAAATCAAACTAAATATATATTTTTAAGAACTCTTTATGGGTCGCTCACTTTTTAACAATTTAAATTTTTAGTACAATTGATCACTTAATATGGTGTCAAACTTTATTAGTAAAAAAGTTATGAATTTAAGTCTTACCACTGTATTCTATTTATGACATATATAATTCAAAAACTTCATTTTTTTTTTTAAACCATGTTAGAGACACAAATGTCAGCATTATCAGCATTATCATCCTGTTTATCTCGTATTGTTGTGGTGCATAGCCCTCAAACCTCATTTACATGTGAAGAAAGGACGCTCTCTAACAAGTTAAAAATTTAAAATGAGGGGTCAATTAATAATATTTAAACAAGTGGGCATGTATATTATTCTTTTTATTTTCTCTCGTTTATTATACTTATTGGACATAGCCGCTTGCATAATAGTTTTACAACTATTATGACTGAGAAATCAAACAACTAAATCTAATGGCTCATCATTTAGTTTATCTTAAAAATGAGATCAAAAAAAAAAAAGAGAGAGAGAGAGAATAGTTTTACCCGTTTTGTATTAGATCGTCTCTTGTTTTGTGGACTTTTCCTTTTTCTTTTTAGATAGTCAAAGTCAATCCAGTACTCAAATAACACGCTTTCTATAGAAACGCGGGTTGCTCAAATTTTCCACAAGCAGACGACTTCGTTCTTTTTTCTAGTCGGAGACGTCTTCATTCCAACATTCATATTATTGCACTATATATGTCCCTTGGTATCAAGGCATTTTTTCACACCACACCACACAGCTAATTGTCTCTTACATTTCTATCAAGATGGTGAGCTTCAGCATAGGAAAATACATTCGATCAACTATGCTTGCCATAGTTGTTATTGCAATATTCTCAAAAGCCGTTTCTGGTCAGGACTGCGGTTGTCAACCAGACCAATGTTGCAGTCAGTATGGATATTGTGGCACTGGCGATGACTACTGTGGCAAAGGGTGCCGAGAAGGACCTTGCAATGCACCACCTAGTACTAATGATGTCAATGTTGCTGATATCGTGACTGATGAATTCTTTAATGGAATTGCCAATCAAGCTACTGGAGATTGCGCCGGAAAGGGCTTCTATACTCGTGCTGCTTTTCTTGACGCCCTCAATTCATACTCTCAATTTGGAAAAATTGGTACGGCTGATGATTCTAAACGTGAGATAGCTGCTTTCTTTGCGCATGTCACACACGAGACCGGACGTAAGTTTTCAAAATTCCTCCTTTTTCCAAATCTTTCGGAATATTGATTTTATGCAACTATATAGAAAGTGTTCACTCAAGTTGTATGAGGCAGAAACTCGTCCCATGTAAGGTTTGGAGACCAAGCCCCACTTCAGCAATGAGGATGTGGCTAAGGTCAACAAACATAAAGAAAGATACAATTTACTCAACGATAATATTTGGCTTCTAAACTCCAGACGGCTAGTAAATTTATGATTCTAAAACTGTATTATAGTTTCTCATAACTTTACAAGATATGATGCCCTATAATATATTCGCCTACCAAAAACTCAGCATCAATTTATAACTGAGTAAGGTCGAAATTGAGACTAGACTTTCATCCTTGCAGATTTTTGCCACACAGAAGAGACAGATGGCCCTTCTAAGGACTATTGCGATGAAAACAAACCGGAGTATCCGTGTGTGCCCGGAAAAGGTTACTACGGCCGAGGTCCCCTACAGCTATCGTGGAACTACAACTATGGACCAGCAGGAAGAGATATAGGTTTTGACGGACTTAACAATCCCGAAACTGTAGCCTCGGACAGTGTTGTGTCATTCAAGGCTGCCTTGTGGTTCTGGATGAACAATTGCCATGATCTCATAACTTCAGGTCAAGGTTTTGGTGCAACGATTCGTGCCATCAATAGTGGTGAATGTGGTGGTGGAAATAGTGGAACTGTCGAAGCTCGTGTTGGGTACTACACAGACTATTGTAGCCAACTTGGTGTTGCTCCTGGTGATAACCTCAGGTGCTAGGACATTTAAGTTTAGTGTTATTTTTCATAATATGAATAAGGCTGGTGTTATCAGGAATAAGTAATTAACCACCCGGCATTTCCTTGGGATGGTTCTCGCTTTGTGTGTGGAAGGTTCTGAGATCAATTATTGTTGTTGGCTTAGGCCTCCCTTTAAAGATAAATGAATAAGTAATTAGTTTTCTATTTCTTTTCGGTCTTTTTCATTTGTCTACAGGTGCTTTATACCTGTACATGTTATTGAGAAGCAAAGAGAAGAAAAAAAATACTACAAACTGTGTCATAAATTTCAGTTTAAAGAATTTGCTTAATTTTTATTATAATTACTTGGTCGGGTTAAAACAATAAATAATTATAATAAATCCTTTTTTAGCATCTTAATTTTTTAGATGAGGTGGCAATTTAGTATAATGGGCGTAATGAAGACAATAGATAAATATAATAAAAAAATTCATTCTCTAAGAGAATAAATTAATTTTAAATGATGAGGTAATTTAATATTGTCACTAATGGAATCCAACAAATCATCACACATTATGAAAGCTTAGATTACCCCTTTTACGTTAAATGAAAAATGAATTTCTCATTCTCAATTCACCAATATATATGACCTTCAAAAACATAAAATACAAGAGGAAAAGATAAAAATAAGAAAAGGAAAACAGAAAAGGGAAAAGTTAGGACAATTTAATTATAGTATGTTTTTGAATTCTAATGACAATTGAATTAGGACAATTATAGTCCCAACGAATTTAACGATATATATTTTTTTCATGAGCTAAAAACTAGCAAGCAAAGAAAAACTAAGCTGATAAATATATAATCTTGTTTCTTTTGGGGATAGAAATCATAATTTTCCTAACAACCAAATACCCCTACAAGAAATAAAATACAAAAAACAACAGCCAAAAAGAAAAAGATAAACTCGGGCAAAACCATATATCGGATTAATGTTTTCATCATTAGAAGCTAATAATGATTCTTGTTCTATTTAATTTTCACTGTTTTCTGCTGAGGATTTAAAGAAGTAAATAAGTAATGGAATTAGCAGCTTAAAGAAAAAATAATAATAATAATAAAGTAAGGGTAGGTTGAAAGCGGACATCATTTTTAAAGTATTCGCAGCAGGAACATGAATTTGAACTCGTCATGAAGATGTTGATTTCCATTAGGAATGGACGCCTCCTAATTATCATATATATACAAATAATTTATTTTTAGTAAGAGTTAAATTAATTTTTCTAACTAAAAATATGTAGTTCTTTCAAAAAAAAAAATTGGATTCCAACCCCACTCACTTCTTACTGCATCTGCCCGTGCTTCCGGATAGTAAGTAGAAGGGTAGCTAAGATTGCAGTTCCCACTAAACTCCACTAGAAAATTTAAACATTATATGTGCATGTTTTTAGTTCAAAAAATAAATTAACCCTACTAAAAAAATATATATATTATTTGTATGATTGTTATATTGCATGTTTAGCTACCATTAGAAAAAAGTTATGAATCCAACCCTACTCCAAATAATATATGTTAATCTGATGTAAGGACACAAATATTCCTTCCCTATACGTCACATGGACAATCTATATATGCTAGTGGCTGCAAAAAGTAATGGGAGCATTATATTAAAGCAGACATGAGATCCTGCAGTAAGCTAATTGTAACAAATGAGATCTTCGATCACATAAGATGCACGACATCTGTCCCCAAGGGACAGCCTAGTGGTAAGGGGCGAGTGTTGAATGCGGTATACTTCTGAGTTCGATTCATGTTACCTATTCTGGACACTTTTAACTGACTTAGTACATATATTAGGATGTACCGCTACACCTGGAGATTTACCAGTTGGTGGTCGGACTCTGCTAATTTCCGGCGGTCGAGCTCCGCCTTAAGGATGATCGAATTTCATTGGTCTCCGGTGGTCGAACTCTGCCAGCTGATTCCCACGTCATAAAAAAAAAAAAAAATGCACGACATCTTCCAAGAAAATGTTTCATGGAGTTGGTTTTCCTACCCCATTGCAATTAACCTTCAATTGTAAAGTATTGCCCTTTCCTTTCACCAATCATCATTTTTTTTTTTTTTGGGTGATGTGAGAACTTACTTGTCAGACGAACTTTTGGTTGGTTCCGGCGAAACCCGACCACCTACTATAAACCTTTATGTATAGTGATGTGTTCCAATATATGCACCAGATCACTTTTGCCAATCGTCTCCAATTTATAAATAAATAAAGCTCTCGTCTGCCCGACCCAAAAGCACATAAAGAAACATAGCTATAAGAAACTGCCGTGCCGTCTTGATCCTGGTTGAAGAGGTCTGATGATCTCTTAATTTCAGGCCAAGGTTTTGGTCTTACTATTCGTGACATCAACGACCCTGTTGAATGAAATTGTGAAATCCCTGATAGTGTTAATGATCTCGTTAAACTCTACACGAATTATTGTAAGTTGTAACCAATTTGGTGTTGCTCCCGGTGATAACCTAACATGTTAGTACAATCGGCCAATGGCGGTGAACTGTACACATCGTTTTATCATATCTGTATCATCAGTTGATCATTATTGGATCTTTCTTGTAACGGTATAATACTATGAGAGCATCCAACCACCATTTAAGTGTAGTTTTATTTGTCACTAGAAATAAGATGGCTCTCTTCTCTTCTATTTGCTCTTTAATTTTTGTCTGCCTGTGCTTTCTATCTGTGTTATTAAGAACCAAAGAGAAGAATGCAAGAACACAAAATATGTCATCAATTGCCGTTTAAGGAATTTGTTTATTTTTTATTGCCATTGGATAATTATCCTCTGAAATAATTAAAGGGTAAATAGTATATTACCGCTCTGTGTTTTGTTAAAAATTCATAATACCTTTCTGTGTTTTAAAAATTAGTTGATTACCCCTCTGTGTTTTGCTAAAAGTGCGCAATACCCTCCTATGTTTTAAAAATTAACTGATTACCCCCTGTATTTTATAAAAGTAGCTAATTACCCCCCTATGCTTTTTAAAAATTAGTGCTTTTGTTAGAAAATATAAGGGGACAATCAGCTAATTTTATAAAACACAGGGGGTAATCAGCTACTTTTAACAAATCACAGGGGGGTAATCACCTAATTTTTAAAACACAAAGGGGTATTGTGCACTTTTAGCAAAACACAGGGGGGTAATCAGCTAATTTTTAAAACACAGGAGAGTATTGTTATTTTTAACAAAACACAGGAGGGTAATACGCTATTTACCCTTAATTAAATCATGCTAATCATATATGCAAGAACGTAAAATATGTCTCAAGTCATCAACATTACCTTGAACAACTTTAAATAATTTATGAGGAGAATAGGCTTTAACAGGTAAAGAAATGAAATTAGATGTATAAGTGGTAATGTTACTCGTTGTATGCGAGAGGATACGAGTTCAAGTTTTGTTGGTTACATTGTATGATCTTAGACCTACCTTGAATCAAAAATATATATATATATACCAAACTACCCTAAGTTTAAGGAGTTCTATGTGCAACCAAACCTTTAAAATTATAGTATATAGTACTATATCCTGGACTCCTGAAGCATCCGAATAATTCAATATATGGAAGTCACCTCACAAAACTTGCAAGCAAAGTAAGCTCGAGCAAGTCTATGCAAATGGAAGAGATGATTTGAATTCAATGCCAATTCTTTCAAAGTTCAATGTTTGATTGACTGATCATCATGTGTCTTTCGGTAGTGATTGTTGATATTGTAAACTATTTGTTTGAAAGAAGAATTCCCCTGTTTTCATGCACAGAATCTTATACAGTTGTCTTATAATATTGTATGATTAATCAAAATGAGAGAATTTGTATTCTTTAACAATTCTCTTCACGTGTGATCCAAATTGAAGAAACAGCTTTCAATATGAGATTTGACACGAATGAATAGAGTCAACAAGAAAGTGCATAAGAAATTTGACTTATAGAAGAATAAAATCAGCAACAAGAAATGGATGACATGTGGATGGGAAAGAATAAAGTAAGGTTCAACTCTTATACTATGTTAAGATATATAGGATTCAATTATTTCCTAAAATGAAGAGGTATTATGTGGAGTAGCACATAATGTGGTAGTATTAGAATTTGTTACTTATCGGTGTGAAATCATGGTAATCTTTTCTTTATTTTTTTGGCTAAATAATCAAGTAACTACATTCATTCGGAAACAACTATACACAGATAGTCACAAGATTACCTTATACAAAACCAAGGTGCTAGATCCTACACAATGTACTGTCTAAGAATTCACAAAAGGGAAAAATCGTCAAGCTTCCATGGAAAACAAATTTCTCGATTCAAGAAATTTATTTCCTACTTGAGCTTGCATCTAAAATCCTCTTTAACTCTTTGCAAAAATCTGGTCTTCGGTTGAAGCACAATCATCATGAATTGAGGAGCAAAAGAACATTTTTATCACCACTGCTTGCAATATGTCGACGTTCTTTCTGCAGAAGTTAGTAAGCCAAGGTAAGATGTATTGCCATCTGCAAAGCCTTGTATGTAGCTCATTCATTCTTAGCCCTTCTTGCCAAAGTCTTTTTTTGCTCAAGGCAATTATCTATCAAATCTCAAAAAGCTGTACACATAATCACAAAGGTACTGAAACTCGATCTCTAAGGCAGCCTTTTGGAGCAGAGTCAGGGACAGAGTTAGAATTTTTTTTCAATGAAGATTAAAATCATACAATTAAATACTTATATATAAATAATTTTTTTTCAGGGTTGAATTGATTTTTCAACCTAAAAATACAAATATTTTTTGATAAAATTTGAGTTGAGTAAGGGTTGCATCCCCCACAATTTTACGAGCGGCTCCGCCACTGAATAAAGTTGCCTGTTGGATAACATATCTCTTGCAGGGATGAAAATTGTATTCTTCAACACTGAACTCAATGCTACTAATTAATCTACTTCAATACTCCCTCTATACCACAAAGATAGGCTGCTCTCATTTTCACACAAATTAAGTTTATATAGTCAAAGCAATAAATTTTGCTTAATCTTTTCTTAATATACCCCTTCATTAATATTAATTACTCCAACCACAATTTGATCAATGTTGTAATTGTTGATAGAGATGTAGAATTTATTCATGACACTATTGTGATTCACGATATCATAAAATCTCCATGATTCATATATGAATTTAGAACATCAAATCTAAAAGATGAAAAGCATACCTGTTAGTGCCATGGAATCTAATGAATCGTTGTGCAATACAACGTACTAGGTCTTCCTCCCTATCTCCTTACTTTCTGGCAGTTTTCAATAGGACTAACTCAAGATAACACTACATACGTGTAAGTTCTTTTTATTGTACAAGGGTTAGAGAGAGGTCCTAGCACAAATAGGAGGTCAATAAAATAAATAACCTACGCTTAATTGCCCAATTAGACTTTTTATGACCAAGATATTGAGCCCCATAACCGTATAATCACATATGGGCTTACCACTCAAGGACTATCCATCAACCTATTTTATAACAACCAAAATAATTGATTAATGTAAGTCCACACTTTATAAAATTTTCAACATTTTCCCACTTAATCGATGGGCTACATTAATTAATCGATTGAATTTAAATAAAATAGTTTTATTTGTTCAAAATGACTCTCGGGCTTATAACAACAAAAAATAGTTGACGTGACCACGATTTCAAAAATAATAGTCTTGAAAAAAACATCTTGAACCAATTTGGTCCAATTTAATCTTTAATATCGAACTATGGTGATCAATACGTCATTTATCATTGACACATGACCTATCCACAATCACAAATATTATCAATCAAATCAACATAGATCATAGTCTAGTAATGTAGTAAGGAATAACCAACCATGTGATAAAAAACAACGGTCATTTCCTTACCGATCCTCCACAATTTTGCTCAAACTGCCTAACTTAAAACTCATAGCTAAGAAAATAAAATTGTCCGACTCCATTGAGTCAATATGCCTCCAATTTTAACTTCAACCGTATACTTAATAAATAAGCAGTGAAATTGTATGGCCCTTTATAATTCTGATTTCACTTTCCTTTATGCCTAGCATGTGAAATTACATGACTCTAATAAGCTCATCTTTTCCATTTCACATAACCTTTATGCCTACTAAGTGAAATCCCTTTGACTGCAACCAGCCAATGCACCTTCAATCACAATATCTCGAGATCTCAAACAATAAATAACATTGAAAATATTTCAAAACAACAAGTAACAATGATGATAATCAAATAGTACAACTTATTAATCAACTGATATAAAATGTAATAACATAATAAAGCAGAGTCATTGATGTGACTGTATTTGCAGCACTCAAACCTTGGTAATTGTACTACATTTGTATCTTAACTCTAGAATAAATGCAACACTTTGATACTTTCGATGCAATATAGGAGAATACCAGAAAGTAAAAATTTAGACCCAAAATGATCCAAAATGCAAGTCATGAAATGAAGAGTGGGGAAAGCAAGCGGAACGGTGGAAGAATTGAGTCCTTAGAGATGGAATTTGGCCGAAACTAGCGCATAATCAGACTCGGAACGTTGAAAATAGCCCAAAAAATCCTCGGTCAACGCTCGATCAAAGGTCGGTCAAAATTCAAATCTCAGCTCAAAAAGTCAACAAAAGGGAGCTCGAGCACGCCCTCCTAGAGCTCGAGCGCCCTATGCAGATTATTCCACCATGTTCCGGAAGAAAACACGTGTCGCGAAGTCAACGATGGAGCAGATGCGCGCTCAAGCGAGCCAAACTGGCGCTCGAGCGCCCATCGCGGAAACTTCTAAAAGCGCCACGCGTCGTGCAATCAACGGTCGAAGACCAAAGCGCGCCTCTGAAAAATTGTCTATAAATAGCCCCCCCTCCCTCCGAATTTTGGTAATTAATTTTGGATTTTGGTTATTTTTAATCAATTTTTGAATTAATTTTAGATAGTTTTTAGCTTTAGTTGTATTTAGTTAGTAGGATACGAGGGAAATCCCACTTAGGTAGTTCTTATTCGAAAAAAATTTGCTCGAATAGCTACTAATAGGGGGAAGTCCGATCCAAGTAGTTATTATCCGGGGGAGGTTCTGCCCGAATAGCTTTTAATAGAAAAACTCTTATTCGGGAAAACTCATCCCTAGTAGTTCTTATTCGGGAAAAATTAGCTCCGCCCGAATAGCTACTTTGTGTCGGACCTTTGCTCAAATTTTAGAGATCAGAAATACACGTTCGCCGATACAGGGGAGCCTTTATTGACTCTCTTTTATTTATAGAATTCGTATTCATTTATTTGAGTAGATTGATATCTAGGGAAGAATATTATAAATGTTAGTCTTTTAATATACGATCTCGGATTCAGATTATACGCTTTAAATGCAATACATGGCTTATTTTAATTCAGTAATATCTTTCATAAGTAATGCTTTTCAGTAGACATATGATTGCTTTACTATTATTATTGTCTTCCATAACATAATACTTTTAAGTAGATGTTATGCTAGCTTTACTTTCGTGCCATGTATCCATGTTTTAAAAGTGAATCAAATAGCTTGACGAACTTAAGAGATTCCAAGAGATTATAGGTAATGCTTTTAAGTAGACCATAGTTTCTAAACTAAAAAGAAGGAGTTAGTTGCTTAGTTAAAACAGACCTTTTACATCAGGTTGCAAGGACAGATCCATATGAAGGATGGAACGGCACCCACATCAGAGCTAGTAATCGGGATTTTAATAGGTTAAGTTAATTGACTAGGTTAATGCTTGTAGCTTAACCTCTTGCATAGAACTAGATAATCCTGAATACTGAGCCTAGATTAATTGCATCATTTACATATTCAACCCCTAGATCCCTACCCCTCGTATCCATATTTAGTTAGTTTAAATTAGTTGTAGTATAATCAAACGCCTTGTATAAACTGTTACATTTCTACTTTAAACACTTTTGCACTTTATTTCGCTAACTTGCGAACGCACTTCCCTGTGGTACGATTGCGCACTCAAAGCACACTACACTGCAAAGAACCGTGTACTTGCGGGCATTTTAACTTGGTTTATTGCACACATTTTTAACGCACAACCCGAATGCATCAAGTTTTTGGTGTCATTGCCGGGGAGGCACAGTCTAGTTTAGTTTTTGAATTAAAACTTTGAACTTGTTTAAAGTGTAGTAATTATTTAAGGTTTGTAATTATTGTTTATATTATCTATACTTATTTTAAACTGTATAAATTATTGCTTGTATAGTATATTAGTTGCATAAAATGTTGGGAAAATTTGAATTGATCAAATTATGACTCATTTTAATGTTTCTTCCGATCAATGGGATTTTAATGAAACAACCCAATCCCCTATCCCAAATACATGTGAAATTTGTTTTCAATTTGGGCATACCATTGTAAATTGTCCCTAAAATTCCAAATTCTTTCATAGTCATGATTTTACTATTCAGGGTTATTTTTCTAACAAAAATTTGTACTCTAATGCATATAACCCGGAGTGGCAGAATCATCAAAATTCATTTTGGGATAAAAATACTGCATCTTTTATGACTCAAAATTGTGAAAATTTTGCATTTCAAAACCCCAATTCTTTCAAGTTTTTTCGAAAGCTCTCAAAGTAATTCTTTCAATCAAAACTTTTGTTATCCTAACTTGGCTGATTTGTCTTCCCCTAAACCAAACTTTGACAACAAGTTCGACCAACTTGTCCAACTCTTCGAATCCAACCACCAATCCATAGATAGGCTACAAGACCAAATCGGTCAATTAGCCGAGAGCATAAATGGGTGGGAAAAAGACGAGCATCGTATTCAACTTGTTCCGAGTTCACCAGACCAATATAGTTTCATTCATCACGAACTTATCCAAAACCATGTTGTTGAGGAAATAGAAGTGTTTAGTGGAGATAATGTGGGTAGATAATGTAACACTAGGAATTAGGTAGATAACATGTTTGAGGCACACACTCTAGGTTGGCAAAACCAGCCATCACCTTGGAGTCAAGAAAATTTTTCTCAAAGTCTTGAAAGTCAAGACCCTGCATCTTTTCAATCTGAATTTTCTATTGACCCTATCCTTAATCTTTTCAAACAAAATGATCAACATGATGATTTGATTGACTCTGCTCATTCCAAATCCAATGACAAGTATGACCAACTTTATCTACTTGCCAAATCTAATGCTCGCATGCTTCAATCTTTAGATCAACACATTCAATTTGTTATGACCATCATCTCTCTTGTTGAAAACATCTCAGTTATTCATTTGATGCGTCTTCCTCTGCTGTGCAACTCACAACATTACCCAATGAGGCACAATTTGGATTTGACCCATTTTTTAACAATATGTTGCATACATCTTTTAACTTATAGGTTGACCAATTAGGACACACTAATTTACAATATACTATGGCCCCTGATAACATAGTCATGAACATTCCCATACACATCACATTGGGGTGGGAATCGTCACCTTTTCTAGGTGACTTGGAAAAGTCATGTTCTATAGGAACAATGAACCATCATCTGTTGCATGATCCTTTTCCATTCAAAATCTGTGCTGAAATGATTATCAGGCAATATGTGCCGAAGAGCTTTAAACATAGATGGCTCTAACATTGGCGCCTGGCTAAGGGCGTAAAACTTAGCGCTACTAGGAGGCAACTTAGATTTTTAAAATATTTTCTTATCATATGTGTTTATTTTCTGTCTGTGTGATTTTTGTAGTCTGGCTGAGGACGATAAATTTAGCGCTACTCGGAGGCAACCTAGTGTTCTATTTAAGTGCTTTACTATTTGTTTAAATTTTTATCATAACTCTAGAACCCTATAAAAAAGTCTAAATGGTCTGGATAGTTTATTTATTTGCTTTATGTATTAGTTAGTTTCCTTGACCGTAATTCTTGTTGACCCCCCTTCCTTAGACTATTTTGTATAGATTAGATTAACTATTATTTTTGCTGTGTTGATGATAATCTGTAAAACGCTTTGTCTACTAATCTTTAATTGCAGAATGATACATCTTTTAGCAAAAGTTAGTAGAAAAGCTTTGACATCAACATAGAAATGCTTCACAACAGGTGATATCTTTCCTTACTACATTTTCCTTTATACCTGATCAATATGCGCTGAAGAGTAACCAAACCATAAGTTTGGGGATGTAGCAATTGTCATTATGTTATTATTTGCATATTACACTCTCACTGTTTTACATTGCTATTTGTTTGAGGACAAGCAAAGTTTCGATGTGGGGGTGCGTATATTTCATGAAAAACTTTTTCAAAATATGCAAGAAATACACCATTTTTGTTCATAAGAAGAATAGTTTGCTACCTTACTTGTTTAAAAGGATATGATTTAGATGATTTGAAAAACTATCTTGTTAGCTATGTATTATGAAAAACTCTGAGGAAACTCTGTAAGAGAAACTTTGGGGTACTGTATTTATGAGTAAACCTAATTGTTCTTCCTTTCTTCAATTGATAGCTATGTGATGATGAAAAGACTAAGATAGGATTACCGTTTGTTATGAGAACTCCTTGTGATTGAAACCTGAATCCTTTTTCCATGTCTGTACAATATGTTATATTACTATGTCTGTATGTACACTCTGAAAAAAGAAGAAAAAGAAAAACAATGAAAACAATTAAAAAAATAGAAAAAGAAAAAAGAATTGTACATATCTTTGCTGTTGAATAAAATTTTTTGTGTAAATATGTTGTAAATCTCTATGCACCACTATCCTAGACATTGTAATTTGGGATATATGTTATAGTGTAAGATTTCGAACTTGGATAACTCGGGTGATTAAGGCACGTAGGGGTTCCTTTAAAACCTGGAAACCTCAGTCATAATGGCGGGGAATTGTTGGCCTTAAAGCCCGCTACATGAGATATCTAGAAAGCAAAGGGAATTAAACACTATATAGAGATATTTTAAGTTGTACTTTTATATTTCTGGCAAATGTTAAAGGGTTAAGGCATGATCAAGAGTTTGATTCCAAATGTAGGTAAGAATATCAAAGTCCGATCTATTTGCATAGCTTGAAAGTTGAGAATTGCATGAACTTAATCTGCTTGGTTTATTTCTAAATATGTACTCCGAAGCAATCAATTGTCGATTTTCAATAAGAGTACCTTTTTGTGAAAACCATGTACAAAGTTCTCTTATCATGTTTGTCATCAACTGTTGAATAAGTTTAAGATAGTAGATTGTATTTCTCATGTTTCATAATTGGAAAATATTTGACAAAAAGATAGGATAGATTATTTCATCTGTTTTTTTACTTGTAAAAATTCTGCAAAATTCACTTTCACATCTGTTTTAAAGACAATCTTGCTTGAGGGCAAGCAAGGTTTAGGTTTGGGGATATTGATGTGACTGTATTTGCAGCACTCAAACCTTGGTAATTATACTACATTTGTATCTTAACTCTAGAATAAATGCAACACTTTGATACTTTTGATGCAATGTAAAAGAATACCGAAAAGTGAAAATTCAGACCCAAAATTATCCAAAATGCAAGTCATGAAGTGAAGAGTAGGGAAAGCACGCAAACGGTAGAAAAATGGAGTCCTTAGAGACGGAATTTGACCGAAACTAGCGCATAATCAAACTCGAAATGCTGACAATAGGCCAGAAACACCTAGGTCAACGCTTGGTCAAAGGCCGATCAAAAGTCAAATCTCAGCTCAGAAAGTCAACAAAATGGTGCTCGAGCGCGCCCTCCTGGCGCTCGAGCGCCCTATGCAGATTATTCCACCATGTTCTGGAAGAAAACACAAGTCGCGAAGTCAACGATGGAGCAGATGCACGCTCGATCGTGCCAAACTAGCGCTCGAGCGCCCATCGCGGAAACTTTCGGAAATACCACGCGTCACGCAGTCAACGGTCGAAGACCAGGAACTCTCGAGCGCTCCAAACTGGCACTCAAGCGCCTCTGAAAAATTGTCTATAAATAGCCCTTCCTCCCTCCGAATTTTAGTAATTAATTTTGGATTTTGGTTATTTTTAATTAATTTTCGAGTTAATTCTAGATAGTTTTTAGCTTTAGTTGTATTTAGTTAGTAGGATATGGGGGAAAGCCCACCTAGGTAGTTCTTATTCGGAAAAATTTTACCCGAATAGCTACTAATAGGGGGAAGTCCGACCCAAATAGTTAATATCCGGGGGAGGTTCTGCCCGAATAGCTTTTAATAGGAAAACTCTTATTCGGGAGAAACTCATCTTTAGTAGTTCTTATTCGGGGAAATTAGCTCTGCCCGAATAGCTACTTTGCGTCGAACCTCTGCTCAAATTTTAGAGATCAGAAATACGTGTTCGTCTATACGGGGGAGCCTTTCTTGATTCTCTTTTATTTATAGAATTCGTATTCATTTAGGTCTGAGTAGATTGATATCTAGGGAAGCATATTGTAAATGTTAGTTTTTTAATACAAGGTCTCGGATTCAGATTATACGCTTTAAATGCAATACATGGCTTGTTTTAATTTAGTAATGTCTTTTATACGTAATGTTTTTCAGTAGACATATGATTGCTTTACTATTATTATTGACTTCCATAACGTAATACTTTTAAGTAGATGTTATGTTAGCTTTACTTCCGTGTCATGTATCCATGTTTTAAAAGTGAATCAAATAGCTTGACGAACTTAAGAGATTCTAAGAGACTATAGGTAATGTTTTTAAGTAGACCATAGTTTCTAAACTAGAAAGGAGGAGTTAGTTGCTTGCGTTAAAAATGTGTGCAATAAACCAAGTTAAAATACCTGCAAGTGCACGGTTCTTTGTAGTGTAGTGTGCTTTGAGTGCGTAATCATACCACAGGGAAACGCGTTAACAAGTTAGCGAAATAAAGTGCAAAAGTGTTTAAAGTGGAAATGTAACAGTTTATACAAGGCGTTTGATTTTACTGCAACTAATTTAATCATATTCAACCCCTAGATCCCTACACCTCGTTTACACCTCCTAGATTAATTGCATCAGATAATCCTTACATTTTTAACGCATAACCCGAACGCATTAGTCATTATTCTAATATCATATTATAATAGACTCCCACTAATCCAAGGGATCAAATGACTCTATGATACCCATATCTCAACATGTTATTTAACATTATGGGTCTTAAACCTTTGGTTAAAAGATCAGCAATCACTAAGTCTGTCTTATATTCTTAATGACTATGTCATCCTTTAGACTAAGTCCCTAACTATTTGTATTGATCACACACACAACTAGATTAACTACAAAAAAAAGGAGCAAATGAGACAGTATGATTGCGGCGGTTTCACAAATCGTCGTTGATTGCTTGATTAGATGCATTTTTTGTGATTGTTCGGCAAACCGCCGTAAAATCTAATTAATAGTGGCGGTTTACTCTATAACCGCTGCTTATATGTGGAAAAAGGAACAAATATTAAAAAACACACATGACACGCTAACTCTAAACACTTTTTATTTAATATCACACACAGACATACCCCCACAGACAAATCATTTTTTCCTCTTCACCCTCACTGATCACAACTCTGGCACTATCGACATTGTCTCCAACTTTCTTGTGCAGCGTTTGACCCATTAAAAATCACTTCATATTGCTGTAAAGACTGATCAGTGGCTGATTTTCGCCATAAAAATGCAATATGAACTGATTTTTTATTGGTCAATCTCTAATTTTGGTCAAAACGTTGGCTACTAAAATGCATTAAATCACTTGTGTTGCAGATCCTGTATATTTGTGTATCTATAGTTCTAGATCTATGTATGTTTATGTGTGTAGTTCTAGATTCTTCAATTTATTGAGGCACGTTTTCTCTTGTGTTGCATATCTATATACATGTGTGTAGTTCTAGATCTGTAAATATATATATATATATATTCTAGATTTTTTGGTTTTTATGGCATGTTTTCATTTGTGTTGCTGAATTTTTTGTCAACATTGATGAAGATTAAAGCTGGAATGTCTGGTAATTTTATCGATATCTTGAATCTTTTTAAAAAAAAATTTTGTTGTGGTTTTTTCTTATGTGTGTTCATAGATATAGATGTTGTTATGTGTTCTTCATTTATTTTTATTTTTATTTGCAGAATATTAATTAGTTGATAAATGTCGCAATAAGTGTTTTTTTGGTGAAAAAATAGAGAGTTGGCAAATCTGAAAACAAGAAATGTGTTCCAAATCTGAAAAAATTTATGATGATATTCTTCAATCTAAGTTGCAGGTAATATTCAAATTTTAATTTTGTTTTCCGCAATTGTACTCAATTGCGGCGGTTCTGAACCGCTGCCTTAAGTCATCAATTGTGGTAGTTTGCCAAACCGCCACTATTATTATCGTCGACGGCACCATGTGTGGCGGTTTGTGAAAATGTCACAGATGCTTAAGCCGCGGTTATAAACCGATGCCGTAAACCAAATAAATCACCGCTGATGTGTAGTTTTTTTTGTAGTGAATTACTATAACTCATAATAAAACTACGCTGGGCCTAGGACCCAAGCGTATCATTGTAACCTCTCCTTTGGGCAGAGGACACAACATACTGTGGGTATCCCAATCATAAAGATGAACAAGAGAAATAGTCAACGTTAAAGAAAGTTTATCACCTTTGGGCAGATAAACCCCTCTAAGTCATGCATTCTCTCAAACCAGTAAAGTATGCACAATATCAAAACAAATCTCATTGACTATACATCTCGACTACCACTCTTTATCAATTCAAATTAACACACACAATAACCCTATTTGGGCAGGTGATTGTATATATTAATTTAAAAAATTATATGAAAATCCCCTAAATTAACACACACAATAACTCCCTTTGAGCAGACGATTGTATGTATTAATCTAGAAAACCTATTTTCCCTATTGTCAAGAAAAATTTGCCAACAAAACAGTCATTTTGAATTATTATATTTGAATCACATTGGTGACAAATTAACAACCCCAATAATTCTAAACCAAAATTTATAAACTAAGGAAAAATAAAGATTACCTAATTATCAACTAATCATAGTTGCAACATGAATAATCAATTTTACTTTTAATAGCCAATACAAGGAATCTACTACCAAGTCTTATCTCATTTCATGAATTATGGGAGATCCATTTAAATTGTAAAACTCATGAACTTGATTTATAATTTTAATAACCTTTATACTAGGATACCTTAACATATATGCTTCCAAAATATATTCATATTATATCTTTTGAATAGAAGCCCTTAAAAGAAACATTGCACAAAGAGGCAATATACTTATACTTAATCCTATGTAAATGCCATTATAAAATCACAGTTCAATGAACATATGGATAAAATGCCAAAATATGATTGTCACCATAGTACTATCTTATATTCATGTATGAAGAACTGAAATGCAGTTGGAGACGGTTGTGATTATGTCCAACCAACCTTCCAAGTAAGATGTGAAAACATAATTCTAATTATATTAAATTATATTACATCATACTTTATCCGTTGAACACCAATTAATACACATAAAATAAACTTGTTACTCACCTATAACAGTTAAAACTTATCTCATATGAGACTCAAATATATCACATAAATACCTTCAAACAAAATATAAAATATACTAGAATCCCCTAGAAGTTAATAGGAAGATAAATATCTTAAAAACCTAACACATTCGGGCAAGGAAGGTTTCCCAAGGTATAACAACTTCAATACTCTAACTATTCACTCATTACTTCTCAAAAGTTAATGCTCACAAAAAAAAGCCTATAATTAACTAGAGTAACATCATGCATATCATTAAGTTTAACTTGTAAAAGGTTATTTTAAACACGTCAATCTTTAAATGCCATCATATTCATTGAACAACCTTATACATGAGATGATTAAATGAGGCATTATGGACTAAAAATAACTTAAAAAATTGTCATGACATGATTAAATCTAACTCTTAAAGGTGTATAAAAATAAAGTTAGCCAAATAAACAACTTTAATATGAGGGATCACTCTAATACATTAAGGCTCCGTTTGTTTGCCGTAAAATAACTTGTTTGTGTAAAATATTTTCCGTGGAAAGTGTTTTCCTGGAAAATAAAATATTTTACAGGGCTCTGTTTGTTTGCCGTAAAATAACTTGTTAGAGGAAAATATTTTACTGGAAAATAGAATACTGAAAAATATTTTCTGGTGTTTGGATGTGCCGTAAGTTTTGTAAAATGTTTTCTTCTCCCAAAGGACATGAAAACATTTTACATAATTTTGTACTAGCCGCAATTGTTGACCGGAAAATATTTTACGGTTGACCAATTTTCCGGTGTTACCAAACACCGTAAAATTAAGAAAAAGCAGCCGCAATTTTTGACCGGAAAACATTTTACGGTTGACCAATTTTCCAAGGTTACCAAACACCGTAAAATCCGGAAAATGTTTTCCGGGAAAATATTTTACGGAAAACAAACGGAGCCTAAAGAAAACTTTATAATCGAAAAACTATAATGCCCAAAGGATCTTAAGTTTGCTTAACCACAAATAAAAATTTAAGGGGATTGATTTTTATAGTAAAAGTATAATTGAGAAAAAAACTCTTATATATCATGCAATAAAAAAAAAAGATAATTTGCGAGTCTAAATCTCAATTAAACAAATTAAGAAGGGTGATATACTGCAACAACAATAATCTTATGAAAACCCAAATTGTATCACAGCATATTCTTCTTTGGCTAGAATATACAACATATAGTATGAACCTCTCATTTAAGTAAAATAGTGAGAAAACCCCTTTCAAGTCAAATAAAGCAACTCCCACTGTCACTACCACTCTTGCTTCTTCTAAATTAATACACTTACTTACCCCTTTTGGGCTGGTAACTACATATACTAATTCAGATAAGCAAACATCCCAAGATCCTTATCAAATAATTTACATATAGACAGATAACCACTTTGCAATAACCATTTACATCAATCACAAGATTATTTGACTGGGACAACATTGTATTTCTGTATAAATAAACATCTTAAATACAATGCTCACTATATTTCAAGTGACATTGATAATTGACCAGTAAATCTTTCAAGTTATATAATTGTCTCAAGTATTTGGAGATACCTATATGCTAAAGAATAAATTATGTGCATTAGAAAACAACAGTTCATTTTTTTTTGGGAATCAACAAATGAGTAATTATAGAGCCCAAGACTTTCTGCATACTCCATTGACAACTCTAAATGTATAACATTAAAGGAGTTCTATATAAAATCAATATAGAATAAGATATTGTGGTTAAAATCCTTTAACTTACATCAACTTTATTACTGATCCACAAAACTCATCCAAAATAACTAAAGTACGTTGTATCAAATATATATCTCCAACTTTTGCAAAATATCATCAGAACAAAATGGCAATATGTCACAAAGAAGTTTTGGATAACAATTAGAATCAACATGGCATCATTTAATGTAGACAAGAAAATGAGCTTCAAGAACAATTGGAAGATGCTTTTAGAAGAGAGCAAGCTTGCCTCAAACAAAAGGCAAAAGTTAGATGGCTTGAGGAGGGAGATCAGAATACTTCTGTCTTCCATAAAGTGATCAAAGGGCATAAAGCTAGTAACTCTATCCGTAGACTTACTGCGCTTGACGGCTCAGAATCTTTTGGGTTCAGGGGGTTCAAGGAGCTTATCTACTGTCAGCAATATCAAAACTCTCATTAGCAACTCTATCTCTGATAAGGAATTGTTAGCTTTGATTGGGCCGATACAAAATGATGAAATTCGTGAGGCAATGTTTTCAATCCATAGTGACAAAAGCCCTGGCCCTGACGGGTTCTCTTCCCACTTCTACAAAGATGCTTGGGAAATTGTTGGCAGGGATGTATGTGAAGCTATTAAATCCTCCCTTGATTCCTGCAGACTTCTTGGAGAAACTAATTCAACTATGGTGGTCTTGGTTCCTAAAACAGAGAATCCTAGTACTGTTAATGACTACCGACCTATCTCATGTTGCAATACAATTTATAAGTTCCTCTCAAAAGTGTTTCCCAACAGATTGCAGGGGACTCTTCCACATATCATTTTACATAATCAAATAGCCTTTGTGAAGGGTAGGAAGATGGAAAATATTTTGGTTGCCCAAGATATTATTCGCAGTTATAGGAGAGGGGATAGGAATCAAAGATGTACCCTCAAAGTGGACATTCGTAAGGCATTTGACTCTATCAATTGGAACTTTAACCTTAATGCTATGACTGTTTTCGACTATCCTGAGAAGTTTGTGAACTGGGTTAAGATGTGTATTACTACAACAAGGTTCTCAATTGTGATCAATGGTAATATGGAAGGTTATTTTGAAAGAACTAATGGGTTGCGGCAAGGGGATCCCTTCTCCCTCTACTTATTTGTCATAGCTATGGAGGTCTTATCTCAAATTCTTAAGCTCACTGCAGCTAACAAAGAGTTCACTTACCACCCCAAATGTAGCAGAATCAACCTTACGCACCTCAGTTTTGCAGATGATCTTATAATTTTTCTCAAAGGTAATGGCAGATCTGCATTAGCAGTTCAGAAATGTTTGCGCCTTTTTTTCAAGTTGTCCGGTATGAGTAGCAACAATGATAAAAGCTCCATCTTGTTTGGGGGATGCTCGAATACACTTAAAAACCATATTTGTAGCATTCTAAGCATCAAAGAAGGATTCCTTCCAATGAAGTACCTTGGTATTCCACTGGTTACAGGAAGGATCACTAGTTCATTGGGTTTGAGCAACAAAATTATTGCAAGAATCAGGCACTGGACCTGTAAGCTCATTTCATTTGCTGGTCGTTTACAATTGATTAAATTTGTGCTTTATAGCATTTTTAATTTTTGGAGTAGCATTTTCATCTTTCCAAAATGTGTGATCAAAGAGGCTCAAAGGAAGATGTCTATTTTTTTGTGGAGTGGTAATCTTGAAACAAATGCTAGAGCTCATGTTGCTTGGCTTGATGTTTGCAAACCATTGGATGAAGAGGGTCTGGGACTTAGACTCCTTGAAGATGTCAATAAAGTTGCTATCCTGAGCCAGTTCTGGCGTATGTACTCGGATGATAAATCAATTTGGAGTGTGTGGTATAAGAAGGTACTTCTCCGAGATCAAAGTATATGGAGTGTAAATATCCCTACTGATGGCTCATGGGCATGGAAAAAGCTTCTCAAACTTAGAAACCTTGCTGGCAGGTTCATCAAACACAATCTGGGAAATGGGAAGGACACCTTCCTTTGGCAGGATAATTGGCACCCCGTTGGATGTTTGGCTCATCATATTAGCTATGCTACCATCACAGCCTCTCGTATTGGTCTCTAAAGTAAGGTCAATTGCGTTATTAGGGATGGTGCATGGCATTGGCCAAGAAGTTTAGTTGAGCTTGAAATTTACCAGGTGGATATTTCCTCAAATAGAGAAGACTCTATCAGTTGGACTGTGAGCAGTGATGGGATTTTTAACACGAAGAAGACTTGGAAAACAATCAGGTCCTGCCATCCTAAAGTCTCGTGGTTTCAACTGCTTTGGAAACAACATCTCATCCCAAAACACAATTTTTGCTCTTGGTTAGCGACCCTTGATAAACTTCCTACGAAGTATCGATTACTCACTGAGGGTATCCAGATTCATGGAGCTTGTAGCCTCTGCAACATGGTCCTTGAAACTAGGGACCACCTCTTTTTTGAATGCTCATTTAGTCGGAGAATTTGGAAGAATTGTACTAAGAAAGCGAGAATCAAAATATTAGGAGTGCATTGGGATAGGGTGTTAGAAGGCTGTTGCAATATTGCGAAAAGAAGCTCTTTGCAGGCGAGAGTTGTTAAGGTGATTTTCAGGGCTTGTATCTACCATATTTGGAAGGAGCGAACCAGAAGAATTTTCAGAAATGAGGTTGCCAATGAGAAACAAATTCTTAAGCTCATCTCGGAGGATGTTCCGTACAAGTTGACGTCTAGCAGGAAGTATAAGAGCAACGTATTAATAGAGAAATTTGTAACGAATGGAGGCTTGGTGACATACTTTAGATTGTTGAATGTTTGATCTTGGAGGCTTTTTCTCATCTTGTTTTACTAGTTTTTCTCTTGTAAGTTTCATGTTGAACAGTTTTTTTGGATGTGAATGAATATATTCTTGCTGACCCAACAAAAAAAAAATGGCATCATTTAAATGCTTATATAAAAAATTCAAATAATCATTGGCCAAAAAGAAGTCAAGATTAGGGATGACAATGGGTACCCGCTTTATCCAAAACTGACGAGTAATTGTCCGATAAAAATTCAATAACAAAAACTGATAGATAATCCGTTAGGGTTTGGGTTTTATAAAGAGAAACCGATGGGTAAACCGATAGGTTTTGGTTTTTGAAGTTAAAAAAAAATCGAAACCCGAAACCCGATTATTAATTTAATAAAAAAATCTAACATATATATATATATATATATATATATATATATATATATATATATATATATATATATCACTTAAAATAATAGAAGACTAACTAAAATTGGTAAGTAAAATTATAAAAATTTGAACTAAACTCAACTAAAAAAAGTAAACTTAGCTCAATTAAAAGAGATGGGCTAAGCATATTAAACCAATACTTATACTCTTAAGAATTGTCATTTTTACTTGCCAAAACGAAAGAAGAGACGTTTATCGCTTAGCATTTGAGAATAAATTTCTCTTTACATAACTTATTGATTTTGATTTTTGCTCATAAAATTATTATGTAATTTATTTCAAATTTTATCATTGGTTTGGATTCTTTTATTTTTGGTTTCTTTACATTTAAACTAATTTTTCTTACATTTTTTTACCTTTTTTTTATTTAAACTAATTATTTTTTAGTTAAATGGTTATGGTTACATTTAATCGAGGTTTTTTAAATTCTTAATGGTTACGATTATAGTTATTAGTTTTAAAAATCGTTAAGTTTTGGTTACAATTATAATTATTGATTTACTAAACAGTTTTGATTACGATTTTATTATTTTTTATAATTATTCGAACCGTTGTCATTCTTAGTCAAGATACAAAGTATGTCATGCTAGTTAACTTATCAAAAGTCCAAAAACACAAACCAATTGATGCATATATATATAGAAAAAAAAAAATTATTCCAACGCTACATGAAAAATACTTTATTGCAAAGATCCAGCATCTCCTATCACTCCTTTTTCATGTAGGCGTAACATGCCTCTAGTTGTTTATATACATACCTAAGAACACTATCCTGAAGTAAATGAGCAGGTTATTAGTTCTTTGGTCAGGAATATGCATGTACGTTTCTAATGCAGCGTCGGAAAATACAAAGGTGGGTCCATTTACGCATACGGAACAGATCTTAGGAAACAAGGGCACTTAACCTAATCAATTTATTTTTAAAGGAGCAGATAGTTGATCAGACGAGTTATAGTAAGAGCCGTTTTAAATAATTTGAAAATTTTAGACGATAATTTAAATAAAGGTTTTAATAATTTTTTTTTTTTAATAAATTTTTTTTAAATTTTCTATTAAAATAGTCACTACAAATAAATAAATAAAAACACCAAAATTAAAATTATAAAATTGAATAATATTACAAGTTAACAAAAATATAGACCTATATAAAATTTATTTTTCTTACCTCTTGACCTCAATTAAAAGACACTAGTTTAAGATAGATGTTTATCTTTAAAAAAAAAATTCTTTCAATTAGAGTCCCTGAGTTAAGAGGGCATTGGGCACAGGCCCAAATAGCCCATAGCTCGGGCCAGTCCTCGTTATAGTAAATGATTTCATGCCTTGAACCAATTTCTTTCTCTTCCATGTTCTTAACAAGATGTTAACCCTAATTGTCTTGAAACTATCTCATATATATATATATATATATATATATATATATATATATGTAAAACTTTTCTACCAAGACGTGCAGGCTCGTGTTTTTAACTAGCACAAAAAATTGGAACAAGTACATAAGAATGATGATCCACGTGAGCATGCATGTGCTATATATAGATTTTTGTTGTTTTTCCTTTTGTGTAGCAAAACTTATGATCTACCATATATGTCCCTTTACTCAGATAAGCACATGACAAATACTACGGCATATTTTTCATTGTTCATGATAAGATACATAAGCAAATAAATCTTGTTTAGGGTTCTAAATCATATATGATTTGGCTCTAATACCACATGTAGAATTTATTCATGACACTATCTTGATTTATGATATCATAAAATCTCTAGGATTCATATATGAATTTAGAACATTAAATTTAAAAGATACCAGTTAGGGCCATGGAATCTGAAGAATTATTGTGTAATAGAACGTATTAGGTCTTCTTCCCTATCCCGTTGCTTTCTGGTAGTTTTTAATGAGACTAGCTCATGATAACACTACATATCCTTTTATAGTGCAAGGGTTAGAGAGGGGACCTAACACAAATAAGAGTTCTACAGGGCCCTCTCATCACAGGTTTCAGTAAAACAAATAGCTAACACTTAACTACCCAACTAAACTTTTTATAACTAAGATGCTAAGCCCAATAACCGTATGATCACATATGGGATTACCACTCAAGGACTATCGATCAACCTGTTTTATGAAAACCAAAATAATTAATTAATGTAAGCCCGCACTTCATAAAAATTTTCCAACAAAAGATGCCCACTAAGTAGGTGGTATATTAGGAAACTAAAAAATTAACTACCCGACAAAGAAAAATGGACTATAATTTAGGATAAGTGAAAAAGAAAAACGAGTCTATCTTTATGGGACAGATTAGAGAGTATAAATAACAAGATGCTACAATATGATAGCCAAAATTACAAAAAGTAGGTGAAAAAACCAATACTACTCCCATGTTAAGTTGTTGGTTCTCGATTTCAAGCACAAGTAATTGCCTTCAACTATGGATAGAAGATTGCAAATCCATTTTGTAGCAACATTTGAACTTCAGTCTCTGTTATATTTATTATGAAGCAAATAAATATGTGGATCAATTGGCCTCTTATGGTCTTAGTTAAAGACGCAAGGGTTAAGCAATGGAATTTTACCACACTTCATCCACTATGCGATACAACAATATAAATATAAAGTGAGAGCCATTTTGATAGTTGTGGACTCTCTGTTTGCATGCTTAAAATTAATAAGGCATTTGGAAAACATTATGATAAGATAATACACGTGACTCTGCTAAGCGGAAGTTTTTTCTATCAGGATCTGCTCTATTATTAGTTACTTCTTTGATTTCTGTCTTCTTAACAATGTACCACATAATTTAATAAATCTTTTAAATCATGATTAACTGGGTAAAAAATTCTCTCGTTTTGTAATAATATAGCCTTTATGGCTATACTTTCAGGTTCATAATACAATAGCTCTACTTCCTGTTTATCCACAGAAAAAAAAAAGACAATTAAATTATAATGTTGGCAAATTTTACGAGACATGTTTACTTTTCCTGAGTAAGAAGTAGGAAGAAAACAAAATTAAATGCTCAAATATCATGCATTTCTTTTGTTGTATTGCTAGATTTTTATTTGAAGTTCCTCTCGTGTCTTTAACTTGATGTATATCTTCCTATTTCTTTTGAGGAAAGAAGACATAATTTTCACAATAACCAAATAATCCTACAAGAAAAAAGTATAAAGAGTGACAGCCAAATGGAAGGCATAAACTCTCAAAAACGATATATCTTGTTTTTTCTAATCAGTAAGCTACTTCAATGCGTAAGAAACAAGTCACTTTCAATATAAGGGAGGCATGTCCCTTTGTACACCGAATAGGACATACGGATACCCTTTAGACAAGAAGAAAAACAATTTATTTATTTACAAATGCAAAAATATATTTTGTTCTATATACCTGTTTTTGGATGGTATGAGAACCTTGCTGGCAGAACCCGACCACCAACTGGTAAACTCCAGGATATAATAGTGCGCCCCCACATGTGTACTAGATCAGTCAATGACAAATCAGAACTCCAGAGTAATAGGAAGTGTCGAACTCACAACCTCGTAAGAGCGATTTTATCCTCACTACCACCGGACCATGCCCCTATGGATAATTCGTAATAAGCCATAGTAAGTGTTATCTTCTTCCATAAGTTGGTCTTTTTCTTATATTTCTGATTTCTTTGAGGATAATATTTTTCTTTTTTGCTAGTTGAAGAGTTTAAGTTTCCTTCTTTTTTGCTAGTTGGTCGTTTAGGCCCCTAATGCTAGTTGTCACTCACAATTTTAAGTCAGCATGCAATTGTTTACAAGGCTAAGGCGGGTTATGGGGTCCCAGGTTGGGGCATTTCATAAATTATTTTGATTTTGCATCAGAAATGAAACTATTTTCTCATCTTCCATTATACCCTTGCTATGACGATAAAGACAATGTGAAAGTTGTTCTCTAACTACTTCTTGGACGACGATTGACTGAAATGTGTCAATTTCTGACCGGCCTTTTCAGAAAAGAAATAGTTCAATAGTCAAATAAAGACGGAAGGAATAGGCTCCTGATCATATAATTGATCCCTAATCTTTTATGCATATGTTCTTTCGGTTGGGAATTCATCCACCATATTGCTCCCTTGATTTTTTTATCATTTATTCTTTGGACATTAGCCGCTTGTGTAGTTGCATTCTCATTTTAGGGTCATAATTAGGAATGACAATAGGACGGGTACCAATCAAAATTTGTGAACTTTAACTTGAATACGAGCAGACTATTTTTTATGAAATGCAAACTCGAAATCCAAATCTATTTACAATACTTGAATCCAATAGATATTGAAAAAAAAAAAAAAGAATTTCGGGTATCCGAACCTGCAACTGATAATGAAAATAAACATCTACCAGAAGAATCAAAATCAGCACATTTATATCCAACAAGATAATAAAATCTGCTAAAACGATGAGGATTGACTATCAGACCGATAAGCTGTTGGAAGTAAGAATTAATGTGAATGAGAAATTGCAAGAAACTTCCAGCAATTTTTGAGCCCACGTTCTGCTCCTATACGCCTGCAGTGGATATACTCCACATTTAGTTGAGTTGTGCACATGAAGAGTGGAAGAAATGGGTTTACCCACGTTCAGCTTCAGTTTTGCATCTTCTGTCCACGATTTGGAATAAGGAAGTTGGCTGACTTATGATCAGCATTTCTTTGGGCACGTTTGGAAGGGAGCAAGTGGGCTGGCCACGTTTTGCATAGAGATAGTGGGCTGCTCAGAATCTCATCTATAAATAGGACATTTGCTCACGTCATTGACACAAGCAGCATCAACGTTTCAGCATAGCATATAGATATACAGGCTTAGTATAGCATTTGTCGAGAGAGAGTTTATACACTATAAGTTCGACAGCTTTTGTATTTTATAATACTTTTTGAAGATCTTTAATACTAAATACAGTATCTTCATACACTGTTTAATGTTATAAAAGAAAACTAACCTTTTATATAACGTAATAGGTTTGATCATTGAATGTACTTATTCCACTGCGTGTGTCGTGAATCAAAGTGCACAATACTGTCTTGTGCTCTGATAATTCACAGCCTAAATATCTTTTTAATTGATATGCTTTTTTAGAGAGTTTTTGCTTTCTGTTTCTTGTGTCTAATGCTAATAGAATGTACGTTGTTCTATTAGTTATAGGACTTAAATACTCAGTGATGGGAAGTTATCCAACCTCCCACACTTGGGTCTAATGGGTCGGGTCAGCCCATCTAGGCGACCCAGGATCTAAATCCAACATCTCCCACTCGCACAAGATGGGCAGAACAATATCCACCATTATCTCTCAAGAAACTAATTCCAAAGCATAATCAAACTCCATACAGGTAAATAGGCCGTGCGACTCGCGAGCACACAACAAGTGGAGGCTCAAAGACCATGCACCTGTTAAGGATGACATGGGAGCCACTATCTTCAAAAGAATATAGAGTCTCGCTATACCCTAGACCAAATTAAGTTCACATCAGTCAGTGCACACCTAATCCCTCTTAGGCTATGCATGAGCTTTAAAATCTCAATCACGTATTCATAGTTATATTTTATCACAAAGATCGTTCAATCACATAAATTTTATAACTGGTCGACCAATGAACACATGTAGCGCTAGAAGTGAACAGTATTCCCTTCGCTCAATACCCCTCTAAATCAAGTTAACTGCTTTCCCGGACATGTTCCATATGATCGAATCTTACGTGATCTTTAGGCAACATACCAAAGTAGCTAACATTAAACTTGATTTATCAGGATATGAGCGTAGGTCACAAAAGGTATATTAAAAGAAGCATATATTGCTTCAAGGTCTCACACAGTAATGAAGCAGGGATTCATTCATCAACTTCTTTAAATAGTCGCTAGAATACACACGGTATGAAACGTGTGTTACTGTGTGACTTCTAGGATAGATCCAATATGATCCTACTTATAAGATGAGTTACTCATTATAAAAAAATAAAAAAATAAAAAAAAGTGGCCCTTTGGCATTATCTTTATCACTGTTTTAATAATATCGAATTCTTTAGAACAATTAGCATTTTACACGGACCAACTTTTACCTTGCAATCTTGCAACATTTTCTTTTTTCTTTTTTGATTCAAAGGGAGGCTTAAGTCAGTTGTACACAACGAGAATTGATCTCAAATCTCTCGCATACAAAGTGAGAACCATACTGCTAGAGCAAATGCCTAGTGGTAATCTTGCAATAGTATTTTTGAACTTAACAAATCTAAACTTTCAGTTCTAAAATGATCAACAAATAAGGATATATATATTTTTTTTCTTCTTTCAATGTACATGGGTTTAGGTATTATACTAGCATGACAATAGACAACACTATCTCTTTTACATCAAGTAATATCGCCATATAATACATGCATTAGGCCATATTAGTATAATTTATATTTTGGGATACAAGATTTTGAAACCAAAGAACTTGTTTTCCATAAAAATATATATCTAATAGTTCAAAAAACACTCACTAATAATCCATCAGGAATAGAATAATTGTCTATGAAACACGGTTTGAGTTTTGCTGCATTGTAAGGAATCATTCTTGTCAAGTACATGTATAGACTCTATTTGGTTTAACTTTTTAACACTTAAAAGTGTTTTATGTGAGTTTAAAAACTGAGACTAACCTGTTTAACTCATTTTTGAAAATGTCTTTAGTTAAAAACTGAAAAACAATAAGCTCTAAATTGGAGCTTTTCAAAATAAGATTTTATAAGTTGTTTTTACACAATGCGAAATTAAAGTTGTTTTCTTTTTCTTTATCAAATATATCCCTTCTTATTTTTTAAAGTCCAACATTATACTTAAATTTTTTAAAAGTTCAATATTGCCCAACATAGGCCAAACATCTTTTATTCAACAACACTTCTAACCAAAACTCTACTATTAAAAGCTCTACTGGTCAAAAGTTAAAATTTCACAGTTAGAACCATAAACATTTTTTTTTTTGTAATTTAAAGATTATAATAATATTATATATATATATACGTACATTTAATTAATAATCAATTTTTTTTGGTCAAATTAATAATCAAGTTCAGAGTTCAATTTTTTCAAGATATATTACTAAACCATCACAATCGAATGATTCGAATCCCATCCGCATTCCCGATCGGTGCTTAAAGAAAAGTAGGATCAGATTGGACTAGCTTATTATAACAAATATAGGAAAACGACAAATATAGAGAAATTAAAAAAAAGAACAAAACATAAAAGAATAAGATACACCAGATTTATGTGGTTTAACAAAACCTAAATCTACGCTTAAAATTAGCGAAAATTTTCAATAATCAAATGAATATAAAGATTTTTAATATTTCACTACAAAAAAAACGGCTTTAGGCGACCACCAAAGTCGTCTCCATGCTGTCGCCAAATTGATATTGGCGATGGCTGGCAACGGCGTAGAGATAAATATTGGTTGTCGCCAAAAGTAGCATCGCCAAGTTGTCTCCCCATCGCCATATCGTCGCATTTGGCGACGGCATTTTAGTCGTCTCCATATTCGTCTCCGAATCGTGTCCCAAAAATATCATCTCCACACCGTTGCCAAAAGCTCTTTGTCTCCACTCCATCTCCATCTCGTCTCCAAAAAATAGTGTCTCCATTCCGTCTCCATGTCGTCTCCAAAAACTAGTGTCGTCTCCCATCCGTCTCGACTTCGTCTCCAAAAAATTGTGTCGCCATTCCGTCTCCACGTCGTCTCCAAAAACTAGTGTCGTCTCTCATCCGTCTCGACGTCGTCTCCAAAAAATTGTGTCGTCATTCCGTCTCCACGTCGTCTCCAAAAAATAGTGTCTCCATTCCGTCTCCACGTCGTCTCCAAAAAATAGTATCTCCAATCCGTCGCCACGTCGTCTCCAACAAATAGTGTCTCTAATCCGTCTCCAAATAGTCGCCAAAAATATAGTTTCTCCACACTCCATAACATAAACTCTACATTCCGTCTCGAAGCCGTCGCCAAAATTGCAACTCTCGAAATTTAATTTATTTTTTTGTTTTTCAACTAAAACCTTTAAATCTCCAGTTTTTATTAATTATTTGATTATTAAATGAAAATATAATACACATTCATATAATATAAATTATATTTAATTTATATTGAAAACTATATTGTACCACACCATTAATAAAGTAAACAAATCATAAACATAATTTAACACACTCGTTGTACATATTAACATAACAAAAAAACATGAAACTATTCTTCATTTCCATCATCGGGTTGAGGCGGATCCTGATGAGCAGGTCGCTTCATCATCATCTTTGTCAGCAGTGCGATCTGTGCACGCAGTTCTCGAAGTTCAGCATTGTGTTCTTCTTGAAGTCGTTCAATCCGCTCAGTGTGTTCTTGTTGCGCTTTACGCAATTCCTCATTCTCTGAGATGTGTAGATCGAGCTTATCATTCAATGTTGTCGTCGCCCGAGCAACAGCCTGATGTATCTCTATCTCTGTGATCTGGCGTCTGCCTAGTGGGTTGTGGTGTGCAGAAGACACTGAACCAGTTGACCCGACCCCATATATGCGCCCTCGGTTTGGTTTGCCCACAACCTGCAGGAAGAGTGCATCATAGTCTATCGGTGTCGCTGCTGAATCGGACTCCGAAGAAACAGTTGCCTGCTGCACCAATTCCTCATAATCAGCCTATACGATAGAGCATCTGACTTAATCATTTTAGACATTTCGTTGGTAAATATATATATATATATATATATATATCCCTAATTTTTTTCCTATTAGCATTAACTTGCACATACCATGGTCTGTTCTGCCCTAGGGTCTGTGAATGGACCGTCTGGTCCCTTGCGATGAGCCCTTGCAAATACATCAGCCCTAGTCACTGGTGCCCCCCGTTCTTCTGCCTACAAATTTTTTAAAAAGGAAAACATAACTTCAAAAGCATTTATGATATGTTATATAATTCAATATAATTACGACATTTTGTTCATTACATACCAATCTCCTTGCAGCCTCTTCATAGGGGATAGGTCCTAAATGATGTGGAGATGGCCGATACAGTCGGTTATTCGAATTTCGCTGTGAAATTGCCTGCCATTCAGGGGTTTCCCACTTTTCTTTTAACTGATCCCACGCGCCATTCGGCGAAGCGCTGCTTCCTCACTTGGGTACCACTTGTAGACCCTCTGCAGCCATAAATTAAAGCATATAACATATTATTTTAACAGTATTCAACCCATTGATTATAACAAATATCATTACATAAAATATATAAACACTTATTTATCATACCTGAAAATTAGCGAACCACCTATCCCTAACATCATCGGGGACCTCAGTCCAACTCCCCCAAGGCTGAGAATACCCGGCGTTCATTGCTCTAGTGACTTCTCTTGTTGCTGCGTACGGTGTCCAACTACACATGAAGAAAACAAATAAATTGGATATTAAACAGCCATAACATAGGAGGAGTATTGGGATAGGGTTAACCATGGAAAAAAATACAAAATCAAATACTTACCCACCATCGTCGATTGTCAAATGTGTCCGTCTGTCAACCTGCCACGCGACGTAGGCATCGTGCGACGAGAACCCATAATATTGCCATGGCTCTATCCCAGCAGGTCGTTCTTGAGCTGCTGTAGATGACTCAGGTTGTTCAGGAAACGGTGTGGATTGAGCCATAGGGTCGGGCGCATTCGCGCCATCAACGTTTACGTGTAAATCCTCTAAACCTTGTCTTAAACCGGACGATGAAGTTGAAGATGTAGACCTCTCATGTGGTGGTAATGGAACGTGCAAAGGCACCTGGCCTGATGCAGCGTCAATGGGCCCTCCAAACGTGCTAGTATGAGTATGTACCCTTTGTTGTGAGGGATACGAACTGTGTGGAATCCCGTGCTCCAATCCTACTGATGATGACGATGAGCCACGACCCGTCGACGGCTGACCGACAGAAGACCCATGACCAACCAATTGCGGTGCTCCTATGGACCCATGACCAACTGAATGCGGTGCTCCTATCGACCCCCGACCTACTGAGTTCGGTGCTCCTGTCGACCCACGACCAATCGATTGATATCCACCAGTGGACGTATTGGATGTACGCCCACGACCTGTACTTCCACGACCTATCCCCGTCCTGAGGAATTGTCTAATTCCTCCTGAAGAGTTATCTTTGCCTGCAGCCATCTCTGTTCCCCTACAAATACACTTAAGGAATTAACTGTCAGTGCTACACACATTAATACACACATACACATGTTCCGTTAATTGAATTATAATTTTTAAATGTCATCCGTAAAAAAGTTGAATATATCAACATGATTGTTACATTTTTTTTCCAAACTAAGTATCATCTTCTTCGTCATCATTATTGTCATTATCATCACCGTCATCATCATCATCATCATCATCATCATCATCTTCTTCATCTTCGTCTTCTGAATTATCATTATCATCATCATCATAATCTTCTTCTTCTTCGTCAATCTCCTCGTCCTCTTCTTGAGCATCATGTTGAGCATGTAAATCATTAATATCTTCGTATGATATTTCTATGTTGTCACCCGATGCATGACAAAGTGGAGGTAAACTAGCATCAGTCGGCTCTACTTCGGCCACATTCATGTCATCTGACTGAAAAGCTATTTCTTCTTCTCCTACACTCTGTTGTCTTGATAGGTCATACAAATTTCTTGGACGGATTTTAACCACAGCCCACCAATCCATTCGATCCCTTTTCGCTCCTGGGTATTTACAGTAGTACACTTGTTGTGCTTGTTCAGCCAAAACAAACGGTTCATATTTTTGATACTTTCTCTTAATGTTCACTTCAATCTGTCCGGTCTTCAGATGATGCTTCACCCCTCTGTCCTTTGTGGAATCATACCAGTCACACTTGAAAAGAACGACCCTTGTATATTGCAATGTTGGATTATGATATTCAAGTTCAATAATGTCGTTCAAAACTCCATAGTATCCAACATCCTCAGTATTACTATCATTTATCCCTTTAACAAACACTCCACTATTGTATGTTGATTTTATCTTCCCAAAATTTAATGTATGAAACCGATAACCGTTGACCAAGTATCTTGACCAACTGCGAACTCGTCTACTAGGCCACATTGAAAGACATTTTACACGATCATCAATGCCATTAGTGCCTATCAACTGCAAATCGCATAATAAGGTGATTATGCAAAGTTAAATGAACTCGTTAATTTAACAACAATTACACTTCTTAACATATACTTACATGGTGATATAACCACATCGGAAAATTATTGTACACTTCATATTGAATTTCCGTCGAACACAATCCGAGATAGTTTTGGCGAAGATATTCCTCAAACATGCTGTGGAAAAAAAAATAAAATTTGTCGGCTAAATCATGTAGTTAAGTGTATGAGGAACAGTGAGTTCCAATTTTCAAATAATATACTTATTCGTACCAGATATAGGGGGAAACTTCTCGGCAATTGGTCAAAACATAAATGTGTGCCGCATGCAGTTCTTGATCATTTAAGTTTCGTTCTGTTTCCTTCCCAATTGGACATCCCGGGTAAGTAAATATAGATAAACAACCATCAGGGTATGTCACCTCGTTGTATTGGTTATTCCGCGGAATACTTCTTGTTCTAGTACCCACGTGTGGTTCAAAATAATAAGAACAAAATGTTGATGTCTCCAGAATGTGATAAGCTTCACAAATTGATCCTTCAACGTGTGCTTTATTCTTAACTTTCCGTTTCAATCTTTGCAAAAACCTCTCGAACGGATACATCCAGCGATATTGTACCGGACCACCACAAATGGCTTCATATACCAAGTGAATTGTCAAATGCTCCATCGAATCGAAGAAACTAGGGGGTAACATCTTCTCCAAATTGCAAAGTGTGACGACAATATTTTCTTGCATCCTTTCCAAATCGGTCATTTGAAGAGTTGTGCAACATAGATTGGTAAAGAATAAACTTAGTTGGGCAAAAACTTGCCAAACATGTTTCGGTAGTAGCTCACGTAAAGCAATCGGAAGCAATCTCTCCATAAATACATGACAATCGTGACTCTTCATGTGTGACATCTTCAATTCTTTCATGTCCACACATCGAGATAAATTGGAAGCATATCCATCAGGGAGTTGTAGGTCTCTAACCCATTCAAGCAATGCTTTCCTTTTATCAACAGGAAGTGTGTAAACACCCATCTTCAGTTCATGCTCACCGCATAATTCCGGACGATCACAAAAGGTTGATACATCAACTCTAGCTTTGAGGTTGTCTTTTGTCTTACCCTTGACCGCCATCACCGTGTTGAAAACATTATCAAACACATTTTTTTTCAATATGCATCACATCCAATTTGTGTCTGACAAGATGTGTCTTCCAATAAGGCAAGTCCCAAAAAATACTTCTCTTCGTCCAATTGTGCCAATCCCCAAAACCGGATAGTTTGCTTTCTCTCATGTCGTTTATGTTCAGGTAATCTTTCACTAGTTCCCACAACTGCATACCATCTAATCTTGGCGGTGGTGGATCAGTTTCAACTCTACCTTTGATAAAATTCTTTTTGTCATGCCTTAATGCACTATTCAATGGTAAGAACTGACGATGACAATCAAAGAAAGAATTTTTTCTACCTGCTGGTAATCGAAATGCTTTAGACTTATCCATACAATACGGGCATGACAGCTTTCCATGTGTGCTCCATCCAGACAACATACCATATGCTGGGAAATCATTTATTGTCCACATCAAAACAGCCCTTAACATAAATTTTTTTTTTGTGGCAACATCATAACAAGGTGCACCTTCGAACCATAAATTTTGCAATTCTTCGATTAAAGGCTCTAGGTACACATCAATATTCTTCCCAGGATTCTTGGGACCTGGGATAAGCAGGGTTAAAAACATGAAAGGATCTTTCATGCACATCCACGGTGGCAAATTGTATGGTGTTAAAATGACCGGCCAACAAGAATAAGGTTTCGCATTTGAACTGAACGGATTAAAACCATCTGCGCACAAACCAAGCCGAACATTTCTGGGTTCACATGCAAATTCAGGATATACACTATCGAAATATTTCCATCCCTCAGCGTCTGAGGGATGACAAATTTTTCCTTCCTCAACCTGGTGATTCTTGTGCCACTGCATGTGCTCAGCTGTTACCTTTGACATGTATAGCCTTTTCAACATTGGAGTTAATGGGAAAAACCGTAATTGTTGATATGGTTTCAACTTACTCCGTTTTGAACCATGTGTTGTTGGTTTGAAACGTCGGTGATGACAACGCGGACAACAATCTAGGTGTTTTCTGTCATTGTAGAATAAGGTACAACCGTTTACACAAACATCAATCTTCACATATCCTAGTCCCAAGGGTCTAATTAATTGCTTACACCTGTAAAAGTTTTCAGGCATCGTATGCGTATTCGGCAACGAATCCCTAACTATTTCAATCATTGTGTTAAAGCATAGTTCGCTCATGTTATGCTCGGCCTTGACATTCATGTAACGAGACACAGCAGATAACTGCGTTAAGTTTTCACAACCTTCATACAGTGGTAAATCAGCAGCCTTCAACAACTGAAAAAACTGTTGTGCTTCAATGTTAGGATCTTCTGTATAAAAGTTTTCATCACCATACCATTATGGACCAACAACGTCAAATACCATTGTCCTATAGTTATTTCTTTCTTCTACCATCTCGTTGTAATCATTATTTTGAAAATTGGACGTACGTATATTACAATTATTTGACATGTCTTCCCCGTGTTCAGTCCATTTATAGTAGTTTACCATGAAACCTTTCCTGTAAAGATGAAGTATGACCTCCTCGGATTTTTCAAAACTGCGATTTTTGCATTTGGCACACGAGCATCTTATTTTTTCACCATCCATGTAATATCTTTGGCCACGTGCGAAATCTACGAATTCGTGTACACCAATAACAAATGCCTCGTTAAGATGCCCGTCAGGATCGTGACGATGATACATCCATTCACGACTTGTATCCATATCGAACAAAAATTTCCTATGTAATATATAACATATTAAATAAATGACTTATTGATGTTTCGTTACATTTATAGCATAATATTGGGACCATAATAGTTACATGGACCTTTTTCTATGTAACATTATGTGTAATAAATGCATTTATGCTTAATATATGTAAATTAGTTTATTTCACCAAGATCCATGTAGATAAAGATCTTAATTGCAACAAATTAACTACTTACTTCTTAAGCTAACTTCCTAACTTAGCTTAAGTACCTATAGTTTAACCAAAATTTTTATTTTCTTCTATTGTTTAAAATGTCTCATTTTAGTCACAACATATAATTCAAAAAGTAAATATGTCGCCCCTATTATTTTTAAGTAGTGTCAATGTTGTCCAAATGGTTTTCTTAAAATTTTAAATTCGTCTATATTATATAAGGAGAAAACTGACATTTTGTTAGGAATAATCAAAACAATAGGGACGCAATTGATAACTTTAAACATTACAGAATAAATTGAAACTTTTCAGCCAACAATAGGTACTATATTTAGACATTTTCAACAATATGGAATACACTAAATTTTTTTGCAAACAATATGGACTAAATTTGAGATTTTCCATACTTATCTTACCACTCTAATCTAATCTATGTTACTTTCTTGTATTTAAAGTCCACCATCAAACATTCATTAACAAAACCAAGCATTGAAGAAAATTAAAACACATAGTATATAATTAGAGTAATTACAACACGTACTACGACCTAACAAACCATACAATATATAAATTCAAAATACAATTCTTAAAGCAACACATATACATGCAAGACTTATACTTCTTAAGTGAAACAACATCAAAATGAATTACTTAACCTATACTTCTTACATACTAAACTACTTATCTTACTTATCTGAGTGTGTTAACATAACATATTAATTTGTCTTGCTAAACTTATGAAATTAAATTATATATATTTATTACTTATTAATTATCTAAGTTTATTAAGCTAACTTATTTAATTACTTAGTCTATTATCTTAAATTTAATTACTTATTAAATTAGTCAACATATCATACTATCATGGAAACCGTCTAACCTAATTTAACTGACTTAATTGTCAAGACACACACGGAAGATGAAATCGGTATTCTTACTTGTTAATCACCTTAAATTTCTCACTCGAATTAACTTAACTTTACTTAAACATCTTAATACAACTGCAAAAATTTAATTATCCACCAACAACAAAATAACAATTCATCCCTTTACACAAATATCATATTCACCATACACTTTCAACTAAATTATCATAATATACAAAATCAAATACATAACAAATAATGACAATAACTTTAATTTAATTAAACGGATTTACATTTACTAATAAATTTATTTTAAAACTTCCAACTTGTACAATCATCAAACTCACCTGAGCCGATTGAAACTAGATAAGTCACATCCAAATATCTAAAGCCCCAAACCTTGCAAAATAAAGACAAACACACTGTATTAATCAAAAAAATAAATGTATAAACAAAAAATATTTATTACATTAACAATATATATTTTTCGGAAAAAAAATTTTAAATAAAATAAATCCGAAAAAAAAATCAGAAATATATTAAGCAAATATTGCTCAACCAAATTTTTGGTTAATTAAAAAACAATTTTATTATATAAAACAAAGAAAAAAACCAAAAAATTAAAAAAAAATTATAAAACTAGGAAAAAAATAGAAAATTATACAAAAAAAATACATAAATAAAATTATATATATAACAAAATAATAAAACACATTATATAAATATTTATATACACATATATATACATATAGTACATATATATATATGCATATATACATACATTGCAAAAGAAAAAAATAGGGAGTATATTTTCGGATTTTACCTAATCGTCAAGGTAAGAGAGGGTGTTGAGGGGTGGGGATGGGGGTAGGGGTGGTATGAGGTAGGGGACACGAGGAGGGTGGGGGGTGAGGGAGGGGGGGAGGGGGGTGTTGCTAAGTTTGTTTTTTCGCTGGGGGTGGGGGGCTTCTGTTTTTTTTTTTTTTGAATTAAAAGAGGGCAGCAGCTGCTGCCCTCTGTAAGCGCCTTCATATGGGAACCAGCTGTTCCCCATGGTGACGGCCCAGTGACTAACTGGGCCATCACCAAAGTTTGGGGACCCGATTTGACGGGTCCCCATAGAGACGGCCTGGTCCGTGGAGACGGACCAGGCCGTCTCCCAAGGGTCTCCAATAGGAGACGGCCAAGGCCGTCTCCAAAATGGAGACTGGGCTCTCCATTATGGAGACAGCCCAGGCCGTCTCCAAAATGGAGACGGACCAGGCCGTCTCCAAAATGGAGACTGGCTTGGTCCAATTCCAGTCTCCATTGAGGAGACGGCGTGGGCCGTCTCCTCAATGGAGACCGGGCTCTCCAAAATGGAGACGGACCAGGCCGTCTCCAAAATGGAGACTGGCCTGGTCCAGTTCCAGTCTCCATTGAGGAGACGGCGTGGGCCGTCTCCTCAATGGAGACCGGGCTCTCCATTATGGAGACGGCTCAGGCCGTCTCCAAAATGGAGACGGACCAGGCCGTCTCCAAAATGGAGACTGGCCTGGTCCAGTTCCAGTCTCCATTGAGGAGACGGCGTGGGCCGTCTCGTCAATGGAGACCGGGCTCTCCATTTTGGAGACGGCTTAGGCCGTCTCCAAAATGGAGACGGACCAGGCCGTCTCCAAAATGGAGACTGGCCTGGTCCAGTTCCAGTCTCCATTGAGGAGACGGCGTGGGCCGTCTCCTCAATAGAGACCGGGCTCTCCATTTTGGAGACGGCTTAGGCCGTCTCCAAAATGGAGACGGACCAGGCCGTCTCCAAAATGGAGACTGGCCTGGTCCAGTTCCAATCTCCATTTTGGAGACGGCTTAGGCAGTCTCCAAAATGGAGACTGGACTGGTCCAGTCCAGTCTCCATTGAGGAAACGGCGTGGGCCGTCTCCTCAATGGAGACCGGGCTCTCCATTTTGGAGACGGCTTAAGCCGTCTCCAAAATGGAGACTGGCCTAGTCCAGTTCCAGTCTCCATTGAGGAGACGGCGTGGGCCGTCTCCTCAATGGAGACGGACAAGGCCGTCTCCAATATGGAGACTGGCCTGGTCCAGTTCCAGTCTCCATTGAGGAGACGTCGTGGGCTGTCTCCTCAATGGAGACCGGGCTCTCCATTATGGAGACGGCCCGACCGTCTCCAAAATATAGACGGCCTGGGCCGTCTACAATTTCTAGAGATGGATTAAGCCATCGCCAATTGTTTAATTTTCCTTGTCTTTCAATTTTAGTTATAATGATTTAATATTTGATAGTTTATAATATATTGGTATAAATTATAAAATAAATGTTAATATTCATATTTAATTTCAATTGTGTATCTCAATTTATCAAACAAATATGTTGTTGAATTAGTAATTAAAATTTTTATAAAACAGATATTTATAAAAAAAATTTAAAATATAAAGTAGATGAAGGTAATTCATTAATAATTCAAATGCTTTTACGTCATTATGTAGTAATTGGGAACGTCATGTCCCCAATTATTTGACCTATGGAAAACGAATGGTACGCAGCCACGTGGTCGCGAATCATACATACGATAGGGACATGGTGAACTCTGCCACGCGGCATACGGAAATTGAATTGGCAGGGCCCCCGTTCGTAAGGTAGATGGATTCAGTAACTTTTCAACATCGAAAATATCGTGCACGCCATGTCCCTTATTATTTGACCAATTGCATACGAATGGTACGCAGCCACGTGATCGTGAATCATGCGTAGGATAAGAACATGGTGTACTATACCAAGGGGCAGCAGGAAATTGAATTGGCATGGCCCCGGTTTGCAAGGTAGATGGAGTCAACAACTTTTCATTGTCGAAATTAGCGTGCACGCAAGGTCCCAAATAATTTGACCCATGGAAGACGAATGGTACGCAGCCACGTGACTGCGAAACATTCGTGCATACATTACCATATTATAAAATGCTGGGGTGTCTCGCTACTGTCATCAAGTTGTCTCTACATAAATCAATTACTTGTTTGCTATATATAGTAGTCGAAATTGTGCTTTCTCACACCGTCTAGAATTTTAAAAAAATAGATTGTAGTTAAATTGTTTCAAGGATGAACAAGGATCAACAACACCACTCAGTTTCTCTTCCAAGACCAACAAAAGATGAAGAGGTGGATACGATGAAACCGTATCCAAATTACAGCAAATACGTTAAACCCTAACTTGATCTAAATGCTCTGCCAAAATACGACGGATACATATCTAATGCCCAAGTAGTCCAAAAAGTTCAAGACGACATGCTACGGATCTATTGCCCAAACGTATTTAAATAATATTTATATTTTTTTATCATATTGGAAACATCGGCATTAGTACTATTTGTTACAATCCGTAACAATGTTATTGCGTTGTTCTGCATGATGTGTAGTGTATGGTTGTTATGTTTTAGTGATCACGATGTACTATGTTAGGTATTAAGTTGGTGTGTTTATGTATTTCGAGCATATAATTTGTAACATGTTAATTATGTTTCATATTTTGTCGTTTTGTTGCTGTATTAATAAATGATTATATGTAATCCTTTATTAATTATGAATGTAAAATTAAGTTTATGTTTGTAATGATTTAACTCTTATAATAAAAAATCTTAAGTTGTTTCCTATTTAATCGTTTTGTTGATTTAGAAGAAATAATAGAAATAGTGGTGCATTACGTTAAATATTAACCATATATATAAATTGTTCTTCACGGAGACAATAATGCGTCCCATTAACTTTTCGAAGATTATAAATATGTTTTATTTATAATAATAAAAGACATATTTTGTTTTGTAAGTAATGATGAATAACTTATCGTTACAATCAAAGCCTCAAATGTGGATGACTTACTTATGTAGACGCCAATTCATGACATTATAAGACGGAAAATTAGTAGTCACTACTTATATGTGTAATTATTACATTAAAATAATTCATCAATATAAAATTATAAATTTTTGGCAACGACAGGGTGACTAAATTATGACTTGTTTTGTGGATCATCTCGAACAATGAGCCACTTGGCGACGGCATGGAGACAACATGTTATTATCTGTCACCAAGTTGTCACCATATGGTCACTTTTGGAGACCGCATATGATGTTGTCACCTTCTCGCCAATTGGCGACGGCATGGGGACGGTATGGAGACAACATGTCATTAGCTGTCACCAATTAGTCACCATATGGTCACTTTTGGAGACCGCATACGATGTCGTCACCAAATTGTCGCCAATTGGCGACGACATGGGGACGGCATATGTAGGTCGTCTCCAAAACGTAACAAAATGGTCACTAAATTGTCACTAAAGTTGCGACATCTTACACCATCTCTAAACCATCGCCAAGTTAGTGACAAAATAGCGACAGCCTGTCGCAAAAATACGTTTTTTTTGTAGTGTTTGACGACCCCAAATCTCTATGTGTATCCGATTTTTCACGAAAAGATTCTCTTTCAATCAAACACGTAACTAACGCAATAATGTATTAGTGCCAAAAAAGTCGATTAATCACAAAAGTTCTTACTAAAATTCGGTCCGGATTGAAAAATGAATTGAATCATGACCAGGGACGAAACATGAGACTTGTTTGACAAAAGGACCATGACTTGGATTTTCGTGATGAAAGAAACTGTGTCTTGCAAGAAGGGCTTTTTTTTTTTTTTTTTTCTTTTCGAGTGCAAGAGGGTTCGAGTAACTCAACTTTCTTTCTAGACAAGTCAAAATCACTCCATTACCCAAATAATTTTCTTTCTGGACATTTCAAAGTCTTTCCACTGACAATATTATTTTTCAAGGGGATGTACATGGGAGACAGCGGTGACTGCGCCGCTTCTGATTCCAAAATTTCTCTAAATATAATATATTAATTAAGTAATTATTATATATTATAGTCCTCACTAAAAAATTTTAAAAGTATTTTTAATTTAAAATATTAATTAATCCCCATTAAAAAAAATAAAAATATATATATTTATATATAAGTAGTGATTATATATTATAGTCTCCACTAAAAAGGTATTTTAGATCCATCATTGTTACTATTCTTATAGGGCGCTTCATGGTTTAAAATCTTATAAGATCATCAATAAGAACTTTCAATTACAGTATAATATTTTTAAACTAATAGCGTTGGGATCATTAAATTTTATTAATTTAGCGAGATATTAATTTAAAAAAATAAAAATATATATATTTATATATAAGTAGTGATTATATATTATAGTCTCCACTAAAAAGGTATTTTAGATCCATCATTGTTACTAGTCTTATAGGGCGCTTCATGGTTTAAAATCTTATAAGATCATCAATAAGAACTTTCAATTACAGTATAATATTTTTAAACTAATAGCGTTGGGATCATCAAATTTTATTAATTTAGCGAGATATTAATTTAAAAAAATAAAAATATATATATTTATATATAAGTAGTGATTATATATTATAGTCTCCACTAAAAAGGTATTTTAGATCCATCATTGTTACTATTCTTATAGGGCGCTTCATGGTTTAAAATCTTATAAGATCATCAATAAGAACTTTCAATTACAGTATAATCTTTTTAAACTAATAGCGTTGGGATCATCAAGTTCTATTAATTTAGCTAGATATTAATTTATCGATAAATTAATAACTATTAATTTATAGAGATATTTTTAATTTTTTTGGCTTTATAGTAAACATATTATGATTATGATGTCTTTTTTTAAAAAATGACTTATATTTTTTTGGTCCAATTTGAAAAAATAAGTAATGAGAATAAAAGATAAAATTTAATTAGTAAAATTAGAACAAAGTTTCTCTAATCTCGTATCCAAGTCCTTATAGGATTAGGATGATAATTAATTTTTCTAATCTTGTATTCTAATCCTTGTAGGATTATCTCAATTTTTTATCTTTAAATAATTAAATATGATATTCAACTATATTTGAAATTTAACAAAAGACAAGCTACTCTTGATTCATATTTTAAGTAAACCTCTCAATTTATTATGTACTTTTTAACTAATTATTAATTTATTAAAAATTTGGATCAATAAAATACAAATGAAATTTTTTTAATGTATTATCTTATACTTTTATCGAATTTATCAACTTTTTACACTAGTTCCAAGTCATGATCGGACATTTTTATTAATTAAAATAGATTATTAATTTATCGAGTATTAATTTAAAAAGGTTCTACTGTATTTGTTTTAAAAAAATTGAAATTTTATAGTTTAAATAATTTGAAATACCAATAATACGAGCTATATGTCTTCTGTTAATCCTCAAAATGTTATCTAAAGAAGGTTTTTTCCACTGCTTAACAATTTGACCAAAAGAAGGTTGTCCTCACACAAATACTTAAAATGTCATCAAAATGCTCATGAGTAGTCCAAGCAAACTCGAAACGAAAAAGGTTTTTTTTTTATTTTTTTTTTGACAAGAGGATAATACCATTAACTAACAAACATAATTACACAAAAAAAAAAAAATATATATATATATATATATACAACTAAAACAAGCCAGAAAAGAAAACCATCCTTGAACAACAAGCTAACAACTTGATCAACATGCCCAAACGGATGAGGAACACCAAGTCCAAACGGATAAGCATGAAAGTTGACCAGCAGCTAATTAAGCACCGACGAAAAAGGTTTGTTTTCAGAAATAGAAAGGTTATCTGCAAGGTTGATTAAGATTGGACGATGATCAGAATGCATCCTAGGTAGGTGATGTTTTTCTCTCTCTCTCTCTCTCTTTTTTTTTTGTCGGGTCCTAGGTAGGTGAGTTAATAGTACCATAGTTCCTGCAAAATTTCGAAAGCAGTGGCCTTGTTATACAGTTATTGAAAATATCAAATCAATTAAATATGTGTTTAAATACCGATCTTTCTTTCGGGCGTTCCCATTCAAGGTAAATTCTTGGTTCTATTTGGTCTGAGAGAGAGGGCCTCGAGCACTACTTTAGGCAATATTGAAGTTTCCTTATTAGAATATGTTTAGGCAATATGTTTCAGGTTTCTTTCTTAGATTATGTTTTTAATTAATCTAGTTCTCTATTCTTGTTCTCTAAGTTATAAGTCTTATAAATAGCCACTCTCATATTGTATTTCTTAACACTAAGATTTTATAATGTAGTCATTATTTCTCCCTTTCTTCTACGTTCACCGTTAGTAGTGGTTCCTATTATATTCAATATACATATATTTTATCTCCATGTTTTCTCTTTTCTAATTCTTTCAACCATAGTTGTCAAATCGTGAATCGTATCGTGAATCAAAATACCATTTTTTTAAATCGTAAATCGTATCGAATCTTGAATCGTATCGATTCGGTCACAAATTTAAAACTAGAATTCTAGATGATAATTGATATATTATTTTTCCATGAGCAAAAATAAACAACAAAAAACAAGTGAAAGTCAATTTGAATTTTTGATCTTGTAATTATAGTCGAAAACTAATGTTAAATCATAAATATTTTTTTATTTTATTTGTTCATGTTTTTAATAATGGGCTAATTGTATATTGCTTGCAAAAAATTGAAGTGGGCTTTTATTTTTATTTTTTTGGGATTTTTTTGGGCTTTTTTTGGTTTGATCCGAATCATGAACGATTCACCGAATCACATGATTCACAATGATTCACCACGATTCACTACGATTCGGTGACTGATTCATCCAAATTAGCGATTCACTAACTGATTCGAATCAAATTTTGGGCTAATCGAATCGAATCGTAAGATTCGTATTCGTACGATTTCAAAAACTATGTCTGTTTCAACAAATAGCTTAACCTTTTTAAAAAAAGTTGACACTTAATATGATATTGTAGCTATGTTACTAAAAAAGTATTGCTCTAAAACCTCGCTTGAACGTGAGAGGACACGAATTGTTAAGGATATCAAACTAGTTATATACATACGCTCTTTAACGTTTAAAATTTTTAAACAAATGATTACTTAACACCACTGAAATTATATTCTATATGTCCTATTGGTCGTGAATTTATCCCCAATATTGATTGCTCCGTTTATTGTTCTCTCAATTATTTTTTGGACATACCCACTTGGCTAGCTAGCTAGTTGCATGCGCATTTTAACGTCTTCATCACCTCATCGATCAAGGACCGTGACCACGATTTCATAAAAGTTATCATGTCGATGGAAAATTATGTCATACATTATGTACTAATTGTGATGAATCCATTAAGAAGACCAATGTATATATAGTCTTATAGCAGCCTGCTTGTTTTCATGATATGCTACTTTTGTCAAGGTGTAGATTGGGTAAATTTGCTGCTGTTAAAATAGCCTCCAATAGGGGTGCTCATAGATTAGTTGGTCAACCTATTTAAATTTTGAGAGTTACTAAATATCACCTTGTCTTCATCATTGATATCACTTCTTATGTGTATGATTTGTTCACATATCAAGAAAAGAGACGAAAATATAAAAAGTTAATCAACGTATATGACATACGAAGTGATAAATGAATGATGAAAAATAAATGACATATAGCATTTTTTTATGGGTGTTTGGTTCACAGAATATTGTAGGATTCTGAAAAATGTAAAGTAAAAAATGTGATATTCCCATATTTGGTTTTCAAAATTAAAAAATATTCCTAGGTATATCACATATTTTGAGAATACAATATTCTCATAATTTTCTCAATTTTCATTCTTATGTAAGGGGGTATAAACGTTTTAGACAAAATAAAAAAACAAATACTCACACTAACCCCATTGCGGCCGAGTTTGGAGGATTGCCAGAATATGTTGAGTAATGCCCGCTATCAGTTGAAGCATGTTTATCGAGAAGCTAATAGATGCGCAGACTGGCTGGCGAATTATGGCTTGCAGCAAACTTTGGGAGTTCAAGCACTCGACCATCCTCCAGATGGCTTGTGTCCTCTGTTGGACTTCGATAAGAGGGGTGGATCGTCCCCTAGATTTGTCTCTATTTAATCCATGGCTTTGCCTCCATTGTCACCAAAAAAAAAACTAAAAATTAACTTTTAGATTACCTATCTACCTTAGTTTTTTTTTTTTTTTTCTCAAACTCAAATTATTCCTAAAAATAAATAAATAAATGAATAAAATTATGAATAAAACTTAATAAAATTAAAAATAATAAGAAAGAAATTAAATTAAAAGAGGAGTACATCTCCATCTTTTCTGTTAGCTCCTATTACTTTCTTTTAATCTACTGGTATACTATCTTTTTTTTATGGTCCATACTGCTTACTATCTAACGGAGTCGGCTTGAACAAATGACAACATGAGTAAGAACATTACTAATATATTTGTTATGACAAATACAAAAACAATATTAAAAATAATAAATAATATAATAAACATCTCTTTAATAGTTTGAACTTTTACATGAGGTAGTAACTTAACGTGATATCCTAGCCTAGATACAAAAAAATCTTGGTTCAAAATTCACCACCACCATCCCATTTAAAAAATATTAAAAATTAGGGTGAAATGCACCAGACTCCCCTGTGGTCAGTCATAAGTGCACACGACCCCCCTGTGGTTTCAAAACTGCACTAGATCCCCCTATGGTCCGATTCTTGGTGCACACGACTCTCATGTGGTCTCAAAAAAAATTTGACGGAAAATTTAATGGAGGGGGGTGGTGTGCACCAAGGATCGGACCAAAGGGGGGTCTGGTACAGTTTTGAAATCACAGGGGGGTCGTGTGCTCTTATGACTGACCACATGGGGGTTTGGTGCAGTTCACCCTAAAAATTATTCAAGTGAAAGACTCAAAAACTAACCGCACTTGTAAGGGCGTGTTGAAGATAATAAATAATATAATTAACCCCTATCTAATAGCGTAAACTTTTAAATGAGGTGGTAACTTAACAAAAAATAATTCGGGTAAAGTGCACCAGACGCCCCTGTGATTTGTCGAAAATGCACAAGACCCCTTATAGTTTAAAAATCCCCTGATCACTACCTTATGGTTTTTGAAAGTACACAACACCCCCCTGTTGTTAAAAAATCCGTCATATTTAACAGAAAGAAAGAATTTTTTAAATTTTTTAGACAAAAATGCCCTTAATTCAAAATATTTTTTTTCCTTTTCTTCTTTCCTATATACCCACTATTTCAACCAAAAAAAAAAGAAAGAAAATGGAACCGCCCCCAACCCCGTCAGCCCACCCCACCCCCCCACGCCAGTTACCTACCCTACCGCACCGCACCCCGTCACCCCACCCCCTTCTAGCAGAAGCAACCCAAGGTAGAAGAGCTAGAATACCCGTATAGCCATCTCCAATATTTTTGCAAGCACAAGCGTATCTGAAACTTTTTTGTCATGGATAAGGATCAATGGATTCTCCAATTCCTGTACACATGCAAGTGACAATTTAGTATATAATGTATACAGAACTAACAATACCATACACGTGTATAAATTTCTGATACACGAAGCATGCATAATGGACATCGACTTCCTTAAAAAGACTAAGCTTACAAGTTGAGATGCAAGCACATAAATTTCTATTGAAAGAAGAAAGCTTGGGCGCCATCCTTCGCATTAATTGTTTCTTCTTTTCCCTTTTCCCCTCGATCACAGTTAAAAAATCTTAAAGAACAACTGCATAGCAGATGATTTTAACTGACAACCACATTTTGCAACAAGAGGCTAAAATTTCCTTGTTTGATAGTCAGAAGAAATCAATAGCCACATTCTGTACTTACACATTTCGAGTCATTTCGAGTTTTGGCATCAGTAACAAAATATGGAGATATATAACCACAGCCTACGGGGGGTGGGCTGACGGGGTGCGGTGGGGTGGGGTGGGTTAGGTATGTTGAAGATAATAATTAATATAACAAACCTTTTTCTAACAGCTTAAGCTTTTAGATGAGGTGGTCACTTAACATGGTATCAAAGCCTAGGAACCAAAAGGTTCTGGGTTCAAAACTCACAGTCACGTCCAAGTGTAAGGCTAAAAAACTAACTCCGCTTACACTTGCTGGGCGTGTTGAAGATAATAATTAATATAACAAATCACTCTCTAACAGCTTAAGCTTTTAGATGAGGTGGTCACTTAACAAGGTAGCTGGCGTGGGGGGATGGGGGGTGGGCTGACGGGGTGGGGAGGGGGTTCCATTTTCTTTTTTTTTGGTTGAAATAGTGGGTATATAGGAAAGAAGAAAAGGAAAAAATATTTTGAATTAAGGACATTTTTGTTCAAAAAATATTTTATTTAAGCAAAAAAATTTGAAAATTCATTCTTTCCGTTAAATCTGGCGGATTTTTTAACGGTAGGGGGGTGTTGTGCACTTTAAAAAATCATAAGGTAGTGATCAGGAGATTTTTAAACTATAGGAGAGTGTTGTGCACTTTCAACAAATCAAAAGAGGGTCTGGTACACTTTATTCATATAATTCAAATAACAGAATATAAGCGTAAAAAAAGAACATATAAAATTTATGTGATTTAATGGAGTGTATGTCAATAGGTTAAGTGATATTCACTGAAATAGAATTTTGGTATATGTGAAAATCCATATCCCAATAATATTCCATTTTTGCACAAAAACAAAAACTCTATCTATCTGCCGTGCATGGTTTGTTGCGGGCAGCTTACTTCACTGATTTTAAAGCTTGACTTTGATCTCTGTTGAGATTTGTTTTTGTACAAACTTTGGAATGAATAGATACCTACCTTAGCCCAAAAAAAAAAAAAGACTCTATCTGTCGAATACCTAATTAATGTCATGTATATATAGTTTCATTAACTTGATTTACAAGGATCCCCTAATAATTTGTGTAATAATGTTATTAGAAAATAATCTTTATTATTTATTTACTAAAAAAATATTAGACCCTTAATTGAGTATCAATCAAAATCAACCCAAAATCTTTCCCAATTTATTTCCTGACCAAAATTATTTTCCACTGTTTCTTTCTCTTCACTGTGTATTGAGGATTTTCAGTTAAATGCTTCAGATTTACAACTTGAGAAATCGAAGCATGTGTTTTTTCTCATTGTCAAGTCTGAAGATCTACAACTTGAAAAATAAAATTATATAATAGTTGATTCTTATTTGTTAATGCTGATTATCACTAGCAAGCTTATGAATAATCTCTATTGAAAATGATTTTACGCAACATCAACAAGGTTGGTCTCTCTTGTTCTCTATCTTTCCTTCTCTGCACAAAGTCAACAAGGTTGGTCTCTCTCTTTCCTCCTCTGTTACCTTTTCTGCATCATTCTGTAACCTACTTCGAAAAATTGAAGTTTCATGTTCGGTTTTGAATTAGAAATGTTCAAAATATTGAATCAACGTCGACTCATCTATTACATGGTTGGTAAGATTCACATATGTATGTTATATCAATATGTGAGATACTGATATCAGTCCAAACTGGTCGGATAATATTTCATGAAAGATTCAAGAAATATCCATTAGTCTCTCGTATCTTATGATTTATGAGACCCACAGGCAGAGGTCACACCAATATGTAAAAGACTGATCTCAGTTCGGATTGATTAATAGTTTTCTTTTTGACTTAGTAACTGTGGGTTTAAATAATGATTACAGAATTCGTTAGTTCTCTATTATCTGGCGTGTGGATAATGAGTCGCTTGTTTTCTTGGTATGTTGTCTCTTTCTACTTCTATTTATACTAGAAAGGTCCTTCTAATGTGTTGTTAAAAAAATGTAAATTAGATGATTAATGTACTGGCAAATCGTTTTCCAATTTTTGTTGTTTTGCTTCTTAAGAGTCTATTGCTCGACAAGAACAAAAGAGTGACAAGTTTCAAGATTAAGGTCAAGATATCTTAAAGAAGTGCTAAGGCAGGATGTAGGCTACTTTGATTTGCACGTAACAAGAAACTGGGTGAAAGAAAAAAAACGGTGGAAAAAAATTGGCGAAAGCGAGAAATAAATTAGAAAAGATTTTGAGTTAATTTTATTTGATATTCAATTAAAGGTCTAGATATTTTTTTAGTAAATGAACAATTAAAATTCTTTCCTAATAATATTATTACACAAATAGTGTTATTAGGAAATCCAAATCCCAATTAATGGGCCATGTCTATACCCAATGCTATGTTTCTCAAAACAAAGTTTACAAAAAATCTCATTCAAAATTATGACGGATCTAAAAGTAGGTTACATCATCAAGAGTAACGAATAAATGAAACGTCAAAATAAATTGTTTTGGAGAAAAGGACCACAACTAGAATTTTGTGAGGAAACTAAGGATTTATTATTATTATTATTATTATTATTATTATTATTATTATTATTATTATTTATTTATTACTATTTTTTTAAATAAGGTGAATTATGAGTTATCATGTTTGATTTTTTATATCTCAATTATCAGTTCTGGACTAATAAACTTATAAGCTTCATTTCATCTACGAAAAAGGGTGTTAATTTAAAATAAATTCTAAAATGAATGACTTAGATTCTATAGGATCAAATTGGATAACCCTTCATCATTCAGCTCGTCTTGGAAATTAAAAAAGAAAAAAATCCATAGAATGAGAGGATCTTTTATTCTATTGGAATAAAGGATGGCAATAGGGTGAGTTTACTGGGTATTGGCCCCACCCAGTCCCGAATAGGGAGGGTATTAAGGTGAAAAATGGGGAATAGTGGTGGGGGACAAGCCAAGCATTCCTTCCCTCCATATATATAAAGTTACTTTTAAATTTTTAGGCCTTACATGAGTATTAAAATTAAAAGGTTATAGATATAACAGTATACAGAATAATATAAGAAAAGTATTAATTAAAATGGAGAAGAAAAAAATTACAACTCAAAATTTTTTTATGATCATTTTTTTATTAATTCAAGTCAGTGCATTCTACTACTCAGCCTTTGCAAGCATTTTCAAATGGATACCTCCATGTCATTGTTGTTTTGAGTGAATTTAACAGATTTGTTAGTTGTTTCCAGTCGCGCTTTAAGATAGTTTCAAATAATATAATTAGGGCTGATATTTTAAAGATCAATGATTGCTTATTATATGTGGACATGCAATAACAAAAAAAAAAAAAATGGTTTTATAGTAGCCAATGTACACTCAATAACACAAAGAAGTACTTTTTCACATGTACTACTCATAGATGATGATTATAGTTGGAACTTATTTAAAATACTTGAGACTCAGTTATTATAGTGCTGTTTTTACCATTTGACTAAAAGCATACGCACCATTCGCTTTCAAGACGCATGGGCTGCTCAAATTTTCCACAAGCAGAGGTGTTCTTTCCACATTCATATTATTGCCCTGAGTAATGCTAGATGTCATTTTATTTTTATCACTTAAATATTATCTCCTATATATATGTCTAATTGCATGTTTAAAGAAGAGAGAGAATTAGAAATTTTTTTTTTTAGAGTAATGCTAAACGTCACCCTTTTTCATCACCCTATTATTACCTCCTAGTTGACATATTTAGTTGGCATGCCAACTAGATGAAGTTATTTATTTCTCATGAATTAGTGTTATATTAGTTCTCTCTCTTCTTTTATTAAATTTTTCTCTCTTTATTTTTCCTTTTTTGTCTCCCTTAATTGCCAACTAGATAAAGTTATTTATTTCTCATGAATTAGTGATATATTAGTTCTCTCTCTTCTTTTATTAAAATTTTCTCTGTGTTTATTTTTCCTTTTTTGTCTCCCTTAATTAGAGTTTCCTATCTTATCTTTCTTTCTCTTTTATTTAACCCTATTAGACCTTCACTTTTCTCTTTCTATCATTCATTGCATATTTTTTCAGATTGTTCTCTTTATTCTTGATGAACTCATAGTTATCGAAAATGGAAGAAATTGTTCAGAAAACGAAATAAAATTGAAGATCAGAAATGGCCACCAAGGCTAGTGAGGAGAAAGAAAAATGAATGCAACATGCTTATAGTCTTGGAGAAATAATTAAAACTGCTTAATTTTGCACTTAAATGTTATGAAATATCTAACAATACAATTGAACTATTTGTTATCAAATATAAGCACAGGACAAAAGCAATGAGAAGGATTATTCATAGCATATACACATGACATAAAAGTATTCATCGATGGTCAAAATATTAGAGGGCAATATTAACGTTATTAAGAAACTGATACGAGAGAGACAATAAAGAATAGCCATCAATTATCTAAAGAATTATATTTGATATTTCATGTAAGGAAAATAGCTATATCATACGAGTTTTTCAAGGCAACAACATATAAATGATCAAAGAATATTGCTTAGCCAACAACTTAATATTTTAGATCAGAAATCATAAGAGAAGAGAAATTATATTACATTCAATAACTTCTTATGTGCATTATGAAGGTTTACTTTTTTTCTTTTTTTTTTTCTTTTTTTGTGATGAGGATTAAATCCACCACAAGTGATCAAATGCATTCCATGCATGTTATAAAGTTATAATTGTGTTATAGTATATTTTTATTGTAACAAAGAAAAAAAAAAGAATCTCGCAACTATGAATTTGTGAAAAGGAAAAAAAAATCTAAAAGATATGCAGTGAATGGTAGAAAGAAAAAAGTGTATAGTAGAATTAAACAAAAGGGAAAGAAAGAGAAGAGTGGAAATATTAATTAAGGCAGACAAAAAAGAAAAGATGAGGAAAGAGAAAAATTAATAAAAAAGAGAGAGAAATAATATAAAATTAATAAATGAAGGGTGAGAAATAAAATAAGTTTATTTACTTGGCACGATAACTAAGCATGTCAATTAAGAGGTGATAATTGAGTGATAAAAATAAGGTGACGTCTAGCATTATTCAAATTTTAAATTTGCATGCCAAGACATATACGTAAGAAGTAATATTTGAATGATAAAAATAAAATGAAACTCCATTGCCCTATATATATCCCATGGTATCAAGCCAGTTTTGCACCACACACCTCTAATTGTCTCTTACATTTCTATCAAGATGGTGAGCTTCAGCATAGGAAAATATATGAGATCAAGTATGCTTGCCATAGTTGTTGTTGCAATATTCTCAAAGGCCGTTTCTGGTCAAAATTGTGGTTGTCCACCAGACCAGTGTTGCAGCCAGTATGGCTATTGTGGCACTGGCAATGACTACTGTGGCACAGGGTGCCAAGAAGGCCCTTGTAATGCACCACCTACTCCTAGTACTAATGATGTCAATGTTGCTGATATCGTGACTGATGCATTCTTTAATGGGATTGCTGATCAAGCTGCTGGAAATTGCGCCGGAAAGGGCTTCTATACTCGTGCTGCTTTCCTTGACGCCGCCAATTCATACCCTCAATTTGGAAAAACTGGTACCGCCGATGATTCTAAACGCGAGATAGCTGCTTTCTTTGCTCATGTCACGCACGAGACCGGACGTGAGTTTTGGAAATTCCTCCCTTTTCCTTTGGTTTCTAAACTCCATATGGTTGTAGAATTGTGATTCTAAAACTGCATTTTCTCCTAACTTATATATGACTCGATACTACTGAATATTTTGGCGAACAAAAGTTATCACATATTGTTTACAAATTGCACCATAAATCTATCGGACACATGAACAATGATATTTTACTTACCAGTAACTTTGAAAATGTGACTAGACTTTTTATCCTTGCAGACCTTTGCAACACAGAAGAGATAGATGGCGCTTCCAAGGACTATTGCGATGAGCGAAATACAGAATATCCCTGTGTGCCCGGGAAAGGTTACTACGGCCGAGGTCCTCTACAACTAACGTGGAACTACAACTATGGAGCAGCAGGGAATGCTATAGGTTTTGACGGACTTAACAATCCCGAAATTGTGTCTTCGGACCGTGTTGTGTCATTCAAGACTGCCTTGTGGTTCTGGATGAACGATTGCCATCAACTCATAACTTCAGGCCAAGGTTTTGGTGCAACTATTCGTGCCATCAATGGTGCTATTGAATGTAACGGTGGAAATTCTGGTGCTGTCGAAGCTCGTGTTGGGTACTACACAGACTATTGTAACCAACTTGGTGTTGCTCCTGGTGATAACCTAAGGTGCTAGGACATTTTAAGTATATAGTTTATCTTACATAATATGAATAAGGCTGGTATGCCATTATGAATAAGTGACTTTTCTTTCTCTTTTTGGTTCTCTTTGTTATTGAGAACCAAAGTGAAGAATGAAAGACTACAAACTATGTCAAAAAGTTCAGTTAGAAGACTCTGTTGAATTAATTTTTATTGTCAGTATTTGGTCTAATGAAGACAATTGATAAATATTATAAGATAAAATATTTTTATGGCCACTAAACTATCTCTTCAATTCTCTTTTGGTCATCCAACTATTTTTTCTAGTCCTATTTTGGTCATTCAACTATCAATTGGGTTTTATTTAGGTCATTCTGTTAAAATATACTAACAATTAAGGATAAAATCGTAAAATCAATCAATAAAATTTATAAATAAGTTTAATTTGTTGGCAAAAATATAATTTGTTTAACTAATTTTACTATTTTACCCGTAATAGTTAGTCAATTTTAACAGAAAAATTGATTAAATGGTAAAAATGAAACTCAATTGATAGTTGATTGAGCAAAATAGAAAGGAAAAAAAAAATAGTTGGATGGCCAAAACAAGGCTAAACAGATAATTTAATATCCATACAAATATTTTACACAATATTATAAATTATTCTTTAACACCTTACCCAATAAGACCTTTTCCACTATTTTGTTTTAAAAAATTGAAATCTTTATAGTTTAAATAACGTTAACTTTGAATACCAATAATACGAGCTATATGTCTTCTTTCAATCCTCAAAATGTTAGCTAAAGGAGGTTATTTCCACTGCGTAACAGTTTGAACAAAATACATGGCTATTTGCATGCGCATTTTTAACGTCTTCATCACCTCATCAAGGACCGTGACCACGATTTCATAAAAGTTATCATGTCGATGGAGAATTATGTCATACATTATATACTAATGGCACAATAGTTTCTGGAAAGCCGTCAAAATTTTGTGATGAATCCATTAAGAAGACCAATGTATAGTCTTATAGCAGCCTGCTTGTTTTCATGATGTGCTACTTTTGTCAAGGTGTAGATTGGGTAAATTTGCTGCTGTTAAAATAGCCTCCAATAGGGGTGCTCATAGATTAGTTGGTCAAGCTATTTAAATTTTGAGAGTTACTAAATATCACTTTTTCTCCATCACTGTTATCACTTCTTCTGTATTCACATATCAAGAAAAGAGATAAAAATATAAAAACTTGGTATTTAGTTCGCAAAATATTATAGAATTCTAAAAAACGTAAAGTCATGAATGTCATATTCTCATATTTAGTTCTCAAAATTAAAAAATATTCTTAAATATAGCACATTTTGAGGATTTAACCATATCATGGTCCAAGAAATTCGGGTTCGGGTAAATATAAATAAGGCATACCATTCACTCATAGGTATTTCATCTCATAGCCTAAACACTCTTTTCTCCTTTTTTGCTTCTACGCAATTCTTCCTTTAACTAACTTGAGCGTCAGAGTTGTTTCACGAAGATAGTCCGTTGTTATTCATTTGGCAGGAGTCGTGTTTGGCAAGCCCATTTAGTCTATTTATCAAGTTTTACCTTAACAAAAGTAATTCAAAATATCAAATTTATGTATATTAAACATCCCATATCAATTTTATGTATATTAAACATCCCAAGACAATAAAATGTCAGAAAAAAGTAATTAAATGTTAAAAAGTCTACTATAACCAGATGAATCCAAATTAGTACAATTATATCCAACAAGATAATAAACTCTACTAATATGGTGAGGGTTAGATCCGTACCCAGCCACCGCTTTGCAAATTAAAACTCACAAAATATCTTATAAAAGTAGTGCTAAGCATTTATAAATGAAAATCCATTTAATCATAGAGGAATTTCAAGATGATAAGATGCGAAAATAATGCATCCAGTCTGTACCCAGTCCTCTGTTTTGCAAAATAGAAACTCACAAAAATATTACTAAACTTGTATCTGGTCCTCCAACAGTAAGTTGGATCATCAACGTGGGCAAACTAATACCAGACATCTCAGTACATTGTTTTGAAACAACGACCATAACTTTGAATTTCAGAGCAAGAAGGGTTGGGCCAATTCAATTTTACTTTTTTGGCAAGTTAAAGTCATAGTTACCCAAATAACACGCTTTCCAGGTACATGGGTTGCTCAATTTTTCCACATTCATATTAATGCCTTATTCCTATTTGGTCGCTTTGAATTTCATATTCGAAGTTGCAATCAAATCTATTCAGGACACCGTCCTACTAACTGTCTCTTACATTTCTTTCAAAATGGTGGGCTTCATCATAGGAAAAGATCTGCGATCTGTCCTGCTTGCCATAGTTGTTATTGCAATATTCACAAATTCCGTTTCTGCTCAGAATTGTGGTTGTCCACCAGACCAGTGATGCAGTCAGTATGGCTATTGTGGCTTTGGCAATGACTACTGTGGCAAAGGGTGTAAAGGAGGCCCTTGTAATCCACCACCTCCTTCTAGTGGTGTTCAAGTTGCTGATATCGTGACTGATGCATTCTTTAATTCAATTGCTGATCAAGCTGCTGCGAATTGTGGCGCCGGAAAGGGCTTCTATACTCGTGCTGCTTTTCTTGAGGCCCTCAAATATTATCCTGAATTTGGAACAGTTGGTTCAGTTGATGATTCTAAACGTGACATAGCTGCTTTCTTTGCTCATGTCACACATGAGACCGGATGTAAGTCTTCGAAAATCCCCTTTTCCATAATTTTCTTAAATTGTTGGTCTTTCGAAAGTATAAGGGCGGATGCAACTCATATCAAGTGAGGATGCAGCCCCCAAAGGTCCTAAAAGTTTTATAAAATTTCCATTTATTTTCATGTCAAAAAATTAATTAGCTTTAATTGAAAAAGAATTATATTTATATAGTTATAAAATTGTGTGTTATAAGCTGTACAAGTGTATCGATTCAAGCCCAACTATTAACCTGCAAATACAGTAAAATCCAACTACTAACTTGTCAACACAATAAACTTAATTAATTGACCCAAAAGCCTTAAGCACGTATTAACAGTATTAACAGCAGGAGAAAGCATAGGCTTTGACGGACTAAATAATCCAGAAATTGTGGCCACGGATCGCGTTGTATCATTCAGGAGTGCCGTGTGGTCCTGGAAGAAGAAGTCCCATGATCTCATAATTTCAGGCCAAGGTTTTGGTCTTACTATTCGAGACATCAACGGTCCTGTTGAATGTGATGGTAAAATCCCCGAGAGTCTTAATGATCGTGTTAAACTCTACACGAACTATTGTAACCAATTTGGTGTTGCTCCTGGTGATAACCTCACGTGCTAGGACATTTAAGTATATTTCTATTTTTCATAATATGAATAAGGCTGGTGTTATCATGAACAAGTAAGTTTTCACCAGGGATCATTTGGTCTAGTAGTATGTATTTTACTTTAGATGCAAAAGGTTTTGAGATCTTTGTTTGTAACATTTTATATGATATAAAATGTCTTAGGGCTCTCTCAAATAATAAATAAATAAATAAGTAATTTTTCTTTTTCTTTTTGCGTCTTTTTCAATTGTCTACAGGTGCTTTGTACCTGTCCGTAAATGTTATAGAGAAACAAAGAGAAGAAAGAAATACTATAAACTGTCAAAAATTCCCGTTTAAATAATTTGCTTAATTTTTATTATAATTACTTGGTCTGGTGAAGATAATAAATAATTATAACAAATCCTTCTTTAGCACCTTAAGTTTTAAACGAGAAGACAATTTAGTATGATGAGATGTAATGAAAACAATAGATAAATATAATAAAAATTTCTTCTCTAAGAGTTTAAATTATTTTTTAAATAATGAGGTAATTTAATATTGTCACTGAGAGAATCCAACAAATCATCACACAAGATGAAAGTTTAGATTACCCCTTTTACGTTAAGTGAAAAAGGAATTTCTCATTCTCAATTCATCAATATATATGACCTAGAAAAACATTAAATAAAAGAGGAAAAGATAAAAGTAAGAAAAGGAAAACTAAAAAGGGAAAGTTTATGACAATTTAATTTATAGTATGTTTCTTAATTCTGATGACAATTAAATTACCAACGAATTTAACGAGATATATTTTTTCATGAGCTAAAAAGTAGCAAGCAAGAAAAACTAAGATGATAAATGGGTAATTTTGTTTTACCACCAGAAAAAAGGGGAAGGACAACACATTTTTGGATGTCGTGTCTGATTTGGTGGCAAAATTCAAATTTCGTCGCCATTTCTTGTCAAAGTAAAAAATATTAAATATTTAAATTCTTTATGATATGGTTTATGTAATCTAGTTGTCTACACAAAAGAAGAACAAGTTCGTATATTCTTTCTAAGGATCTTGCTAGTACTATAGTTTATAAAAAGAAACTTTATCACTTGCTTGGTGTGGATTAACTTGGTCTTACTTGTAGGAGAGGGAGTCTTGCCGGGGGTGAACACTATAATTTTTCAAGAAAAGTGTACATGAGGTATATAGCTCTCTTTATACTAGTTTCTTGATGCATGTTGCATGTAAAATCAAGTTATGGAATTTTCGTGTGCTAATAAGAAAATGTATGGGAGTGGTTATGGAAAAGGGGTGCATAGAGTACGGGGATGGGGGTGTAGCCACAAGGGTAAGGTTTATAGGAGTTGGTGACAAGAGGGGGGTTGCAAACGGTGTAAAAGTGGTGGTGCAACCGTGGTGATGGGGAAAGGAAAGCAAATGGTATGCAGGCAGGGATAAGGGCGTGATGGTGCTTAGAGGGAAAATGTAGAGTAGGGGTGGGGTAGGGGCCAAGGGAAGGTTTATAAGAATTCATTTCCTATCAAAATATCTATGGTGGCGATGGACATCCTAGATTGATTTTGGATAGGAATAGAATGATCACTTAAGGAATGGAATGACCTTGGGAATATAATGAACTTGGAAAATGATATGTCATACTTTGTATGCTTTAGAAATGAAGACAAGAATTGATATATTAATTTTAAGCCCATGTTTGGTAATCACTATAACAAAGTGGTAATGTGAATGACTTATATTATATAAAATGATAAAAATGTCATTTTGTTGTTATAGATATATTATTGTATTAAAAATAAAAATAAGCATCATATCAATAATAATAATTAGTTTGAGGCATATTATTTTTATATGTATTTATTTCTACTTTTATTGTTATTTATTTTATATATATTTATTATGTAATATTTATAAGAATATTTTCAGTAGATTTGTATTATTATTATTTATTATATTGTTGATATTATTATATATACTATTAATATTATATATTATTATTATTACTATTATAATATTGTATTTATATTTATTATCCTGCAATTCTCATTTTTCTCAAATACTAATTATTTATCTTATTTTTATTTTATAGTTATATTTATATTATATATATTATTATTTAATATTATCATCATTATATTTATTTTAATATTTTGTATATGTTTATATTATTGTTTTCATTATTATTATTAATTGTATTGTTATTCATATTTATTATTATTATATATTATATCAATATTATTATTATTATTATTATATTTTACAAATAATAATTAATATATTTTATGAATATTATTATTATTATTTATCTAATTTTTATATTATATTGTACATTAATATGTTGTATTATTGTCATTATAAAATATTTTATTATTTTGTATATTTTTATATTATTGTTTTCATTATTATTATTAACTGTATTTTTATTCATATTTATTATTGTTATATATTATATCAATATTATTATATTTTACAAATAATAATTAATATATTTTATGAATATTTATTATTATTTATCTAATTTTAATTTTAAATTTATATTATATTGTACATTAATATTTTGTATTATCGTCATTATATTTATTTATATAATTTTATATTATTTTTGTTATTATTGTTGTTATTATTATTGTTATTCATATTTATTATTATTATCTATTATTTATTATATCTATTACTATTATTAGGTTATATATTGTTATTGTCATTATTATATTTATTTATAATAATTATTATTTATCTTATTTTATTATTATCATATCATATATTTAATATTATATATTATATTATTACAACATTTATTTTATTATTTTTATTTGTATTTTATTATATCATTATAATAATATATAAATAATATTAAGTAAAAATAATAATTATATTAATAATTATGTTATTTGTATAGTTTGTAATATGTTATTGGTTATTTTTGGCACTTGAGGAATAAGTTCATTCCAAAGCATCTGGGAAAGGGCCATTCCTAAGTGTTTTGTCAGGAATGAATATCCTTATGTTCGTGGGAATAGGATTACCGAGAGAGTGAGATTTTTAAGTTCATTACTTTATACAAAATAAAACGGAGAATACCATTCCATTTCTAACTCATTTTCATATGCCAATCGCTACCTAAGTTTTCTGGAAAAAAAAAATATTACTAGTAATCCATAGTCTTTTAGTTATGTTGCATAGCAAGGAATTATTCTAGTCAACTAATAAAAGAATGTTTTTTTTGGAAATTTAAAGAAAAAAAGAATTATCAAATTGGACCAGCTAGTTGTGATGTTTTAGTTTCTTATTTTATGGTTGGGAAAGAGAAGCCACTATATTTTCTATTAGTTCCTCTATTTTCTAAAGATGCCTTGACTATTTTCATCTTTGTTATATAAAAAAAGAGTTATTTTAATTAAAAAATTACTGTATAACCTCTTTAAATTAATAGAATTAAGACCATCTATATTATAAAAATTTTGTTAGACATTTATTGATAATTTAATAATTAATAATTTATAAAGATATTTTTTTTTGGCTTAAAGTTAAACATATAATTACTTCAAGTGACCAGATTAAGATTCAAAGTGCTATCGCTTTATGCATTTAACCAATTAATTAGGAGTTCATTAAACTATACATGATTACCAAAAATAGTCAACCCATTCAACTAAATTTAAACAAGTACTTACAATACATATTGAATCCAAACAAATAGTATCTTGATAAACCAGTGAACGAACAGATATGTAAATCCAGACAAACTAATATAGCAACGTTCGTAAACCAATAACTTGAATCGTGACTTTTATCAAACAGATTGAAAGCATTATAATAATATTAACATATGCAAAGACTATTGATGTTAATAGATATTAAAATATTATATATATATATATATATGATTCTTTATGTGATGAACAGAATCTGATGCAACAAAATTTAAATTTGTAATGATAGACTAAGATGCAACAAGCGCTAGAATGTATAAACGAGTACAACAGCGTGAAACAAAAAATTAGAAAACCACGGAACTTACTTGACGTAAAGAAAAAATTGCAGAGTACAAAACTAGAACCAAGGCCTGAATTTAATTAAGTGTCCTCCCAGAATACAACGGTTTGCGTTTAAAAATAGTAGCACTCCAAATTTCTAAACTTAGCGAACCAAATGGTGTTGAATCTCTCTCTTTTATACACTATGATGAACTACGAATTGGTGAAGAAATGAAAAGAATTATCTCATGACTCTGGTTCTTAGGCTATTTATAGAAGATTAAAGTTATTGACCAGCTGCCTTTGGTGGCTTTTCAGACATGGAGGAACATTAGTAAGAAAAACTGTAGGACAGTTATTCAACTGTCTTTTAGCAGTTTTAATTTAAACTGTCTTTAATAATAATAATAATAATTATTATTATTATTATTTCACTTAACTAGAATAAAATTCTAGCCAAAAAAGACAGAGACACTTGGGCCCACGTCACAGAAATTCAACTTTCACAAAGTTGATTTCTTATATATTCCTCCTTTTTTAATCCACTAAATTTGAGCTTAATTTCTCATTCATTAACAACAATCCCCCACATGAATGAAAATTAACTCGTCATAATGCAAGTAGACACAAGAGAGAGTTCAATTGAAAGATACTTCATCGAGATAGGTAGTCAAAGACCTTAAACCTTCCCTAGTGAAAACCTATCGGATTTACTTGCTAACCAGTGAACATGATGTCTTGAATTGTTCAGCTTTTTGTGTAAACCAAGACAACAGGAATCACAAAGTATCTCTCAGGACATTATTTGAGATTCTCATTGTTGTGTTCATTTTGGCCCTGAACAACTCCCGGTTTTAATGAGTACTCTTAGAGAATCCAGCCTTGGAGATTCTCCTAATAGCGGCCCACTCCCTATTCATATAGGTGACTTCTTATTAGGAGTATCCTACGGTACCCTACTTGGTTTTGTGTTTCCAAGATATAAGAGCCATTAAAAGCTTAAACTTAACCTAGACTTTTATAGGTAGCACTGGTTGCTCGTCATAGGAATGAGTAGAGGATTTATCCCCCACAGTGCTTTAACTGAGTCACAATTACATAATTCGGTTTTCCCTTTGAACCTACTTCTTGGGATCTCCAGTCAGCTAGGTAGGGTTTCCATTATGGCAACTCTTAAGATATAGGCTTAAGACTCATTCCTCTCGACGATTTATAGACTAGCTCTCTAGGTAAACATTTTGTTAGCAGATCTGCAAGGTTATCCTTTGACTTCACATAATCAATAGCGATAACTCCATTAGACAACAATTTTTTTACGGTATTATGTCTACGATGAATGAGTCTAAACTTACCATTGTACATACTACTTTGTGCTCTTCCAATAGCTGATTGGCTATCGCAATGTATACAAATTGCTGGCACAGGTTTTGGCCAATTCGGAATGTCTTCTAAGAAATGACGAAGCTACTCAGCTTCTTCTCCAGCTTTATCCAAAGCTATAGATTCAGATTCCATTGTGGATCTGGCTATGCAAGTTTGCTTAGAAGATTTCCACGAAATAGCTACCCCTCCTAGTGTAAAAACATATCCACTCGTGGATTTTGTTTCTTTGGAGTCAGATATCCAATTAATATCATTGTATCCTTCAAGTACAACTGGATATCTGGTGTAATGCAATCCATAGTTCACGGTATACCTCAAGTACCTTAGAACTCTTATGATGGCAAACCAATGGTTCTTTCCTGGATTGCTAGTATATCGACTCAATTTGTTGACCGCATATGATATATCAGGTCTCGTGCAATTCAGACATACATGAGGCTCCCGATAATCCGAGAATATTCTAATTGAGATATTTATTCACCGGTATTTTTAGTTAAATGTAAATTTACATATGTAGGTGTCTTCACTGGACTTTTATCATATTTGTTGAATTTACATAGTGAGATTGAGATAAAACTAGTCCGTCAGATGTCCTGGTAATTTTAATACCTAAGATAACATCTGCTACACCTAGATCCTTCATATCAAATTTAGTTGTCAGCATTTTCTTGGTAGCCTTTATGACATTGCTATTACTCCCAATAATAAGCATGTCATCCACATATAGACAAACAATGACATATTGATTTGTAGTGTTTTTCACATAAACACACTTATTGCACTCATTAATTCTAAAACCATTTGATATCATGGTTTTATCAAATTTTTCATGCCATTGTTTCGGAGCTTGTTTTAAACCATATAAAGATTTAACAAGCTTACAAACCTTCTTTTCTTTTCCGGGAACTACAAATTCCTCTGGTTGTTCCATATAAATCTCTTCATTTAAGTCCCCATTTAAAAAGGTTGTCTTCACATCCATTTGATGTATTTCCAAATTGTTTATAGTTGCAATAGCTATTAACATTCAAATGGAAGTTATCCTCGTAACTAGTGAATATGTGGCAAAATAATCAAGACCTTCCTTTTGCTTATATCCCTTTACTACAAGCCTAGCCTTATATTTCTCAATTGATCCATCTGTCTTCATCTTCCTTTTGAAAATTCACTTATACCCTAAAGGTTTATTTCCAAGAGGAAGATCTACCAGTTCCCTTTGTATGATTTTGCATGATGGATTCAATTTCACTGTTCACTACTTCTTTCCAATATGGAGCTTCAGGTATTGACATAGCTTCCTTAAAAGTAAGAGGTTCTTTTTCTAACAAATATGTTAGAAAATCTAGACCAAACGACTTTGACGTTTTTGCTCTTTTGCTACGTCTAGGTTCTTCTTCATTCGTATTTTGTATAGATTCCTCATTTATACTATTTTCTTGATTATCATGAGACCTTTTCAATGTTCTTTGTTCTTGTACATTTTTACAAGGAAATATTTCCTCAAAGAAATAAGAATTCCTTGACTTTATGATAGTATTGACATGAATATTATCTATGTCTGATTTATGTACAAGGAACCGATATGCAGAACTGTTGTTTGCATATCCAATGAAGATTCCATCAATTGTCTTAGGTCCTATCTTAACCATTTTAGGAGTTGGAACTCCTACCTTCGCTAGACACCCCCCACACTCTTAAATACTGAAAAGAAGGTGGTCGACCTTTCCATAATTCATATGGTGTCTTATCCAATTTCTTGTGAGGTAGCTTATTGAGAATATAATTTGCAGTTAAAATAGCTTTTCCCCACAAGTTTTGAGGTAGACCTGAATTTATCAATAAAGCATTCATCATTTCTTTTAAAGTATGATTTTTGCGTTCAACAATACCATTTTGTTGAGGTGAATAAGGAATTGTCGTTTGATGGACAATTCCTTGTTCAACGCAGTATTCCTTGAAAGGATATACATATTCTCCTCATCGATCACTTCTCAATACTTTGATCTTCTTGCTTAGTTGATTTTCAAATTCATTTTTGTATTGTTTAAATACTTCTATAGCTTCATCTTTACTTCGAAGAAAATAAACATAACAAAATCTTGTGCAATCATCTATAAAAGTAATAAAATATTTTTTTCCACCTATTGACTGCACAACCTTTAAATCACAGATATCACTGTGAATTAAATCTAAAGGTTCTAAACTTCTTTCCACTGATTTAAAAGATGTTCTATCCAATTTGGCTTCCACGCAAACCTCACATTTTTTATGTGAATCCAAGTTCATTTTAGGTAATAAACCAACATTGACAAGTTTAGGTAATGAATTGAAATTCACATGTCCTAATCTATTATGCCATAAATTAGGTGATTCCAACATGTAAGAAGAAGAGTTATTATTATTAGCTTCAACAGTTACAATAGTTGGTACAACATTGGGAACAATGGTCATTACATTCAATTTAAATAGACCGTCACATAGGTACCCTTTTCCTACATACATTCCATTCTTAGTTAGTACAAACTTGTCAGATTCAAAAACTAACTTAAACCCATTCTTGCTCAACAGTGAACCAGATACTAAATTCTTCCGTATATCTGGCACATACAGTACATTGTTGAGAGTGAGTTCTTTTCCCGAAGTCATCTTTAGGACCACTTTCCTTGTTCCTTGCCCCCTTGATGTTGAAGAGTTCCCATGAACAATGTTTCCTCAGTTGTTGCTGCTTGATATGTAGTGAACATTTTCTTTTCAGAACATACATGACGAGTAGCTCCAGTATCTACCTACCATTATTTAGGATTTCCAACCAGATTGACCTCAGATATCACAGCGGACAAGTTTATGTCAGCGACGTTGTCAACCAGGTTTTCCACTTTAGTCACATTGGCTTGAGGATTCTTCCCCTTATTGGAGTTGCCCTGATTTTTACGGTTTCGACAATCTTTGGCCCGATGTCTAGTTTTGCCACACACATAGTAGTACTCCCAGTGAACTTCTTTTTCTTATTGTCGCCACCAGTTTGACCTTGTCCAGAGTGTTTTCTTCTCTTGTTGTTGGAATTACCTTGTTCCACAACATTTGCCTTGGACTCCATATAATGATTTCCAACCTTTTTTTCTGAGAGTCGGTTATCCTCCTCAATCCTTAGCCGTACTATCAAATCTTCCAACCTTATTTCCTTGCGTTTGTGTTTTAAATAAGTTGAAAATCTTGGACTTCGCTCATCACAGATTTAGAATCTATCATCTTGAAATCAAGAAATTTGCCTACCACAAATTTCTTTGTGCCAACATCTTTAGTCTTGTATTTCTTATCGAGAGATTCCCACAAGGCTTTAGCAGTTTTGATTGGGCTATAGACATTATATAAAGAATTGTCCAATCCATTGAGAATATAATTCCTGCAAAGAAAGTCTGCATGTTTCCATGCGTCAACAGTAGCGATAGTTTGCATGTCTGGATTGTCACCTAACTCAGGTGCATTTCTTGTAGAAATCTAGCCAAACTCAAGGTGGTCAAATAAAATAGCATTTTTTGTTGCCACATTTTAAAATTATTTCCATTGAATTTTTCTGGTTTTTCACCATGTCCAATGGGGGCAGGAGTAGGTGTCACGAAAATAGGCGTCATAAGATTGACTGGTGGTGCCATATTTCGAATCCCATAATTTTGACCAGTTTCAATTTCAGGGGTGTTAGTTTTTTCAGTTGACATTTTATTATTTTCCTAACCAAAGGAAAAACAAATCTATTAGAATAGGTCTATACCTTTTCTAACAAACCCACACTGTCTTTTAAAGACAGACTCCTAATATACTGTATTTTCCAATACAAACTTGTTTTAAAACCCATAATTTTAAATATCAAGAATGATAAATTTAAAGATCACTCTTTTACAGAAATAATAGACAAATGAGTAAAATAAATTCTGAGTAAAACCAATTTGTTAATAAAAACTGATACAAATCTACAAGATTTCCAGACCAAATTAAATTATGAATTCAACGCAGAACACAAACATACACAACACGTTATTTAGAACTTTATTATGCGAATAACTGAATAGGCTAATATAGAGAACGTGCACAATAGTACGGGATTAAGTCTTAAGTTGATAAACCAGTAAACGAACAGATGTGTAAATCCAGACAAACTAATATAGCAACGTCCGTAAACCAATAATTTGAATCGTGACTTTTATCAAACAGATTGAAAGCATTATAATAATATTAACATATGCAAAGACTATTGATGTTAATAGATATTAAAATATTATATATATATATATATATATATATATATATATATATATATATATATGATTCTTTATGTGATGAACAGAATCTGATGTAAGAATATTTCTCTTAAGTGGGCTACCATTAATTACTTTTGGTTTTATAAAATAGGCTGAATATCTGATTCATAGAGACTGAGCTGTGATCATATTGCTTTTAAGCCTACCTCATAAATCCGTATACGGTTAATTATGTGTAGGCCTTATATTCTGACTAAGCCTTTTATGGGAGGGCCTGTTAGAATAATTATAAATATATAGCTAAGTCCCATCTCCTGCTCTAACCCTAAACTAATTGTTCCCATAAACGTTAGTTGTTCCTGGATAGAGCAAGGAAAAGGAAGACCTCGTCAGTAATCGGGTAACGATTACAACTTGCTTTTATGTTTTATCATGCGTCAAACAGGTATGTGATTCCGCTGCTAATTATAATTATATTTATTGTGCTGCAAAGTCATATATATTGGAATACATATATTTTATATGTGCTTATATGTGGTATCAGAGCCAATTATGTATGATTTTCAGCCATTAATTGGTAATACTTGTTTGACTATGTAAACTATGAAAGTTCTTAATTTTAATTCATGATTATTGATTGTGTTTCATGAAATTGATTTAGAGCTTTCATAAACCTCCTTTTGCTCTTTCGTTTGATATATGTAACATGTTATTTATTGTGATTAGTATGTTACTATATAAGTTTGAAAGATTGTGTATTGAATTTTTGAATTTCTTGAGTATATGCATTTTTCTAGTTGAAGATTGTTGTTGGAAATTACTTGTATGGTCGTAAAGATTAAAATCCCTAATTTTTAGTTTAAATCCGAGACCTACTTGCATGATTTGATAAAATATAACAATTATTTGATGAAATTGATATAAAAAAAACATTGGATTAGAATATTTATTTGCAAAAATTAGATCATATTTGAAGAGTTTGCATGATGGGTTAGTTTTTGGGCTTTAACGGGCCGCACGACCTGATATAGAGGTTGAAGACGACTTATGTGACTTAGGTTTATATGTAATACACTTCTGTTTTGTTTCAAAACTTGTCGCCGTAACAGTGGTTGAGTGCATGCATAAGGTTCAAGAGTTTCATGGGTTTGAGTCTCTGTACGGAGTATCATATAATATAACTGTTATTTTGTTAAATGTTCCAGCTACTTTAACAAACAGGACTGTTCCTTTTTTTATATATTATATTATCAATTTGGCTCAAGTTGAAACAACAAAATTGATCTTAGAGATTGACGTCTTTAATGGTCATATGTATGTCTCGAGTTCGATTTTGGTTAGGCACACAACTGCTTATTTTATTTTTAAAGATTTTGGGCAGAGAAGACATATATGAATTAGTTCGTTCTTGTTGAATAAGTGTTTGGGGCTGTTCGTTACAGATATTAATAAGACCACTTTGTCATAAACACCTTTGTAGCACTGTTGGTTAAGTGCCTTAATCTTAGGCAGAAGGTCATGTGTTCAAACCTTACTAGAGGCGTGCATTATTGGATTCTATTTTTGCTTAGTTGTTGTTTCTAACGGGTAGACATAATTTAGATTTTTATGTATAGCTTTAGTTCAAAGGACCTGAAGTAGCATACTAGTTGAAACTTTGGGATAAGATTCTATCCACTTAGTTTGTATAGGTTCGAATCTTGGTGGCTGCATGTGCAGAACATCATTTAAAAAAAAATAAAAAATCTTTAGCAGCTAGGTATCTACTTCATTTATAAGTTCTCCATTGCCTCATAAATGAGCTAAGAGCTGTTGCTTTACCGGTGGGAGTTATTTCTTTTGATTTTAGGCCTTCAAATTAAATAGCACAGATATACATTACTTAGTTTTAGAAAGAAGGGCCTTGGTTGGCTAAAGTGATTTTATTGTAAACTAAGTATTGTGAAAATCATGTAAAACCAAATAACACCTTATTTTAGGTAGGAAGAGACATGTTTTGGTTAGAGGATATTTACTAAAATTCTAATAGTGTAACCTTTTACGCGTACCAAACAAAGCCCTTATCATTTTTGCTTGAAAATAAGCTTAATTGTTTCATCTCCTTATTGAGATATTATACTGTGTACATAATTTTTCATGGTACTATTAAATTGTGGCCAAATGAATTGGAATTGATTTTAAATCATTTTGGGCCTCTGAATTTAATGAATATTTGTGATTTTTCTCAATTCAACTTGGAATTTTATGTACTTCCTCTATTTATATTTTATGTGCATCAAATGCGCTCTACTGATTTTTTATATAATCTGTTCAAATTTATTGTAAAAGCAATTTTATAGTGATCGTAGAGACACATTATATTGAAGTGTTTCATATTGTGTGATTAATTACATGCATGATAGTTTCATTTATGTTAGGCACTAGTTTTCCCAATGAGTTAACATCATAGGTTTGATTGGGCGAAATTCACCAAAGTGACTAGTCTAATTAAATCTATGGCTTTTCTCATATTGGTTGGGAAACTACCATAGTAAAGTGCTCAGTGATCACCCAAAGGAGGTCATTATATGACTTTAGCCAGGTAGCACAAACATAAAGTATGGGTCTAGATTATACTATTGTTAGGGAGTTCAATTGCCCAAAGGTGATTGATCTTTTCTTTCAGTAGGATGATCTTATTGACACTTTATGTTAAAAGTGTACCTATTTACATGTTATGTTTCCTTCCCAAAGGTGGGGGATGTAATGATGTGCCTGGGCTGTTTTGTTTGAAGTGCTTACTTTGTAATGGAACAAGTATGCTTATTGTTTGTTGACATTCCATTCTTTCCTTGAATAGTTTCTCTTGCTATTAATAATGTGAGCACTATTTCTAGTTCTTGAATAAACACAATTTTAATAAGTTAAAGGTATACATTAAGTTGATCCTGGGGATAGTTGACCTTGACTTAGCCTTGGATTCTGATGCACTTATTGCTTTAACTGATTAGAATAGTTATGAGGGAAACACAAATGTTATATGCGTTGAGACCTAATGGGTGAACTTATGGCTATGAAATATGATAAGACTAGTACCTCAACATTTAAAGGTTATGCTTCTAAGAAATGTCAGGGTTCTAAAAAAGGTGGTAAGGGTCAGAATCAAAAGAGGAATCACAATGTAAGAGGTCCCAAGTTTGCTGCATTTGAAAATGAATGTTACTTCTGTAAGTGAAAGGGTCATAAAAGAACTGATTGTGTTAAGTACAAATCATGGTTAGAGAAAAGAAAGTTGAATACGATAATTTACTAGCCTATGTTTGTTTAAAATCTATTTTTAGTTGATGTTTTGTCAAATATTTAGTGGATTGACAGTGGTGCAATTGTTCATGTTGATATGGTTTCGAAAACAAACTGAGACCAAGTGAATTAGAGTCCGGAATTAAAGTTGTGAATACTTTTATCATTGAAGTTGAATTCATAGGGTCTATTAGTCTATGTCTAAAGACTAGTTTGAACTTATTTTGAAGAACATTTTATGTACTGTTTTTAGACAAAATTTAATCTATGTTTTCATTTTGAACAAGTTTTGTTATGTTTTAACTTTGACAATGACAAAATGAAATTGGTTTTAATTCCAAAATTATTGGTGAATGTATTTTATCCAATAGTTTTTATCAGCCACCTTTATTCTCAGAAAATTTCTATGACTATTTTTTCAAAAAATTTGCTTTTGAAACGAGTTTAATTGAATAAACTTCTTCTTTACTGTGGCATAAATGATTAGGTCATGTTTCTAGAAGAAGGGTTAAAAGACTCACTAAAATTAATATTTTCTTTCTCTAAATTTTGATTATTTTGAAACTTGTGTTGGGAGCATTAGAGGTAAGCTCACTAATAGTAAATGAGAATAGGCTACCCATAACTTTGACTTTTTAGAAGTAATACATATGTCAGTGGACCTTATTCTATTACATTGTGTAGTACCAAGTTTTGTTGCATTTATTGATGACTTCTCTCGTTATAGATTCTTTTATTTGTTTAAAGAGAAATATAAAGCTACTGTTATATTTAAACTCTTTAAGACTAAGGTAGAAAACCATTTGGGAAGGTCAACAAAACTGTAAGATTTGATTGGGGAGATAAGTACTTTGGTAAATATTTGGTCACTGGACAGCATATAGGACCGTGTACTTACAAGATTGTGGGATTATTGTCCAATATACCATGCCTTATTGTCCTGTACAAAATGGTGTAGACGAGAGGCAAAATCGCACTTTCAAGGATATGATAAGGAGTATGATGAGTGTCACTAGTCTATTATATCTTTTGGGGTGAAGCCACTAGAACTACTTCCTACACTCTTAACTGTGTTACTAGCAAGTTTGTTCCTAAAACTCATATTGAACTTTGATTTGGGAAGAAAAGCCTAGCTTAAACTATTTTTATGTTTTGGCTTTTTTCTATTGATGAGTTTGTTCTTTCTAATAAGGAGAACATTATTTGTAGACTTTGAATATGTGTATATACATTGAAGCGATATACCTCGAGATCAGTGGGAGTAAGTTAATTTCCTGATATTGTATGTTGAGGACATTTTGCTAAGCTACAAATCATTAAGGTATGCTTCGTAAGTCTAGTATTTTCAAGACTTTCAACAAGATGGATTTTGGAGAGATCTCTTGTGTTCTTTGTATGCAGATACACCAAGATAGGTCTTGTGATCTTTTAGATCTATCGCAAAAGGCTTATATTTATGGAGTTCTTAAATGGTTTAAATGGAGAACTGTAGACCTCATGATATCCTTTTGTAGAATATTTTCTTTTATGGGATTTCCATCCAGAAAATATAATGTGAATATTATTTGGAAGCATAATTAGAATATCTCAGTATAAATGCTATTAAAGTTATAATTCAGCATATGAGTTTTATGTTCTAAATGGATCTCCCATAGTTTATGAAAGAAATAAGACTTGATATATATTCAATTGTATTCTCCAAATTAATACATACAATAGCCTACCCAAAGGGGGTCATTGTGTGTCTCATATTGGGGTGGATGAATAGTGGTAGTGAAAGTGAATAGTCAAAGAAATTTCTCTATCTAAAGGGATTTATTTATGAGCTTGTGCATGCTTTACTAGTTTTAGAGAATGCATGCCTTAAAGGGATTTATCTGCCTAAAGGTGATTAACTTATTGAATGTTGTGTATTTCTCTTATTCACCTTCGTGGTTGGGATAATTATAGTATGTTGTACCCTCTACCCAAATGAAAAGTTATGATGATACACTTGGGTCTCAGATACAACTTATTTTTATTGGGAGCTATTATAATTACCCATATTCTAATCTAGTTTCCCTTATGAACAACTGTCATGGATTTGACGAGAAAAGGGAGACATTGTTACTAAGAATATAAAACAAACTCAATACTTGTTGATCTTCTAATTAAAGGTTTGAGATCATAATTTTAAATAGCATGTTGAGATATGGGTATTATGGAGTCCATGACATAAAGAGATCCATGAGACGTGTACCATATGCTAGTGTTATTGAGAGCTTGATAAATATTCAAGTGCACACTAGGCTTGGTATTGGTTTTGTATATAAGTGTTCTATTGTTTTTTGATGCTATTGACTAGTGGGAATTTTGGATTTTCATGAATTGTCAAATATTCTCATTATTGTGTGTTTTGTTTTGCACTTTTGTGCATTTGTGGAATAACGTATATTGTTTATATTTTATAACATACTTGATTATTCTGTGAACACTCATATGTATATTGAAGGTCTTGGTTTCGTGTCCATATTGATTAGACCATTTATTGAGTTTAAATATCTCCATAAGGATAACATTTTGATCGGAGATATACATTCTTTCCTCTGGCCTATTGACTGCCATTTTGGGAGGACATGAATGATATGCATTCTTTCCTTTGGCCTATTGACTGCCATTTTGGGAGGATATGAATGGTAGATTTCCTTGGCATATCGACCGCCAATTTTAGGGAAATCATGTTGAGGACTGACGAAGAAAGAGCACATTTGATCACATGTTGGTACTACTTTCTTGCTACACTGCCGTATATTAATCCATGTCAATGGGGTTGTTGGCATTTGTAACCATGGAAGGTCCTTTGTCTATATGGAATACTATGATCACCATGATTCGATGTTTGATAATCTTGTTGGACAGGATTGCGTTCGAGGTGTTGTTTTATGAATCAGGGTTTTTAAAATTGTGGCCACATTAAGTTTACTTATTCAGCCTAATAAATGTTTTCAAAATATTTTTAGAAACAAACAAAACAATTAACGTTGCCCAAGTGGGAGACTGTAAGATTATTTCTCTTAAGTGGGCTACCGTTAATTACTTTTTGTTTTATAAAATAGGCTGAATATCTGATTCATAGAGACTGGGTTGTGATCATATTACTTTTAAGCCTACCTCATAAATCCGTATACGGTTAATTGTGTGTAGGCCTTATATTCTGACTAAGACTTTTATGGGAGGGCCTGTTAGAATAATTATAAATATATGGTTAGGTCCCCTCTCCTGCTCTAACCTTAAACTAATTGTTTCCATAAACGTTAGTTGTTTCTGGATAGAGCAAGAAAAAGGAAGACCTCGTCAGTAATCGGGTAACGATTACAACTTGCTTTTATGTTTTATCATGCATCAAACAGGTATGTGATTCCGCTGCTAATTATAATTATATTTATTGTGCTGCAAAGTCATGTATATTGGAATACATATATTTTATATGTGCTTACATCTGATGCAAAAAAATTTTAATTTGCAGTGATAGACTACGATGCAACAAGCGCTAGAATGTATAAACGAGTGCAATAACGTGAAACAAAAAATTAGAAAACCACGGAACTTACTTGATGTAAAGAACAAATTGCATAATACAAAATTAGAACCGAGGCCTGAATTTAATTTAGCGTTCTTAAGACTTATTCGTCTCCTGCTGATGCTCACAGACACTGACGATAACCTCCCAGGATACAACGGTTTGCGTTTGAAAATAGTAGCACTCCAAATTTCCAAATTCAGCGAACCAAATAATGTTGAATCTCTCTCTTTTATACACTAAGATGAACTATGGATTGGTGAAGAAATGAAAAGAATTATCTCCAGACTCTGGTTCTTAGGCTATTTATAGAAAATTAAAATTATTGACCAGCTGCCTTTGGTGGCTTTTCAGACATGGAGGAACGTTAGTAGTTAAAACTGTAGGACAGTTATTCCACTGTCTTTTAGCAGTTTTAATTTAAACTGTTTTTAATAATAATAATAAATATTATTATTATTATTTCACTGAACTAGAATAAAATTCTAGCCAAAAAGGACAGAGACACTTGGGCCCACGTCACAGAAATTCAACTTTCACAAAGTTGATTTCTTATATATTCCTCCTTTTTTAATCCACTAAATTTGAGCTTAATTTCTCATTCATTAACAACATATCTAACCCAACACAGTCACTTATTATTTATGGTATCTTCAACTCTAAAATCAACAAACGGCTTTCCATCTCAAAAGTCTTAAGAAAAGAGTTACAACAGCTAAAATCATAAAGCATTATGTGAGCATAGCAAATGGTGTTCTTCAAAAAAATGAAAAGAAAATAGTAGCAATGAGTTTTGAAAACATATGGTTTGTAACAAATTAAATTTAGTACGTCGGAGAAGGTTTTAAAAATTTAAAAGCAAAACATGTATAAAATGTGGTAAAGGGAAAATAATAATTGTTTGCTACACAATCATGAGAAACATATTTGTACTTTTTAGCTAATTATTAATTTGTAGAATATTTGATATCTACAACCAAACCAAACTGAGCATTTGTCCCACTACGTGGGGTCGGCAATATTTGATACCTATACAATACAAAAAAATATTTGAAATGTATTATCATGTAATTTTATGCATATTATTAATTTAGCATATTGGTTCTACTATGATTAAGAACATTACTTATTATATAACAAATATAGGAAAGCAATAAAAATAGAGAAATATAAATTAAGAACAAGAAATAAAAGAATACGAGATATGAGATTTATGTGGGAACCTATTTGAATGATTTAGAATAATAGGGACTTAGTTAAAAAAAAGTGTCAACATTAGAAACCATTTATGCAATTTATCCTTATTTTTTTATGACAAATGAAGAAAAATATTTACAATCATAGAAATATAAGCGTTTGCCATATATATTTGCAATTTAACAGAGTCTACGTGAATGGGTGAAGTGATATTCACTAAAATAGAATATAAAAGAATATTAGTATAGTCAACTCCAAATCCCAATTACAGTATATTCCTTCCTTTCTCACAAAAATAATCTTGTCTTTGCGAATCTTAATTACTCGTCTTTGAACTCTTAACTGATCACACATATACAGTGTCTTTAAGTTAATTTACCAGGGCCAATTAATGGGCCATGTCTATTAACCCAATCCTATGATTCTCAAACAAAAAGTTTACAAAAAAAAAAATTATCATTCAAATTATGGGGATCTGAAATCAGGTTAGATCATCAAAGGGACGAATAAATGAGACGTCACAATAATTTGTTTTGGAAACAAGGACCAGAATTGAATTTTTTTTGAAGAAATTGACGATCCTTTCCTTGTTTTTATTAACGCCTTTTCTTTTTTTTCTTCTTTTTTGACGAAATTACCGCCTTTTCAAGATGAGAAAAACTATGGAATTTCTTATTTGAGTTTTTTTAAAATTTCAATAATTAATTATGAACTAATAAATTAATAAAATTAAATTCATCTTTGAAAAGAGTGATTAAAATAAATTTAAGAATGAATAACTGAGATCTCAAAAGACTAAATTTAATGGTTCATCATTTAGTTTATCTTAAAAATGAGAAAATAAAAAGAAAAAGAGAGAATCGTTCTACCCGGCGAGATGGGTTAGATCATTTTACCCGGCGAGATGGGTTAGACCATGTCAATTTTCTTTTATGACACGTCCAAGACTCCAAGTCAAATCCATCACTCAAATAACACGCTTCCAAGACACTTTTTGTTTTTTTGTTCAAAGCTTTCTTGACACATGGGTTGCTCAAATTTTCCACAAGCAGATGTCTTCGTTCCAACATTCATATTATTGCATGCACTATATATGTCCCTTGGTATCAAGCCATCTTTTCACACCACCCGGCTAATTGCCTCTTACATTTCTATGAAGATGGTGAGCGTCAGCATAGGAAAATGCATGGGAGCGACTATGTTTTCCATATTTGTTATTGCTGTTAAGGTAGAAATTTGGCTCAAAAAGAAAGTAAAGGGAAAGAGAGAGAGAGAGAGAGAGAGTAAAGGGGTTGTATGCTTCATTATTAGTTACCTCCCTTGTAATGGATCACTTATATTTATAGTGAATCTTGAGTGACTAGAGATTGTCATGTGTATCTTGGTGGTTCTGTTGGGTCTATTATTGATATACTATTTCAGCACATTTTTACTTAAATTTTGTTAGTTCTTGAGTAATTTATGAGCAATTTGATTGGTTTTTGTTTGATTTACGGCGTAGGTGATTTCCATGAGAAAGTCTAAGTTTTGAGGCAAAGATTGAAGAGAAATGGCAAAGGATTAGCTTTTATGCAACTTGTGGCGCAATTGAAGAGAAATCAGAAGTAGCGCAATCATAGCGTAGCTGCGCAACATCGCATGAAATTTAAGGGCAATTTTATAAAATGGCGCAAAAAGAAGAGAACCCTAGGATAAAAAGAAGAAACACACGTTTGTAAAGGAGCAGTTAGTTGATCAGACGAGTTACAGTAAATGATTTCATGCCTTGAACGAAATATTAACCCTACTTGTCTTGAAACCATCTTCATATATATATATATATATATATATATATATATTTAATAAAAGGAGGGGTTCTTCCCTCTGGGAATTTTATTAATATTAAAAGAAATATACAAAAGTAGAGGGGGACATAAGGCCGGAACCTCCACGGGATTGGGGTATTTACATGCCCCAAAAGCCAAGCTAATCTAAAAGGAACACAATTTGTTCTTTTTTACAAGAGCCTAAGCAAAAGATAATGATAAAAACAAGTACACAAGAATGATGATCCACGTGAGCATGCATGTGCTATATATATTTTTGTTGTTTTTCCTTTTGTTTAGCAAAACTTATGATCTATCATATATGTCTCTTTACTCATATAAGCACATGACAAATACTACGACATATTTGTCATTGTTCATGATACGATACATAAGCAAATTAATCATGATTAGGGTTCTAAATCATATATGATCTGACTCTGATACCACATGTAGAATTTATTCATGACACTATCGTGATTCATGATATCATAAAATCTCCAAGATTTAAATATGAATTTAGAACATCAAATCTAAAAGATGAAAAGCACACCTGTTAGCGCCATGGAATCTGATGAATCGTTGTGCAACGTATTGGGTCTTCCTCTCTATCCCCTTGCTTTCTAGCAGTTTTCAATCGGACTAACTCAGGATGTAAGATCCTTTTTTAGTGCATGGGTTAGAGGGGGGACTTAGCACAAATAAGAGTTCTACTGAGTCTTCCCATCACGGGATTTAGTAAAACAAATAGTCTATACTTAACTGCCCAACTTGACTTTTTATAACTAAGATGCTGAGCCCAATAACTGTATGATCACATATGGGCTTCTCACCCAAGAATTATCTATCAACCAATTTTATGAAAACCAAAATAATTAATTAATGTAAGCCCACACTTTATAAAATTTTTCCAACAAAAGATGCTTACTTCATACTATTTGGAACAAATGAATTCCACAAAATTTTGTGGAATTCATTTACAAATTCAAGTTTTTTTGTTTGGTTGTACCTTTTAAAAAAATTACAAATCCAAGATTTGTAATTCTTTGATTTGCACAAGCCTTATTCAAATCTGAGCCTAAGAGGTGGAATTTGTAAATTCACGTTTTCTAATTCTGTTGCTAATCTTTTGAGGACAAAACTACCCTCATGTTAAAGAAAAAAAAAATAAATGTCTTTTTCACTCTTCTTCCCTACTCTTTTCTCTTATTCCAAATTGACGACAAAACAAGAAAAAAAGTTAACTTGTTCCATTCACTCCTCTTTCAAGTATTCGTTTGATTTTTCTTGGAAATTTATTCGCGATATCTTTTCTGTTATGTATTATTCTTGTTGTTATTATTATAGTACTATTATGTTGTTGCTGTTGTTGTTCCTTCTTATTTTTAAGGTAATAACATGTAATAATTATCATACCAACTAAATATTGGCCAAACTCTCACTTAGCAATAGTTTACTATTTCATTTGCCTTCTAATTGACTTCTCCAATATCTTTTCTATGATTTGTGGATTTTCTTAATTGTTTACTGGTGTATATATGTTGTTTATATGAATTTTTCACCTCGTTTACAACTAAAGGACGGATTCATAATTATTTTTGTAATGGTGAATTAATGTTTGAATTGGATGAATAATTTACATTAGTTAATCTTTAAGTTATTTTTTCATGTTAACGTTATGGTAGAACTTAAAGTTAGTATGATTATTTTGTGATGTTTAACTTTTTTGAAAATATTTCTTTGTTTTTTGTTTTTTATTTTGAAATTTTATGATAGTACCAGAGATCAATAATGGATTGAGAAGATAACACTTATATAATAGCCTGATTTCCATTGAATAAAAGAAGGGTATTGAAGTAAAATACTATTATTAATTTCAATTTCACATGTGTTCCAAACACAATTTGGATTTACAAATAATAGAATTGACTTAATATTATTTTTCAGTTGCAAATAAGAAAATTCATTTATAAATGAATTACTCATGAAATTCATTTATAAATAAAATAAATTTCACATATGAATTGACTCCAAACACTATGTAAATAGGCAGTGTATTAGGAAACTAACAAATTAACTATCCTTTGACATAGAAAAATGGATTATAAATTAGGACAAGTGAAAAAGAAGAACGAGCTTATCTTTACAGCACAAATTAGAGAGTATAAATAACAAGACGCTACAATATGATAGCCAAAATTAAAAAATGTAGGTGAAAAAACCGATACTACTCCCATATTAAGTTGTTGGTTCTCGATTTCAAGCACAAGTAATTGCCTTCAGCTATGGATAGAAGATTGCAAATTCTTTTTGTAGCAACATCCTAACTTCAGTCTCTTATATTTATTATAAAACAAATAAATATACGGATTAATTGATCTCTTATGATCTTAGTTCTGGTTAAGCAACGGAATTTTACTGCACTTCATCCACTATGCGATACAACAATATAAATATATAGTGAGAACCATTTTGATAGTTATGGACTCTCTGTTTGCATGCTTAAAAGAAGGCATTTGGAAAACATTATGATAAGATAATGCATGCTACAAAATATACACGTGACTCTGCTAAGCGGAAGTTTTTTCTATCAGGATCTGCTCTATTGTTAGTTACTTCTTTGGTTTCTGTGTTCTTAATAATGTACCACATAATTTAATAGATCTTTTAGATCATGATCAACCGGGTGAAAAATTCTCGCGTTTTGTAATAATATAGTCTTTGTGGCTATACTTTCAAGTTAGGATACAATAGCTCTACCTCCTGTTTATCCACAGAAAAAAGACAATTAAATTATAATATTGACGAATTTTACTAGACATGTTTACTTTTCCTGAGTAAGAAGTAGGGAGAAAACAAAATTAAACGCTCAAATATTATGAGGTAATTTACTGAAATGGTTTTAGATCTTTTTTTTTTTTTTTGACATTTAAGTCTTTTATCTTTTATTTTGGACAAAATGGTCCTTCATCTTTCATTTTAGTGACAATCGTTAGTCCTTAGAGCAAAATTTGTCAAAAAATTACGTTAGTGAGCACGTGGATAACACGTGGCCTCAAAATGTACAAATCTTTAGGGGTAAAATTGTTACGTGATAAAATATAAGTATAAAATATTTCCCAAAATTGTCACGCGGTAGTTCTCAACGTGTCATTTACGTGTTCACTAACGTTATTTTTTCACAAATGTTGCTCCAAGGACTAACGAATGTTACTAAAATAAAAGATGAATGACCATTTTGTCCAAAATAAAAAATAAGGGACTTAAATGTCAAAAAATGCAAAAATCTAGGACTATTTCGATAAATTACCCAATATCATGCATTTCTTTTGTTGTATTGCTAGATTTTTACTTGAAGTTCCTCTCGTGTCTTTAACTTGATGTATATCTTCCTATTTCTTTCGAGGAAAGAAGACATAATTTTCACAATAACGAAATAATCCTTCCAGAAAAAAGTATAAAGAGTGACAGCCAAATAGAAGACAAACTCTCGAAAACGATATATCTTGTCTTTTCTAATCAGTAAGCAACTTCAATGCGTAAGAAACTAGTCAATTACAATAAAAGGAGGCATGTCCCTCTGTACATCGTGTAGGTCATACCCTTTAGACAAGAAGAAAAACAATTTATTTATTTACAAATGCAAAATTATTTTTTGTTCTATATACCTGTTTTTGGATATATGAGAACCTTACTAGCGGAACTCGACCACCAACTGGTAAACTCCTGGATATAACAGTGCACTCCCACGTATGTACTAAATCAGTCAAGGGCATATCAGAACTCCAGAGTAATAGGGAGTGTTGAACTCGCAACCTCGTACGAGCGATTTTATTCTCACTACCGCTGGACCATACCCCTAAGGATAATTCCTAATAAGCCATAGTAAGTGTTATCTTCTTCCATAAGTTGGTCTTTTTCTTATATTTCTGATTTCTTTGAGGATAATATTTTTCTTTTTTGCTAGTTGAAGAGTTTAAGTTTCCTTCTTTTTTGCTAGTTGGTCTTTTAGGCCCCTAATGCTAGTTGTCACTCACAATTTTAAGTCAGCATGCAATTGTTTACAAGGCTAATGCAGGTTATGGGGTCCCAGGTTGGGGCATTTCATAAATAATTTTTATTTTGCATCAGAAATGAAACTATTTTCTCATCTTCCATTATACCCTTGGTATGACGATAAAGACAATGTGAAAGTTGTTCTCTAACTACTTCTTGGACGACGATTGACTGAAATGTGTCAAATAAAGACGGAAGGAATAGGCTCATGATATAATTGATCCCTAATCTTTTATGCATATGTTATTTCGGTTGGGAATTCATCCACCATATTGCTCCCTTGATTTTTTTATCATTTATTCTTTGGATATTAGGCGCTTGTGTAGTTGCATGCTCATTTTAGGGTCATCATTAGGAATAACAATAGGACAGGTACCAATCAAAATTTGTGAACTTTAATTTGAATCCGAGCAGACTATTTTTTATGAAATGCAAACTCGAAATCCAAATGTATTTACGATACTTGAATCCAATAGATATTGAAAAAAAAAAAAAAGAATTTCGGGTATCCGAACCTGCAACTGATAATGAAAATAAACATCTACCAGAATAATCAAAATCAGCACATTTATATCCAACAAGATAATAAAATCTGCTAAAACGGTGAGGATTGACTATCAGCCAAAAAAATAGTGAGGAAAAGAGGTCGTCCTTGGGTCACGTTACTACACTAGAAGGTTTATATTTTTAGGATAAATCCAATATGATCCTACTTATAAGATGAGTTACTCATTATCAAAAAATATAAAAGAATAAAAAAAAGTGGGCCCTTTGGCATTATCTTTATCACTGTTTTAATAATATCGAATTCTTCAGAACAATTACAATTTTACACGAACCAACTTTTACCTTGCAATCTTGCAACATTTTCTTTTTTCTTTTTTGATTCAAAGAGAGGCTTAAGTCAGTTGTACACAACGAGAATTAATCTCGGATCTCTCGCATACAAAGTGAGAACCATACTACTAGAACAAATGCCTAGTGGTAATCTTGTAACAGTATTTTTGAACTTAACAAATCTAAACTTTCAGTTCTAAAATGATCAACAATTAAGGATATTTTTTTTTCTTCTTTCAATGTACATGGGTTTAGGTATTATACTAGCATGACAATAGACAACAGTACTATCTGTTGTACGTCAAGTAATATCGCCATATAATACATGCATTAGGCCATATTAGTATAATTTATATTTTGGGATAAAAGATTTTGAAACCACATAACTTGTTTTCCATAAAAATATTTAATAGTTCAAAAGACACTCACTAATAATCCTTCAGGAATTGAATAATTGTCTATGAAACGCGCTTTGACTTTTGTTGCATGGCAAGGAATCATTCTTGTCAAAGTATATGGGTTGTATTTGGCCTAATTTTTTGACACTTAAAAGTTTTTTATGTGAGTTTAAAAATTGAGAATAACATGTATGGCCCATTTTTGAAAGTATTTTTAGGTAAAAGCTAAAAAATAATGAGCGCTAAATTGGAGCTTTTCAAAATAAACTTTTGTAAGCTGTTTTTACACAATGCCAAGAAAGTTGTTTTGTCTTTATTTTTTTCTCAAATATATCCCTTCTTATTTTTAAAGTCTAATATTATTCTTAAATTTTTTAAAAGTTCAGCATTGCCCAATATAGGCCAAACAGCTTTTGTTGATGGGGAACATGAACCACAAAAGTTCATGAAAAAATAGAGAAAATCAAACTCAAGAAGAAGAACTACTAAACCTTCTCAAGACTCTACTTTGGAGCCTTAAATCTTTGAGCATGGATGTGTTATGGAGGAGTATTATATATGATTGTGAAGATCTCATGGCATACTACAAGTTCATAACAAGAATCGGCTTCAATCCTCACCTAAAGATAATTTTATAGTTGCCCAAAGTTTGCCATTTATTATCTTTTTATGTTGTGAATAGTACTGTTATTATGAATAGTACTCCTTTGTTAGTTTTATCCCACATTGGAAGTTTAGCAAGTTTTTAGGCTCAAGTGTTCCTATAAATAGATAACTCCCCTAACTCATTAGATACACTTCAATCAATATAAAACTAATATTGTTTACTTCCTCTCTATCATTTTAGAGTTGTAATATTTAAAGTTTTCCTTGTATCAAGGACGTTTTACTATAACGAACCTAGTGTTTCGCTTCCGTTCTGTGTCAGTTGGCACCAGAGCCAAGTTCGAGAGTCCTAGCTTAGAGGGTTGTAGTTGTAATTGAGCTGTATGCTTTGCACTTGCCACGTGTAGTGGACCCTGTGCATCAAAAAGCTTGATTGGTCGATTGAGTCGTATGCTCTGCACTTGTCACGTGTAGTGGATCCTGTGCATCAGAAAAATCGAAAGATTAAATTACAAAATCTATAAGCTAGAGAAGATGAAGTCCGGGAACAACGATGGCGGCAATAGTGATAGCGGCTGCAATGGCGACAGCAATGGCGGAAATGCCGACATCAATATTGCTAGTAGCAACTATAGCAGAGGCGAAGTCGACCATCCTATTGACGGTGATCAAAAGATAAAGGCCTTTTTGGCGGCGTTAGAAGCCCAAGAAGCATGAGTGACCCATGAACTCTGTAAGATTTGCGACTCCTGTGCTAACTTGAACTTAAATGCCAACAAGGTTTGTGTAGATAGTGGGATCAATCGTGCTAGAGAAGATGCATGTGGCCAACCTATCAATCAATGCAACCTTGCAGTTCGTCATAAGCAACCAACTTATGAAAATGAATTTAAAGAGGAGGCTTTAAATTATCATAGATACAATCAAGAGCAAGTGGGATTCAGTGACAAATCTCAGCATCCTGATAAACATGGTTTTGCTCAACAGCGCATCTTCTATTCAAAATGCAGCATTCGCGAAAAGGTGAACAACATTATTATTGACAATGGAAGCTGGGAGAATATTATTTCAAGAGCTTTGGTGAATCACCTAAAGCTACCCACTGAACATCATCCAACACCATACGAGATTGGGTGGGTCAAGAAAGAACCTTCAATCAAGGTCACAGAAGTTTGCAAAGTTTCTATTTCTATCGGAAAATCTTACCACGATGAAATTATTTGTGACGTAGTTGACATATGGATGCTTGCCATATTCTACTTAGGGGGCCTAATGCATTTATTTTTTAGTGGAATGGAAAGAAGATTGCTATGCTTCCGACAAACAAGGATCAACCCAAAGCTTCCAAAGTGGAGGAGAAATCTTTGCTCGATGTTGCCAATTCAACAAACGATTTTATCCTGAAATCAAAGGAGGCTAGAGAAGCTTTGACTATTATTGCGAAAGGAGAAGAATCTTATATAGGCAAAAATCTAAAAGAGGAACAACTCATAATAGAAACGTTTAAGGAGATCATTCCTATTGTGTCTCTGGAAGAAATCGAGTCCGATGCAAAATTCTCATCATTATTCAGGGAATCTGAATGTTAGCAGCTTACAGGAAAACATGTAGAATTTGGAGTAATGACTGATGCTTCAAGTTGTTTTGCAATGGGAATACATAATCCAGTTGAGTGGAAAATAGAAAAAAGTAAAAGTAGAACAATAGGAGATATATTATCTTATTACTTTGGAAAGTTTTACGGGAGTGGTGAATATCGAAGATGGTCATATGTTCGAAATTCAAAAGGCAGACGATGCATACATCGATTAAAAAGTTTTACAGTTTGGAGGCAATCGGAACTAGTGATATATTGTGGACCTTCAATTTCACAGACTTGTATGAGTAATTTTTTGCAAGAGGATCCGATGTATCTAAACATTAACTCGAGAGTGAGTTTTTCTCAAGTGAGAGGGAATGATGGGGAACATGAACCACAAAAGTTCATGAAAAAATAGAGAAAATCAAACTCAAGAAGAAGAACTACTAAATCTTCTCAAGACCCTACTTTGGAGCATTAAATCTTTGAGCATGGATGTGTTATGGAGGAGTATTCTATATGGTTGTGAAGATCTCATGGCATACTACAAGTTCATAACAAGAATCGGCTTCAATCCTCACCTAAAGATAATTTTATAGTTGCCCAAAGTTTGCCATTTATTATCTTTTTATGTTGTGAATAGTACTGTTGTTATGAATAGTACTACTTTGTTAGTTTTATCCCACATAGGAAGTTTAGCAAGTTTTTAGGCTCAAGTATTCCTATAAATAGATAACTCCCTAAGCTCATTAGATACACTTCAATCAATACAAAACTAGTATTGTTTACTTTCTCTAGCATTTTAGAGTTGTAATATTTAAAGTTTTTTTTGTATCAAGGACGTTTTATTAGAACAAACCTAGTGTTTCGCTTCCGTCCTGCGTCATTTGTTCAACAGTACTTCTAACCAAAATTCTACTGCTAAAAGGTCTACAACTTAAAAACTAAAATTTCACAGTTAGCGTTTTGTTTTTTGTAATTTAAAGATTATAATATTTTATATATATACGTACATTTTATTAATAATCAAGTTTTTTTTTTGGGGTCAAATTAATAATCAAGTTCAGAGTTCAATTTTTTCAAGATATATTACTAAACCATCACAATCGAATCTCACCCGCATTCCCGATCGGTGCTTAAAGAAAAGCCCCGATCAGATTGGACTAGCTTCTTGTGCTATTCTAGTTTCTGGTTTTATGGTTTGGAAAGAAGAGCCCCTATATTTCCTATTAGCTCTTCATTTTTTTGAAGATGCCTTGACTATCTAAAAATTTTCATTTTTGTTATATAGCAAAGAGTCATTTTAACAAAAAAAAAAAAAAAAACTATATGAGTAATTAAGACCATTACTTATTATAACAAATATAGGAAAACGACAAAAATAGATAAATTAAAATAAAGAACAAAACATAAAAGAATAAAATACACGAGATTTATGTGGTTTAACAAAACCTAAATCTAAGATGAAAATTGGCGGAATTTTCAATAATCAAATGACTATAAAGATTTTTTTTCGAGTGCAAGAAGGTTCAACTAAGTCAACTTTCTTTTTAGTCAAGTCAAAATCAATTTATTACTCAAATAATTTTCTTTCTCGACATTTCAAAGTCTTTCCACTAACAATATTATTATTCAAGGGGATGTACATGAGAGCCAGTAGGGGCTGCGCCCCTTCTGATTCCAAAAATTCTCTAAATATAATGTATTAATTAAATAATTATTATATATTATAGATTATAGTCCTCACTAAAAAAATTTAAAAATATTTTTGGTTTAAAATATTAATTAATCCCCATTAAGAAAAATAAAAGGGTAATTTATCAAAATAGTCTTAAATTTTTATCTTTTTTGACATTTAAGTTCCTTATCTTTTATTTTGAATAGTTATTTATCTTTCATTTTGGTAACAACCATTAGTCACTGGAGCAAAATCTATCAAAAAAAATATTAGTGAGCACGTAAATGACACGTGGCCACAAAATGCATGAATCTTATTAGGATGCTTATATTTTACCGCGTGACAATTTTATCCTTGAAGATTTATCCATTTTGTGGTCACGTGTCAATCCACATACTCACTAACATCATTTTTTTGACGAATTTTACACCAAGGACTAACGGTTGTTACCAAAATAAAAGATAAATGATCATTTTGTCCAAAATGAAACATAGAAAACTTAAAAGATCAACAATAAGACCTTTTCCCCTTTTTGTTTTAAAAAAATTGAAATCTTTATAGTTTAAATAATTTTTAATACCAATAATACGAGCTATATGTCTTCTTTCAATCCTCAAAATGTTATCTAAAGGAGGTTATTTCCACTGCTTAACAGTTTGAACAAAATTATTTATATTCAAATGTTGTCCTCCCACACATACCCGTTTGGCTAGCTAGCTAGTTGCATGCTCATTTTAACGTCTTCATCACCTCATCAAGGACCGTGACCACGATTTCATAAAAGTTATCATGTCAATGGAGAATTATGTCATACATTATGTACTAAGGGTACACAATATTTTCTTGAAAGCCGTCAAAATTTTGTGATGAATTCATTAAGAATACTTTTTTTTTTTTGGTCAAAGATTAAGAAGACCAATGTATAGTCTTATGGCAGCCTGCTGCTTGTTTTCATGATATGCTACTTTTGTCAAGGTGTAGATTGGGTAAATTTGCTGCTATTAAAATAGCCTCCAATAGGGGTGCTCATAGATTAGTTGGTCAAGCTATTTAAATTATGAGAGTTACTAAATATCACCTTTCTTCATCACTGTTATCACTTCTTATGTATTCACATATCAAGAAAAGAGACAAAAATATAAAAAGTTTGTATTTGGTTCACAAAATATTGTAGGATTCTCGAAAATGTAAAGTCATGAATATGATATTATTATATTTGGTTCTCAAAATTTAGAAAAAAAAATATTCCTAGATCTAGCACATTTTTTGAGAATAGAATTTTCTCATGATTTTCTCAATTTTCATTTTCATGTAAGGGGATATGAATGTTTTAGAGAAAATAAAAAAATAAATACTCACGCTAACTAAACTTAACTTTAAGATTACCTATCTACCTCAGTTTTTTTTTTCTCAAACTCAAATTATTTCTAAAAGTAAATAAATAAATGAATAAAATTATGAATAAAAAATTAATAAAATTAAAAAGAATAAGAAATAAATTAAATTAAAAGAGGAGTACATCTCCATCTTTTCTGTTAGCTACTATTAATTTCTTTTAATTTACTGGTTTACTATTTTTTTTTTTTTAATTTATGGTCCATACTGCTTACCATCTAACGGAGTCGGCTTGAACAAATGACAACATGAGTAAGAACATTACTAATATATTTGTAATGACAAATACAAAAAATATTGAAGATATAGATAATATGATAAACCCTTCTATAACACTTTAAGTTTTTAGATAAGGTCGTAATTTAACGTGGTATCCTAATCTAGGTATCAAAAGGTCTTGGGTTCAAAACTCGTCACCACCCATCCCATTTAAAAAATATTACAAACTATTCAATTACAAGACTAAAAAACTAACTATGTTTGCACTTACGGGAGAGTGTTAAAGATAATAAATAATATAAAAAAAGATATATGAAATTTACGTGATTTAATGGTGTCTATGTCAATAGGTTAGTGATATTCACTGAAATAGAATATTACTAGAATTTTGGTATATGTCAAAATCCATATCCCAATAATATTCCATTTTTGCAAAAAAAAAAAAAAAACTCTATCTGCCGTTCATGGTTTGTTGCGGGCAGCTTACTTCACTGATTGTAAAGCTTGACTTTGATCTCTGTTGAGATTTGTTTTTGTTCAAACTTTGGAATAAATAGATACCTTACTTAGCCAAAAAAAAAAAACTCTATCCGTGGAATACCTAACTAATGTCATGTATATATAGTGTCATTAACTTAATTTACAAGGATCCCCTAATAATTTGTGTAATAATTTTATTAGAAAATAATCTTAATTGTTTATTTACTAAAAAAACATTAGACCCTTAATTGAATATCAACCAAAAGCAACCTAAACTCTTTTCCAATTTATTTCCTGCCCAAAAATATTTTGCCACTGTTTCTTTCTCTTCACTGTGCATTGAGGATTTTCAATTAAATGATTTAGATTTACAACTTGAGAAATCGAAACATGTGTTTTTTCGCATTCATGTCAAGTCTAAAGATCTACAACTTGAAAAATAAAATTATATAATAGGTGATTCTTATTCGTTAATGCTGATTATCACTAGCAAGCTTATGAATAATCTCTATTGAAAATGATTTTACGCATAACATCAACAAGGTTGGTCTCTCTCTTTCCTCCTCTGTTACCTTTTCTGCATCATTCTATAACCTACTTCAAAAAATTGACCTATCTATTACATGGTTGGTAGAATTCACACATGTATGTTATACCAATATGTGATATACTGATATCAGTCTGAACTGATCGAATAGTATTTCATGAAAGATTCTAGAAATATCCATTGGTCTCTTGTATCTTATGATTTGTGAGACCCACAGGCGCAGCGGTCATACCAATATGTAAAAGACTAATTTCAGTTTGGATTGACCAATAGTTTTTCTTCTGACTTACTAACTTAATGATTACCGAATTCATTAGTTCTCTGTTATCTGGCGTGTGGACAATGGATTGCTTGTTTTCTTGGTTTGTTGTCTCTTTCTACTTCTATTTATACCAGAAAGGTCCTTCTAATGTGTTGTTAAAAAAATGTAAATTAGTTAATCGTTTTCCAATTTTTGTTGTTTTGCTTCTTAAGAGGCTGTTGTTAGACAAGAACAAAGGAGAGACAAGTTTCGAGATTAAGGTCAAGATATCTTAAAAAATGCTAAGGCAGGATGTAGGCTACTTTGATTTGCACATAACAAGAAAGTGGGTGAAGAAAAAGAAACGGTGGAAAAAAATTTGGCGAAACCAGAAAATAAATTGAGAAAGATTTTGAATTAATTTTATTTGACATTTAATTAAAGGTTTAGATATTTTCTTAGTAAATGAACAATTAAAATTATTTCCTAATAATATTATTACACAAATAGTGTTATTAAAGAATTCAAATCCCAATTAATGGGCCATGGCTACACCCAATCCTATGTTTCTCAAAACAAAGTTTACGAAAAATCTCATTCAAAATTATGGCAGATCTAAAAGTAGGTTACGTCACCAAGAGTCACGATTAAATGAAACGTCAAAATAAATTGTTTTGGAGAAAAGGACCACAACTAGAATTTTGTGACGAAACTAAGGATTTATTATTATTATTATTATTATTATTATTTTAAATAAGGTGAATTATGAGTTATGAGGTTTGATTTTTTATATCTCAATTATCAGTTCTGGACTAATAAACTTATAAGCTTCACTTCATCTATTAAAAAGGGTGTTAATTTAAAATAAATTCTAAAATGAATGACTTAGATTTTAGATGATCAAATTAGATAATAGGATGAGTCGGATATTCGCTAAAATTTATAAAACCAAACCCAAACTTGTTTAAATTATATTTTACCAAACCTGTGATAGAAATCCGTCGGGTTTAGATTTTGCTTACCAAACCCGAACCCGTTAAATATTCAAAAACCCGCGGATACCCGACCCAACCCGTTAATAAATAAATAAAACAATTTTTTTTAAAAAGAAAAACTTAAAAAGTTTTTAAAGAAATTTAAAAAGTTCTAAAATAATGACAAATCGCAATGGATTAGAAAACGTAAATTAAATTTATTGTCTATTATCAAACTTAAACTTAATAGAAACATTCAACAAAATATTTATGCTGAGAAGTTATCATACTTCCATAATAATATGAAATAACCTGAAGAAAAAAGAACATAAAGTACTTGTCATAATTGTAAATTATCATTCTCATTTGAATTATTCAGTAATTGAGCACTTGTATTAGTTGAATTAGATAAAAAGAATAGGTAAACATAAATAATAAGAGTTGGGCTATAGCCCACAACTATTAATCTTAGACCAATATTTAAAAAATATATTTTCCTAAGTAATATATTATTTATATATGTATGTAAATATATAAACATTTTTATTAATTTATTTTTACTAAATTACTAATTGGGTTCTTGGGTTTCGGCTTTTTTAAAATTGTTATTACCAAACCCTACCGACTACCCGTCGGTAATCACTTGTAAAAACAAAACCCTAATAGATACTCCATCGCTTTCGTAAATAGATTTATAATCGGGTCGAATACCCATCAGATTAATATTTAAACCCTACCTGTTGCCATCCATAGATAACCCATCATCATTCAGCTCATCTTGGAAATTAAAAAAAAAAACCATAGAAAGAGAGGATCTTTCATTCTCTTGGAATTAAGAATGGCAATGGGCGTGAGTTTGGTGGGTACTGGCCCCACCATGCCCCAAATAAGGAAGGTATTAGGATGAAAATTGGGGAATAGGGGTGGGGGACAAGGCCAAGCATTCTTGCCCTGCATATATATAAAGTTACTTTTAAATTTTTAGGCCTTACATGAGTATTAAAATGGAGAAGAAAAAAATTACAATTCAAAAGAATTTTATGATCATTCTTTTATTAATTCAAGAGAGTGCATTCTACTAAGCGTTTGCAATCATTTCAAATGGATACCTCCATGTCATTGTTGTTTAAAGTGAATCTAACAAATTTGTTAGTTGTTATGAGTCGCGCTTTAAAATAGTTTCAAATAATATAATTAGGGGTGATATTTTAAAGATCAATAATTATTAATTATATGTGGACATGCAATAACAAAAAAAAAAAGGATTTTATAGTAGCTAATGTACATTCAATAGCACAAAGAAGTATTTTTTTTCACATGTACTTCTCATAGATGATGATTAATTATACTTGGAACTTATTTAAAATACTTGAGACTCATTTATTATAGTGCTATTTTTACTATTTGACTAAAAGCATACCAATCAATATGTAATTCCTATTTGACCTTTTTTTTTTTTTTTGGTCATTCGCTTCCAAGACGCATGTGCTGCTCAAATTTTCCACAAGCAGAGGTGTTCTTTCCACATTTATATTATTGCCTGAGTATTAATGCTAGATGTTATTTGATTTTTATCACTTAAATATTACCTCCTATGTATATGCTTAATTGCATGTTAAAAGAAGAGAGAGAATTAGAAAAAAAAAATTCTTAAATTAGCATGTCAAGGCATACATGTACGTAAGAAGTGATTTTTGAGTTATAAAAATAAAATGACAAGTTGCATGACTCTATTGCCTTATATATATCCCTTGGTATCATGCCAGTTTTGCACAACATACCACTAATTGTCTCTTACATTTCTATCAAGATGGTGAGCTTCAGCATAGGAAAATATATGCGATCAACTGTTCTTGCCATAGTTGTTATTGCAATATTCTCAAAGGCAGTTTCTGGTCAAAACTGTGGTTGTCCACCAGACCAGTGTTGCAGCCAGTATGGCTATTGTGGCACTGGCAATGACTACTGTGGCACAGGGTGCCAAGAAGGCCCTTGAAATAATGATGTCAATGTTGCTGATATCGTGACTGATGCATTCTTTAATGGGATTGCGGATCAAGCTGCTGGAAATTGCGCCGAAAAGGCTTTTATACTCGTGATGCTTTTCTTGACGCCCTCAATTCATACCCTTAATTTGGAAAAACTGGTACTGCCGATGATTCTAAACGCGAGACAGCTGCTTTCTTCGCTCATATCACGCACGAGACCGGACGTGAGTTTTCGAAATTCCTCCCTTTTCCTTTGGTTTCTAAACTCCATATGGTCGTAGATTTGTGATTCTAAAACTGCATTTTAGCTTCTCCTAACTTATATATGACTTGATGCTACTGAATATCTTGGCGAACAAAATTTATCACATATTGTTTACAAATTACACCATAAATCCTTCGGACACGTGAACAATGATATTTTACTTACCAAAAACTTAGCATTAATTTTCCTATCAGTAACTTTGAAAATGTGACTAGAATTTTTATCCTTGCAGACCTTTGCTACACAGAAGAGATAGATGGCGCTTCTAAGGACTATTGCGATGAGACCAATACGCAGTATCCGTGTGTGCCAGGAAAAGGTTACTACGGCCGAGGTCCCATGCAACTAACGTGGAACTACAACTATGGAGCAGCAGGGAGCGCTATAGGTTTTGACGGACTAAACAATCCCGAAATTGTGGCCTCGGACCGTGTTGTGTCATTCAAGACTGCCTTGTGGTTCTGGATGAACAATTGCCATCAACTCATAACTTCAGGCCAAGGTTTTGGTGCAACTATTCGTGCCATCAATGGTGCTATTGGTGTAATGGTGGAAATTCTGGTGCTGTCGAACTTGGTGTTGCTCCTGGTGATAACCTCAGGTGCTAGGACATTTAAGTATATCTCTATTTTTCATAATATGAATAAGGCTGGTATGCCATTATGAATAAGTGAGCTAGTTTTCTTTTTCTTTTTGGTTTTCTTTGTTATTGAGAACCAAAGTGAAGAATGAAAAACTACAAACTATGTCAAAAAGTTCAGTTCAAAGAATCTGTTGAATTAATTTTTATTATCAGTATTTCGTCTAATGAAGACAATAGATAAATAGTCTGGGATAAAATATTTCAGTGGCCACTACACTATCTCCTCAATTCTCTTTTGGTCATCTAACTATTTTTTGGTCATTCTGTTAAAATATACTAACAATTAAGGATAAAATCGTAAAATCAACCAATAAATTTACAAATAAGTTTAATTTGTTGGCAAAAATATAATTTGTTTAACTAATTTTACTATTTTACCCATAACAGTTAGTCTATTTTAACAGAAAAATTGATAAAATGGTAAAAAATGAAACTCAATTGATGGTTGATTGGGCAAAATAGGGGGAAAAAATAGTTGGATGGCCAAAATAAGGCTAAAGAGATAGTTTAGTAGCCATAGAAATATTTTACCCAATATTATAAATTATTCTCTAACACCTTACCTAATAAGACCTTTTCCACTATTTTGTTTTAAAAATTTGAAATCTTTATAGTTTGAATAACGTTAACTTTGAATACCAATAATACGAGCTATATGTCTTCTTTCAATCCTCAAAATGTTACGTAAAGGAGGTTATTTCCACTGCTTAACAGTTTGAACAAAATACAAGGCTAGTTGCATGCGCATTTTTAACGTCTTCATCACCTCATCAAGGACCGTGACCACGATTTCATAAAAGTTATCGTGTCGATGGAGAATTATGTCATACATTATGTACTAATGGCACAATAGTTTGCTGCTGTTAAAATAGCCTCCAATAGGGGTGCTCATAGATTAGTTGGTCAAGCTATTTAAATTTTGAGAGTTAATAAATATCACTTTTTCTTCGTCACTGTTATCACTTCTTATGTATTCACATATCAAGAAAAGAGACAAAAATATAAAAAGTTTGTATTTAGTTCGCAAAATATTATAGAATTCTCGAAAATGTAAAGTCATGAATGTGATATTCTCATATTTGGTTCTTAAAATTAAAAAATATTCTTCGGTATAGCACATTTTGGGGATTTAACCATATCACGGTCCAAGAAATTCGGGTTCGGGTAAATATAAATAAGGCATACCATTTGCTCATAGGTATCTCATCTCATAGCCTAAACACTCTTTTCTCCTTTTTTGCTTCTACGCAATTCTTCCCTTAACTGACTTGAGCGTCGGAGTTGTTCCACGAAGATAGTCCGTCGTTATTCATTTGGCAGGAGTTGTGCTCGGCAAGCCCATTTAGGTTATGTTTGACCTATCTTTTAGACACTCAAAAACGCTTCTTGTGAGTTTGGAAGCTAAAATAACTTGTTTGGCCCATTTTTTATAGTGTTTTTACGTAAAAGTTGAAGGTGAAAAAAGCTAAAAACTGAGAAACTCTAAATTGAAGCTTTTTAAAAAAAGTTTTTGTGAAATTGTTTTACATAATGCGGAAAACTATTTTTTTTCTCAAATGTTTCCCCTCCAAAATTGAATTAAAGAATGCATCAGTCTACTTATCAAGTTTCACCTTAACAAAAGTAATTCAAAATATCAATTTTATGCTATGTTGTCGAAATCGTAATTGTACGATTTGATACGATTCAGCAAAGAATCGATACGAATCGAATGAGAGAATTGTGAATTAACGTGGATCGTATGTGAATCATATTGAATCGTAACAAATTGTACGATTCACTGAATCGTTCACGATTCAGCCACACGCCCAAACTGCAACTTGAATCGTTCGCAATTCAGCCACACGCCTAAACTGCAACTTGTTTGCATATTCTGCTTTGTTGTTACGCTCATTAATGGCGAAGTGTTCAAGATATTGTACCTGTGGATTGTTTGCTCTTATTGGAGTCCAACAAGCAACTGAATGCTGCGATCATTGCTTCCAATACTAACAATAGTCGCTCCATTGAGATCCGTAACTTGGCGAGAAGAGGGTGAGGAAGGTGGATATGCTTGAAGGTGTTAGCATCCTTCGATCTGAGAAGGTGAATGATGAATTGGTATTGGATGGAAATGACATTTGTTAGAGTTGGTGACCCGAATTTTATTTGGCCCAACCCGAAAAGTTCGCGGTGCGACCCATTTGGTGAAAACTTATTTTTCCTTTTAACTTTCTGTTGCTATTGTTTGTTGTCTTTGATAACAACATTGAACTTGTTTCTCGGTCTTGTGCCTTGATTAACCAGAAATTCCATGTGAAGAACAAAGATATCCGAAAATTCCTCGACGGTATCTATGTCAGTGAAAAGGCTGGAAATGCCAAAGTGTTCACATGGGTTCTTCTACTAGAAGAACATAGAGCACTTGCTTTCATCCCATGGCTGTCAAGTGGTTTCTGCACAACCTTTGCTTCAGTCAAGAAACGCATTGCCTATTCAAATATAAACGACGAAGAGCCAAAGTTCAGAGGGCGGTTGTATAAGTTCATCAAAGCCTTTCTAGCTATATCAGTTGTAGCTTTGGTTATAGAAATAGTTGCATATTTCAATCAATGGCACTTGAGTTTGGCTCATCCTTCAGAAATTCAGAACCTTGTGCAGTGGACTTACATGGCTTGGCAGTCTTTCAAAGTTGATTATATTGCGCCTATGATCGCAATGCTTTCCAAGTTTTGCATTGTACTTTTCACGATTCAATCGCTCGACCGGCTCGTGTTGTGTCTTGGCGGTTTCTGGATCAAGTTCAAGAACTTGAAGCCAGAGATTGTTGGAGAACCATATGATGTTGAAGATGCTTCAAGTTTCCCAATGGTTCTTGTACAAATTCCCATGTGCAATGAAAAAGAGGTAATACAACAATGGCAGAATAGCTCTTGAAATTTATGAATCTCTTTCAATCCAGCACTCTACTTCCAATGCATTTGGTAGATAAAAATTTTACTTTACTGCATATGAAAATAATAAAGTCACTCATATCAGCTTATTGTTGTGGCTATTAAGACTCTCGGTGAGTGACAATTTAATGTCTTTGACAGCAACAAGTTATTTTCTTTCGACGTCTGATGTAATGTTTTATGGAGGAATGAGTAGTAATTAGTCGGTAGGTATATCTCTTGGTTTGGACATAAAATTGCTTTGAAATTTAGTTTGCAAGATAGTGATTATTAAAAAAGTAACAAAAAACATATATTAATATTCATTCAAAAGAAGAATTTCAACTAAAAACTATTAATAGAAACATAATATATCAAACTAATATAGTTTTAAATTTGTGACCGAATCGGCACGATTCACGATTCAAAAAAATGACATTTCGATTCACGATTCGACAACTATGATTTTATGTATATTAAAACATCCCAAGACAATAAAATGTCAGAAAAAAGTAATTAAATGTTAAAAAGTTTGCTATAACCAGATGAATCCATAGTACAATTATATCCAACAAAATAAACTCTACTAATATGGTGAGGGTTAGATCCGTACCCAGCCACCGCTTTGCAAATTAAAACTCACAAAATATCTTATAAAAGTAGTGCTAAGCATTTATAAATAAAATCCATTTAATCATAGAGGAATTTCAAGATGATAAGATGCGAAAATAATGCATCAAGTCTGTACCCAGTCCTCTGTTTTGCAAAATAGAAACTCACAAAAATATTACTAAAATTGTATCTGGTCCAGCAATAAGTTGGATCATCAACGTGGGCAAACTAATTCCAGACATCTATCTCAGTTCATTGTTTTGAAACAACGACCATAACTTTGAATTTCAGTGCAAGAAGGGTTGGACCAATTCAATTTTACTTTATTGGCAAATTAAAGTCATAGTTACCCAAATAACACGCTTTCCAGGTACACGGGTTGCTCAATTTTTCCACATTCATATTAATGCCTTATTCCTATTTGGTCTCTTTGAATTTCATATTCGAAGTTGCAATCAAATCTATTCAGGACACCGTCCTACTAACTGTCTCTTACATTTCTTTCAAAATGGTGGGCTTCATCATAGGAAAAGATCTGCGATCTGTCCTGCTTGCCATAGTTGTTATTGCAATATTCACAAATTCCGTTTCTGCTCAGAATTGTGGTTGTCCACCAGACCAGTGATGCAGTCAGTATGGCTATTGTGGCTTTGGCAATGACTACTGTGGCAAAGGGTGTAAAGGAGGCCCTTGTAATCCACCACCTCCTTCTAGTGGTGTTCAAGTTGCTGATATCGTGACTGATGCATTCTTTAATTCAATTGCTGATCAAGCTGCTGCGAATTGTGGCGCCGGAAAGGGCTTCTATACTCGTGCTGCTTTTCTTGAGGCCCTCAAATATTATCCTGAATTTGGAACAGTTGGTTCAGTTGATGATTCTAAACGTGACATAGCTGCTTTCTTTGCTCATGTCACACATGAGACCGGATGTAAGTCTTCGAAAATCCCCTTTTCCATAATTTTCTTAAATTGTTGGTCTTTCGAAAGTATAAGGGCGGATGCAACTCATATCAAGTGAGGATGCAGCCCCCAAAGGTCCTAAAAGTTTTATAAAATTTCCATTTATTTTCATGTCAAAAAATTAATTAGCTTTAATTGAAAAAGAATTATATTTATATAGTTATAAAATTGTGTGTTATAAGCCGTACAAGTGTATCGATTCAAGCCCAACTATTAACCTGCAAATACAGTAAAATCCAACTACTAACTTGTCAACACAATAAACTTAATTAATTGACCCAAAAGCCTTAAGCACGTATTAACAGTAGTAGTGAAACTTACAGACGAGATGTGGGACAAACCACATTTCAGGACCACTAGGCCGTCTAGTAGCCTGCTGTAATAACCCAAATCCAACTATTAGAATGTCAACACATTGATCTAATCTATAGTCTAAAATATTTAAGATAGTATTAATGATAATAGTAAACTCAAATCATTATAAACTATACTTATCTTTTACATGAGAACCTATGTGGGACATGTTGTGACAATTTATATTTCTAAAAGTAGAACGCTAGCATTTCCTAACTTTATAGACATGAGGCTCAAATATCTTGACGTACAAAACTCTCTCATGTACCTTTCTTTCTGGCTAAATCAAGATGAATGATACTTTACCAAAAAACATGGCATTACTATGCCCCTAGGGCTTTGGTCCTGTAACTCGTTTTCTATGTAAGAAATTGCAAGTTCGAGCCTTATTGATTATGTTGTATGGTTTTAAACCTCCGCTGAATAATTAAAAAAAATGGCATTACTATCAGTAAGTTCGAAATTGTGACTAGACTCTTTATCCTTGCAGTCTTTTGTTTCATAGAAGAGGTAAATGGCACTTCTAATGACTACTGCGACGAGAACAATAAGCAGTATCCATGTGTACCCGGTAAAGGTTACTACGGCCGAGGTCCCATACAGATATCGTGGAACTACAACTATGGGCCAGCAGGAGAAAGCATAGGCTTTGACGGACTAAATAATCCAGAAATTGTGGACACGGATCGCGTTGTATCATTCAGGAGTGCCGTGTGGTCCTGGATGAAGAAGTCCCATGATCTCATAATTTCAGGCCAAGGTTTTGGTCTTACTATTCGAGACATCAACGGTCCTGTTGAATGTGATGGTAAAATCCCCGAGAGTGTTAATGATCGTGTTAAACTCTACACGAACTATTGTAACCAATTTGGTGTTGCTCCTGGTGATAACCTCACGTGCTAGGACATTTAAGTATATTTCTATTTTTCATAATATGAATAAGGCTGGTGTTATCATGAACAAGTTTTAACCACGGATCATTTGGTCTAGTAGTATGTATTTTACTTTAGATACAAAAGGTTTCGAGATCTTTGTTTGTAACATTTTATATGATATAAAATGTCTTAGGGCTCTCTCAAACAAAAAATAAATAAATAAGTAATTTTTCTTTTTCTTTTTGCGTCTTTTTCAATTGTCTACAGGTGCTTTGTACCTGTCCGTAAATGTTATAGAGAAACAAAGAGAAGAAAGAAATACTATAAACTGTCAAAAATTTCCGTTTAAATAATTTGCTTAATTTTTATTATAATTACTTGGTCTGGTGAAGATAATAAATAATTATAACAAATCTTTCTTTAGCGCCTTAAGTTTTAAACGAGAAGACAATTTAGTATGATGAGATGTAATGAAAACAATAGATAAATATAATAAAAATTTCTTCTCTAAAAGTTTAAATTATTTTTTAAATAATGAGGTAATTTAATATTGTCACTGAGAGAATCCAACAAATCATCACACAAGATGAAAGTTTAGATTACCCCTTTTACGTTAAGTGAAAAAGGAATTTCTCATTCTCAATTCATCAATATATATGACCTAGAAAAACAATAAATCCAAGAGGAAAATATAAAAGTAAGAAAAGGAAAACTAAAAAGGGAAAGTTTATGACAATTTAATTTATAGTATGTTTCTTAATTCTGATGACAATTGAATTACCAACGAATTTAACGAGATATATTTTTTCATGAGCTAAAAAGTAGCAAGCAAGAAAAACTAAGATGATAAATGGGTAATTTTGTTTTACCACCAGAAAAAAGGGGAAGGACAACACATTTTTGGACGTCGTGTCTGATTTGGTGGCAAAATTCAAATTTCGTCGCCATTTCTTGTCAAAGTAAAAAATATTAAATATTTAAATTCTTTATGATGTGGTTTATGTAATCTAGTTGTCTACACAAAAGAAGAACAAGTTCGTATCTTCTTTCTAAGGATCTTGCTAGTACTATAGTTTATAAAAAGAAACTTTATCACTTGCTTGGTGTGGATTAACTTGGTCTTACTTGTAGGAGAGGGAGTCTTGTCGGGGGTGAACACTATAATTTTTCAAGAAAAGTGTACATGAGGTATATAGCTCTCTTTATTCTAGTTTCTTGATGCATGTTGCATGTCAAATCAAGTTATGGAATTTTCGTGTGCTAATAAGAAAATGTATGGGAGTGGTTATGGAAAAGGGGTGCATAGAGTACGGGTATGGGGGTGTAGCCACAAGGGTAGGGTTTATAGGAGTTGGTGACAAGAGGGGGGTTGCAAACGGTATAAAAGTGGTGGTGCAACCGTGGTGATGGGGAAGGGAAAGCAAGAGGTATGCAGGCAGGGATGAGGGTGCAACCGTGCATAGAGGGAAAATGTAAAGTAGGGGTGGGGGTAGGGGCCAAGGGATGGTTTATAAGAATTCATTTCCTATCAAAATATCTATGGTGGCGATGGACATCCTAGATTGATTTTGGATAGGAATAGAATGATCACTTAAGGAATGGAATGACCTTGGGAATATAATGAACTTGGAAAAGGATATGTCATACTTTGTATGCTTTAGAAATGAAGACAAGAATTGATATATTAATTTTAAGCCCATGTTTGGTAATCACTATAACAAAGCGGTAATGTGAATGACTTATACTATATAAAATGATAAAAATGTCATTTTGTTGTTATAGATATATTATTGTATTAAAAATAAAAATAAGCATCATATCAATAATAATAATTAGTTTGAGGCATATTATTATTATATGTATTTATTTCTACTTTTATTGTTATTTATTTTATATATTTTTATTATGTAATATTTATAAGAATATTTTCAGTAGATTTGTATTATTATTATTTATTATATTGTTGATATTATTATATATACTATTAATAATATATATTATTATTATTACTATTATAATATTGTATTTATATTTATTATCATGCAATTCTCATTTTTCTCAAATACTAATTATTTATCTTATTTTTATTTTATAGTTACATTTATATTATATATTATTATTTAATATTATCATCATTATATTTATTTTAATATTTTGTATATGTTTATATTATTGTTTTCATTATTATTATTAATTGTATTGTTATTCATATTTATTATTATTATATATTATAGCAATATTATTATTATTATTATTTTTTACAAATAATAATTAATTTATTTTATTAATATTATTATTATTATTTATCTAATTTTTATATTATATTGTACATTAATATTTTGTATTATCGTCATTATAAAATATTTTATTATTTTGTATATTTTTATATTATTGTTTTCATTATTATTATTAACTGTATTTTTATTCATATTTATTATTATTATATATTATATCAATATTATTATATTTTACAAATAATAATTAATATATTTTATGAATATTTATTATTATTTATCTAATTTTAATTTTAAATTTATATTATATTGTACATTAATATTTTGTATTATCGTCATTATATTTATTTATATTATTTTATATTATTTTTGTTATTATTGTTGTTATTATTATTGTTATTCATATTTATTATTATTATCTATTATTTATTATATCTATTACTATTATTAGGTTATATATTGTTATTGTCATTATTATATTTATTTATAATTATTATTATTTATCTTATTTTATTATTATCATATCATATATTTAATATTATATATTATATTATTACAACATTTATTTTATTATTTTTATTTTTATTTTTTTATATCATTATAATAATATATAAATAATATTAAGTAAAAATAATAATTATATTAATAATTATGTTATTTGTATAGTTTGTAATATGTTATTGGTTATTTTTGCCACTTGAGGAATAAGTTCATTCCAAAGCACCTGGGAATGGACTATTCCTATGTGTTTTGTCAGGAATGAATATCCTCATGTTCGTGGGAAGAGGATTACCCAGAGAGTGAGATTTTTAAGTTCATTACTTTATACGAAATAAAACGGAGAATACCATTCTATTTCTAACTTATTTTCATATGCCAATCACTAACTAAGTTTTCTGGAAAAAAAAATATTACTAGTAATCCATAGTCTTTTAGTTATGTTGCATAGCAAGGAATTATTCTAGTCAACTAATAAAGAATGTTTTTTTGGAAATTTAAAGAAAAAAAGAATTATCAAATTGGACCAGCTAGTTGTGATGTTTTAGTTTCTTATTTTATGGTTGGGAAAGAGAAGCCACTATATTTTCTATTAGTTCCTCAATTTTCTAAAGATGCCTTGACTATTTTCATCTTTGTTATATAAAAAAGAGTTATTTTAATTAAAAAATTACTGTATAACCTCTTTAAATTAATAGAATTAAGACCATCTATATTATAAAAATTTTGTTAGACATTTATTGATAATTTAATAATTAATAATTTATAAAGATATTTTTTTTTGGCTTAAAGTTAAACATATAATTACTTCAAGTGACCAGATTAAGATTCAAAGTGCTATCGCTTTATGCATTTAACCAATTAATTAAGAGTTCATTAAACTATACATGATTACCAAAAATAGTCAACCCATTCAACTAAATTTAAACAAGTACTTACAATACATATTGAATCCAAAAAAATAGTATCTTGATAAACCAGTGAACGAACAGATGTGTAAATCCAGACAAACTAATATAGCAACGTCCGTAAACCAATAACTTGAATCGTGACTTTTATCAAACAGATTGAAAGCATTATAATAATATTAACATATGCAAAGACTATTGATGTTAATAGATATTAAAATATTATATATATATATATATATATATATATATATATATATATATATATATGTATGTATGATTCTTTATGTGATGAACAGAATTTGATGCAACAAAATTTAAATTTGTAATGATAGACTACGATGCAACAAGCGCTAGAATGTATAAACGAGTACAATAGCGTGAAACAAAAAATTAGAAAACCACGGAACTTACTTGACGTAAAGAAAAAATTGCATAATACAAAACTAGAACCAAGGCCTGAATTTAATTAAGCATCCTCGCAGAATACAACGGTTTGCGTTTAAAAATAGTAGCACTCCAAATTTCTAAACTTAGCGAACCAAATGGTGTTGAATCTCTCTCTTTTATACACTATGATGAACTACGAATTGGTGAAGAAATGAAAAGAATTATCTCCTGACTCTGGTTCTTAGGCTATTTATAGAAGATTAAAGTTATTGACCAGCTGCCTTTGGTGGCTTTTCAGACATGGAGGAACATTAGTAGGAAAAACTGTAGGACAGTTATTCAACTGTCTTTTAGCAGTTTTAATTTAAACTGTCTTTAATAATAATAATAATTATTATTATTATTATTATTTCACTTAACTAGAATAAAATTCTAGCCAAAAAAGACAGAGACACTTGGGCCCACGTCACAGAAATTCAACTTTCACAAAGTTGATTTCTTATATATTCCTCCTTTTTTAATCCACTAAATTTGAGCTTAATTTCTCATTCATTAACAACAATCCCCCGCATGAATGAAAATTAACTCGTCATAATGCAAGTAGACACAAGAAAGAGTTCAATTGAAAGATAGTTCATCGAGATAGGTAGTCAAAGACCTTAAACCTTCCCTAGTGAAAACCTATCGGATTTTCTTGCTAACCAGTGAACATGATGTATTGAACTATTCAGCTTTTTGTGTAAACCAAGACAACAGGAATCACAAAGTATCTCTCAAGACATTATTTGAGGTTCTCATTGTTGTGTTCATTTTGGCCCTGAACAACTCCCGATTTTTATGAGTACTCTTAGAGAATCCAGCCTTGGAGATTCTCCTAAGAGCGGCCCATTCCCTATTCATATAGGTGACTTCTTATTAGGAGTATCCTGCGGTACCCCACTTGGTTTTGTGTTTCCAAGATATAAGAGCCATTAAAAGTTTAAACTTAACCTAGACTTTTATCGGTAGCACTGGCTGCTCATCATAGGAATGAGTAGAGGATTTATCCCCCACAGTGCTTTAACTGAGTCACAGTTACATAATTTGGTTTTCCCTTTGAACCTACTTCTTGGGATCTCCAGTCAGCTAGGTAGGGTTTCCATTATGGCAACTCTTAAGATATAGGCTTAAGACTCATTCCTCTCGACGATTTATAGACTTGCTCTCTAGGTAAACCTTTTGTTAGTAGATTCGCAAGGTTAACCTTTGACTTCACATAATCAATAGCGATAACTCCATTAGAAAACAATTTTTTTACGGTATTATGTCTACGACGAATGAGTCTAGACTTACCATTGTACATACTACTTTGTGCTCTTCCAATCGCTGATTGGCTATCGCAATGTATACAAATTGCTGGCACAGGTTTTGGCCAATTCGGAATGTCTTCTAAGAAATGACGAAGCTACTCAGCTTCTTCTCCAGCTTTATCCAAAGCTATAAATTCAGATTCCATTGTGGATCTGGCTATGCAAGTTTTCTTAGAAGATTTCCACGAAATAGCTGCCCCTCCTAATGTAAAAACATATCCACTCATGGATTTTGTTTCTTTGGAGTCAGATATCCAATTAGTATCATTGTATCCTTCAAGTACAACTGGATATCTGGTGTAATGCAATCCATAGTTCACGGTATACCTCAAGTGCCTTAGAACTCTTATGATGGCAAACCAATGGTTCTTTCTTGGATTACTAGTATATCGACTCAATTTGTTGACCGCATATGATATATTAGGTCTCGTGCAATTCAGACATACGTGAGGCTCCCGATAATCCGAGAATACTCTAATTGAGATATTTATTCACCGGTATTTTTAGTTAAATGTAAATTTACATATGTAGGTGTCTTCACTGGACTTTTATCATATTTGTTGAATTTACATAGTGAGATTGAGATAAAACTAGTCCGTCAGATGTCCTGGTAATTTTAATACCTAAGATAACATCTGCTACACCTAGATCCTTCATATCAAATTTAGTTGTCAGCATTCTCTTGGTAGCCTTTGTGACAGTGTTATTACTCCCAATAATAAGCATGTCATCGACATATAGATAGACAATGACATATTTATTTGCAGTGTTTTTCACACAAACATACTTATCCCACTCATTAATTCTAAAACTATTTGATATCATGGTTTTATCAAATTTTTCATGCCATTCTTTCGAAACTTGTTTTAAACCATATAAAGATTTAACAACCTTACAAACCTTCTCTTCTTTTCCAGGAACTACAAACCCATCGGTTATTCCATATAAATCTCTTCATTTAAATCCACATTTAAGAAGGTTGTCTTCACATCTATTTTATGTATTTCCAAATTGTTTATAGCTGCAATAGCTATTAACATTCAAATGGAAGTTATCCTCGTAACTAGTGAATATGTGGTAAAATAATCAAGACCTTCCTTTTGCTTATATCCCTTTACTACAAGCCTAGCCTTATATTTCTCAATTGATCCATCTGTCTTCATCTTCCTTTTGAAAATTCACTTATACCCTAAAGGTTTATTTCCAGGAGGAAGATCTACCAGTTCTCATGTATGATTTTGCATGATGGATTCAATTTCACTGTTCACTACTTCTTTCCAATATGGAGCTTCAGGTGTTGACATAGCTTCCTTAAAAGTAAGAGGTTCTTTTTCTAACAAATATGTTAGAAAATCTAGACCAAACGACTTTGATGTTTTTTCTCTTTTGCTACGTCTAGGTTCTTCTTCATTCGTATTTTGTATAGATTCCTCATTTATACTATTTTCTTGATTATCATGAGACCTTTTCAATGTTCTTTGTTCTTGTACATTTTTACAAGGAAATATTTCCTCAAAGAAATAAGAATTCCTTGACTCTATGATAGTATTGACATGAATATTATCTATGTCTGATTTATGTACAAGGAACCGATATGCAGAACTGTTGTTTGCATATCCAATGAAGATTCCATCAATTGTCTTAGGTCCTATCTTAACCATTTTAGGAGTTGGAAATCCTACCTTCGCTAGACACCCCCCACACTCTTAAATACTGAAAAGAAGGTGGTTGACCTTTCCATAATTCATATGGTGTCTTATCCAATTTCTTGTGAGGTAGCTTATTGAGAATATAATTTGCAGTTAATATAGCTTCCCCCCACAAGTTTTGAGGTAGACCTGAATTTATCAATAAAGCATTCATCATTTCTTTTAAAGTATGATTTTTGCGTTCAACAATACCATTTTGTTGAGGTGAATAAGGAACTATCGTTTGATGGACAATTCTTTGTTCAACGCAGTATTCCTTGAAATGATATACATATTCTCCTCCTCGATCACTTCTCAATACTTTGATCTTCTTGCTTAGTTGATTTTCAAATTCATTTTTGTATTGTTTAAATACTTCTATAGCTTGATCTTTACTTCGAAGTAAATAAACATAACAAAATCTTGTGCAATCATCTATAAAAGTAATAAAATTTTTTTTTCCACCTCTTGACTGCACAACCTTTAAATCACATATATCACTGTGAATTAAATCTAAAGGTTCTAAACTTCTTTCCACTGATTTAAAAGATGTTCTATCCAATTTGGCTTCCACGCAAACCTCACATTTTTTATGTGAATCCAAGTTCATTTTAGGTAATAAACCAACATTGACAAGTTTAGGTAATGAATTGAAATTCACATGTCCTAATCTATTATGCCATAAATTAGGTGATTCCAACATGTAAGAAAAAGAGTTATTATTATTAGCTTCAACAGTTACAATAGTTGGTACAACATTGGGAACAATGGTCATTACATTCAATTTAAATAGACCGTCACATAGGTACCCTTTTCCTACATACATTCCATTCTTAGTTAGTACAAACTTGTCAGATTCAAAAATTAACTTAAACCCATTCTTGCTCAACAGTGACCCAGATACTAAATTCTTCTGTATATCTGGCACATACAGTACATTGTTGAGAGTGAGTTCTTTTCCCGAAGTCATCTTTAGGATCACTTTCCTTGTTCCTTGCACCCTTGATGTTGAAGAGTTCCCATGAACAATGTTTCCTCAGTAGTTGCTGCTTGATATGTAGTGAACATTTTCCTTTCAGCACATACATGACGAGTAGCTCCAGTATCTACCTACCATTATTTAGGATTTCCAACCAGATTGACCTCAGATATCACAGCGGACAAGTTTATGTCAGAGACGTTGTCAACCAGGTTTTCCACTTTAGTCACATTGGCTTGAGGATTCTTCCCCTTATTGGAGTTGCCCTGATTTTTACGGTTTCGACAATCTTTGGCCCGATGTCTAGTTTTGCCACACACATAGTAGTACTCCCAGTGAACTTCTTTTTCTTATTGTCGCCACCAGTTTGACCTTGTCCAGAGTGTTTTCTCCTCTTGTTGTTGGAATTACCTTGTTCCACAACATTTGCCTTGGACTCCATATAATGATTTCCAACCTTTTTTTCTGAGAGTCAGTTATCCTCCTCAATCCTTAGCCGTACTATCAAATCCTCCAACCTTATTTCCTTGCGTTTGTGTTTTAAATAATTCTTGAATTCTTTCCAAGAAGGAGATAGTTTCTCAACAAAAGTAGCCACCTGGAAACATTCACTCAGTTACATGCCTTTCGCATGAATCTCATGCAAGATAAGTTGAAAATCTTGGACTTCGCTCATCACAGATTTAGAATCTATCATCTTGAAATCAAGAAATTTGCCTACCACAAATTTCTTTGTGCCGACATCTTTAGTCTTGTATTTCTTATCGAGAGATTCCCACAAGGCTTTAGCAGTTTTGATTGGGCTATAGACATTATATAAAGAATTGTCCAATCCATTGAGAATATAATTCCTGCAAAGAAAGTCTGCATGTTTCCATGCGTCAACAGTAGCGATAGTTTGCATGTCTAGATTGTCACCCAACTCAGGTGCATTTCTTGCAGAAATCTAGCCAAACTCAAGGTAGTCAAATAAAATAGCATTTTTTGTTGCCACATTTTAAAATCATTTCCATTGAATTTTTCTGGTTTTTCACCATGTCCAATGGGGGCAGGAGTAGGTGTCATGAAAACAGGAGTCATAAGATTGACTGGTGGTGCCATATTTCCAATCCCAGAATTTTGACCAGTTTCAATTTCAGGGGTGTTAGTTTTTTCAGTTGACATTTTATTATTTTCCTAACCAAAGGAAAAACAAATCTATTAGAATAGGTTTATACCTTTTCTAACAAACCCACACTGTCTTTTAAAGACAGACTCCTAATATACTGTATTTTCCAATACAAACTCGTTTTAAAACCCATAATTTTAAATATCAAGAATGATAAATTTAAAGATCACTCTTTTACATAAATAATAGACAAATGAGTAAAATCAATTCTGAGTAAAACCAATTTGTTAATAAAAACTGATACAAATCTACAAGATTTCCAGACCAAATTAAATTATGAATTCAACGCAGAACACAAACATACACAACACGTTATTTAGAACTTTATTATGCGAAACAAAATTCTAACTGAATAGGCTAATGCAGAGAACGTGCACAACAGTACGGGATTAAGTCTTAAGTTGATAAACCAGTAAACGAACAGATGTGTAAATCCAAACAAACTAATATAGCAACGTCTGTAAACCAATAATTTGAATCGTGACTTTTATCAAACAGATTGAAAGCATTATAATAATATTAACATATGCAAAGACTATTGATGTTAATAGATATTAAAATATTTATATATATATATATATATATATATATATATATATATATATATATATATATGATTCTTTATGTGATGAACATAATCTGATGTAAGAATATTTCTCTTAAGTGGGCTACCGTTAATTACTTTTGGTTTTATAAAATAGGCTGAATATCTGATTCATAGAGACTGGGTTGTGATCATATTACTTTTAAGCCTACCTCATAAATCCGTATACGGTTAATTGTGTGTAGGCCTTATATTCTGACTAAACCTTTTATGGGAGGGCCTGTTAGAATAATTATAAATATATGGCTAGGTACCCTCTCCTGCTCTAACCCTAAACTAATTGTTCCCATAAACGTTAGTTGTTCCTGGATAGAGCAAGGAAAAGGAAGATCTCGTCAGTAATCGGGTAACGATTACAACTTGCTTTTATGTTTTATCATGCGTCAAACAGGTATGTGATTCCGCTGCTAATTATAATTATATTTATTATGCTGCAAAGTCATATATATTGGAATACATATATTTTATATGTGCTTATATGTGGTATCAGAGCCAATTATGTATGATTTTCAGCCATTAATTGGTAATACTTGTTTGACTATGTAAACTATGAAAGTTCTTAATTTTAATTCATGATTATTGATTGTGTTTCATGAAATTGATTTAGAGCATTCATAAACCTCCTTTTGCTCTTTCGTTTGATATATGTAACATGTTATTTATTGTGATTAGTATGTTACTATATAAGTTTGAAAGATTGTGTATTGAATTTTCAAATTTCTTGAGTATATGCATTTTTCTAGTTGAAGATTGTTGTTGGAAATTACTTGTATGGTCGTAAAGATTAAAATCCCTAATTTTTAGTTTAAATCCGAGACCTACTTGCATGATTTGATAAAATATAACAATTATTTGATGAAATTGATATAAAAAACATTGGATTAGAATATTTATTTGCAAAAATTAGATCATATTTGAAGATTTTGCATGATGGGTTAGTTTTTGGGCTTTAACGGGCCGCACGACCTGATATAGAGGTTGAAGACGACTTATGTGACTTAGGTTTATATGTAATACACTTCTGTTTGTTTCAAAACTTGTCGCCGTAACAGTGGTTGAGTGCATGCATAAGGTTCAAGAGTTTCATGGGATTGAGTCTCTGTACAGAGTATCATATAATATAACTGTTATTTTGTTAAATGTTCCAGCTACTTTAACAAACAGGACTGTTCCTTTTTTTTTATATATTATATTATCAATTTGGCTCAAGTTGAAACAACAAAATTGATCTTAGAGATTGACGTCTTTAATGGTCATATGTATGTCTCGAGTTCGATTTTGGTTAGGCGCACAACTGCTTATTTTATTTTTAAAGCCCTTGGGCTGAGAAGACATATATGAATTAGTTCGTTCTTGTTGAATAAGTGTTTGGGGCTGTTCGTTACAGATATTAATAAGACCACTTTGTCATAAACACCTTTGTAGCACTGTTGGTTAAGTGCCTTAATCTTAGGCAGATGGTCATGTGTTCAAACTTTACTAGAGGCGTGCATTATTGGATTCTATTTTTGCTTTGTTGCTGTTTCTAACGGGTAGACATAATTTAGATTTTTATGTACAGCTTTAGTTCAAAGGACCTGAAGTAGCATACTAGTTGAAACTTTGGGATAAGATTCTATCCACTTAGTTTGTACAGGTTCGAATCTTGGTGGCTGCATGTGCAGAACATCATTTTAAAAAAAATAAAAAATAAAAAATCTTTAGCAGCTAGGTATCAACTTCATTTATAAGTTCTCTATTCCCTCATAAATGAGCTAAGAGCTGTTACTTTACCGGTGGGAGTTATTTCTTTTGATTTTAGGCCTTCAAATTAAATAGCACAACTATACATTCTTAGTTTTAGAAAGAAGGGCCTTGGTTGGCTAAAGTGATTTTATTGTAAACTAAGTATTGTGAAAATCATGTAAAACCAAATAACACCTTATTTTAGGTAGGAAGAGACATGTTTTGGTTAGAGGATATTTACTAAAATTCTAATAGTGTAACCTTTTACGCATACCAAACAAAGCCCTTATCATTTTTGCTTGAAAATAAGCTTAATTGTTTCATCTCCTTATTGAGATATTATACTGTGTACATAATTTTTCATGGTACTATTAAATTGTGGCCAAATGAATTGGAATTGATTTTAAATCATTTTGGGCCTCTGAATTTAATGAAAATTTGTGATTTTTCTCAATTCAACTTGGAATTTTATGTACTTCCTCTATTTATATTTTATGTGCATCAAATGTGCTCTACTGATTTTATATATAATATGTTCAAATTTATTGTAGAATGCAATTTTATAGTGATCGTAGAGACACATTATATTGAAGTGTTTCATATTGTGTGATTAATTACATGCATGATAGTTTCATTTATGTTAGGCACTAGTTTTCCCAATGAGTTAACAACATATGTTTGATTGGGCGAAATTCACCAAAGTGACTAGTCTAATTAAATCTATGACTTTTCTCATATTGGTTGGGAAACTACCATAGTAAAGTGCTCAGTGATCACCCAAAGGAGGTCATTATATGACTTTAGCCAGGTAGCACAAACATAAAGTATGGGTCTAGATTATACTATTGTTAGGGAGTTCAATTGCCCAAAGGTGATTGATCTTTTCTTTCAGTAGGATGATCTTATTGACACTTTATGTTAAAAGGGTACCTATTTACATGTTATGTTTCCTGCCCAAAGGTGGGGGATGTAATGATGTGCCTGGGCTCTTTTGTTTGAAGTGCTTACTTTGTAATGGAACATGTATGCTTATTGTTTGTTGACATTGCATTCTTTCCTTGAATAGTTTCTCTTGCTATTAATAATGTGAGCACTATTTCTAGTTCTTGAATAAACACAATTTTAATAAGTTAAAGGTATACATTAAGTTGATCCTGGGGATAGTTGAACTTGACTTAGCCTTGGATTCTGATGCACTTATTGCTTTAACTGATTAGAATAGTTATGAGGGAAACACAAATGTTATATGCGTTGAGACCTAATGGGTGAACTTATGGCTATGAAATATGATAAGACTAATACCTCAACATTTAAAGGTTATGCTTCTAAGAAATGTCGGGGTTCTAAAAAAGGTGGTAAGGGTCATAATCAAAAGAGGAATCACAATGTAAGAGGTCCCAAGTTTGCTGCATTTGAAAATGAATGTTACTTCTGTAAGTGAAAGGGTCATAAAAGAACTGATTGTGTTAAGTACAAATCATTGTTAGAGAAAAGAAAGTTCAATACGATAATTTACTAGCCTATGTTTGTTTAAAATCTATTTTTAGTTGATGTTTTGTCAAATATTTGGTGGATTGACAGTGGTGTAAACAAACTGAGACCAAGTGAATTAGAGTCCGGAATTAAAGTTGTGAATACTTTTGTCATTGAAGTTGAATTCATAGGGTCTATTAGTCTATGTCTAAAGACTAGTTTTCAACTTATTTTGAAGAACATTTTATGTACTGTTTTTAGACAAAATTTAATCTATATTTTCGTTTTGAACAAGTTTTGTTATATTTTAACTTTGACAATGACAAAATGAAATTGGTTTTAATTCCAAAATTATTGGTGAATGTATTTTATCCAATAGTTTTTATCAGCCACCTTTATTCTCAGAAAATTTCTATGACTATTTTTTCAAAAAATTTTCTTTTGAAACGAGCTTAATTGAATAAACTTCTTCTTTACTGTGGCATAAATGATTAGGTCATATTTCTAGAAGAAGGGTTAAAAGACTCACTAAAATTAATATTTTCTTTCTCTAAATTTTGATTATTTTGAAACTTGTCTTGGGAGCATTAGAGGTAAGCTCACTAATAGTAAATGAGAATAGGCTACCCATAGCTTTGACTTTTTAGAAGTAATGCATATGTCAGTGGACCTTATTCTATTACATTGTGTAGTAACAAGTTTTGTTGCATTTATTGATGACTTCTCTCGTTATAGATTCCTTTATTTGTTTAAAGAGAAATATAAAGCTACTGTTATATTTAAACTCTTTAAGACTAAGGTAGAAAACCATTTGGGAAGGTCATCAAAACTGTAAGATCTGACTGGGGAGATAAGTACTTTGGTAAACATTTGGTCACTGGGCAGCATATAGGACCGTGTACTTACAAGATTGTGGGATTATTGTCCAATATACCATGCCTTATAGTCCTGTACAAAATGGTGTAGACGAGAGGCGAAATCGCACTTTCAAGGATATGATAAGGAGTATGATGAGTGTCACTAGTCTACTATATCTTTTGGGGTGAAGCCACTAGAACTACTTCCTACACTCTTAACTGTGTTACTAGCAAGTTTGTTCCTAAAACTCATATTGAACTTTGATTTGGGAAGAAAAGCCTAGCTTAAACTATTTTTATGTTTTTGGTTTTTTCTATTGATGAGTTTGTTCTTTCTAATAAGGAGAACATTATTTGTAGACTTTGAATATGTGTATATACATTGAAGCGATATACCTTGAGATCAGTGGGAGTAAGTTAATTTCCTGATATTGTATGTTGAGGACATTTTGCTAAGCTACAAATCATTAAGGTATGCTTTGTAAGTCTAGTATTTTCAAGACTTTCAACAAGAAGGATTTTGGAGAGATCTCTTGTGTTCTTTGTATGCAGATACACCAAGATAGGTCTTGTGATCTTTTAGATCTATCGCAAAAGGCTTATATTTATGGAGTTCTTAAATGGTTTAAATGGAGAACTGTAGACCTCATGATATCCTTTTGTAGAATATTTTCTTTTATGGGATTTCCATCCAGAAAATATAATGTGAATATTATTTGGAAGCATAATTAGAATATCTCAGTATAAATGCTATTAAAGTTATAATTCAGCATATGAGTTTTATGTTCTAAATGGATCTCCCATAGTTTATGAAAGAAATAAGACTTGATATATATTCAATTGTATTCTCCAAATTAATACATACAATAGCCTACCCAAAAGGGGTCATTGTGTATCTCATATTGGGGTGGATGAAAAGTGGTAGTGAAAGTGAGTAGTCAAAGAAATTTCTCTATCTAAAGGGATTTATTTATGAGCTTGTGCATGCTTTACTGGTTTGAGAGAATGCATGCCTTAAAGGGATTTATCTGCCTAAAGGTGATTAACTTCTTGAATGTTGTGTATTTCTCTTATTCACCTTCATGGTTGGGATAATTATAGTATGTTGTACCCTCTACCCAAACGAAAAGTTATGATGATACACTTGGGTCTCAGATATAACTTATTTTTATTGGGAGCTATTATAATTACCCATATTCTAATCTAGTTTCCCTTATGAACAACTGTCATGGATTTGACGAGAAAATGGAGACATTGTTACTAAGAATATAAAACAAACTCAATGCTTGTTGATCTTCTAATTAAAGGTTTGAGATCATAATTTTAAATAGCATGTTGAGATATGGGTATTATGGAGTCCATGACATAAAGAGATCCATGAGACGTGTACCATATGCTAGTGTTATTGAGAGCTTGATAAATATTCAAGTGCGCACTAGGCTTGGTATTGGTTTTGTATATAAGTGTTCTACTGTTTTTTGATGCTATTGACTAGTGGGAATTTTGGATTTTCATGAATTGTCAAATATTCTCATTATTGTGTGTTTTGTTTTGCACTTTTGTGCATTTGTGGAATAACGTATATTGTTTATATTTTATAACATACTTGATTATTCTGTGAACACTCATATGTATATTGAAGGTCTTGGTTTGGTGTCCATATTGATAAGACCATCTATTGAGTTTAAATATCTCCATAAGGATACCATTTTGATTGGAGATATACATTCTTTCCTCTGGCCTATTGACTGCCATTTTGGGAGGACATGAATGATATGCATTCTTTCCTTTGGCCTATTGACTGCCATTTTGGGAGGATATGAATGGTAGATTTCCTTGGCATATCGACCGCCAATTTTAAGGAAATCATGTTGAGGACTGACGAAGAAAGAGCACATTTGATCACATGTTGGTACTGCTTTCTTGCTACACTGCCGTATATTAATCCATGTCAATGGGATTGTTGGCATTTGTAACCATGGAAGGTCCTTTGTCTATATGGAATACTATGATCACCATGATTCGATGTTTGATAATCTTGTTGGACAGGATTGCGTTCGAGGTGTTGTTTTATGAATCAGGGTTTTTAAAATTGTGGCCACATTAAGTTTACTTATTCAGCCTAATAAATATTTTCAAAATATTTTTAGAAACAAACAAAACAATTAACGTTGCCCAAGTGGGAGACTGTAAGATTATTTCTTTTAAGTGGGCTACCGTTAATTACTTTTTGTTTTATAAAATAGGCTGAATATCTGATTCATAGAGACTGGATTGTGATCATATTATTTTTAAGCCTACCTCATAAATCCGTATACGGTTAATTGTGTGTAGGCCTTATATTATGACTAAGCCTTTTATGGGAGGGCCTGTTAGAATAATTATAAATATATGGCTAGGTCCCCTCTCATGTTCTAACCTTAAACTAATTGTTCCCATAAACGTTAGTTGTTCCTGGATAGAGCAAGGAAAAGGAAGACCTCGTCAGTAATTGGGTAACGATTACAACTTGCTTTTATGTTTTATCATGCGTCAAACAGGTATGTGATTCCGCTGCTAATTATAATTATATTTATTGTGCTGCAAAGTCATGTATATTGGAATACATATATTTTATATGTGCTTACATCTGATGCAACAAAATTTAAATTTGTAGTGATAGACTACGATGCAACAAGCGCTAGAATGTATAAACGAGTGCAATAACGTGAAACAAAAAATTAGAAAACCACAGAACTTACTTGACGTAAAGAACAAATTGCAGAATACAAAACTAGAACCGAGGCCTGAATTTAATTTAGCGTTCTTAAGACTTATTCGTCTCCTGCTGATGCTCACGGACACTGACGATAACCTCCCAAGATACAACGGTTTGCGTTTGAAAATAGTAGCACTCCAAATTTCTAAATTCAGCGAACCAAATAATGTTGAATCTCTCTCTTTTATACACTAAGATGAACTACGGATTGGTGAAGAAATGAAAAGAATTATCTCCTGACTCTGGTTCTTAGGCTATTTATAGAAGATTAAAATTATTGACCAGCTGCCTTTGGTGGCTTTTCAGACATGGAGGAACGTTAGTAGTTAAAACTGTAGGACAGTTATTCAACTGTCTTTTAGCAATTTTAATTTAAAATGTCTTTAATAATAATAATAAATATTATTATTATTATTTCACTGAACTAGAATAAAATTCTAGCAAAAAAAGACAGAGACACTTGAGCCCACGTCACAGAAATTCAACTTTCACAAAGTTGATTTCTTATATATTCCTCCTTTTTTAATCCACTAAATTTGAGCTTAATTTCTCATTCATTAACAACATATCTAACCCAACACAGTCACTTATTATTTATGGTATCTTCAATTCTAAAATCAACAAACAACTTTCCATCTCAAAAGTCTTAAGAAAAGAGTTACAACAGCTAAAATCATAAAGCATTATGTGAGCATAGCAAATGGTGTTCTTCAAAAAAATGAAAAGAAAATAGTAGCAATGAGTTTTGAAAACATATGGTTAGTACGTCGGAGAAGGTTTTAAAATTTTAAAAGCAGAACATGTATAAAATGTGGTAAAGGGAAAATAATAATTGTTTGCTACACAATCATGAGAAACATATTTGTACTTTTTAGCTAATTATTAATTTGTAGAATATTTGATATCTACAACCAAACCAAACTGAGCATTTATTTCACTAGGTGGGGTCGACAATATTTGATACCTATACAATACAAAAAAATATTTGAATTGTATTATCATGTAATTTTATGCATAATATTAATTTAGCATATTGGTTCTACTATGATTAAGAACATTACTTATTATATAACAAATATAGGAAAACAATAAAAATAGAGAAATATAAATTAAGAACAAGAAATAAAAGAATACGAGATATGAGATTTATGTGGGAACCTATTTGAATGATTTAGAATAATAGGGACTTAGTTAAAAAAAAGTGTCAACATTAGAAACCATTTATGCAATTTATCCTTATTTTTTTATGACAAATGAAGAAAAATATTTACAATCATAGAAATATAAGCGTTTGCCATATATATTTGCAATTTAACAGAGTCTACGTGAATGGGTGAAGTGATATTCACTAAAATAGAATATAAAAGAATATTAGTATAGTCAACTCCAAATCCCAATTACAGTATATTCCTTCCTTTCTCACAAAAATAATCTTGTCTTTGCAAATCTTAATTACTCGTCTTTGAACTCTTAACTGATCACACATATACAGTGTCTTTAAGTTAATTTACCAGGGCCAATTAATGGGCCATGTCTATTAACCCAATCCTATGATTCTCAAACAAAGTTTACAAAAAAAAAAATTATCATTCAAATTATGGGGATCTGAAATCAGGTTAGATCATCAAAGGGACGAATAAATGAGACGTCACAATAATTTGTTTTGGAAACAAGGACCAGAATTGAATTTTTTTTGAAGAAATTGACGATCCTTTCCTTGTTTTTATTAACGCCTTTTCTTTTTTTCTTCTTTTTTGACGAAATTACTGCCTTTTCAAGATGAGAAAAACTATGGAATTTCTTATTTGAGTTTTTTTTTTTTAATTTCAATAATTAATTATGAACTAATAAATTAATAAAATTAAATTCATCTTTGAAAAGAGTGATTAAAATAAATTTAAGAATGAATAACTGAGATCTCAAAAGACTAAATTTAATGGTTCATCATTTAGTTTATCTTAAAAATGAGAAAATAAAAATAAAAAGAGAGAATCGTTCTACCCCGCGAGATGGGTTAGATCATTTTACCCGGCGAGATGGGTTAGACCATGTCAATTTTCTTTTATGACACGTCCAAGACTCCAAGTCAAATCCATTACTCAAATAACACGCTTCCAAGACACTTTTTGTTTTTTTGTTCAAAGCTTTCTTGACACATGGGTTGCTCAAATTTTCCACAAGCAGATGTCTTCGTTCCAACATTCATATTATTGCATGCACTATATATGTCCCTTGGTATCAAGCCATCTTTTCACACCACCCGGCTAATTGCCTCTTACATTTCTATGAAGATGGTGAGCGTCAGCATAGGAGAATGCATGGGAGCGACTATGTTTTCCATAGTTGTTATTGCTGTTAAGGTAGAAGATTGGTTCAAAAAGAAAGTAAGGCGAGCGAGAGAGAGAAAGAGAGAGTAAAGGGTTTGTATGCCTCATTATTAGTTACCTCCCTTGTAATGGATCACTTATATTTATAGTGAACTTTGAGTGACAAGAGATTGTCATGTGTATCTTGGTGGTTCTGTTGGGTCTATTATTGATATATTATTTCAGCACATTTTCACTTAAATTTTGTTAGTTCTTGAGTAATTTATGAGCAATTTGATTGGTTTTTTGTTTGATTTGCGGCGTAGGTGATTTCCATGAGAAAGTCTAAGTTTTGAGGCAAAGATTGAAGAGAAATGGCAAAGGATTAGCTTTTATGCAACTTGTGGCGCAATTGAAGAGAAATCAGAAGTAGCGCAGTCATAGCGCAACTGCGCAACATCGCATTAAATTTAAGGGCAATTTTATAAAATGGCGCAAAAAGAAGAGAACCCTAGGATAAAAAGAAGAAACACACGATTGTAAAGGAGCAGATAGTTGATCAGACGAGTTACAGTAAATGATTTCATGCCTTGAACGAAATATTAACCCTACTTGTCTTGAAACCATCTTCATATATATATATATATATATATATATATATATATATATATATATATATATATATATATATATATTTAATAAAAGGAGGGGTTGTTCCGTCCGGAAATTTTATTAGTATTAAAAGAAATATACAAAAGTAGAGGGGGACATAAGGCCGGAACCTCCACGGGATTGGGGTATTTACATGCCCCAAAAGCCAAGCTAATCTAAAAGGAACACAATTTGTTCTTTTTTACAAGAGCCTAAACAAAAGATAATGATAAAAACAAGTACACAAGAATGATGATCCACGTGAGCATGCATGTGCTATATATATTTTTGTTGTTTTTCCTTTTGTTTAGCAAAACTTATGATCTATCATATATGTCTCTTTACTCATATAAGCACATGACAAATACTACGACATATTTGTCATTGTTCATGATACGATACATAAGCAAATTAATCATGTTTAGGGTTCTAAATCATATATGATCTAACTCTGATACCACATGTAGAATTTATTCATGACACTATCGTGATTCATGATATCATAAAATCTCCAATTTTAAATATGAATTTAGAACATCAAATCTAAAAGATGAAAAGCACACCTGTTAGCGCCATGGAATCTGATGAATTTTTGTGCAACGTATTGGGTCTTCCTCTCTATCCCCTTGCTTTCTGGCAGTTTTCAATCGGACTAACTCAGGATGTAAGATCATTTTTTAGTGCAAGGGTTAGAGGGGGGACTTAGCACAAATAAGAGTTCTACTCGGTCTTCCCATCACGGGGTTCAATAAAACAAATAGCCTACACTTAACTGTCCAACTAGACTTTTTATAACCAAGATGCTGAGCCCAATAATCGTATGATCACATATGGGCTTACCACTTAAGAATTATCCATCAACCCATTTTATGAAAACCAAAATAATTAATTAATGTAAGCCCACACTTTATAAAATTTTTCCAACAAAAGATGCTTACTTCATACTATTTGGAACAAATGAATTCCACAAAATTTTGTGGAATTCATTTACATATCCAAGTTTTTTTGTTTGGTTGCACCTTTTAAAAAAATTACAAATCCAAGATTTGTAATTCTTGGATTTGCACAAGCCTTATTCAAATCTGAGCCTAAGAGGTGGAATTTGTAAATTCACGTTTTCTAATTCTGTTGCTAATCTTTTGAGGACAAAACTACCCTCATGTTAAAGAAAAAAAAATAAATGTCTTTTTCACTCTTCTTCCCTACTCTTTTCTCTTATACCAAATTCATGACAAAACAAGAAAAAAAGCTAACTTGTTCCATTCACTCCTCTTTCAAGTATTCGTTTGATTTTTCTTGGAAATTTATTCGCGATATCTTTTCTGTTATGTATTATTCTTCTTGTTATTATTATAGTACTATTATGTTGTTGCTGTTGTTGTTCCTTCTTATTTTTAAGGTAATAACATGTAATAATTATCATACCAACTAAATATTGGCCAAACTCTCACTTAGCAATAGTTTACTATTTCATTTGCCTTCTAATTGACTTCTCCAATATCTTTTCTATGGTTTGTGGATTTTCTTAATTGTTTACTAGTGTATATATGTTGTTTATATGAATTTTTCACCTCGTTTACAACTAAAGGACGGATTCATAATTATTTTTGTAATGGTGAATTAATGTTTGAATTGGATGAATAATTTACATTAGTTAAACCTCAAGTTATTTTTTCATGTTAAACTTATGGTTGAACTTAAAGTTAGTATGATTATTTTATGATGTTTAACTTTTTTGAAAATATTTCTTTGTTTTTTATTTTTTATTTTGGAATTTTATGATAGTACCAGAGATCAATAATGGATTGAGAAGATAACACTTATATAATAGCCTGATTTCCATTGAATAAAAGAAGGGTATTGAAGTAAAATACTATTATTAATTTCAATTTCACATGTGTTCCAAACATAATTTGGATTTACAAATAATAGAATTGACTTAATATTATTTTTCAGTTGCAAATAAGAAAATTCATTTATAAATGAATTACTTATGAAATTCATTTATAAATAAAATAAATTTCACATATGAATTGACTCCAAACACTATGTAAATAGGCAGTGTATTAGGAAACTAACAGATTAACTATCCTTTGACAAAGAAAAATGGACTATAAATTAGGACAAGTGAAAAAGAAGAACGAGCCTATCTTTATGGCACAAATTAGAGAGTATAAATAACAAGACGCTACAATATGATAGCCAAAATTAAAAAATGTAGGTCAAAAAACCGATACTACTCCCATATTAAGTTGTTGGTTCTCGATTTCAAACACAAGTAATTGCCTTCAGCTATGGATAGAAGATTGCAAATTCTTTTTGTAGCAACATCCTAACTTCAGTCTCTTATATTTATTATAAAACAAATAAATATACGGATTAATTGATCTCTTATGATCTTAGTTCTGGTTAAGCAACATAATTTTACTGCACTTCATCCACTATGCGATACAACAATATAAATATACAGTGAGAACCATTTTGATAGTTATGGACTCTCTGTTTGCATGCTTAAAAGAAGGCATTTGGAAAACATTATGATAAGATAATGCATGCTACAAAATATACACGTGACTCTGCTAAGCGGAAGTTTTTTCTATCGGGATCTGCTCTATTGTTAGTTACTTCTTTGGTTTCTGTGTTCTTAATAATGTACCACATAATTTAATAGATCTTTTAGATCATGATCAACCGGGTGAAAAATTCTCGTGTTTTGTAATAATATAGTCTTTGTGACAATACTTTCAAGTTCCTAATACAATAGCTCTACCTCCTGTTTATCCACAGAAAAAAGACAATTAAATTATAATATTGACGAATTTTACTAGACATGTTTACTTTTCCTGAGTAAGAAGTAGGGAGAAAACAAAATTAAATGCTCAAATATTATGAGGTAATTTACTGAAATGGTTTTAGATCTTTTTTTTTTTTGACATTTAAGTCTCTTATCTTTTATTTTGGACAAAATGGTCCTTTATCTTTCATTTTAGTGACAATCATTAGTCCTTAAAGTAAAATTTGTCAAAAAATTACGTTAGTGAGCACGTGGATGACACGTGACCTCAAAATGTACAAATCTTTAGGGGTAAAATTGTTACGTGGTAAAATATAAGTATAAAATATTTCCCAAAATTGTCACACGGTAGTTCTCAACGTGTCATTTACGTGTTCACTAACGTTATTTTTTCACAAATGTTGCTCCAAGGACTAACGAATGTTACTAAAATAAAAGATGAATGACCATTTTGTCCAAAATAAAAAATAAGGGACTTAAATGTCAAAAAATGCAAAAATCTAGGACTATTTCGTTAAATTACCCAATATCATGCATTTCTTTTGCTGTATTGCTAGATTTTTACTTGAAGTTCCTCTCGTGTCTTTAACTTGATGTATATCTTCCTATTTCTTTCAAGGAAAGAAGACATAATTTTCACAATAACGAAATAATCCTTCCAGAAAAAAGTATAAAGAGTGACAGCCAAATAGAAGACATAAACTGTCGAAAACGATATATCTTGTCTTTTCTAATCAGTAAGCAACTTCAATGCGTAAGAAACTAGTCAATTACAATAAAAGGAGGCATGTCCCTCTGTACATCGTGTAGGTCATACCCTTTAGACAAGAAGAAAAACAATTTATTTATTTACAAATGCAAAATTATTTTTTGTTCTATATACTTGTTTTTGGATATATGAGAACCTTACTAGCGGAACTCGACCACCAACTGGTAAACTCCCGGATATAACAGTGCACTCCCACGTATGTACTAAATCAGTCAAGGGCATATCAGAACTCCAGAGTAATAGGGAGTGTTGAACTCGCAACCTCGTACGAGCTATTTTATTCTCACTACCGCTGGACCATACCCCTAAGGATAATTCCTAATAAGCCATAGTAAGTGTTATCTTCTTCCATAAGTTGGTCTTTTTCTTATATTTCTGATTTCTTTGAGGATAATATTTTTCTTTTTTGCTAGTTGAAGAGTTTAAGTTTCCTTCTTTTTTGCTAGTTGGTCGTTTAGGCCCCTAATGCTAGTTGTCACTCACAATTTTAAGTCAGCATGCAATTGTTTACAAGGCTAAGGCGGGTTATGGGGTCCCAGGTTGGGGCATTTCATAAATTATTTTGATTTTGCATCAGAAATGAAACTATTTTCTCATCTTCCATTATACCCTTGGTATGACGATAAAGACAATGTGAAAGTTGTTCTCTAACTACTTCTTGGACGACGATTGACGGAAATGTGTCAAATAAAGACGGAAGGAATAGGCTCCTGATATAATTGATCCCTAATCTTTTAAGCATATGTTATTTCGGTTGGGAATTCATCCACCATATTGCTCCCTTGATTTTTTTATCATTTATTCTTTGGATATTAGGCGCTTGTATAGTTGCATGCTCATTTTAGGGTCATCATTAGGAATACTAATAGGACGGGTACCAATCAAAATTTGTGAACTTTAATTTGAATCCGAGCAGACTATTTTTTATGAAATGCAAACTCGAAATCCAAATGTATTTACGATACTTGAATCCAATAGATATTGAAAAAAAAAAAAGAATTTCGGGTATTCGAACCTGCAACTGATAATGAAAATAAACATCTACCAGAAGAATCAAAATCAGCACATTTATATCCAACAAGATAATAAAATCTGCTAAAACGGTGAGGATTGACTATCAAACCGATAAGCCACATGAAAATTGATCCAAGGTGATCCAGCAAATGATAGAAAAGATGAAGAAATAAGCCAAAAAAATAGTGAGGAAAAGAGGTCGTCCTTGGGTCACGTTACTACACTAGAAGGTTTATATTTTTAGGATAAATCCAATATGATCCTACTTATAAGATGAGTTACTCATTATCAAAAAATATAAAAGAATAAAAAAAAGTGGACCCTTTGGCATTATCTTTATCACTGTTTTAATAATATCGAATTCTTCAGAACAATTACAATTTTACACTAACCAACTTTTACCTTGCAATCTTGCAACATTTTTTTTTTCTTTTTTGATTCAAAGAGAGGCTTAAGTCAGTTGTACACAACGAGAATTGATCTCGGATCTCTCGCATACAAAGTGAGAACCATAGTACTAGAGCAAATGCCCAGTGGTAATCTTGCAACAGTATTTTTGAACTTAACAAATCTAAACTTTCAGTTCTAAAATGATCAACAAATAAGGATATTTTTTTTTTCTTCTTTCAATGTACATGGGTTGAGGTATTATACTAGCATGACAATAGACAACAGTACTATATGTTGTACGTCAAGTAATATCGCCATATAATACATGCATTAGGCCATATTAGTATAATTTATATTTTGGGATAAAAGATTTTGAAACCACATAACTTGTTTTCCATAAAAATATTTAATAGTTCAAAAGACACTCACTAATAATCCTTCAGGAATTGAATAATTGTCTATGAAACACGCTTTGACTTTTGTTGCATGGCAAGGAATCATTCTTGTCAAAGTATATGGGTTGTATTTGGCCTAACTTTTTGACACTTAAAAGTATTTTATGTGAGTTTAAAAATTGAGACTAACATGTATGGCCCATTTTTGAAAGTATTTTTAGGTAAAAGCTAAAAAATAATAAGCTCTAAATTGGAGCTTTTCAAAATAAACTTTTGTAAGATGTTTTTACACAATGCCAAGAAAGTTGTTTTGTTTTTATTTTTTTCTCAAATATATCCCTTCTTATTTTTAAAGTCTAATATTATTCTTAAATTTTTTAAAAGTTCAGCATTGCCCAATATAGGCCAAACAGCTTTTGTTGATGGGGAACATGAACCACAAAAGTTCATGAAAAAATAGAGAAAATCAAACTGAAGAAGAAGAACTACTAAACCTTCTCAAGACTCTACTTTGGAGCCTTAAATCTTTGAGCATGGATGTGTTATGGAGGAGTATTATATATGATTGTGAAGATCTCATGGCATACTACAAGTTCATAACAAGAATCGGCTTCAATCCTCACCTAGAGATAAATTTCTAGTTGCCCAAAGTTTACCATTTATTATCTTTTTATGTTGTGAATAGTACTGTTATTATGAATAGTACTACTTTGTTAGTTTTATCCCACATAGGAAGTTTAGCAAGTTTTTAGGCTCAAGTGTTCATATAAATAGATAACTCCCCTAACTCATTAGATACACTTCAATCAATATAAAACTAATATTGTTTACTTCCTCTCTATCATTTTAGAGTTGTAATATTTAAAGTTTTCCTTGTATCAAGGACGTTTTACTATAACGAACCTAGTTTTTCGCTTCCGTTCTGTGTCAGTTGGCACCAGAGCCAAGTTCGAGAGTCCTAGCTTAGAGGGTTGTAGTTGTAATTGAGTCGTATGCTTTGCACTTGCCACGTGTAGTGGACCCTGTGCATCAAAAAGCTTGATTGGTCGATTGAGTCGTATGCTCTGCACTTGTCACGTGTAGTGGATCCTGTGCATCAGAAAACTCGAAAGATTAAATTACAAAACCTATAAGCTAGAGAAGATGAAGTCCGGGAACAACGATGGCGACAATAGTGATAGCGGCGGCAATGGCGACAGTAATGGCGGAAATGCTGACATCAATATTGCTAGTAGCAACTATAGCAGAGGCAAAGTCGACCATCCTATTGACGGTGATCGAAAGATAAAGGCCTTTTTGGCGGCGTTAGAAGCCCAAGAAGCATGAGTGACCCATGAACTCTGCAAGATTCACGACTCCTGTGCTAACTTGAACTTAAATGCCAACAAGGTTTGTGTAGATAGTGGGATCAATCGTGCTAGAGAAGATGCATGTGGCCAACCTATCAATCAATGCAACCTTGTAGTTCGTCATAAGCAACCAACTTATGAAAATGAATTTAAAGAGGAGGCTTTAAATTATCGTAGATACAATCAAGAGCAAGTGGGATTCAGTGACAGATCTCAGCATCCTGATAAACATGGTTTTGCTCAACAGTGCATCTTCTATTCAAAATGCAGCATTCGCGAAAAGATGAACAACATTATTATTGACAATGGAAGCTGAGAGAATATTATTTCAAGAGCTTTGGTGAATCACCTAAAGCTACCCACTGAACATCATCCAACACCATATGAGATTGGGTGGGTCAAGAAAGAACCTTCAATCAAGGTCACAGAAGTTTGCAAAGTTTCTATTTCTATCAGAAAATCTTACCACGATGAAATTATTTGTGACGTAGTTGACATATGGATGATTGCCATATTCTACTTGGGGGGCCTAACGCATTTATTTTTTAGTGGAATGGAAATAAGATTGCTATGCTTTCGACAAACAAGGATCAACCCAAAGCTTCCAAAGTGGAGGAGAAATCTTTGCTCGATGTTGCCAATTCAACAAACGATTTTATCCTAAAATCAAAGGAGGCTAGAGAAGCTTTGACTATTATTGCGAAAGGAAAAGAATCCTATATAGGCAAAAATCTAAAAGAGGAACAACTCATAATAGAAACGTTTAAGGAGATCATTCCTATTGTGTCTCTGGAAGGAATCGAGTCCGATGCAAAATTCTCATCATTATTCAGGGAATCTGAATGTCAGCAGCTTACAGGAAAACATGTAGAATTTGGAGTAATGACTGATGCTTCAAGTTGTTTTGCAATGGGAATACATAATCCAGTTGAGTGGAAAATAGAGAAAAGTAAAAGTAGAACAATAGGAGATATATTATCTTATTACTTTGGAAAGTTTTACGGGAGTGGTGAATATCGAAGATGGTCATATGTTCGAAATTCAAAAGGCAGACGATGCATGCATGGATTAAAAAGTTTTACAGTTTGGAGGCAATCGGAACTAGTGATATCTTGTGGACCTTCAATTTCACAGACTTGTATGAGTACTTTTTGCAAGAGGATCCGATGTATCTAAACATTAACTCGAGGGTGAGTTTTTCTCAAGTGAGAGGGAATGATGGAGAACATGAACCACAAAAGTTCATGAAAAATAGAGAAAATCAAACTCAAGAAGAAGAACTACTAAACCTTCTCAAGACCCTACTTTGGAGCATTAAATCTTTGAGCATGGATGTGTTATGGAGGAGTATTCTATATGGTTGCGAAGATCTCATGGCATACTACAAGTTCATAACAAGAATCGGCTTCAATCCTCACCTAAAGATAATTTTCTAGTTGCCCAAAGTTTGCCATTTATTATCTTTTTATGTTGTGAATAGTACTGTTGTTATGAATAGTACTACTTTGTTAGTTTTATCCCACATAGGAAGTTTAGCAAGTTTTTAGGCTCAAGTGTTCCTATAAATAGAGAACTCCCTAAACTCATTAGATACACTTCAATCAATACAAAACTAGTATTGTTTACTTCCTCTAGCATTTTAGAGTTGTAATATTTAAAGTTTTCTTTGTATCAATGACGTTTTATTAGAACAAACCTAGTGTTTCGCTTCCGTCCTGCGTCATTTGTTCAATAGTACTTCTAACCAAAATTCTACTGCTAAAAGGTCTACAACTTAAAAACTAAAATTTCACAGTTAGCGTTTTGTTTTTTGTAATTTAAAGATATATTTTATATATATATACGTACATTTTATTAATAATCAAGTTTTTTTTTTTGGTCAAATTAATAATCAAGTTCAGAGTTCAATTTTTTCAAGATATATTGCTAAACCATCACAATCGAATCCCACCCGCATTCCCGATCGGTGCTTAAAGAAAAGTAGGATCAGATTGGACTAGCTTCTTGTGCTATTCTAGTTTCTGGTTTTATGGTTTGGAAAGAAGAGCCCCTATATTTCAATTAGCTCTTCATTTTTTTGAAGATGCCTTGACTATCTAAAAATTTTCATTTTTGTTATATAGCAAAGAGTCATTTTAACAAAAAAAAAACTATATGAGTAATTAAGACCATTACTTATTATAACAAATATAGGAAAACGACAAAAATAGAGAAATTAAAATAAAGAACAAAACATAAAAGAATAAAATACACGAGATTTATGTGGTTTAACAAAACCTAAAACTAAGATGAAAATTGGCGGAATTTTCAATAATTGATAAGGATTAGTTGTATTTTTAAAACTTTGAGTTTATCCTTCTTCATATAGTTATCGTGTATTATTACTTGATAGGTATTATTTGTTGTATGCTTATCGTCTCACATAGCTCTTGTATCAACAGGCTATATATTTGTACGTGGTTGACTATGCAATAGTAGTGGAAAACTACTTAAACTACACTTACATGGTATCAGAAGTCTCCAAAGACAAACGTCACTTTCGGTCCTATCATCTCTAAAAAAAAAAAAAAATCTACCTACCTATTGTGTCCTTTACACTATCCACTACATGGCTACCTCCTCAACATCTAATACTACTATGCCAAACAACTTTTCCCTGCCATCTTCTAATCTCAATGTGTTTGTCACTGTCAAGCTAGACCATTCCAACTTTCTTACTTGGAAAATGCAAATCATGAACTTTTTTACTTTTAACTCCTTACTTGGATACATCAACGGAACTATACCTCAACCCAAAGCAGATAAAGCCTTATCTGTTGACATTGACGAATGGGCACGCTATGACAGTTTTGCCATGGCTTGTCTTACTGCAACGCTTTCAGATAATCTTGTTCATCAGGCCACTGGTCATGCGACTGCTCGTGCTCTCTGGCTCTCTCTTGAAGAGTATTTTCTCCACCAGTCCATGGCACGTAAATCCCTCTTGCGTACCCAACTTCGTTCTCTCAAGAAAACCACACAGTCAATTGCTGAATATCTTCAGTCCATTCACACACTTTCTTCTGCTCTTATCGCCATAGGGGATCCAATTTCAGACTCAGATCTGGTTTTAACCACCCTTAATGGCCTCCCGTCAGAATATCGCTCATTTGTAACATCTATTAAGAACTTGGATGCCCCTCCTTCATTTAGTCAGCTTCGGGCTAAGTTACTGATTTTTGAACAACGTGTGTTATTGGATGGCCAACATTCCTTAAGCCCTCCTGAATCTGTTACTACGACGGCTCTTACCACTCAATTGCAGTCTACTACTCTCTCTAACACTGCTCTACTGGCCACATCTAACACCAAACCTGGGGGCTCGTCATCTCAACGCTCTCCACAGACCAATTCCACCAATGATCGTTCATCTGCAAACAACTCTAAGACCAAGTGTCAGATATGTCATAAATTTGGTCATACTGCAGCCAAATGTCGCTACAGGTATTCTCAGTCTCGAAACAACTCTTCTAATGTTCAGTTTGCTGGGTACCATAATCGTTCCAACACAGTTTCGTCCAGTGAATCAGTTCAGCCTTGGATTCCGGACTCTGGAGCTTCAGCCCATATGACATCAGATCCCTCTCTTATGCAGCAGTTGCAACCGTATAATGGCTCAGATCATGTGGTCATTGGGGATGGTAAGCCTCTTTTTATTTCCCATACTGGTTCATCTTCTTATTCTACTTCTTCACGCACGTTTCAGTTGAGTAATATTCTGCGTGTACCTAGTTTGACAAAAAATCTCCTTTCAGTATCCCAATTCACTAAAGATAATCAAGTCTTACTTGAATTTACTCCTTCTGCTTGTGTTGTCAAGGACCTCCGCACAGGGATTCCACTACTCAAGGGCCACGTTGATTCCAATCTCTACACCCTTCCACTACAGTCATTGCCCTCATCCTCTCACTCTGCCTTGTCTGCTTCTCAAGCCTCGACATCACTCTGGCATCGTCGTCTGGGTCATACTTCGAAGACCATTCTCTCCTTGTTGCGTTCTCAATATGGTGTTCAATTTTCTAATTTCCTCTCAATAAATAGGTTGTGTAATGCATGTATGATGGGAAAGTCTCATAAACTTCCCTTTTCTAGGTCTAGTCGTCAAACGCATCAACCATTAGAAATTGTCCACTGTGACATTTGGGGTCCTGCTCCGGTTACTTCATTTTCTGGCTATCGATATTTTGTAATTTTTATTGATGATTTTAGTCGTTTTACGTGGATTTATCCGTTAATGAATAAAAGTGACTCTGTTGATGCCCTTGCTAATTTTAAACAACTGTTTGAAAATTTCTGCAATACTCGTATAAAGTTTTTTCAATGTGATGGTGCTAAAGAACTTACTCAAGGTCGTTTTAAAACACTGCTCACTAATGCAGGGATTCAATATAGAATTTCATGTCCACACACCCCTGAACAAAATGGCCTTTCTGAAAGAAAAATTCGTCATCTAACGGAGACTGGCACTACTTTATTGTTTCAGTCGTCACTTCCGAAACCCTTTTGGCTCGAAGCCTTTGTTACGGCCGTCTACTTAATTAATCGGCTACCTAGTCCGGTTTTGTCAAATGTTTCGCCTTTTGAAAAATTGCACAGTCGCCCACCGGATTATTCTTTTCTCCAAGTCTTTGGGTCTCAATGTTTTCCTCACTTGGGTCTTACTCGTCGTGACAAGTTGAGTCCCAAGTCTGTTCCGTGTGTGTTTGTAGGGTATGCTGATAATTATCGTGGTTATAGGTGCTACGACCCAGTCACAAATAAAATTATTCTGTCGCGTCATGTCACCTTTGATGAATATTGTTTTCCGTATGCGAGCACTAGTCGTCTCGCACCTAGTACAGTGTCTACGTCTCAGCCTCCCTCACGTTGTCTTACTAGTCAGCCAGCACAAATTTCCACTCTCTCTCCACTACTAAGTCCACCCGTGGTCCCACTTGTTCCATTATGTGCATCCACTCCATTGCCTCCTACTCATTCTCTCTCTTCCTTGCCAACGTGTGCCTCATAACACCATACTTCTCTTTTACAGCATAGACCCCACGACAATAATAGCACATCATTTTCTCATATCACCTCACCAACCCGTGAACCCCACAGTAATAATAGTCTCTCATCTATTTCTTCTCAATCACCACCTACTGCACCTAATGCCATACCTCAGCTTCAACATTGCGCAATTACTGATCCCACTGTGCCATCATTTTCACCTCAGGCTCAACCAATTTCCTCTATTTCCCATGCGTTTTCTAATGCGTGTTCTGCCCACACACAACTTCCAGTGTCCTCTTCAGACAATGCACAAAATTTGCTACCCCAAATCACTAATCAGTTTTCTAAACTTTCTCTTTCCTCAACATCCCCTATACTATCGTCTGCTGCGACTACTTCTTGTGAACCTACCCACACTTCAACCGCATCTGCTCCACCTAATTCCTCTGTTTCCACACACCATATGGTAACACGAAGTCGTGATAATACACGGTTAGTCAAATCTTTTCCAGATTTTGTAGTGCTCGCCTCGTCCTCTTCTACACTGTCTGCTGATTTTGAACCCACTACATACACTCAAGCATCTAAAATTCCTCAGTGGCGTCACGCTATGGATTCTGAGTATAATGCTTTGATTAACAATGGCACTTGGGTTCTTGTTCCTCATCCTCCTAATGCCAATCTCGTAGGTTGTAAGTGGGTCTTTCGTATTAAGCAAAAATCAGATGGGTCGATTGAGCGTTATAAAGCTCGTCTAGTTGCTAAGGGGTATAACCAGGAAAAAGGAGTTGACTACACCGAGACCTTTAGTCCAGTTGTAAAACCAATGACGATTAGGGTGATTTTAACTCTGGCTCTTTCAAAAAATTGGCTTATTCGTCAGATTGATGTCAATAATGCCTTCCTTCATGGTTTTCTTGATGAGGCTGTATACATGTCTCAACCACCTGGTTTTGTCCATCCTTCCTATCCTAATCATGTGTGCAAATTACAAAAGGCGTTATATGGCTTAAAACAGGCTCCACGAGCTTGGTTTTCACGACTTAGTACCTTCCTTCATCGTCTTGGTTTTGTTACCTCCCGGTCTGACTCTTCTATTTTCATGCGTTATCTCGACTCTCATGTGGTGTATGTTCTGGTCTATGTTGACGATATCTTGCTCACAAGTGATGACTCTCGCACTCTCACTTCCCTTATCACTCTTATGCATCAGCAGTTTGCATTGAAAGATCTAGGCCCACTGTCTTTTTTCCTGGGAGTTGAGGTCAACTGTACTTCTACTGGTCTTCTTTTGTCTCAGAAGCATTACATTTTAGATCTTCTTAAACGTGCCAATTTAGCAGAAGCTAAACCCATAGCATCTCCTATTGCTGCAAATCATCACCTTTCCCTTTCTTCTGGTGATCCTTTTCCTAACCCCACATTGTATCGTAGTATTGTAGGGGCACTTCAATACCTCACTATTACACGACCAGACATTGCTTTTGCTGTAAATAAAGTTTGTCAATTCATGCACTCCCCCACTGAGCCACATTGGTCTGCTGTTAAACGGATCTTGTGCTATCTAAAAGGTACTATGTCATATGGTCTGTCAATCCAGCGGTCCTCTGATACTACTTTGCATGCTTATTCCGATTCAGACTGGGCTGGTTGTCCTGATGATAGACGCAGCACTCATGGCTATTGTATTTACATTGGTCCTAACTTGGTGTCTTAGGCTGCCAAGAAGCAAACCACTACTGCACGGTCCAGCACTGAAGCTGAATATCGTGCCGTTGCCTTTGCCACAGTTGAACTATGTTGGCTCCAGTCCCTACTCCGTGAGCTTCATGCTTTGCCCGCCGCTCCACCTACTTTGTGGTGTGACAACATTGGTGCCACCTACTTGACAGCTAATCCTATTTTCCATGCACGTACTAAGCATATTGAGATTGATGTGCATTTCGTTCGAGAAAAGGTCGCGTCTGGAGTCCTCTGTGTTCGCTTCATTTCCTCTTTCGATCAACTCGCAAATATTATGACCAAGGGGCTCTCTATCAACAGGTTTAAGTTCCTTCGTTCCAAGCTCACTGTTCAAGATATGGCTTCGCTTGAGGGGGCCTGATAAGGATTAGTTGTATTTTTAAAACTTTGAGTTTATCCTTCTTCATATAGTTATCGTGTATTATTACTTGATAGGTATTATTTGTTGTATGCTTATCGTCTCACATAGCTCTTGTATCAACAGGCTATATATTTGTACGTGGTTGACTATGCAATAGTAGTGGAAAACTACTTAAACTACACTTACAATAATCAAATGACTATAAAGATTTTTTTTCGAGTGCAAGAAGGTTCAAGTAAGTCAACTTTCTTTTTAGTCAAGTCAAAATCAATTTATTACCCAAATAATTTTCTTTCTCGACATTTCAAAGTCTTTCCACTAACAATATTATTATTCAAGGGGATGTACATGAGAGCCAGTAGGGGCTGCGCCCCTTCTGATTCCAAAAATTCTCTAAATATAATATATTAATTAAATAATTATTATATATTATAGATTATAGTCCTCACTAAAAAAATTTAAAAATATTTTTGGTTTAAAATATTAATTAATCCCCATTAAGAAAAATAAAAGGGTAATTTATTAAAATAGTCTTAAATCTTTATCTTTTTTGACATTTAAGTCCCTTATCTTTTATTTTGAATAGTTATTTATCTTTCATTTTGGTGACAACCATTAGTCACTGGAGCAAAATCTATCAAAAAAAATATTAGTGAGCACGTAAATGACACGTGGCCACAAAATGCATGAATCTTATTAGGATGCTTATATTTTATCGCGTGACAATTTTATCCCTGAAAATTTATCCATTTTGTGATCACGTGTCAATCCACATACTCATTAATGTCATTTTTTGACGAATTTTACATCAAGAACTAACGGTTGTTACCAAAATAAAAAATAAATGATCATTTTGTCCAAAATAAAACATAGAAAACTTAAAAGATCAACAATAAGACCTTTTCCCCTTTTTGTTTTAAAAAAATTGAAATCTTTATAGTTTAAATAACTTTGAATACCAATAATACGAGATATATGTCTTCTTTCAATCCTCAAAATGTTATCTAAAGGAGGTTATTTCCACTGCTTAACAGTTTGAACAAAATTATTTATATTCAAATGTTGTCCTCCCACACATACCCGCTTGGCTAGCTAGCTAGTTGCATGCTCATTTTAACGTCTTCATCACCTCATCAAGGACCGTGACCACGATTTCATAAAAGTTATCATGTCAATGGAGAATTATGTCATACATTATGTACTAATGGTACACAATATTTTCTTGAAAGCCGTCAAAATTTTGTGGTGAATTCATTAAGATGATTTTTTTTTTTTTTTTTGGTCAAAGATTAAGAAGACCAATGTATAGTCTTATGGCAGCCTGCTGCTTGTTTTCATGATATGCTACTTTTGTCAAGGTGTAGATTGGGTAAATTTGCTGCTGGTAAAATAGCCTCCAATAGGGGTGCTCATAGATTAGTTGGTCAAGCTATTTAAATTATGAGAGTTACTAAATATCACCTTTCTTCATCACTGTTATCACTTCTTATGTATTCACATATCAAGAAAAGAGACAAAAATATAAAAAGTTTGTATTTGGTTCACAAAATATTGTAGGATTCTCGAAAATGTAAAGTCATGAATATGATATTATTATATTTGGTTCTCAAAATTAAAAAAAAAAATATTCCTAGATCTAGCACATTTTTTGAGAATAGATTATTCTCATGATTTTCTCAATTTTCATTTTCATGTAAGGGGATATGAATGTTTTAGAGAAAATAAAAAAAATAAATACTCACCCTAACTAAACTTAACTTTAAGATTACCTATCTACCTCAGTTTTTTTTTTCCCAAACTCAAATTATTCCTAAAAGTAAATAAATAAATGAATAAAATTATGAATAAAAAATTAATAAAATTAAAAAGAATAAGAAATAAATTAAATTAAAAGAGGATTACATCTCCATCTTTTCTGTTAGCTACTATTAATTTCTTTTAATTTACTGGTTTACTATTTTTTTTTTTTTTATGGTCCATACTGCTTACCATCTAACGGAGTCGGCTTGAACAAATGACAACATGAGTAAGAACATTACTAATATATTTGTAATGACAAATACAAAAATTATTGAAGATATAGATAATATGATAAACCCTTCTATAATAGTTTAAGTTTTTAGATAAGGTCGTAATTTAACGTGGTATCCTAATCTAGGTATCAAAAGATCTTGGGTTCAAAACTCGTCACCACCCATCCCATTTAAAAAATATTACAAACTGTTCAATTACAAGACTAAAAAACTAACTATGTTTGCACTTGCGGGAGAGTGTTAAAGATAATAAAGAACATAAAAAAAGATATATGAAATTTACGTGATTTAATGGTGTCTATGTCAATAGGTTAAGTGATATTCACTGAAATAGAATATTACTAGAATTTTGGTATATGTCAAAATCCATATCCCAATAATATACCATTTTTGCAACAAACAAAAAAAAATACTCTATCTGCCGTTCATGGTTTGTTGCGGGCAGCTTACTTCACTGATTGTAAAGCTTGACTTTGATCTCTGTTGAGATTTGTTTTTGTACAAACTTTGGAATAAATAGATACCTTACTTAGCCAAAAAAAAAAAAAAAACTCTATCCGTGGAATACCTAACTAATGTCATGTATATATAGTGTCATTAACTTAATTTACAAGGATCCCCTAATAATTTGTGTAATAATTTTATTAGAAAATAATCTTAATTGTTTATTTACTAAAAAAGCATTAGACCCTTAATTGAATATCAACCAAAAGCAACCTAAACTCTTTTCCAATTTATTTCCTGCCCAAAAATATTTTGCCACTGTTTCTTTCTCTTCACTGTGCATTGAGGATTTTCAATTAAATGATTTAGATTTACAACTTGAGAAATCGAAGCATGTGTTTTTTCGCATTCATGTCAAGTCTAAAGATCTACAACTTGAAAAATAAAATTATATAATAGGTGATTCTTATTCGTTAATGCTGATTATCACTAGCAAGCTTATGAATAATCTCTATTGAAAATGATTTTATGCATAACATCAACAAGGTTGGTCTCTCTCTTTCCTCCTCTGTGACCTTTTCTGCATCATTCTATAACCTACTTCGAAAAATTGACCTATCTATTACATGGTTGGTAGAATTCACACATATATGTTATACCAATATGTGATATACTGATATCAGTCTGAACTGATTGAATAGTATTTCATGAAAGATTCTAGAAATATTCATTAGTCTCTTGTATCTTATGATTTGTGAGACCCACAGGCAGCGGTCATACCAATATGTAAAAGACTAATTTCAGTTTGGATTGACCAATAGTTTTTCTTCTGACTTACTAACTTAATGATTACCGAATTCATTAGTTCTCTGTTATCTGGCGTGTGGACAATGGATCGCTTGTTTTCTTGGTATGTTGTCTCTTTCTACTTCTATTTATACCAGAAAGGTCCTTCTAATGTGTTGTTAAAAAAATGTAAATTAGTTGATTACTGTTAATCGTTTTCCAATTTTTGTTGTTTTGCTTTCTTAAGAGGCTATTGTTAGACAAGAACAAAGGAGAGACAAGTTTCGAGATTAAGGTCAAGATATCTTAAAGAAGTGCTAAGGCAGGATGTAGGCTACTTTGATTTGCACATGACAAGAAAGTGGGTGAAGAAAAAGAAACGGTGGAAAAAAATTTGGCGAAACCGGAAAATAAATTGAGAAAGATTTTGAGTTAATTTTATTTGATATTTAATTAAAAGTTTAGATACTTTCTTAGTAAATGAACAATTAAAATTATTTCCTAAAAATATTATTACACAAATAGTATTCTTAGAGAATTCAAATCCCAATTAATGGGCCAAGTTACACCCAATCCAATGTTTCTCAAAACAAAGTTTACGAAAAATCTCATTCAAAATTATGGCAGATCTAAAAGTAGGTTACGTCACCGAGAGTCACGATTAAATGAAACGTCAAAATAAATTGTTTTGGAGAAAAGGACCACAACTAGAATTTTGTGGCGAAACTAAGGATTTATTATTATTATTATTATTATTTTTTTTTTTTTATTTTTAAATAAGGTGAATTATGAATTATGAGGTTTGATTTTTTATATCTCAATTATCAGTTCTGGACTAATAAACTTATAAGCTTCACTTCATCTATTAAAAAGGGTGTTAATTTAAAATAAATTCTAAAATGAATGACTTAGATTTTAGATGATCAAATTAGATAATAGGAATGACAATGGGTCGGATATTCGCTAAAATTTATAAAATCAAACTCGAACCTGTTTAAATTATATTTTACCAAACCTGTGATGGAAATCCGTCGAGTTTAGATTTTGCTTACCAAACCCGAATCCGTTAAATATTCAAAAACCCGCGGATACCCGACCCAACCCGTTAATAAATAAATAAAATAATTTTTTTTAAAAGAAAAACTTAAAAAGTTTTTAAAGAAATAAAAAAAGTTCTAAAATAATGACAAATCGCAATGGATTAGAAAACGTAAATTAAATTTATTGTCTATTATCAAACTTAAACTTAATAGAAACATTCAACAAAATCCTTATGCTGAGAAGTTATCATACTTCCATAATAATATGAAATAACCTGAAAAAAAAAAAGAACATAAAGTACTTGTCACAATTGTAAATTATCACTCTCATTTGAATTATTCAGTAATTGAGCAGTTGTATTAGTTGAATTAGATAAAAAGAATAGGTAAACATAAATAATAAGAGTTGGGCTATAGCCCACAACTATTAATCTTAGACCAATATTTAAAAAATATATTTTCCTAAGTAATATATTATTTGTATATGTATGTAAATATATAAACATTTTTATTAATTTATTTTTACTAAATTACTAATCGGGTTCTCAGGTTTCGACTTTTTTTAAATTGCTATTATCAAACCCTACCGACTACCCGTCGGTAATCACTTGTAAAAACCAAACCCTAACAGATGCTCCATCGATTTCATAAATAGATTTATAATCGGGTCGAATACCCATCAAATTAAGATTTAAACCCTACCCATTGCCATCCATAGATAACCCATCATCATTCAGCTCATCTTGGAAATTAAAAAAAAAAAAAACCATAGAAAGAGAGGATCTTTCGTTCTCTTGGAATTAAGAATGGCAATGGGCGTGAGTTTGGTGGGTACTGGCGCCACCATGCCCCAAATAAGGAAGGTATTAGGATGAAAATTGGGGAATAAGGGTGGGGGACAAGGCCAAGCATTCCTGCCCTGCATGTATATAAAGTTACTTTTAAATTTTTAGGCCTTACATGAGTATTAAAATGGAGAAGAAAAAAATTACAACTCAAAAGAATTTTATGATCATTCTTTTATTAATTCAAGAGAGTGCATTCTACTACTCAGCGTTTGCAATCATTTCAAATGGATACCTCCATGTCATTGTTGTTTAAAGTGAATCTAACAAATTTGTTAGTTGTTATGAGTCGCTCTTCAAAATAGTTTTAAATAATATAATTAGGGGTAATATTTTAAAGATCAATAATTATTAATTATATGTGGACATGCAATAACAAAAAAGAAAAGATTTTATAGTAGCTAATGTACATTCAATAGCACAAAGAAGTATTTTTTTTCACATGTACTTCTCATAGATGATGATTAATTATAATTAGAACTTATTTAAAATACTTGAGACTCATTTATTGTAGTGCTCTTTTTACTATTTGACTAAAAGCATACCAATCAATATGTAATTCCTATTTGACCTTTATTTTTATTTTTTGGTCATTCGCTTCCAAGACGCATGTGCTGCTCAAATTTTCCACAAGCAGAGGTGTTCTTTCCACATTTATATTATTGCCTGAGTATTAATGCTAGATGTTATTTGGTTTTTATCACTTAAATATTACCTCCTATGTATATGCTTAATTACATGTTAAAAGAAGAGAGAGAATTAGAAAAAAAAATTCTTAAATTAGCATGCCAAGGCATACATGTACCTAAGAAGTGATTTTTGAGTTATAAAAATAAAATGACAAGTAGCATGACTCTATTGCCTTATATATATCCCTTGGTATCATGCCAGTTTTTACAACATACCACTAATTGTCTCTTACATTTCTATTAAGATGGTGAGCTTCAGCATAGGAAAATATATGCGATCAACTGTTCTTGCCATAGTTGTTATTGCAATATTCTCAAAGGCAGTTTCTGGTCAAAACTGCGGTTGTCCACCAGACCAGTGTTGCAGCCAGTATGGCTATTGTGGCACTGGCAATGACTACTGTGGCACAGGGTGCCAAGAAGGCCCTTGAAATAATGATGTCAATGTTGCTGATATCGTGACTGATGCATTCTTTAATGGGATTGCTGATCAAGCTGCTGGAAATTGCGCCGGAAAAGGCTTTTATACTCGTGATGCTTTTCTTGACGCCCTCAATTCATACCCTCAATTTGGAAAAACTGGTACCGCCGATGATTCTAAACGCGAGACAGCTGCTTTCTTCGCTCATATCACGCACGAGACCGGACGTGAGTTTTCGAAATTCCTCCCTTTTCCTTTGGTTTCTAAACTCCATATGGTTGTAGATTTGTGATTCTAAAACTGCATTTTAGCTTCTCCTAACTTATATATGACTTGATGCTACTGAATATCTTGGCGAACAAAATTTATCACATATTGTTTACAAATTACACCATAAATCCATCGGACACGTGAACAATGATATTTTACTTACCAAAAACTTAGCATTAATTTTCCTATCAGTATCTTTGAAAATGTGACTAGACTTTTTATCCTTGCAGACCTTTGCTACACAGAAGAGATAGATGGCGCTTCTAAGGACTATTGCGATGAGACCAATACGCAGTATCCGTGTGTGCCAGGAAAAGGTTTCTACGGCCGAGGTCCCATACAACTAACGTGGAACTACAACTATGGAGCAGCAGGGAGCGCTATAGGTTTTGACGGACTAAACAATCCCGAAATTGTGGCCTCGGACCGTGTTGTGTCATTCAAGACTGCCTTGTGGTTCTGGATGAACAATTGCCATCAACTCATAACTTCAGGTCAAGGTTTTGGTGCAACTATTCGTGCCATCAATGGTGCTATTGAATGTAATGGTGGAAATTCTGGTGCTGTCGAAGCTCGTGTTGGGTACTACACAGACTATTGTAACCAACTTGGTGTTGCTCCTGGTGATAACCTAAGGTGCTAGGACATTTTAAGTATATAGTTAATCTTACATAATATGAATAATGCTGGTATGCCATTATGAATAAGTGAGCTAGTTTTCTTTTTCTTTTTGGTTTTCTTTGTTATTGAGAACCAAAGTGAAGAATGAAAAACTACAAACTATGTCAAAAAGTTCAGTTCAAAGAATCTGTTGAATTAATTTTTATTATCAGTATTTGGTCTAATGAAGACAATAGATAAATAGTCTGGGATAAAATATTTCAGTAGCCACTAAACTATCTCCTCAATTCTCTTTTGGTCATCCAACTATTTTTTGGTCATTCTGTTAAAATATACTAACAATTAAGGATAAAATCGTAAAATCAACCAATAAAATTTACAAATAAGTTTAGTTTGTTGGCAAAAATATAATTTGTTTAACTAATTTTACTATTTTACCCGTAACAGTTAGTCTATTTTAATAGAAAAATTGATAAAATAGTAAAAATGAAACTCAATTGATGGTTGATTGAGCAAAATAGGGGGGAAAAATAGTTGGATAGCCAAAACAAGGCTAAAGAGATAATTTAATAGCCATATAAATATTTTACCCAATATTATAAATTATTCTCTAACACCTTACCCAATAAGACCTTTTCCACTATTTTGTTTTAAAAAATTGAAATCTTTATAGTTTAAATAACGTTAACTTTGAATACCAATAATACGGGCTATATGTCTTCTTTCAATCCTCAAAATGTTAGCTAAAGGTGGTTATTTCCACTGCGTAACAGTTTGAACAAAATACATGGCTATTTGCATGAGCATTTTTAACGTCGTCATCACGGACCGTGACCACGATTTCATAAAAGTTGTCATGTCGATGGAGAATTATGTCATACATTATGTACTAATGGCACAATAGTGTCTGGAAAGCCGTCAAAATTTTGTGATGAATCCATTAAGAAGACCAATGTATAGTCTTATAGCAGCCATGCTTGTTTTCATGATGTGCTACTTTTGTCAAGGCGTAGATTAGGTAATTTTGCTGCTGTTAAAATAGCCTCCAATAGGGGTGCTCATAGACTAGGTGGTCAAGCTATTTAAATTCTGAGAGTTACTAAATATCACTTTTTTTTCATCACTGTTATCACTTCTTATGTATTCACATATCAAGAAAAGAGACAAAAATATACAAAGTTTGTATTTAGTTCGCAAAATATTATAAGATTCTCGAAAATGTAAAGTCATGAATGTGATATTCTCATATTTGGTTCTCAAAATTAAAAAAATATTCTTAGATATAACACATTTTGAGGATTTAACCATATCACGGTCCAAAAAATTCGGGTTCGGGTAAATATAAATAAGGCATACCATTCACTCATAGGTATCTCATCTCATAGCCTTAACGCTCTTTTCTCCATTTTTGCTTCTACGCAATTCTTCCTTTAACTTAACTGACTTGAATGTCGGAATTGTTCCACAGAGATAATCCATTGTTATTCATTTGGTAGGAGTCGTGTTCGGCAAGCCCATTTAGTCCATTTATCAAGTTTTACCTTAACAGAAGTAATTCAAAATATCAATTTTATGTATATTAAACATCCCAAGACAATAAAATGTCAGAAAAAAGTAATTAAATGTTAAAAGGTCTACTATAACCAGATGAATCCAAATTAGTACAATTATATCCAACAAGATAATAAACTCTACTAATTTGGTGAGGGTTAGATCCGTACCCAGCCACCGCTTTGCAAATTAAAATTCACAAAATATCTTCTAAAAGTAGTGCTAAGCATTTACAAATGAAAATCCATTTAATCATAGAGAAATTTCAAGATGATAAGATGCGCAAATAATGCATCAAGTCTGTACCCAGTCCTCTGTTTTGCAAAACAGAAACTCACAAAAATATTACTAAAATTGTATCTGGTCCAACAGTAAGTTGGATCATCAACGTGGGCAAACTAATACCAGACATCTCAGTACATTGTTTTGAAACAACGACCATAACTTTGAATTTCAGTGCAAGTAAGGATTGGACCAATTCAATTTTACTTTATTGGCAAGTTAAAGTCATAGTTACCCAAAGGGGTAATTTTATATTTATTCCATATTATTTACAAAGTGTTTCAGTTTAGTTTTTATTGTTTAAAATGTCTTAATTTAATCTCTATTATTTTACCAAAAATTTCAATTTCATCCCTATTGTTTAATATGTTTCAATTTAGTCCTTATTATTTTTTAAAAAGTTTTAACTTCGTCCCTATTATTTTAAAAAAATTTCAATTACATTTTAGTGGCAAAGGGTGTAAAGGAGGCCCTTGTAATCCACCACCTCCTTCTAGTGGTGTTCAAGTTGCTGATATCGTGACTGATGCATTCTTTAATTCAATTGCTGATCAAGCTGCTGCGAATTGTGGCGCCGGAAAGGGCTTCTATACTCGTGCTGCTTTTCTTGAGGCCCTCAAATATTATCCTGAATTTGGAACAGTTGGTTCAGTTGATGATTCTAAACGTGACATAGCTGCTTTCTTTGCTCATGTCACACATGAGACCGGATGTAAGTCTTCGAAAATCCCCTTTTCCATAATTTTCTTAAATTGTTGGTCTTTCGAAAGTATAAGGGCGGATGCAACTCATATCAAGTGAGGATGCAGCCCCCAAAGGTCCTAAAAGTTTTATAAAATTTCCATTTATTTTCATGTCAAAAAATTAATTAGCTTTAATTGAAAAAAAATTATATTTATATAGTTATAAAATTGTGTGTTATAAGTTGTACAAGTGTATCGATTCAAGCCCAACTATTAACTTGCAAATACAGTAAAATTCAACTACTAACTTGTCAACACAATAAACTTAATTAATGGGTCAAAACCATTTTAGTCCCTAAGGTTTGCTCTAAAGACCAAATTAGTCCCTGAGGTTTGTAAAAAGACCAAAGAAATCCCTCCAATTAACTTTTGTTAGTCAAATATTAATATTCAAAGGGTTGACTGAGTTAAAAGACCATTATATCCTTAGCCAACATATATTATAAAAGGGTCAAAACCATTTTAGTCCCTAAGGTTTGCTCTAAAGACCAAATTAGTCCCTGAGGTTTGTAAAAAGACCAAAGAAATCCCTCCAATTAACTTTTGTTAGTCAAATATTAATATTCAAAGGGTTGACTGAGTTAAAAGACCATTATATCCTTAGCCAACATATATTATAAAAGAAAATTACAATAAAAGTCTAAATCAGTCTAAAAAAAACATAATTCGCGTAGGAAAAAAAAAAAAAACTAAAAAATATCAGTTTAAACATAAACAAATTAAAGTTAGTAATATATCGTTAAAAAATAAATAATCATGATTCATCCTCTTTTCTGGTCGGTACCCTCGCTGTTAATTATATCGATGATGATTGTTCATTTTTTAACTATATATTACTGAATTTAATTTGTTTATGTTTGAACTGATATTTTTTAGTTTTTGTTTTTTTTTCCTACGCGAATTATGTTTTTTTTAGACTGATTTAGACTTTTATTGTAATTTTCTTTTATAATATATGTTGGCTAAGGATATAATGGTCTTTTAACTCAGTCAACCCTTTGAATATTAATATTTAACTAACAAAAGTTAACTGGAGGGACCTCTTTGGTCTTTTTGCAAATCTGAGGGACCAATTTGGTCTTTAAAGCAAACCTCAGGGACTAAAATGGTTTTTGCCCCTTAATTAATTGACCCAAAAGCCTTAAGCACGTATTAACAGTAGTAGTGAAACTTACAAACGAGATGTGGGACAAACCACATTTCAGGACCACTAGGCCGTCTAGTAGCCTGCTGTAATAACCCAAATCCAACTATTAGAATGTCAACACATTGATCTAATCTATAGTCTAAAATATTTAAGATAGTATTAATGATAATAGTAAACTCAAATCATTATAAACTATACTTATCTTTTACATGAGAACCTATGTGGGACATGTTGTGACAATTTATATTTCTAAAAGTAGAACGCTAGCATTTCCTAACTTTATAGACATGAGGCTCAAATATCTTGACGTACAAAACTCTCTCATGTACCTTTCTTTCTGGCTAAATCAAGACGAATGATACTTTACCAAAAAACATGGCATTACTATGCCCCTAGGGCTTTGGTCCTGTAACTCGTTTTCTATGTAAGAAATTGCAAGTTCGAGCCTTATTGATTATGTTGTATGGTTTTAAACCTCCGCTGAATAATTAAAAAAAATGGCATTACTATCAGTAAGTTCGAAATTGTGACTAGACTCTTTATCCTTGCAGTCTTTTGTTTCATAGAAGAGGTAAATGGCACTTCTAATGACTACTGCGACGAGAACAATAAGCAGTATCCATGTGTACCCGGTAAAGGTTACTACGGCCGAGGTCCCATACAGATATCGTGGAACTACAACTATGGGCGAGCAGGAGAAAGCATAGGCTTTGACGGACTAAATAATCCAGAAATTGTGGCCACGGATCGCGTTGTATCATTCAGGAGTGCCGTGTGGTCCTGGATGAAGAAGTCCCATGATCTCATAATTTCAGGCCAAGGTTTTGGTCTTACTATTCGAGACATCAACGGTCCTGTTGAATGTGATGGTAAAATCCCCGAGAGTGTTAATGATCGTGTTAAACTCTACACGAACTATTGTAACCAATTTGGTGTTGCTCCTGGTGATAACCTCACGTGCTAGGACATTTAAGTATATTTCTATTTTTCATAATATGAATAAGGCTGGTGTTATCATGAACAAGTAAGTTTTCACCAGGGATCATTTGGTCTAGTAGTATGTATTTTACTTTAGATACAAAAGGTTTCGAGATCTTTGTTTGTAACATTTTATATGATATAAAATGTCTTAGGGCTCTCTCAAATAAAAAATAAATAAATAAGTAATTTTTCTTTTTCTTTTTGCGTCTTTTTCTATTGTCTACAAGTGCTTTGTACCTGTCCGTAAATGTTATAGAGAAACAAAGAGAAGAAAGAAATACTATAAACTGTCAAAAATTTCCGTTTAAATAATTTGCTTAATTTTTATTATAATTACTTGGTCTGGTGAAGATAATAAATAATTATAACAAATCCTTCTTTAGCACCTTAAGTTTTAAACGAGAAGACAATTTAGTATGATGAGATGTAATGAAAACAATAGATAAATATAATAAAAATTTCTTCTCTAAGAGTTTAAATTATTTTTTAAATCATGAGGTAATTTAATATTGTGACTGAGAGAATCCAACAAATCATCACACAAGATGAAAGTTTAGATTACCCCTTTTACGTTAAGTGAAAAAGGAATTTCTCATTCTCAATTCATCAATATATATGACCTAGAAAAACATTAAATACAAGAGGAAAAGATAAAAGTAAGAAAAGGAAAACTAAAAAGGGAAAGTTTATGACAATTTAATTTATAGTATGTTTCTAAATTCTGATGACAATTGAATTACCAACGAATTTAACGAGATATATTTTTTCATGAGCTAAAAAGTAGCAAGCAAGAAAAACTAAGATGATAAATGGGTAATTTTGTTTTACCACCAGAAAAAAGGGGAAGGACAACACATTTTTGGACGTCGTGTCTGATTTGGTGGCAAAATTCAAAATTCGTCGCCATTTCTTGTCAAAGTAAAAAATATTAAATATTTAAATTCTTTATGATATGGTTTATGTAATCTAGTTGTCTACACAAAAGAAGAACAAGTTCGTATCTTCTTTCTAAGATCTTGCTAGTACTATAGTTTATAAAAAGAAACTTTATCACTTGCTTGGTGTGGATTAACTTGGTCTTACTTGTAGGAGAGGGAGTCTTGCCAGGGGTGAACACTATAATTTTTCAAGAAAAGTGTACATGAGGTATATAGCTCTCTTTATTCTAGTTTCTTGATGCATGTTGCATGTAAAATCAAGTTATGGAATTTTCGTGTGCTAATAAGAAAATGTATGGGAGTGGTTATGGAAAAGGGGTGCATAGAGTACGGGGATGGGGGTGTAGCCACAAGGGTAAGGTTTATAGGAGTTGGTGACAAGAGGGGGGTTGCAAACGGTGTAAAAGTGGTGGTGCAACCGTGGTGATGGGGAAGGGAAAGCAAAAGGTATGCAGGCAGGGATGAGGGTGCAACCGTGCATAGAGGGAAAATGTAAGGTGGGGGTGGGGGTAGGGGCCAAGGGATGGTTTATAAGAATTCATTTCCTATCAAAATATCTATGGTGGCGATGGACATCCTAGATTGATTTTGGATAGGAATAGAATGATCACTTAAGGAATGGAATGACCTTGGGAATATAATGATCTTGGAAAAGGATATGTCATACTTTGTATGCTTTAGAAATGAAGACAAGAATTGATATATTAATTTTAAGCCCATGTTTGGTAATCACTATAACAAAGCGGTAATGTGAATGACTTATACTATATAAAATGATAAAAATGTCATTTTGTTGTTATAGATATATTATAGTATAAAAAATAAAAATAAGCATCATATCAAAAATAATAATTAGTTTGAGTCATATTATTATTTTATGTATTTATTTCTACTTTTATTGTTATTTATTTTATATATATTTATTATGTAATATTTATAAGAATATTTTCAATAGATTTGTATTAATATTATTTATTATATTGTTGATATTATTATATATACTATTAATATTATATATTATTATTATTACTATTATAATATTGTATTTATATTTATTATCATGAAATTCTCATTTTTCTCAAATACTAATTATTTATCTTATTTTTATTTTATAGTTATATTTATATTATATATTATTATTTAATATTATCATCATTATATTTATTTTAATATTTTGTATATGTTTATATTATTGTTATTAATTGTATTGTTATTCATATTTATTTTTATTATATATTATATCAATATTATTATTATTATTATATTTTTCAAATAATAATTAATATATTTAATGAATATTGATATTATTCTTTATCTAATTTTTATATTATATTGTACATTAATATTTTGTATTATCGTCATTATAAAATATTTTATTATTTTGTATATTTTTATATTATTGTTTTCATTATTATTATTAATTGTATTGTTATTCATATTTATTATTATTATATATTATATCAATATTATTATATTATACAAATAATAATTAATATATTTTATGAATATTTATTATTATTTATCTAATTTTAATTTTAATTTTATTTTATATTGTCCATTATTATTTTGTATTTTCGTCATTATTTTTATTTATATTATTTTATATTATTTTTGTTATTATTGTTGTTATTATTATTGTTATTCATATTTATTATTATTATCTATTATTTATTATATCTATTACTATTATTAGGTTATATATTGTTATTGTCATTATTATATTTATTTATAATTATTATTATTTATCTTATTTTATTATTATCATATCATATATTTAATATTATATATTATATTATTGTAATATTTATTTTATTATTTTTATTTGTATTTTATTATATCATTATAATAATATATAAATAATATTAAGTAAAAATAATAATTATATTAATAATTATGTTATTTGCATAGTTTGTAATATGTTATTGTTTATTTTTGCCAGTTGAGGAATAAGTTCATTCCAAAGCACCTGGGAATGGACTATTCCTATATGTTTTGTCAGGAATGAGTATCCTCATGTTCGTGGGAATAGGATTATCGAGAGAGTGAGATTTTTAAGTTCATTACTTTATACGAAATAAAACGGAGAATACCATTCCATTTCTAACTCATTTTCATATGCCAATCGCTACCTAAGTTTTCTGGGAAAAAAAATATTACTAGTAATCCATAGTCTTTTAGTTATGTTGCATAGCAAGGAATTATTCTAGTCAACTAATAAAAGAATGTTTTTTTTGGAAATTTAAAGAAAAAAAGAATTATCAAATTGGACCAGCTAGTTGTGATGTTTTAGTTTCTTATTTTATGGTTGGGAAAGAGAAGCCACTATATTTTCTATTAGTTCCTCTATTTTCTAAAGATGCCTTGACTATTTTCATCTTTGTTATATAAAAATGAGTTATTTTAATTAAAAAATTACTGTATAACCTCTTTAAATTAATAGAATTAGGACCATCTATATTATAAAAAATTTGTTAGACATTTATTGATACTTTAATAATTAATAATTTATAAAGATGTTTTTTTTTGGCTTAAAGTTAAACATATAATTACTTCAAGTGACCAGATTAAGATTCAAAGTGCTATCGCTTTATGCATTTAACCAATTAATTAAGAGTTCATTAAACTATACATGATTACCAAAAATAGTCAACCCATTCAACTAAATTTAAACAAGTACTTACAATACATATTGAATCCAAACAAATAGTATCTTGATAAACCAGTGAATGAACAGATGTGTAAATCCAGACAAACTAATATAGCAACGTCCGTAAACCAATAACTTGAATCGTGACTTTTATCAAATAGATTGAAAGCATTATAATAATATTAACATATGCAAAGACTATTGATGTTAATAGATATTAAAATATTTCATATATATATATAAATATATATATATATATATATATATATATGATTCTTTATGTGATGAACAAAATCTGATGCAACAAAATTTAAATTTGTAATGATAGACTACGATACAACAAGCGCTAGAATGTATAAACGAGTACAACATCGTGAAACAAAAAATTAGAAAACCACGGAACTTACTTGACGTAAAGAAAAAATTGCAGAATACAAAACTAGAACCAAGGCCTGAATTTAATTAAGCGTCCTCCCAGAATACAACGGTTTGCGTTTAAAAATAGTAGCACTCCAAATTTCCAAACTTAGCGAACCAAATGGTGTTGAATCTCTCTCTTTTATACACTATGATGAACTACGGATTGGTGAAGAAATGAAAAGAATTATCTCATGACTTTGGTTCTTAGGCTATTTATAGAAGATTAAAGTTATTGACCAGCTGCCTTTGGTGGCTTTTCAAACATGGAGGAACATTAGTAGGAAAAACTGTAGGACAGTTATTCAACTGTCTTTTAGCAGTTTTAATTTAAACTGTCTTTAATAATAATTATTATTATTATTATTATTATTATTATTTCACTTCACTAGAATAAAATTCTAGCCAAAAAGGACAGAGACACTTGGGCCCACGTCATAGAAATTCAACTTTCACAAAGTTTATTTCTTATATATTCCTCCTTTTTTAATCCACTAAATTTGAGCTTAATTTCTCATTCATTAACAACAATCCCCTACATGAATGAAAATTAACTCGTCATAATGCAAGTGAGATGCAGACACAAGAGAGAGTTCAATTGAAAGATACTTCATCGAGATAGGTAGTCAAAGACCTTAAACCTTCCCTAGTGAAAACCTATCAGATTTACATGCTAACCAGTGAACATGATGTCTTGAACTGTTCAGCTTTTTGTGTAAACCAAGACAACAGGAATCACAAAGTATCTCTCAGGACATTATTTGAGGTTCTCATTGTTGTGTTCATTTTGGCCCTGAACAACTCCCAGTTTTCATGAATACTCTTAGAGAATCCAGCCTTGGAGATTCTCCTAAGAGCGGCCCACTCCCTATTCATATAGGTGACTTCTTATTAGGAGTATCCTGCGGTACCCCACTTGGTTTTGTGTTTCCAAGATATAAGAGCCATTAAAAGCTTAAACTTAACCTAGACTTTTATAAGTAGCACTGGCTGCTCGTCATAGGAATGAGTAGAGGATTTATGCCCCACAGTGCTTTAACTGAGTCACAGTTACATAATTCGGTTTTCCCTTTAAACCTACTTCTTGGGATCTCCAGTCAGCTAGGTAGGGTTTCCATTATGGCAACTCTTAAGATATAGGCTTAAGACTCATTCCTCTCGACGATTTATAGACTTGTTCTCTAGGTAAACCTTTTGTTAGCGGATCCGCAAGGTTATCCTTTGACTTCACATAATCAATAGCGATGACTCCATTAGAAAACAATTTTTTTATGGTATTATGTCTACGACGAATGAGTCTAGACTTACCATTGTACATACTACTTTGTGCTCTTCCAATCGCTGATTGGCTATCACAATGTATACAAATTGCTGGCACAGGTTTTGGCCAATTCGGAATGTCTTCTAAGAAATGACGAAGCCACTCAGCTTCTTCTCCAGCTTTATCCAAAGCTATAAATTCAGATTCCATTGTGGATCTGGCTATGCAAGTTTGCTTAGAAGATTTCCACGAAATAGCTGCCCCTCCTAGTGTAAAAACATATCCACTCGTGGATTTTGTGTCTTTGGAGTCAGATATCCAATTAGTATCACTGTATCCTTCAAGTACAACTGGATATCTGGTGTAATGCAATCCATAGTTCACGGTATACCTCAAGTACCTTAGAACTCTTATGATGGCAAACCAATGGTTCTTTCCTGGATTGCTAGTATATCGACTCAATTTGTTGACCGCATATGATATATCAGGTCTCGTGCAATTCAAACATACATGAGGCTCCCGATAATCCGAGAATACTCTAATTGAGATATTTCTTCACCGCTATTTTTAGTTAAATGTAAATTTACATATGTAGGTGTCTTCACTGGACTTTTATCATATTTGTTGAATTTACATAGTGAGACTGCGATAAAACTAGTCCGTCAGATGTCCTGGTAATTTTAATACCTAAGATAACATCTGCTACACCTAGATCCTTCATATCAAATTCAGTTGTCAGCATTTTCTTGGTAGCCTTTATGACATTGCTATTACTCCCAATAATAAGCATGTCATCCATATATAGACAAACAATGACATATTGATTTGTAGTGTTTTTCACATAAACACACTTATTGCACTCATTAATTCTAAAACCATTTGATATCATGGTTTTATCAAAATTTTCATGCCATTGTTTCGGAGCTTGTTTTAAACCATATAAAGATTTAACAAGCTTACAAACCTTCTTTTCTTTTCCGGGAACTACAAACTCCTCTGGTTGTTCCATATAAATCTCTTCATTTAAATCCCTATTTAAGAAGGTTGTCTTCACATCCATTTGATGTATTTCAAAATTGTTTATAGCTGCAATAGCTATTAACATTCAAATGGAAGTTATCCTCGTAACTAATGAATATGTGGCAAAATAATCAAGACCTTCCTTTTGCTTATATCCCTTTACTACAAGCCTAGCCTTATATTTCTCAATTGATCGATCTGTCTTCATCTTCCTTTTGAAAATTCACTTATACCCTAAAGGTTTATTTCCAAGAGGAAGATCCACCAGTTCCCATGTATGATTTTGCATGATGGATTCAATTTCACTGTTCATACTTCTTTCCAATATGGAGCTTCAGGTGTTGACATAGCTTCCTTAAAATTAAGAGGTTCTTTTTCTAACAAATATGTTAGAAAATCTAGACCAAACCACTTTGACGTTTTTGCTCTTTTGCTACGTCTAGGTTCTTCTTCATTCGTATCTTGTATAGATTCCTCATTTATACTATTTTCTTGATTATCATGAGATCTTTTCAATGTTCTTTGTTCTTGTACATTTTTACAAGGAAATGTTTCCTCAAAGAAATAAGCATTCCTTGACTCTATGATAGTATTGACATGAATATTATCTATGTTTGATTTATGTACAAGGAACCGATATGCAGAACTGTTGTTTGCATATCCAATGAAGATTCCATCAATTGTCTTAGGTCCTATCTTAACCATTTTAGGAGTTGGAACTCCTACCTTCGCTACACACCCCCCACACTCTTAAATGCTGAAAAGAAGGTGGTCGACCTTTCCATAATTCATATGGTGTCTTATCCAATTTCTTGTGAGGTAGCTTATTGAGAATATAATTTGCAGTTAATATAGCTTCCCCCCACAAGTTTTGAGGTAGACCTGAATTTATCAATAAAGCATTCATCATTTCTTTTAAAGTATGATTTTTGCGTTCAACAATACCATTTTGTTGAGGTGAATAAGGAACTGTCGTTTGATGGACAATTTCTTGTTCAACGCAGTATTCCTTGAAATGATATACATATTCTCCTCCTCGATCACTTCTCAATACTTTGATCTTCTTGCTTAGTTGATTTTCAAATTCATTTTTGTATTGCTTAAATACTTCTATAGCTTCATCTTTACTTCGAAGTAAATAAACATAACAAAATCTTGTGCAATCATCTATAAAAGTAATAAAATATTTTTTTCCAACTCTTGACTGCACAACCTTTAAATCACAGATATCACTGTGAATTAAATCTAAAGGTTTTAAACTTCTTTCCACTGATTTAAAAGATGTTCTATCCAATTTGGCTTCCACGCAAACCTCACATTTTTTATGTGAATCCAAGTTCATTTTAGGTAATAAACCAACATTGACAAGTTTAGGTAATGAATTGAAATTCACATGTCCTAATCTATTATGCCATAAATTAGGTGATTCCAACATGTAAGAAGAAGAGTTATTATTATTAGCTTCAACAGTTACAATAGTTGGTACAACATTGGGAACAATGGTCATTACATTCAATTTAAATAGACCGTCACATAGGTACCCTTTTCCTACATACATTCCATTCTTAGTTAGTACAAACTTGTCAGATTCAAAAACTAACTTAAACCCATTCTTGCTCAACAGTGACCCAGATACTAAATTCTTCTGTATATCTGGCACATACAGTACATTGTTAAGAGTGAGTTCTTTTCCCGAAGTCATCTTCAGGACCACTTTCCTTGTTCTTTGCACCCTTGATGTTGAAGAGTTCCCATGAACAATGTTTCCTCAGTAGTTGCTGCTTGATATGTAGTGAACATTTTCCTTTCAGCACATACATGACGAGTAGCTCCAGTATCTACCTACCATTATTTAGGATTTCCAACCAGATTGACCTCAGATATCACAGCGGACAAGTTTATGTCAGTGACGTTGTCAACCAGGTTTTCCACTTTAGTCACATTGGCTTGAGGATTCTTCCCCTTATTAGAGTTACCCTGATTTTTGCGGTTTCGACAATCTTTGGCCCGATGTCTAGTTTTGCCATACACATAGTAGTACTCCCAGTGAACTTCTTTTTCTTATTGTCGCCACCAGTTTGACCTTGTCCAGAGTGCTTTTTCCTCTTGTTGTTGGAATTACCTTGTTCCACAACATTTGCCTTGGACTCCATATAATGATTTCCACCCCTTTTTTCTGAGAGTCGGTTATCCTCCTCAATCCTTAGCCATACTATCAAATCCTTCAACCTTATTTCCTTGCGTTTGTGTTTTAAATAATTCTTGAATTCTTTCCAAGCAGGAGATAGTTTCTCAACAAGAGTAGCCACCTGGAAACATTCACTCAGTTTCATGCCTTTCGCATGAATCTCATGCAAGATAAGTTGAAAATATTGGACTTCGCTCATCATAGATTTAGAATCTATCATCTTGAAATCAAGAAATTTGCCTACCACAAATTTCTTTGTGCCGGCATCTTCAGTCTTGTATTTCTTATCGAGAGATTCCCACAAGGCTTTAGCAGTTTTGATTGGGCTATAGACATTATATAAAGAATTGTCCAATCCATTGAGAATATAATTCCTGCAAAGAAAGTCTGCATGTTTCCATGTGTCAACAGCAGCGATAGTTTGCATGTCTGGATTGTCACCCAACTCAGGTGCATTTCTTGCAGAAATCTAGCCAAACTCAAAGTGGTCAAATAAAATAGCATTTTTTGTTGCCACATTTTAAAATCATTTCCATTGAATTTTTCTGGTTTTTCACCATGTCCAATTGGGGCAGGAGTAGGTGTCACGAAAGTAGGCATCATAAGATTGACTGGTGGTGCCATATTTCCAATCCCATAATTTTGACCAGTTTCAATTTCAGGGGTGTTAGTTTTTTTAGTTGACATTTTATTATTTTCCTAACCAAAGGAAAAACAAATCTATTAGAACAGGTTTATACCTTTTCTAACAAACCCACATTGTCTTTTAAAGACAGACTCCTAATATACTGTATTTTCCAATACAAACTCGTTTTAAAACCCATAATTTTAAATATCAAGAATGATAAATTTAAAGATCACTCTTTTACAGAAATAATAGACAAATGAGTAAAATAAATTCTGAGTAAAACCAATTTGTTAATAAAAACTGATACAAATCTACAAGATTTCCAGACCAAATTAAATTATGAATTCAATGCAGAACACAAACATACACAACATGTTATTTAGAACTTTATTATGCGAAACAAAATTCTAACTGAATAGGCTAATGCAGAGAACATGCACAACAGTACGGGATTAAGTCTTAAGTTGATAAACCAGTAAACGAACAGATGTGTAAATCTAGACAAACTAATATAGCAACGTCCGTAAACCAATAACTTGAATCGTGACTTTTATCAAACAGATTGAAAGCATTATAATAATATTAACACATGCAAAGACTATTGATGTTAATAGATATTAAAATATTATATATATATATATATATATATATATATATATATATATATATATATATATATGATTCTTTATGTGATGAACAGAATCTGATGTAATAATATTTCTCTTAAGTGGGCTACCGTTAATTACTTTTGGTTTTATAAAATAGGCTGAATATCTGATTCATAGAGACTGGGTTGTGATCATATTGCTTTTAAGCCTACCTCATAAATCTGTATACGGTTAATTGGGTGTAGGCCTTATATTCTGACTAAGCCTTTTATGGGAGGGCCTGTTAGAATAATTATAAATATATGGCTAGGTCCCCCATCCTGCTCTAACCCTAAACTAATTGTTCCCATAAATGTTAGTTGTTCCTGGATAGAGCAAGGAAAAGGAAGACCTCGTCAGTAATCGGGTAACGATTACAACTTGCTTTTATGTTTTATCATGTGTCAAACAAGTATGTGATTCCGCTGCTAATTATAATTATATTTATTGTGCTGCAAAGTCATGTATAATGGAATACATATATTTTATATGTGCTTATATGTGGTATCAAAGCCAATTATGTATGATTTTCAGCCATTAATTGGTAATACTTGTTTGACTATGTAAACTATGAAAGTTCTTAATTTTAATTCATGATTATTGATTGTGTTTCATGAAATTGATTTAGAGCTTTCATAAACCTCCTTTTGCTCTTTCGTTTGATATATGTAACATGTTATTTATTGCGATTAGTATGTTACTATATAAGTTTGAAAGATTGTGTATTGAATTTTCGAATTTCTTGAGTATATGCATTTTTCTAGCTGAAGATTGTTGTTGGAAATTACTTGTATGGTCGTAAAGATTAAAATCCCTAATTTTTAGTTTAAATCCGAGACCTACTTGCATGATTTGATAAAATATAACAATTATTTGATGAAATTGATATAAAAAAAACATTGGATTAGAATATTTATTTGCAAAAATTAGATCATATTTGAAGATTTTGCGCGATGGGTTAGTTTTTGGGCTTTAACGGGCCGCACGACCTGATATAGAGGTTGAAAATGACTTATGTGACTTAGGTTTATATGTAATACACTTCTGTTTTGTTTCAAAACTTGTCGCCGTAACAGTGGTTGAGTGCATGCATAAGGTTCAAGAGTTTCATGGGTTTGAGTCTATGTACGGAGTATCATATAATATAACTGTTATTTTGTTAAATGTTTCAGCTACTTTAACAAACATGACTGTTCCTTTTTTTTTATATATTATATTATCAATTTGGCTCAAGTTGAAACAACAAAATTGATCTTAGAGATTGACGTCTTTAATGGTCATATGTATGTCTCGAGTTCGATTTTGGTTAGGCGCACAACTGCTTATTTTATTTTTAAAGCTTTTGGGCAGAGAAGACATATATGAATTAGTTCGTTCTTGTTGAATAAGTGTTTGGGGCTATTCGTTACAGATATTAATAAGACCACTTTGTCATAAACACCTTTGTAGCACTGTTGGTTAAGTGCCTTAATCTTAGGCAGAAGGTCATGTGTTCAAACTTTACTAGAGGCGTGCATTATTGGATTCTATTTTTGCTTAGTTGCTGTTTCTAACGGGTAGACATAATTTAGATTTTTATGTACAACTTTAGTTCAAAGGACCTGAAGTAGCATACTAGTTGAAACTTTGGGATAAGATTCTATCCACTTAGTTTGTACAGGTTCGAATCTTGGTAGCTGCATGTGCAGAACATCATTTAAAAAAAAATAAAAAAATAAAAAATCTTTAGCAGCTAGGTATCTACTTCATTTATAAGTTCTCTATTGCCTCATAAATGAGCTAAGAGCTGTTGCTTTACCGGTGGGAGTTATTTCTTTTGATTTTTGGCCTTCAAATTAAATAGCACAACTATACATTACTTAGTTTTAGAAAGAAGGGCCTTGGTTGGCTAAAGTGATTTTATTGTAAACTAAGTATTGTGAAAATCATGTAAAACCAAATAACACCTTATTTTAGGTAGGAAAAGACATGTTTTGGTTAGAGGATATTTACTAAAATTCTAATAGTGTAACCTTTTACGCATACCAAACAAAGCCCTTATCATTTTTGCTTGAAAATAAGCTTAATTGTTTTATCTCCTTATTGAGATATTATACTATGTACATAATTTTTCATGGTACTATTAAATTGTGGCCAAATGAATTGGAATTGATTTTAAATCATTTTGGGCCTCTGAATTTAATGAAAATTTGTGATTTTTCTCAATTCAACTTGGAATTTTATGTACTTCCTCTATTTATATTTTATGTGCATCAAATGTGCTCTATTGATTTTATATATAATCTGTTCAAATTTATTGTAGAATGCCATTTTATAGTGATCGTAGAGACACATTATATTGAAGTGTTTCATATTGTGTGATTAATGACATGCATGATAGTTTCATTTATGTTAGGCACTAGTTTTCCCAATGAGTTAACAACATAGGTTTGATTGGGCGAAATTCACCAAAGTGACTAGTCTAATTAAATCTATGGCTTTTTCTCATATTGGTTGGGAAACTACCATAGTAAAGTGCTCAGTGATCACCCAAAGGAGGTCATTATATGACTTTAGCCAGGTAGCACAAACATAAAGTATGGGTCGAGATTATACTATTGTTAGGGAGTTCAATTGCCCAAAGGTGATTGATCTTTTCTTTCAGTAGGATGATCTTATTGACACTTTATGTTAAAAGGGTACCTATTTACATGTTATGTTTCCTGCCCAAAGGTGGGGGATGTAATGATGTGCCTGGGCTCTTTTGTTTGAAGTGCTTACTTTGTAATGGAACATGTATGCTTATTGTTTGTTGACATTGCATTCTTTCCTTGAATAGTTTCTCTTGCTATTAATAATGTGAGCACTATTTCTAGTTCTTGAATAGACACAATTTTAATAAGTTAAAGGTATACATTAAGTTGATCCTGGGGATAGTTGACCTTGACTTAGCCTTGGATTCTGATGCACTTATTGCTTTAACTGATTAGAATAGTTATGAGGGAAACACAAATGTTATATGCGTTGAGACCTAATGGGTGAACTTATGGCTATGAAATATGATAAGACTAGTACCTCAACATTTAAAGGTTATGCTTCTAAGAAATGTCAGGGTTCTAAAAAGGGTGGTAAGGGTCAGAATCAAAAGAGGAATCACATTGTAAGAGGTCCCAAGTTTGCTGCATTTGAAAATGAATGTTACTTCTGTAAGTGAAAGGGTCATAAAAGAACTGATTGTGTTAAGTACAAATCATGGTTAGAGAAAAGAAAGTTGAATATGATAATTTACTAGCCTATGTATGTTTAAAATCTATTTTTAGTTGATGTTTTGTCAAATATTTGGTGGATTGACAGTGGTGCAATTGTTCATGTTGATATGGTTTTGAAAACAAACTGAGACCAAGTGAATTAGAGTCCGGAATTAAAGTTGTGAATACTTTTGTCATTGAAGTTGAATTCATAGGGTCTATTAGTCTATGTCTAAAGACTAGTTTTCAACTTATTTTGAAGAACATTTTATATACTGTTTTTAGACAAAATTTAATCTATGTTTTCGTTTTGAACAAGTTTTGTTATGTTTTAACTTTGACAATGACAAAATGAAATTGGTTTTAATTCCAAAATTATTGGTGAATGTATTTTATCTAATAGTTTTTATCAGGCACCTTTATTTTCAGAAAATTTCTATGACTATTTTTTTCAAAAAATTTGCTTTTGAAACAAGCTTAATTGAATAAACTTCTTCTTTACTGTGGCATAAATGATTAGGTCATATTTTTAGAAGAAGGGTTGAAAGACTCACTAAAATTAATATTTTCTTTCTCTAAATTTTGATTATTTTGAAACTTGTGTTGGGAGCATTAGAGGTAAGCTCACTAATAGTAAATGAGAATAAGCTACCCATAGCTTTGACTTTTTAGAAGTAATACATATATCAGTGGACCTTATTCTATTACATTGTGTAGTAACAAGTTTTGTTGCATTTATTGATGACTTCTCTCGTTATAGATTCCTTTATTTGTTTAAAGAGAAATATAAAGCTACTATTACATTTAAACTCTTTAAGACTAAGGTAGAAAACCATTTGGGAAGGTCATCAAAACTGTAAGATCTGACTGGGGAGATAAGTACTTTGGTAAACATTTGGTCACTGGGCAGCATATAGGACCGTGTACTTACAAGATTGTGGGATTATTGTCCAATATACCATGCCTTATAGTCCTGTACAAAATGGTGTAGACGAGAGGCGAAATCGCACTTTCAAGGATATGATAAGGAGTATGATGAGTGTCACTAGTCTATTATATCTTTTGGGGTGATGCCACTAGAACTACTCCCTACACTCTTAAATGTGTTACTAGCAAGTTTGTTCCTAAAACTCATATTGAACTTTGATTTGGGAAGAAAAACCTAGCTTAAACTATTTTTATGTTTTGGGTTTTTTCTATTGATGAGTTTGTTCTTTCTAATAAGGAGAACATTATTTGTAGACTTTGAATATGTATATATACGTTGAAGCGATATACCTCAAGATCAGTGGGAGTAAGTTAATTTCCTGATATTGTATGTTGAGGACATTTTGCTAAGCTACAAATCATTAAGGTATGCTTCATAAGTCTAGTATTTTCAAGACTTTCAACAAGAAGGATTTTGGAGAGATCTCTTGTGTTCTTTGTATGCAGATACACCAAGATAGGTCTTGTGATCTTTTAGATCTATCGCAAAAGGCTTATATTTATGGAGTTCTTAAATGGTTTAAATGGAGAACTGTAGACCTCATGATATCCTTTTGTAGAATATTTTCTTTTATGGGATTTCCATCCAGAAAATATAATGTGAATATTATTTGGAAGCATAATTAGAATATCTCAGTATAAATGCTATTAAAGTTATAATTCGGCATATGAGTTTTATGTTCTAAATGGATCTCCCATAGTTTATGAAAGAAATAAGACTTGATATATATTCAATTGTATTCTCCAAATTAATACATACAATAGCTTACCCAAAGAGGGTCATTGTGTGTCTCATATTGGGGTGGATGAATAGTGGTAGTGAAAGTGAATAGTCAAAGAAATTTCTCTATCTAAAGGGATTTATTTATGAGCTTGTGCATGCTCTACTAGTTTGAGAGAATGCATGCCTTAAAGGGATTTATCTGCCTAAAGGTGATTAACTTCTTGAATGTTGTGTATTTCTCTTATTCATCTTCATGGTTGGGATAATTATAGTATGTTGTACCCTCTACCCAAATGAAAAGTTATGATGATACACTTGGGTCTCAGATACAACTTATTTTTATTGGGAGCTATTATAATTACCCATATTCTAATCTAGTTTCCCTTATGAACAACTGTCATGGATTTGACGAGAAAAGGGAGACATTGTTACTAAGAATATAAAACAAACTCAATGCTTGTTGATCTTCTAATTAAAGGTTTGAGATCATAATTTTAAATAGCATGTTGAGATATGGGTATTATGGAGTCCATGACATAAAGAGATCCATGAGACGTGTACCATATGCTAGTGTTATTGAGAGCTTGATGAATATTCAAGTGCGCACTAGGCTTGGTATTGGTTTTGTATATGAGTGTTCTATTGTTTTTTTATGCTATTGACTAGTGGGAATTTTGGATTTTCATGAATTGTCAAATATTCTCATTATTGTGTGTTTTGTTTTGCACTTTTGTGCATTTGTGGAATAACGTATATTGTTTATATTTTATAACATACTTGATTATTTTGTGAACACTCATATGTATATTGAAGGTCTTGGTTTGGTGTCCATATTGATAAGACCATCATTGAGTTTAAATATCTCCATAAGGTCACCATTTTGATCGGAGATATACATTCTTTCCTCTTGCCTATTGACTGCCATTTTGGGAGGACATGAATGATATGCATTATTTCCTCTGGCCTATTGACTGCCATTTTGGGAGGATATGAATGGTAGATTTCCTTGGCATATCGACCGCCAATTTTGGGGAAATCATGTTGAGGACTGACGAAGAAAGAGCACATTTGATCACATGTTGGTGCTGCTTTCTTGCTACACTGCCGTATATTAATCCATGTCAATGGGGTTGTTGGCATTTGTAACCATGGAAGGTCCTGTGTCAATATGGAATACTATGATCACCATGATTCGATGTTTGATAATTTTGTTGTATAGGATTGCATTCGAGGTGTTGTTTTATGAATCAGGGTTTTTAAAATTGTGGCCACATTAAGTTTGCTTATTCAGCCTAACAAATGTTTTCAAAATATTTTTAGAAACAAACAAAACAATTAACATTGCCCAAGTGGGAGACTGTAAGAATATTTCTCTTAAGTGGGCTACCACTAATTACTTTTGGTTTTATAAAATAAGCTGAATATCTGATTCATAGAGACTGGGTTGTGATCATATTGCTTTTAAGCCTACCTCATAAATCCGTATACGGTTAATTGTGTATAGGCCTTATATTCTGACTAAGCCTTTTATGGGAGGGCCTGTTAGAATAATTATAAATATATAGCTAGGTCCCCTCTCCTGCTCTAACCCTAAACCTATTGTTCCCATAAACTTTAGTTGTTCCTGGATAGAGCAAGGAAAAGGAAGACCTCGTCAGTAATCAGGTAACGATTACAACTTGTTTTTATGTTTTATCATGCGTCAAACAAGTATGTGATTCCGCTATTAATTATAATTATATTTATTGTGCTGCAAAGTCATGTATATTGGAATACATATATTTTATATGTGCTTACATCTGATGCAACAAAATTTAAATTTGTAGTGATAGACTACAATGCAACAAGCGCTAGAATGTATAAACGAGTGCAATAACGTGAAACAAAAAATTAGAAAATCACGGAACTTACTTGACGTAAAGAACAAATTGCAGAATACAAAATTAGAACCGAGGCCTGAATTTAATTTAGCGTTCTTAAGACTTATTCGTCTCCTGCTGATGCTCACAGACACTGACGATAACCTCCCAGGATACAACGGTTTGCATTTGAAAATAGTAGCACTCCAAATTTCCAAATTCAGCGAACCAAATAATGTTGAATCTCTCTCTTTTATACACTAAGATGAACTACGGATTGGTGAAGAAATGAAAAGAATTATCTCCTGACTCTGGTTCTTAGGCTATTTATAGAAGATTAAAATTATTGACCAGCTGCCTTTCGTGGCTTTTCAGACATGGAGGAACGTTAGTAGTTAAAACTGTAGGACAGTTATTCAACTGTCTTTTAGCAATTTTAATTTAAACTGTCTTTAATAATAATAATAAATATTATTATTATTATTATTTCACTGAACTAGAATAAAATTCTAGCCAAAAAGGACAGAGACACTTGGGCCCACGTCACAGAAATTCAACTTTCACAAAGTTGATTTCTTATATATTCCTCCTTTTTTAATCCACTAAATTTGAGCTTAATTTCTCATTCATTAACAACATATCTAACCCAACACAGTCACTTATTATTTATGGTATCTTCAATTCTAAAATCAACAAACGGCTTTCCATCTCAAAAGTCTTAAGAAAAGAGTTACAACAGCTAAAATCATAAAGCATTATGTGAGCATAGCAAATGGTGTTCTTCAAAAAAATGAAAAGAAAATAGTAGCAATGAGTTTTGAAAACATATGGTTTGTAACAAATTAAATTTAGTACGTCGGAGAAGGTTTTAAAAATTTAAAAGCAGAACATGTATAAAATGTGGTAAAGGGAAAATAATAATTGTTTGCTACACAATCATGAGAAACATATTTGTACTTTTTAGCTAATTATTAATTTGTAGAATATTTGATATCTACAACCAAACCAAATTGAGCATTTGTCCCACTAGGTGGGGTCGGCAATATTTGATACCTATACAATACAAAAAAATATTTGAAATGTATTATCATGTAATTTTATGCATATTATTAATTTAGCATATTGGTTCTACTATGATTAAGAACATTACTTATTATATAACAAATATAGGAAAACAATAAAAATAGAGAAATATAAATTAAGAACAAGAAATAAAAGAATACGAGATATGAGATTTATGTGGGAACATATTTGAATGATTTAGAAAAATAGGGACTTAGTTAAAAAAAAGTGTCAACATTAGAAACCATTTACGCAATTTATCCTTATTTTTTTTATGACAAATGAAGAAAAATATTTACAATCATAGAAATATAAGCGTTTGCCATATATATTTGTAATTTAACAGAGTCTACGTGAATGGGTGAAGTGATATTCACTAAAATAGAATATAAAAGAATTTTAGTATAGTCAACTCCAAATCCCAATTACAGTATATTCCTTCCTTTCTCACAAAAATAATCTTGTCTTTGCAAATCTTAATTACTCGTCTTTGAACTCTTAACTGATCACACATATACAGTGTCTTTAAGTTAATTTACCAGGGCCAATTAATGGGCCATATCTATTAACCCAATCCTATGATTCTCAAACAAAGTTTACAAAAAAAAAAATTATCATTCAAATTATGGGGATCTGAAATCAGGTTAGATCATCAAGGGGACGAATAAATGAGACGTCACAATAATTTGTTTTGGAAACAAGGACCAGAATTGAATTTTTTTTTGAAGAAATTGACGATCCTTTCCTTGTTTTTATTAACGCCTTTTCTTTTTTTTCTTCTTTTTTGACGAAATTACCGCCTTTTCAAGATGAGAAAAACTATGGAATTTCTTATTTGAGTTTTTTTAAATTTCAATAATTAATTATGAACTAATAAATTAATAAAATTAAATTCATCTTTGAAAAGAGTGATTAAAATAAATTTAAGAATGAATAACTGAGATCTCAAAAGACTAAATTTAATGGTTCATCATTTAGTTTATCTTAAAAATGAGAAAATAAAAAGAAAAAGAGAGAATCGTTCTACCCCGCGAGATGGGTTAGATCATTTTACCCGGCGAGATGGGTTAGACCATGTCAATTTTCTTTTATGACACGTCCAAGACTCCAAGTCAAATCCATTACTCAAATAACACGCTTCCAAGACAGTTTTTGTTTTTTTGTTCAAAGCTTTCTTGACACATGGGTTGCTCAAATTTTCCACAAGCAGATGTCTTCGTTCCAACATTCATATTATTGCATGCACTATATATGTCCCTTGGTATCAAGCTATCTTTTCACACCACCCGGCTAATTGCCTCTTACATTTCTATGAAGATGGTGAGCGTCAGCATAGGAGAATGCATGGGAGCGACTATGTTTTCCATATTTGCTATTGCTGTTAAGGTAGAAAATTGGGTCAAAAAGAAAGTAAAGCGAGCGAGAGAGAGAGAGAGAGAGTAAAGGGTTTGTATGCCTCATTATTAGTTACCTCCCTTGTAATGGATCACTTATATTTATAGTGAACCTTGAGTAACTAGAGATTGTCATGTGTACCTTGGTAAATCTGTTGGGTCTATTATTGATATACTATTTCAGCATATTTTCACTTAAATTTCGTTAGTTCTTGAGTAATTTATGAGCAATTTGATTGGTTTTTTGTTTGATTTGCGGCGTAGGTGATTTCCATGAGAAAGTCTAAGTTTTGAGGCAAAGATTGAAGAGAAATAGCAAAGGATTAGCTTTTATGCAACTTGTGGAGCAATTGAAGAGAAATCAGAAGTAGCGCAGTCATAGCGCAGTTGCGCAACATCGCATAAAATTTAAGGGCAATTTTATAAAATGGCGCAAAAAGAAGAGAACCCTAGGATAAAAAGAAGAAACACACGTTTGTAAAGGAGCAGATAGTTGATCAGACGAGTTACAGTAAATGATTTCATGCCTTGAACGAAATATTAACCCTACTTGTCTTGAAACCATCTTCATATATATACATATATATATATATATACATATATATATATACATATATATATATAATAAAAGGAGGGGTTCTTCCCTCCGGAAATTTTATTAATATTAAAAGAAGTATACAAAAGTAGAGGGGGACATAAGGTCGGAACCTCCACGGGAATTGGGGTATTTACCTGCCCCAAAAGCCAAGCTAATCTAAAAGGAACACAATTTGTTCTTTTTTACAAGAGCCTAAACAAAAGATAATGATAAAAACAAGTACACAAGAATGATGATCCACGTGAGCATGCATGTGCTATATATATTTTTGTTGTTTTTCCTTTTGTTTAGCAAAACTTATGATCTAGCATATATGTCTCTTTACTCATATAAGCACATGACAAATACTACGACATATTTGTCATTGTTCATGATACGATACATAAGCAAATTAATCATGTTTAGGGTTCTAAATCATATATGATCTGACTCTGATACCACATGTAGAATTTATTCATGACACTATCGTGATTCACGATATCATAAAATCTCCAAGATTTATATATGAATTTAGAGCATCAAATCTAAAAGATGAAAAGCACACCTGTTAGCGCCATGGAATCTGATGAATCGTTGTGCAACGTATTGGGTCTTCCTCTCTATCCCCTTGCTTTCTGGCAGTTTTCAATGGGACTAGCTCAAGATGTAAAATCCTTTTTTAGTGCAAGGGTTAGAGGGGGGACCTAGCACAAATAAGAGTTCTACTCGGTCTTCCCATCACGGGGTTCAATAAAACAAATAGCCTACACTTAACTGTCCAACTATACTTTTTATAACCAAGATATTGAGCCCAATAATCGTATGATCACATATGGGCTTACCACTTAAGAATTATCCATCAACCCATTTTATGAAAACCAAAATAATTAATTAATGTAAGTCCACACTTTATAAAATTTTTCCAACAAAAGATGCTTACTTCATACTATTTGGAACAAATGAATTCCACAAAATTTTGTGGAATTCATTTACAAATCCAAGTTTTTTTGTTTGGTTGCACCTTTTAAAAAAATTACAAATCCAAGATTTGTAATTCTTGGATTTGCACAAGCCTTATTCAAATCTGAGCCTAAGAGGTGGAATTTGTAAATTCACGTTTTCTAATTCTGTTGCTAATCTTTTGAGGATAAAACTACCCTCATGTTAAAGAAAAAAAATAAATGTCTTTTTCACTTTTCTTCCCTACTCTTTTCTCTTATTCCAAATTGACGGCAAAACAAGAAAAAAAGTTAACTTGTTCCATTCATTCGTTTGATTTTTCTTGGAAATTTATTCGCGATATCTTTTCTGTTATGTATTATTCTTGTTGTTATTATTATAGTACTATTATGTTGTTGCTGTTGTTGTTCCTTCTTATTTTTAAGATAATAACATGTAATAATTATCATACCAACTAAATATTGGCCAAACTCTCACTTAGCAATAGTTTACTATTTCATTTGCCTTCTAATTGACTTCTCCAATATATTTTCTATGATTTGTGGATTTTCTTAATTATTTACTGGTGTATATATGTTGTTTATATGAATTTTTCACCTCGTTTACAACTAAAGGACGGATTCATAATTATTTTTGTAATGGTGAATTAATGTTTGAATTGGATGAATAATTTATATTAGTTAAACCTCAAGTTATTTTTTCATGTTAAACTTATGGTTGAACTTAAAGTTAGTATGATTATTTTGTGATGTTTAACTTTTTTGAAAATATTTCTTTGTTTTTTATTTTTTATTTTGGAATTTTATGATAGTACCAGAGATCAATAATGGATTGAGAAGATAACACTTATATAATAGCCTGATTTCCATTGAATAAAAGAAGGGTATTAAAGTAAAATACTACTATTAATTTCAATTTCACATGTGTTCCAAACACAATTTGAATTTACAAATAATAGAATTGACTTAATATTATTTTTCAGTTGCAAACAAGAAAATTCATTTATAAATGAATTACTCATGAAATTCATTTGTAAATAAAATAAATTTCACATCTTAGTTCTGGTTAAGCAACGGAATTTTACTGCACTTCATCCACTATGCGATACAACAATATAAATATACAGTGAGAACCATTTTGATAGTTATGGACTCTCTGTTTGCATGCTTAAAAGAAGGCATTTGGAAAACATTATGGTAAGATAATGCATGCTACAAAATATACACGTGACTCTGCTAAGCGGAAGTTTTTTCTATCGGGGTCTGCTCTATTATTAGTTACTTCTTTGGTTTCTGTGTTCTTAATAATGTATCACATAATTTAATAGATCTTTTAGATCATGATTAATCGGGTGAAAAATTCTCGCGTTTTGTAATAATATAGTCTTTGTGGCTATACTTTCAAGTTCCTAATACAATAGCTCTACCTCCTGTTTATCCACAGAAAAAAGACAATTAAATTATAATATTGACGAATTTTACTAGACATGTTTACTTTTCCTGAGTAAGAAGTAGGGAGAAAACAAAATTACACGCTCAAATATCATGAGGTAATTTACTGAAATGGTTTTAGATCTTTTTCTTTTTTGACATTTAAGTCTTTTATCTTTTATTTTGGACAAAACGGTCTTTCATCTTTCATTTTAGTGACAATCGTTAGTCCTTAGAGTAAAATTTGTCAAAAAATTATGTTAGTGAGCACGTGGATGACACGTGGCCGCAAAATGTACAAATCTTTAGGGGTAAAATTGTTACGTGGTAAAATATAAGTATAAAATATTTTCCAAAATTGTCACGCGGTAGTTCTCAACGTGTCATTTACGTGTTCACTAACGTTATTTTTTCTCAAATGTTGCTCCAAGGACTAACGAATGTCACTAAAATAAAAGATGAATGACCATTTTGTCCAAAATAAAAAATAGAGACTTAAATGTCAATAAATGCAAAAATCTAGGACTATTTCGGTAAATTACCCAATATCATGCATTTCTTTTGTTGTGTTGCTAGATTTTTACTTGAAGTTCCTCTCGTGTCTTTAACTTGATGTATATCTTCCTATTTCTTTCGAGGAAAGAAGACATAATTTTCACAATAACGAAATAATCCTACCAGAAAAAAGTATAAAGAGTGACAGCCAAATAGAAGACATAAACTCTCGAAAACGATATATCTTGTCTTTTCTAATCAGTAAGCAACTTCAATGCGTAAGAAACTAGTCAATTACAATAAAAGGAAGCATGTCCCTCTGTACATCGTGTAGGTCATACCCTTTAGACAAGAAGAAAAACAATTTATTTATTTACAAATGCAAAATTATATTTTGTTCTATATACCTGTTTTTGGATATATGAGAACTTTACTAGCAGAATTCGACCACCAACTGGTAAACTCCCGGATATAATAGTGTGTTAAGATGACTGAGGTTCCAATTTAAAATCAATTGGTATCAAGTAGAGTGGTCCAATATCTTATAAGGTGGTCTTAGAGTTTCTGATTTTCCGATATGGGACAAGTGTTATATTCTAACACTCTCCCCTCACGTGTGACCTGATTTGAGAGGAGTCACACGTGGAAGAATTTTTGATTTTCTGATGTGGGAGGAATGTATATTCCAACACCCCCCCTCACGTGTGACCCGGAGAGAACCCAGAAACGAGAGCTGACACTGTCAGCGAGAGCGACACGAAAGAGACAGATGGGTCACACGTGGCAAGACATGAAAGATGAACAAGACTAGACCATGAGCCTAGCTCTGATACCAAGTTAAGAATCAAGGGGTTCCATCTTAAAACCAATTGGTGACAAGTGGAGTGGCCCAAGATCTTATAAGGTGGTCTTAGAGTTTCTGATTTTTCGATATGGGACAAGTGTTATATTCTAACACTTCTCCTCACGTGTGACCTGATTTGAGAGGAGTCACACGTGGAAGAGTTTCTGATTTTCCGATGTGGGACAAGTGTTATATTCTAACACAGTGCACTCCTACGTATGTACTAAATCAGTCAATGGCATATCAGAACTCCAGAGTAATAGGGAGTGTTGAACTCGCAACCTCGTACGAGCGATTTTATTCTCACTACCGCTGGACCATACCCCTAAGGATAATTCCTAATAAGCCATAGTAAGTGTTATCTTCTTCCATAAGTTGGTCATTTTCTTATATTTCTGATTTCTTTGAGGATAATATTTTTCTTTTTTGCTAGTTGAAGAGTTTAAGTTTCCTTCTTTTTTGCTAGTCGGTCTTTTAGGCCCCTAATGCTAGTTGTCACTCACAATTTTAAGTCAGCATGCAATTGTTTACAAGGCTAATGCGGGTTATGGGGTCCCAGGTTGGGGCATTTCATAAATAATTTTTATTTTGCATCAGAAATGAAACTATTTTCTCATCTTCCATTATACCCTTGGTATGACGATAAAGACAATGTGAAAGTTGTTCTATAACTACTTCTTGGACGACGATTGACTGAAATGTGTCAAATAAAGACGGAAGGAATAGGCTCCTGATATAATTGATCCCTAATCTTTTATGCATATGTTATTTCGGTTGGGAATTCATCCACCATATTGCTCCCTTGATTTTTTTTATCATTTATTCTTTGGATATTAGGCGCTTGTGTAGTTGCATGCTCATTTTAGGGTCATCATTAGGAATAATAATAGGACGGGTACCAATCAAAATTTGTGAACTTTAACTTGAATCCGAGCATACTATTTTTTATGAAATGCAAACTCGAAATCCAAATGTATTTACGATACTTGAATCCAATAGATATTGAAGAAAAAAAAAAAAAAGAATTTCGGGTATCCGAACCTGCAACTGATAAAGAAAATAAACATCTACCAGAAGAATCAAAATCAGCACATTTATATCCAACAAGATAATAAAATCTACTAAAACGGTGAGGATTGACTATCAGACCGATAAGCCACATGAAAATTGATCCAAGGTGATCCAGCAAATGATAGAAAAGATGAAGAAATAAGCCAAAAAAATAGTGAGGAAAAAAGGTCGTCCTTGGGTCACGTTACTACACTAGAAGGTTTATATTTTTAGGATAGATCCAATATGATCCTACTTATAAGATGAGTTACTCATTATCAAAAAAATAATAATAAAAAAAAGTGGGCCCTTTGGCATTATCTTTATCACTATTTTAATAATATCGAATTCTTCACAACAATTACAATTTTACACGAACCAACTTTTACCTTGCAATCTTGCAACATTTTCTTTTTTGATTCAAAGAAAGGCTTAAGTCAGTTGTACACAATGTGAATTGATCTCGGATCTCTCGCATACAAAGTGATAACCATACTATTAGAACAAATGCCCAGTGGTAATCTTGCAACAGTATTTTTGAACTTAACAAATCTAAACTTTCAGTTCTAAAATGATCAACAAATAAGGATATTTTTTTTCTTCTTTCAATGTACATGGGTTTAGGTATTATACTAGCATGACAATAGACAACAGTACTATATGTTGTACTCAAGTAATATCGCCATATAATACATGCATTAGGCCATATTAGTATAATTTATATTTTGGGATAAAAGATTTTGAAACCACAGAACTTGTTTTCCATAAAAATATTTAATAGTTCAAAAGACACTCACTAATAATCCTTCAGGAATTGAATAATTGTCTATGAAACACGCTTTGAGTTTTGTTGCATGGCAAGGAATCATTTTTGTCAAAGTATATATGTAACGACCCTACTAAGCGAATATCCATGAAAGGGCAGAGGCACACGGGCGCCGCACACCAACAATATATTGTCCGCTTTGGATTACCCCACTGGGCCCCTCACGGTTTTGTTCCCCCCGTGTTACCACGGGAAAAGGCCTATTGTCGAACATAAGGCGGAACCCCGCGCTATATGTTCAATGGTCCCAGCTCAAAGACTTCCGATGTGGGATTGTGTTACCACATTCTACCCCCCTTAATGGGCCCCGCGCCCTCGCGGGACACGAGCACAAGGGAAGACCCGCTCTGATACCACTTAATGTAACGACCCCGCTAAGCGAATACCCACGAAGGGGCAGAGGCACACGGGCGCCGCACACCAACAATATATTGTCCGCTTTGGGTTACCCCACTGGGCCCCTCACAGTTTTGTTCCCCCCTTGTTACCACGGGAAAAGGCCTATTGTCGAATATAAAGCGGAACCCCGCGCTATATATTCAATGGTCCCAGCTCAAAGACTTCCGATGTGGGATTGTGTTACCATAATATAGGTTGTATTTGGCCTAACTTTTTGGCACTCAAAAGTATTTTATGTGAGTTTAAAAATTGAGACTAACATGTATGGCCCATTTTTTAAAGTATTTTTAGGTAAAAGCTAAAAAACAATAAGCTCTAAATTGGAGCTTTTCAAAATAAACTTTTGTAAGCTGTTTTTACACAATGCCAAGAAAGTTGTTTTGTTTTTATTTTTTTCTCAAATATATCCATTCTTATTTTTTAAAGTCTAATATTATTCTTAAATTTTTTAAAAGTTCAGCATTGCCCAACATAGGCCAAACAGCTTTTGTTGATGGGGAACATGAACCACAAAAGTTCATGAAAAAATAGAGAAAATCAAACTCAAGAAGAAGAACTACTAAACCTTCTCAAGACCCTACTTTGGAGCCTTAAATCTTTGAGCATGGATGTGTTATGGATGAGCATTATATATGGTTACGAAGATCTCATGGCATACTACAAGTTCATAACAAGAATCGACTTCAATCCTCACCTAAAGATAATTTTCTAGTTGCCCAAAGTTTGCCAGTTATTATCTTTTTATGTTGTGAATAGTACTGTTATTATGAATAGTACTACTTTGTTAGTTTTAACCTACATAGGAAGTTTAGCAAGTTTTTAGGCTCAAATGTTCCTATAAATAGATAACTCCCCAAACTCATTAGATACACTTCAATCAATATAAAACTAATATTGTTTACTTCCTCTCTAGCATTTTAGAGTTGTAATATTTAAAGTTTTTCTTGTATCAAGGACGTTTTACTAGAACGAACTTAGTGTTTCGCTTCCGTTCTGTGTCAGTTGGCACCAGAGCTAAGTTCGAGAGTCCTAGCTTAGAGGGTTGTAGTTGTAATTGAGCCGTATGCTTTGCACTTGCCACGTGTAGTGGACCCTGTGCATCAAAAAGCTTGATTGGTCGATTGAGTCGTATGCTCTGCACTTGTCACGTGTAGTGGATCCTGTGCATCAGAAAACTCGAAAGATTAAATTACAAAACCTATAAGCTAAAGAAGATGAAGTTCGGGAACAACGATGGCGGCAATAGTGATAGCGGCGGCAATGGTGATAGCAATGGCGGAAATGCCGACATCAATATTGCTAGTAGCAACTATAGCAGAGGTGAAGTCGACCATCCTATTGACGGTGATTGAAAGATGAAGGCCTTTTTGGCCGCGTTAGAAGCCCAAGAAGCATGAGTGACCCGTGAACTCTGCAAGATTCGCGACTCCTGTGCTAACTTGAACTTAAATGCCAACAAGGTTTGTGTAGATGGTGGGATCAATCGTGCTAGAGAATATGCATGTGGCCAACCTATCAATCAATGCAATCTTGCAGTTTGTCATAAGCAACCAACTTATGAAAATGAATTTAAAGAGGAGGCTTTAAATTATCGTAGATACAATCAAGAGCAAGTGGGATTCAGTGACAGATCTCAGCATCTTGATAAACATGGTTTTGCTCAACAGCGCATCTTCCATTCAAAATGCAGCATTCGCGAAAAGGTGTGCAACATTATTATTGACAATGGAAGCTGGGAGAATATTATTTCAAGAGCTTTGGTGAATCACCTAAAGCTACCCACTGAACATCATCCAACACCATACGAGATTGGGTGGGTCAAGAAAGAACCTTCAATCAAGGTCACAGAAGTTTGCAAAGTTTCTATTTCTATCGGAAAATCTTACCACTATGAAATTATTTGTGACGTAGTTGACATGGATGCTTGCCATATTCTACTTAGGGGGCCATGGCAAAATAACGTCAATGGAACTTATCGTGAGAGAATAAACGCATTTATTTTTTGGTGGAATGGAAAGAAGATTGCTATGCTTCCGACAAACAAGGATCAACCCAAAGCTTCCAAAGTGGAGGAGAAATCTTTACACGATGTTGCCAATTCAACAAACGATTTTATCCTGAAATCAAAGGAGGCTAAAGAAGCTTTGAATATTATTGCGAAAGGAGAAGAATCATATAGGCAAAAATCTAAAAGAGGAACAACTCATAATAGAAACGTTTAAGGAGATCATTCCTATTGTGTCTCTGAAAGGAATCGAGTCCGATGCAAAATTCTCATCATTATTCAGGGAATCTGAATGTCAGTAGCTTACAGGAAAACATGTAGAATTTGGAGTAACGACTGATGCTTCAAGTTGTTTTGCAATAGGAATACATAATCCAGTTGAGTAAAAAATAGAGAAAAGTAAAAGTAGAACAATAGGAGATATATTGTCTTATTACTATGGAAAGTTCTACGGGAGTGGTAAATATCGAAGATAGTCATATATTCGAAATTCAAAAGGCAGACGATGCATACATGGATTAAAAAGTTTTACAGTTTGGAGGCAATCGGAACTAGTGACATGTAAATCTTGTCATATCTTGTGGACCTTCAATTTCACAAACTTGTATGAGTACTTTTTGCAAGAGGATTCGATGTATCTAAGCATTAACTCGAGGGCGAGTTTTTCTCAAGTGAGAGGGAATGATGGGGAACATGAACCACAAAAGTTCATGAAAAAATAGAGAAAATCAAACTCAAGAAGAAAAACTAATAAACCTTCTCAAGACCCTACTTTGGAGCATTAAATCTTTGAGCATGGATGTGTTATGCAGGAGTATTATATATGGTTGTGAAGATCTCATGGCATACTACAAGTTCATAACAAGAATCGGCTTCAATCCTCACCTAAAGATAATTTTCTAGTTGCCCAAAGTTTGCCATTTATTATCTTTTTATGTTGTGAATAGTACTGTTGTTATGAATAGTACTACTTTGTTAGTTTTATCTCACATAGGAAGTTTAGCAAGTTTTTAGGCTCAAGTGTTCCTATAAATAGATAACTCTCCAAACTCATTAGATACACTTCAATCAATACAAAACTAGTATTGTTTACTTCCTCTCTAGCATTTTAGAGTTGTAATATTTAAAGTTTTCCTTGTATCAAGGACGTTTTACTAGAACAAACCTAGTGTTTCACTTATGTCCTGCGTCATTTGTTCAACAGTACTTCTAACCAAAATTCTATTGCTAAAAGGTCTACAATTTAAAAACTAAAATTTCACAGTTAGAGTCATAAACGTTTTGTTTTTTGTAATTTAAAGATTATAATATTTTATATATATACGTACATTTTATTAATAATCAAGTTTTTTTTTTTTTGGTCAAATTAATAATCAAGTTCAGAGTTCAATTTTTTCAAGATATATTACTAAACCATCACAATCGAATCCCACCCGCATTCCCGATCGGTGCTTAAAGAAAAGTAGGATCAGATTGGACTAGCTTCTTGTGCTATTCTAGTTTCTGGTTTTATGGTTTGGAAAGAAGAGCCCCTATATTTCCTATTAGCTCCTCATTTTTTTGAAGATGCCTTGACTCTAAAAATTTTCATTTTTGTTATATAGAAAAGAGTCATTTTAACAAAAAAAAAAACTATATGAGGAAATAAGAACATTACTTATTATAACAAAAAGATGAAAAAGAAAAAAATAGAGAAATTAAAATAAAGAACAAAACATAAAAAAAAATAAAATACATGAGATTTATGTGGTTTAACAAAACCTAAATCTACGCTTGAAATTGGCGGAATTTTCAATAATCAAATGACTATAAAGATTTTTAATATTTGTCGACCCCAAATATCTAGTGTATCCGATTTTTCACGAAAAGATACTCTTTCTATCAAACACGTAACTAACGCAATAAATGTATTAGTGCCAAAAAGTCGATTTAATCACAAAAGTTCTTACTAAAAGTCGGTCCGGATTGAAAGATGAATTGAATCATTACCAGGGACGAAACATGAGACTTGTTTGACAAAAGGACCATGACTTGGATTTTCGCGACAAAAGCAACTGTGCCGTGCAAGAAGGGCTCTTTCTTTTTTTTTTCGAGTGCAAGAAGAGTAAGTCAACTTTCTTTTTAGTCAAGTCAAAATCAATTTATTACCCAAATAATTTTCTTTCTCGACATTTCAAAGTCTTTCCACTAACGATATTATTAAAGGGGATGTACATGAGAGCCAGCAGGGGCTGCGCCCCTTCTGATTCCGAAAATTCTCTAAATATAATATATTAATTAAATAATTATTATATATTATAGATTATAGTCCCCACTAAAAATTTTTAAAAATATTTTTGGTTTAAAATATTAATTAATCCCCATTAAGAAAAATAAAAGGGTAATTTATCAAAATAGTCTTAAATCTTTATCTTTTTTGACATTTAAGTCCCTTATCTTTTATTTTGAATAGTTATTTATCTTTCATTTTGGTGACAACCATTAGTCACTGGAGTAAAATCTGTCAAAAAAAATATTAGTGAGCACGTAAATGACACGTGGCCACAAAATGCATGAATCTTATTAGGATGCTTATATTTTACCGCGTGACAATTTTATTCCTGAAGATTTATCCATTTTGTGGTCACGTGTCAATCCACATACTCACTAACGTCATTTTTTGACGAATTTTATACCAAGGACTAACGGTTGTTACTAAAATAAAAAATAAATGATCATTTTGTCCAAAATGAAACATAGAAAACTTAAAAGATCAACAATAAGACCTTTTCCCCTTTTTGTTTTAAAAAAATTGAAATCTTTATAGTTTAAATAACTTTGAATACCAATAATACGAGCTATATGTCTTCTTTCAATCCTCAAAATGTTATCTAAAGGAGGTTATTTCCACTGCTTAACAGTTTGAACAAAATTATTTATAATCAAATGTTGTCCTCCCACACATACCCGCTTGGCTAGCTAGCTAGTTGCATGCTCATTTTAACGTCTTCATCACCTCATCAAGGACCGTGACCACGATTTCATAAAAGTTATCATGTCAATGGAGAATTATGTCATACATTATGTACTAATGGTACACAATATTTTCTTGAAAGCCGTCAAAATTTTGTGATGAATTCATTAAGATGACTTTTTTTTTTTTGGTCAAAGATTAAGAAGACCAATGTATAGTCTTATGGCAGCCTGCTGCTTGTTTTCATGATATGCTACTTTTGTCAAGGTGTAGATTGGGTAAATTTGCTGCTGTTAAAATAGCCTCCAATAGGGGTGCTCATAGATTAGTTGGTCAAGCTATTTAAATTATGAGAGTTACTAAATATTACATTTTCTTCATCACTGTTATCACTTCTTATGTATTCACATATCAAGAAAAGAGACAAAAATATAAAAAGTTTGTATTTGGTTCACAAAATATTGTAGGATTCTCGAAAATGTAAAGTCATGAATATGATATTATTATATGTGGTTCTCAAAATTAAAAAATATTCCTAGATCTATCACATTTTTTGAGAATAGAATATTTTCATGATTTTCTTAATTTTCATTCTCATGTAAGGGGATATGAATGTTTTAGAGAAAATAAAAAAATAAATACTCACCCTAACTAAACTTAACTTTTAGATTACCTATCTACCTCAGTTTTTTTTTCTCAAACTCAAATTATTCCTAAAAGTAAATAAATGAATGAATAAAATTATGAATAAAAAATTAATAAAATTAAAAAGAATAAGAAATAAATTAAATTAAAAGAGGAGTACATCTCCATCTTTTCTGTTAGCTACTATTAATTTCTTTTAATTTACTGGTTCACTTTTTTTTTTTTTATGGTCCATACTGCTTACTATCTAACAGAGTCGGCTTGAACAAATGACAACATGAGTAAGAACATTACTAATATATTTGTAATGACAAATACAAAAAATATTGAAGATATAGATAATATGATAAACCCTTTTATAACAGTTTAAGTTTTTAGATAAGGTCGTAATTTAACGTGGTATCCTAATCTAGGTATTAAAAGGTCTTGGGTTCAAAACTCGTCACCACCCATCCCATTTAAAAAATATTAAAAACTGTTCAATTACAAGACTCAAAAACTAACTATGTTTGCACTTGCGGGAGAGTGTTAAAGATAATAAATAATATAAAAAAAGATATATGAAATTTACGTGATTTAATGGTGTCTATGTCAATAGGTTAAGTGATATTCACTGAAATAGAATATTACTAGAATTTTGGTATATGTCAAAATCCATATCCCAATAATATTCCATTTTTGCAAAAAAAAAAAAAAAAATACTCTATCTATCTGCCGTTCATGGTTTGTTGCGGGCAGCTTACTTCACTGATTGTAAAGCTTGACTTTGATCTCTGTTGAGATTTGTTTTTGTACAAACTTTGGAATAAACAGATACCTCTATCCGTGGAATACCTAACTAATGTCATGTATATATAGTGTCATTAACTTAATTTACAAGGATCCCCTAATAATTTGTGTAATAATTTTATTAGAAAATAATCTTAATTGTTTATTTACTAAAAAAGCATTAGACCCTTAATTGAATATCAACCAAAAGCAACCTAAACTCTTTTCCAATTTATTTCCTGCCCAAAAATATTTTGCCACTGTTTCTTTCTCTTCACTGTGCATTGAGGATTTTCAATTAAATGCTTCAGATTTACAACTTGAGAAATCGAAGCATGTGTTTTTTCGCATTCATGTCAAGTCTAAAGATCTACAACTTGAAAAATAAAATTATATAATAGTTGATTCTTATTCGTTAATGCTGATTATCACTAGCAAGCTTATGAATAATCTCTATTGAAAATGATTTTACACATAACATCAACAAGGTTGGTCTCTCTCTTTCCTCCTCTGTTACCTTTTCTGCATCATTCTATAACCTACTTCAAAAAATTGACCTATCTATTACATGGTTGGTAGAATTCACACATATATGTTATACCAATATGGGACAAAAATCATTTTAGTCCCTGAGGTTTGCTTTAAAGACCAAATTGGTCCCTCATGTTTGCAAAAAGACCAAAGAGGTCCCTCCAATTAATTTTTATTAGTCAAATGTTAATAGTCAAAGGGTTGACTGAGTTAAAAGACCATTATATCCTTAGGCAACATATATTATAAAAAAAAATTACGATAAAAGTTTAAATCAGTCTAAAAAAACATAATTCACAACATTTGTGCAGGAAAAAAAAAACTAAAACTAAAAAATATCAATTCAAACATAAACAAATTAAATTCAGTAATATATCGTTAAAAAATGAACAATCATCATCGACATAATTAACAGCGAAGGTACCGGCCAGAAAAGAGGATGAATCATGATTGTTTATTTTTTAACGATATATTACTAACTTTAATTTGTTTATGTTTGAACTGATATTTTTTAGTTTTTGTTTTTTTTTCCTACGCGAATTATGTGAATTATGTTTTTTAGACTGATTTAGACTTTTATTGTAATTTTCTTTTATAATATATGTTGCCTAAGGATATAATGGTCTTTTAACTCAGTCAACCCTTTGACTATTAATATTTAACTAACAAAAGTTAACTAGAGGGACCGTTTTGGTCTTTTTGCAAACCTGATGGACCAATTTGGTCTTTAGAGCAAACCTCAGGGACTAAAATGGTTTTGACCCTACTAATATGTGATATACTGATATCAGTCTGAACTGATTGAATAGTATTTCATGAAAGATTCTAGAAATATTCATTAGTCTCTTGTATCTTATGATTTGTGAGACCCACAGGCAGCGGTCATACCAATATGTAAAAGACTAATTTCAGTTTGGATTGACCAATAGTTTTTCTTCTGACTTACTAACTTAATGATTACCGAATTCATTAGTTCTCTGTTATCTGGCGTGTGGACAATGGATCGCTTGTTTTCTTGGTATGTTGTCTCTTTCTACTTCTATTTATACCAGAAAGGTCCTTCTAATGTGTTGTTAAAAAAATGTAAATTAGTTGATTACTGTTAATCGTTTTCCAATTTTTGTTGTTTTGCTTTCTTAAGAGGCTATTGTTAGACAAGAACAAAGGAGAGACAAGTTTCGAGATTAAGGTCAAGATATCTTAAAGAAGTGCTAAGGCAGGATGTAGGCTACTTTGATTTGCACATGACAAGAAAGTGGGTGAAGAAAAAGAAACGGTGGAAAAAAATTTGGCGAAACCGGAAAATAAATTGAGAAAGATTTTGAGTTAATTTTATTTGATATTTAATTAAAAATTTAAATACTTTCTTAGTAAATAAACAATTAAAATTATTTCCTAAAAATATTATTACACAAATAGTATTCTTAGAGAATTCAAATCCCAATTAATGGGCCAAGTTACACCCAATCCAATGTTTCTCAAAACAAAGTTTACGAAAAATCTCATTCAAAATTATAGCAGATCTAAAAGTAGGTTACGTCACCGAGAGTCACGATTAAATGAAACGTCAAAATAAATTGTTTTGGAGAAAAGGACCACAACTAGAATTTTGTGGCGAAACTAAGGATTTATTATTATTATTATTATTATTATTATTATTATTATTATTATTATTATTTTAAATAAGGTGAATTATGAGTTATGAGGTTTGATTTTTTATATCTCAATTATCAGTTCTGGACTAATAAACTTATAAGCTTCACTTCATCTATTAAAAAGGGTGTTAATTTAAAATAAATTCTAAAATGAATGATTTAGATTTTAGATGATCAAATTAGATAATAGGAATGACAATGGGTCGGATATTCGCTAAAATTTATAAAATCAAACTCGAACCTGTTTAAATTATATTTTACCAAGCCTGTTATGGAAATCCGTCGGGTTTAGCTTACCAAACCCGAATCCGTTAAATATTCAAAAACCCGCGGATACCCGACCCCAACCCGTTAATAAATAAATAAAACAATTTTTTTTAAAAGAAAAACTTAAAAAGTTTTTAAAGAAATAAAAAAAGTTCTAAAATAATGACAAATCGCAATAGATTAGAAAACGTAAATTAAATTTATTATCTATTATCAAACTTAAACTTAATAGAAACATTCAACAAAATCTTTATGCTGAGAAGTTATCATACTTCCATAATAATATGAAATAACCTGAAGAAAAAAGAACATAAAGTACTTGTCACAATTGTAAATTATCACTCTCATTTGAATTATTCAGTAATTGAGTAGTTGTATTAGTTGAATTAGATAAAAAGAATAGGTAAACATAAATAATAAGAGTTGGGCTATAGCCCACAACTATTAATCTTAGACCAATATTTAAAAAATATATTTTCCTAAGTAATATATTATTTGTATATGTATGTAAATATATAAACATTTTTATTAATTTATTTTTACTAAATTACTAATCGGGTTCTCAGGTTTCGGCTTTTTTTAAATTGCTATTATCAAACCCTACCGACTACCCGTCGGTAATCACTTGTAAAAACCAAACCCTAACAGATACTCCATCGATTTCATAAATAGATTTATAATCGGATCGAATACCCATCAAATTAATATTTAAACCCAACCCGTTACCATCCATAGATAACCCATCATCATTCAGCTCATCTTGGAAATTAAAAAAAAAAAACCATAGAAAGAGAGGATCTTTCATTCTCTTGGAATTAAGAATGGCAATGGGCGTGAGTTTGGTGGGTACTGGCCCCACCATGCCCCAAATAAGAAAAGTATTAGGATGAAAAATGGGGAATAGGGGTGGGGGACAAGGCCAAGCATTCCTGCCCTGCATATATATAAAGCTACTTTTAAATTTTTAGGCCATACATGAGTATTAAAATGGAGAAGAAAAAAATTACAACTCAAAAGAATTTTATGATCATTCTTTTATTAATTCAAGAGAGTGCATTCTACTACTCAGCGTTTGCAATCATTTCAAATGGATACCTCCATGTCATTGTTGTTTAAAGTGAATCTAACAAATTTGTTAGTTGTTATGAGTCGCGCTTCAAAATAGTTTTAAATAATATAATTAGGGGTAATATTTTAAAGATCAATAATTATTAATTATATGTGGACATGCAATAACAAAAAAGAAAAGATTTTATAGTAGCTAGTGTACATTCAATAGCACAAAGAAGTATTTTTTTTCACATGTACTTCTCATAGATGATGATTAATTATACTTAGAACTTATTTAAAATACTTGAGACTCATTTATTGTAGTGCTCTTTTTACTATTTGACTAAAAGCATACCAATCAATATGTAATTCCTATTTGACCTTTATTTTTATTTTTTGGTCATTCGCTTCCAAGACGCATGTGCTACTCAAATTTTCCACAAGCAGAGGTGTTCTTTCCACATTTATATTATTGCCTGAGTATTAATGCTAGATGTTATTTGGTTTTTATCATTTAAATATTACCTCCTATGTATATGCTTAATTGCATGTTAAAAGAAGAGAGAGAATTAGAAAAAAAAAAAATTCTTAAATTAGCATGCCAAGGCATACATGTACGTAAGAAGTGATTTTTGAGTAATAAAAATAAAATGACAAGTAGCATGACTCTATTGCCTTATATATATCCCTTGGTATCATGCCAGTTTTTACAACATACCACTAATTGTCTCTTACATTTCTATCAAGATGGTGAGCTTCAGCATAGGAAAATATATGCGATCAACTGTTCTTGCCATAGTTGTTATTGCAATATTCTCAAAGGCAGTTTCTGGTCAAAACTGTGGTTGTCCACCAGACCAGTGTTGCAGCCAGTATGGCTATTGTGGCACTGGCAATGACTACTGTGGCACAGGGTGCCAAGAAGGCCCTTGAAATGCACCACCTAGTAATAATGATGTCAATGTTGCTGATATCGTGACTGATGCATTCTTTAATGGGATCGCTGATCAAGCTGCTGGAAATTGCGCCGGAAAAGGCTTTTATACTCGTGATGCTTTTCTTGACGCCCTCAATTCATACCCTCAATTTGGAAAAACTGGTACCGTCGATGATTCTAAACGCGAGACAGCTGCTTTCTTCGCTCATATCACGCACGAGACAGGACGTGAGTTTTCGAAATTCCTCCCTTTTCCTTTGGTTTCTAAACTCCATATGGTTGTAGATTTGTGATTCTAAAACTGCATTTTAGCTTCTCCTAACTTATATATGACTTGATGCTACTGAATATCTTGGCGAACAAAATTTATCACATATTGTTTACAAATTACACCATAAATCCATCGGACACGTGAACAATGATATTTTACTTACCAAAAACTTAGCATTAATTTTCCTATCAGTATCTTTGAAAATGTGACTAGACTTTTTATCCTTGCAGACCTTTGCTACACAGAAGAGATAGATGGCGCTTCTAAGGACTATTGCGATGAGACCAATACGCAGTATCCGTGTGTGCCAGGAAAAGGTTTCTACGGCCGAGGTCCCATACAACTAACGTGGAACTACAACTATGGAGCAGCAGGGAGCGCTATAGGTTTTGACGGACTAAACAATCCCGAAATTGTGGCCTCGGACCGTGTTGTGTCATTCAAGACTGCCTTGTGGTTCTGGATGAACAATTGCCATCAACTCATAACTTCAGGCCAAGGTTTTGGTGCAACTATTCGTGCCATCAATGGTGCTATTGAATGTAATGGTGGAAATTCCGGTGCTGTCGAAGCTCGTGTTGGGTACTACACAGACTATTGTAACCAACTTGGTGTTGCTCCTGGTGATAACCTCAGGTGCTAGGACATTTTAAGTATATAGTTAATCTTACATAATATGAATAATGCTGGTATGCCATTATGAATAAGTGAGCTAGTTTTCTTTTTCTTTTTGGTTTTCTTTGTTATTGAGAACCAAAGTGAAGAATGAAAAACTACAAACTATGTCAAAAAGTTCAGTTCAAAGAATCTGTTGAATTAATTTTTATTATCAGTATTTGGTCTAATGAAGACAATAGATAAATAGTCTGGGATAAAATATTTCAGTAGCCACTAAACTATCTCCTCAATTCTCTTTTGGTCATCCAACTATTTTTTGGTCATTCTGTTAAAATATACTAACAATTAAGGATAAAATCGTAAAATCAACCAATAAAATTTACAAATAAGTTTAGTTTGTTGGCAAAAATATAATTTGTTTAACTAATTTTACTATTTTACCCGTAACAGTTAGTCTATTTTAATAGAAAAATTAATAAAATGGTAAAAATGAAACTCAATTGATGGTTGATTGAGCAAAATAGGGGGGGGAAAATAGTTGGATAGCCAAAACAAGGCTAAAGAGATAATTTAATAGCCATATAAATATTTTACCTAATATTATAAATTATTCTCTAACACCTTACCCAATAAGACCTTTTCCACTATTTTGTTTTAAAAAATTGAAATCTTTATAGTTTAAATAACGTTAACTTTGAATACCAATAATACGAGCTATATGTCTTCGTTCAATCCTCAAAATGTTAGCTAAAGGAGGTTATTTCCACTGCGTAACAGTTTGAACAAAATACATGGCTATTTGCATGAGCATTTTTAACGTCGTCATCACCTCATCAAGGACCGTGACCACGATTTCATAAAAGTTGTCATGTCGATGGAGAATTATGTCATACATTATGTACTAATGGCACAATAGTGTCTGGAAAGCCGTCAAAATTTTGTGATGAATCCATTAAGAAGACCAATGTATAGTCTTATAGCAGCCATGCTTGTTTTCATGATGTGCTACTTTTGTCAAGGCGTAGATTAGGTAATTTTGCTGCTGTTAAAATAGCCTCCAATAGGGGTGCTCATAGACTAGGTGGTCAAGCTATTTAAATTCTGAGAGTTACTAAATATCACTTTTTCTTCATCACTGTTATTACTTCTTATGTATTCACATATCAAGAAAAGAGACAAAAATATACAAAGTTTGTATTTAGTTCGCAAAATATTATAAGATTCTCGAAAATGTAAAGTCATGAATGTGATATTCTCATATTTGGTTCTCAAAATTAAAAAAATATTCTTAGATATAACACATTTTGAGGATTTAACCATATCACGGTCCAAAAAATTCGGGTTCGGGTAAATATAAATAAGGCATACCATTCACTCATAGGTATCTCATCTCATAGCCTTAACGCTCTTTTCTCCATTTTTGCTTCTACGCAATTCTTCCTTTAACTTAACTGACTTGAATGTCGGAATTGTTCCACAGAGATAATCCATTGTTATTCATTTGGTAGGAGTCGTGTTCGGCAAGCCCATTTAGTCCATTTATCAAGTTTTACCTTAACAGAAGTAATTCAAAATATCAATTTTATGTATATTAAACATCCCAAGACAATAAAATGTCAGAAAAAAGTAATTAAATGTTAAAAGGTCTACTATAACCAGATGAATCCAAATTAGTACAATTATATCCAACAAGATAATAAACTCTACTAATTTGGTGAGGGTTAGATCCGTACCCAGCCACCGCTTTGCAAATTAAAATTCACAAAATATCTTCTAAAAGTAGTGCTAAGCATTTACAAATGAAAATCCATTTAATCATAGAGAAATTTCAAGATGATAAGATGCGCAAATAATGCATCAAGTCTGTACCCAGTCCTCTGTTTTGCAAAACAGAAACTCACAAAAATATTACTAAAATTGTATCTGGTCCAACAGTAAGTTGGATCATCAACGTGGGCAAACTAATACCAGACATCTCAGTACATTGTTTTGAAACAACGACCATAACTTTGAATTTCAGTGCAAGTAAGGATTGGACCAATTCAATTTTATTTTATTGGCAAGTTAAAGTCATAGTTACCCAAAGGGGTAATTTTATATTTATTCCATATTATTTACAAAGTGTTTCAGTTTAGTTTTTATTGTTTAAAATGTCTTAATTTAATCTCTATTATTTTACCAAAAATTTCAATTTCATCCCTATTGTTTAATATGTTTCAATTTAGTCCTTATTATTTTTTAAAAAGTTTTAACTTCGTCCCTATTATTTTAAAAAAATTTCAATTACATTTTAGTGGCAAAGGGTGTAAAGGAGGCCCTTGTAATCCACCACCTCCTTCTAGTGGTGTTCAAGTTGCTGATATCGTGACTGATGCATTCTTTAATTCAATTGCTGATCAAGCTGCTGCGAATTGTGGCGCCGGAAAGGGCTTCTATACTCGTGCTGCTTTTCTTGAGGCCCTCAAATATTATCCTGAATTTGGAACAGTTGGTTCAGTTGATGATTCTAAACGTGACATAGCTGCTTTCTTTGCTCATGTCACACATGAGACCGGATGTAAGTCTTCGAAAATCCCCTTTTCCATAATTTTCTTAAATTGTTGGTCTTTCGAAAGTATAAGGGCGGATGCAACTCATATCAAGTGAGGATGCAGCCCCCAAAGGTCCTAAAAGTTTTATAAAATTTCCATTTATTTTCATGTCAAAAAATTAATTAGCTTTAATTGAAAAAAAATTATATTTATATAGTTATAAAATTGTGTGTTATAAGTTGTACAAGTGTATCGATTCAAGCCCAACTATTAACTTGCAAATACAGTAAAATTCAACTACTAACTTGTCAACACAATAAACTTAATTAATTGACCCAAAAGCCTTAAGCACGTATTAACAGTAGTAGTGAAACTTACAAACGAGATGTGGGACAAACCACATTTCAGGACCACTAGGCCGTCTAGTAGCCTGCTGTAATAACCCAAATCCAACTATTAGAATGTCAACACATTGATCTAATCTATAGTCTAAAATATTTAAGATAGTATTAATGATAATAGTAAACTCAAATCATTATAAACTATACTTATCTTTTACATGAGAACCTATGTGGGACATGTTGTGACAATTTATATTTCTAAAAGTAGAACGCTAGCATTTCCTAACTTTATAGACATGAGGCTCAAATATCTTGACGTACAAAACTCTCTCATGTACCTTTCTTTCTGGCTAAATCAAGACGAATGATACTTTACCAAAAAACATGGCATTACTATGCCCCTAGGGCTTTGGTCCTGTAACTCGTTTTCTATGTAAGAAATTGCAAGTTCGAGCCTTATTGATTATGTTGTATGGTTTTAAACCTCCGCTGAATAATTAAAAAAAATGGCATTACTATCAGTAAGTTCGAAATTGTGACTAGACTCTTTATCCTTGCAGTCTTTTGTTTCATAGAAGAGGTAAATGGCACTTCTAATGACTACTGCGACGAGAACAATAAGCAGTATCCATGTGTACCCGGTAAAGGTTACTACGGCCGAGGTCCCATACAGATATCGTGGAACTACAACTATGGGCGAGCAGGAGAAAGCATAGGCTTTGACGGACTAAATAATCCAGAAATTGTGGCCACGGATCGCGTTGTATCATTCAGGAGTGCCGTGTGGTCCTGGATGAAGAAGTCCCATGATCTCATAATTTCAGGCCAAGGTTTTGGTCTTACTATTCGAGACATCAACGGTCCTGTTGAATGTGATGGTAAAATCCCCGAGAGTGTTAATGATCGTGTTAAACTCTACACGAACTATTGTAACCAATTTGGTGTTGCTCCTGGTGATAACCTCACGTGCTAGGACATTTAAGTATATTTCTATTTTTCATAATATGAATAAGGCTGGTGTTATCATGAACAAGTAAGTTTTCACCAGGGATCATTTGGTCTAGTAGTATGTATTTTACTTTAGATACAAAAGGTTTCGAGATCTTTGTTTGTAACATTTTATATGATATAAAATGTCTTAGGGCTCTCTCAAATAAAAAATAAATAAATAAGTAATTTTTCTTTTTCTTTTTGCGTCTTTTTCTATTGTCTACAAGTGCTTTGTACCTGTCCGTAAATGTTATAGAGAAACAAAGAGAAGAAAGAAATACTATAAACTGTCAAAAATTTCCGTTTAAATAATTTGCTTAATTTTTATTATAATTACTTGGTCTGGTGAAGATAATAAATAATTATAACAAATCCTTCTTTAGCACCTTAAGTTTTAAACGAGAAGACAATTTAGTATGATGAGATGTAATGAAAACAATAGATAAATATAATAAAAATTTCTTCTCAAAGAGTTTAAATTATTTTTTAAATCCAGAGGTAATTTAATATTGTGACTGAGAAAATCAAACAAATCATCACACAAGATGAAAGTTTAGCTTACCCCTTTTACGTTAAGTGAAAAAGGAATTTCTCATTCTCAATTCATCAATATATATGACCTAGAAAAACATTAAATACAAGAGGAAAAGATAAAAGTAAGAAAAGGAAAACTAAAAAGGGAAAGTTTATGACAATTTAATTTATAGTATGTTTCTAAATTCTGATGACAATTGAATTACCAACGAATTTAACGAGATATATTTTTTCATGAGCTAAAAAGTAGCAAGCAAGAAAAACTAAGATGATAAATGGGTAATTTTGTTTTACCACCAGAAAAAAGGGGAAGGACAACACATTTTTGGACGTCGTGTCTGATTTGGTGGCAAAATTCAAAATTCGTCGCCATTTCTTGTCAAAGTAAAAAATATTAAATATTTAAATTCTTTATGATATGGTTTATGTAATCTAGTTGTCTACACAAAAGAAGAACAAGTTCGTATCTTCTTTCTAAGATCTTGCTAGTACTATAGTTTATAAAAAGAAACTTTATCACTTGCTTGGTGTGGATTAACTTGGTCTTACTTGTAGGAGAGGGAGTCTTGCCAGGGGTGAACACTATAATTTTTCAAGAAAAGTGTACATGAGGTATATAGCTCTCTTTATTCTAGTTTCTTGATGCATGTTGCATGTAAAATCAAGTTATGGAATTTTCGTGTGCTAATAAGAAAATGTATGGGAGTGGTTATGGAAAAGGGGTGCATAGAGTACGGGGATGGGGGTGTAGCCACAAGGGTAAGGTTTATAGGAGTTGGTGACAAGAGGGGGGTTGCAAACGGTGTAAAAGTGGTGGTGCAACCGTGGTGATGGGGAAGGGAAAGCAAAAGGTATGCAGGCAGGGATGAGGGTGCAACCGTGCATAGAGGGAAAATGTAAAGTAGGGGTGGGGGTAGGGGCCAAGGGATGGTTTATAAGAATTCATTTCCTATCAAAATATCTATGGTGGCGATGGACATCCTAGATTGATTTTGGATAGGAATAGAATGATCACTTAAGGAATGGAATGACCTTGGGAATATAATGATCTTGGAAAAGGATATGTCATACTTTGTATGCTTTAGAAATGAAGACAAGAATTGATATATTAATTTTAAGCCCATGTTTGGTAATCACTATAACAAAGCGGTAATGTGAATGACTTATACTATATAAAATGATAAAAATGTCATTTTGTTGTTATAGATATATTATTGTATTAAAAATAAAAATAAGCATCATATCAATAATAATAATTAGTTTGAGGCATATTATTATTATATGTATTTATTTCTACTTTTATTGTTATTTATTTTATATATATTTATTATGTAATATTTATAAGAATATTTTCAATAGATTTGTATTATTATTATTTATTATATTTTTGATATTATTATATATACTATTAATATTATATATTATTATTATTACTATTATAATATTGTATTTATATTTATTATCATGAAATTCTCATTTTTCTCAAATACTAATTATTTATCTTATTTTTATTTTATAGTTATATTTATATTATATATTATTATTTAATATTATCATCATTATATTTATTTTAATATTTTGTATATGTTTATATTATTGTTATTAATTGTATTGTTATTCATATTTATTATTATTATATATTATATCAATATTATTATTATTATTATATTTTACAAATAATAATTAATATATTTTATGAATATTGTTATTATTATTTATCTAATTTTTATATTATATTGTACATTAATATTTTGTATTATCGTCATTATAAAATATTTTATTATTTTGTATATTTTTATATTATTGTTTTCATTATTATTATTAATTGTATTGTTATTCATATTTATTATTATTATATATTATATCAATATTATTATATTATACAAATAATAATAATTATATTTTATGATTATTTATTATTATTTTTCTAATTTTAATTTTAAATTTATATTATATTGTACATTAATATTTTGTATTATCGTCATTATATTTATTTATATTATTTTATATTATTTTTGTTATTATTGTTGTTATTATTATTGTTATTCATATTTATTATTATTATCTATTATTTATTATATCTATTACTATTATTAGGTTATATATTGTTATTGTCATTATTATATTTATTTATAATTATTATTATTTATCTTATTTTATTATTATCATATCATATATTTAATATTATATATTATATTATTGCAATATTTATTTTTTTATTTTTATTTGTATTTTATTATATCATTATAATAATATATAAATAATATTAAGAAAAAATAATAATTATATTAATAATTATGTTATTTGCATAGTTTGTAATATGTTATTGTTTATTTTTGCCAGTTGAGGAATAAGTTCATTCCAAAGCACCTGGGAATGGACTATTCCTATATGTTTTGTCAGGAATGAGTATCCTCATGTTCGTGGGAATAGGATTATCGAGAGAGTGAGATTTTTAAGTTCATTACTTTATACGAAATAAAACGGAGAATACCATTCCATTTCTAACTCATTTTCATATGCCAATCGCTACCTAAGTTTTCTGGGAAAAAAAATATTACTAGTAATCCATAGTCTTTTAGTTATGTTGCATTGCAAGGAATTATTCTAGTCAACTAATAAAAGAATGTTTTTTTTGGAAATTTAAAGAAAAAAAGAATTATCAAATTGGACCAGCTAGTTGTGATGTTTTAGTTTCTTATTTTATGGTTGGGAAAGAGAAGCCACTATATTTTCTATTAGTTCCTCTATTTTCTAAAGATGCCTTGACTATTTTCATCTTTGTTATATAAAAATGAGTTATTTTAATTAAAAAATTACTGTATAACCTCTTTAAATTAATAGAATTAGGACCATCTATATTATAAAAAATTTGTTAGACATTTATTGATACTTTAATAATTAATAATTTATAAAGATGTTTTTTTTTGGCTTAAAGTTAAACATATAATTACTTCAAGTGACCAGATTAAGATTCAAAGTGCTATCGCTTTATGCATTTAACCAATTAATTAAGAGTTCATTAAACTATACATGATTACCAAAAATAGTCAACCCATTCAACTAAATTTAAACAAGTACTTACAATACATATTGAATCCAAACAAATAGTATCTTGATAAACCAGTGAATGAACAGATGTGTAAATCCAGACAAACTAATATAGCAACGTCCGTAAACCAATAACTTGAATCGTGACTTTTATCAAATAGATTGAAAGCATTATAATAATATTAACATATGCAAAGACTATTGATGTTAATAGATATTAAAATATTTTATATATATATATATATATATATATATATATATATATATATATATATATGATTCTTTATGTGATGAACAGAATCTGATGCAACAAAATTTAAATTTGTAATGATAGACTACGATACAACAAGCGCTAGAATGTATAAACGAGTACAACATCGTGAAACAAAAAATTAGAAAACCACGGAACTTACTTGACGTAAAGAAAAAATTGCAGAATACAAAACTAGAACCAAGGCCTGAATTTAATTAAGCGTCCTCCCAGAATACAACGGTTTGCGTTTAAAAATAGTAGCACTCCAAATTTCCAAACTTAGCGAACCAAATGGTGTTGAATCTCTCTCTTTTATACACTATGATGAACTACGGATTGGTGAAGAAATGAAAAGAATTATCTCATGACTTTGGTTCTTAGGCTATTTATAGAAGATTAAAGTTATTGACCAGCTGCCTTTGGTGGCTTTTCAAACATGGAGGAACATTAGTAGGAAAAACTGTAGGACAGTTATTCAACTGTCTTTTAGCAGTTTTAATTTAAACTGTCTTTAATAATAATAATAATTATTATTATTATTATTATTATTTCACTTCACTAGAATAAAATTCTAGCCAAAAAGGACAGAGACACTTGGGCCCACGTCATAGAAATTCAACTTTCACAAAGTTTATTTCTTATATATTCCTCCTTTTTTAATCCACTAAATTTGAGCTTAATTTCTCATTCATTAACAACAATCCCCTACATGAATGAAAATTAACTCGTCATAATGCAAGTGAGATGCAGACACAAGAGAGAGTTCAATTGAAAGATACTTCATCGAGATAGGTAGTCAAAGACCTTAAACCTTCCCTAGTGAAAACCTATCAGATTTACATGCTAACCAGTGAACATGATGTCTTGAACTGTTCAGCTTTTTGTGTAAACCAAGACAACAGGAATCACAAAGTATCTCTCAGGACATTATTTGAGGTTCTCATTGTTGTGTTCATTTTGGCCCTGAACAACTCCCAGTTTTCATGAATACTCTTAGAGAATCCAGCCTTGGAGATTCTCCTAAGAGCGGCCCACTCCCTATTCATATAGGTGACTTCTTATTAGGAGTATCCTGCGGTACCCCACTTGGTTTTGTGTTTCCAAGATATAAGAGCCATTAAAAGCTTAAACTTAACCTAGACTTTTATAAGTAGCACTGGCTGCTCGTCATAGGAATGAGTAGAGGATTTATGCCCCACAGTGCTTTAACTGAGTCACAGTTACATAATTCGGTTTTCCCTTTAAACCTACTTCTTGGGATCTCCAGTCAGCTAGGTAGGGTTTCCATTATGGCAACTCTTAAGATATAGGCTTAAGACTCATTCCTCTCGACGATTTATAGACTTGTTCTCTAGGTAAACCTTTTGTTAGCGGATCCGCAAGGTTATCCTTTGACTTCACATAATCAATAGCGATGACTCCATTAGAAAACAATTTTTTTATGGTATTATGTCTACGACGAATGAGTCTAGACTTACCATTGTACATACTACTTTGTGCTCTTCCAATCGCTGATTGGCTATCACAATGTATACAAATTGCTGGCACAGGTTTTGGCCAATTCGGAATGTCTTCTAAGAAATGACGAAGCCACTCAGCTTCTTCTCCAGCTTTATCCAAAGCTATAAATTCAGATTCCATTGTGGATCTGGCTATGCAAGTTTGCTTAGAACATTTCCACGAAATAGCTGCCCCTCCTAGTGTAAAAACATATCCACTCGTGGATTTTGTGTCTTTGGAGTCAGATATCCAATTAGTATCACTGTATCCTTCAAGTACAACTGGATATCTGGTGTAATGCAATCCATAGTTCACGGTATACCTCAAGTACCTTAGAACTCTTATGATGGCAAACCAATGGTTCTTTCCTGGATTGCTAGTATATCGACTCAATTTGTTGACCGCATATGATATATCAGGTCTCGTGCAATTCAAACATACATGAGGCTCCCGATAATCCGAGAATACTCTAATTGAGATATTTCTTCACCGCTATTTTTAGTTAAATGTAAATTTACATATGTAGGTGTCTTCACTGGACTTTTATCATATTTGTTGAATTTACATAGTGAGACTGCGATAAAACTAGTCCGTCAGATGTCCTGGTAATTTTAATACCTAAGATAACATCTGCTACACCTAGATCCTTCATATCAAATTCAGTTGTCAGCATTTTCTTGGTAGCCTTTATGACATTGCTATTACTCCCAATAATAAGCATGTCATCCATATATAGACAAACAATGACATATTGATTTGTAGTGTTTTTCACATAAACACACTTATTGCACTCATTAATTCTAAAACCATTTGATATCATGGTTTTATCAAATTTTTCATGCCATTGTTTCGGAGCTTGTTTTAAACCATATAAAGATTTAACAAGCTTACAAACCTTCTTTTCTTTTCCGGGAACTACAAACTCCTCTGGTTGTTCCATATAAATCTCTTCATTTAAATCCCTATTTAAGAAGGTTGTCTTCACATCCATTTGATGTATTTCAAAATTGTTTATAGCTGCAATAGCTATTAACATTCAAATGGAAGTTATCCTCGTAACTAATGAATATGTGGCAAAATAATCAAGACCTTCCTTTTGCTTATATCCCTTTACTACAAGCCTAGCCTTATATTTCTCAATTGATCGATCTGTCTTCATCTTCCTTTTGAAAATTCACTTATACCCTAAAGGTTTATTTCCAAGAGGAAGATCCACCAGTTCCCATGTATGATTTTGCATGATGGATTCAATTTCACTGTTCATACTTCTTTCCAATATGGAGCTTCAGGTGTTGACATAGCTTCCTTAAAATTAAGAGGTTCTTTTTCTAACAAATATGTTAGAAAATCTAGACCAAACCACTTTGACGTTTTTGCTCTTTTGCTACGTCTAGGTTCTTCTTCATTCGTATCTTGTATAGATTCCTCATTTATACTATTTTCTTGATTATCATGAGATCTTTTCAATGTTCTTTGTTCTTGTACATTTTTACAAGGAAATGTTTCCTCAAAGAAATAAGCATTCCTTGACTCTATGATAGTATTGACATGAATATTATCTATGTTTGATTTATGTACAAGGAACCGATATGCAGAACTGTTGTTTGCATATCCAATGAAGATTCCATCAATTGTCTTAGGTCCTATCTTAACCATTTTAGGAGTTGGAACTCCTACCTTCGCTACACACCCCCCACACTCTTAAATGCTGAAAAGAAGGTGGTCGACCTTTCCATAATTCATATGGTGTCTTATCCAATTTCTTGTGAGGTAGCTTATTGAGAATATAATTTGCAGTTAAAATAGCTTCCCCCCACAAGTTTTGAGGTAGACCTGAATTTATCAATAAAGCATTCATCATTTCTTTTAAAGTATGATTTTTGCGTTCAACAATACCATTTTGTTGAGGTGAATAAGGAACTGTCGTTTGATGGACAATTTCTTGTTCAACGCAGTATTCCTTGAAAGGATATACATATTCTCCTCCTCGATCACTTCTCAATACTTTGATCTTCTTGCTTAGTTGATTTTCAAATTCATTTTTGTATTGCTTAAATACTTCTATAGCTTCATCTTTACTTCGAAGTAAATAAACATAACAAAATCTTGTGCAATCATCTATAAAAGTAATAAAATATTTTTTTCCAACTCTTGACTGCACAACCTTTAAATCACAGATATCACTGTGAATTAAATCTAAAGGTTTTAAACTTCTTTCCACTGATTTAAAAGATGTTCTATCCAATTTGGCTTCCACGCAAACCTCACATTTTTTATGTGAATCCAAGTTCATTTTAGGTAATAAACCAACATTGACAAGTTTAGGTAATGAATTGAAATTCACATGTCCTAATCTATTATGCCATAAATTAGGTGATTCCAACATGTAAGAAGAAGAGTTATTATTATTAGCTTCAACAGTTACAATAGTTGGTACAACATTGGGAACAATGGTCATTACATTCAATTTAAATAGACCGTCACATAGGTACCCTTTTCCTACATACATTCCATTCTTAGTTAGTACAAACTTGTCAGATTCAAAAACTAACTTAAACCCATTCTTGCTCAACAGTGACCCAGATACTAAATTCTTCTGTATATCTGGCACATACAGTACATTGTTAAGAGTGAGTTCTTTTCCCGAAGTCATCTTCAGGACCACTTTCCTTGTTCTTTGCACCCTTGATGTTGAAGAGTTCCCATGAACAATGTTTCCTCAGTAGTTGCTGCTTGATATGTAGTGAACATTTTCCTTTCAGCACATACATGACGAGTAGCTCCAGTATCTACCTACCATTATTTAGGATTTCCAACCAGATTGACCTCAGATATCACAGCGGACAAGTTTATGTCAGTGACGTTGTCAACCAGGTTTTCCACTTTAGTCACATTGGCTTGAGGATTCTTCCCCTTATTAGAGTTACCCTGATTTTTGCGGTTTCGACAATCTTTGGCCCGATGTCTAGTTTTGCCATACACATAGTAGTACTCCCAGTGAACTTCTTTTTCTTATTGTCGCCACCAGTTTGACCTTGTCCAGAGTGCTTTTTCCTCTTGTTGTTGGAATTACCTTGTTCCACAACATTTGCCTTGGACTCCATATAATGATTTCCACCCCTTTTTTCTGAGAGTCGGTTATCCTCCTCAATCCTTAGCCATACTATCAAATCCTTCAACCTTATTTCCTTGCGTTTGTGTTTTAAATAATTCTTGAATTCTTTCCAAGCAGGAGATAGTTTCTCAACAAGAGTAGCCACCTGGAAACATTCACTCAGTTTCATGCCTTTCGCATGAATCTCATGCAAGATAAGTTGAAAATATTGGACTTCGCTCATCATAGATTTAGAATCTATCATCTTGAAATCAAGAAATTTGCCTACCACAAATTTCTTTGTGCCGGCATCTTCAGTCTTGTATTTCTTATCGAGAGATTCCCACAAGGCTTTAGCAGTTTTGATTGGGCTATAGACATTATATAAAGAATTGTCCAATCCATTGAGAATATAATTCCTGCAAAGAAAGTCTGCATGTTTCCATGTGTCAACAGCAGCGATAGTTTGCATGTCTGGATTGTCACCCAACTCAGGTGCATTTCTTGCAGAAATCTAGCCAAACTCAAAGTGGTCAAATAAAATAGCATTTTTTGTTGCCACATTTTAAAATCATTTCCATTGAATTTTTCTGGTTTTTCACCATGTCCAATTGGGGCAGGAGTAGGTGTCACGAAAGTAGGCATCATAAGATTGACTGGTGGTGCCATATTTCCAATCCCATAATTTTGACCAGTTTCAATTTCAGGGGTGTTAGTTTTTTTAGTTGACATTTTATTATTTTCCTAACCAAAGGAAAAACAAATCTATTAGAACAGGTTTATACCTTTTCTAACAAACCCACATTGTCTTTTAAAGACAGACTCCTAATATACTGTATTTTCCAATACAAACTCGTTTTAAAACCCATAATTTTAAATATCAAGAATGATAAATTTAAAGATCACTCTTTTACAGAAATAATAGACAAATGAGTAAAATAAATTCTGAGTAAAACCAATTTGTTAATAAAAACTGATACAAATCTACAAGATTTCCAGACCAAATTAAATTATGAATTCAATGCAGAACACAAACATACACAACATGTTATTTAGAACTTTATTATGCGAAACAAAATTCTAACTGAATAGGCTAATGCAGAGAACATGCACAACAGTACGGGATTAAGTCTTAAGTTGATAAACCAGTAAACGAACAGATGTGTAAATCTAGACAAACTAATATAGCAACGTCCGTAAACCAATAACTTGAATCGTGACTTTTATCAAACAGATTGAAAGCATTATAATAATATTAACACATGCAAAGACTATTGATGTTAATAGATATTAAAATATTATATATATATATATATATATATATATATATGATTCTTTATGTGATGAACAGAATCTGATGTAATAATATTTCTCTTAAGTGGGCTACCGTTAATTACTTTTGGTTTTATAAAATAGGCTGAATATCTGATTCATAGAGACTGGGTTGTGATCATATTGCTTTTAAGCCTACCTCATAAATCTGTATACGGTTAATTGGGTGTAGGCCTTATATTCTGACTAAGCCTTTTATGGGAGGGCCTGTTAGAATAATTATAAATATATGGCTAGGTCCCCCATCCTGCTCTAACCCTAAACTAATTGTTCCCATAAATGTTAGTTGTTCCTGGATAGAGCAAGGAAAAGGAAGACCTCGTCAGTAATCGGGTAACGATTACAACTTGCTTTTATGTTTTATCATGTGTCAAACAAGTATGTGATTCCGCTGCTAATTATAATTATATTTATTGTGCTGCAAAGTCATGTATAATGGAATACATATATTTTATATGTGCTTATATGTGGTATCAAAGCCAATTATGTATGATTTTCAGCCATTAATTGGTAATACTTGTTTGACTATGTAAACTATGAAAGTTCTTAATTTTAATTCATGATTATTGATTGTGTTTCATGAAATTGATTTAGAGCTTTCATAAACCTCCTTTTGCTCTTTCGTTTGATATATGTAACATGTTATTTATTGCGATTAGTATGTTACTATATAAGTTTGAAAGATTGTGTATTGAATTTTCGAATTTCTTGAGTATATGCATTTTTCTAGCTGAAGATTGTTGTTGGAAATTACTTGTATGGTCGTAAAGATTAAAATCCCTAATTTTTAGTTTAAATCCGAGACCTACTTGCATGATTTGATAAAATATAACAATTATTTGATGAAATTGATATAAAAAAAACATTGGATTAGAATATTTATTTGCAAAAATTAGATCATATTTGAAGATTTTGCGCGATGGGTTAGTTTTTGGGCTTTAACGGGCCGCACGACCTGATATAGAGGTTGAAAATGACTTATGTGACTTAGGTTTATATGTAATACACTTCTGTTTTGTTTCAAAACTTGTCGCCGTAACAGTGGTTGAGTGCATGCATAAGGTTCAAGAGTTTCATGGGTTTGAGTCTATGTACGGAGTATCATATAATATAACTGTTATTTTGTTAAATGTTTCAGCTACTTTAACAAACATGACTGTTCCTTTTTTTTTATATATTATATTATCAATTTGGCTCAAGTTGAAACAACAAAATTGATCTTAGAGATTGACGTCTTTAATGGTCATATGTATGTCTCGAGTTCGATTTTGGTTAGGCGCACAACTGCTTATTTTATTTTTAAAGCTTTTGGGCAGAGAAGACATATATGAATTAGTTCGTTCTTGTTGAATAAGTGTTTGGGGCTATTCGTTACAGATATTAATAAGACCACTTTGTCATAAACACCTTTGTAGCACTGTTGGTTAAGTGCCTTAATCTTAGGCAGAAGGTCATGTGTTCAAACTTTACTAGAGGCGTGCATTATTGGATTCTATTTTTGCTTAGTTGCTGTTTCTAACGGGTAGACATAATTTAGATTTTTATGTACAACTTTAGTTCAAAGGACCTGAAGTAGCATACTAGTTGAAACTTTGGGATAAGATTCTATCCACTTAGTTTGTACAGGTTCGAATCTTGGTAGCTGCATGTGCAGAACATCATTTAAAAAAAAATAAAAAAATAAAAAATCTTTAGCAGCTAGGTATCTACTTCATTTATAAGTTCTCTATTGCCTCATAAATGAGCTAAGAGCTGTTGCTTTACCGGTGGGAGTTATTTCTTTTGATTTTTGGCCTTCAAATTAAATAGCACAACTATACATTACTTAGTTTTAGAAAGAAGGGCCTTGGTTGGCTAAAGTGATTTTATTGTAAACTAAGTATTGTGAAAATCATGTAAAACCAAATAACACCTTATTTTAGGTAGGAAAAGACATGTTTTGGTTAGAGGATATTTACTAAAATTCTAATAGTGTAACCTTTTACGCATACCAAACAAAGCCCTTATCATTTTTGCTTGAAAATAAGCTTAATTGTTTTATCTCCTTATTGAGATATTATACTATGTACATAATTTTTCATGGTACTATTAAATTGTGGCCAAATGAATTGGAATTGATTTTAAATCATTTTGGGCCTCTGAATTTAATGAAAATTTGTGATTTTTCTCAATTCAACTTGGAATTTTATGTACTTCCTCTATTTATATTTTATGTGCATCAAATGTGCTCTATTGATTTTATATATAATCTGTTCAAATTTATTGTAGAATGCCATTTTATAGTGATCGTAGAGACACATTATATTGAAGTGTTTCATATTGTGTGATTAATGACATGCATGATAGTTTCATTTATGTTAGGCACTAGTTTTCCCAATGAGTTAACAACATAGGTTTGATTGGGCGAAATTCACCAAAGTGACTAGTCTAATTAAATCTATGGCTTTTTCTCATATTGGTTGGGAAACTACCATAGTAAAGTGCTCAGTGATCACCCAAAGGAGGTCATTATATGACTTTAGCCAGGTAGCACAAACATAAAGTATGGGTCGAGATTATACTATTGTTAGGGAGTTCAATTGCCCAAAGGTGATTGATCTTTTCTTTCAGTAGGATGATCTTATTGACACTTTATGTTAAAAGGGTACCTATTTACATGTTATGTTTCCTGCCCAAAGGTGGGGGATGTAATGATGTGCCTGGGCTCTTTTGTTTGAAGTGCTTACTTTGTAATGGAACATGTATGCTTATTGTTTGTTGACATTGCATTCTTTCCTTGAATAGTTTCTCTTGCTATTAATAATGTGAGCACTATTTCTAGTTCTTGAATAGACACAATTTTAATAAGTTAAAGGTACACATTAAGTTGATCCTGGGGATAGTTGACCTTGACTTAGCCTTGGATTCTGATGCACTTATTGCTTTAACTGATTAGAATAGTTATGAGGGAAACACAAATGTTATATGCGTTGAGACCTAATGGGTGAACTTATGGCTATGAAATATGATAAGACTAGTACCTCAACATTTAAAGGTTATGCTTCTAAGAAATGTCAGGGTTCTAAAAAGGGTGGTAAGGGTCAGAATCAAAAGAGGAATCACATTGTAAGAGGTCCCAAGTTTGCTGCATTTGAAAATGAATGTTACTTCTGTAAGTGAAAGGGTCATAAAAGAACTGATTGTGTTAAGTACAAATCATGGTTAGAGAAAAGAAAGTTGAATATGATAATTTACTAGCCTATGTATGTTTAAAATCTATTTTTAGTTGATGTTTTGTCAAATATTTGGTGGATTGACAGTGGTGCAATTGTTCATGTTGATATGGTTTTGAAAACAAACTGAGACCAAGTGAATTAGAGTCCGGAATTAAAGTTGTGAATACTTTTGTCATTGAAGTTGAATTCATAGGGTCTATTAGTCTATGTCTAAAGACTAGTTTTCAACTTATTTTGAAGAACATTTTATATACTGTTTTTAGACAAAATTTAATCTATGTTTTCGTTTTGAACAAGTTTTGTTATGTTTTAACTTTGACAATGACAAAATGAAATTGGTTTTAATTCCAAAATTATTGGTGAATGTATTTTATCTAATAGTTTTTATCAGGCACCTTTATTTTCAGAAAATTTCTATGACTATTTTTTTCAAAAAATTTGCTTTTGAAACAAGCTTAATTGAATAAACTTCTTCTTTACTGTGGCATAAATGATTAGGTCATATTTTTAGAAGAAGGGTTGAAAGACTCACTAAAATTAATATTTTCTTTCTCTAAATTTTGATTATTTTGAAACTTGTGTTGGGAGCATTAGAGGTAAGCTCACTAATAGTAAATGAGAATAAGCTACCCATAGCTTTGACTTTTTAGAAGTAATACATATATCAGTGGACCTTATTCTATTACATTGTGTAGTAACAAGTTTTGTTGCATTTATTGATGACTTCTCTCGTTATAGATTCCTTTATTTGTTTAAAGAGAAATATAAAGCTACTATTACATTTAAACTCTTTAAGACTAAGGTAGAAAACCATTTGGGAAGGTCATCAAAACTGTAAGATCTGACTGGGGAGATAAGTACTTTGGTAAACATTTGGTCACTGGGCAGCATATAGGACCGTGTACTTACAAGATTGTGGGATTATTGTCCAATATACCATGCCTTATAGTCCTGTACAAAATGGTGTAGACGAGAGGCGAAATCGCACTTTCAAGGATATGATAAGGAGTATGATGAGTGTCACTAGTCTATTATATCTTTTGGGGTGATGCCACTAGAACTACTCCCTACACTCTTAAATGTGTTACTAGCAAGTTTGTTCCTAAAACTCATATTGAACTTTGATTTGGGAAGAAAAACCTAGCTTAAACTATTTTTATGTTTTGGGTTTTTTCTATTGATGAGTTTGTTCTTTCTAATAAGGAGAACATTATTTGTAGACTTTGAATATGTATATATACGTTGAAGCGATATACCTCAAGATCAGTGGGAGTAAGTTAATTTCCTGATATTGTATGTTGAGGACATTTTGCTAAGCTACAAATCATTAAGGTATGCTTCATAAGTCTAGTATTTTCAAGACTTTCAACAAGAAGGATTTTGGAGAGATCTCTTGTGTTCTTTGTATGCAGATACACCAAGATAGGTCTTGTGATCTTTTAGATCTATCGCAAAAGGCTTATATTTATGGAGTTCTTAAATGGTTTAAATGGAGAACTGTAGACCTCATGATATCCTTTTGTAGAATATTTTCTTTTATGGGATTTCCATCCAGAAAATATAATGTGAATATTATTTGGAAGCATAATTAGAATATCTCAGTATAAATGCTATTAAAGTTATAATTCGGCATATGAGTTTTATGTTCTAAATGGATCTCCCATAGTTTATGAAAGAAATAAGACTTGATATATATTCAATTGTATTCTCCAAATTAATACATACAATAGCCTACCCAAAGAGGGTCATTGTGTGTCTCATATTGGGGTGGATGAATAGTGGTAGTGAAAGTGAATAGTCAAAGAAATTTCTCTATCTAAAGGGATTTATTTATGAGCTTGTGCATGCTCTACTAGTTTGAGAGAATGCATGCCTTAAAGGGATTTATCTGCCTAAAGGTGATTAACTTCTTGAATGTTGTGTATTTCTCTTATTCATCTTCATGGTTGGGATAATTATAGTATGTTGTACCCTCTACCCAAATGAAAAGTTATGATGATACACTTGGGTCTCAGATACAACTTATTTTTATTGGGAGCTATTATAATTACCCATATTCTAATCTAGTTTCCCTTATGAACAACTGTCATGGATTTGACGAGAAAAGGGAGACATTGTTACTAAGAATATAAAACAAACTCAATGCTTGTTGATCTTCTAATTAAAGGTTTGAGATCATAATTTTAAATAGCATGTTGAGATATGGGTATTACGGAGTCCATGACATAAAGAGATCCATGAGACGTGTACCATATGCTAGTGTTATTGAGAGCTTGATGAATATTCAAGTGCGCACTAGGCTTGGTATTGGTTTTGTATATGAGTGTTCTATTGTTTTTTTATGCTATTGACTAGTGGGAATTTTGGATTTTCATGAATTGTCAAATATTCTCATTATTGTGTGTTTTGTTTTGCACTTTTGTGCATTTGTGGAATAACGTATATTGTTTATATTTTATAACATACTTGATTATTTTGTGAACACTCATATGTATATTGAAGGTCTTGGTTTGGTGTCCATATTGATAAGACCATCATTGAGTTTAAATATCTCCATAAGGTCACCATTTTGATCGGAGATATACATTCTTTCCTCTTGCCTATTGACTGCCATTTTGGGAGGACATGAATGATATGCATTATTTCCTATGGCCTATTGACTGCCATTTTGGGAGGATATGAATGGTAGATTTCCTTGGCATATCGACCGCCAATTTTGGGGAAATCATGTTGAGGACTGACGAAGAAAGAGCACATTTGATCACATGTTGGTGCTGCTTTCTTGCTACACTGCCGTATATTAATCCATGTCAATGGGGTTGTTGGCATTTGTAACCATGGAAGGTCCTGTGTCAATATGGAATACTATGATCACCATGATTCGATGTTTGATAATTTTGTTGTATAGGATTGCATTCGAGGTGTTGTTTTATGAATCAGGGTTTTTAAAATTGTGGCCACATTAAGTTTGCTTATTCAGCCTAACAAATGTTTTCAAAATATTTTTAGAAACAAACAAAACAATTAACATTGCCCAAGTGGGAGACTGTAAGAATATTTCTCTTAAGTGGGCTACCACTAATTACTTTTGGTTTTATAAAATAAGCTGAATATCTGATTCATAGAGACTGGGTTGTGATCATATTGCTTTTAAGCCTACCTCATAAATCCGTATACGGTTAATTGTGTATAGACCTTATATTCTGACTAAGCCTTTTATGGGAGGGCCTGTTAGAATAATTATAAATATATAGCTAGGTCCCCTCTCCTGCTCTAACCCTAAACTAATTGTTCCCATAAACTTTAGTTGTTCCTGGATAGAGCAAGGAAAAGGAAGACCTCGTCAGTAATCGGGTAACGATTACAACTTGTTTTTATGTTTTATCATGCGTCAAACAAGTATGTGATTCCGCTATTAATTATAATTATATTTATTGTGCTGCAAAGTCATGTATATTGGAATACATATATTTTATATGTGCTTACATCTGATGCAACAAAATTTAAATTTGTAGTGATAGACTACAATGCAACAAGCGCTAGAATGTATAAACGAGTGCAATAACGTGAAACAAAAAATTAGAAAATCACGGAACTTACTTGACGTAAAGAACAAATTGCAGAATACAAAATTAGAACCGAGGCCTGAATTTAATTTAGCGTTCTTAAGACTTATTCGTCTCCTGCTGATGCTCACAGACACTGACGATAACCTCCCAGGATACAACGGTTTGCATTTGAAAATAGTAGCACTCCAAATTTCCAAATTCAGCGAACCAAATAATGTTGAATCTCTCTCTTTTATACACTAAGATGAACTACGGATTGGTGAAGAAATGAAAAGAATTATCTCCTGACTCTGGTTCTTAGGCTATTTATAGAAGATTAAAATTATTGACCAGCTGCCTTTCGTGGCTTTTCAGACATGGAGGAACGTTAGTAGTTAAAACTGTAGGACAGTTATTCAACTGTCTTTTAGCAATTTTAATTTAAACTGTCTTTAATAATAATAATAAATATTATTATTATTATTATTTCACTGAACTAGAATAAAATTCTAGCCAAAAAGGACAGAGACACTTGGGCCCACGTCACAGAAATTCAACTTTCACAAAGTTGATTTCTTATATATTCCTCCTTTTTTAATCCACTAAATTTGAGCTTAATTTCTCATTCATTAACAACATATCTAACCCAACACAGTCACTTATTATTTATGGTATCTTCAATTCTAAAATCAACAAACGGCTTTCCATCTCAAAAGTCTTAAGAAAAGAGTTACAACAGCTAAAATCATAAAGCATTATGTGAGCATAGCAAATGGTGTTCTTCAAAAAAATGAAAAGAAAATAGTAGCAATGAGTTTTGAAAACATATGGTTTGTAACAAATTAAATTTAGTACGTCGGAGAAGGTTTTAAAAATTTAAAAGCAGAACATGTATAAAATGTGGTAAAGGGAAAATAATAATTGTTTGCTACACAATCATGAGAAACATATTTGTACTTTTTAGCTAATTATTAATTTGTAGAATATTTGATATCTACAACCAAACCAAATTGAGCATTTGTCCCACTAGGTGGGGTCGGCAATATTTGATACCTATACAATACAAAAAAATATTTGAAATGTATTATCATGTAATTTTATGCATATTATTAATTTAGCATATTGGTTCTACTATGATTAAGAACATTACTTATTATATAACAAATATAGGAAAACAATAAAAATAGAGAAATATAAATTAAGAACAAGAAATAAAAGAATACGAGATATGAGATTTATGTGGGAACATATTTGAATGATTTAGAAAAATAGGGACTTAGTTAAAAAAAAGTGTCAACATTAGAAACCATTTACGCAATTTATCCTTATTTTTTTTATGACAAATGAAGAAAAATATTTACAATCATAGAAATATAAGCGTTTGCCATATATATTTGTAATTTAACAGAGTCTACGTGAATGGGTGAAGTGATATTCACTAAAATAGAATATAAAAGAATTTTAGTATAGTCAACTCCAAATCCCAATTACAGTATATTCCTTCCTTTCTCACAAAAATAATCTTGTCTTTGCAAATCTTAATTACTCGTCTTTGAACTCTTAACTGATCACACATATACAGTGTCTTTAAGTTAATTTACCAGGGCCAATTAATGGGCCATATCTATTAACCCAATCCTATGATTCTCAAACAAAGTTTACAAAAAAAAAAATTATCATTCAAATTATGGGGATCTGAAATCAGGTTAGATCATCAAGGGGACGAATAAATGAGACGTCACAATAATTTGTTTTGGAAACAAGGACCAGAATTGAATTTTTTTTTGAAGAAATTGACGATCCTTTCCTTGTTTTTATTAACGCCTTTTCTTTTTTTTCTTCTTTTTTGACGAAATTACCGCCTTTTCAAGATGAGAAAAACTATGGAATTTCTTATTTGAGTTTTTTTAAATTTCAATAATTAATTATGAACTAATAAATTAATAAAATTAAATTCATCTTTGAAAAGAGTGATTAAAATAAATTTAAGAATGAATAACTGAGATCTCAAAAGACTAAATTTAATGGTTCATCATTTAGTTTATCTTAAAAATGAGAAAATAAAAAGAAAAAGAGAGAATCGTTCTACCCCGCGAGATGGGTTAGATCATTTTACCCGGCGAGATGGGTTAGACCATGTCAATTTTCTTTTATGACACGTCCAAGACTCCAAGTCAAATCCATTACTCAAATAACACGCTTCCAAGACAGTTTTTGTTTTTTTGTTCAAAGCTTTCTTGACACATGGGTTGCTCAAATTTTCCACAAGCAGATGTCTTCGTTCCAACATTCATATTATTGCATGCACTATATATGTCCCTTGGTATCAAGCTATCTTTTCACACCACCCGGCTAATTGCCTCTTACATTTCTATGAAGATGGTGAGCGTCAGCATAGGAGAATGCATGGGAGCGACTATGTTTTCCATATTTGCTATTGCTGTTAAGGTAGAAAATTGGGTCAAAAAGAAAGTAAAGCGAGCGAGAGAGAGAGAGAGAGAGTAAAGGGTTTGTATGCCTCATTATTAGTTACCTCCCTTGTAATGGATCACTTATATTTATAGTGAACCTTGAGTAACTAGAGATTGTCATGTGTACCTTGGTAAATCTGTTGGGTCTATTATTGATATACTATTTCAGCATATTTTCACTTAAATTTCGTTAGTTCTTGAGTAATTTATGAGCAATTTGATTGGTTTTTTGTTTGATTTGCGGCGTAGGTGATTTCCATGAGAAAGTCTAAGTTTTGAGGCAAAGATTGAAGAGAAATAGCAAAGGATTAGCTTTTATGCAACTTGTGGAGCAATTGAAGAGAAATCAGAAGTAGCGCAGTCATAGCGCAGTTGCGCAACATCGCATAAAATTTAAGGGCAATTTTATAAAATGGCGCAAAAAGAAGAGAACCCTAGGATAAAAAGAAGAAACACACGTTTGTAAAGGAGCAGATAGTTGATCAGACGAGTTACAGTAAATGATTTCATGCCTTGAACGAAATATTAACCCTACTTGTCTTGAAACCATCTTCATATATATACATATATATATATATACATATATATATATATATACATATATATATATACATATATATATATAATAAAAGGAGGGGTTCTTCCCTCCGGAAATTTTATTAATATTAAAAGAAGTATACAAAAGTAGAGGGGGACATAAGGTCGGAACCTCCACGGGAATTGGGGTATTTACCTGCCCCAAAAGCCAAGCTAATCTAAAAGGAACACAATTTGTTCTTTTTTACAAGAGCCTAAACAAAAGATAATGATAAAAACAAGTACACAAGAATGATGATCCACGTGAGCATGCATGTGCTATATATATTTTTGTTGTTTTTCCTTTTGTTTAGCAAAACTTATGATCTAGCATATATGTCTCTTTACTCATATAAGCACATGACAAATACTACGACATATTTGTCATTGTTCATGATACGATACATAAGCAAATTAATCATGTTTAGGGTTCTAAATCATATATGATCTGACTCTGATACCACATGTAGAATTTATTCATGACACTATCGTGATTCACGATATCATAAAATCTCCAAGATTTATATATGAATTTAGAGCATCAAATCTAAAAGATGAAAAGCACACCTGTTAGCGCCATGGAATCTGATGAATCGTTGTGCAACGTATTGGGTCTTCCTCTCTATCCCCTTGCTTTCTGGCAGTTTTCAATGGGACTAGCTCAAGATGTAAAATCCTTTTTTAGTGCAAGGGTTAGAGGGGGGACCTAGCACAAATAAGAGTTCTACTCGGTCTTCCCATCACGGGGTTCAATAAAACAAATAGCCTACACTTAACTGTCCAACTATACTTTTTATAACCAAGATATTGAGCCCAATAATCGTATGATCACATATGGGCTTACCACTTAAGAATTATCCATCAACCCATTTTATGAAAACCAAAATAATTAATTAATGTAAGTCCACACTTTATAAAATTTTTCCAACAAAAGATGCTTACTTCATACTATTTGGAACAAATGAATTCCACAAAATTTTGTGGAATTCATTTACAAATCCAAGTTTTTTTGTTTGGTTGCACCTTTTAAAAAAATTACAAATCCAAGATTTGTAATTCTTGGATTTGCACAAGCCTTATTCAAATCTGAGCCTAAGAGGTGGAATTTGTAAATTCACGTTTTCTAATTCTGTTGCTAATCTTTTGAGGATAAAACTACCCTCATGTTAAAGAAAAAAAATAAATGTCTTTTTCACTTTTCTTCCCTACTCTTTTCTCTTATTCCAAATTGACGGCAAAACAAGAAAAAAAGTTAACTTGTTCCATTCATTCGTTTGATTTTTCTTGGAAATTTATTCGCGATATCTTTTCTGTTATGTATTATTCTTGTTGTTATTATTATAGTACTATTATGTTGTTGCTGTTGTTGTTCCTTCTTATTTTTAAGATAATAACATGTAATAATTATCATACCAACTAAATATTGGCCAAACTCTCACTTAGCAATAGTTTACTATTTCATTTGCCTTCTAATTGACTTCTCCAATATATTTTCTATGATTTGTGGATTTTCTTAATTATTTACTGGTGTATATATGTTGTTTATATGAATTTTTCACCTCGTTTACAACTAAAGGACGGATTCATAATTATTTTTGTAATGGTGAATTAATGTTTGAATTGGATGAATAATTTATATTAGTTAAACCTCAAGTTATTTTTTCATGTTAAACTTATGGTTGAACTTAAAGTTACTATGATTATTTTGTGATGTTTAACTTTTTTGAAAATATTTCTTTATTTTTTATTTTTTATTTTGGAATTTTATGATAGTACCAGAGATCAATAATCGATTGACAAGATAACACTTATAAAAAAACCTAATTTCCATTTAATAAAAGAAGGGTATTAAAGTAAAATACTACTATTAATTTCAATTTCACATGTGTTCCAAACACAATTTGAATTTACAAATAATAGAATTGACTTACTATTATTTCTCAGTTGCAAACAAGAAAATTCATTTATAAATGAATTACTCATGAAATTCATTTGTAAATAAAATAAATTTCACATCTTAGTTCTGGTTAAGCAACGGAATTTTACTGCACTTCATCCACTATGCGATACAACAATATAAATATACAGTGAGAACCATTTTGATAGTTATGGACTCTCTGTTTGCATGCTTAAAAGAAGGCATTTGGAAAACATTATGGTAAGATAATGCATGCTACAAAATATACACGTGACTCTGCTAAGCGGAAGTTTTTTCTATCGGGGTCTGCTCTATTATTAGTTACTTCTTTGGTTTCTGTGTTCTTAATAATGTATCACATAATTTAATAGATCTTTTAGATCATGATTAATCGGGTGAAAAATTCTCGCGTTTTGTAATAATATAGTCTTTGTGGCTATACTTTCAAGTTCCTAATACAATAGCTCTACCTCCTGTTTATCCACAGAAAAAAGACAATTAAATTATAATATTGACGAATTTTACTAGACATGTTTACTTTTCCTGAGTAAGAAGTAGGGAGAAAACAAAATTACACGCTCAAATATCATGAGGTAATTTACTGAAATGGTTTTAGATCTTTTTCTTTTTTGACATTTAAGTCTTTTATCTTTTATTTTGGACAAAACGGTCTTTCATCTTTCATTTTAGTGACAATCGTTAGTCCTTAGAGTAAAATTTGTCAAAAAATTATGTTAGTGAGCACGTGGATGACACGTGGCCGCAAAATGTACAAATCTTTAGGGGTAAAATTGTTACGTGGTAAAATATAAGTATAAAATATTTTCCAAAATTGTCACGCGGTAGTTCTCAACGTGTCATTTACGTGTTCACTAACGTTATTTTTTCTCAAATGTTGCTCCAAGGACTAACGAATGTCACTAAAATAAAAGATGAATGACCATTTTGTCCAAAATAAAAAATAGAGACTTAAATGTCAATAAATGCAAAAATCTAGGACTATTTCGGTAAATTACCCAATATCATGCATTTCTTTTGTTGTGTTGCTAGATTTTTACTTGAAGTTCCTCTCGTGTCTTTAACTTGATGTATATCTTCCTATTTCTTTCGAGGAAAGAAGACATAATTTTCACAATAACGAAATAATCCTACCAGAAAAAAGTATAAAGAGTGACAGCCAAATAGAAGACATAAACTCTCGAAAACGATATATCTTGTCTTTTCTAATCAGTAAGCAACTTCAATGCGTAAGAAACTAGTCAATTACAATAAAAGGAAGCATGTCCCTCTGTACATCGTGTAGGTCATACCCTTTAGACAAGAAGAAAAACAATTTATTTATTTACAAATGCAAAATTATATTTTGTTCTATATACCTGTTTTTGGATATATGAGAACTTTACTAGCAGAATTCGACCACCAACTGGTAAACTCCCGGATATAATAGTGTGTTAAGATGACTGAGGTTCCAATTTAAAATCAATTGGTATCAAGTAGAGTGGTCCAATATCTTATAAGGTGGTCTTAGAGTTTCTGATTTTCCGATATGGGACAAGTGTTATATTCTAACACTCTCCCCTCACGTGTGACCTGATTTGAGAGGAGTCACACGTGGAAGAATTTTTGATTTTCTGATGTGGGAGGAATGTATATTCCAACACCCCCCCTCACGTGTGACCCGGAGAGAACCCAGAAACGAGAGCTGACACTGTCAGCGAGAGCGACACGAAAGAGACAGATGGGTCACACGTGGCAAGACATGAAAGATGAACAAGACTAGACCATGAGCCTAGCTCTGATACCAAGTTAAGAATCAAGGGGTTCCATCTTAAAACCAATTGGTGACAAGTGGAGTGGCCCAAGATCTTATAAGGTGGTCTTAGAGTTTCTGATTTTTCGATATGGGACAAGTGTTATATTCTAACACTTCTCCTCACGTGTGACCTGATTTGAGAGGAGTCACACGTGGAAGAGTTTCTGATTTTCCGATGTGGGACAAGTGTTATATTCTAACACAGTGCACTCCTACGTATGTACTAAATCAGTCAATGGCATATCAGAACTCCAGAGTAATAGGGAGTGTTGAACTCGCAACCTCGTACGAGCGATTTTATTCTCACTACCGCTGGACCATACCCCTAAGGATAATTCCTAATAAGCCATAGTAAGTGTTATCTTCTTCCATAAGTTGGTCATTTTCTTATATTTCTGATTTCTTTGAGGATAATATTTTTCTTTTTTGCTAGTTGAAGAGTTTAAGTTTCCTTCTTTTTTGCTAGTCGGTCTTTTAGGCCCCTAATGCTAGTTGTCACTCACAATTTTAAGTCAGCATGCAATTGTTTACAAGGCTAATGCGGGTTATGGGGTCCCAGGTTGGGGCATTTCATAAATAATTTTTATTTTGCATCAGAAATGAAACTATTTTCTCATCTTCCATTATACCCTTGGTATGACGATAAAGACAATGTGAAAGTTGTTCTATAACTACTTCTTGGACGACGATTGACTGAAATGTGTCAAATAAAGACGGAAGGAATAGGCTCCTGATATAATTGATCCCTAATCTTTTATGCATATGTTATTTCGGTTGGGAATTCATCCACCATATTGCTCCCTTGATTTTTTTTATCATTTATTCTTTGGATATTAGGCGCTTGTGTAGTTGCATGCTCATTTTAGGGTCATCATTAGGAATAATAATAGGACGGGTACCAATCAAAATTTGTGAACTTTAACTTGAATCCGAGCATACTATTTTTTATGAAATGCAAACTCGAAATCCAAATGTATTTACGATACTTGAATCCAATAGATATTGAAGAAAAAAAAAAAAAAGAATTTCGGGTATCCGAACCTGCAACTGATAAAGAAAATAAACATCTACCAGAAGAATCAAAATCAGCACATTTATATCCAACAAGATAATAAAATCTACTAAAACGGTGAGGATTGACTATCAGACCGATAAGCCACATGAAAATTGATCCAAGGTGATCCAGCAAATGATAGAAAAGATGAAGAAATAAGCCAAAAAAATAGTGAGGAAAAAAGGTCGTCCTTGGGTCACGTTACTACACTAGAAGGTTTATATTTTTAGGATAGATCCAATATGATCCTACTTATAAGATGAGTTACTCATTATCAAAAAAATAATAATAAAAAAAAGTGGGCCCTTTGGCATTATCTTTATCACTATTTTAATAATATCGAATTCTTCACAACAATTACAATTTTACACGAACCAACTTTTACCTTGCAATCTTGCAACATTTTCTTTTTTGATTCAAAGAAAGGCTTAAGTCAGTTGTACACAATGTGAATTGATCTCGGATCTCTCGCATACAAAGTGATAACCATACTATTAGAACAAATGCCCAGTGGTAATCTTGCAACAGTATTTTTGAACTTAACAAATCTAAACTTTCAGTTCTAAAATGATCAACAAATAAGGATATTTTTTTTCTTCTTTCAATGTACATGGGTTTAGGTATTATACTAGCATGACAATAGACAACAGTACTATATGTTGTACTCAAGTAATATCGCCATATAATACATGCATTAGGCCATATTAGTATAATTTATATTTTGGGATAAAAGATTTTGAAACCACAGAACTTGTTTTCCATAAAAATATTTAATAGTTCAAAAGACACTCACTAATAATCCTTCAGGAATTGAATAATTGTCTATGAAACACGCTTTGAGTTTTGTTGCATGGCAAGGAATCATTTTTGTCAAAGTATATATGTAACGACCCTACTAAGCGAATATCCATGAAAGGGCAGAGGCACACGGGCGCCGCACACCAACAATATATTGTCCGCTTTGGATTACCCCACTGGGCCCCTCACGGTTTTGTTCCCCCCGTGTTACCACGGGAAAAGGCCTATTGTCGAACATAAGGCGGAACCCCGCGCTATATGTTCAATGGTCCCAGCTCAAAGACTTCCGATGTGGGATTGTGTTACCACATTCTACCCCCCTTAATGGGCCCCGCGCCCTCGCGGGACACGAGCACAAGGGAAGACCCGCTCTGATACCACTTAATGTAACGACCCCGCTAAGCGAATACCCACGAAGGGGCAGAGGCACACGGGCGCCGCACACCAACAATATATTGTCCGCTTTGGGTTACCCCACTGGGCCCCTCACAGTTTTGTTCCCCCCTTGTTACCACGGGAAAAGGCCTATTGTCGAATATAAAGCGGAACCCCGCGCTATATATTCAATGGTCCCAGCTCAAAGACTTCCGATGTGGGATTGTGTTACCATAATATAGGTTGTATTTGGCCTAACTTTTTGGCACTCAAAAGTATTTTATGTGAGTTTAAAAATTGAGACTAACATGTATGGCCCATTTTTTAAAGTATTTTTAGGTAAAAGCTAAAAAACAATAAGCTCTAAATTGGAGCTTTTCAAAATAAACTTTTGTAAGCTGTTTTTACACAATGCCAAGAAAGTTGTTTTGTTTTTATTTTTTTCTCAAATATATCCATTCTTATTTTTTAAAGTCTAATATTATTCTTAAATTTTTTAAAAGTTCAGCATTGCCCAACATAGGCCAAACAGCTTTTGTTGATGGGGAACATGAACCACAAAAGTTCATGAAAAAATAGAGAAAATCAAACTCAAGAAGAAGAACTACTAAACCTTCTCAAGACCCTACTTTGGAGCCTTAAATCTTTGAGCATGGATGTGTTATGGATGAGCATTATATATGGTTACGAAGATCTCATGGCATACTACAAGTTCATAACAAGAATCGACTTCAATCCTCACCTAAAGATAATTTTCTAGTTGCCCAAAGTTTGCCATTTATTATCTTTTTATGTTGTGAATAGTACTGTTATTATGAATAGTACTACTTTGTTAGTTTTAACCTACATAGGAAGTTTAGCAAGTTTTTAGGCTCAAATGTTCCTATAAATAGATAACTCCCCAAACTCATTAGATACACTTCAATCAATATAAAACTAATATTGTTTACTTCCTCTCTAGCATTTTAGAGTTGTAATATTTAAAGTTTTTCTTGTATCAAGGACGTTTTACTAGAACGAACTTAGTGTTTCACTTCCGTTCTGTGTCAGTTGGCACCAGAGCTAAGTTCGAGAGTCCTAGCTTAGAGGGTTGTAGTTGTAATTGAGCCGTATGCTTTGCACTTGCCACGTGTAGTGGACCCTGTGCATCAAAAAGCTTGATTGGTCGATTGAGTCGTATGCTCTGCACTTGTCACGTGTAGTGGATCCTGTGCATCAGAAAACTCGAAAGATTAAATTACAAAACCTATAAGCTAAAGAAGATGAAGTTCGGGAACAACGATGGCGGCAATAGTGATAGCGGCGGCAATGGTGATAGCAATGGCGGAAATGCCGACATCAATATTGCTAGTAGCAACTATAGCAGAGGTGAAGTCGACCATCCTATTGACGGTGATTGAAAGATGAAGGCCTTTTTGGCCGCGTTAGAAGCCCAAGAAGCATGAGTGACCCGTGAACTCTGCAAGATTCGCGACTCCTGTGCTAACTTGAACTTAAATGCCAACAAGGTTTGTGTAGATGGTGGGATCAATCGTGCTAGAGAATATGCATGTGGCCAACCTATCAATCAATGCAACCTTGCAGTTTGTCATAAGCAACCAACTTATGAAAATGAATTTAAAGAGGAGGCTTTAAATTATCGTAGATACAATCAAGAGCAAGTGGGATTCAGTGACAGATCTCAGCATCTTGATAAACATGGTTTTGCTCAACAGCGCATCTTCCATTCAAAATGCAGCATTCGCGAAAAGGTGTGCAACATTATTATTGACAATGGAAGCTGGGAGAATATTATTTCAAGAGCTTTGGTGAATCACCTAAAGCTACCCACTGAACATCATCCAACACCATACGAGATTGGGTGGGTCAAGAAAGAACCTTCAATCAAGGTCACAGAAGTTTGCAAAGTTTCTATTTCTATCGGAAAATCTTACCACTATGAAATTATTTGTGACGTAGTTGACATGGATGCTTGCCATATTCTACTTAGGGGGCCATGGCAAAATAACGTCAATGGAACTTATCGTGAGAGAATAAACGCATTTATTTTTTGGTGGAATGGAAAGAAGATTGCTATGCTTCCGACAAACAAGGATCAACCCAAAGCTTCCAAAGTGGAGGAGAAATCTTTACACGATGTTGCCAATTCAACAAACGATTTTATCCTGAAATCAAAGGAGGCTAAAGAAGCTTTGACTATTATTGCGAAAGGAGAAGAATCATATAGGCAAAAATCTAAAAGAGGAACAACTCATAATAGAAACGTTTAAGGAGATCATTCCTATTGTGTCTCTGAAAGGAATCGAGTCCGATGCAAAATTCTCATCATTATTCAGGGAATCTGAATGTCAGTAGCTTACAGGAAAACATGTAGAATTTGGAGTAACGACTGATGCTTCAAGTTGTTTTGCAATAGGAATACATAATCCAGTTGAGTAAAAAATAGAGAAAAGTAAAAGTAGAACAATAGGAGATATATTGTCTTATTACTATGGAAAGTTCTACGGGAGTGGTAAATATCGAAGATAGTCATATATTCGAAATTCAAAAGGCAGACGATGCATACATGGATTAAAAAGTTTTACAGTTTGGAGGCAATCGGAACTAGTGACATGTAAATCTTGTCATATCTTGTGGACCTTCAATTTCACAAACTTGTATGAGTACTTTTTGCAAGAGGATTCGATGTATCTAAGCATTAACTCGAGGGCGAGTTTTTCTCAAGTGAGAGGGAATGATGGGGAACATGAACCACAAAAGTTCATGAAAAAATAGAGAAAATCAAACTCAAGAAGAAAAACTAATAAACCTTCTCAAGACCCTACTTTGGAGCATTAAATCTTTGAGCATGGATGTGTTATGCAGGAGTATTATATATGGTTGTGAAGATCTCATGGCATACTACAAGTTCATAACAAGAATCGGCTTCAATCCTCACCTAAAGATAATTTTCTAGTTGCCCAAAGTTTGCCATTTATTATCTTTTTATGTTGTGAATAGTACTGTTGTTATGAATAGTACTACTTTGTTAGTTTTATCTCACATAGGAAGTTTAGCAAGTTTTTAGGCTCAAGTGTTCCTATAAATAGATAACTCTCCAAACTCATTAGATACACTTCAATCAATACAAAACTAGTATTGTTTACTTCCTCTCTAGCATTTTAGAGTTGTAATATTTAAAGTTTTCCTTGTATCAAGGACGTTTTACTAGAACAAACCTAGTGTTTCACTTATGTCCTGCGTCATTTGTTCAACAGTACTTCTAACCAAAATTCTATTGCTAAAAGGTCTACAATTTAAAAACTAAAATTTCACAGTTAGAGTCATAAACGTTTTGTTTTTTGTAATTTAAAGATTATAATATTTTATATATATACGTACATTTTATTAATAATCAAGTTTTTTTTTTTTTGGTCAAATTAATAATCAAGTTCAGAGTTCAATTTTTTCAAGATATATTACTAAACCATCACAATCGAATCCCACCCGCATTCCCGATCGGTGCTTAAAGAAAAGTAGGATCAGATTGGACTAGCTTCTTGTGCTATTCTAGTTTCTGGTTTTATGGTTTGGAAAGAAGAGCCCCTATATTTCCTATTAGCTCCTCATTTTTTTGAAGATGCCTTGACTCTAAAAATTTTCATTTTTGTTATATAGAAAAGAGTCATTTTAACAAAAAAAAAAACTATATGAGTAATTAAGACCATTACTTATTATAACAAATATAGGAAAACGACAAAAATAGAGAAATTAAAATAAAGAACAAAACATAAAAAAAAATAAAATACATGAGATTTATGTGGTTTAACAAAACCTAAATCTACGCTTGAAATTGGCGGAATTTTCAATAATCAAATGACTATAAAGATTTTTAATATTTGTCGACCCCAAATATCTAGTGTATCCGATTTTTCACGAAAAGATACTCTTTCTATCAAACACGTAACTAACGCAATAAATGTATTAGTGCCAAAAAGTCGATTTAATCACAAAAGTTCTTACTAAAAGTCGGTCCGGATTGAAAGATGAATTGAATCATTACCAGGGACGAAACATGAGACTTGTTTGACAAAAGGACCATGACTTGGATTTTCGCGACAAAAGCAACTGTGCCGTGCAAGAAGGGCTCTTTCTTTTTTTTTTCGAGTGCAAGAAGAGTAAGTCAACTTTCTTTTTAGTCAAGTCAAAATCAATTTATTACCCAAATAATTTTCTTTCTCGACATTTCAAAGTCTTTCCACTAACGATATTATTAAAGGGGATGTACATGAGAGCCAGCAGGGGCTGCGCCCCTTCTGATTCCGAAAATTCTCTAAATATAATATATTAATTAAATAATTATTATATATTATAGATTATAGTCCCCACTAAAAATTTTTAAAAATATTTTTGGTTTAAAATATTAATTAATCCCCATTAAGAAAAATAAAAGGGTAATTTATCAAAATAGTCTTAAATCTTTATCTTTTTTGACATTTAAGTCCCTTATCTTTTATTTTGAATAGTTATTTATCTTTCATTTTGGTGACAACCATTAGTCACTGGAGTAAAATCTGTCAAAAAAAATATTAGTGAGCACGTAAATGACACGTGGCCACAAAATGCATGAATCTTATTAGGATGCTTATATTTTACCGCGTGACAATTTTATTCCTGAAGATTTATCCATTTTGTGGTCACGTGTCAATCCACATACTCACTAACGTCATTTTTTGACGAATTTTATACCAAGGACTAACGGTTGTTACTAAAATAAAAAATAAATGATCATTTTGTCCAAAATGAAACATAGAAAACTTAAAAGATCAACAATAAGACCTTTTCCCCTTTTTGTTTTAAAAAAATTGAAATCTTTATAGTTTAAATAACTTTGAATACCAATAATACGAGCTATATGTCTTCTTTCAATCCTCAAAATGTTATCTAAAGGAGGTTATTTCCACTGCTTAACAGTTTGAACAAAATTATTTATAATCAAATGTTGTCCTCCCACACATACCCGCTTGGCTAGCTAGCTAGTTGCATGCTCATTTTAACGTCTTCATCACCTCATCAAGGACCGTGACCACGATTTCATAAAAGTTATCATGTCAATGGAGAATTATGTCATACATTATGTACTAATGGTACACAATATTTTCTTGAAAGCCGTCAAAATTTTGTGATGAATTCATTAAGATGACTTTTTTTTTTTTGGTCAAAGATTAAGAAGACCAATGTATAGTCTTATGGCAGCCTGCTGCTTGTTTTCATGATATGCTACTTTTGTCAAGGTGTAGATTGGGTAAATTTGCTGCTGTTAAAATAGCCTCCAATAGGGGTGCTCATAGATTAGTTGGTCAAGCTATTTAAATTATGAGAGTTACTAAATATTACATTTTCTTCATCACTGTTATCACTTCTTATGTATTCACATATCAAGAAAAGAGACAAAAATATAAAAAGTTTGTATTTGGTTCACAAAATATTGTAGGATTCTCGAAAATGTAAAGTCATGAATATGATATTATTATATGTGGTTCTCAAAATTAAAAAATATTCCTAGATCTAGCACATTTTTTGAGAATAGAATATTTTCATGATTTTCTTAATTTTCATTCTCATGTAAGGGGATATGAATGTTTTAGAGAAAATAAAAAAATAAATACTCACCCTAACTAAACTTAACTTTTAGATTACCTATCTACCTCAGTTTTTTTTTCTCAAACTCAAATTATTCCTAAAAGTAAATAAATGAATGAATAAAATTATGAATAAAAAATTAATAAAATTAAAAAGAATAAGAAATAAATTAAATTAAAAGAGGAGTACATCTCCATCTTTTCTGTTCGCTACTATTAATTTCTTTTAATTTACTGGTTCACTTTTTTTTTTTTTATGGTCCATACTGCTTACTATCTAACAGAGTCGGCTTGAACAAATGACAACATGAGTAAGAACATTACTAATATATTTGTAATGACAAATACAAAAAATATTGAAGATATAGATAATATGATAAACCCTTTTATAACAGTTTAAGTTTTTAGATAAGGTCGTAATTTAACGTGGTATCCTAATCTAGGTATTAAAAGGTCTTGGGTTCAAAACTCGTCACCACCCATCCCATTTAAAAAATATTAAAAACTGTTCAATTACAAGACTCAAAAACTAACTATGTTTGCACTTGCGGGAGAGTGTTAAAGATAATAAATAATATAAAAAAAGATATATGAAATTTACGTGATTTAATGGTGTCTATGTCAATAGGTTAAGTGATATTCATTGAAATAGAATATTACTAGAATTTTGGTATATGTCAAAATCCATATCCCAATAATATTCCATTTTTGCAAAAAAAAAAAAAAAAATACTCTATCTATCTGCCGTTCATGGTTTGTTGCGGGCAGCTTACTTCACTGATTGTAAAGCTTGACTTTGATCTCTGTTGAGATTTGTTTTTGTACAAACTTTGGAATAAACAGATACCTCTATCCGTGGAATACCTAACTAATGTCATGTATATATAGTGTCATTAACTTAATTTACAAGGATCCCCTAATAATTTGTGTAATAATTTTATTAGAAAATAATCTTAATTGTTTATTTACTAAAAAAGCATTAGACCCTTAATTGAATATCAACCAAAAGCAACCTAAACTCTTTTCCAATTTATTTCCTGCCCAAAAATATTTTGCCACTGTTTCTTTCTCTTCACTGTGCATTGAGGATTTTCAATTAAATGCTTCAGATTTACAACTTGAGAAATCGAAGCATGTGTTTTTTCGCATTCATGTCAAGTCTAAAGATCTACAACTTGAAAAATAAAATTATATAATAGTTGATTCTTATTCGTTAATGCTGATTATCACTAGCAAGCTTATGAATAATCTCTATTGAAAATGATTTTACACATAACATCAACAAGGTTGGTCTCTCTCTTTCCTCCTCTGTTACCTTTTCTGCATCATTCTATAACCTACTTCAAAAAATTGACCTATCTATTACATGGTTGGTAGAATTCACACATATATGTTATACCAATATGGGACAAAAATCATTTTAGTCCCTGAGGTTTGCTTTAAAGACCAAATTGGTCCCTCATGTTTGCAAAAAGACCAAAGAGGTCCCTCCAATTAATTTTTATTAGTCAAATGTTAATAGTCAAAGGGTTGACTGAGTTAAAAGACCATTATATCCTTAGGCAACATATATTATAAAAAAAAATTACGATAAAAGTTTAAATCAGTCTAAAAAAACATAATTCACAACATTTGTGCAGGAAAAAAAAAACTAAAACTAAAAAATATCAATTCAAACATAAACAAATTAAATTCAGTAATATATCGTTAAAAAATGAACAATCATCATCGACATAATTAACAGCGAAGGTACCGGCCAGAAAAGAGGATGAATCATGATTGTTTATTTTTTAACGATATATTACTAACTTTAATTTGTTTATGTTTGAACTGATATTTTTTAGTTTTTGTTTTTTTTTCCTACGCGAATTATGTGAATTATGTTTTTTAGACTGATTTAGACTTTTATTGTAATTTTCTTTTATAATATATGTTGCCTAAGGATATAATGGTCTTTTAACTCAGTCAACCCTTTGACTATTAATATTTAACTAACAAAAGTTAACTAGAGGGACCGTTTTGGTCTTTTTGCAAACCTGATGGACCAATTTGGTCTTTAGAGCAAACCTCAGGGACTAAAATGGTTTTGACCCTACTAATATGTGATATACTGATATCAGTCTGAACTGATTGAATAGTATTTCATGAAAGATTCTAGAAATATTCATTAGTCTCTTGTATCTTATGATTTGTGAGACCCACAGGCAGCGGTCATACCAATATGTAAAAGACTAATTTCAGTTTGGATTGACCAATAGTTTTTCTTCTGACTTACTAACTTAATGATTACCGAATTCATTAGTTCTCTGTTATCTGGCGTGTGGACAATGGATCGCTTGTTTTCTTGGTATGTTGTCTCTTTCTACTTCTATTTATACCAGAAAGGTCCTTCTAATGTGTTGTTAAAAAAATGTAAATTAGTTGATTACTGTTAATCGTTTTCCAATTTTTGTTGTTTTGCTTTCTTAAGAGGCTATTGTTAGACAAGAACAAAGGAGAGACAAGTTTCGAGATTAAGGTCAAGATATCTTAAAGAAGTGCTAAGGCAGGATGTAGGCTACTTTGATTTGCACATGACAAGAAAGTGGGTGAAGAAAAAGAAACGGTGGAAAAAAATTTGGCGAAACCGGAAAATAAATTGAGAAAGATTTTGAGTTAATTTTATTTGATATTTAATTAAAAATTTAAATACTTTCTTAGTAAATAAACAATTAAAATTATTTCCTAAAAATATTATTACACAAATAGTATTCTTAGAGAATTCAAATCCCAATTAATGGGCCAAGTTACACCCAATCCAATGTTTCTCAAAACAAAGTTTACGAAAAATCTCATTCAAAATTATAGCAGATCTAAAAGTAGGTTACGTCACCGAGAGTCACGATTAAATGAAACGTCAAAATAAATTGTTTTGGAGAAAAGGACCACAACTAGAATTTTGTGGCGAAACTAAGGATTTATTATTATTATTATTATTATTATTATTATTATTATTATTATTATTATTTTAAATAAGGTGAATTATGAGTTATGAGGTTTGATTTTTTATATCTCAATTATCAGTTCTGGACTAATAAACTTATAAGCTTCACTTCATCTATTAAAAAGGGTGTTAATTTAAAATAAATTCTAAAATGAATGATTTAGATTTTAGATGATCAAATTAGATAATAGGAATGACAATGGGTCGGATATTCGCTAAAATTTATAAAATCAAACTCGAACCTGTTTAAATTATATTTTACCAAGCCTGTTATGGAAATCCGTCGGGTTTAGCTTACCAAACCCGAATCCGTTAAATATTCAAAAACCCGCGGATACCCGACCCCAACCCGTTAATAAATAAATAAAACAATTTTTTTTAAAAGAAAAACTTAAAAAGTTTTTAAAGAAATAAAAAAAGTTCTAAAATAATGACAAATCGCAATAGATTAGAAAACGTAAATTAAATTTATTATCTATTATCAAACTTAAACTTAATAGAAACATTCAACAAAATCTTTATGCTGAGAAGTTATCATACTTCCATAATAATATGAAATAACCTGAAGAAAAAAGAACATAAAGTACTTGTCACAATTGTAAATTATCACTCTCATTTGAATTATTCAGTAATTGAGTAGTTGTATTAGTTGAATTAGATAAAAAGAATAGGTAAACATAAATAATAAGAGTTGGGCTATAGCCCACAACTATTAATCTTAGACCAATATTTAAAAAATATATTTTCCTAAGTAATATATTATTTGTATATGTATGTAAATATATAAACATTTTTATTAATTTATTTTTACTAAATTACTAATCGGGTTCTCAGGTTTCGGCTTTTTTTAAATTGCTATTATCAAACCCTACCGACTACCCGTCGGTAATCACTTGTAAAAACCAAACCCTAACAGATACTCCATCGATTTCATAAATAGATTTATAATCGGATCAAATACCCATCAAATTAATATTTAAACCCAACCCGTTACCATCCATAGATAACCCATCATCATTCAGCTCATCTTGGAAATTAAAAAAAAAAAACCATAGAAAGAGAGGATCTTTCATTCTCTTGGAATTAAGAATGGCAATGGGCGTGAGTTTGGTGGGTACTGGCCCCACCATGCCCCAAATAAGAAAAGTATTAGGATGAAAAATGGGGAATAGGGGTGGGGGACAAGGCCAAGCATTCCTGCCCTGCATATATATAAAGCTACTTTTAAATTTTTAGGCCATACATGAGTATTAAAATGGAGAAGAAAAAAATTACAACTCAAAAGAATTTTATGATCATTCTTTTATTAATTCAAGAGAGTGCATTCTACTACTCAGCGTTTGCAATCATTTCAAATGGATACCTCCATGTCATTGTTGTTTAAAGTGAATCTAACAAATTTGTTAGTTGTTATGAGTCGCGCTTCAAAATAGTTTTAAATAATATAATTAGGGGTAATATTTTAAAGATCAATAATTATTAATTATATGTGGACATGCAATAACAAAAAAGAAAAGATTTTATAGTAGCTAGTGTACATTCAATAGCACAAAGAAGTATTTTTTTTCACATGTACTTCTCATAGATGATGATTAATTATACTTAGAACTTATTTAAAATACTTGAGACTCATTTATTGTAGTGCTCTTTTTACTATTTGACTAAAAGCATACCAATCAATATGTAATTCCTTTTTGCCCTTTATTTTTATTTTTTGGTCATTCGCTTCCAAGACGCATGTGCTACTCAAATTTTCCACAAGCAGAGGTGTTCTTTCCACATTTATATTATTGCCTGAGTATTAATGCTAGATGTTATTTGGTTTTTATCACTTAAATATTACCTCCTATGTATATGCTTAATTGCATGTTAAAAGAAGAGAGAGAATTAGAAAAAAAAAAAATTCTTAAATTAGCATGCCAAGGCATACATGTACGTAAGAAGTGATTTTTGAGTAATAAAAATAAAATGACAAGTAGCATGACTCTATTGCCTTATATATATCCCTTGGTATCATGCCAGTTTTTACAACATACCACTAATTGTCTCTTACATTTCTATCAAGATGGTGAGCTTCAGCATAGGAAAATATATGCGATCAACTGTTCTTGCCATAGTTGTTATTGCAATATTCTCAAAGGCAGTTTCTGGTCAAAACTGTGGTTGTCCACCAGACCAGTGTTGCAGCCAGTATGGCTATTGTGGCACTGGCAATGACTACTGTGGCACAGGGTGCCAAGAAGGCCCTTGAAATGCACCACCTAGTAATAATGATGTCAATGTTGCTGATATCGTGACTGATGCATTCTTTAATGGGATCGCTGATCAAGCTGCTGGAAATTGCGCCGGAAAAGGCTTTTATACTCGTGATGCTTTTCTTGACGCCCTCAATTCATACCCTCAATTTGGAAAAACTGGTACCGCCGATGATTCTAAACGCGAGACAGCTGCTTTCTTCGCTCATATCACGCACGAGACAGGACGTGAGTTTTCGAAATTCCTCCCTTTTCCTTTGGTTTCTAAACTCCATATGGTTGTAGATTTGTGATTCTAAAACTGCATTTTAGCTTCTCCTAACTTATATATGACTTGATGCTACTGAATATCTTGGCGAACAAAATTTATCACATATTGTTTACAAATTACACCATAAATCCATCGGACACGTGAACAATGATATTTTACTTACCAAAAACTTAGCATTAATTTTCCTATCAGTATCTTTGAAAATGTGACTAGACTTTTTATCCTTGCAGACCTTTGCTACACAGAAGAGATAGATGGCGCTTCTAAGGACTATTGCGATGAGACCAATACGCAGTATCCGTGTGTGCCAGGAAAAGGTTTCTACGGCCGAGGTCCCATACAACTAACGTGGAACTACAACTATGGAGCAGCAGGGAGCGCTATAGGTTTTGACGGACTAAACAATCCCGAAATTGTGGCCTCGGACCGTGTTGTGTCATTCAAGACTGCCTTGTGGTTCTGGATGAACAATTGCCATCAACTCATAACTTCAGGCCAAGGTTTTGGTGCAACTATTCGTGCCATCAATGGTGCTATTGAATGTAATGGTGGAAATTCCGGTGCTGTCGAAGCTCGTGTTGGGTACTACACAGACTATTGTAACCAACTTGGTGTTGCTCCTGGTGATAACCTCAGGTGCTAGGACATTTTAAGTATATAGTTAATCTTACATAATATGAATAATGCTGGTATGCCATTATGAATAAGTGAGCTAGTTTTCTTTTTCTTTTTGGTTTTCTTTGTTATTGAGAACCAAAGTGAAGAATGAAAAACTACAAACTATGTCAAAAAGTTCAGTTCAAAGAATCTGTTGAATTAATTTTTATTATCAGTATTTGGTCTAATGAAGACAATAGATAAATAGTCTGGGATAAAATATTTCAGTAGCCACTAAACTATCTCCTCAATTCTCTTTTGGTCATCCAACTATTTTTTGGTCATTCTGTTAAAATATACTAACAATTAAGGATAAAATCGTAAAATCAACCAATAAAATTTACAAATAAGTTTAGTTTGTTGGCAAAAATATAATTTGTTTAACTAATTTTACTATTTTACCCGTAACAGTTAGTCTATTTTAATAGAAAAATTAATAAAATGGTAAAAATGAAACTCAATTGATGGTTGATTGAGCAAAATAGGGGGGGAAAATAGTTGGATAGCCAAAACAAGGCTAAAGAGATAATTTAATAGCCATATAAATATTTTACCTAATATTATAAATTATTCTCTAACACCTTACCCAATAAGACCTTTTCCACTATTTTGTTTTAAAAAATTGAAATCTTTATAGTTTAAATAACGTTAACTTTGAATACCAATAATACGAGCTATATGTCTTCGTTCAATCCTCAAAATGTTAGCTAAAGGAGGTTATTTCCACTGCGTAACAGTTTGAACAAAATACATGGCTATTTGCATGAGCATTTTTAACGTCGTCATCACCTCATCAAGGACCGTGACCACGATTTCATAAAAGTTGTCATGTCGATGGAGAATTATGTCATACATTATGTACTAATGGCACAATAGTGTCTGGAAAGCCGTCAAAATTTTGTGATGAATCCATTAAGAAGACCAATGTATAGTCTTATAGCAGCCATGCTTGTTTTCATGATGTGCTACTTTTGTCAAGGCGTAGATTAGGTAATTTTGCTGCTGTTAAAATAGCCTCCAATAGGGGTGCTCATAGACTAGGTGGTCAAGCTATTTAAATTCTGAGAGTTACTAAATATCACTTTTTCTTCATCACTGTTATCACTTCTTATGTATTCACATATCAAGAAAAGAGACAAAAATATACAAAGTTTGTATTTAGTTCGCAAAATATTATAAGATTCTCGAAAATGTAAAGTCATGAATGTGATATTCTCATATTTGGTTCTCAAAATTAAAAAAATATTCTTAGATATAACACATTTTGAGGATTTAACCATATCACGGTCCAAAAAATTCGGGTTCGGGTAAATATAAATAAGGCATACCATTCACTCATAGGTATCTCATCTCATAGCCTTAACGCTCTTTTCTCCATTTTTGCTTCTACGCAATTCTTCCTTTAACTTAACTGACTTGAATGTCGGAATTGTTCCACAGAGATAATCCATTGTTATTCATTTGGTAGGAGTCGGCAAGCCCATTTAGTCCATTTATCAAGTTTTACCTTAACAGAAGTAATTCAAAATATCAATTTTATGTATATTAAACATCCCAAGACAATAAAATGTCAGAAAAAAGTAATTAAATGTTAAAAGGTCTACTATAACCAGATGAATCCAAATTAGTACAATTATATCCAACAAGATAATAAACTCTACTAATTTGGTGAGGGTTAGATCCGTACCCAGCCACCGCTTTGCAAATTAAAACTCACAAAATATCTTCTAAAAGTAGTGCTAAGCATTAATAAATGAAAATCCATTTAATCATAGAGGAATTTCAAGATGATAAGATGCGAAAATAATGCATCAAGTCTGTACCCAGTCCTCTGTTTTGCAAAATAGAAACTCACAAAAATATTACTAAAATTGTATCTGGTCGTCCAACAGTAAGTTGGATCATCAACGTGGGCAAACTAATACCAGACATCTCAGTGCATTGTTTTGAAACAACGACCATAACTTTGAATTTCAGTGCAAGAAGGGTTGGACCAATTCAATTTTACTTTATTGGCAAGTTAAGTCATAGTTACCCAAATAACACGCTTTCCAGGTACATGGGTTGCTCAATTTTTCCACATTCATATTAATGCCTTATTCCTATTTGGTCTCTTTGAATTTCACATTCGAAGTTGCAATCAAATCTATTCAGGACACCGTCCTACTGTCTCTTGCATTTCTTTCAAAATGGTGGGCTTCATGATAGGAAAAGATCTGCGATCTGTCTGTAACGACTTGAGATTTTAGGAGTAGAGTTAATAGCAAATTTAAAAAAAGATAATAGGAAATTATATTGAAATGCAAAGCTTAAAGAAATTACAAAAAAAAAAAAATACAAATAGAAGATAGTTGTTTTTGTTTAGTTTTGCTTTGCTACTATCCACAAGGATATATAGTGCTCTTCATGTCACATGCTCAATGCTTAACAGATTCTAACTAACAGGACACGTGTGTGCTCTTTCTCACAACTGGGCTAAGATGATCAACAACTGTATTGGGCTCCGTAGTTTGGGTTGGACCATTATCATTAGTAGAGCAGCCCACCACTATTGAGTTCATAACATTACTTCCCCCTTTTGAGATAACCTTGTCCTCAAGGTTCAGATTGAAAACATGCAGATTATCCTCGAAAAGTTTAACTTGAGTTGTTGTTATGTCATCCCGAAATCCAACAAATGCTTCGAATGTGGCCTTGTAGCTGAAAAGTGCATCTTCATAGGTCTCATAGGGGTCAATAGTAACATCCAACTTAGAATCCAACTCCTTCCAAGCAATGTCAGAGTCATAGTAATTAGTTGGAAGGAAGGCATCTGCCTTGTTATGAAGAAGCCATGTTAACCAATCTCTTAAAGATGGATTGTTGTTCCAAAGCTGCAATTGAAAAATGTCATCCATGCTTCCTGTAGCTTTAATAATTAACTCCATTGCCTCCATGTCTGCACACAACATATTCTTAGCAACCCACATTGGTTGATCTGTAACGTCAAACATTATCATTGCGCACTGCCCATGAATATAGTAACCATCTCGCAGAGTTGAAGTAACAATGAGAGCACCTTGTGTTACGTCAACAAATGATAATGGGCATTTGTTGTTTCTGCCTTGTGTTCCTTGCAAATGATAATGGGCATTTGTTGTTTGAGCACCTTGTGTTCCTTGCAAATTACACCCCCGTCCACAAGGACCAACCAACAAAATGAGACCAGCAAAATTGCATTTTACACCAGCCTCTGGTCGCATGTTTGATAGTTGAACATATAGTGTTAGAACTGCCTGTATTTGAATGAAGACACCAGCAAAATTGTATTTTTCAAACATGGACTCAACCATTTTTTTGCGATTCTTGGATGGATTCAGAGGCGGCGGGTCAGTGAGCAGAATTTTACACTCTGTTGGATTTATCTTCATTTCACTATAAAATGCGTGGTCCCACACATGGCCTATATCATCCCAGTTTTGGACTATGCCATTGTTGACTGGACAAGGAATATCCAACTGGTGCCGCCATTGTAGACAAGCATCACCAACAATAATATCCTTGAGCTCTTGTTCCATGAGAGACACTTCATAGATATCCGACTTAGCAGAACTTCTCTTCGCCTGCAACTGCTCAAGTGTCTTAGAAAGAGAAGGAAAGATCCACAAGATAAAAAATGCATCCATTTCGTTGTTCCTCTGCTTCTGAACAATTGTAGCCCTTAACTTAGTTGGCAGATCATTCTTCCCATTTTTGTCCGTAAACAGATTACATATCAGAATCAAATAAGTATCAGTTGTCCCCAAGATTTCACCAACTTGTTCAAAAACTTTTTCTTCTTTCTCATTTTCCTCTCGAAGCCTTTCCCCTTCCTCAGCATTAATAGTATCATCTTCCATAAAAGGTTTGGTTTCCTTGAGGAACTCCCCTGGAAACAGAACTTCTTGTAGTTCAAGTTTGTATGCGCGACGCTGCTTGATTGTTGATGCATCAGAAACTTCACTTGAGGCCTCAAAATGAGACTCGGATGTTTCAACAGGCTCTTCTCCCTTTCCATTCTCCATAGGCATTTCTCTAGATTCATAACTGTTATCGGTCATCTCCAATTTCTTAGTAGAATGCAGATCTGGAATTCTCAACTGTTTATTCATCCAGTTTCCCATTGAGTTCAGAATAGCCACTAAACACCTCATAGCTTCAAGCTTCATGGTTGCCTCTTGAGGCGGCAACAGTGAAGTTGCAGCACCAGGCGGCACACCTTGAGCAGTTTTAAGTAGTCCATTGACCATTCTCTCAATTATGTTTGAAGAATTGACGTCACAATCATAGTTAAGGAATATGTCCACCAACATCTGGGAATTAATGCAGAGCTTCTCAAGAAAGCGAAACACAATCATCTTCTGCTGAAAAATTGGTTGAGCAACATTCTCCAATACTCTAAGGACAATCATAGGTAAAAAGACTCCAATCTCTGCCTGCAGTCCAGCTCTAAATCTCGACACTAGTGCCTTTGATAACCTCAACTTTTGCACTGATTGCTCCTCCAACCAAATGCAAGTCATCTCAATAACCTTCTCATTCCAATATACACTCCACGGAATCCACCACGGAAGATTTACTAGCTCATCAAACAGATCGTTCGCAACAACAAAACCTTCACACTTGACATACCTACCATAACGTGCGGACCACGACACCGAACTTCTCTTTGGCATTTCATCAAACACCTTCCTCATACACCCCAAGTTCCCCACCATGCCATAAAATTCAAGCAACGCAGTCAACAACATCACATCAAATTCGATACCCATATGAAGTAACACATTTTGCATTGCAAAGTCACCGGTTACACAAGCCACGCTTGAGTCAGACACGAACCTTAGCATCCAGCTCTGTTCTTCTTCCTTTAGTTGATGGCTTTTGACTTTTATCGCTTCAGATGTATCACCTTGAGTAGCTGAAGGTCTTGCCACCTCATCCAACAAAATCGTCTTAGAACAAGTCGATGTCATCCCATCATTTGCTTCGGAAATATCAAAATCTACGTTATTGATGGTTGACGTCGGAGCATTTTCATGAATCCCCATTTCTATTTGTGTTTGATTGGATAACATCTCTTCAACTTCAGTGGATGCTTCAATTTTGTTAACTACTTATGCTCCCAGTGAAGTTTGAACATCTATCTGAATCTTTGCATCTTTTTGTATTTTTGCATCCAATATCATTTGCACGTGTTGGTACTGTTGAGCATACGACAGCGTGTTGGGATGGGAATAATATAGAAACTGGGGTTGTGAGGAGACCAGAGGATAATATTATTCATGCACTTGTTGATACGGTTGAGCGTGCGGGTACATCGATTCTGGATAATAATAGCTTGGAAACTGTGATTGTGAGTAGATAGGAGGAGAATAAGAATCGTATTGTTGAGACGGTGGAAGGTAAGAGTAGGATCCAGCGTATTGCAGATAAAATTGCTGAGATCGATAATCCATGGCGTAGAGTTCAGTACCATCGACCATGGAGTCAATGAAAGCACCAATGTAACGACTTGGAATTTTAGGAGTAGAGTTAACAACAAATTTAAAAGAACATAATAGGAAATTCTATTGAAATGCAAAGCTTAAAGAAATTACAAAAAAAAAAAAATACAAATAGAAGATAGTTGTTTTTGCTTAGTTTTGCTTTGCTACTATCCACAAGGATATATAGTGCTCTTCATGTCACATGCTCAATGCTTAACAGATTCTAACTAACAGAACACGTGTGTGCTCTTTCTCATAACTGGGCTAAGATGATCAACAACTATATTGGGCTCCGTAGTTTGGGTTGGGCCGTTATTATTAGTAGAGCAACCCACCACTATCGAGTTCATAACACTGTCCTGCTTGCCATGGTTGTTATTGCAATATTCAAAAACACCGTTTCTGCTCAGAATTGTGGTTGTCCACCAGACCAGTGCTGCAGTCAGTATGGCTATTGTGGCGTTGGCAATGACTACTGTGGCAAAGGGTGTAAAGGAGGCCCTTGTAATCCACCACCTCCTTCTAGTGGTGTTCAAGTTGCTGATATCGTGACTGATGCATTCTTTAATTCAATTGCTGATCAAGCTGCTGCGAATTGCGCCGGAAAGGGCATCCTATACTCGTGCTGCTTTTCTTGAGGCCCTCAAATATTATCCTGAATTTGGAACAGTTGGTTCAGTTGATGATTCTAAACGTGACATAGTTGCTTTCTTTGCTCATGTCACACATGAGACCGGATGTAAGTCTTCGAAAATCTCCTTTTCCATAATTTTCTTAAATTGTTGGTCTTACGAAAGTATAAGGGCGGATGCCAACTCATATCAAGTGGGGATGCAGCCCCCCATGGTCCTAAAAGTTTTATAAAATTTCCATTTATTTTCATGTCAAAAAATTAATTAGTTCTAATTGAAAAATAATTATATTTATATAGTTATAAAATTGTGTGTTATAAGCCGTACAAGTGTATCAATTCAAGCCCAACTATTAACCTGCAAATACAGTAAAGTCTAACTATTAACTTGTCAACACAATAAACTTAATTAATTGACCCAAAAGCCTTAAGCATGTATTAATAGTAGTAGTGAACCTTACAGACGAGATGTGGGACGAACCACATTTCAGGGCCAATAGGCCGTCTAATAGCCTGCTGTAATAATCCAAATCCAACTATTAGAATGTCAACACATTGATCTAATCAATAGTTTAAAATATTTAAGATAGTATTAACGATAGTAGTAAACTCAAATTATTATAAACTACACTTATCTTTTACAGAGCTTATATGGGACATGATGTGGCAATTTATATTTCTAAAAGTTGAACGCTAGCATTTCCTAACTTTATAGACACGAGGCTCAAATATCTTGACGTACAAGAACTCTCTCATGTACCTTTCTTTCTGGCTAAATCAAGATGAATGATACTTTACCAAAAAACATGGCATTACTATGCCACAAGGGCTTTGGTCCTGTAACTCGTTCTCTATGCAAGAAATTGCAAGTTCGAGTCTTATTAATTACGTTGTATGATTTTAAACCTCCGTTGAATAAAAAAAAAAAAACATAGGCATTACTATCAGTAAGTTCGAAATTGCGAGTAGACTATTTATCCTTGCAGTCTTTTGTTTCACAGAAGAGGTAAACGGCACTTCCAAAGACTACTGCGACGAGAATAATAAGCAGTATCCATGTGTACCCGGTAAAGGTTACTATGCCCGAGGTCCCATACAGATATCGTGGAACTACAACTATGGGCCAGCAGGAGAAAGCATAGGCTTTGACGGACTAAATAATCCAAAAATTGTGGCCACGGATCGCGTTGTATCATGTTGGAATATGGAAGAGGCTATTTTATCACAGAGAGAAATAATATGGAGACTCTAAACAAAATTTCTTTATTGCTCTAATATTTGGTATGTAATTGGTACGACTACAATTGAAAGGATTGACCTCTATTTATAGATTAAAAATCCTATGTCAATTAGGATATGGTTCTAGGAAACTATTATCCACTAGGAAAAACTATCTAGTCAAAAACAATTTAAATCTAACTAGAACTTATTTAATAGAGTCCTAATCTAAATCAAGTTTATCTTCTAACATCCCTCCTTAAACTTGATTTGACTCTCGTAACTCCGAGCAAAGCTCTAAGCTTCATAAACACGTCACTCTTGAGTGGCTTTGTAAAAATGTCTGCAACTTGATCTTGAGACTTCACATACTCTATCTTCACTTCCTTCCTTGTGATGCATTTTCTGATGAAATGGTAACGTGTGTCAATGTGCTTGCTTCTTTCATGAAAGACTGGATTCTTGGCTAAGGCAATTGTAGACTTGTTATCAACATAGATCTCTACTGGCTCTTCTTGAGGCATCTTAAGTTCTTTCATCAAATTCCTTAACCATAGAGCATGACAAACACATGAAGTAGCAGCTACATATTCAGCTTCACATGTAGAAAGTGTGACAATAGGTTGCTTCGTGGAACTCCAAGTGAATGTTGTATCTCCCAAGAAGAAAAGATATCCACTAGTACTCTTTCAATCATCAAAATCACCAGCCCAATCGCTGTCACTATACCCCACAAGTTTGAAATCCTCTGAGTGGGAATATAAAAGTCCATAATCAACAGTTCCTTTGATGTAGCGAAGTATTCTTTTGGCAGTCTTCAGATGTGTATTAGTAGGGGCCTCCATAAAGCGACTCACAAGTCCTACACCAAAAAGAATATCTGGTCTTGTGCAGGTCAAGTATCTCAAGCTTCCAACCAGGCTCTTGAAAAGTGTTGGATTTACACGCTCTTCTTCATCAACCTTTGACAATTGTACTCCACATTCAACAGGGGTGTTAACAGGTTGACAATTTTCCATCTTGAATTTCTTGAGAATTTCCTTTGCATAACCTTCTTGAGAAATAAATATCCCTTCATCTGTTTGCTTCACTTGAATTCCAAGATAATAAGACATGAGTCCAATATCAGTCATCTCAAATTCTCTTGCCATTGTCCTCTTGAAATCTTCAAATAAACTTGGATTGTTGCCAGTAAAAATTAAGTCATCCACATACAAGCAAACAATCAACATATCGCCATTCTCATGTTTGGTATAGAGAGTATGCTCATGCGAACACTTGGAGAAATTATTATGACAGAAGTATTCATCAATTCTACTATACCAAGCTCTTGGAGCTTGTTTTAGGCCATAAAGAGCTTTCTTCAACTTTAAAACTTTATTTTCACACCCTTTCTCCACATAGCCTAATGGTTGTTGAATATATATCTCTTCATCAAGAAAACCATTCAGGAATGCAGATTTAACATCCAATTGATAAATCTTCCATCTATATTGGGCTCCTAGAGATATGATAAATATTATAGTTTCCAAGCGTGCAACAAGAGCAAATACCTCATCATAGTCAATGCCAGCTCGTTGACTATAGCCTTTTGCAACCAGTCTTGCCTTGTACCTTTCAACTTCACCTTTAACATTCTTCTTCATCTTGTAAACCCACTTTACTCCAATGGCTTTGTGGCCTTTGGGTAAAGTTGCAAGCTCCCAAGTGTCATTCTTCTTTATTGCCTTGATTTCTTCATCCATGGCTTGTCTCCATCTTTCACTCTCATTAGCTTCCTCAAAGCTTATTGGTTCACAATCAGCAAGCAGACAAAAGAGAATCAGTTCATCATTTAAATTTCGAGTTACCTCATAAATTTCATCCAAGCTTCTAAAACGGGGGGTCTTTTCATGCGAACTTGAACTTGTTGAAGTTATGTCTCCTTGAGATGAAGTTGGAGCTTGATATGGAGATGGAGTTTGAGTTGGAGTTGGAGTTGGAGTTGGAGATATAGAGTCTTCATTGACTTCTTCTTCTTGCTCTTGCATAGGTAAAAATTTGTATTTTTTTTGTTCTTTGACATTCCAATCCCATTCAGCTTCTTCATCAAATTGGACATCTCTACTCACAATAATTCTACCATTAGTAGGATTGTAAAGCTTGTATGCTTTGGAACTCTTTTCATACCCAATGAAAACTAGTTTTTGGCTTTTGTCATCAAGCTTGATTCAATTTTGATCAGGAACATGAGCATAAACAATGCTTCCGAAAACCCTTAAGTGCTTGATTGTTAGCTTTCTTCCACTCCATGCTTCTAATGGTGTCTTGTCAGAGAGACTCTTTGTGACACAACGATTCAACAGATAGACTGCTCAATCAACTGCTTCAGCCCAAAATTCTTTAGGCATACTTCTAGACTTCAACATGCTTCGAACCATCTCAAGAACAACTCTATTTTTTCTTTCAGCAACTCCATTTTGTTGAGGTGATCGAGGAGCCGTCAAAGGGCGTCGAATGCCATTCTCTTCACAAAAATTGTTGAATTCTATTGATGTGAATTCTCCACCTCTATCAGATCTTAAGGCTTTGATCTCCCAACCACTTTCTTTTTCAGCAAGAGCTTTAAATTTCTTGAACTTATAAAAAGCTTCAGATTTTTCTTTTAAAAAATAAACCCAAGTCCTGCGGCTATAATCATCAATAAAAATGATAAAATATTTATTTTTACCGTAGGAGCAAGGATTAATTGGCCCGCAAATATCAGTATGGACAAGTTCCAATGGTCTTATTGCTCTTGATGTAGCCTCATTTGGAAAACTTTTTCTAGCTTGTTTTCCAAAAAGACATCTCTCACAAATCTGTTCGGGATGATTGATGGAAGGCAATCCATGCACCATATTTTTTCTTGACATTAAAGAAAGATTTTCAAAATTTATGTGCCCAAATCTCAAGTGCCATAACCAAGAAACTTCTTTTACACAAGCTTTAAGACATTTTGCAACATCGTTTTGAAAATTTAATAAAAACAATCTATTTCTTGTCATGGGCACTTTTGTTATCAAAAAGTTATTTTCATCTTTTATTACACAATGTTTATCTTCCAATAAAATTGTGTAATTTTCTCAAGAAGTTGTCCAAGACTCAAAATATTAGTTTTTAATTTTGGCACATAATAAACTTCAGAAATAAAACGATGCCTTCAATCTTTCAAACGGATTAAAATTTTACCTTTTCCTTCCACTGAGACCATAGAGGCATCTCCAAATTTAACATTGCCCTTGACAGTTTCATCGAGTTCTGCGAATATACTCCTTTGTCCAGTCATGTGATTACTTGCACTTGTATCAAGATACCATGAAGTATCTCCTCCATCTTGTTCGCCATGATGAGTCATCAATAAGGTAATCTCTTCTTCCCCTTCTTGTCTTTAAGCAAAATTCGTTTTTTCGTCCACAACTTTAGGATTACTTCTACATTCATTAGCATAATGACCATATTTTTGACAATTGTAACATTGAACTTGCGATTTGTCATACCTTTGTCCTGAATAATTGCTTCTTCCACGCCCAGGTTTATGCGGATTTTGATTTTTCTCTTCTTGATTAAATCCTCCTCTTCCACCACGTCCTCGTCCTCATCCTCGTCTTTGGTTTTGGCCTCGGCCTCTACCACGTCCATATCCACGACCACGTCCTTTTTGGCTTCCATCATTGCCAAAGTTTTCTTCTTTCTTCAAAGCGAGATTACTTTGAAGAACTTTTTCCAAGACTTCTTGGTTTTTCTTTTTGTGTCTTTCTTCATGAGCTTGTAACGAGCCCATGAGTTCATCAACGGACATGTCATCTAAATCTTTTGATTCCTCAATCACTACAACAATATATTCATATTTTGGATGCAAAAAACGAAGGCCATTTTCTACAATATGAGTATCTTTTAAATCTTCTCCATATTTTTTTAGTTGGTTAGAAACCACCAAAACTCTCGAAATATAATCTGAAATAGATTCATCATAATTCATATGGAGAGATTCAAACTCACCTCTTAAAGTTTGTAAACGAACTTTTTTCACCTTGTCTACACCTTTTTATGATTTTTGGAGAGTTTCCCATGCTTGTTTGGCTGTAGTCGCACATGAGATTTTCTCAAACATAGTTTCATCCAAACATAGATGGATGATAGAGAGAGCTTGTTGATCCTTCTTGCGATTTTTCACCAATACGTCTTTTTGATTTTGACTTAACACTTCATCTTCGTTAGGTTCTACGTAGCCTTTCTCTACAATCTCCCAAGCATCTTGTGAGCCAAGGAGAGTCTTCACACGAATAGACCAATTATCATAATTGTCCTTAGTGAGGCGAGGAAATTGGAAAAGAAACATACTATTACCTATCATTTTTACCTAGCTCTTGATACCACTTTGTTGGAATATGGAAGATGCTATTTTATCACAGAGAGAAATAATATGGAGACTCTAAACAAAATCTCTTTATTGCTCTAATACTTGGTATGTATTTGGTATGACTACAATTGAAAGGATTGACCTCTATTTATAGATTAAAAATTCTATGTCAATTAGGATATGGTTCTAGAAAACTATTACCTACTAGGAAAAACTATCTAATCAAAAATAATTTAAATCTAACTAGAACTTAATTAATAGAGTCCTAATCTAAATCAAGTTTATCTTCTAACCTATCATTCAGGAGTGCCGTGTGGTCCTGGATGAAGAAGTCCCATGATCTCATAATTTCAGGCCAAGGCTTTGGTCTTACTATTCGAGACATCAACGGTCCTATTGAATGTGATGGTAAAATCCCCGAGAGTGTTAATGATCGTGTTAAACTCTACACGAACAATTGTAACCAATTTGGTGTTGCTCCCGGTGATAACCTCACGTGCTAGGACATTTAAGTATATTTCTATTTTTCATAATATGAATAAGGCAGGTGTTATCATGAACAAGAAAGTTTTTACCACGGACCATTTCGTCTAGTAGTATGTCTTTTGCTTTAGATATAAGAAGTTTCGAGATCTTTGTTTATAACATTTTATGTGATGTAAAATACCTTAAGGCTCTTTCAAATAAAAAGTAAATAAACAAATAAGTTTTCTTTTTCTTTTTGGTCTTTTTCATTTGTCTACAGGTGCTTTGTACCTGTAAATGTTATAGAGAAGCAAAGAGAAGAAAGAAATACTATAAACTGTCATAAATCTCCGTTTAAATAATTTGCTTAATTTTTATTATAATTACTTGGTCTGGTGAAGATAATAAATAATTATAACAAATCCTTCTTTAACACCTTAAGTTTTAAATGAGAAGACAATTTAGTATGATGAGATGTAATGAAGACAATAGATAAATATAATAAAAATTTCTTCTCTAAGAGTTTAAATTATTTTTTAAATAATGAGGTAATTTAATATTGTCACTGAGAGAATCCAACAAATCATCACACAAGATGAAAGTTTAGATTACCCCTTTTACGTTAAGTGAAAAAGGAATTTCTCATTCTCAATTCATCAATATATATGACCTTGAAAAACATTAAATACAGGAGGAAAAGATAAAAGTAAGAAAAGGAAAACTAAAAAGGGAAAGTTTATGACAATTTAATTTATAGTATGTTTTTGAATTCTGATGACAATTGAATTACCAACGAATTTAACGAGATATATTTTTTCATGAGCTAAAAAGTAGCAAGCAAGAAAAAATAAGATGATAAATGGGTAATTTTGTTTCACCACAAGAAAAAAGGGGAAGGGCAACAAATTTTTGTATGTCATGTCTGATTTGGTGGTAAAATTCAAATTTCGTCGCCATTCCTTCTTCAAATTAAAAAAATATTAAATATTTATTTTTTCAGTGTCCGTAGTCATTCAGTCGCAAAGTTAAAAAATAATAAATATTTAAAATCTTTATGATATGGTTTATGTAATTTAGTTCTCTACACAAAAGAAGAACAAGTTTGTATCTTCTTTCTAAGGATCTTGCTAGTACTATAGTTTATAAAAAAAAAAACCTTATCACTTGCTTGGTGTGGACTAACTTGGTCTTACTTGTAGGAGAGGGAGTCTTGCTAAGGGTGAACACTAGAATTCTTCAAGAAAAGTGTACAAGAGATATATAGCTCTCTTTATTCTTGTTTCTTGATGCATGTTGCATGTAAAATCAAGTTATGGAATTTTCATGTGCTAATGAGAAAATTATTTTTTCATCCTTTCTTCCACCACCTCATACAATACTTGTATGCTTGGCATCCTATAATACATCCTTCACTTTCACACTCACATATACAATATACCCATATATACATTTATAAACAACACACACACATACACATGCATACACATATACACCACGCTTACATATATATCTCACCCGATGGTGGGTTGGGTCATAAGGTGGGAGTGCGACGAGCCGGGGGTGGTTGTGGAAAGGAGGTCCAGAAAGTATGAGGATAAGGGTGTAGCCACAGGGGTAAGGGTTACAGGAGTTGGTGACAAGATGGGGGTTGCAAATGGTGTAAAAGTGGTGGTACAACCATGGTGATGGGGAAGGGAAAGCAAGAGGTATGCTGGCAGGGATGAGGGTGCAGCTGTGCATAGGGTGAGGATGAGGTGGGGGTGGGGTTGGGGTGGGGGTAGAGGTGGGGGCCAAGGGGTAGTTGGGTATAAGGTGAGAGGTGACTCGTAGAGGTAGGTGGTTCAATAAGGGGGTATGTTAGGTACAACATGGGGGTATAAGGTAGGTAGATGATGGGGTTAGGGGTAAATTAGTAAGTTAATTATTTTTTAGGGGTAGTTTAGTCATTTTATGCATTTTTAGGACTAAATTAATAAGTTTTTGAAAAAATTGGGGAATAACTTGAAAAATATGAAGACAATGAGGACCAATGGCGTAAACAACCCCTTAGGTTATCAAGCCATTTTTTCACACCACAAAGCTAATCGCTTAGATAATTCATCTCAATAGGGCTAAGGACTATTGCGATGGCCCTTCTAAGGACTATTGCCACACGGAAGAGATAGATGGCCCTTCCAAGGACTATTGAGATGAGAACAATACGGAGTATCCGTGTGTGACCGGAAAAGGTTACAACGGCCGAGGTCCCCTACAGTTATCGTGGAACTACAACTATGGACCAGTAGGAAAAGATATAGGTTTTGATGGACTTAACCATCCCGAAACTGTACGTAGCCTCGGACCGTGTTGTGTCATTCAAGGCTGCCTTGTGGTTTTGGATGAAAAATTGCCATGATCTCATTACTTCAGGTCAAGGTTTTGGTGCAACGATTCGTGCCATCAATAGTGGTGAATGTGGTGGTGGAAATAGTGGAACTGTCGAAGCTCGTGTTGGGTACTAAGACTATTGTAACCAACTTGGTGTTGCTAGCTCCTGGTGATAACCTCAGCTGTTATCATGAATAAGTAAGTTTCCAGCAAGAACCATTTGTTCTAGTAGTACATATCTTGCTTTAGATGCAAGAGATCTATTCTTGTGTAAAATTCTATGTAAAATGCATTAGGGCTCTCTTAAATAAAAAAAAGATAAGTAAATTTTCTATTTTTTTTTGGTCTTTTTCATTTGTCTACAGGTGCTTTATACCTATACATGTTATTGAGAAGCAAAGAGAAGAAAGAAATACAACAAACTGTCATAAATTTCAGTTTAAATAATTTGCTTAATTTTTATTATAATTATTTGGTCTGGTGAAGACAATAAATAATTATAATAAATCTTTCTTTATTGCCTAAATTTTTTAGATGAGGTAATAATTTAGTATGATGGGACGTAATGAAGAAAATAGATAAATATAATAAAAAATTATTCTCTAAAAGTATAAAATAATTTTAAGATGATGAGGTAATTTAATATTGTCAGTAATGGAATCCAACAAACCATCACACATGATGAAAGCTAGATTACCCCTTCTACGTTAAGTGAACAATGAATTTCTCATTCTCCATTCATCAATATATATGAACTTGAAAAACATAAAATACAAGAGGAAAAGATAAAAATAAGAAAAGGAAAACAAAAAAGGGAAAGTTTAGGGCAATTTAATTACTGTGTGTTTTTGAATTCTAATGACAATTGAATTAGATTTAGGACAACTATAGTACCAACGAATTTAACGAGATATATTTTTTCATGAGCTGAAAAGTAGCACGCAAGAAAAATTACTAAGCTGATAAATATAATCTTGTTTCTTTTGGGGATAGAAATCATAATTTTCCTAATAACCAAATACCCCTAGAAGAAATAAAATACAAAAAACAACAACCAAAAAGAAAAAGATAAACTCGGGCAAAACCATATCAGATTAATGTTTTCATCACTAGAAGCTAATAATGATTCTTGTTCTATTTAATTTTCGCTGTTTCTGCTGAGGATTTAAAGAAGTAAATAAGTAATGGAATTAGTAGCTTAAAGAAAAAAAAAAAAAAAAAAAAAAAAAAAACGCAAGGGTAGGTTGAAAGCGGACATCATTTTTAAAGTATTCGCAGCAGGAACATGAATTTGAACTCGTCATGAAGATGTTGATTCCCATTAGGAATGGACGCCTCCTAATTATCATATATATACAAATAATTTGTTTTTAGTAAGAGTTAAATTAATTTTTTAAACTAAAAATACGTAGTTCTTCCAAAAAAAAAAAGAAAAACAAATTAGATTGCAACCCCACTCACTTCTTACTACATCTGCCCGTGCTTCCGGATCATGGGCAGATATAGTAAGTAGAAACTAAGATTGCAGCTCCAACTAAACTCCACTAGAAAATTTAAACATTATATATATGTGTTTTTAGTTCAAAAAATAAATTAACCCCACTAAATATATATATATATATATATATATATATATATATATATTATTTGTATGATTGTTATATTGCATGTTTAGCTATCATTAGAGAAAAGTTCCGAATCCAACCCTACTCCAAATAATATATGTTAATCTGATGTAAGGACGCAAGATATTCCTTCCCTATACGTCACATGGACAATCTATATATGCTAGTGGCTGCAAAAAGTACTGGAAGCATTATATTAAAGCAGACATGAGATCCTGCAGTAAGCTAATTGTAACAAATAAGATCTTCGATCACATAAGATGCACATGAAGCTAATAGAGATATTCAAACTGGGAAAGGTTGTATTCACTGCAAATTTTGGAGGAAATTATAGAGAATTACAGGGTTTCCCTACCAAATCAACTTAGCTATTCAAGGAGCTACCTCCAAATTGAAAAGAACAATACTGAAAGAAATGAACAGTAGATAAGTTTTCTCATATCTTCACAGTGGCTAATGCCTCTCTATTTATAATAATGCTATTACAGATGGGTCTCATAGTCACGCAAATAGGCTGGGTGATGTTTGTTGCGCGAGCTCTTCCTCAACAGAATGTTGTTGGTGTTGGCTGATGACGTGTGTGTGGCGGAATCAGCATGTGAGTTTGTTGCAATACTCCCCCCTCGAAGCTGAACCTTGTCCTCAAGGTTCCAAGAGGGGTAGGTTTTGTTGAAGTCAATCGTGTCCTCCCAAGTAGCGTCTGTGATGGGCAGCTAATCCCATTTGATCCGATGTTGTGATATGTGTTGTCCATTTCGAATAAGTACCCTGGAATCCAAAGCTTGTTCTGGCTGCAAGGTTGGGATTGTAGTGTTTGCAAGCTTACCCGGATCAGGTGGCGATCCATGATAAGGTTTCAGCAATGACACGTGAAACACTGGGTGAATCTTGGCTGAGTCTAGAAGCTGAAGTTTATATGCCACTTGGCCAATGCGTTCAACTATTTTAAAGGGGCCAAAGTATCGCCGACCAAGCTTATGATTAGTGACCCCTTGGATGGAGATTTGTCTGTGAGGCTGCAGTTTGACAAACACCCATGAATCAACAGAGTATGCCTTATCAGTTATGCGTTTGTCAGCTTGAGTTTTCATTCTTGTTTGTGCTCGACTAAGGTGTTGTTTGAGAGTTTTCAAAATTTCATCACGAGTAGATAGTTCACTGTCCACAGCATCGTTGGTTGAACATTGTGGTGTATAATGCAGGAGAGTGGGAGGTGCACGACCATACAGTGCGTGAAATGGGGTTGTACCAATGGCAGAATGAAATGCCGTATTGTACCAATATTCTGCCCATGGCATGAACTTCACCCATTGCTGTGGCGAATCCATGACGAAGCATCGTAAATAAAGTTCCAATGTTTTATTGAGATTCTCCGATTGGCCATCGGTTTGTGGGTGATAAGCTGAGCTCATAGCTAACTTGGTTCCTTGCAACCGAAAGAGTTCTTGCCAGAAATTACTTAAAAACAAAGGATCGCGATCTGTGATGATAGATCGTGGAAAACCATGTAGACGTATAATCTCCTTCAGAAAGATTTCAGCAACCATGAGACTAGTAGGATGCGCAGCCAGAGGAATAAAATGAGCAAATTTAGTTAAGCGATCGACCACAACCAAAATTTCAGATTTGCCATGAGAAGATGGTAGACCAGTGATGAAGTCCATGGTCAAATCATCCCATACCTGTGATGGAATTGGTAGAGGTTGGAGCAACCCAGTAGGTGAAATATTGAGGAACTTTGCTTGTTGACAAACAAGACATTGCTGCACCATGGCTTTTGTATCACGGCGCATAGATGGCCAAAAGAAAGTAGTTTGCAGCCGGTGTAATGTGCGTTGAAACCCTGCGTGTCCGCCCATAGGAGAAGCATGAAAATCATGTAAAACGTCAGGCCTAAGCTTTGTAGGGATGAACAAACGATCCCGATAACAAACCAATCTATCCTTGATAGTGTACTGAAGTAGTGCCGCTGGATTAGAGTGAAGTTGCTCATGTATCTGTATAAGTTCCTAATCACAAATGTTAGCTTCTTTGATATCAGCCAAAATATCTAAAGTAGGGCTAGAGAAAGCAAAAAGTTTGGCATCAGGAGGGCGAGAAAAAGTATCAGCCACTGTATTCATTTTGCCTGGCCGATATTGTATTTTGAAATCATATCCCAAGAGTTTACTTAGCCACTGCTGCTGTTCTGGGGTTTGGATAGTCTGTGAAGTGAGGTTCCTCAAGCTCTGTTGATCAGTAAGAATGATAAATTTTTGGCCAAGCAAGTAATGGCGCCACTTGGCGACAGAAGCTGTGATTGTGAACATTTCTCTGTGATAAGTGGATGCGTTTTGCATCCGTTGAGATAGTTTCTTGCTGTAGTAAGCAAGGGGATGCCCAGCTTGCGTTAAAACTCCCCCAATCACCACTCCAGACGCATCCGTTTCCACAGTGAATGGTATGGAAAAATTCGGCAATGCGAGGATTGGAGCCGAAGTCATTGCCTGTTTCAACAAGTGAAAAGCATCAGTGGCTTGAGAATGCCAATTAAACGAATCCTTTTGCAAGAGATCAGTGAGGGGTCTTGCGATAGAATCATAGTTTTTAATAAATCGGCGATAATAGCCAGTTAATCCCAAAAATGCCCTAAGCTCTTTGATTGTCTGAGGTAGAGGCCACTGAATAATGGCTTGAATTTTCTCGTTTTCCATGGACACGCCAGTGGCTGAAATAATATGCCCCAAGTATGCTATTTCCTGTTGACAGAAAGTACACTTGGATAATTTGGCCACAAATTGATGTGACAGTAATGTCTTGAGAACCTGTTCTAAATGAATCAAGTGATCATCAAAGCTTCGACTATAGATTAAAATATCATCAAAGAAAACTAGAACAAAATGTCGAAGATAATCACGAAAGATAGAATTCATTGCATCCTGGAATGTGGATAGAGCGTTGGATAAACCGAAAGGCATGACCAAAAATTCATAATGCCTTTCGTGAGTCCTGAAAGCCGTTTTTGGCACATCATCGGCATAGACGCGAATTTGGTGATAGCCGGCACGCAAATCTAATTTGGAGAAATATAGAGCTCCATGAAGCTCATCGAGCAATTCGTCAACTGTAGGTATAGGAAAAGAATCCTTGACCGTAATAACATTCAATGCTCGATAGTCAACGCAAAAACGCCACGAGCCATCTTTTTTTTTAACAAGCAGTACCGTCATTCAACATCTCTCTCACTAATTTCTCCATTTCAGCCTTCTGAAAATGAGGGTAACAATACGGTCGCACTGTGACTGGTTTCGAATCTGGTTGCAAATGTATATGATGATCCCATTCTCTACTCAATGGTAAGCCCTTTGGTGTGTGAAAGACTTCGGCATATGCATCCAATAAACAGACAATGGCTAGTGGATGTGTATGAGATAAAGGTAAGGGTGGATGCTCCATTGAGAGACTAAAATATTCTGCCACGCCATCCACCTGCGATAAACGACGTAACCCAGTATATGGAATAGTTGAAATGGATTGTCGACGTTTACCTTGAAGGCGAACAAGAGTGCTATTATGCTGAAATTCAATAAACAGGTGTTGATAATCGTGAACGATCGGCCCCAGAGTGGAAAGCCAAGCTATTCCCAGGACAATATTTGAGGCCTGTAGAAGGAGGATAAAAAGATCAGTTATGATTGTAAAGCCTTGAATTGTTACGGCAGCTTGTTGCAAACATCCTTCAGTCATCAATTTGGCACCATTGCCAACCGAAACGGCAAATTGTGGTGTTGCCGTGATCGGTAAGCCGAGGTAACGAGCCACCCGTGTCTGGATAAAGTTATGGGTGCAGCCTCCGTCAACAAGCACCTGCACCTCATGGCCTGCAAGAGAACCATCAAATCGAAGAGTAGTATGAGTTGCATAGCCAGCAAATGCATTAAAAAAGATGTCAGATTGAGGACTAGTTTCAGCTATTTGAAGCTGCTCAGCCAAATCAGCATCGTCGACGGCGGTAGGATCAATAGATTCAGTTTCGAGGATAAAGAACTGTGGATTGGACTGACAACGATGGCGTGGGTTCCACTTATCATCACAGTAATAACATAGGCCTTTCTCACGATGAGTTTGCATCTCCGTCGGAGAAATTTTACGAACAATGGTTGGTAGAGTGGTTAAGACAGGTGGTAGATGTGGGGAGGGTGGTAGATGAGGTAATTGGGGTTTAATGTTGACTGATTTGGGAAAGGTCTAATTTAGTGAATGTGGATATGAAGGTGAGTTGTTGGGCGGGGTAGGGTGAGGAGTATAAAACTGAGCTGTTAGAGTAGACAATGGAAATGGGTTAGTGTTTGGGTTTGGTCCATGGGGTAACCGAGATTTGGTTGAGGCTTTTTCCTTATGCAGGCAGGCGAGGCCAATGGCCTGGGCCAAAATCGTGGGCTGAAAAGCCCGCACCTCTAAGCGAATGTCGGGCCGAAGCCCAGCAACGAAGCAGCTGACCAAAAAGGCTAGTGGCAAGCTGATGCAGGCCAAAGCTTGCAAAAACTTGAACCAAACTCGAAAGCTTCGAAGGGAAATGGACAGTTCCGGGACGTCACTTACCGGGGCGACGGATGCCACTTGACGTCGCTAATCACGGAATTAATTCACGTGACCAAGTTGCAAACTTGATTTTAGGAGGAATCACTTACTCCGAACAAGAGAAAACTTGTTTAAGAGTTTATATTTTAATTCATATAGTTCTACCTCTATTAAACATAAACCAAGATACTTATAATAGCCTGAAACAACCCTTCAGGAAATAGGTGAGTAGTTTCCAAAGCCACTAACTAATCTCAAGATAATCAAACTTAGAAGACTACAAAAAAATACATAGGAAATAGATAAGAAAGCTTTGCCACCCTTTACGAGAATGATTATTTTGATTGCTCTGCATTATTCTCCCCTGCTTGCGAAAAACTTGACCTCAAGTTTGAAGTTAAATCCTTCCACAATGATTCATCAATCCTTTTGAGTTCTTGTTCTGAAACCCATGCATCTCCGGAACTTGGTTTCCCTCTCCAATGAATCAAAAATTATGTATAGGTTCCTCTCCGAGTAGTAATTGAGCGCACATCCAGAACATCAATAATTTCCATGGAGGAACTTGGTGAAGTTGCAGTAATCTCTTCAATTTTCAGAGAATGATCAACACCATCATCCCCATAATAAGGATATAAACCACTGACATCGAACACTGGACTGATTAATAATCCTTGAGGCAACTCCAAACGGTAGGCATTAGGACTAAGTTTCTTGATTACTCAGCAAGGCCTGAACTTCCGTGGCTTGAGTTTATTGTAGGTAGCAGCTGGAAATCTTTCTTTTCGAAGATAAACCATTACAAGATCACCCTCTTCAAATTCTTGAACTCTTTTATGAACATCAGCCCTTGATTTATAGTCTTCGGAAGTTTGCTTGAGATGCTCACGAACTTTGTCATGAAGGTGCTTTATGTGAGCAGCAAACTCCTCAGCTTCCATACTAACCCTAGCTTGATCTTTCAATGGTAAAAGATCCAAGACTTAATGAGGCGTCATTCCATAAATTATCTCAAATGGAGCTTTTTTTGTTGATCTGTTAAATGAGCTGTTATAAGCAAATTCAGCTTGAGTCATGACGGACTCCCATCTCTTTGGATGATCGCCAACCAAGCTCCTTAACAAATTACCAAGCGATCTATTCACCACTTCTGTTTGGCCATCAGTTTATGGGTGATAAGCACTAGAGAACTGCAATCGTGTTCCTAAAAGTTTCTATAACGTCTTCCAAAAGTGACTCATAAATTTTACATCTCGATCTGATGTAATAGATCTTGGAACACCATGCAAATAGACTATTTCTTTAAAGAACAACATAGCAACATGAAAGGCATCAAGAGAATTCTTACAAGGCAGAAAATGCGCCATCTTAGAAAAATGATCAACCACAACTAAAATGCAATCATGCCCACATTGTGTTTTTGGCAACCCAATAACAAAATCCATAGAAATATCTTCCCAAGGAGCATTTGGAATAGGTAATGGCTGATACAAACCTGTGTTTTGAACTCTTCCTTTAGCCCTTTGACAAGTGTAGCACTTTTGAACATAGCGAGCAACATCTCGCTTCAAGCTTGGCCAAAAGTACCTCTCCCTCACTAACGCCTCTGTTTTGTCTCTACCAAAATGGCCACCAAGTCCTCCTCCATGCAATTCTTCAATAACAAATTGTCTTAGTGATCCCTCTGGAAGACACATCTGATTTCCTTTAAAAAGATAACCATTCATTAGCAAAAAGTCACCACTTTTCCCCATTTTCAAATTTTCCAGCACCTTGAAAAAGAATGGATCCATTACATAATTTTCAGGTAAGAGATCAAACCCAACAATCTCGCAAGAAAGAGTAGTCAACAAGCTGAATTTTCTGCTCAAAGCATCTGCCACTTTGTTAGAAGTTCCAGATTTGTGATTTAAAACAAAACTAAATTTTTCCATGTAAGCAGCCCATTTGGCGTGACGAGAATTCAGCTTCTTTTGAGTTCTTAAGAACCTCAGTGCTTCATGGTCTGAATATAGAACAAATTCAACACCAATGAGGTAGTCTTCCCAATGTCGTAGGGCTTGAACCACCACGTACAACTCCTTCTCATATGTTGAATATTTGGCCTTTGCTTCATTCAGCTTTTCACTAAAATAAGCAATAGGCCTTCTCTCTTGCATTAGGACATCTCATATACCCACTTTAGATGCATCACATTCTACTTGAAAGGTTTTGGAGAAGTCTGGTAAAACCAACACAGGTGCTTCAACTAGCTTTGTTTTTAAAAGTTGAAAACTTTGCTCAGCTTCTCGAGTCCACATAAACTCTTTATGCTTTATAACATCCATCATATGTGCGGCAATGGTGCTGAAGTGTTTGATAAATCTCCGATAGAAAGAAGCTAGCCCATGAAAGCTTCGAACTTCGGTGAAACTTTTCGGTGTAGGCCAATCTAGAATAGCCTTCACTTTTTCCTCTTCCATTTGCAAACATCTTGCAGTCACAACATAACCCAAGAACACAACATTTTCAGCCATGAAACAACATTTTTTGAAATTAATATATAGCCTGTTGTCATGTAACACTTTGAAAACTTGCTCCAGGTGTTCTAGATGTTGTTCCCTGTCTTGGCTATACACCAAGATATCATCAAAGTATACAACAATAAATCTGACCATAAACTCTTTCAAAACTTGTGTCATCAGTCTCATGAATGTGCTGGGTGCATTTGAAAGCCCAAAAGGCATAACGAGCCATTCATATAAACTGTCTTTCGTTTTGAAAGCTGTTTTCCACTCGTCACCTGGCTTAATTCGAATTTGGTGATACCCACTACGCAGATCAATTTTAGAAAAAATCTTTGCTCCACATAACATATCAAACATATCATCAAGTCGAGGGATTGGGAATCTATACTTTATGGTGATCTTATTTATAGCTCTACTATCAATGCACATCCTCCATGTCCCATCGTTTTTTGAGATTAGAAGGGCTGGGACAGCACAAGGACTTAAAGATTCCTTTATAAGTCCTTTAGCAAGCAACTCCTCTACTTGTCTTTTTAATTCAGCATGTTCACGAGGAGACATTCTATAGTGAGGTAAATTTGGAAGGGTAGCACCTGGAATAAAGTCGATTTGGTGTTGGATGTCACGTAGTAGCGGCAAACCAAATGGCAGCTCCTCCGGGGCTATGTTCTTAAATTTGTCTAGCAAATTTGAAACCTCTTTAGGAATTTCTTTAGTACCTTCTTTTTGATCTCCCATTGCCACCAATGCATAGGCCACATCTTCTTCCTTGCAAGCTTGCTCAAAATCTTTACATGATAGCAAGTTGATTTGTGTTTGTACTTGGACATTTGTTGGGACATTCTTTGATGGAACCAAAACATACTTCACTTCATTCTTTATAAAAGAATATGTATTCTTTCTTCCATCATGATGAACATTTCGATCAAATTGCCATGGTCGCCCAAGGAGTAAATGGCAAACATCCATAGGAAGAACATCAAAGTAGAACTTATCTTTATACTTGCTAATAGAAAATTTTATTTGACACCTTTGTGTTACTGAAATCTCTCCACCTTTCTTGAACCATGCAACTTTGTAAGGTTTAGGGTGACGTTCACAAGTGAGCTGCAACTTATCAACCAAGGTTTTCGATACCATATTTTCAACACTTCCAGAATCAATCATCAAGATGCATTTCTTACCATGTGATAAGCAATAGGTTCGAAAAATATTATGCTTAAGCAGTGGCGGACCTACGTTATTAACTGTGTATGCAAAGGCTTCACCTCAACAAAAGTTAATGTGGTTCAGTGGTTAAGGCGATGCTATTAAAAACAGATTAGGCTTCACCTCCCGGGTTCGAAGCCTGCAATAAGTGCTTACACTAGCACTTTTTTTTTAAAAAAAAGGACAACTTTTACTGCTAAGTGCTTACACTAGCACTTTTTTTTTCAGCCTACAATATATATATATTTTTTTAAAAGGACAGCTTTTACGCAATAGCAGTCAGCAGCAACTTTACCCCTTACCAATTACCAACTTCTTTATTCACTCAACTCCCAAAGCTCTCGACCAAAACAAAAAAAAAACTCTCAAGCTCACAATCATGAAACTCGGGTATGCATCGCTGCCTCTCTAACCTCTACATAATATATGTATTATGTATATAAAGAACCAAAATTTTTAATCTAGGGTTTATAATTGGATAGAATCGAGGGTAGATTTTGAATCAAGGGTCAGAATTGAATTGTCTCAAGTGATCTTGTGCTAGAGAGGTTTGCATAGTTATGTAGGAACCGTAATGTTGTTGATTGTTCTCATTAGGTTTGCATTGTTGTTAGTCTCTGCCTAGGATTTGGTATGTTAGGAAAGGGTTTTTCCTGAATTTCAATGGTTTCATGAGATGTTTTTCTGAATGAATTTTGTATAATTGGACATAAATTGGTATCATCACCCGTTGCACTATGGAGTTTATGATTTTTCTTATGAAATGAAAGGTTTTCTGTGAAGTAAAATTTTCTTTTTATTTTTTTTGGTCAATGTCTCTAAGGGAATAAAAATGTTCTTTAGAGGCCATTGTTTAACTAACTAATTCAGGTTTTGATATTCTGCAGCATAGCAATTAAGGTTGAAAACTGGAGTAATAAGTTACCTTCTGTGTTTTTATGATGAAGTGTAATGGAGTGATTCTATTTATTGACATTTAGTTTGGTAGAAAATGATGCATAATTGTGTGTTTCTTTGTAGAAACTGGCCTAATTTCAACCTTTCATTGCATTTGAATGTGTAGCTTTCACTTTCTAATCTTGTTTGTTAAAGTCAAAGGTTCCTCTGTTGTTGACATTCTGATGCTATTGGCTTACCATAATTCAGGTTTACTTATTGTGCAATGTTACTGGTGAAATTTTATGCTATAGTAGTAGTACCCGAGATTTTCGGGACCGACCTGTTTAATAAAAGGTTTTTAAGTTCATACCATGACTTCGACATCTATTGTACCAAAAAAAAAATATTTTTTGTATTATTACAATACTATAGTTACTTATTTTTCTCTCTTTTATATGCTTACGTTTTTACAATTGTTATAATGTGCGTAATGTGTATTAATTTATGTATAAATGATCCCCGAACCCCGATCTTCAAACTCTGGTGCTTACCCTAGGTCCCGATGCCTGGATCCGCCACTGTGCTTAAGTCATTGGTCGTCTTCTTGTATAGTAAGTACTCGACGAATGACGAGACTTTTCGTATCACAATCAGGTTCACAATATTCTTCTTCAACATTTTCTTCAGGTGATTCATCATATATTGGCTCTTGTTCTTCTTTCTCGTGCTCTTCCTCAACAAGATGAACTTCAGTTTTTTTTGTAGGGCATTCATATGCATGATGACTAGTATCTCCACACCTAAAACATTTGATGTTGGAAGAATTAACAACCTTCCATTTGTCTTTGTTACCTCATCCGATACGTGAGTTTGCACGATCATTGAATGTTAGAGTCTTTCCTTGTGACCCAACTTTTTCTTTTGCACCCTTGAAGCTTTCACATTTCTTGAAAGATCCCCATTTACTCTTTTCCTCGGCCTTGAGTGCCATATGATAAGCTTCTTCAAGAGATTGAATGTGAAACATTGTTAACTCCCCACGCAGATTGGTCTTCAGACCACTTGTATACCGCGCCACAAGTTGGTCATCTGTCTCATTCAGATTGAGACGACTCATCAACTTATAGAATTGTTCAGTGTAGTCTGTAATGTTTTGATCATTGCGTTGGCGAAGTTGATGGAATTTCTGGTACAATGACTGGAAGTAGTCCAAATGAAGGAACTTCTCGTCAAATTTTAGTTTCATCTCAGCCCATGAGTTAATTCGAGGAACTCCTCTTCGATCTCGATTCTGTTGATATTGTTGCCACCAAACAAGAGCATGGTCTTTCAACTTCGTAGCTACAAATGTAACTTTTCATTCATCAGATAGATTCTTCCATTCAAAGAATGCTTCAAGAGCAGCTATCCAATCACAATAATCATCTGGATTGAGCTTGCCTTCAAAATCTGGTACATTTACTTGGATACTCCTATCAGTTCCTTCAAGTGCTCTAGCCAAACGTTCCATAGCCCAACGGTCAGCAACTGGTGCCTCTGGGTATCCATTTGAGCTTGAAGAATCAATTTTCTCTACAACTATGTTAGTGTCGTTTGAGCATCTGGAAATACTCCTTTGACTTCCATCTAGTGAAATAGGAAGTCTCTGTAGAAGTTCATTCACCGTTTGTTGCAAAACTTGATTAGATTTTCGTAACTCATCCATTTCTTCACGTAAAGTGATTTGCTCAACATTTCTTCGTCTCCTCGGAGCCATTTTCAGAAGGTGTAGACTGAAACATGATGTTCCTAGTCTGGTACCACTTGATGCAGGCCAAAGCTTGCAAGAACTTGAACCAAACTCGAAAGCTTCAAAGGGAAATGGACAGTTCCGGGACGTCACTCACCGGGGCGACGGATGCCACTCGACGTCGTTAATCACAGAATTAATTCACGTGACCAAGTCACAAACTTGATTTTAGGAGGAATCACTCACTCCGAACAAGAGAAAACTTGTTTAAGAGTTTATATTTTAATTCATATAGTTCTACATCTATTAAACATAAACCAAGATACTTATAATAGCCTGAAACAACCCTTCAGGAAATAGGTGAGTAGTTTCCAAAGCCACTAACTAATCTCAAGACAATTAAACTTAGAAGACTACAAAAAAATACATAGGAAATGGATAAGACAGCTTTGCCACCCTTTACGAGAATGATTATTTTGATTGCTCTGCATTACAAGCCCATAGTCCGGTTAGCTAAAGACTCAAACATCGTCTGATAGACTTCGACGGTGGAGGTCTGAGTTAATTTGGCCAAGCTACCGGAGCTATCTTCAAACTCCGATGGGCCGAAGCAGAGTTCTATGGATCGAGTAAAGTGGACCCAATTTGGAAATTGTTGGCTCTGATCCATCCACTGGAACCAGGCGAGAGCCTTTCCATCCATGTAAAAGGACGAGATCATCAAACATTGTTCATCAGGTGTGTGATGAAAAGCGAAGAATCTCTCGGCTTTGAAAATCCAGCAGGAAGGGTCTGTACCATCAAATCGTGGAAAATCAAGGCGGATGGTACGAGTAGTGGGTGTTTCAGGAAAATGGTGCGGTGTATGTGGTGGAGGAATTTAGAGTGGTGGTGGTGGAGTTTGAAGTGGGTTTGGGATCTGGGTGATTGGCGCAGTGGGGATGGATGTCGAAAGATCAGGGCTAGGTGATGGAGGGCGGTCAATGGTGAGAGGGGCTTTATCGGCACGGCAAAGGAGCTGGCCAATTTTACCGTCGAGAGTGGTAAATTTGAGAGCTAATTCGTAGAGGGTTTCTTGGTGGGAAGTGAAACGGGTTTCAGTGTCGGTGGTGAGTTGGTGAATGTGTTTTTCTTGGGCTGTGGCGGCGGCGATTAATTGTTTGAGTGTGTCGTCGATTTGTTTGGTACGGTTGGAGTCAGCCATAATGAAAGCACCAATGAAGCTAATAGAGATATTCAAACTGGGAAAGGTTGTATTCACTGCAAATTTTGGAGGAAATTACAGAGAATTATAGGGTTTCCCTACCAAATCAACTTAGCTATTCGAGGAGCTACCTCCAAATTAAAAAGAACAATACTGAAAGAAATGAACAGTAGATAAGTTTTCTCATATATTCACAGTGGCTAATGCCTCTCTATTTATAATAATGCTATTACAGATGGATCTCATAGTCACACAAATAGGCTGGGTGATGTTTGTTGCGCGAGCTCTTCCTCAACAGAATGTTGTTGGTGTTGGTTGATGACGTGTGTGTGGCGGAATCAACATGTGAGGTTGTTGCAGCACATCTTCCCAGAAAATGTTTCATGGAGTTGGTTTTCCTACCCTATTGCAATTAACCTTCAATAGTAAAGTATTGCCCTTTCACCAATCGTCATTTTTTTTTTTTTTGGCTAACGAGAGAACCTACTTGTTGGACTAACCTTCGGTTGGATCCGATGAAACCCAACCACCTATTGGTAAACCTTTATGTGTAGCGATGTGCTCCAACATATACATTGGATCACTTTTGCCAATCGTCTCCAATTTATAAATTATAAATAAAGCTCTCGTCTGACCGACCCAAAAGCACATAAAGAAACATAGCTATAAGAAACTGTCGTGCCGTCCTGGTTGAAGAGGTCTCATGATCTCTTAATTTCAGGCCAAGGTTTTGGTCTTACTATTCGTGACATCAACGACCCTGTTGAATGTAATTGTAAAATCCCTGATAGTGTTAATGATCGCGTTCAACTCTACACGAATTATTGTAAGTTGTAACCAATTTGGTGTTGCTCCCGGTGATACCCTAACATGTTAGTACAATCGACCAATGGCGGTAAACTGTACACATCGTTTTATCATAACTGTATTATCAGTTTATCATTATTGGATCTTTCTCGTAACGGTATAATACAATGAGAGCATCCAACCACCATTTAAGTGTAGTTTTATTTGTCATTAGGAATAAGATGGTTCTCTTCTCTTCTATTTGCTCTTTTTCTTTTATCTGCCTGTGCTTTCTGTCTGTTTTATTAAGAACCAAAGAGAAGAATGCAAGAACACAAAATATGTCATCAATTGCCGTTTAAGGAATTTGTTTATTTTTTATTGCCAGTGGGTAATTATCCTCTGAATTAATTAAATCATGCTAATCATATATGCAAGAACGTAAAATATGTCTCAAGTCATCAACATGACCTTGAACAACTTGAAATAATTTATGAGGAGAATAGGCTTTAACAGGTAAAGGAATGGAATTAGATGTATCAGTGGTAATGTTACTCGTTGTATGCAAGAGGCTGCGAGCTCAAGTTTTGTTGGTTACGTTGTATGATTTTAGGCCTACCCTGAATCAAATATATATATATATACCAAACGACACTAAGTTTAAGGGGTTCTATGTGCAACCAAACCTTTAAAATTATAGTATATAGCATAGTTGTCGAATCGTGAATTGTATCGTGAATCGAAATGTCATTTTTTTGAATTGTGAATCGAATCGAATCGTGAATCGTACCGATTCGGTTACAAATTTGAAACTAGTTGATATTTGACATATTATGTTTCTATTAACAATTTTTAGTTGAGATTCTTTATTTGAATTAATATTAATATATGTTTTTGTTACTTTTCTAGATTGTTCACTACTTCACTTGTTCCTAGTAGCCCAAACAATTTCTGCATCACAATATCACACTATTTTTTTTGGTCGGAACAATATCACATTTCACAAGTACCCAAACTAGTGCTCAAAAGCTGTTGTAAACACAAGTGGTTTAATCAGTTACGAGTTTTGTGTCCCATTTTTTTACTAAAGTGGGCTTATTTTGTTATCTACTTTGAAATATTTTGGGCTTTTAAAAAAAAAAAAAAAATTGACCCGAATCGCGAACGATCAGTGAATCGTTCGATTCACTAACGATTCATACGATTCGGTACAGATTCACTTGCGATTCACGTCGATTCACGATTCTCCTATCCGATTCGTATCATTTTTTTAGTGAATCGTATCGAATCGTACGATTCGAATCGTGAATCGTACAATTCTGATTACACTGGTATATAATACTATATCCGGGCCTCCTGAAGCATCCGAATAATTCAATATACGGAAGTCACCTTACAAAACCTGCAAGCAAAGTAAGCTCGAGCAAGTCTATGCAAATGGAAGAGATTATTTGAATTCAATACCAATTCTTTCAAAGTTCTATATTTGATTGACTGATCATCATGTGTCTTTTGGTGGTGATTGTTGATATTGTTAACTATTTGTTTGAAAGAAGAATTCCCCTGTTTTCGTGCTCAGAATCTTATATAGTTGTCTTATAATATTGTATGATTAATCAAAATGAGAGAATTGTATTCTTTAACAATTCTCTTCATGTGTGACTCAAATTGAAGAAACAACTTTCAATATGAGACCTGACATGAATGAATAGAGTTAACGAGAAGAGTGCATAAAAAAATTGACATATAGAAGAATAAAATCAGCAACAAGAAATGGATGACAAGTGGATGGGCAAGACTAAAGTAAGGTTCAACTCTTATACTATGTTAAGATATATAAGGTTCAATTCTTTCCTAAAATGAAGTGGTATTATGTGGAGTAGCACATGATGTGGTAGCATTAGAATTTGTTACTTATCGGTGTGAAATAATAGTATTCTTTTTTTTTTTTATCGACTAAATAAACAAGTAACTATATTCATTCGAAAACAACTATACAGAGATAGTCACAAGATTACCTTATACAAAACCAAGGTGCTAGATCCTACACAATGTACTGTCTAAGAATTCACAAAAGGGCAAAATCATCAAGCTTCCATGGAAAACAAATTTCTCGATCCGAGAAATTTCTTTCCTACTTTGAGCTTGCATCTAAAATCTTCTTTAACTCTTTGCAAAAATCTGGTCTTCGGTTGAAGCACAATCATCTTGAATTGAGGAGCAAAATAACATTTTTATCACTACTGCTTGCAATATGTCGACGTTTTTCTGCGGAAGTTAGTAGGCCAAGGTAAGATGTATTGCCATCTGCAGAGCCTTGTATGTAGCCCAGTCATTCTCAGCCCTTCTTGCCAAAGTCTTTTTTTTTGCTAAAAGCAATTATCTATGAAATCTCAAAAAGCTGTACACATAATCACAAAGGTACTGAAACTCGATCTCTAAGGCAGCCTTCTGGAGTAGAGTCAGGGACGGAGTCGGGATTTTTCTCCAGTGAGAGTTAAAATTATACAATTAAATACTTAAATATAGACAATTCTTTTTAGGACTGAATTAATTTTTCAACCTAAAAATACACATATTTTATGACAAAATTTGAGTTGAATGGGGGCTACAGCCCTCACAATCTTAAGAGAGGTTCCGCCATAGAGTAGAGTTGTCTGTTGGATAACATATCTCTTGCTGGGATGAAAATTGTATTCTTTTAACACTGAACTCATTGCTACTAATTATCTACTTCAATACTCCATCTATCCCACAAAGATAAACTACTCTTATTTTCACACAAATTAAGTTTCTATAGTCAAAGCAATAAATTTTGCTTAGTCTTTTCTTAATATACCCCTTCATTAATATTAATTACTCCAACCACAATTGATCAATGTTGTAATTGTTGATAAAGATGTAAAATTTATTCATGACACTATCGTGATTCACGATATCATAAAATCTCCAAGATTCATATATGAATTTAGAACATCAAATCTAAAACATGAAAAACATACTTGTTAGCGCCATGAAATCTGATCAATCATTGTGCAATACAACGTACTAGGTCTTCCTCCCTATCCCCTTACTTTCTGGTAGCTTTCAATGGGACTAGTTCAGAATAACACTACATACGTATAAGATCCTTTTATAGTGCAAGGGCTAGAGAGAAGACCTAGCACACATATAGGAGTTCTATTGGTCTCTCCTATCATAGGTTTCAGTAAAATAAACAGCTTACACTTAACTGCCCTACTAGACTTTTTATAACCAAGATGCTGAGCTCAATAACCGTATAATCACGTATGGGCTTACCACTCAAGGACTATCCATCAACTCGTTTTATGAAAACCAAAATAATTAATTAATGTAAGCCCACACTTTATAAAATTTTTCCAACATTCTCCCACCTGGGCTACATTAATTAATCGATTGAATTTAAATAAAATAGTTTTATTTGTTCAAAACGACTCTCGTGCTGATAACAACAAAAAATAATTGACGTGGCCACGATTTCAAAAATAATAGTCATGAGAAAACATCTTGAACCAATTTGGTCCAATTTAATCTTTAATATCGAACTATGGCGATCAATATGCCCTTTATCATTGACACATGACCTATCCACAATCACAAATATTATCAATCAAATCAACATGTATCATAGTCTAGTAGTGCAGTAAGGAATAGCCAACTATGTGATAAAAAACAACGGTTATTTCCTTATCGGTCCTCCACAATTTTGCTCAAACTGCGTAACTAAAAACTCATAGCTAAACAAGCAAAATTGTCCTACTCCATTGAGTCAACATGCCTCCAATTTTCACTTCAACCGTATGCTTAATAAATAAGCAGTGAAATTGTATGGCCCTTTGTAATTCTAATTTCACTTTCATTTACGCCTAGCGTGTGGCACCCGGGATTTCATCACATATTTTGAAATAACTGTTGCATAAACTACTTGAGCATTCTATGTGCATTACTTTTCTTGTTTAATTGATTTACTATTGAGCACTATTCATAAAGAAATTTGAATGTTTTAAATGCTCGATTCAATATTTTTGCTAGACCACATAACATATAAAAGGAATCAGAATATGGTAGTTTTGAGCTTTTGGGGTCGGAAGTATGCGTTTGAAAAATGTTTTTTCGCGTTACTTGAATACTATTATGTAGGAATTAACATTGTTTTCAATTAGTTGGCATTTGAGCTCAATTTTAGCAAGTTTGACCATGAAATACTAACCTTTGACCTAATATTATATAACTTACTCACACATATACTAAACATATAACACATATAAGCCATATACTCATAAAACAAAACAATAAATTTCAAAAATACCCCTCCCCAAACCCGTGGCCCTAAAGGAGAGAAAGGAGCAAATTTTCTTCATCAAATCTTGCAAGATTGGCTTCTAGGCTTGGTCTTCAGGAGCTTTTGGAGGCCCTAGGTCATCTACAACTTGTCTTCACCATCAAAATTGTGAGGGAGTTGCATATTTCTTGAGTTTAAAGTTGTTGCATATATGTTGAATTTCTTGTATTGTTGAATATAGCTATATTGCTTATTATGGATACTTGTTATATGTTCTTTAGAGCCTATAGAACTATCTTTTATAGCTTGATAGAGTATTACATGGTTAAAGCTTGAGTTCTCACGAAGAAGATGATAAATAGTGTTTAAACTTAGGGTTTTGAGAAAACTTGCTAATTGGAATGAATTAAGGCTTCCTTTAGGTGCTCTAGACTTTAGTGAAACTAGTTGGGAGGCTACGTGAAGTTGAACCACCTGAAATTAAGTAAAATCGCAAAATTTGCTAACTTTAAAAAGTGGATTTTTCACGTAATGCAATCCAAGCACGTTTAGGCTTTGGATTAGGTATCCTTGGGGCATGGAAGCAATTTTGATACTTCTGTTGCGTGAAATTGCGGTCCAAATAGGGTAGGTGTAGTTAAAACCCGCTCGGGGCCTTCCCGAGCTTTTGTCCTCAAAACGGGTTTTCATTGCTTTGATAGGTGTCCTTTGGCTTAATTAGGAATGTAGCATGGTTAGATTGTGGTTTTGTAACTTCAAAAGGCATATATAGGAGAAGAATTGCTTGGCTAAAGAAAGGGAAAAAGTAGTAATTGGCTACTTTTATGTTTCTAAGTGCTTGTAAATGAGTTATTGTGTATTTATATGCTTGTCCAAAGTATAAATGAGCTATTTGAGGAAGTTGTGGTAGAAAATATGATATTGACTCCTTTATGTTTATATTGTGATTTTGTGCCTATCGTGGCTATTTGCAAGGGCGGCCTACTTTGTTGTCCCTCTTACGTGTTATTTGATGTTCTTGATACTCATGGACTTATTTCGAGGTTGCGCAACCTTTTCGGACATGGTAGCGTTGAGAAACACGGGCTGCATCGGGCTTGCCGTGCTCCCTTGACTACCATGGTACCTATTCCCTTTCTCTCGCTGAGTATACTCTACTACCCCAGAGGCGTGGTTCACCTGTTGGGCATATAGACCTACCTCAGGAGAAAGGGTCGTAGGATCGGGATACATCCAGAGTATCCCACTTTGGAGGAATAAGGGTTTGCCGGCACTTGCTTGAAGATCGTGGCTTGTGGTTCGAGATTGAAGACAAGAAGTGAACCGTATTCTTTTTATATGTGGTTAATTACTTGCTTAGCTAGTTGTGTTATTTGATGTTGTATATGTTGTTACCATGTTGTATATCCTGTTGCATATCATGTTGCACACCCCGGTATGCTGCATCACCTCTCTCACTGGGCAACATTGTTGCTCACTCCTCATTTAACATGTTTCAAGAGAGGCTGAGGTGGATCCCCAGCCAGTAGCGGTAGTAGAAGAAGAAGAAGTGCAAGTTGAGCAATTTCCGTGACTTCTTGTGTGTGAAGGTTGGCTGTCATGTGCTGCTTGTGTGAAATAGTTGGTTGTTGATCTTTTTGAGACCATATGGTCTTATGTATATTTGGTGGATCTAACTGACGTGTAATCTTGAATGTAGAATAGTAAAGGTAGATGGCTTGTAATAGCCGGTAGTGGATTTATTTCTCTTGTTGCATGCTTTGGTGTTAAGTAGTTAGTTTGTTAAGCTTAGCTTATAGCTAAGATGTACTACTTATAGTTAAAGTTAGAATTGCCATCCATGCTTGTATGTTATTTATGGATTTTGTTGTCCCAAGGCTCGGATGGCCTTGTGATTTTGGGTTGGCTATGATAATCTTGGAAATTAGGTTGTAAGAGATGTTGTTGTGGTTCAGGTTTTATATGTGACTATTTGCAAGTACCAGTTTAGTCCACGGTACAGAGGAGACTATGTCCGAGTGACGGGTCCGGACTTGACCTTTAGTACGGGGTTGGGTTCGGGGCGTTACATAGCGTGTAAAATTACATGACTCTAACAAGCTCATGTTTTCCATTTCACATGACCTTTATGCCTAGCAAATGAAATCCCTTTGACTACAACCAGCCAATATACCTCCAATCACAATTTCTCGAGATCTCAAACAATAAATAACATTGGAGATATTTCAAAACAACAAGTAACAACGATAATCATCAAATAGTACGACTTATTAATTAACTGATATAAAATGTAATGACAAAATAAAGCAGAGTCATTATTCTAATATCATATTATAATAGACTCCTACTAATTCAAGGGATCAAATGACTCTAAGATACCCATATCTCAATATGTTGTTTAACATTATGGATCTTAAACCTTTGGTTAAAGGATCAACAATCACTAAGTTTGTCTTATATTCTTAATGACAATGTCTTTCTTTTGACCAAGTACCTAACTGTTTGTATTGATCACATAGACAACTAGATTAGAACAAGGGTAATCATTATAACTCATAATAAAACTAAGCTGGCCCTGGGACCCAAGCGTATCATTGTAACCTTCCCTTTGGGCAGAGGACACAACATACTATAGGTATCCTAATCATGAAGGTGAACAAGAGAAATAGTCGACGTTCAAAAAAGTTTATCACCTTTGGACAGATAAACCCCTCTAAGTCATGTATTTTCTCAAACTAGTAAAGTATGCACAATCTCAAAACAAATCTCATTGACTATACATCTCTACTACCACTCTTTATCAATCCAAATTAATACACACAATAACCCCTTTTGGGCAGGTGATTGTATATATTAATTTGAAAAATTATATGTAAATCCCCTAAATTAACACACACAATAACCCCTTTTGGGCAAATGATCGTATGTATTAATCTGGAGAACCCATTTTTCCTATAGTCAAGAAAAATTTGGAGAGAAAACAGTCATTTTGAATTATTATATTTGAATCACTTTCGTGACAAGCAACCCCAATAATTCTAAACCAAAATTTCTTGAACTAAGGAAAAATAAATATTACCCAATTAGCAACTAATTATAGTTGGTACACGAATAATCAATTTTACTTTCAATAGCCAATACAAGGAATCTACTACCGAGTCTTATACGTTGAACACCAATTAATGCACATAAAATAAACTTGTTACTCAATTATTCCAGTTAAAACTCACTACAAGAAATTTGCAGTTTTGCGACGGTGGATTTTTGTCTATAATTTGTCGCTAATTTGATTTAGAGATGAATTAGAGACAAAAATGACCGCATCTCTAAACCCTCCGTCGCTAATGTCTACATAGTCGTAAATATGTTGCGAATAGTGACAAATATATTTTCGTTGCAAACAATAACTAATTTGCGACGGGTTTTGTTAACCATCACAATATTCATTTTGTGTCAAAAGCGCCGCAACTTTTGTCGTAGATGTCGTAGTTGATGTCGTGGCAAAACTTCGTCGCAAATATTTGTCGCAAAAATAGTCGCAAATAATGTTTTAAATGTCGTAGTTAATGTCATTACAAATACTCGTCACAAATATTTATCGCAAAATAGTCGCAACCTTTGTCGTAAATGTTGTAGTTAATATCACGGCAAAGACTCGTCACAAATATTTTTTGCAAAATAGTCGTAAATGTCGTATGTAATGTCATTGCAAATACTCGTCGCAAATATTTGTCGCAAAATAATCACAAATTTTGTCATAAATGTCATAACTAATGTCGTTGCAAATAATGGTAGCAAATATTTGTCGTAAAATTAGTTAAAAATTTTGTCATACATGTCGTAGCTAATGTCATGGCAAGAACTCGTCACAACTATTTGTCGCAAAAATAGCCGAAAATTTTTGGTAGCAAATGTGGTGACAAAAAGATGTCACAAATATTTGTCGCAAATATAGTCGCACATTTTGTCGCTATATGTCATCCCTAAAGTCATGGCAAAAACTCATAACTAAAAGCGTCTCTAATTTTGTTGGTAATTTCGTCCTGCAATATCATCGCTAATAATATAATCGCTAATAGTTATCGCAAAATTCGTCCCCAAAATTGTCTCTAATAATATTTACAATATTTAAAATAAAATCCGAACAAGTCCAAAATGTTTTATAAAAGTAATCTACTGAATTTTTCCACCATGAGTTCCATCATCGGCCTGGTCATCAGATGGCAGTTACGATTGATCCTGATCATGCAAATGAGGTGGATGTGGCAATATCCGGGTTAAGGCGGCAATCCGCTCCTGGAGCAAATGCAGTTGTTCTCGTTGTTGCGTCATCTCTTGTCGCAAATCCGATGTTGCATGAGTTATAATTTCTTGCATATCTTGCTCAGTAATCCGATGGCGAGTGGAATGACCTCCAACACGAACACCGAGAGATTCGAGTCCGTACACTCGTCCTCCATGCGTGCCACTTGCTGCCTCATAAAATAGTGCATCGTAGTTGATAGGCGGTGTCGTAGGATCTTCCTACGAGACTTGTGTGGCTTGTTGGAACAGTTCATTATACTTGGCCTACAATAAAAATTAAAACATATGATGGTTAATGCTAACGATGTATATCGCAAGTTTTTTTTATCAATGTAAAGCATTATAAGCCAAAAATAACTTTCTTCTTTAGTATTTTGGTTATTATATAATAATCTTTAGATAATTCATATACCAATAACAAATGTGTAGCCACTTCTTCTATAAAGATGTCCAGTATCCTCTTGTTTTTCTCAAGAGAACATACATAATTCATGTCATGAAAAATAAAAACTTTTCGTTAAGTACGTAATTGAACTTATTTAAGTATATATGTAACTTTCACACATTGAGGACTACAATGAGCACTTGGTGAAGACATATTGTATGTATCAGAAAGTAATCAACAAAGGCCAATTCTATGACATCAAAGATCAAAGGCAAATGAAAAAGTACTGGTCTTTTGACATACTACCAATTTTAGATAACTAACACCACTACAGATAACCAACAACACTACACACAACGCCAGTATAGCCAGCTGAAAGCCTCACCCAACAAAGGCATAAATTTTCCGGTCGACGTTGTCGGTCGATGGGGTCGACCGGTAAATTTATGCCTTTGTCGGGTGATGCAACCGGCCAAGGGCGTCGACCGGTAAAGTTGACCGATCCGTTAACAAGCCAGTTTTCTATAAAATGACATAACTTTTGAGGATGTAAAAAGTTGAAAAACAGATAAAGAATCTGAGAACTTGTAGGCAAGACATGCAACAAGAGAAACAACCTAATTTAGAAAACCAATCACCTTCTGTATATCATTGCAATCAAAAAATCATATACATACTATAGTCTCAATAACCCTAGGGTCAGAGTAGGGACCATCGAATTTTTTGCAATGGACCCTCTCAAAGACCTCTGTGGTGGTCACTGGTCGTCCCTCCTCTTCTTCCTGCATTATACATTCGTTTAAAGAAAAAGATATTAAGTAACTAATAACTTATATTTATAAGTCTATAGTAATTCGAAACTTACCATTCTTCTTTTAACCTCGTGGAAAGGGACATAACCTGCATAATGGGCTGAAGAACCTTTTTATCGATTGTTTGAGTTAGTGGCCGCCCTTTTTTGCCACGTATCTGATGCCCAATGGTCATAAAGTTGGTCCTATATATCGATTGTCACCCAGACTGGCCGTTTCTTATTGTTTTCCTTACGACCCTTGCTGAAGAGGTCTCGTATCCCATGACTAATTTTTTGAAAGAATAGTTTCCGAATATTGGATTCATCACACGGCTACCACTTGTATATTCTCTTTACACATAATTAAAATAATTAGTAATGCAATACATATAATACAATGCAATAGGTAGAGAAGTAAGATAAATATACTACTAGCAAGAAATATAATTATTACCTGAAAAGCCATAGACCATCTCTGTCTAACCTCAATCGAAACTGCACCCCATGTTGGCCAAGGCTTGGTATACCCTCTAGATAATATATTAGCTATCTCCCGACTCCCTCAATAAGGTACCCATCTGCAATAAGAAAAATTATACTTATACAAATGTGTACATAAAAAATAACCAATAGTTAATTTGAAATTGTAATAATTGAACACTTACCCACTACCATACAATTCTAGGTGTGTGTGTCGATCAATTTGCCATACAATGTAGGCCTCTAAGGATGGGAACCCATGAAGCTGCCAATCTTGTAAGGTGCTTGAAAAATAGGCTAGCCCATTATTCAGCAGTAGCTGATGACTCGACATAATCAGTAGATACACTAGGGTCAGACCTGTGAATGCTACTATCCATGTGCATATCCTCTAAGTGTCGCGACAAGCTTTGAGATGAAGTCGATGGTCCAGAATCATTTTGCAAAGGTCTCGGTGCCACAAGGGTAACAAGTGTTGTCCCCTGGTGTGGTAGTATCATAGATGATGCGATAGATGCACGCTCTTCAGCTGACGGTCCTGAAGATGTACAGGATACATGTCCAGTGCCTGATCCATGTCTATTGCCTGATCCATATTCAGTGGCTGTTCCACGTCCAGTGCTTGCTCCACGTCCTATTCCCAATTCACTTCCAGTGCCTGATCCACGTCCAATTCCTGATCTACTTCCACTGCCTAATCCACGTCTAATGCCTGCTCCTCCGACACGCTGTATTGTTCCAAGAGGCACATATCGTCTACCGCCAGTGCCCCTACCTTTACCTGACTCCATGGTTGTATTGTACCACAAATAAATATTGATGTAAACATATCTATATGTATAGTTTGAATACTTATATGGATTAATGTTAGTGCAAGAAGATATCACATGAAGGTAGTACAATATACACAATCAATTGATCAAAATAGGGACAAGAAGATATCACATGAATATAGTGTATACACAGCCAGACAATAGATTATTGACACTAATCTTCATCATATTCGTCTTTCTCTGCATAATCATCATCATCTCCTTCCCATCATTCTCATCTTCTTCATCTGAATCATCATCTTCATCTTCATCTTCAACCACTTGAACATTAACCACTTCATCTGAATCATCATCTTCATCTTCATCATTTGGTAGTACAATAGGTACATCCATTTCATCTGACTGAAAAGCTGATTCATCTTCAATTGCAGAATCCACTAAAGGTAGATCATAGTGATTTCTCGGTCTGATTTTGCATACAACCCACCAATCAGCTCGATCTCTCTTGGCCCCTAGATACTTATAATAGTACACTTGATGTGCTTGTTCTACTAACACAAATGGATCATATTTCTGATACTTCATTTTCACATTGACATCAACAAGGCAATACTTAGGATGCTCTTTAACGCCTCTATTTTTTGTCGAATCAAACCAGTCACACTTGAATAGAACTACTCTTGTATGTTTCACTGTTGGGTTATGGTATTCTAATTCAATAATGTCATTTAACATTCTATAATAGTCACCCTCATTGGTACTATCAATATATGTCCCTTTCATAAACACTCAACTGTTCATTGTAGACTTGGATGACCCATATTTGAGTGTGTGAAACCTGTAGCCGTTAACTAAGTACATTGACCATCTACGTACCCTCTTACTTTGCCTTATTGAAAGACATTTTACTCGATCATCCAGACAATTAGTGTAGGATAACTGCAGGCATGGAATGTACTGAAAGTAAACTTATATATTACTAACATAAAAGGTTCCTATCTAAATGACATAAGTTGGATATGTACTTACATGTTCACATAACCAATAAAATAAAAGTCACTCCTCCATATGCCAAAGTCACTTCTCCCGCTTAAGTTGAACTTCTTCAGGTGCTGCAAGCCAATTCTCCATGTGCCAAAGTCATCCACTTCTCTATCTGAAGGTAAACATTTGAACTGCTTCATTTCTTTCATGTTTCTTGCTCGTATGTTTGACATAAATCATGAAGCTGCTCTCCTATTTTAACCTCTACTCACTGCAACCTACTATGTTCTCTCACCAGGTATGATGCATTTATGAGTTGATGCATCTGGATTTTGACCATTTTGGAAGCCACAAACAACTATCGTCTACTTAATACTACATGTTTAGCTTTCAGTGAGATCATTGCAACATATTACAACACTATTTTAGTTCTTATTACATTTTATGATGTTTGACAAATGATTTTATGGTAAGAACCACACAGTACTTGAAAACTGTGTGTAAACACTACAACCGGCCAACCTAACCGGATGATGGTGTCGACCGTTTCCATCGACCGGTGGATTTTGTTTGTGACAGTCGTGGAACCGGTCGACCCAATCATCCGGCTGGGTTGGCCGGTTCTTATTCTTTACAGAATTTTCAAGTTCAGTGTCATGACTAACATCAAGTTTAGGATATAAAATCAAATACTTATAATTAATGACACATTGCCAATTTAATATGTGTGTTTTCTCATCTATAATTTGCTAAAAACTAATGTGCTTTATATTGAGATGTTACTACACATGCATATATCTTTTATGAATGAAGTGATATATATTCTAGTAGGATTTCAATCAGACTATCTATGTTCATCGTACACTTGATTATCCAAACTTCCAATATCAACTTAAGTTATATTTTTTTGATGTGTTTATTATATTTTAAATATTTGATGTACTACAAAAGTTATCAATATGGACCATAATCGTGAATGGATGGATGACCCTTGGCAACCTGATGGACAACTTAGTGATTCTTTTATTGACGATGTACATGAATTTGTTGCATTTGCAAGCAGTCAATAACATTATATAGATGGTGATAATATAAGATGTCCATGTGCCAAATGTAGAAATCGTAAGTTTTTAGATATTAACTCTATGAAGATCCATCTTTACAAGTGGGGTTTTATGCCTTATTACTACGAATAGACTTCACATGAGAATCAGTTTTTGTCCTACGCCAATACTTCCTAGCATAATTTTGTGAATAATAATTATGATGGATTTGCCGAAAAAAATAATTATAGGATAATGATATATGAAGCTGTTGGTCCGGAATTTCAAATGCATCATATAACCCGTGTGATGCACCTAATATGGAAGGACAAAAATTTTATGATCTGTTGAATGCAGCCGATCGACTATTGTGGGAAGGTTGTAAGAACCTCACTCATTTGTCTGTTGTGTCTCGTTTTGTGAATATCAAATGTGAAGAAAATATGAGTAAACAATGCTTTAATAGAATGATCGAGACGACGAGATAAGCATTGTCGGAAGCTCATAATTTACCTGAAACCTTTTATAGGTTCAAGCATGAAATGATACCTTTGGGATTGGGATATAAAAAGATAGACATATGTATAAATGGATGCACATTATTTTACAATGATAGAAAAAATATGGATTCCTTTCCCGCTTGTCATGAGTCACGTTTCAAGCCATCAAGACAGGGTAAGCTTATTGCGAAGAAAAAGTTGACTTATTTTCCATTGACTCCAAGGTTGAAAAGGTTATACCTATCAAAAGCTACCACTGAACATATGCAGTGGCATAAGACACACCAAGTTGAGGATGGAAAGATAAGTCATCCATCCGACGGTGAGGCATGGAAATATTTTGACAGAGTTTATCTAGATTTTGTAGCTGAACCAAGAAATATTCAGCTTGGTTTATGCTCAGATAGGTTTAATCCTCATAGCTCAAATTCTCAACCTTATTCTTGTTGGTCGGTTATAATCACACCATACAATCTACCACCTTTGATGTGTATGGAGAATGCTATCATGTTCTTGACTCTTCTTATTCCTGGTCCGAAGAACCCCGATAAGAATATTGATATATACTTAGAGCCTTTGATTGAATAATTAAACGAACTATAGGAAGAAGGTACACTTTTTTATGATGTGGCGATACAAGAAAATTTCCAACTGAGGGCAGCATTACTGTGGACAATCAATGACTTTCCAGCGTACGGTATGTTGTCTGGTTGGAGTACACACAGGAGGTTGTCGTGCCCGTATTGCATGGAATTTTCAAAGGCTTTTCAATTGACCGCAGGAGGAAGAATAGTGTCTTTGATTGTCATCGTCGGTTTTTACCACAGAATAGTTTATTATGGCAAGACAAGAAGAATTTTTTCAAAAATAAAGAAAAAAGATCTAATCATCCGCCTAGGTTAGACAGTGGACAGATCTGGGAATCTGTCAAGGACTACCCTAAAATCATTGAATTGTCTGTAAAAAAGATAGATGGTTTCGGAGAATGGCATAATTGGACCAAAAAAAGCATTTTTTAGGACTTACCTTATTGGCGATCACATCTTTTACGCCATAATTTGGATGTGATGCATATTGAGAATAATGTATTTGATAATGTTTTCAACACTGTGATGGCCGTCCAGGGTAAAACAAAGGACAATTTGAAAGCGAGAATTGATATGTCCAACCTTTGTGACCGCCCTGAATTATGTGTCCAGGGTGACCAACGCAATGGTCGCGGGTTGAAGCTGGGTAGCTACACACTTCCCGTTGCAAGTAGAAAAATAATCCTAGAATGGGTTAGGGGCTTACGACTTCTTAATGGATATGCATCCAATTTATCGAGGTGTGTTGACATAAAAGATATGAAGTTGTCCCATATGAAGAGTCATGATTGTCATGTGTTTATAGAAAGATTGTTTCCTATAACTTTGCGTGAGGTAATGGCTAAACATGTTTGGAAAGCTTTAACTGAACTAAGCTTATTCTTTCGAGACATGTTGCACATCTCTTCAAAGACACGAGCTCAAAATAATGCAAGATAATATTGTCATGACACTATGCAAGTTAGAAACGATCTTACCCTTTGCATTCTTCGATTCCATGGAGCATTTGCCAGTTCACTTGGTGTACGAAGCAATTTATGGTGTTCTTGTACAATATCGATGGATGTATCTTTTCGAGAGGTTCTTGCATCATTTGAAAATGATGGTAAAGAACAAAGCAAGGGTCGAGGGGTCTATATGTGAAGCATATCTTAGTCTCGAAACAACGACCTTTTGTTCTTATTACTTTGAAACGCACGTGACAACCAGAACTAGAAATATTTGTTGGAATGACCAATATAATAAGGTGGACTACCCTGAAGAATGCTTATCTATTTTTAGTTATCCTAGTTGTCCATTAAGAAAGGAAAAAACTTAGATGCTGGATGACAAGAGTTCAAAGCAGCACACCTTTATGTATTGATGAATTGCCAAGAGGTTTACCCTTTTATCAGGTAGGTTCATGAGTTTATTCAAAATAAATTGATGTATTTGTGTGAATGTTGTCCAATTGTATCAAATGAATCATTAATATTACTTACAGGATTTTCGAGGAAAATCTTATCAACAATGATCCCTCATTGACTCCATCACAGATCCAACATAATATTGATAATTTCTTTCCTAATTAGGTGGGTTTTGGGGTAAAACTTAAGGGGGGGTTTGGTTTTATTTTTCATCGTTGGGATAATAGGGGATGGTGTTAAAAGTGTCTGCTTTGGTAAAATTATTGTTAGGAATAATTTGATAAATTCGTAAAAATGTTATTTTATTATGATTAATTTACACTCAATAGTTACAAGAATTTGAACCAGTTTTTAATAATATCTTAATTAAAAAAATAAAAATTTAAAAGTGTGTATACAAATAATGATACATTTTGTATATTCTTATTAATACAAGAGTAAAAAGTATTTAACGTTATATCAATAACGAAAATAAATTAAAATTAAAAATATAATACAACTTGGACCAACTTGTAGTTCTCCAAAAATGATGAAATAATTCATGACAGTCATTTCTAAAAAATTTCTTTATTTTATATAAGATCTAAGACAAGATAGTCATATCTTTATTCTAGAATTGAATACCAAAATGAAAAAACAGTGATAATGGAAAGTACAACCAATGCCAACCTACTTATAAAGTAAACTTTATAAAATTAAAATTAAAATTAAAATTAAAATTAAAATTAAAAATTGTTTATTTCATTTTATTTTCATTCTATTTATTCTTATTTTATTTCAATATATTTTTTTTATACCTAAACTCTAAACTTAAACCCTACTCCCTAAACCCTAAACCCTAAACTTAAACCCTAACCCCTAAACCCTAAACCTTAAACTTAAACCCTAACCCCTAACCCCTAACTCCTAAACCCTAAACCTCACCACTCAATATTAATTACGAAAGTATAAATTAAGAGGATTAAGATTAGTAGAGAATTAATTTGAAATTGAAAGGTAAATATTAAAATTTTATTTATTTAACTATAAAACATACAAGTATGCATTTCCTATTAGCTACTGATATACTATAATTATAATTTCCCTTATCATACCACTGTAATCTTTTCTACTTATCTTTCTTATAGATTAAGTCATCCAACTACCATAACTTAGCCCATACAAGCATGCAAACTATATGTACTTTTTATAACAATAGACCACACCAAGTGGTTAAATATACTTCTTTAAAATAATACATATAGTTGTTCTACAAAATTTGTTTATCACGTAGTTGTTTCGTAAAAGGTTTACATAATTATTAATAATTTAATTTTTTTTTATGCTCAAGATAAGAGAAATTATACAAATTATAGGCTAATTTCGGAAATTGTATTATATCTACCCTTGTCCCATTTTTTATGCTTAAGATACTTCAATCTCTTTTTACAACTTATAAATTTTGGATTTTAAGTAATAGTCTGTGTGTTGCTATAGGCTACATATTCTACTAACAATGAAAAGATACATATTTAGTGTAGTTGTTAATTCTTATTTGTACTAATTAAGAATATCATTTTTTTTATTAAATGCATTAGAGCCGGTCAACCAATCCGGACAATGGGGTCAGCCAACACCATCTACCAACAAAAAAATATTTAACCGACCAACCTAGCCGGTCGATTCCATCGACCATTAATATCGACTGTCCCCAACATAAGGCACCGGTCGATGGAATCAGACAACATAACCGGTCGATGCCATCGACCAGCAACTAGAAAGTCACGACTGGTTTTTACTTAAAATCACTCGTTGGCCAGTTTTATTTATTTTTAAACACTCTTTTTCCAAGGCTGGGCAGAGGTTTAGCATCTAAGCATAATCAAGCACAGTCATCTTCAAGAGGGACTTCTACTCAAAAAATACGCGACAAATTCAAAAAGTGCAGTGTGATTGCTGGCAAACCAATTGTGGATTCATTTTTTGAAGGTACTGATATTATTGAAATGCTTAGAATTTCAAGGCTGGAAAACTTTCATACATGTAGAATGTCCTGTGCATAATGAGTTAGTTAGAGAATTCTATTGCTTGTTTAAAGAAGGTCCTAATCACAGTTTGATTTCAACTGTTAGAAGAAAAGAAATTCGTTTAACTAAAGACTATTTAACAAATCTGTTTGATCTTCCTTTAACTATCCAGAAGTACTATAATGCTAAAGGATGGCCAGACATGCATGTAAATGATAATGCTACTATGATGTCAATGGTATAAGAAGGGATTGATAAACCTTTGGACGATGATGATGATACCCCTTATGATTGTGCTATGACTGATCAAAATAAGCTATTGTTGCACATTGTCACTGACTTAATTATGCCTAGAGGTGCTAATGATGGTCGAGTACAGTTCTGTGATGCCTATACTATATATATGATCAATGCAAGAAAGAAAATTCATCTTCCATATATGATGCTATCTCACTTATGGTACATTAGGACTAGAATCATGAGTCTAGCATATGGAATGGTGCTAACTCGGATATTTGAGGACTGTGAAGTTCCATTGCCAACTGTTGGTAGATTTTTTCCTAGCTGGAGGTTTAATAAGGCGGCTATGAAACGCATGGGCTTATTTATCTATGAAGGCAGAATATATAAGCTCAGTGAAGTTGACAAATTATTTGAAGCTCAACAAATTTCTATAATTGGGGAACCAGTAAAAAAATCGAGCAAAAATGTCAAAGGAAAAGGAAAAAAAATAGCTGTCAAGGAAGAACCTAACACAGATAATGAATATGATCGAATGGATGTCGATTCCGATGATAAAGGAAATGAAGAAGAAAGAGATGTTGGAGCAACCCTAAGAGAATCTTTAAGAACCGATGTGGTTGAGAAGGAACGAAGGAAAGGTGCTGGGTCAAGTAACAGTGTTCCTCAATTAAACACCCAGTCACCATTTGACATGAATCTCCTAATCTCTGCCCTTGAAGATTGCTTTGAAGATCGCATGACCCAAATGGAAATGAGAGTCAAATACATCTTTCGCAAGGCTTTAAAGCCTCTTAAACAACAAGTATCAAATATAAGTTCATGGGTGGATTCATACAATCATTGGATTACTGAGAAATGATATGATCCTCCTCCGATGCCAAGCACATGGGAACATGATAAAAGAAGTCTTGAGCAAAATTAGGATAGTTCTGATGAAGACACAGCTGCCTAGACCTTTTGCATGTGCCAATCCTGTTTTATATATATATATATATTAGCTTGTTGATTAATTAAGCTTTCAAAAATTCATAGATCCCAGTTTCTTACTTTACAAAATATGACAATTGAATTGGTGATGACATTTTATTTGTTCTGTCGCATGGTTAGTCCATAATTGCTTACTTTTGTATCTTTTATGAGATTACATCATGACCTGTACTCGTACTAATACTGCTATATGCTCAGTTATTCATTAATGCACTAACTCAGGAAAAGCAATATCTCTTGATTGATACAAATGTCAAAAATACCTTGAGATGCTATTTTGGTGACCTCCCACTGTCATGCTAGTCATTCTAATAATGTCAATGTGAATCTATTCAACTGATATGTGAATCTCTTTGTATGCTATAAATTGTGCTATATGGAAATGTGTAATGAGACTTTGAATGACTCACCCGACAAATGCAGAAGTTGCCGGTCGTTGGGGTCGACCGACAAAGTTGACCGGTTGTTTCACCTTTGTCGGGTGATACAACCTGCCAATGGGGTCGCCCAGCAATGCCGTTGCAGTAGTTTACATAATTTTGAGAATGTGAGAACATGAAAACAGAAAAACATATCTTTTTGAGAATCTGAGAAATTCAAAAATAGAGAAAAACATCTTGAAAGAGCTTGTGCTAACACTTTTGTACGTATGTTTAAATCTTGAGCTATACATCACTTGTAAATCTTAAGCTGTATCACTTGCAAATTTTGAGCTTAAACTAGAAAACATCAGAAATTTAATTTTTCAATTTAATAGTATATGTGACACCATAAAGATATTCTAAACATTAGAATTGATAGAAACTAAATGAGAAGTTCGTTTGCAAAAGTTTGAACTTTTCTTTTGTTTTAGTTAATTAAGCAAATAGAAAGATTTTATTCGACTCTAAATTCATAAAAGATATAATTGGAGTCAAAAGATCAAACTAAACAAGAAGGTTCCCAACCTATCAATTAAGACATAAGATCCTTAATTATTTACAGTTACTTTATTGGGAGTCAAATTCATTTTAAGCTTTTAGTAAGGCAAACTGTGTCTCTTGATTATTGTTAGGCTCAACAAAGTGCCTCTACTCCTTACTTCTAACTCTAGTAATGATTTTCTGAAGAGCTTTTTCTTCACTAGAACTTTAATAAGATAAATGAGCTTCAAAGCAACTGAATTATTGAATTAAATAAAAATTTGTGTATTACATCCCAAAATTTATGTATTATAAGTCCATTAATGAATTAAACAACTTTAACATTTTTGTATTACATCTTAATTTCTTAATTCTTTTATAACTCTATTTTAGTTATTTATTTATTTTGACGACAAAGGAACCCAACTAGCGGAGCCCAACTTTTTAGATTATTTATTATAAATCACTTCTTTATTATTCACAAATTTAATTTTGACCATTTTAAAATTTGTTTATTTGGATTTTCATGTCGCTGTAAAGTCATTGTATGTAATTTACTTCTTAAATGTAGTCTTCGTATTTGGTTTATGTAATTTATAATTATTGAAAACTCACCAATCTAAAATGGTATTTTATTATGAAATGATGAATTTCAAATTTTATGAAAAGATTCAACTTTTTGTCACTAAGTTGTTTTTATTTGAAACCAATTGGGGATGAAATTTTGACGAATATTTTTTCTAAATCTTCGTAGCTAACTCGTTGCTATTTGAGATGTATTAGAAATGAAATTAGCGACGCATGTTAATTTGAACCCTTTTTTCGCTAAGTTGTCTCTATTTGAAACCAATTAGCGATGAACTTTTGACGAATATTTGTTTCTCAAACTTTGTCTCTAATTTTGTTGCTATTTGATACATATTAGCAATGAAATTCGGATGGATGTTATTTTAAAACTTTTTGTCGCTAAAATTGTCTCTATTTGAAACCAATTAGGGACGGCATTTCGATGAATATTTTTTTCTAAAACGTCGTCGCTAAATTTGTTGCTATTTGATACGTATTAGCAACGGAATTAGTAACGCGTGTTATTTTGTATCAATTGTCGCTAAATTGTCTCTATTTGAAACCAACTAGGGACGACATTTCGACGAATATTTTTTTCTAAAACTTCGTCGCTAACTCATTACTATTTCAGATGTATTAGCGATGAAATTAGCGGTGCACGTTCATTTCAAATCTTTTGTCGCTAAGTTATCTCTATTTGAAACCAATTAACAACGAACTTTCGACGAATATTTTTTTCTCAAACTTCGTCGCTAACGTGTTGCTATTTGAAACGTATTAGTGACAAAATTTCATCTGTGTCGCTAACTCGTAGCAAATTCGTCTCAAAGTTTGCACCATTTTACTTATGTCTCAAGTCGTCGCACTATCGTGTCTACTGGCGATAAAAAAAATTTCGCTGCAAATTTTTCGTTGCTAATGCCAATTTTTCTTGTAGTGACTTATCCCATCTGAGACTCAAATGTATCACATAAATACATTCAAACAAAGTCTCCTAGAAGTTAATAGGAAGATAAATATCTTAAAAACCAAACACATTCGGGCAAGGAAGGTTTCCCAAGATATAACTACTTCAATACTCTAACTATTCATTCCTTACTTCTCAAAAGTTAATGCTCACAAAAAAGCCTCCAATTAAACCAGAGTAATATCATGCATATAATTAAATTCAACTTGTAAAAGGTTACTTTAAACACGTCAATCTTTAAATGCCATCATATTCATTGAACAACCTTATACAGGAGACAATTAAATGAGGCATTATGGACTAAAAATAACTTTAAAAATTGTCAAGACATGATTAAAGCTAACTCTTAAAGGTGTATAAAAATAAAGCTAGCCAAATAAGCAACTTTAATATGAGGGATCACTCAAATACCTTAAAGAAAACTTTATAATTGGAAAACTATAATGCCTAAAGGACCTTAAGTTTGCTTAACCGCAAATAAAAATTGAAGGGGATTGAACTTTATAGTAAAAGTATGATTGAGAAAAAACTCTTGTCATGCAATCAAAAAAAGATAATTTGCGATCTAAATCTCAATTAAACAAATTAAGAAGGGTGATATACTACAACAACAATAATCTTATGAAAGCTCAAATTGTATCACTGCATATTCTTCTTTGGCTAGAATATACAACATATAGTATGAACCTCTTATTTAAGTAAAACAGTGAGAAAACCCCATTCAAGTCAAATAAAGCAACCCCCACTGTCACTGCTACTACTCTTGCTTCTTCTAAATTAATACACATAATTACCCCTTTTGGGCAGGTAACTATATATACTAATTCAGAGAAGCAAACATCACAGGATCCTTATCAAATAATTTACATACAAACATATAACCACTTTGCAATAACCATTTACATCAACCACAAGATTATTTGATTGGGACAACATTGTATTGTTGTATAAATAAACACCTTAAATACAATGCTCATTATATTTCAAGTGACATTGATAATTGACCACTAAATCTTTCAAGTTATATAATTGTCTCAAGTATTTGGAGATGCCTATGCTACAGAATAAATTATGTGCATTAGAAAATAACAGTTCATTTCTTTTGGGAATCAACAAAAGAGTAATTATAGAGCCCAAGACTTTCTTCATACTCCATTGGCAACTCTAAATGTATAAACATTAAAGAAGTTCTATATAAAATCAATATGGAATAAGATATTGTGGTTAAAATCCTTTAACTTACATGAACTTTATTACCGATCCACAAAACTCAACCAAAATAACTAAAGTACGTTGTATCAAATATCTACAACTTTTGCAAAATATCATCAGAACAAAATGGTAATATGCCACAAAGAAGTTTTGGATAACAATTAGAATCAACATGGCATCATTTATACCGAGCGAAAAAAACATGGCATCATTTAAATGCTCATATAAAGATTTCAAATAATCATTGGCCAAAAAGAAGTCAAGATACAGATCATGTCATGCTAGTTAATTTATCAAAAATCCAAAAACACAAACCAACTGATGCATATATATAGAAAAAAAAAATAACATTATTCCAACGCCACATGAAAAATACTTTATTGCAAAGATCCAGTATCTCGAATAACTCCTTTTTCATGTAGGATATATCCTGAAGTAAATGAGCAGTTTATTAGTTCTTTGGTCAGGAATATGCATGTACGTTTCTAATGCAATGTCGGAAAATACAAAAGTGGGTCCATTCATGCATACGCAATGGATCTTAGGAAACAAGGGCACTTAACCTAATCAATTTATTTTAAAGGAGCAGATAGTTGATCAGACGAGTTATAGTAAATGATTTCATGCCTTGAACGAATTTCTTTCTCTTCATGTTCTCTTAACAAGATATTAACCCTACTTGTCTTGAAACCATCTTCATATATATATATATAACTTTTCTACGAAGACGTGCAGGCTCGTGTTTTTAACAAGCACAAAAAATTGGAAAAACAAGTACACAAGAATGATGATCCACGTGAGCATGCATGTGCTATATATATTTTTGTTGTTTTTCCTTTTGTTTAGCAAAACTTATGATCTACCATATATGTCTCTTTACTCATATAAGCACATGAAAAATACTACGACATACTTGTCATTGTTCATGATACGATACATAAGCAAATTAATCTTGTTTAGGGTTCTAAATCATATATGATCTGACTCTGATACCACATGTAGACTTTAGTCATGATACTATCATGATTCACGATATCATAAAATCTCCAAGATTCATATATGAATTTAGAATATCAAATCTAAAAGATGAAAAGCATACCTGTTAGCGCCATGGAATCTGATGAATTGTTGTGCAACATATTGGGTCTTCCTCCCTATCCCCTTGCTTTTTGGAAGCTTTCAATGGGACTAGCTCAGGGTGTAAGATCCTTTTTTAGTGCAAGGGTTAAAGAGGGGACCTAGCACAAATAAGAGTTCTATTGGGCCTTCCCATCACGGGGTTTAGTAAAACAAATAATCTACACTTAACTGCCCAACTAGACTTTTTATAACTAAGATGCTGAGCCCAATAACCGTATGATCACATATGGGCTTATCACTCAAGAATTATCTATCAACCCATTTTATGAAAACCAAAATAATTAATTAATGTAAGCCCACACTTTATAAAAATTTTCCAACAAAAGATGCCTACTTATGACTATTTGGAATAAATGAATTCCACAAAATTTTGTGGAATTCATTTACAAATGCAAGTTTTTTTGTTTGGTTGCACCTTTTTAAAAAATTACAAGTCCAAGATTTGTAATTCTTGGATTTGCACAAGCCTTATTCAAATCCGAGCATAAGAGGTGGAATTTGCAAATCCACGTTTTCTAATTCTGTTGCTAATCTTTTGAGGACAAAACTACCCTCAGGTTAAAGAAAAAAAAATAAATGTCTTTTTCACTCTTGTTCCCTACTCTTTTCTCTTCTTCCAAATTGACGGCAAAACGAGAAAAAAAGTCAACTTGTTCCATTCACTCCTCTTTCAAGTATTCGTTTGATTTTTCTTGGAAATTTATTCGCAATATCTTTTCTATTATGTATTATTCTTGTTGTTATTATTATAGTACTATTATGTTGTTGTTGTTGTTGTTCCTTCTTATTTTTAAGATAATAACATGTAATAATTATCATACCAACTAAATATTGGCCAAACTCTCACTTAGCAATAGTTTACTATTTTATTTGCCTTCTGATTGACTTCTCCAATATTTTTTCTATGATTTGTGGATTTTCTTAATTATTTACTGGTGTATATATGTTGTTTATATGAATTTTTCTCATCGTTTACAACTAAAGGATGGATTCATAATTATTTTTGTAATGTTGAATTAATGTTTGAATTGGATGAATAATTTGCATTAGTTAAACCTCAAGTTATTTTTTCATGTTTAACTTATGGTTGGACTTAAAGTTATTATAATTATTTTGTGATGTTTAACTTTTTTGAAAATATTTCTTTGTTATTTATTTTTTATTTTGGATTTTTATGATAGTACTAGAGATCAATAATGAATTGAGAAGATAATACTTATATGATAACCTGATTTCAATTGAATAAAAGAAGGGTATTGAAGTAAAATACAACTATTAATTTCAATTTCACATGTGTTCCAAACACAATTTGGATTTACAAATAATAGAATTGACTTATCATTATTTTTCAGTTGCAAACAAGATAATTCATTTATAAATGAGTTACTCATGAAATTCATTTATAAATCAAATGAATTTCACATATGAATTGATTCCAAATACTATGTAAATAGACAGTGTATTAGGAAACTAACAAATTAACTATCCTTTGACAAAGAAAAATGGACTATAAATTAGGACAAGTGAAAAAGAAAAATGAGCCTATTTTTATGGGACAAATTAGAGAGTATAAATAACAAGATGCTACAATATGATAGCCAAAATTAAAAAAAGTAGGTGAAAAAACCGATACTATTCCCATATTAAGTTGTTGGTTCTCGATTCCAAGCACAAGTAATTGCCTTCAGCTATGGATAGAAGATTGCAAATCCATTTTGTAGCAACATCTTAACTTCAGTCTCTTATATTTATCGTAAAATAAATAAATATAAAATAAATAAATATACGGATTAATTGGCCTCTTATGATCTTAGTTAAAGAGCAAGGGTTAACCAACGGAATTTTACTGCACTTCATCCACTATGCGATACAACAATATAAATATACAGTGAGAGCCATTTTGATAGTTGTGGACTCGCGGTTTGCATGCTTAAAAGAAGGCATTTGGAAAACATTATGATATGATAATGCATGCTACAAAATATACACATGACTCTGCTAAGCGGAAGTTTTTCTATCGGGATCTGCTCTATTATTAGTTACTTCTTTGGTTTCTGTGTTCTTAATAATGTACCACATAATTTAATAGATCTTTTAGATCATGATCAATTGGGTGAAATTTTTTCGCGTTTTGTAATAATATAGTCTTTATGGCTATATTTTCAAGTCATAATATAATAGCTCTACCTCCTATTTATCCACAGAAAAAGACAATTAAATTATAATATTGACGAATTTTACGAGACATGTTTACTTTTCCTGAGTAAGAAGTAGGAAAAAAACAAAATTAAATGCTCAAATATCATGAGGTAATTTACTGAAATGGTTTTAAATCTGTCTTTTTTGATATTTAAGTCAGTTATCTTTTATTTTAGACAAAATAGTAAATCATCTTTCATTTTAGTGACAATCGTTAGTCTTTAGAGTAAAATTTGTCAAAAAATTACGTTAGTGAGCACGTGGATGACACGTAGCCACAAAATGTACAAATCTTTAGAGGTAAAATTGTCACGCGGTAAAATATAAGTATAAAATATTTCCCAAAATTGTCACGCGGTAGTTCTTAACGTGTCATTAACGTGTTCACTAACATTATTTTTTCACAGATGTTGCTCCAAGAACTAACGACTGTCACTAAAATAAAAGATGAATGATCATTTTGTCCAAAATAAAAAATAAGGGACTTAAATGTCAAAAAATGTAAAAATCTAAGACTATTTCGATAAATTACCCAATATCATGCATTTCTTTTGTTGTATTGCTAGATTTTAATTTGAAGTTCCTCTCGTGTCTTTAACTTGATGTATATCTTCCTATTTCTTTTGAGGAAAGAAGACATAATTTTCACAATAACGAAATAATCCTACCAGAAAAAAGTATAAAGAGTGACAGCCAAATAGAAGACATAAACTCTCGAAAACGATATATCTTGTCTTTTCTAATCAGTAAGCAACTTCAATGCTTAAGAAAGTAGTCAATTACAATAAAAGGGAGGCATGTTCCTCTGTACATCGTATAGGTCATACCCTTTAGGCAAGAAGAAAAACAATTTATTTATTTACAAATGCAAAAATATATTTTGTTCTATATACATGTTTTTGGATATATGAGAATCTTACTAGTAGAACTCGACCACCAACTGGTAAACTCCCGGATATAGCAGTGCACTCCCACGTATGCACTAAATCAGTCAAGGACAGATCGAAACTCCTTAGTAATAAGGAGTGTCGAACTCGCAACCTCATAAGAGAGATTTTATTCTCACTACCGCTGAACCATGCCTCTAAGGATAATTCCTAATAAGCCATAGTAAGTGTTATCTTCTTCCATAAGTTGGTCTTTTCTTATATTTCTGATTTCTTAATTCGACGATAATATTTTTCTTTTTTGCTAGTTGAAGAGTTTAAGTTTCCTTCTTTTTTGCTAGTTGGTCTTTTAGGCCCCTAATGCTAGTTGTCACTCACAATTTTAAGTAAACATGCAATTGTTTACAAGGCTAAGGCGAGTTATGGGGGGTTGGGGCATTTCATAAATTATTTTGATTTTGCATCAGAAATGAAACTATTTTCTCATCTTCCATTATACCCTTGCTATGACGATAAAGACAATGTGAAAGTTGTTCTCTAACTACTTCTTGGGCGACGATTGACTGAAATGTGTCAATTTCTGACCGGCCTTTTCAGAAAAGAAATAGTTCAATAGTCAAATAAAGACGGAAGGAATAGGCTCCTGATCATATAATTGATCCCTAATCTTTTATGCATATGTTCTTTCGGTTGGGAATTCATCCACCATATTGCTCCCTTGATTTTTTTTTTCACTATTTCTTGGACGACGATTGACTGAAATGTGTCAATTTGTGATCGGCCTTAACAAATATAGGAAAATGACAAAAATAGAGAAATTAAAATAAAGAACAAAACATAAAAGAATAAAATAATACACTAAATTTATGTGGTTTAACAAAACTTAAATATACGCTTAAAATCAGCGGAAATTTCAATAATCAAGTGAATGAAAGATTTTTAATATTTGTCGACTCCAAATCTCTAGTATAATCCGATTTTTCACGAAAAGATGCTCTTTCTATCAAACACGTAACTAACGCAATAAATGTATTTGTGCCAAAAAAAGTCGATTTACAAGAGTCAATTAATGGTTAGATACGTACCCTAACCATCTTCTTCACAAACCTAATTATCACAAAAGTTCTTGCTAAAATTCGGTCCGGATTGAAAGATGAATTGAATCATCACCAGGGACGAAACATGAGACTTGTTTAACAGGAAGATGACTTGGATTTTCGTGATGAAAGCAACTGTGCCGTGCAAGAAGGGCTCTTTTTTTTTTTTTTTTTTTTTTTTTTCTTTTTTTCGGGTGCAAGAGGGTTCAAGTAACTCAACTTTCTTTCTAGTCAAGACAAAATCAATCCATTACCCAAATAATTTTCTTTCTGGACATTTCAAAGTCTTTCCACTAACAATATTATTATTGAAGGGGATGTACATGGGAGACAGAAGGGGCGCAGCCCCTTCTGATTCCAAAATTTCTCTAAATATAATATATTAATTAAGCAATGATTATATATTATAGTCCTTATTAAAAAAATTTAAAAGTATTTTTGGTTTAAAATATCAATTAATTCCCATTAAAAAAAATAAAAAATAAATATTTACATATAAGCAGTAATTATATATTATAGTCTCCACTAAAAAGGTATTTTAGATCCATCACTGTTACTATTCTCATAGGGCGCTTCATGGTTTAAAATCTAATAAGATCATCAATAAGACCTTTTCCATTATTTGTTTTAAAAAAATTGAAATCTTTATAGTTTAAATAATTTTGAATACCAATAATGCGAGCTATATGTCTTCTTTTAATCCTCGAAATGTTATCTAAAGAAGGTTTTTTCCACTGCTTAACAGTTTGACCAAAATTATTTATATTAACAGAGAGGTTGTCCTCACACAAATGCGTAAAATGTCATCAAAATGCTCATGAGTAGTCCAAGCAAACTCGAAACGAAAAAGTTTTTTTTTTTTTTTTTGTCAAGAGGATAATACCATTAACTAACAAACATAATTAAACAAAATACAACTAAAACAAGCCAGAAAAGAAAACCATCCTTGAACAACAAGCTAACAACTTGATCAACATGCCCAATCGGATGAGGAACACCAAGTCGAAACGGATAAGCATGAAAGTTGAACAGCAGCTAAGCACCGACGAAGAAGGTTTGTTTTGAGAAATAGAAAGGTTATCTGCAAGGTTGATTAAGATTGGACGATGATCAGAATGCATCCTAGGTAGGTGAGTTTTTTTTCTCTCTCTGTCTCTCTTTTTTTTTTTTTTGTCGGGTCCTAGGTAGGTGAGTTAATAGTACCATAGTTCCTGCAAAATTTCAAAAGCATATATGTGTGTGGGTGCAGGGCGGAGTCAGAATTTTTTGCAGTGAGGGTTAAAATTATACAATTAAACACTTATATAAATAAATATTTTTCAGTGGGACTGAATTAATTTTTAACTTAAAAATACACACATTTTTTGATAAAATTTGAGTTGAATGGGGATTGCAACCCCACAATCTTAAGAGTGGCTCTACCACTGAAAGCACCTATCTTACTTAGGCATTTGCTCTTGAATCTTATTTCTTTTGGCTAAAATGTAGATTACAAGAAGTTTTAATAGATTTGAGCAAAACTAGCATCTAAAAAAAAAAAAGCAAACTAGCACCTGATGATCTGTGTCTGGCAGTTTTGGAAAGAAAGAAGTAAGAAAATATGGCAGACACAGTTCTGGTAAGAAAGAAGTAAGAAAATATATCCTATGGATAAATAGTAATGGATTGTCAGGTTGAGGTTGATATATAATAAGTAATATACAGTATATTCCTTCCTTTCTCACAAAAATAATCTTGTCTTTGCAAATCTTAATTACTCGTCTTTGAACTCTTAACTGATCACACATATATAGTGTCTTTAAGTTAATTTACCAGGGCCAATCAATGGGCCATGTCTATTAACCCAATCCTATGATTCTCAAACAAAGTTTACAAAAAAAAAAAAAATTCATTCAAATTATGGGGATCTGAAATCAGGTTAGATCATCAAAGGGACGAATAAATGAGACGTCACAATAATTTGTTTTGGAAACAAGGACCAGAATTGAATTTTTTTTGAAGAAATTGACGATCCTTTCCTTGTTTTTATTAACGCCTTTTCTTTTTTTTCTTTTTTTTTTTGACGAAATTACCGCCTTTTCAAGATGAGAAAAACTATGGAATTTCTTATTTGAGTTTTTTTTTAATTTCAATAATTAATTATGAACTAATAAATTAATAAAATAAAATTCATCTTTGAAAAGAGTGATTAAAATAAATTTAAGAATGAATAACTGAGATCTCAAAAGACTAAATTTAATGGTTCATCATTTAGTTTATCTTAAAAATGAGAAAATAAAAAGAAAAAAGAGAGAATCGTTTTACCCGGCGAGATGGGTTAGATCATTTTACCCGGCGAGATGGGTTAGACCATGTCAATTTTCTTTTATGACACGTCCAAGACTCCAAGTCAAATCCACATTCCAAGACACTTTTTGTTTTTTTGTTCAAAGCTTTCTTGACACATGGGTTGCTCAAATTTTCCACAAGCAGATGTCTTCGTTCCAACATTCATATTATTGCATGCACTATATATGTCCCTTGGTATCAAGCCATCTTTTCACACCACCCGGCTAATTGCCTCTTACATTTCTATGAAGATGGTGAGCGTCAGCATAGGAAAATGCATGCGATCAACTATGTTTTCCATAGTTGTTATTGCTGTTAAGGTAGAAATTTGGCTCCGGGTTTTATGGGCTCGTCGCTCTGCTCTGAATGTAATTATCCTGCAAAACAAAAGACTCCAAGGTTGTCCCCTGGGGGCCCACTCCGACACCCAAATCAAATATAGGACCCAAAATTGCATATAAGCAAAAAGAAAGTAAAGGGAGAGAGAGAGAGAGAGAGAGTAAAGGGTTTGTATGCCTCATTATTAGTTACCTCCCTTGTAATGGATCACTTATATTTATAGTGAACCTTGAGTGACTAGAGATTGTCATGTGTACCTTGGTGGTTCTGTTGGGTGTATTATTGATATACTATTTCAACACATTTTCACTTAAATTTTGTTAGTTCTTGAGTAATTTATGAGCAATTTGATTGGTTTTTTGTTTGATTTGCGGCGTAGGTGATTTCCATGAGAAAGCCTAAGTTTTGAGGCAAAGATTGAAGAGAAATGGCAAAGGATTAGCTTTCATGCAACTTGTGGAGCAATTGAAGAGAAATCAGAAGTAGCGCAGTCATAACGCAACTGCGCAACATCGCATGAAATTTAAGGGCAATTTTATAAAATAGCGCAAAAAGAAGAGAACCCTAGGATAAAAAGAAGAAACACACGTTTGTAAAGGAGCAGATAGTTGATCAGACGAGTTACAGTAAATGATTTCATGCCTTGAATGAAATATTAACCCTACTTGTCTTGAAACCATCTTCATATATATATATATATATATATATATATATATTTTAATAAAAGGAGGGGTTCTTCCCTCTGGGAATTTTATTAATATCAAAAGAAATGTACAAAAGTAGAGGGGGACATAAGGCCGGAACTTCCACGGGAATTGGGGTATTTACCTGCCCCAAAAGGCCAGCTAATCTAAAAGGAACACAATTTGTTCCTTTTTATAAGAGCCTAAACAAAAGATAATGATAAAAACAAGTACACAAGAATGATGATCCACGTGAGCATGCATGTGCTATATATATTTTTGTTGTTTTTCCTTTTGTTTAGCAAAACTTATGATCTACCATATATGTCTCTTTACTCATATAAGCACATGACAAATACTACGACATATTTGTCATTGTTCATGATACGATACATAAGCAAATTAATCATGTTTAGGGTTCTAAATCATATACGATCTGACTCTGATACCACATGTAGAATTTATTCATGACACTATCGTGATTCACGATATCATAAAATCTCCAAGATTTATATATGAATTTAGAACATTAAATCTAAATGATGAAAAGCATACCTGTTAGCGCCATGGAATCTGATGAATCGTTGTGCAATGTATTGGGTCTTCCTCCCTATCCCCTTGCTTTCTGGCAGTTTTCAATGGGACTAGCCCAGGATGTAAGATCATTTTTTAGTGAAAGGGTTAGAGGGGGGACCTAGCACAAATAAGAGTTCTACTCGGTCTTCCCATCACGGGGTTCAGTAAAACAAATAACCTACACTTAACTGTCCAACTAGACTTTTTATAACCAAGATGCTGAGCCCAATAATCGTATGATCACATATGGGCTTACCACTCAAGAATTATCCATCAACCCATTTTATGAAAACCAAAATAATTAATTAATGTAAGCCCACACTTTATAAAATTTTTCCAACAAAAGATGCTTACTTCATACTATTTGGAATAAATGAATTCCACAAAATTTTGTGGAATTCATTTACAAATCCAAGTTTTTTTTGTTTGGTTGCACCTTTTAAAAAAATTACAAATCTAATATTTGTAATTCTTGGATTTGCACAAGCTTTATTCAAATCTGAGCCTAAGAGGTGGAATTTGTAAATTCACGTTTTCTAATTCTGTTACTAATCTTTTGAGGACAAAACTACCCTCATGTTAAAGAAAAAAAATAAATGTCTTTTTCACTCTTCTTCCCTACTCTTTTCTCTTATTCCAAATTGACGGCAAAATGAGAAAAAAAGTTAACTTGTTCCATTCACTCCTCTTTCAACTATTCGTTTAATTTTTCTTGGAAATTTATTCGCGATATCTTTTCTGTTATGTATTATTCTCGTTGTTATTATTATAGTACTATTATGTTGTTGTTGTTGTTGTTCCTTCTTATTTTTAAGATAATAACATGTAATAATTATCATACCAACTAAATATTGGCCAAACTCTCACTTAGCAATAGTTTACTATTTCATTTGCCTTCTAATTGACTTCTCCAATATCTTTTCTATGATTTGTGGATTTTCTTAATAATTTACTGGTGTATATATGTTGTTTATATGAATTTTTCACCTCGTTACAACTAAAGGACGGATTCATAATTATTTTTGTAATGGTGAATTAATGTTTGAATTGGATGAATAATTTGCATTAGTTAAACCTCAAGTTATTTTTTCATGTTAAACTTATGGTTGAACTTAAAGTTAGTATGATTATTTTGTGATGTTTAACTTTTTTGAAAATATTTCTTTTATTTTTTATTTTTTATTTTGGAATTTTATGATAGTACTAGAGATCAATAATGGATTGAGAAGATAACACTTATATAATAGCCTGATTTCCATTGAATAAAAGAAAGGTATTGAAGTAAAATACAACCATTAATTTCAATTTCACATGTGTTCCAAACACAATTTGAATTTACAAATAATAGAATTGACTTAATATTATTTTTCAGTTGCAAACAAGAGAATTCATTTATAAATGAATTACTCATGAAATTCATTTATAAATAAAATAAATTTCACATGTGAATTGACTCCAAACACTATGTAAATAGGCAGTGTATTAGGAAACTAACAAATTAACTATCCTTTGACAAAGAAAAATGGACTATAAATTAGGACAAGTGAAAAAGAAGAATGAGCCTATCTTTATGGCACAAATTAGAGAGTATAAATAACAAGATGCTACAATATGATAGCCAAAATTAAAAAAAAGTAGGTGAAAAAACCGATACTACTCCCATATTAAGTTGTTGGTTCTTGATTTCAAGCACAAGTAATTGCCTTCAGCTATGGATAGAAGATTGCAAATTCTTTTTGTAGCAACATCCTAACTTCAGTCTCTTATATTTATCATAAAACAAATAAATATACGGATTAATTGGTCTCTTATGATCTTAGTTCTGGTTAAGCAACGGAATTTTACTGCACTTCATCCACTATGCGATACGACAATATAAATATACAGTGAGAACCATTTTGATAGTAATGGACTCTCTGTTTGCATGCTTAAAAGAAGGCATTTGGAAAACATTATGATAAGATAATGCATGCTACAAAATATACACGTGACTCTGCTAAGCGGAAGTTTTTTCTATCGGGATCTGCTCTATTATTAGTTACTTCTTTGGTTTCTGTGTTCTTAATAATGTACCACATAATTTAATAGATCTTTTAGATCATGATCAACCGGGTGAAAAATTCTTGCGTTTTGTAATAATATAGTCTTTATGGCAATACTTTCAAGTTCCTAATACAATAGCTCTACCTCCTGTTTATCCACAGAAAAAAGACAATTAAATTATAATATTGACGAATTTTACTAGACATGTTTACTTTTCTTGAGTAAGAAGTAGGGGGAAAACAAAATTAAACGCTCAAATATCATGAGGTAATTTACTGAAATGGTTTTAGATCTTTTTTCTTTTTTGACATTTAAGTCTTTTATCTTTTATTTTGGACAAAATGGTTATTCATCTTTCATTTTAGTGACAATCGTTAGTCCTTAGAGTACAATTTGTCAAAAAATTACGTTAGTGAGCACGTGGATGACACGTGGCCCCAAATGTACAAATCTTTAGGGGTAAAATTGTTACGCGGTAAAATATAAGTATAAAATATTTCCCAAAATTGTCACGCGGTAGTTCTCAACGTGTCATTTACGTGTTCACTAACGTTATTTTTTCACAAATGTTGCTCCAAGGATTAACGAATGTCACTAAAATAAAAGATGAATGATCATTTTGTCCAAAATAAAAAATAAGGGACTTAAATGTCAAAAAATGCAAAGATCTAGGACTATTTCGGTAAATTACCCAATATCATGCATTTCTTTTGTTGTATTGCTAGATTTTTACTTGAAGTTCCTCTCGCGTCTTTAACTTGATGTATATCTTCCTATTTCTTTTGAGGAAAGAAGACATAATTTTCACAATAACGAAATAATCCTACCAGAAAAAAGTATAAAGAGTGACAGCCAAATAGAAGACATAAACTCTCGAAAACGATATATCTTGTCTTTTCTAATCAGTAAGCAACTTCAATGCGTAAGAAACTAGTCAATTACAATAAAAGGAGGCATGTCCCTCTGTACATCGTGTAGGTCATACCCTTTAGACAAGAAGAAAAACAATTTATTTATTTACAAATGCAAAATTATATTTTGTTCTATATACCTGTTTTTGGATATATGAGAACCTTACTAGCGGAACTCGACCACCAACTGGTAAACTCTCGGATATAGCAGTGCACTCCCACGTATGTACTAAATCAGTCAAGGGCATATCAGAACTCCAAAGTAATAGGGAGTGTTGAACTCGCAACCTCGTAAGAGCGATTCACTACCGCTGGACCATACCCCTAAGGATAATTCCTAATAAGCCATAGTAAGTGTTATCTTCTTCCATAAGTTGGTCCTTTTCTTATATTTCTGATTTCTTTGAGGATAATATTTTTCTTTTTTGCTAGTTGAAGAGTTTAAGTTTCCTTCTTTTTTGCTAGTTGGTCTTTTAGGCCCCTAATGCTAGTTGTCACTCACAATTTTAAGTCAGCATGCAATTGTTTACAAGGCTAATGCGGGTTATGGGGTCCCAGGTTGGGGCATTTCATAAATTATTTTTATTTTGCATCAGAAATGAAACTATTTTCTCATCTTCCATTATACCCTTGGTATGACGATAAAGACAATGTGAAGGTTGTTCTCTAACTACTTCTTGGACGACGATTGACTGAAATGTGTCAAATAAAGACGGAAGGAATAGGCTCCTGATATAATTGATCCCTAATCTTTTATGCATATGTTATTTCGGTTGGGAATTCATCCACGATATTGCTCCCTTGATTTTTTGATCATTTATTCTTTGGATATTAGGCGCTTGTGTAGTTGCATGATCATTTTAGGGTCATCATTACGAATAACAATAGGACGGGTACCAATCAAAATTTGTGAACTTTAACTTGAATCCGAGCAGACTATTTTTTATGAAATGCAAACTCGAAATCCAAATCTATTTACGATACTTGAATCCAATAGATATTGAAAAAAAAAAAAAAAGAATTTCGGGTATCCGAACCTGCAACTGATAATGAAAATAAACATCTACCAGAAGAATCAAAATCAGCACATTTATATCCAACAAGATAATAAAATCTGCTAAAACGGTGAGGATTGACTATCAGACCGATAAGCCACATGAAAATTGATCCAAGGTGATCCAGCAAATGATAGAAAAGATGAAGAAATAAGCCAAAAAAATAGTGAGGAAAAGAGGTCGTCCTTGGGTCACGTTACTACACTAGAAGGTTTATATTTTTAGGATAGATCCAATATGATCCTACTTATAAGATGAGTTATTCATTATCAAAAAAAATAAAAGAATAAAAAAAAGTGGGCCCTTTGGCATTATCTTTATCACTGTTTTAATAATATCGAATTCTTCAGAACAATTACAATTTTACACGAACCAACTTTTACCTTGCAATCTTGCAACATTTTCTTTTTTCTTTTTTGATTCAAAGAGAGGTTTAAATCAGTTGTACACAATGAGAATTGATCTCGGATCTCTCGCATACAAGTGAGAACCATACTACAAGAGCAAATGCCCAGTGGTAATCATGCAACAGTATTTTTGAACTTAACAAATCTAAACTTTCAGTTCTAAAATGATCAACAAATAAGGATATTTTTTTTTCTTCTTTCAATGTACATGGGTTTAGGTATTATACTAGCATGACAATAGACAACAGTACTATCTGTTGTACATCAAGTAATATCGCCATATATATAATACATGCATTAGGCCATATTAGTATAATTTATATTTTGGGATAAAAGATTTTGAAACCACAGAACTTGTTTTCCATAAAAATATTTAATAGTTCAAAAGACACTCACTAATAATCCTTCAGGAATTGAATAATTGTCTATGAAACACGCTTTGAGTTTTGTTGCATGGCAAGGAATCATTCTTGTCAAAGTATATAGGTTGTATTTGGCCTAACTTTTTGACACTCAAAAGTATTTTATGTGAGTTTAAAAATTGAGACTAACATGTATGACCCATTTTTGAAAGTATTTTTAGGTAAAAGCTAAAAAATAATAAGCTCTAAATTGGAGCTTTTCAAAATAAACTTTTGTAAGCTGTTTTTACACAATGCCAAGAAAGTTGTTTTGTTTTTATTTTTTTCTCAAATATATCCCTTCTTATTTTTTAAAGTCTAATATTATTCTTAAATTTTTTAAAAGTTCAGCATTGCCCAACATAGGCCAAACAGCTTTTGTTGATGAGGAACATGAACCACAAAAGTTCATGAAAAAATAGAGAAAATCAAACTCAAGAAGAAGAACTACTAAACCTTCTCAAGACTCTACTTTGGAGCCTTAAATATTTGAGCATGGATGTGTTATGGAGGAGCATTATATATGGTTGCGAAGATCTCATGGCATACTACAAGTTCATAACAAGAATCGGCTTCAATCCTCACCTAAATATAATTTTCTAGTTGCCCAAAGTTTGCCACTTATTATCTTTTTATGTTGTGAATAGTACTGTTATTATGAATAGTACTTCTTTGTTAGTTTTATCCCACATAGGAAGTTTAGCAAGTTTTTAAGGTCAAGTGTTCCTATAAATAGATAACTCCCTAAACTCATTAGATACACTTCAATCAATATAAAACTAATATTGTTTACTTCCTCTCTAGCATTTTAGAGTTGTAATATTTAAAGTTTTCCTTGTATCAATGACGTTTTACTAGAACGAACCTCGTGTTTCGCTTCCGTTCTGTGTTAGTTGGCACCAGAGCCAAGTTCGAGAGTCCTAGCTTTGAGGGTTGTTGTTGTAATTGAGTCGTATGCTTTGCACTTACCACGTGTAGTGGACCCTGTGCATCAAAAAACTTGATTGGTCGATTGAGTCATATGCTCTGCACTTGTCACGTGTAGTGGATCCTGTGCATCAGAAAACTCAAAAGATTAAATTACAAAACCTATAAGCTAGAGAAGATGAAGTCCGGGAACAACGATGGCGGCAATAGTGATAGCGGCGGCAATGGCGACAGCAATGGCGGAAATGCCGACATCAATATTGCTAGTAGCAACTATAGCAGAGGCGAAGTCGACCATCTTATTGACGGTGATCGAAAGATAAAGGCCTTTTTGGCGGCGTTAGAAGCCCAAGAAGCATGAGTGACCCGTGAACTCTGCAAGATTCGCGACTCCCGTGCTAACTTGAACTTAAATGCCAACAAGGTTTGTGTAGATGGTGGGATCAATCGTGCTAGAGAAGATGCATGTGGCCAACCTATCAATCAATGCAACCTTGAAGTTCGTCATAAGCAACCAACTTATGAAAATGAATTTAAAGAGGAGGCTTTAAATTATCGTAGATACAATCAAGAACAAATGTGATTCAGTGACAGATCTCAGCATCCAGATAAACATGGTTTTGCTCAACAGCGCATCTTCCATTCAAAATGCAGCATTCGCGAAAAGGTGTGCAACATTATTATTGACAATGGAAGCTGGAAGAATATTATTTCAAGAGCTTTGGTGAATCACCTAAAGCTACCCACTGAACATCATCCAACACCATACGAGATTGGGTGGTCAAGAAAGAACCTTCAATCAAGGTCACAGAAGTTTGCAAAGTTTCTATTTCTATCAGAAAATCTTACCACGATGAAATTATTTGTGACGTAGTTGACATGGATGCTTGCCATATTCTACTTGGGGGGCCATGGCAAAATAACGTCAATGGAACTTATCGTGAGAGAATAAACGCATTTATTTTTTGGTGGAATGGAAAGAAGATTGCTATGCTTCTGGCAAACAAGGATCAACCCAAAGCTTCCAAAGTGGAGGAGAAATCTTTACTCGATGTTGCCAATTCAACAAACGATTTTATCCTGAAATCAAAAGAGGCTAGAAAAGCTTTGACTATTATTGCGAAAGGAGAAGAATCTTATATAGGCAAATATCTAAAAGAGGAACAACTCATAATAGAAACGTTTAAGTAGATCATTCCTATTGTGTCTTTGGAAGGAATCGAGTCTGATGCAAAATTCTCATCATTATTCAGGGAATCTGAATGTCAGCAGCTTACAGGAAAACATGTAGAATTTGGAGTAACGACTGATGCTTCAAGTTATTTTGCAATGGGAATACATAATCCAGTTGAGTGGAAAACAGAGAAAAGTAAAAGTAGAACAATAGGAGATATATTGTCTTATTACTTTGGAAAGTTCTACGGGAGTGGTGAATATCGAAGATGGTCATATGTTCGAAATTCGAAAGGCAGACGATGCATACATGGATTAAAAAGTTTTACAGTTTGGAGGCAATCGAACTAGTGACATGTAAATCTTGTCATATCTTGTAGACCTTCAATTTCACAGACTTGTATGAGTACTTTTTGCAAGAGGATCCGATGTATCTAAGCATTAACTCGAAGGCGAGTTTTTCTCAAGTGAGAGTGAATGATGGGGAACATGAACCACAAAAGTTCATGAAAAATAGAGAAAATCAAACTCAAGAAGAAGAACTACTAAACCTTCTCAAGACCCTACTTTGGAGCATTATATATGGTTGCGAAGATCTCATGGCATACTACAAGTTCATAACAAGAATCGACTTCAATCCTCACCTAAAGATAATTTTCTAGTTGCCCAAAGTTTGCCATTTATTATCTTTTTATGTTGTGAATAGTACTGTTGTTATGAATAGTACTACTTTGTTAGTTTTATCCCACATAGGAAGTTTAGCAAGTTTTTAGGCTCAAGTGTCCTATAAATAGATAACTCCCCAAACTCATTAGATACACTTCAATCAATACAAAACTAGTATTGTTTACTTTCTCTCTAGTATTTTAGAGTTGTAATATTTAAAGTTTTCCTTGTATAAAGGACGTTTTACTAGAACAAACCTAGTATTTCGCTTCCGTCCTGCGTCATTTGTTCAACAGTACTTCTAACCAAAATTCTACTGCTAAAAGGTCTACAACTTAAAAACTAAAATTTCACAGTTAGCGTTTTGTTTTTTGTAATTTAAAGATTATAATATTTTATATATATACGTACATTTTATTAATAATCAAGTTTTTTTTTTTGGGTCAAATTAATAATCAAGTTCAGAGTTCAATTTTTTCAAGATATATTACTAAACCATCACAATCGAATCCCACCCGCATTCCCGATCGGTGCTTAAAGAAAAGTAGGATCAGATTGGACTAGCTTCTTGTGCTATTCTAGTTTCTGGTTTTATGGTTTGGAAAGAAGAGCCCCTATATTTCCTATTAGCTCCTCATTTTTTTGAAGATGCCTTGACTATCTAAAAATTTTCATTTTTGTTATATAGGAAAGAGTCATTTTAACAAAAAAAACTATATGAGTAATTAAGACCATTACTTATTATAACAAATATAGGAAAACGACAAAAATAGAGAAATTAAAATAAAGAACAAAACATAAAAGAATAAAATACACGAGATTTATGTGGTTTAACAAAACCTAAATCTAAGCTAAAAATTGGCGGAATTTTCAATAATCAAATGACTATAAAGATTTTTAATATTTGTCGACCCCAAATATCTAGTGTATCCGATTTTTCACGAAAAGATGCTCTTTCTATCAAACACGTAACTAACGCAATAAATGTATTAGTGCCAAAAAAGTCGATTTAATCACAAAAGTTCTTACTAAAATTCGGTCCGGATTGAAAGATGAATTGAATCATTACCAGGGACGAAACATGAGACTTGTTTGACAAAAGGACCACGACTTGGATTTTCGCGACAAAAGCAACTGTGCCGTGCAAGAAGGGCTCTTTTTTTTTTTTTCGAGTGCAAGAAGGTTCAAGAAAGTCAACTTTCTTTTTAGTCAAGTCAAAATCAATTTATTACCCAAATAATTTTCTTTCTCGACATTTCAAAGTCTTTCCACTAACAATATTATTATTCAAGGGGATGTACATGAGAGCCAGTAGGGGCTGCGCCCCTTCTGATTCCAAAAATTCTCTAAATATAATATATTAATTAAATAATTATTATATATATTATAGATTATAGTCCCCATTAAAAATTTTTAAAAATATTTTTGGTTTAAAATATTAATTAATCCCCATTAAGAAAAATAAAAGGGTAATTTATCAAAATAGTCTTAAATCTTTATCTTTTTTGACATTTAAGTCCCTTGTCTTTTATTTTGAATAATTATTTATCTTTCATTTTGGTGACAACCATTAGTCACTGGAGCAAAATCTATCAAAAAAAATATTAGTGAGCATGTAAATGACACGTGGCCACAAAATGCATGAATCTTATTAGGATGCTTATATTTTACCACATGACAATTTTATCCCTGAAGATTTATCCATTTTGTGGTCACGTGTCAATCCACATACTCACTAACGTCATTTTTTGACGAATTTTACACTAAGAACTAACGGTTGTTACCAAAATAAAAGATAAATGATCATTTTGTCCAAAATGAAACATAAAAAACTTAAAAGATCAACAATAAGACCTTTTCCCCTTTTTGTTTTAAAAAAATTGAAATCTTTATAGTTTAAATAACTTTGAATACCAATAATACGAGCTATATGTCTTCTTTCAATCCTCAAAATGTTATCTAAAGGAGGTTATTTCCACTGCTTAACAGTTTGAAAAAATTTATTTATATTCAAATGTTGTCCTCCCACACATACCCGCTTGGCTAGCTAGCTAGTTGCATGCTCATTTTAACGTCTTCATCACCTCATCAAGGACCGTGACCACGATTTCATAAAAGTTATCATGTCATTGGAGAATTATGTCATACATTATGTACTAATGGTACACAATATTTTCTTGAAAGCCGTCAAAATTTTGTGATGAATTCATTAAGGAGACTTTTTTTTTTTTGGTCAAAGATTAAGAAGACCAATGTATAGTCTTATGGCAGCCTGCTGCTTGTTTTCATGATATGCTACTTTTGTCAAGGTGTAGATTGGGTAAATTTGCTGCTGTTAAAATAGCCTCCAATAGGGGTGCTCATAGATTAGTTGGTCAAGCTATTTAAATTATGAGAGTTACTAAATATTACATTTTCTTCATCACTGTTATCACTTCTTATGTATTCACATATCAAGAAAAGAGACAAAAATATAAAAAGTTTGTATTTGGTTCACAAAATATTGTAGGATTCTCAAAAATGTAAAGTCATAAATATAATATTATTATATTTGGTTCTCAAAATTAAAAAAATATTCCTAGATCTAGCACATTTTTTGAGAATAGAATATTCTTATGATTTTCTCAATTTTCATTCTCATGTAAGGGGATATGAATGTTTTAGAGAAAATGAAAAAATAAATACTCACCCTAACTAAACTTAACTTTTAGATTGCCTATCTACCTCAGTTTTTTTTTTTTCTCAAACTCAAATTATTCCTAAAAGTAAATAAATAAATGAATAAAATTATGAATAAAAAATTAATAAAATTAAAAATAATAAGAAATAAATTAAATTAAAAGAGGAGTACATCTCCATCTTTTCTGTTAGCTACTATTAATTTCTTTTAATTTACTGGTTTACTATTTTTTTTTATGGTCCATACTGCTTACTATCTAACGGAGTCGGCTTGAACAAATGACAACATGAGTAAGAACATTACTAATATATTTGTAATGACAAATACAAAAAATATTGAAGATATAGATAATATGATAAACCCTTCTATAACAGTTTAAGTTTTTAGATAAGGTCATAATTTAACGTGGTATCCTAATCTAGGTATCAAAAGGTTTTGGGTTCAAAATTCGTCACCACCCATCCCATTTAAAAAATATTACAAACTGTTCAATTACAAGACTCAAAAACTAACTATGTTTGCACTTGCGGGAGAGTGTTAAAGATAATAAATAATATAAAAAAAGATATATGAAATTTACGTGATTTAATGGTGTCTATGTCAATAGGTTAAGTGATATTCACTGAAATAGAATATTACTAGAATTTTGGTATATGTCAAAATCCATATCCCAATAATATTCCATTTTTGCAAAAAAAAAAAAAAAAACTCTATCTATCTGCCGTTCATGGTTTGTTGCGGGCAGCTTACTTCACTGATTGTAAAGCTTGACTTTGATCTCTGTTGAGATTTGTTTTTGTACAAACTTTGGAATAAATAGATACCTTACTTAGCCAAAAAAAAAAAAAAAACTCTATCCGTGGAATACCTAACTAATGTCATGTATATATAGTGTCATTAACTTAATTTACAAGGATCCCCTAATAATTTGTGTAATAATTTTATTAGAAAATAATCTTAATTGTTTATTTACTAAAAAACCATTAGACCCTTAATTGAATATCAACCAAAAGCAACCTAAACTCTTTTCCAATTTATTTCCTGCCCAAAAATATTTTGCCACTGTTTCTTTCTCTTCACTGTGCATTGAGGATTTTCAATTAAATGCTTTAGATTTACAACTTGAGAAATCGAAGCATGTGTGTTTTTGCATTCGTGTCAAGTCTAAAGATCTACAACTTGAAAAATAAAATTATGTAATAGTTGATTCTTATTCGTTAATGCTGATTATCACTAGCAAGCTTATGAATAATCTCTGAGTAAATTGCTTGCCGCCCCCTTGTGTTTTGCTCGAAATACTCATTCACCCCCTGTGTTTTTAAAATAGGCTCATTACCCTCTGTGATTTTCGAAATGTAGCTGACCGCCCCCCTCCGTTAGAAAAATCGTCTAATTTAACGGCAATTGTAACACACGCGCTTAAAATGCGATTTTTTTATGCTTTTGGTTAAAATAAATTATTTGTTGGACAAAAATACCTTTTTAGTAAATTGCTTGCCGCCCCCCTGTGTTTTTCCTGAAATACTCATTCACCCCCTGTATTTTTAAAATAGGCTCATTACCCCCCTGTGTTTTTTCCATTTTAACTTTATGTAAGGGTATAACGATCAATTAACTAATTTGGTAACGTTTGCTAACGGAATAAGCGATTTTGGGTGCGTCAGCTTAATCGAAAAAACACAGGGGGGTAATGAGCGTATTTTAAAAACACAATGGGTGAATGAGTATTTCGGGCAAAATATAGGGGGGCGACAAGCAATTTACTCAATAATCTCTATTGAAAATGATTTTACACATAACATCAACAAGGTCGGTCTCTCTCTTTCCTCCTCTGTTACCTTTTCTCTATCATTCTATAACCTACTTCGAAAAATTGACCTGTCTATTACATGGTTGGTAGAATTCACACATGTATGTTATACCAATATGTAAGATACTGATATCAGTCTGAACTAATCGAATAGTATTTCATGAAAGATTCTAGAAATATCCATTAGTCTCTTGTATCTTATGATTTGTGAGACCCACAGGCAGCGATCATACCAATATATAAAAGACTAATTTCAGTTTGGATTGACCAATAGTTTTTCTTCTGACTTACTAACTTAATGATTACCGAATTCATTAGTTCTCTGTTATCTGGCGTGTGGACAATGGATCGCTTGTTTTCTTGGTATGTTGTCTTTTTCTACTTCTATTTATACCAGAAAGCTCCTTCTAATGTGTTGTTAAAAAAATGTAAATTAGTTGATTACTGTTAATCGTTTTCCAATTTTTGTTGTTTTGCTTCTTAAGAGGCTATTGTTAGACAAGAACAAAGGAGAGACAAGTTTCGAGATTAAGGTCAAGATATCTTAAAGAGGTGCTAAGGCAGGATGTAGGCTACTTTGATTTGCACATAACCAGAAAGTGGGTGAAGAAAAAGAAACGGTGGAAAATTTTTTGGCGAAACCGGAAAATAAATTGAGAAAGATTTTGAGTTAATTTTATTTGACATTTAATTAAAGGTTTAGATACTTTCTTAATAAATGAACAATTAAAATTATTTTCTAATAATATTATTATATAAATAGTGTTATTAGAGAATTCAAATCCCAATTAATGGGCCATGGCTACACCCAATCCTATGTTTCTCAAAACAAAGTTTACGAAAAATCTCATTCAAAATTATGGCAGATCTAAAAGTAGGTTACGTCACCAAGAGTCACGATTAAATGAACGTCAAAATAAATTGTTTTGGAGAAAAGGACCACAACTAGAATTTTGTGACGAAACTAAGGATTTATTATTATTATTATTATTATTATTATTATTATTTTAAATAAGGTGAATTATGAGTTATGAGGTTTGATTTTTTATATCTCAATTATCAGTTCTGGACTAATAAACTTATAAGCTTCACTTCATCTATTAAAAAGGGTGTTAATTTAAAATAAATTCTAAAATGAATGACTTAGATTTTAGATGATCAAATTAGATAATAGGAATGACAATGGGTCGGATATTTGCTAAAATTTATAAAACCAAACCCGAACCTGTTTAAATTATATTTTACCAAACTCGTGATGGAAATCCGTCAGGTTTAGATTTTGCTTACCAAACCTGAACCCGTTAAATATTTAAAAACCCGCGGATACCCGACCCAACCCGTTAATAAATAAAAATAATATTTAAAAAAAAATAATAATAACTTAAAAAGTTTTTAAAGAAATAAAAAAAGTTCTAAAATAATGACAAATCGCAATGGATTAGAAAACGTAAATTAAATTTATTGTCTATTATCAAACTTAAACTTAATAGAAACATTCAACAAAATTTTTATGCTGAGAAGTTATCATACTTCCATAATAATATGAAATAACTTGAAGAAAAAAGAACATAAAGTACTTGTCACAATTATAAATTATCATTCTCATTTGAATTATTCAGTAATTGAGCAGTTGTATTAGTTGAATTAGATAAAAAGAATAGGTAAACATAAATAATAAGAGTTGGGCTATAGCCCATAACTATTAATCTTAGACCAATATTTAAAATATATATTTTCCTAAGTAATATATTATTTGTATATGTATGTAAATATATAAACATTTTTATTAATTTATTTTTACTAAATTACTAATATGGTTCTCGGGTTTCGGTTTTTTTTAAATTGCTATTACCAAACCCTACCGACTACCCGTCGGTAATCACTTGTAAAAATCAAACCCTAACAGATACTCCATCGATTTCGTAAATAGATTTATAATCGGGTCGAATATCCGTCAGATTAAGATTTAAACCCTACCCGTTGCCATTCCTAGATAACCCACCATCATTCAGCTCATCTTGGAAATTAAAAAAAAAACATAGAATGAGAGGATCTTTCATTCTCTTGGAATTAAGAACGGCAATGGGCGTGAGTTTGGTGGGTACTGGCCCCACCATGCCCCAAATAAGGAAGGTATCAGGATGAAAAATGGGGAATAGGGGTGGGGGACAAGGCCAAGCATTCCTGCCCTGCATATATATAAAGTTACTTTTAAATTTTTAGGCCTTACATGAGTATTAAAATGGAGAAGAAAAAAATTACTAAAAAGAATTTTATGATCATTCTTTTATTAATTCAAGAGAGTGCATTCTACTACTCAGCGTTTGCAATCATTTCAAATGGATACCTCCATGTCATTGTTGTTTAAAGTGAATCTAACAAATTTGTTAGTTGTTATGAGTCGCGCTTCAAAATAGTTTCAAATAATATAATTAGGGGTGATATTTTAAAGATCAATAATTACTAATTATATGTAGACATGCAATAACAAAAAAAAAAAGATTTTATAGTAGCTAATGTACATTCAATAACACAAAGAAGTATTTTTTTTCACATGTACTTCTCATAGATGATGATTAATTATACTTAGAACTTATTTAAAATACTTGAGACTCATTTATTATAGTGCTATTTTTACTATTTGACTAAAAGCATACCAATCAATGTAATTCCTATTTGACCTTTATTTAATTTTTTTTTTTTTTTGGTCATTCGCTTCCAAGACGCATGTGCTGCTCAAATTTTCCACAAGCAGAGGTGTTCTTTCCACATTTATATTATTGCCTGAGTATTAATGCTAGATGTTATTTGATTTTTATCACTTAAATATTACCTCCTATGTATATGCCTAATTGCATGTTAAAAGAAGAGAGAATTAGAAAAAAAAAATCTTAAATTAGCATGCCAAGGCATACATGTACGTAAGAAGTGATTTTTGAGTTATAAAAATAAAATGACAAGTAGCATGACTCTATTGCCTTATATATATCCCTTGGTATCATGCCAGTTTTGCACAACATACCACTAATTGTCTCTTACATTTCTATCAAGATGGTGAGCTTCAGCATAGGAAAATATATGCGATCAACTGTTCTTGCCATAGTTGTTATTGCAATATTCTCAAAGGCAGTTTCTGGTCAAAACTGTGGTTGTCCACCAGACCAGTGTTGCAGCCAGTATGGCTATTGTGGCACTGGCAATGACTACTGTGGCACAGGGTGCCAAGAAGGCCCTTGAAATGCACCACCTAGTAATAATGATGTCAATGTTGCTGATATCGTGACTGATGCATTCTTTAATGGGATTGCTGATCAAGCTGCTGGAAATTGCGCCGGAAAAGGCTTTTATACTCGTGATGCTTTTCTTGACGCCCTCAATTCATACCCTCAATTTGGAAAAACTGGTACCGCCGATGATTCTAAACGCGAGACAGCTGCTTTCTTCGCTCATATCACGCACGAGACCGGACGTGAGTTTTCGAAATTCCTCCCTTTTCCTTTGGTTTCTAAACTCCATATGGTTGTAGATTTGTGATTCTAAAACTGCATTTTAGCTTCTCCTAACTTATATATGACTTGATGCTACTGAATATCTTGGCGAACAAAATTTATCACATATTGTTTACAAATTACACCATAAATCCATCGGACACGTGAACAATGATATTTTACTTACCAAAAACTTAGCATTAATTTTCCTATCAGTAACTTTGAAAATGTGACTAGAATTTTTATCCTTGCAGACCTTTGCTACACAGAAGAGATAGATGGCGCTTCTAAGGACTATTGCGATGAGACCAATACGCAGTATCCGTGTGTGCCAGGAAAAGGTTTCTACGGCCGAGGTCCCATACAACTAACGTGGAACTACAACTATGGAGCAGCAGGGAGCGCTATAGGTTTTGACGGACTAAACAATCCCGAAATTGTGGCCTCGGACCGTGTTATGTCATTCAAAACTGCCTTGTGGTTCTGGATGAACAATTGCCATCAACACATAACTTCAGGCCAAGGTTTTGGTGCAACTATTCGTGCCATCAATGGTGCTATTGAATGTAATGGTGGAAATTCTGGTGCTGTCGAAGCTCGTGTTGGGTACTACACAGACTATTGTAACCAACTTGGTGTTGCTCCTGGTGATAACCTCAGGTGCTAGGACATTTAAGTATATTTCTATTTTTCATAATATGAATAAGGCTGGTATGCCATTATGAATAAGTGAGCTAGTTTTCTTTTTCTTTTTGGTTTTCTTTGTTATTGAGAACCAAAGTGAAGAATGAAAAACTACAAACTATGTCAAAAAGTTCAGTTCAAAGAATCTGTTGAATTAATTTTTATTATCAGTATTTGGTCTAATGAAGACAATAGATAAATAGTCTGGGATAAAATATTTCAGTGGCCACTAAATTATCTCCTCGATTCTCTTTTGGTCATCCAACTATTTTTTGGTCATTCTGTTAAAATATACTAACAATTAAGGATAAAATCGTAAAATCAACCAATAAAATTTACAAATAAGTTTAATTTGTTCGCAAAAATATAATTTGTTTAACTAATTTTACTATTTTACCCGTAACAGTTAGTCTATTTTAACATAAAAATTGATAAAATGGTAAAAATGAAACTCAATTGATGGTTGATTGAGCAAAATACACTACAAAAAAAGGGGACATAGGTATGGTTACATGAACTGCCGCGATTAGTTTTGAACAACCGCCGCGAATATCTCTCGCTTGATGGGTGGTGGAAAAAATGAGTTAACATAGGCGGCGGTTCGTAAAACCGCCGCCTATAATGAATTAAGTTGGAATAGGCGGCGGTTCTCAGAACCGCCGCCTATTTCTTTAACATTTTAGACCACACACCTGTGGTCTATTACTGATCATTGTAAACAAAAAAAAGCAACAGTACATCATAAACACGAAAAACAGAATCAACACTTAGAGCCAAAATGAAGAGCCACCAAGTACAATAACGATAAAAAATTGGAATCCTTAGAGAATATTGTATAAATAGAGATATGTTGATATGAGATTCTAAATCATTTCAAAAAATACAAAACATTGCTTTAAAGAAAGAAAAGAAACAAAAAAGCAGGAAGAAAAAAGAAGAAATTTGAGAGAAAATCAACGTGAAATTGAAAGGTATGATGCTTTTCGTTTAATTTTACAGTGTTTTGAGCATTTTGTTTATGAACTTAATATTGTTGGTCACTTTGGTTCCGTATCTGTAAAGAAATTTTATTGTATGCTTGGTATGGTTCAAAGTGTTCGATGTAATGTTTCAATGAGTCCAAATTTTATTGTAGAATGAATTGGGGTTAGATGTTTGCTTAGAAGGAAAACTAATCAATGGAAAACATAAAGCATCTATTAAGTTAAGCATGGTGATCTTTTCCTTTTCCCCACATTCTATGTGCACATTGTGTAAGGGCTTCATAACTAGTCCAAGTTTTGTATGGGTTATAAAAATGTACTTATCTAGCTATTGACTATCTGTGTATTATTTGACATATCCTTGATGCTAAAATGCTAATGGGTTTTGTTTTAATTACGACTCCATGTTGTTTTGGTCGTGAAGCTTGACTATAAAATGATATATGTCATTCGCTTTGATGGATAATTTTTTCATCTAAATCTATATCGCATCATAGCATTTTATAGAGTGTTGTTTCTGGATGTTGGGGATTAATTGTGGCCGAGGAGATTTCAGGAAAGAGATAGCTAGAGCATTATCAGAGAGATTTCCATGAGCATATGATAAAGTTCTGCATAATGTAAATAACATTATAGAAATGATCTCTGCACTCTATGGATATCTCCACATATGCTCTTCCTTTTGACTTTTTGGTTTTGTTTTTATACGTTTGAGTTGTATCTCATATTATTTACTTTTGACTAGGTGGGAGAACTTAAGAAACTGGTTGAAGAGGGTAAAATCAAATATATAGGTTTATCGGAGGCCTTTGCTTCAACAATTAGGAGGGCTCATGCTGTTCATCGGATAACAACTGTTCAGAATGAGTGGTAATTGTGGTCAAGAGATCTAGAGCAAGAAATAGTTCCTACTTGCAGGTAAGGAGTCTTTTGTGGTACTCATTTTTTCTGGGAAATCATGCATGCTGAGTTTCCATTATCTTATTGCATCAGAGAACTTGGCATTGGAATTGTTACATACAGTCCTCTTGCGGGCGGTTCTTTTCATCAGGAGCCAAGCTAATTGAGAACTTGTCGGAGGGTGACTTTCGTAAGGTTGGAACTCTTCTCTATCTATATTTCTGATCAACATTGAAACTTTCAAAAGCACTCTCTTATAAATTTTGAATAGTTATATCTTGCTTAGACTTCAGAATAGAATTATTTGAGGTTACAGGTTGATTTGGCCTTCAAAATCATAATTATATCTTTCTTCTTTAAATTAGCCTTCAAAATCATACGTTTATTTGGCCTTAGCATTTTTTTCTCCTTTAAATTAGTCTCATATTCGAACTCCAATTGTTATGCGATTGCTCTTACGTGTTTGCTGATTAGGCTGAGTGGACTGGTCCTTTAGGGTCATAATGGGTGGCTGTTGAAGGGTATGTTGTTAATCATTACTTTGTATATTCACTAAGTTTCTATAAGAAACCTAATAGAGGTCCCATGGCCTAATAGAAAGAAGAATAAAAACTAATAGATATCAGCATATTGCTAACAAGTTGTTTTTATCAGTATATAAAACTACATTTGATGTATATATCTACATTTCCTTATTTATTTTTGGTATCCTAGTTGGATATGGATTCTTGTTGATTTGTAGTAGAGAAGAAGAAGCGCAAGAAAGATTCAATTCTAAGTGCTGAAATTGATCTCAATTGCTCTACATTATCAGGTACCTCTTGTTTCCATCTTGATTGGTTGTTTCAATTTCATTTATTTTCTTCTTTTCTCACTACGATCGTAACTGAACTACATCTGCTTGTGTCAATGCTTCTTAGGAAAAAAGCCACAAACAAAAGCCCCTCAAAAAAATAGAAAAATTGTGAATTATGAAGATTAAGCTGAGTGCGAGAAAAATTGTGAATTTTATAAATTTGCCTAGACAAAAGGGAACATTGTTAAATACAATTTTGCTTTAGATGAAAGCATGTTAATGAATTGAAATAAGAAAAGATAATCTTGTTTAGTAGAAGTTGGATTCTTTCTATAGGTGGCATACATTCTTAATGTTGAACCTTGCTTTTATTTTCATAGACATTACAATGGATAAGAGTTGGATGGTGAAACCACGGTCTAGTGATGAATACCTTGACGGTTTGGACAAATTTCTTGACTTTGCATTCAGTCACACTGGTACAAGTTTCGGAAAGATATTATGCCCTTGTGTTTCATGCACCAATCGTAAATGGCAAGTTCGAGATAATGTGAGAAATCATGTAGTCTAGAATGGGATGACTAAAGGGTATAATCGCTGGATTTTCCATGGAGAACATTTTCTAGCTAGAGATACACCACGTCCTACTCCTGTAGATAGGTCACATGATAGTCCACTTGAAGACCATTTTGATACGCGTGACTTAGTGAGGGATGCATTTGGACTTCATGATATGTCACATCCAACGAATGAAAATATAGAGGGAGAAGAAAGTAATGAGGATGATAATGATAATACTGAGCCTTACATTCAAACTGATGATGGTCCTAATGTAGAAGCTACTGGATTTTTTAAATATTTTGAGGAAGGAAACAAAGAACTTTATCCTGGATCCAAATCAACCATTTTGTCATTTACAGTCCAACTGATGCATATAAAGTCATACTACAAATGGAGTGGAACATCAGTGGGCATGCTTCTTAAATTCTTAAAACAACAATTTCCAGAATCAAACATTCCGACATCTCTATATGAAGCAAAGAAGATAACAAATGCTTTGGGTTTGGGGTATGAGAACATTGGCGTATGCCCGAATAATTGCATGTTATATAGGGGAGATAAAGCAGAGCAACAATCCTGTCACATTTGTAATGCTTCTCGTTGGCAACAAGACGATGATAATAGCGCCAGAGGACATAAAAAGAAGAAGACATCTTGTAAAGTTATGAGGTATTTTCCTTTGATCCCGAGGTTACAAAGATTGTATTCTTCGACAAAGACATCTTCTTCAATATTATGGCATAATAAGAGTCGCACAAATGATGGACTTTTAAGGCATCCTGCTGATTCACATGCGTGGAAGGCATTTGATCAAAGATATCCTGATTTTGCTAATGATCCTCGTAATGTGAGACTTGGATTAGCGAGCAATGGTTTTAATCTGTTTGGATTGATGAGCAATGCATATAGCATATGGCCTGTAATTTTGATCCCCTATAATTTACCCCCGTGGATGTGCATGAAACAATCTTCATTAATATTGTCGATGATCATCCCAGGAAAAGAGGCCCCAGGAGATAAAATAGATATTTTTCTTCAACCACTTATTGATGAGTTGCTACAATTGTGGGAAGGCGTCCGAACATATGATGCAACAAGTAAAAACAATTTCACAATGCGAGCTTCATTAATGTGGACTATTAATGATTTTCTTGCCTATGCTTCTTTATCAGGTTGGAGTACTAAAGGAAATAAAGCATGTCCATGTTGTGCAAATATGACAAAATCAAAGTGGTTACCTAATGGGCGCAAATTTTGTTATATAGGACATCGTCGGTGGTTGAGTGAATCACACAAGTTTCGAGCACGAAAGCATGATTTTGACGGGATTGAGGAATGAGGAATAGTACCGAAAACATTGTCCGGGTCAGATGCATTAAGGCAATTGGAAGGGATTAATTTCATTGATGAGGCCATATTTAATTCGAAGAATGAGGCAAGCACTTCTAAAAGAAAGAGAAAAAGAACTACATATGCAGCAAATGAGTCTTTTGATGAGATAGAAATTGAGGAGGGTGATGATATTGTTGGTGACTCAATGTCATGGAAAAGAAAAAGCATTTTCTTCAAACTGCCTTATTGGGAGTTCAATATACTGCGTCATAATCTTGACGTTATGCATATTGAGAAAAATGTATGTGAAAATGTGCTTGGAACATTGTTGAACATCAAGGGAAAGAGTAAAGATGATCCAAAAGCACGCTATGACTTGAGAGACATGGGAATACGGGAAAAACTTCATCCTGTGGAGCAACCTAATGGAAAAGTGTTTTTTCCTCCTGCTTCTTATGCAATGACTAGAAAAGAGAAAGAAATATTTCTCAGTGTATTGAAAGATGTCAAAGTACCTGATGGTTATGCATCACATATATCAAGGGGTATTAATGTTAAAGATAGAAAATTACAATCCCTTACGACCCATGATTATCACATATTGATGCAAGATCTACTTCCTATTGCATTGCGCTCATCTATGAACAAACAAGTTACGAAGATTATAATCGAATTGAGTAGCATTTTCAAGGCTATATGCAGTAAGACACTCAATATTGATGAGTTAGATGTATTGAAGTCTCGTGCAGCATTAGTACTGTGTCACATAGAAAGATGTTTTCCTCCCTCATTTTTCACTATAATGGTACATTTGGTCATCCACCTTGCAGATGAGGCAAAGATTGCAGGCCCCGTTCAATTTAGATGGATGTATCCAATTGAAAGGTATTATTATTTTAATTAGATGTATGCATTCACAGATATGCTACAAATTGATTTTTCTTAATCTCATATAATTTGTTGAAATCTACTGTAAGTGCTTAAAAGTATTCAAAAAGTATGTCGGTAATAGAGCACATCCTGAAGGTTCCATTGCAGAGGGTTATATTGCGGAAGAGTGTCATACTTTTTGCTCCAGATATTTTGATGGGATTGAGACAGTTTTTAATCGACCACGTCGGAATAATGAGATTGATCCCTTAAGAAGAGATAAATATTTATTTTCAAGTGGTGGTACATTCAAGGGAGCAACTGAGGTTAATCTATTAGATGATTTATCATTGGCGCAAGCACACCGATATGTCTTGTTACATCTTGATGAAATACAATCATATGTTGAGTAAGTCGCGTCTTTTACATCAATTCTTGGGTTTTATTTATGGATTTTTTTAATGAAATTTGTTTTCTTTTTTTATGCAGAGAATTTAAGAGATACAAGATTCAAAATTTTTGTCATAGGAGATATGACACCAATCCAAGGGCACTGCAACGGTTGGTGGCGGAGGAATTTCATGCATGGTTTAAAACCCATGTAAGTATGAACTTTTTTTAAAAAAATCATGTCATACGAGCTAAATTTGAAGGACTGAAAATATTTATATTTCACAATATAGGTATCAAATATGGATAACGAAAATGTGCCAGAAAGAATAAGATGGCTTTCTATGGGTCCTTCAAAATTTGTAAAAAGTTGCAAATGTTTTATTTTCAATGGGATTAAGTTTCGCACTAAGGAAGGAAATAGAGGAAAAAGAACACAAAATTATGGAGTAGTTGTAACATCAACAACGCCAAGCGTAGCTTCTTCTCGAGATCCAAATCTAGTTGACGGAGAAGTTGAGTACTTTGGTGAACTCACCGAGATAATTGAATTAAACTATTCTGGAAAATTTAAGGTAGTGTTGTTTCATTGTAATTAGGCTGATCTAACACGGGAGAGAGGGGTAAAGGAATACGAATTTGGGTTTACACTTGTAAATTTCACACGCTTGGCACATACTGGGGAACGGATCACTCATGAGCCATTTGTTATACCATCTCAAGTTCAACAAGCTTTCTATGTGAAAGATCCTTTGTGTCCCCCATGGCATGTTGTGATAAAAACAACCCCGAGGGATGTGTTTGATCTTGGTGTGGAGATTGAAGCCAAAGAGGATAATGATATTCAAGATAATGGTGATAGTTTTGCAAGAAGTGTTCCTTACGAATGCCAGGAATTGGAAGAAAGTGACTGGATCCGGGAGGATGTTAATGAAGATTTGTTATGTGATATTGTACAACAATCATAGGTAAGTAAATAATTGCCTCCAAGTTTGTTAATTAATTCACATTTTCTTTCCATTATTCTCGCTCTTGTCTTTTATTCTTTTCAGTAAATTTATACAATGTTATTTCTTGGTGAGCTTTATTTAGGTAATCGAATGGAGGGCATAGATGAATTTGTGGATGGGAAGTTTAAGTTGGGAAGGAATATTGGGAGTGGGTCTTTTGGTGAGCTTTACTTAGGTAATGCCTTAATTATTTATCTTAATTGTTTTATAAATAATTTTATCTTGGTTGAATCAGGTGTTAATATACAAAATGGAGAAGAAGCAGACATCCAGTTGGTTAGCTAATTTTGCTTGCTTTTTGATTGTTGATGAAAGTGTCAATAGTATAATTCTAGAAACTGATTTGTCTATTGCATATTGGAGAAGTACTGTTTCTGAGCTTGCAGTTGACTTTGAACTTGTATCCGGGCATTTAGACTCCTTTTTGTGTATGTAGTATAAATATTGGTCTCTTTATCTTGTATTTTCCTTTTCCTTTGAAGAGTGGGGTTGTGGGGATAAGGTTGTCATATGGATAGCAAAATCAAAGATAACGAATTTCTAATCTTACCTTCTTCTTCAAATCAGTAAACGATGCATCTATGGGCGAAAGTTTGGAGAAGTTTGGGCAAGTAGGAGACTCTTAACCTCTGTGCACCAGGTGTTTGAGATTTACAAGGTTGGAACTTAGGCTGTGGGATTGAAATGTAGTATTAGCTTTACCGATTTGGACCAAAGGTAAGTAGGATTACTATGACACCTCGGATATCTGTTTCCCATCCCTCACTGAACAACTATGTTGCTCACTCCTTCTTTCTAACTATTTTAGGTTCGGTCCCTTCAGAGTCTGAGGTAAAGAAAGCTCGGGATTCTCCTTGATCGGATGTTCTAGTTATAGTTGTTTGTTTCTATGTATAAAAGCGATAGTTATGTTTCTTTTGAGGCCTACGTGCCTTGTATATATTGGTTTATAAGAAATGTAATGTAAAGTTAAAGTCTCATATCTTTTGATAGGTATAGTTGGTTTGTAATAACTCTAATGATTTACTTTATTGTCTAACTGGCTTGCATGCTTGCATGGATTGTATGGAGGTTGGTTGAACGGCTTAAAAATCTAAGATAATGAAATGGAAAATATTGGAGTGGTAAGATAAGCGGAATTATCATCACAGGTGTTCAATAGCTAATGAAATGCATGCTTGTATGTTATATTATGTTAATAGAAGGGCTCGGATGGCCTTGTAGACTTAGGAAGTTGTGAAATAAATGTTGTATATTGTGGTGGAAGTCATTTCTTCTGTGTACAGGTAACCAGTTAGTCCTAGAAATAGGAGAAACTCTGTCCGTTTTTCTTAATTTTTCATGAATTCAGGATTTGGATCGGGGCTCCAGTCTCGTGAAAGATCGGGAAGTTACAATTACTCCTTCCATTTGTGCCTCTATGTTGGTTATTCTGAACAGTCGTGTCAATTGCCCATTTGGATTCTCTCTGTTTCTGGCCAATTTTATCAACTGCAGTTTTCTAAAATAACAATAGAATGATATTGAATATATATTGACTAAATCTCTGCCACTAATTTAAAGTGTTTTAAATTATCCTTGTTTGCTACTATTAAAAGATTGAAAGAATTTTTCTTGCACATGCCATCATTTGCTCCTATTGCCCTTTAGTTTGATTTTAATTTAAAAAAGCATTATATTATCTTCGACCTCGTATTTTTGATTGAACTTATATCATTTTTTTTCAACTCGTCATTACTATTATATAGATCATGTTTGATTATTCAGATTTTTTAAATGCTTTTACTCCCGTGTTGTTATATTTATTTAAACATAACTTCTTGCTCTTATATAAACTTTTGGGGTACATTTTACTTACTGAGCCATTTGCTCATGTAATAGTATTACATTTTGCAAATGATGAGGAATGAACGTTGGATGCAAACTTGGTAGTGAATAGGCTGGAAATCTATGGAAAATAGTATCCATTGTGTAATAGATAATATTTCAGTGCACGCTTATGCTAGTATGTATTGTTGAACAAGTAATGTAGTATATATGATCAAAACTGAACTTATGTAATAGTACTTGATTGAGAGGCTGGCCTTATTTAATTATTTGCATTGTATCTGCCTCTATGTTGAAGTTTTAAGATATATGTGAATATCGAAAAATATATATGTATTTTAGAGTCTCTTTATTGAGGTCCTAAAAGACATTAATTTCAAATACAATATATGTTGTTGATGTTGCTTTGAGTCCTATTCCTAAAGAGTCATTGAGGTCCTCTGATGGTTACATGAGTAGTATCTAGGCTTGAGAATGGTGAGAATTAGAGACATGTAAAATGCCAAAGACCAATCCTTAAAAAGATAGTTTGAGAAACGGTTAAACCAAAGGCCATACAACATATATAACCACCCATTACAAACACTAAGCTCTACAAATATTTTGTCATTCACAAGATAATTGAATCAAATAACTATAGTACATATCCACCCACTTGTATTAACATCAATATAATACGTGTAAGTATCCTTGAAGTTGAGATGATCAATGAAAACAAAATAGTTCTTAATGTTGATTAGTCGATGCACAAGTCACAACCACTATTTTGGTAAGATGCATTACAAAAATAACCAACTATTATAGCAATCCAAGCACTAAAGCATATCCAAAAACACTCAATATAATTAGCTAAATTTAAATAATTGGCCTCATACAAGGATCTAAAGCTAAGCAGTCTGAACCAATACAAATAAAATCATAATTCTTTCAACAAAACAGAATCCTTTGTTCATTCCTTGATAGAGATTTAAGAACTGTTTCCCTGGCAATTAAGAGAATGAAAGAAAATTAGACACGTTAACTAAATAAATGTAATAGCTACCTTTCACTTTTCCACAAAACTATCACCCATATCAAAATTGATTAAACATCTACAATGACCCTCACTTCAACATACAACATAGTAAGATGTATGTCAAAGTTTTCATACTCAATAATGCAAGTAATAAACTAAAAGTTTACCTGGCTCACGTATAAGTATAACATTTTTCTTAGGCTATCTATCTCGGCCTTTAACTCGTCTCGCTCAGCCCTCTTGGCCTCTCGCTCGGCCTCCCGCTGGACGTCGCGTTTTTTCAAAAGCTCAACTTCAGCTTCCAAACGTCTTATTTCATTAGATGTAGCATGCCTTTTAGTGCCAAACAATGTTGATGGCGTTGGTCCCAATCCTTGTCCTCTTACACGACCGGGGTGTTCTGGGCCCCGTACCTCACGAATTACTTGACTTTGTAACTCAATTTCATCAAGTTTAGATGAGGCTCTTCTTTCCTCTACGAGGCGCCAAGCTTTGTCCTAGACATACAAAATACAAATAGCAAGCATAAACACACACTAAAACAAAGTAGAAAAAGCAAGTACCGGATGAGTTACATATCACTAGAAATTACCAAAACCCCAGCAGAAGTAGGATTTACTGCACCATTTGGTTTTTGGTGGGTAGCTTCATATAATTTGACTTCACCCACTGGTCCACCTTTGACTTTTTCCTGCACGTTTATACGTAATTTAATTGTAAAGTTAATCAACTATGAATGAAATCTAATATATTTACTTCCAAATACCATCTCTTTCCTCTTTCGGACAAAACTCTTACTACCGCCTATGTGCGTCTCTGTTTGTTGTTTCCTGTACTCTTTTGCCTTGGTTGATTTTTCCTGCCAATATGAACATCAATGTTGCAGTTAAATGAAGGTAAATATAACTCAATAAAATATATAGAAAAATCCAATGTATGTTACTTACTATGAATGCCTCTGATAAAGTTATATCAACAAAATCATTCCATTGAGATTTCTCCACCCCTTTGGGATCACGACCATAAATTTGGGTTTTAGTAAATCCGTTTGTTAAATCTATATTTATAAAATCCCTCAATCTGCCTTTATTGTTTCTCCATTTATGCCCAATAGATTGTAGCAAAACTCTTTCACAAGTTTCATATGCATCCTTTTCCTCGGGAAAAATGAAGCGCTCCTACCACATATAAAAGTATTAGTATAAAAAGAGTATAATTGAAACCTAAGACAACTAGAAAAGCATATATACAAACATAAACGACAACTAAAAGCATAATGAAAAGCACAATCTTTTAGAATAGCGTAATTTGGCATTAACCTTCATGTAATCCATAAGTTTTTCCTTCTCAAGCTCGGAGAAATCCCTATAATCATTTTTAGTTATATCACAATATTTGCCCATTCGAGCAACTACTCTACTACTAGTTACGAAACCAGCCGCATGATTCCCAAGAGGTTGGCCATGTTCGTTAAAGTCTACTCTAATTCATTTATCTGGATCCAGTGCCCAATCTGTGTTGGCCATAGACGGTCCTCGGGTCTTTCTTTTTTGAGTAGTATCTGAATAATCCAACAAGTACAACAATTATAAATGTATAACATAATAAGAAATGATAGTAATTCTTGTACTCTTAACAACTACCTGGATGGTCTTGCTCTTGATTGTTAAGTGAAGTGCATTCCCCATTTGAAGATCGTTTACTTGACATCTTTGTTTGGGCCATTAGCTAGTAATTTCAACAACAATTGATTAAACATCTTAAATTAACTGAGTTCCCAAGAGGAATGGATTCTTCAAGGTCAAACTTTACAATTGAGACTTCCAATATTTTGTAATTACAACCATTAGACTACACAAGAATTACAATCCCAACAAGAAGCAGGAAAGCTCAATGACATTTCCAAACAAAAGAGAACTAAATACACAATAATAACATAGCATAATGAACATAAATGATCTTGTCAAACTACTACAAATTAAATTAGAAAAAGTTTCCCTAATTTTCTCATTCCTATGCATTCTCCAAACCGAGGACAAAAAAGAAAAAATAAGAAAATCAAATAATGAGCTAACAGGAGTCAGCTCTCTATGCATAGATTATAAAAAGATGCTATGTTTTGTTCATATTCTTCAAAGAGCACTCATTTTGACAGCGATAAACTAATCCTCATTTATGATCAGTTCATCAAGCGTTTTAGCTTTCAAAGTTCAGTTTTTTAAATGCGAATTCAATTGATATGCCTAGGAAATTCAGAGAAGACAAAACCACTATGTTTATGCATCATAAATTACTACCTTGACTCAATTTGTGTAGCGTACCCACCAAAAAAATTCAATCTTTTTACAGAAACTCACAATAACATCCCACCAAAGCTAAATATACCAATCACTAAAACGTCAATCACTCTAAACAAAAATAAATAAATTTCAACTTTTTAATAATATTTTTCCTAACCAAATATGTTAAAAACTATAAAAAAAGGGGAAAAAGCAGAGTAATAAGGAAAACAGTTAGGGTTGGTTTTGTTGTCACTATATAGTTTTCTAAATGTTAACAAAACAAGAATAAAGACAAAAAATAGACAATTTTTCTTATATAAAAAAAAATCTTGCATCCACAACCTAAGAGATTTTGAAAAAGTAAAAAAATGCATACATGAAACAAAACAAGAATAAAGCCTCTAAACTACAGGTCACACACACATCCCTCCACCACCACCACCCACACATACACACACAAACTCTCTTCGCGCACACACACCACGGTAATACACACCCACACAGAGAACGCGCGCACACCACCACGGCACACATTCACAAAGCTACTCTGATGAGAGAAAAAGAATTTTTTAAAAAAAGTATTAGCACTGACCTGATGCAGGGTAGAGAGAAAAATATAGAGAGAGAGGAAGATTGGTCTCTATGTTTGCAAAAGAGAGAAAACGTGTGAAGAACCAAGACAATGCATGACAAAATAAAACTGTTCTACCTATATAACGGATTCACCAATAACAAACAAATAATGAGAAGATATGTATAGCAAAAGAAGAAGCAAAAATAAACAATATAAGGAATTTACTTATAGTAAAATAAATAATCACAAGATAAAGCTTTTGTATCAAAATACTTACCTTGTTTCTCTTATGCTCAAGACACTCTAGAGCTGAACGTAGTTTAGCTACTTGTACAAAGTCTTTGGCCACATCAGTTGCCAAGCTACTTGATATATTCTAATGACATTTCAGTATAAAAGTTAGAAATATGTCCTTATGGAATTTTAGCATAAAAGTGGGAAATATGACAATAATTACATCAAATAGTTCCAACAACAAGCAATAAACATCATAAAATACTAATTACATATCCCATAAATAATCAACAATTCATATTAATGTAATAATGATTATATATTGCCATTAGCAAATTAAAGATAGCAGTGTAATAATAAGCAACCATCAGTTATATTCCATATTTGTTTCTGAAGCAAACATATGTATGATTGTTGCCTAATCTTAAGCATCAAGGCTTCATAAATGTCTAGATACACAAGTTAAGACACATTTGCAACAACTTAAATCTAGAATCGAACAATGCTTAAAAGACTTAACAATAGATCATAGGTAGAAACAATGATTACGCCAAATAGTGTCAAGAAATTTAGAAAAAAAAAGGATAGGTAATCTTTAGTGTAACGCCCCGAACCCAACCCCACGCTAAGTCAGGCTCGGACCCGTCACTTGGATAGAGTCTCCTCTGTACCAAGGACAAAACTGATACCTGTAAACATTCATTCAAGACATCTGAACTAAAAGCAACAACTTATCCACAATAACTCCCAAGCCAAAACACAATAACAAGGCCATCCGAGCCTTGGAGCAACAATATTCTACTAAAACACACAAGCATGTGAGATAAGTTGGTTTTAGTCATAAGTAGTTAAATACAATAAACTTCTAAGTTCCATATGAAGATTTACAAACACTCCAAGCATGCAAGAGAAAAATAAAGTCTAGAATTCATTATTACAATCCAACAACTTTCTTAAACTCTTAGTACACATCTACTAGACATATATATACAAGACTCTAAGGTCTCAAAATACATTAATAACAAGAACTCCACGTAAGAAGCACATAAAATCCACCTCAGCACACAAGATCACTGATTCTGATCTACTTGAACTTCTTCCTCTTCTTCTACTTCTAATAGCTGGGGATTCACCTCAGCTTCTCCTGAAACATTTCAATGAGGAGTGAGCAACAAAGTTGCCCAGCGAGGGAGGTGATGCAGCATGCCAACGTGCAATATGATATGCAACACAAGTACACATATACAAGCCACATAAACTATCAAGACAATAAATCAAACTATTAATCACTTTAAAAAGAATACGGTTCCACTTCCAAGTCTTCATCCACGAGCCACGATCCACGAGTATCACGAATATGCCGGCAAACCCCAAACACCACAATTGGGATACTCTGGATGTATCCCGGTCCTACGACCCTTTCTCCCGAGGTAGGTCCATGCCCAGCAGGTGAACCACGCCTCTGGGGTAGTGGAGTATGCCTCAGCGAGAAAGGGAATAGGCACCATGGTAGTCGAGGGAGCACGGCAAGCCCGACGCCGCCCGTGTTTCTCGATGCTACCATGTCCGATATAGGTTGCGCAACCCAATACAAGTCACAAACAATCAATATATCACATAACACGTAAGAGGGACGACAAAGTAGGCCGCCCTCACATAAATGCACGATAAAAGTTCAAATAAACACGATATTAACTAATAGATGCCAAAATAAGCAATCAACACAATTAATTCCAATAATCTACTCAAATAACTTAAATAGATCCTAAATATTCAATGCAAAGCATTACTAACACACAACAAGGTCCAATTGCAACTAAAAAGGCTAAAAAACTACTTTTCCCCTTTCTTTAACCGAGCTTTCTTTCTCCTAAGCATAGTTCGAGATTTCCAATCATACCCTAGTCTTTCTATATTCCTAATTAAGCTCAAAGGTACCCCTTAAAGTCACTAAAACTCATTTTTGAAGCAAAAGTTCGGGAAGGCCCCGAACGGGTTTGAACTATAGCTATACTAACTGAACCCCAATTTCGCGAAATGAAAGCACCAAAGGTGCTTCCTTAGCTCAAGGATACCCAAATCGATGCCCAAATTTGCCCGGATTGCCTAACGTGCAAAACCCCCTTTTTAAAGTAAGCTATTTATGCACTAAAGTTCAAATTCGAGTGATTCAACCTAACGTGGCTTTTCAATTACCTTCCCTAGGGTCTAGAGCACCTAAATGAGGCATCAATTCAAGCCAATTAGCAAATTTTCTCAAAACCCTAGTTTTAGGCACTATTCATCACCTCTTTGATCAATCTCAACATTCAACCATTTAATTTGTTATCACACCATAAAAGTTAGCTCTAGAGACTTTAAATAACTCATAGGAAGCATTCATAACAAGATATATAGCTATAATTGACAATTCAATAAAATTGAACATATGCATATAAACTTTAAACTCAAGAAAATAAGACTCCCTCACAATTTTGAAGATGGAGAAGCTTTGTTGAAGGTCCTAAGTTGCTCTAGATCCTCCCAAGATCAATCTAAGAGCTCAAAGTGCATGGATGTTGAAGCAAAAATCTCCCTTTTCCTCTCTTGAAGTGGACGGCCAAATGGGGGACATGGAGGGAATTTCTGAAATTGTTTTGATGACTAATGTGCTCTATTCTATTTTATTTCATGAGATAGTTATATTATATGTAGTATATGATTAATATTCTAAGCTAATTAATCTCAAAAACTTAATCAATTAAAGCTAATTGCTATTACAAATGCTTTTTAATTTAATACTAGCACTATTCTAACGTAACACTATTCAAAGCTCACGGAAAATATTTTTCAAACGCATACTCCTAAGCTCGAAAGTTCAAAACGAAAATTTCTTGGTTCCTTTTAAATGTCGAGTGACCTAGGAAAAATTTAAAATCAAGCTTTCGAAACAGTCGAAAATATTATGAATAGTAACCCACAATAAAAACAATCAAACAAGAAAAATAATGCACGTAGAAATGCGCACATAAGTATGCAACGATTATAATAAATTTAGGGTGAAATTCTCGGGTGTCACATTTAGCCCATTGCACAATGTCTCAAGAAGGGACGTATTATCTATTAATGATGGAGTTGTTGGTAAAAATCCTCAAAAACGTGGTAAAGTTGGTGGTGGTTACGGGAGCTAGCCTTTAGTGGGGATCATAACTGGATTTTTCCTAGATTATTTTGTAGGATTCGAATATATCCAAATCACTAAGGCCAATGATTAATGAGTAGAAATTGAACACGAACAGTTTCCATCCGAATCTAGGCATTAGCTTAAGATTTACTATGAGCACATAAAATTCAATCACGAAACATGCAATTATTCAACACAAGCTGCTCAAAATCCAAGCTTTTCTCCACAGCACAGCGCTTTCAGCTCATAATTGGAATTATGTAAAGATCTATACATTAAGACCTCAATTTCATGCCATCAAAGATGAAATATTTTGTGATTTCGAATCTAATTGTCACATAACATCCTTTTTAACAACTAATCACCAATTAAACCCCCAAAATATTCCAAACAACTTATGAAAACCCAATCTTTCACCCAACCAACACATCAAGCTCTACAAACTTCCATAAACTCAACAACCCCAGATGGATTACATGGATCAAAAGTCAAAACAATCAAGATCCAAACTTTATTCATTTCCAACACACCTTATTAACAATACCCACAAATCATACATCAACAATTCAACATTATGCAATAAATTCAACAAATCTTCAAATTAAAATGTTTCTCAAATCAAAATATCAAATACATATGAATAAAAAAATAAATCTTCTTTTTTATGCCTAAGAATAATAAAGCTTTTACCTTTAGAAAAAAGATAGCTGAGAAAAAAGTTGTGAGGCTTTAGTTGATAGTTTTTAGTTTATGAACAGAGACAAAGGAGATGAGTTTTAATTATAGTAAAATACTGTAAAGGCTTACTTATTTAAAGCACGAACATAAACGACAACTAAAAGCATAAAGAAAACAGTTATGTTTCCTTAGCACTAACGCTCAAAATGGAAAACTTGCAAGGGATTGGATTTTGTCAATTTTATAATTATCATCCTTACTTTATTATAAAGCACCAGAAAAGTGGTAGAATATGTCCCTTTCATTATCTTTTGCCTTTAATAGGAACATCAAATGCCCACAATCATCGACGAAAAGAAGTGGTATCCTAGTATTTGGTAAACATGGAAATGTTGCTGCAACATACTCTTAGAATGAAAGAATTCTATATGAAATTTCATTGCAAAGTTAAAATTAAACAAACTTTGTCCATGCGGATAAGCTTAACACAGTGGTACAACTCTTTGCAAAGTTATCCAACATGCGGGTTGAATGAATCAAAAAGGAAAAAGCTCTTTCAACTTCATCCCGCTTGCTGGGTGACGTAAACAAATACGAGGACTTTTTCAAGTTCATCCCACAGGCATAATTTGTACAATCATGTTACTGAAACATCTTAGTAACACATTTGGTACAAAACAAAAATCCAAAGAAAAGAGAAAAAGACCAAAAAAGCAAATAAAAGCTAAAAAAGCAGCTCAAGGACAAAATAAAACCAGTGGTCTTTATGTGTGCTCAAAGAGTGACAGCACACACACAAACACACACACACACACACACACACACACACTCAATTCTCATACATATACACAGTAAACAACACATAGATCTCACCATCTCACTCTTTTTTCCTATCTCTGAAAAATTCTCTTATCAATTCGACTAAGAAAGATGACAATGTGAACAAAATGCTTAGTCAATAAAAATCTTGGGTTTATATTTTTGTTCTTTGGGTTCAGATCTTGAAAAGGGGCATTTGCCGATCTAGGGTTAGTAACTCTGCCATATCTTCCAGTTAAATCAAAAATTATCCTCTAAAGAATATTGCAAAGACCAAAACCAAAATCAAAAGTTTTAAAACGGTAAAATTTCAAAGATACGAACTTGTTTACCTCAAATCAAAGAACACAAACAATTCAAGCAACAGACCCGCCAATCCTTTGTGATACTATGTGTTGTGACGAGACGCAGGGTCCGACGATTTAGATTCAAAAATTATTCTCTATGTGTGTATGTAGAGAGGAGAAAGAAAGAGAGAGAGCTGAAGAAACTTCTGGAGAAATTTTTGAAGCCCGATCGTGTGTTTGTGAGAAAGAAGCGTGATAAGAAAATGCAAAGAAAACTTTCAGATACCACTAAAGGGTATTATGGTTATAAAAATAGAAGTACAAAATTATTAAAATATGGTACAATCCTCTTAATGCATTCATGGTCTATAAATATGCATTGAGTTGCCAACTTTGTCCAAAGGGCATTACGGTCTTAAAAATAAGAAGTACAATATTGCTAGCACATAGTACAAACATTCTAAAGCAGTGACGACCTACAAATATGCATGTTTCGACAATTTTAACCCAACAAACGTGCCTATCTTTACAACTTTGTCCACGGGTATTATGGTCATAAAAAAAAATAGTACCGACTTTCATCATATTTTCACTATCATGACTACTTTCCAATTGAGTTATATTTTTCTCTTACCCTACCTTTTTTTTTTGAATTCAAACTCTTGCCGCCAATGTTCAGGTTGAGCCATTATAGATTGTGAACAATTGTTTTAGATTTAGAATTTTATCTACTACAGTCTTTTCTTATTATATTTTTAATATGTTATAATAATTTTATAATTAAGTTTTAGTCACATTAGTTTAGATTATGATTTATGTTTAAATAAATTTAATCGCATTTTATATGTTTTGGATCTATGTACTTACTTATTCTAGATACTCCGCCATGAATCGCTAAAGTCTTCTTACTTCTCTATTATTCTAATCAATCAATTTTTGGAAGATAGGTTTTGTGTCTATTAGTGTTCCAAAAGCCCATTTTCATAACCCTAACGAGGAACATACTATTATCACATTTGATGATGTACTTCATAGTTGGATAGTACCTTTCTATCGAAATTATTTATTATTCATACGCACTTGAATATAATACACAAATCTTAGTTGTAATTAGTCGTGAAGCTCAAGCCTCTAATTAATTCAACTTTTGTTAATTCATCATATGTTATTTTGTTAAAGTTGATCTATCCTACTATTTTAATTATATCGAGTAATAGTACAACTTTTGTTCATCAACGTGCACTTATTTATCACTGATATTCATTGGAACAAAATCTTATTGATATAAATTTAAATGTTCATATTCTTTAATTATCAAAAATACCAAATCCATACAAATATCTTTTTTGTTATGATTAAGAAAAAACAAAAGCATATGACCTTTTTTTTGGTTTTTTTTTAAAAAGAATCCTCACTAAACCACCAAAATTTTTACTAAAGCCAAAACACCCACCAAATTATTTCAGAGTTACATGACTAATACTCTTGTAATCAGGGGTGGTGATAGGGGGGCCCGACCCCCCAACATTTTTTTTTTTGAAAAAAACTAATGATAGTTTTCATCTGAATATGTTTTGGGCCCCACATTTTTTTTAGGCCTTGTTCCCTCCAAAGTTTTAATTCATAATGATGTTCAAGGCTTTTGACAAAGCATGTCTCTCACAATGTTAGCTTTTTTTTTTTCTTTTCTTGCAATGATTGCCATAATTCATTATCAAAACGTTAAATTACTAACAAACAAAACAAAATTGTAAGAGATAAAACTCTAGCCTCTGCCTCTAAGCTTTAAATTTCAGAACAATTTCTCTAACCAATAACCATAACATTATAATTTGTATTCTTCTCCAGACTCCGTTAGCATTAAAATAATGTCAGCTAGTTATTCCACTAAAAGTACACCGACCTGTCTGGCTCCTAACATTAAAATAATCCCTCAAACTCAATAATCTACATATAATGTTAATATTTGAAATGGGGATGATTTTTGATGCAACTCCCAAGATGTACACCGACAGATCTAGCATCACGTTTTTATTTCATTTGATCAAATTAGTTAAACTTGTGTAGCGTACCCACCAAAACCTGTACATATTCCCACCAAAAATTTCACTTCACCAAAACACCCACCAAAACTTCTCACCCACCAAAACTATCTCGCACCAAAACTTCTCATCAGACCCAATTTCAATTGCACCTAAAACTTCTCCAAAGAAGCAATCAGGTAGCAATCAGGAATATGTTTCTGCGATCTCTCTCACACAGAACACACACACACACACACACTGTAACGAATTGGGACTAATTGCAGAAGTTGCAGAACCAAGATTATCTCTCGCTGCCCTTTCACCGTGCCTATTCTTATGCTATATATACATAACTATTACATCAGTGGTGTGCGTTTACCCCCACAAGCTAAAAATATGATCAGTTGTGCTTTAGTTGCTTAAGCCACGTACTTCTTCAAATATGTAGGTGTTACTCAACAGCTGCTCTTTCCTAATAGCTGCATAAGTTGGAACTAATTGTTTTTTGTTGTAGTTTACTCAACAGCTACAAATTTGGGCTTCAATAGTCGAAGTTTATTTTTTACATATGTTCGGACTAGTTCCAAAATTTAAATGCCAAGAATTTCCAATTGCCTAGCTAATTATTGTTGCTCAAACAAAAAGTGGTTCGCAAATTGTAGGATAAAAAAATCACTGTGGTGGAAATTTTAATTTGGTTTAGCTGTTCTATTTCCATCATATCATGTAAGCGATTCTGAGCTGTTATAGTCTCTTTGTAAGGTGTTATCATCCCTTTGTATACTTCATCTACACATGAATTTTTTTATACATGATATTTCATAATTACTCTGCTCTTTTAAATAGCTATATGTAGTTGCTATTTGATTTCTTCTCGGCACTTGTGCTGATGATTGAGCTTGGTTTAAATTCTGATTTGGGCTGGTCATAACACACTCTTTCTCTAGATACATACAAATACAACTCTATTAAGTATGTATCCCTACATTTTTGGGTAATTTTCTCATTTTCAACCGTTTAATTCTACTTTTTAGTAAGCTAAATTAGTTTAGTTATGTAACGATGTTACTAAAATATAAGAAAGTGCAGAATTAAGAGGGAACAACAGAGACGTTTTTGATTGAATTTAGCAGGAATTACAATGGATAGTGCCAATTTTTAGAGGAAATTGGTAAACTCCACAAGACAGAGAAAATAAGAAGAACAATTGGCTAATAATTTTCTGGTGCCCTCAGCTAATACGTCTCTTCTATTTATAAGTTGCTCTTTCATAGCTTCTAAGGTGTAACGAATTCTTCCAAATGGTTTGAGATACTTTTGATGCGTGAGCTTCTCCGTAACTGAACGGAATCACCAATTTGTTGTTGTTTGTTATTTTTCCCTGCTTCTAGATTCTTTTTAGCCAATTTTTAGATGGTTCACATTGTTTGCCTTTGTTGGGAGGTACTGACGTTGCATTCATGACAAGTTACTTCTGATTACTCATAGCTTAAGCAAACGATGATGAAATCTGATTATTTTTGTAACCGCAATCACTTAGTCTATCGATGATTTTAGTTTGTATTATTAATTCAAACCATATCAGGGCAATTCATTTTCTTTGCCCTGTTTGAGTAGTAGGAAGAAGATTATATTGTGTAACCACTAGCTTCCAATTGCAGGCTAAGAATTTTTATCTTACTTGTAGAATGTTGATATTATACATGTCCTATGCATTTCTTTACAGCTATTGAATGCATAAGAAGATGGCAGCCTATGAGAAGCAAAGATTAAAGAGAATTGAAGGGAATAGAGCAAGAATGGAGGCTATGGGTTTGACAACAATGGCAAACTCTTTGATGGGTTCTGTTCAAAATGACAAGAAAAAGAGTGGGAAGAGTAGGAGTACAGAATCAGTGAGGATGAGTAAAAGAAAGATTGATGATAATTATAGGCCAGTTGAGAATGATGAGCTTCAGGGGTTAAGCTCTACTGCTGAGGAGGATGATGTTGATGATAGCAATGAGGAGCTTACGATACCTCAAAGAACCAAGGTAGAATCTTTTTTTCTGAAGCAACGTAGAATCTTTGTGGGTGATTTTTTTTTTCAAAAGTTTAGTTCTCATGTTTTTTTTTTTTTTTGTGTTTTCCTTCCTGTTACTAGCTAACCTGTAAGTTTATATCAACTTGAAACCATGAAGGAATTAAATTTTTAACTTGTATAATTCATGAGGGTTTAACTCTTAGGATAAAATCTTTCAAAAAGTTTAGAGTAACTTGTTAGAATGCTTGAGGCTAGAGCTAGCTATTTCTATGGTTATGAAGGCTATGGTAAGGAGTATGTCAATGGCTATGGCTATGGTAAAGCTATGATTTCAACACCCAAAAACTTTATATTAGGTGAAAGAGATTAAAATTGAAACTCCGACCATCTCATTGGTCAAAGATGAAACTCTATTCGTGATACAATTTTTCTTATGCTCGCAATTTTATGCTTCTTTCTTTGTAAAAGATAATGATCAGAGTTTTTAGCTTTGTGTTCAAAATTTTTAGCTAATAGCCCTAAGGAACTGATCAAATACTCCATTATCCTCAAATGGAGAAAGCCCTAACAATCAAGATCATTCAGGTAATTGTTTTTTGATTCATTTATCAAACATTTAGAAACTTACAATACTATGATTCATTTGTTATTAATTCTTTTTGTGTAACAATAATCAGAAACTAATGCAAGAAGAAAGACTCGTGGCAAAAATAGGTGCAAACAAATTTGGCAGTTGGATGATGACAAACGAATTAGAATCGAATGTAATAATCACGACCAACCTATTGGGGATGGATCAGTTGATTTAGCTACTTGTCTCGGATTAGTTGCTCGAATGGGCTACTATTGTTCCATAGCTAAAAACGATTGGAGACACATCATCAAAGACGATCACACGAAGGAGAAATTTATTAGTTACTTGAAGGTTAATGTCAACATACGCTTCTCTAAATTTCAATGTTTTTAGCTATACTTTAGGTTTATATTTCTCTGTGTGCTCTTTTCATACTAGTTAGTCTTATATGTGCTAGGAGCGTTACATTTTTCCTGATGATAAGACAAAGTATGAAAAGTGCATACATTATGTGCTTGGTTCTATTGGCGAGAAATGGAGGAACTATAAACATGATTTAAGGAAAAAAATAACCAAGTATGTGGAGGAAGGAAAATCCAAAGAAGAAATTCATGCTATTGTTCTAGAAGAGGTGGAAGATACTCAGTGGATAGATTTTGTCAACTATTCTTTATCCAAGGAGGCCAAAGTAAGTACCATGACATTGACTTCTGATATATGTAGTTATAGTTGTCATGATTAAGTTAGTCCTATAACTTTTATGTTTATATTGGCAGGAAAAATCAGATCAAGCAAAAAAGAATATGAGCAAGCAAACAGAATTTCACACATTAGGTAGACAGAGTTATGCACAAAAGGAGAATGCTATGGTATTTGAAACCCTATCTCTTAGATTTGTTAGAATTTCACACTAAATGACTATCCTTACAATCAAACTTACATATGTTATCTTGTAGGAAATAGAGCAAGGTGGACCAGTGAGTCCCATTGTATTTTATCGGGAAACACACAAGAGCAAAAGTGATAAAATAAATCCAACTTCTACAAACATTTTGGTAATTGTTTTCTTGCTTTTTGGATAAATTTGTGTTATGTTAATATGAAATGGACCATATACTTTTTTTTGCACATTGCAATTTTTTAATGCTCAACTAGCTTTATTCAACTACAACACATCTCTAATGAAATGTGTTTACTTTCATTTAGAGTTTGTATCAATGCAATTAAGCACAGAGTATATAAATTTATTTTGATTTAGAATACTAGTTGATATTCTATCTTAAATTCAGAGTATTATTTTCTTGTATTGCTCTATAACAATTTAATGATGCATTTATTCTAGTCTTTTCTTTGGTTTGTACAGGTTGTATAAAACATGATTTGATTATGAAAATGTCTAGGATGAATGCGAGTCTCTCAAGAAGCAAAGAATCTCACCTGGAGTTGATGTTATCGACTTAGAGAATGAGATCATTTGTGAAGTACAGGGCTCGGAACACTCCGGTCGTGTTAGAGGGGCAGGGTGGGGACCTACCCCTTCATCATTCTTGGGCTCTAGGCGGCATGGTATGTCTAATGATTTAACAAGTTTGTTGGCTGAAGTTCAAAATTTGAAGAAACGTGATGAGGAGAGGGAGGCACAATTAGTAGTTGAACGTGCTAACATGGAGGCACAATTAGTTGCTGAGCGGGCTAAGCATGAGAAGACTGAGGCACATCTCAATAAGCTACAGCAAATGCTTGACTTATACTTGAGCAGGTAAAATGAGAGTTTTTATACATCTTATTATGCTATTACTTTTTAGACAACGAAATTCTACATTATTATGTGTTTGTGGGTTGTAATAGATACTATTTTATCTATACAAACACATAGGTTGTTTTGAAGTCAATTAGTTGCTAACAACTAGGCTGTATGAAAGCAATATGGAATATTTGGCCATTTGGGTTGTTTTTGGAGTCAATGATTTGCTTAAATTGGTTGTGTAGGTTTATTGAGTGGGACATTGTCTTATGTATGGGGTTTAAATGGGATCTTTTGGGGTCATTGTAGTTTACAGCTAGTTTGGATGGGTTCATGGAACGATTTTGAGGGGGTGTTGTGTGGGTGTTGATGAGTAGTAGTGGTGGGATGGAGAAGGTAAATGGGCATTGATTGTGCAAGGATATTATAGCCTACAGTTGGCTTTAGTTTAATTAAATCTCTCTGCTAAGGGAAAAACCTTTATTATGAGCCTTTTGTTTCACTTATAGTTTATTTTTACTCTTCATGATTTACAGTTTATCTTAATGGCAAACGTGTACACTGCTAGCAACGTTAATGGCATACATGGTAATATGACTTTTTTATTGTGATCTAAATATGTAATTCAAAATTAATGAGTAACGCTATATTATCCTTGCATTGTAACCGCAACTGAGATTGTTCATTCTCTTTTTTTTTCTTAGTAGTTTTCCTCTATTGTTATATTTTAGTCATTCTTATACATGCATAATAAGCGACGAGAGTTTTAATACATCTTATTTTGTTACATGTTGAGCTAAAGTTTACTTTTTAGATAATAAAATTCAACATTATTATGTGTTTGAAGGTTGTAGTAGATACTCTTTGTGAAAAACTTTTTCAGCTAATAAATCTCTTGACTTGTGATCAATTCTCATCAAAAGGCAAGATTTTGCACTTTGTCGATTGTTTCTGCTTTTTGAGTGGAGGTGTGATATTGCAGTTTCTATATTTTTACATGCTCTTTCTGGGTCCTTTTAATCTATTGGGGGAAGAAAACTACCTGGTAAGATTAGCAATAGATATTTAAACAAATTGAAAGCTTAACTTCCACAAACTTGATGGCAGTGCATTTAAGTGGAAGCTCTGTTGTGCATGCAAAAGACTTTTTGATTATGAACCCTTGTTGTTGATCACATATATCAATTTGGTTTGGTTAGTAGAGATGCCTGATCTATTCTATGTTAACAAGCAGATAAACTAGTCAAGGTTTCATGTTTCATCATGAAACGTTAAGAAATATGGTTTTCTCTGAATTGTTTGTTCTATACTATTTTGCTGAAGCCCTGTTTATTAGCTTGGTTATATGCTCATCCATGCAGAACTTCCCTATGTCGCTCAGCAAAAAGGACATAAAAACATCAAAAAGAAAAAATTGTTTTGCACCTCATTCATTAGTACATGATGATATCTGATGTATAAAACTCTGTATCTTGTATGTTACTACGTTCTAACAATTGATAGCACTCGATGTATGTATTTCCTTTCATTGCCTTCAGTACTAGTAGTTTGTTTCTATTCCAGATTATCATCATCAATTGTGTATTTACCTGTCAACAGGAGTTAAACTAAAGAGGCTAATGGGACACATTGAGTTCATGAATGTTTCTTTTCACCATCAAAGGAAACGATAGGTTTTCTTCCCTGGACCATAATAACAATGCATATATTATGACAAAATTCATTTCGCTTCTTTTACACTTTTAACAATGTATTCCATCATCTTTAGTTTTCAAATCAATTAGTTTGCAAAATGCTTCAGCATCGGATGATAGTAACATAGGTATGTGAATGTGGTTTGTAAGTATATATGCATATAGACAATTGTTTTGCTAACTATACAAAATCATATGTTCATCTATTACTATTTGGTTATGTAGGAATAAAAAAAAATTAATTTTCTTTTGACTAATATTCTTCAATGCTTTTAATTGACAGGTAAGTAGATTTTGAATATTATCCAGTCTTTTTGATCCTACTCAAATTGCAAATTCTCGAAGGATGGTTTAAGTTTATTGGTTAGCTAAGAACAAAGGAATATGATATAAAGTATGACTATTGTAATAACTTAATTATAACTTTTGATTTGTACATATTAAACAATTATACTTGATTGTAAGTATTGTAACTTAATTTTCTTTATTGTAGATATTCTAACTTTTGATTTGTACATATTAAACAATTATACTTTTAAGAGCAATTTAATTTTCTTAGCTTGTTTTTGTACAATTGCTTTTCCCCTATTCTTTATTCATCCAATATAATTAATTGTTACATGATTTAATATATATAAAAAGTTATTAGAAGCAAAACAGTATATAATGAGGAGAAGCGGAAGATGTTAGCGATGGTTGGTTGTCGCAAAAGGTATTAGCGGTGGTTCTTGAAACCGCCACGAAAGATATTAGCGGCGGTGTCAGGAACCGCCGCGAAAGGTATTAGCGGCGGTTCCGGGAACCGTCGCGCAAGGTATTAGCGGCGGTTTCGGGAACCGCCGCGCAAGGTATTAGCGGCGGTTTCGGGAACCGCCGCGGAAGGTATTAGCGGTGGTTCCGGTAACCGCCGCGGAAGGTATTAGCGGCGGTTCCGGGAACTGCCGCGGAAGGTATTTTAGCGGTGGTTTAGTGAACCGCCGCAAATACCTTTCGCGACACGTTCGAAAGCTACGGTTCACCCAACCGCCGTGAAAGATTTAGAAGCGGTTATAAACCGCCGCGAATAGCAAAGAAAACCACCGCTGATAACCTTTTTTTTTGTAGTGATAGGGGGAAAAAATAGTTGGATGGCCAAAACAAGGCTAAAGAGATAGTTTAGTAGCCATAGAAATATTTTACCCAATATTATAAATTATTCTCTAACACCTTACCCAATAAGACCTTTTCCACTATTTTGTTTTAAAAAATTGAAATCTTTATAGTTTAAATAACTTTGAATACCAATAATACGGGCTATATGTCTTCTTTCAATCCTCAAAATGTTATCAAAAGGATGTTATTTCCACTGCTTAACAGTTTGAACAAAATTATTTATATTAAAAGGTTGTCCTCCCACACATGGTTAAAAATGTCCTTTTGGTCGTGAATTTATCCCCAATATTGATTGCTCCGTTTATTGTTCTCTCATTTATTTTTTGGACATACCCGCTTGGCTAGCTAGCTAGTTGTATGCGCATTTTAACGTCTTCATCACCTCATCGATCAAGGACCGTGACCACGATTTCATAAAAGTTATCATGTCGATGGAGAATTATGTCATACATTATGTACTAATGGCACAATAGTTTCTGGAAAGCCGTCAAAATTTTGTGATGAATTCATTAAGAAGACCAATGTATAGTCTTATAGCAGCCTGCTTTTTTTCATGATGTGCTACTTTTGTCAAGGTGTAGATTGGGTAAATTTGCTGCTGTTAAAATAGCCTCCAATAGGGGTGCTCATAGATTAGTTGGTCAACCTATTTAAATTTTGAGAGTTTCTAAATATCACTTTTTCTTCGTCACTGTTATCACTTCTTATGTATTCACATATCAAGAAAATAGACAAAAATATAAAAAGTTTGTATTTAGTTCGCAAAATATTATAGGATTCTCGAAAATATAAAGTCATGAATGTGATATTCTCATATTTGGTTCTCAAAATTAAAAAATATTCTTAGGTATAGCACATTTTGGGGATTTAACCATATCACGGTCCAAGAAATTCGGGTTTGGGTAAATATAAATAAGGCATACCATTCACTCATAGGTATCTCATCTCATAGCCTAAACACTCTTTTCCCCTTTTTGGCTTCTACGCAATTCTTCCTTTAACTGACTTGAGCGTCGGAGTTGTTACACGAAGATAGTCCGTCGTTATTCATTTGGCAGGAGTCGTGTTCGGCAAGCCCATTTAGGTTCTGTTTGACCTATCTTTTAGACACTCAAAAACGCTTCTTGTGAGTTTAGAAGCTAAAATAACTTGTTTGACCCATTTTTAAAGTGTTTTTACGTAAAAACTGAAGGTGAAAAAAGCTAAAAACTGAGAAACTCTAAATTGAAGCTTTTCAAAAAAGGCTTTTGCGAAACTATTTTACATAATGCGGGAAACTATATATTTTTTTTCTCAAATGTATCCCCTCCGAAATTGAATTAAAGAATGCATCAGTCCGCTTATCAAGTTTTACCTTAACAAAAGTAATTCAAAATATCAATTTTATGCTCTGTTGTCGAAATCGTAATCGTACGATTCGATACGATTCAGCAAAGAATCGATACGAATCGAATGAGAAAATCGTGAATCAACGTGAATTGTTTGTGAATCGTACCGAATCGTAACAAATCGTACGATTCACTGAATCGTTCGCGATTCAGCCACACGCTCAAACTGCAACTTGTTTGCATATTCTGCTTTGTTGTTGCCCTCATTAATGGCGAAGTGTTCAAGATATTGTACCTGTGGATTGTTTGCTCTTATTGGAGTCCAACAAGCAACTGAATGGTGCGATCAATGCTTCCAATACTAACAACAGTCGCTCCATTGAGATCCATAACTTGGCGAGAAGAGGGTGAGGAAGGTGGATATGCTTGAAGGTGTTAGCATCCTTCGATCTGAGAAGGTGAAGGATGAATTGGTATTGGATGGAAATGACATTGAACTTGTTTCTCGGTCTTGTGCCTTAATTAACCAGAAATGCCATGTGAAGAACAAAGATATCCGAAAATTCCTCGACGGTATCTATGTCAGTGAAAAGGCTGGAAATGCCAAAGTGTTCACATGGGTTCTTCTACTAAAAGCACACAGAGCACTTGCTTGCATCCCATGGCTGTCAAGTGGTTTCTGCACAACCTTTGCTTCAATCAAGAAACGCATTGCCTATTCAGATATAAACGACGAAGAGCCAAAGTTCAGAGGGTGGTTGTATAAGTTCAACAAAGCCTTTCTAGCTATATCAGTTGTAGCTTTGGTTATAGAAATAGTTGCATATTTCAATCAATGGCACTTGAGTTTGGTTCATCCTTCAGAGATTCAGAACCTTGTGCAGTGGACTTCCATGGCTTGGCAGTCTTTCAGAGTTGATTATATTGCGCCTATGATCGCAATGCTTTCCAAGTTTTGCATTGTACTTTTAACGATTCAATCGCTCGACCGGCTCGTGTTGTGTCTTGGTGGTTTCTGGATCAAGTTCAAGAACTTGAAGCCAGAGATTGTTGGAGAACCATATGATCTTGAAGATGCTTCAAGTTTCCCAATGGTTCTTGTACAAATTCCCATGTGCAATGAAAAAGAGGAAATACAACAATGGCAGAGTAGCTCTTGAAATTTATGAATCTCTTTTAATCCAGCACTCTACTTCCAATTGCATTTGGTAGATAAAAATTTTACTTTACTGCATATGAAAATAATAACGTCACTCATATCAGCTTATTGTTGTGGCTATTAAGACTGTCGGTGAGTGACAATTTAATGTCTTTGACAGCAACAAGTTATTTTCTTTCGACGTCTGATGTAATGTTTTATGTGGGAATGAGTAGTAATTAGTCAGTAGGTATATCTCTTGGTTTGGACATAAAATTGCTTTGAAATTTAGTTTGCAAGATAGTGATTACTAAAAAAGTAACAAAAAACATATATTAATATTCATTCAAAAGAAGAATTTCAACTAAAAACTATTAATAGAAACATAATATATCAAACTAATATAGTTTTAAATTTGTGACCGAATCGGTACGATTCACGATTCAATACGATTCACGATTCAAAAAAATGACATTTCGATTTACAATACAGTTCACAATTCGATAACTATAATTTTATGTATATTAAAACATCCTAAGACAATAAAATGTCAGAAAAAAGTAATTAAATGTTAAAAAGTTTGCTATAACCAGATGAATCCATAGTACAATTATATCCAACAAGATAATAAACTCTACTAATATGGTGAGGGTTAGATCCGTACCCAGCCACCGCTTTGCAAATTAAAACTCACAAAATATCTTATAAAAGTAGTGCTAAGCATTTATAAATGAAAATCCATTTAATCATAGAGGAATTTCAAGATGATAAGATGCGAAAATAATGCATCAAGTCTGTACCCAGTCCTCTGTTTTGCAAAATAGAAACTCACAAAAATATTACTAAAATTGTATCTGGTCGTCCAACAGTAAGTTGGATCATCAACGTGGGCAAACTAATACCAGACATCTCAGTACATTGTTTTGAAACAACGACTATAACTTTGAATTTCAGTGCAAGAAGGGTTGGACCAATTCAATTTTACTTTATTGGCAAGTTAAAGTCATAGTTACCCAAATAACCCGCTTTCCAGGTACATGGGTTGCTGAATTTTTCCACATTCATATTAATGCCTTATTCCTATTTGGTCTCTTTGAATTTCACATTCGAAGTTGCAATCAAATCTATTCAGGACACCGTCCTACTAACTGTCTCTTACATTTCTTTCAAAATGGTGGGCTTCATCATAGGAAAAGATCTGCGATCTGTCCTGCTTGCCATAGTTGTTATTGCAATATTCACAAATTCCGTTTCTGCTCAGAATTGTGGTTGTCCACCAGACCAGTGCTGCAGTCAGTATGGCTATTGTGGCGTTGGCAATGACTACTGTGGCAAAGGGTGTAAAGGAGGCCCTTGTAATCCACCACCTCCTAGTGGTGTTCAAGTAGCTGATATCGTGACTGATGCATTCTTTAATTCAATTGCTGATCAAGCTGCTGCGAATTGTGGCGCCGGAAAGGGCTTCTATACTCGTGCTGCTTTTCTTGAGGCCCTCAAATATTATCCTGAATTTGGAACAGTTGGTTCAGTTGATGATTCTAAACGTGACATAGCTGCTTTCTTTGCTCATGTCACACATGAGACCGGATGTAAGTCTTCGAAAATCCCCTTTTCCATAATTTTCTTAAATTGTTGGTCTTTCGAAAGTATAAGGGCGGATGCAACTCATATCAAGTGAGGATGCAGCCCCCAAAGGTCCTAAAAGTTTTATAAAATTTCCATTTATTTTCATGTCAAAAAATTAATTAGCTTTAATTGAAAAAGAATTATATTTATATAGTTATAAAATTGTGTGTTATAAGCCGTACAAGTGTATCGATTCAAGCCCAACTATTAACCTGCAACTACAGTAAAGTCCAACTACTAACTTGTCAACACAATAAACTTAATTAATTGACCCAAAAGCCTTAAGCACGTATTAACAGTAGTAGTGAAACTTACAGACGAGATGAGGGAAAAACCACATTTCAGGACCACTAGGCCGTCTAGTAGTATGCTGTAATAACCCAAATCCAACTATTAGAATGTCAACACATTGATCTAATCAATAGTCTAAAATATTTAAGATAATATTAACGATAGTAGTAAACTCAAATCATTATAAACTATACTTATCTTTTACATGAGAACCTATGTGGGACATGTTGTGACAATTTATATTTCTAAAAGTTGAACGCTAGCATTTCCTAACTTTATAGACATGAGGCTCAAATATCTTGACGTACAAAACTCTCTCATGTACCTTTCTTTCTGGCTAAATCAAGATGAATGATACTTTACCGAAAAACATGGCATTACTATGCCACTAGGGCTTTGGTCCTGTAACTCGTTTTCTATGTAAGAAATTGCAAGTTCGAGCCTTATTGGTTATGTTGTATGGTTTTAAGCCTCCGCTGAATAATTAAAAAAAAACATGGCATTACTGTCAGTAAGTTCGAAATTGTGACTAGACTCTTTATCCTTGCAGTCTTTTGTTTCATAGAAGAGGTAAATGGCACTTCTAATGACTACTGCGACGAGAACAATAAGCAGTATCCATGTGTACCCGGTAAAGGTTACTACGGCCGAGGTCCCATACAGATATCGTGGAACTACAACTATGGGCCAGCAGGAGAAAGCATAGGCTTTGACGGACTAAATAATCCAGAAATTGTGGCCACGGATCGCGTTGTATCATTCAGGAGTGCCGTGTGGTCCTGGAAGAAGAAGTCCCATGATCTCATAATTTCAGGCCAAGGTTTTGGTCTTACTATTCGAGACATCAACGGTCCTGTTGAATGTGATGGTAAAATCCCCGAGAGTGTTAATGATCGTGTTAAACTCTACACGAACTATTGTAACCAATTTGGTGTTGCTCCCGGTGATAACCTCACGTGCTAGGACATTTAAGTATATTTCTATTTTTCATAATATGAATAAGGCTGGTGTTATCATGAACAAGTAAGTTTTCACCACGGACCATTTGGTCTAGTAGTATGTCTTTTACTTTAGATACAAAAGGTTTCGAGATCTTTGTTTGTAACATTTTATATGATATAAAATGTCTTAGGGCTCTCTCAAATAAAAAATAAATAAATAAGTAATTTTTCTTTTTCTTTTTGCGTCTTTTGCAATTGTCTACAGGTGCTTTGTACCTGTCCGTAAATGTTATAGAGAAACAAAGAGAAGAAAGAAATACTATAAACTGTCAAAATTTTCCGTTTAAATAATTTGCTTAATTTTTATTATAATTACTTGGTCTGGTGAAGATAATAAATAATTATAACAAATCCTTCTTTAGCACCTTAAGTTTTAAACGAGAAGACAATTTAGTATGATGAGATGTAATGAAAACAATAGATAAATATAATAAAAATTTCTTCTCTAAGAGTTTAAATTATTTTTTAAATAATGAGGTAATTTAATATTGTCACTGAGAGAATCCAACAAATCATCACACAAGATGAAAGTTTAGATTACCCCTTTTACGTTAAGTGAAAGAGGAATTTCTCATTCTCAATTCATCAATATATATGACCTTGAAAAACATTAAATACAAGAGGAAAAGATAAAAGTAAGAAAAGGAAAACTAAAAAGGGGAAGTTTATGACAATTTAATTTATAGTATGTTTTTGAATTCTGATGACAATTGAATTACCAACGAATTGAACGAGATATATTTTTTCATGAGCTAAAAAGTAGCAAGCAAGAAAAACTAAGATGATAAATGGGTAATTTTGTTTCACCACGAGAAAAAAGGGGAAGGGCAACAAATTTTTGGACGTCATGTCTGATTTGGTGGTAAAATTCAAATTCCGTCGCCATTCCTTCGTCAAATTAAAAAATATTAAATATTCATTTTTTCAGTGTCCGTAGTCATTCCGTTGCAAAGTTGAAAAATAATAAATATTTAAAATCTTTATGATATGGTTTATGTAATTTAGTTCTCTAGACAAAAGAAGAACAAGTTCGTATCTTCTTTCTAAGGATCTTGCTAGTACTATAATTATAAATAAAAGAAAAAAACAAACCTTATCACTTGCTTGGTGTGGACTAACTTGGTCTTACTTGTAAGAGAGGGAGTCTTACTGAGGGTGAACACTAGAATTCTTCAAGAAAAGTGTACAAGAGATATATAGCTCTCTTTATTCTTGTTTCTTGATGCATGTTGCATGTAAAATCAAGTTATGAAATTTTCATGTGCTAATGAGAAAATTATTTTTTCATCCTTTCTTCCACCACCTCATACAATACTTGTATGCTTGGCATCCTAAAATACATCATTCACTTTCACACTCATATATACAATATACCCATATCTACATTTATATACAACACACACACACACACATGCATACACACATACACCACGCTTACATATATACCTCACCTGATGGTGGGTTGGGTCATAAGATGGGAGTGCGACGGGGGTGGTTGTGGAAAGGGGGTGCAGAGAGTATGAGGATAGGGGTGTAGCCACAAGGGTAAGGGTTATAGGAGTTGGTGACAAGAAGGGGGTTGCAAACGGTGTAAAAGTGGTGGTACAACGATGGTGTTGGGGAAGGGAAAGCAAGAGGTATGCGGGCAGGGATAAGGGTGCAGCTGTGCATAGAGGGTAAGGATAAGGTCGGGTAGGGGTAGGGGTGGGGGCCAAGGGGTAGTTGGGTATAGGGTGAGAGGTGACTCGTAGAGGTAGGTGGTTCAGTAAAGGGGTGTGTTGGGTACAACATGGGGGTATAGGGTAGGTAGATAATGGGGTTAGGGGTAAATTAGCAAGTTAATGATTTTTTAGGGGTAGTTTAGTCATTTTATGCATTTTTAGGACTAAATTAATAAGTTTTCGAAAAAATTGGGGAATAATTTGAAAAATATGAAGACAATGAGGACCAATGGCGTAAACAACCCCTTAGGTTATCAAGCCATTTTTTCACACCACCCAGCTAATTGCTTAGATAATTCATCTCAATAGGGCTAAGGACTATTGCGATGGCCCTTCTAAGGACTATTGCCACACGGAAGAGATAGATGGCCCTTCTAAGGACTATTGCGATGAGAACAATACGGAGTATCCGTGTGTGCCCGGAAAAGGTTACTACGGCCGAGGTCCCCTACAGCTGTCGTGGAACTACAACTATGGACCAGCAGGAAAAGATATAGGTCCCCTACAGCTGTCGTGCAACGATTCGTGCCATCAATAGTGATGAATGTGGTGGTGGAAATAGTGGAACTGTCGAAGCTCGTGTTGCTAGCTCCTGGTTTTGATGGACTTAACCATCCCGAAACTGTACGTAGCCTCGGACCGTGTTGCGTCATTCAAGGCTGCCTTGTGGTTCTGGATGAAAAATTGCCATGATCTCATTACTTCAGGTCAAGGTTTTGGTGCAACGATTCGTGCCATCAATAGTGATGAATGTGGTGGTGGAAATAATGGAACTGTCGAAGCTCGTGTTGGGTACTACACAGACTATTGTAACCAACTTGGTGTTGCTAGCTCCTGGTGATAACCTCAGGTGCTAGGACATTTAAGTTTAGTTTTATTTTTCATTATATGAATAAGGCTGGTGTTATCATGAATATGTAAGTTTCCACCAAGAGCCATTTGTTCTAGTAGTACGTATATTGCTTTAGATGCAAGAGATCTGGAAATCTATTCTTGTGTAACATTCTATGTAAAATGCATTAGGGCTCTCTTAAATAATAAAAAAAGATAAGTAAATTTTCTATTTTTTTTGGTATTTTTCATTTGTCTACAGGTGCTTTATACCTGTACTTGTTATTGAGAAGCAAAGAGAAGAAAGAAATACAACAAACTGTCATAAATTTCAGTTTAAATAATTTGCTTAATTTTTATTATAATTATTTGGTCTGGAAAAGACAATAAATAATTATAATAATTCTTTCTTTATTGCCTAAAATTTTTAGATGATGTAATAATTTAGTATGATGGGACGTAATGAAGAAAATAGATAAATATAATAAAAAATCATTCTCTAAAAGTATAAAATAATTTTAAGATGATGAGGTAATTTAATATTGTCAGTAATGGAATCCAACAAACCATCACACATGATGAAAGCTAGATTACCCCTTCTACGTTAAGTGAACAATGAATTTCTCATTCTCCATTCATCAATATATATGAACTTGAAAAACATAAAATACAAGAGGAAAAGATAAAAATAAGAAAAGGAAAACAAAAAAGGGAAAGTTTAGGGCAATTTAATTACTGTGTGTTTTTGAATTCTAATGACAATTGAATTAGATTTAGGACAACTATAGTACCAACGAATTTAACGAGATATATTTTTTCATGAGCTGAAAAGTAGCACGCAAGAAAAATTACTAAGCTGATAAATATAATCTTGTTTCTTTTGGGGATAGAAATCATAATTTTCCTAATAACCAAATACCCTTAGAAGAAATAAAATACAAAAAACAACAGCCAAAAAGAAAAAGATAAACTCGGGCAAAACCATATCAGATTAATGTTTTCATCATTAGAAGCTAATAATGATTCTTGTTCTATTTAATTTTCGCTGTTTTCTGCTGAGGATTTAAAGAAGTAAATAAGTAATGGAATTAGTAGCTTAAAGGAAAAAAAAAAAAGTAAGGGTAGGTTGAAAGCGGACATCATTTTTAAAGTATTCGCAGCAGGAACATGAATTTGAACTCGTCATGAAGATGTTGATTCCCATTAGGAATGGACGCCTCCTAATTATCATATATATACAAATAATTTATTTTTAGTAAGAGTTAAATTAATTTTTTTAACTAAAAATACGTAATTCTTCCAAAAAAAAAGAAAAACAAATTGGATTGCAACCCCACTCACTTCTTACTACATCTGCCCGTGCTTCTGGATCATGGGCAGATATAGTAAGTAGAAGGGTAGCTGAGATTGCAGCTCCAACTAAACTTCACTAGAAAATTTAAACATTATATATATGTGTTTTTAGTTCAAAAAATAAATTAACCCCACTAAAAGAAAAAAAATATTATTTGTATGATTGTTATATTGCATGTTTAGCTACCATTAGAGAAAAGTTCTGAATCCAACCCTACTCCAAATAATATATGTTAATCTGATGTAAGGACGCAAGATATTCCTTCCCTATACGTCACATGGACAATCTATATATGCTAGTGGCTGCAAAAAGCTAGTAATGGGAGCATTATATTAAAGCAGACATGAGATCCTGCAGTAAGCTAATTGTAACAAATAAGATCTTCAATCACATAAGATGCACGACATCTTCCCAGAAAATGTTTCATGGAGTTGGTTTTCCTACCCCATTGCAATTAACCTTCAATAGTAAAGTATTGCCCTTTCCTTTCACCAATAGTCATTTTTTAATTTTTTAATTTTTTTGCTGACATGAGAACTTGTTGGACTAACCTTCGGTTAGATCCGATGAAACCAGACCACCTATTGGTAAACCTTTATATGTAGCGATGTGTTCCAACATATGCACCGGATCACTTTTGTCAATCATCTCCAATTTATAAATTATAAATAAAGCTCTCGTCTGCCCGACCCAAAAGCACATAAAGAAACATAGCTATAAGAAACTGCTGTGCCGTCCTGGTTGAAGAGGTCTCATGATCTCTTAATTTCAGGCCAAGGTTTTGGTCTTACTATTCGTGACATCAACGACCCTGTTGAATGTAATTGTGAAATCCCTGATAGTGTTAATGATCGCGTTAAACTCTACACGAATTATTGTAAGTTGTAACCAATTTGGTGTTGCTCCCGGTGATAACCTAACATGTTAGTACAATCGGCCAATGGTGGTGAACTATACACATCGTTTTATCATAACTCTATCATCAGTTTATCATTATTGGATCTTTCTCGTAACGGTATAATACTATGAGAGCATCCAACCACCATTTCAGTGTAGTTTTATTTGTCATTAGGAATAAGATGGTTCTCTTCTCTTCTATTTGCTCTTTTTCTTTTATCTGCCTGTGCTTTCTATCTGTGTTATTTAGAACCAAACAGAAGAATGCAAGAACACAAAATATGTCATCAATTGCCGTTTAAGGAATTTGTTCATTTTTTATTGCCAGTGGGTAATTATCCTCTGAATTAATTAAATCATGCTAATCATATATGCAAGAACGTAAAATATGTCTCAAGTCATCAACATGACCTTGAACAACTTGAAATAATTTATGAGGAGGATAGGCTTTAATAGGTAAAGGAATGGAATTAGATGTATCAGTTGTAATGTTACTCGTTGTATGCGAGAGGCTGCGAGCTCAAGTTTTGTTGGTTACATTGTATGGTCTTAGGCCTATCCTGAATCAAAAATATATATATATACCAAACGACCCTAAGTTTAAGGGGTTCTATGTGCAACCAAACCTTTAAAATTATAGTATATAGTACTATATCCGGGCCTCCTGAAGCATCCGAATAATTCAATATATGGAAGTCACCTCACAAAACCTGCAAGCAAAGTAAGCTCGAGCAAGTCTATGCAAATGGAAGAGATGATTTGAATTCAATACCAATTCTTTCAAAGTTCAATATTTGATTGACTGATCATCATGTGTCTGTTGGTGGTGATTGTTGATATTGTTAACTATTTGTTTGAAAGAAGAATTCCCCTGTTTTCGTGCTCAGAAGCTTATATAGTTGTCTTATAATATTGCATGATTAATCAAAATGAGAGAATTGTATTCTTTAACAATTCTCTTTACGTGTGACCCAAATTGAAGAAACAACTTTCAATATGAGATCTAACACGAATGAATAGAGTTAACGAGAAGAGTGCATAAGAAATTTGACATATAGAAGAATAAAATCAGCAACAAGAAATGGATGACAAGTGGATGGGCAAGACTAAAATAAGGTTCAACTCTTATACTATGTTAAGATATATAAGGTTCAATTATTTCCTAAAATGAAGTGGTACTATATGGAGTAGCACATGATGTGGTAGTATTAGAATTTGTTACTTATCGGTGTAAAATAATAGTATTCTTTTTTTTTTTTTTATCGACTAAATAAACAAGTAACTATATTCAATCGAAAACAACTATACAGAGATAGTCACAAGATTACCTTATACAAAACCAAGGTGCTAGATCCTACACAATGTACTGTCTAAGAATTCACAAAAGAGCAAAATCATCAAGCTTCCATGGAAAACAAATTTCTCGATCCGAGAAATTTCTTTCCTACTTTGAGCTTGCATCTAAAATCTTCTTTAATTCTTTGCAAAAATCTGGTCTTCGGTTGAAGCACAATCATCATGAATTGAGGAGCAAAATAACATTTTTATCACCACTGCTTGCAATATGTCGACGTTTTTCTGCAGAAGTCAGTAAGCCAAGGTAAGATGTATTGCCATCTGCAGAGCCTTGTAAGTAGCCCAGTCATTCTCAGCCCTTCTTGCCAAAGTCTTTTTTTGCTAAAAGCAATTATCTATCAAATCTCAAAAAGCTGTACACATAATCACAAAGGTACTGAAACTCGATCTCTAAGGCAGCCTTCTGGAGTAGAGTCAGGGACGGGGTCGGGATTTTTTTTCAGTAAGAGTTAAAATCATACAATTAAATACTTAAATATAGACAATTTTTTTTAGGGTTAAATTAATTTTTTAACCTAAAAATATAAATATTTTCTGACAAAATTTGAGTTGAATGGGGGCTACAGCCCTCACAATCTTAAGAGCGACTCTGCCACTGAGTAGAGTTGCCTGTTGGATAACATATCTCTTGGTGGGATGAAAATTGTATTCTTTTAACACTGAACTCATTGCTACTAATTAATCTACTTCAATACTCCATCTATCCCACAAAGATAGGCTACTCTTATTTTCACACAAATTAAGTTTCTATAGTCAAAGCAATAAATTTTGCTTAGTCTTTTCTTAATATACCCCTTCATTAATATTAACTACTCCAACCAAAATTGCTCAATGTTGTCATTGTTGATAAAGATGTAAAATTTATTCATGACACTATCGTGATTCACGATATCATAAAATCTCTAAGATTCATATATGAATTTAGAACATCAAATCTAAAAGATGAAAAGCATACTTGTTAGCGCCATGAAATCTAATGAATCATTGTGCAATACAATGTACTAGGTCTTCCTCCATATCCCTTTACTTTCTGGTAGCTTTCAATGGGACTAGCTTAGAATAACACTACATACGTGTAAGATCATTTTATAGTGCAAGGGCTAGATAGAAGCCCTAACACAAATAGGAGTTCTATTGGTCTCTCCCATCATGGGTTTCTGTAAAACAAACATCCTACACTTAACTACCCAACTAGACTTTTTATAACCAAGATGCTGAGCCCAATAACCGTATGATCACGTATGGGCTTACCACTCAAGGACTATCCATCAACCCGTTTTATAAAAACTAAAATAATTAATTAATGTAAGCCCACACTTTATAAATTTTTTCCAATATTCTCCCACCTAGGCTACATTAATTAATCGATTGAATTTAAATAAAATAGTTTTATTTGTTCAAAACGACTCTCGGGCTGATAACAACAAAAAATAGTTGACGTGGCCACGATTTCAAAAATAATAGTCCTGAGAAAACATCTTGAACCAATCTGGTCCAATTTAATCTTTAATATTGAACTATGGCGATCAATATGCCCTTTATCATTGACACATGACCTATCCACAATCACAAATATTATCAATCAAATCAACATGTATCATAGTCTAGTAGTGCAGTAAGGAATAGCCAACTATGTGATAAAAAACAACGGTTATTTCCTTATCGGTCCTCCACAATTTTGCTCAAACTACCTAACTAAAAACTCATAGCTAAACAAGCAAAATTTTCCGACTCCATTGAGTCAACATGCCTCCAATTTTCACTTCAACTGTATGCTTAATAAATAAGCAGTGAAATTGTATGGCCCTTTACAATTCTAATTTCACTTTCATTTACGCCTAGCGTGTAAAATTACATGACTCTAACGAGCTCATGTTTTCCATTCCACATAACCTTTATGCCTAGCAAGTGAAATCCCTTTGACTACAACCAGCCAATATACCTCCAATCACAATTTCTCGAGATCTCAAACAATAAATAACATTGGAGATATTTCAAAACAACAAGTAACAATGATAATCATCAAATAGTACGACTTATTAATCAACCGATATAAAATATAATAACAAAATAAAGCAGAGTCATTATTCTAATATCATATTATAATAGACTCCTACTAATTCAAGGGATCAAATGACTTTATGATACCCATATCTCAGTATGTTGTTTAACATTATGGGTCTTAAACCTTTGGTTAAAGGATCAACAATCACTAAGTTTGTCTTATATTCTTAATGACAATGTCACTACAAGAAAATAGAGCACGGGCGACATAATTGGGCGACGGATTTTTTTCATAGTAAATTGGCTACTGCCAGGCTACGAATTTGTTACGAAAAAAAAAAATTCGTAGCCCAGCAGTAGCTTACTTAGCCCCCGTTGAAATGGCGACAAAACTTTGCTACGGATTAGCTACGGACAATAATTTTAATTAATAAAAAAAAATAAAAAATAATATTCCGTAGCCTAGCCGTGGCAAATTTGCTACGGATTAGCTACGGATTATTTAATTAATTCGACAAAAAAATTCATAAACAAAGTCCGTAGCCATGCAGTGGCCAAATAGCCACGGATTGGCTACGGATAATAATTTTAATTAATAAAAAATAATAATAATAATATTCCGTAGCCTAACCGTGGCAAATTTACTACGGACTAGCTACGGATTATTTAATTAATTCGGCAAAAAAGTTCATAAAAAATTATGTAGCCATGCAATGGCCAATAGCCACAGATTGATTACGGACTATATATTATTCGAAAAATATTTAAAAAATAAATACGGATATTTTAATTAATAGGAAAAAATAAAATAACAAAGTCCGTAGCCCATCTGTAGTCCCTAGCTACGGATGGGCTACGAAATTCGACTCTTCTGTAACCCAGCAGTAGCCAATTGACTACTGCTAAGCTACAGACTTTAATACAAAATTGAGATTTATCGCTTTTAATTTGAATTATGGAATTTTGATTGCACTACAACGTAGTAAACTTCACTTGAGTTGCAAATTTTTGAAATAAAAATAAAATTGGTCCATATTTCATTAACGTGCGTACTTTCATATAGAAAACAATTGTCGTTTAAATCGAACTTATTATGTTTTCACTTAACATTGCGCTAATGTTAATAAACGTTCAATCTAGGAGTCGGAAAACTCTCACATTGTGTCTAAATTTCATAAACAAGAAAAATATGAAGATATTAACAAGTTTTAATACGATGTTCGTACTTATTAACAAGTTAGAATACGTATTATTAGTTTTTCGTAGCCCAGCAGTAGCCAATTGCCTACTACTAGGCTACGAACTTCAACAAAAAATCGAGGTTCGTCGTTTTCAATTTAAATTATGGAATTTTGACAGCACCTGTAACGTAACAAACTTCATTTGAGTTATAAATTTTTCAAATAAAAATAAACTTGGTCCGTATTTCATTAACGTGCGTACTTTTATAGAAAAATCCCATAGGAAATCAATTGTCGTTTAAATCAAACTTATTATGTTTTCACTTAACATTGCGTTAATGTTAATAAACGTTCAATCTAGGAGTTGAAGAACTCTCACATTGTGTCTAAACTTCATAAACAAGAAAAATATGAAGATATTAACACGTTTTAATACGATGTTCGTACCTATTAACAAGTTAGAATACATATTATTAGTTGTCCGTAGCCCAGCAGTAGCCAATTGGCTACTGCTAGGCTATGGACTTCAACAAAAAATCGAGGTTCGTCATTTTTAATTTGAATTATAGAATTTTGATTATACGTACAACGTAGTAAACTTTATTTGAGTTACAAATTTTTCAAATAAAAATAATTTTGGTATGTATTTCATTAACGTGCGTAATTTTTATAGAAAAATCTCATAGGAAATCAATTGTCGTTTAAATTGAACTTATTATATTTTCACTTAACATTACGTTAATGTTAATAAATGTTCAATCTAGGAGTCGAAAAACTCTCACATTGTGTCTAAACTTTATAAACAAGAAAAATATGAAGATACTAACTCGTTTTAATACGTTGTTTGTACCTATTAACAAGTTAGAATACGTATTATTAGTTGTCCGTAGCCCAGCAGTAGCCAATTGGCTACTGCTAGGCTACGGACTTTAACAAAAAATCGAGGTTCATCGTTTTTAATTTGAATTATGGAATTTTGATTGCACCTACAACGTAGTAAACTTCATTTGAGTTGTAAATTTTTCAAATAAAAATAAACTTGGTCTGTATTTCATTAACGTGCGTACTTTTATAGAAAAATCTCATAGGAAATCAATTGTCGTTTAAATCGAACTTATTATGTTTTCACTTAACATTACGTTAATGTTAATAAACGTTCAATCTAGGAGTCGAAAAACTCTCACATTATGTCTAAACTTCATAAACAAGAAAAATATGAAGATATTAACACTTTTTAATACGATGTTCGTACCTATTAACAAGTTAGAATACGTATTATTAGTTGTCCGTAGCCCAACAGTAGCCAATTGGCTACTGCTAGGCTACAGAATTCAACTTTTCCGTAGCCCAGCAGTAGCCAATTGGCTATTGCTGGGCTACGAACTTCAACAAAAAATTGAGGTTCGTCGTTTTTAATTTGAATTATAGAATTTTGATTGCACCTACAACGTAGCAAACTTCATTTGAGTTGCAAAGTTTTCAAATAAAAATAAACTTGGTCCGTATTTCATTAACGTGCGTACTTTTATAGAAAAATCTCATAGGAAATCAATTATCGTTTAAATCAAACTTATTATGTTTTCACTTAACATTGCGTTAATGTTAATAAACGTTCAATCTAGGAGTTGAAAAACTCTCATATTGTGTCTAAACTTCATAAACAAGAAAAATATGAAGATATTAACACGTTTTAATACGATGTTCGTACCTATTAACAAGTTAGAATACGTATTATTAGTTGTCTGTAGCCCAGCAGTAGCCAATTGGCTACTGCTAGGCTACGGACCTCAACAAAAAAATCAAGGTTTATCGTTTTTAATTTGAATTATGAAATTTTGATTGCACTTACAATGTAGTAAACTTCATTTGAGTTGAAAATTTTTCAAATAAAAATAAACTTGGTTCATATTTCATTAACGTGCATACTTTTATAGAAAAATCTTATAGGAAATCAATTGTCGTTTAAATCGAATTTATTATGTTTTCACTTAACATTGCGTTAATGTTAATAAAAGTTCAATCTAGGAGTCGAAAAACTCTCACATTGTGTCTAAACTTCATAAACAAGGAAAATATGAAAATATTAACACGTTTTAATACGTTGTTTGTACCTATTAACAAGTTAGAATACATATTATTAGTTGTCTATAGCCCAGCAGTAGCCAATTGGCTACTGCTAGGCTATGGAATTCATATTTTTCGTAGCCCAGCAGTAGCCAGTTGGCTACTGTTGGGCTACGGACGTGACGAATTCCGTAGCCCATCCGTAGCCAAGTCATTAAACAAAAAAAAAACTAAGGATGTATAAAAGATATATACCATAATTTGTCAAGCATAGATGTCTATAATAACTAACATAAGAACCATAAGTCGGTACAAGCATACATAAATGATAAATCACATATCTAGTTTCAAATGCAATTTTAATTATAAAATACTAACAGCAAGCTGCCCAAAATAAAACTATTGTCTCGGTCCACAACCACGACTGTAACACCCCGATCCCTCTCGAGACCGGAAGTTCTATCTATCAATCTAATCACAACCCAATTCCAAACCTGGGCATAAAATTTTAGGGAAAGACGGACGGAGTCTTCCCTGTTTCTAGGCAAAATATAAAACCTGTAATAGCATATAAGTGGACCAGCACCGTGTCCAACCATACAAACACCTCAAGGCCATCCTAGCCTTGTTTCTCAACAATTAAACACAACAAGTATACATACATTTCCAAGTACCCAGACTATTCTAACTCTTTCTTTAAACAATACAAACATGCATTTCCAATTTACAAGCTAACTTATCTCTTCTCATCTTTGACAAGTACATTCATGCTTGGCAATTAAACTAAACTAACTTAATGCATAAAATGGACTATCATACCATTCTAACTCTTTTCCTTTGGACATTACAAACATGCATTGAAGTTAAACTATACTATCCGAATACATAAACTAGCTTATCATACCACTTCATTAATCTAGTAAAACTTATATTACATTCCTTTTAACATTAAATACATACAACACATGAAACATACATCTTTCCATCTTTGACAACTCAAGCCACATAGCACGCAAGGCAACTCTTCAAGCATGATCTATCACATAACCACGAACCTTCCATCTAACATGATATTTCCTGAAATGTGGTGGTGAGGAGTGAGTATACACAACACGTATACTCAGTGAGGGCGAGACAGATATAGAGGTGAAAAGAAAGAAAGTCGTGCAATGCAAATAAGGCAGTTAAGTAATATAGCTGACAAGCATGCAATCATTATAAACAATCAATACAATAAACAATCAATGAAAGCATTAACACAACCATTCAAAGCTATACCACACTCTGAAGGCTATGGTTCACTCATACGAGCAATGTACCATGCGATTCGATTCCACGAGCAACTCTCAATCACGAATTCGATGACGACGCGCTGGCCCAACCACCTTATAACTTCCGTTAGAGTACTCCAGACATACTCTGTCAATTCTACGACCCAAAACTCCCTAGGCGGCAACCCAAGCGAGAAAGGGAATAAGACACAGAGCTAGGGCAACCAACCCTGGCAACCCAAGGCTACCCAGAGAGGCCCATCACTCACGCACCTGACACTAATGCAATGCAATACAATACGAGATACAAGCAACGAGCAATAACACGAAAGTACAGTTTAATATCAATTTTCAATATATCCAGCACTTAAAATCAATAGTAGCAATTAATTGACATTTCAAGCAAGATTATCATTATTAACAACAAGAACATGGATTAAACAAGTAATAGCAGTTCAAACACGTAAAATGACAAATAATATTATTTAATCTCTAACTTTCAAAGACAATTACGAGCAAACGAGCTACAGGATTAGGAAACCGATTTCACTACATTCACTTAGGCACTACAAGGCACGTTCCTATGTCACTAAACTTCACTTTCTCACCTGAGACCCGAAAGTCTACCTACTGCGTTTGAACTACAACTATACTAACCGATTGCTCAATCAACGCCACAACAGCGCCAAAAGTGCTTCCATGCCCTCAATAGCAAAACCCCCAACTCAATTCGAGCACGGTCAACTTTTGGTCAAACGGCCCCTTTTCGTTTCTTTGTCTAATTTCCAATTTTAAGAAAGGCCAATCAGTATTTATTACACATTCTATCTTTCTATCACTAATGACACTTATCCAAATCAAGAAAACGCAATTCGGATTAAAATCCGAAATTCTAGGGTTTTACTATTTATAATCACTATTCATTGTTCTTCCCCAATTTCAAATACGCAATTTCAGCTGTAAAAATCTCTAAATAACTATCAAACAATGCTCTACGATCATTATAGAACCTAATTCAAGCAACAAAAAATATTTAAACGCAATATATAACAAATCTAAGAAATTGATACAATATTCAAATTTCATTTAAAATGCACAAAAGCATGAAAACCCTCACAGTGATTGAAGACCAAGACCCGAGCCACGACCCCCGAGCAATTCCACGCATAATTTTGGCTTAAAAATGGAAAATCATTTTTTTTTCTTTTCTCCTTAACCTTCGGCCAAGGGAGGACTTAAGGGCCATTTTTGGTTTTGTTTTTTTTTTGTCAATTTTGCTTAATTTTGGCTATTTAAAAGATGACAAAGCCTCAAGGGCAAAATGGTCATTTTGCAAAGTCAAAATTCAAGTTAAATTGGTCAACTTAACTTATTTTGATGCCATTTAATCTAATTCAAGTTAAAACAATGCAATTTTAATGAAAACCAACTAAAACTAGCTAAATTAAACTAAAAACATTATTCACGAAATTCAGAAAATATTTCTCTAACTCTCATTTTCGAAATGCTACGATCGAACGGTCAATAAACGATCGCTAATCAAATGATGAGCAATAATTTAAAATTATAATTTTTGAAAAGTAGAATAGTAGAATAGTTTAAAATTCACTCCGGCTTGGAGTTACTTTTCTCATTTAATTGAAAACCGAGTAATTTTAATGCAAAACAATTAAAACCGATTATTAAAATAATCAAAACAATCAAAATAATCAATATTCATTTAAAAATAATTAATTTAACTATTCCTAGAATATTTCCAAGAATTATGAATTTAATGTTAAGATACAAATAAACAAGTTAATATAAACACATAATCAAATGCAATTTAAACACTAACATTTAATATGACATTTAATTAAATACAAGAAAGTAAATTCAATTGTTATAATTAATAGAAATAGGTAATAATCTTTTAATTAATCAATATAAAAATTATTAAATGCTTCCAAAAGAAATATCAAAATAGTGCAAAATGGTTGATTTAACTAATTAAGCATTTAATTAAATGCAGTCAAATGCCATTAAATGCATGCCGGGTTCGGGTTATCACAACGACGTCCACGTTGACCTTCACGACACCGATTGTCGGTAAACCCAGGGTCTTGTCCAACTCCCTCACCACGAAAGTCATCAGCTATGAGTAGAAGCCGGCCTTGTATATCTTAAATTGAGTTTCGAAATATTGTCGATCTTCTGCTTTACGTTCTTCTAGACTCTGAAATTGAGTTTCAAAGTATTGACGATCTTCCGCTCTATGTTTTTCCAAAGTCTGAAACTGAGCTTCAAAATATTGACGATTTGCCGCTCTACGCTCTTCCACTGTTTGAAGTTGAGTTTGCAAATGGTTGAGAGTTCTATCATTGTTGCGCATAGAAATAGAGATATCACTTAGTTTTTCCAAAATTAGATCAAATGACGAACTAGAAGCACGACTAGAACTAGCACATCTCCTCCTTTCTTGCTTATCTATTTGTGACACTCTCTCTGCATGAATATACTCCTCCAGAATATCGGTTTCCATAGGTGTTTCACGATATAAGTTTTCTTCCATCTCAACATCACCAATATAACTCGAATTCTGAACAAAGGTTCTGTTCTTGGTAGTATTAGTTCTAATGAATGATTTGGTTTCCTCTGGTAGTCTATTAAATTCTTCTTGATTTATATAACGATCTTGATACCAATAAGCTCGTTGCCTATTCAGAGATAGCATATTAAGATACCAAGAAGGGTTGAATTTCTTACTTTCAACCCCATCAAATGAAACCCCAAAGTACTCAAAAATTCGCGTAAGGGCTACTCCATATGGCAAGGATTTGTTGTTCTTAGCCGCATAAATCTTGTGACGAACAATCATATACAGTAAGTTCACTTGTCTACCACTAACCAACAAATATACAATATAAGCATCTCCTTGAAGTGTCATTTCATCATTAATATTTCTATGTACAAGACAAGAGCCTACAAAGTTTACCCAAATTTTCTTTAGTATGGGCAACTCTCTCTTATCTGGTGCATTTCCTCTATAAGCAGTTCTATCATACCTTTCCGCCCAGAAAAATCTCAAACAATTATATTTGTCTTCGGGCTCCATTCTACTTTCTGGCCAACCAGTGGTGTCATAAGCTTTTACCCTTTCGTTTATCATATTAAAGATTGTAGTTATAATATCCGGGGTTAACTCAATATCAACACCTCTAACTCTAGTTTTTACAACAACAATTTCATCACTTTCCATATTAGCATAAAATTCACGGATTAAAAGCGGATAAACAAGACAATGAATATGTAGGAAGTCATACCAACTTTGTTGTTACACGAAATCAGAAATTCTAGTACCTTGTATGTCCTCGTCTATCAAACACTTTTCATACGATATCGGCTTGGCAACCTAGTTGTTTGCACGTGTAGGAGGAGGATCCCTATCCGGACTTGGAAGCCTTGTAGAGGCTCTTGTATTGGTTTTTCTTAGGAAGATTTTTTCCCCCACTTTTTCTTGTATCCACCGTGATAAAATATAGAGATTTTGAGCTTTTGGGAAGTGAGTAACGTGACTATGGAACAAAACTTGAGATTTAATGGCTAAATTTTGAGTTTAAGACAACTTTACCTATATTTTGGCTTAGAGCTTGAAAAAATTGGGGTTTGGAAAAACTCTTTGTAGATTTGTAGATTTGGAGGTTTTGCCAAGTGGGTAATGTGATTATGGAAGAAATTTTGAGGTTTAATGGCTAGATTTTGAGAATTTGAGATTGATTTTTTGAGTTTTTCTTGCAATGGGGTTGAAGAAATTAGTGTTTTGAAAAACTATTTGGAGATTTTAATGTTTTGTGGAATGGGTAATGTGATTGTGGAATAAATTTTGAGATTTAATGGTTAGTTTTTAATGATTTTAGAGAGATTTTGAGAGAGTTTTAGAAAAAAAAAGGTGAAGAGATGTGAAGTTGGGGAAGAAGATGGGATTTGGGGGTGGGTTTGCTGATTTTTATCAGCACAAATAAAAAAAAAATTTGAAGCAGGTCACGGCCCGCCGGCGGGCCACCCGCCTCGGGGACGCGGGGCAAGGCTGCCCTGCTATCCCCGCAAGACGAGGTGCCGGTTGTCTGACGGGGACAACGAGACAGCCTTGCCCCACGTCCCCGAGGCAGGTGGCCCGGCGGCCGGCGGCCGTGATCTACTACTTGAAATTTTTTTAATTTTTTTTAAATTTTTTATTTGTGCTGAATGTTTAAAATATTTTCCCCAAAATTTTCCCCCAAATTCACTTCACTCTTTCTTTCTCTTACAAAAAACCTCTCTCTCTTAACTCCACCACCATCACTACCACCACCACCACCACCACTACCACTACTATCACCATCAATACCACTGCCATCACCATCAAGACCACCACCACCACCAACAAAGGCTCCATCAGCACCACAAGGTCCTCCATCACTACCATGTAGGGCACCATCACCATCAGCACCATCTAGGGCACCATCACCACCACCACCACCATCATCATTAACACAACTACCATCACCATCAAGAGCACCACTAACGGTACTACCTGTAACGCCCAGATCGAACATATAGATTTTTAATTAGAATAGCATATTTATTTATTTAAATTGCATACTCTTGGAAAATATGCCATGAAAATTTTCATATTCATTCAATTCTACTTATTTGATTTGTTTAGAATGATCATTTTATTCATTTATTGATTAGACTTTATTTTATTTATGTTTTAATTAATTGATTCTAATCTCTTCTTGGTATGAAATCCTGATTCGGAAAATGAATGCTTTGCTTATTATTATTATTTACAATTATTAATTTATATAATGGAATTACAAGAAATGATTATTTTATTATTATCATCATGAATATTATTTTAATTGAATTTAACTGATTAATGCGAAACGATTAACTATTATTTCATTGTTGTAATTATTTAAATTTTGTTTAAATGATTTGGCCGTGACATTAATTTTATTATTCTATTTATTTAAACTTATTTTATATAGCTTTAAATTAATTTGCTTTACTATTGAGAGTGAAGCCCGAACCCGGAAATGAGTAATATATCTTTTATTTCCATTAACATTTATTTAAATGGTAATTAAACAATTTACAAAAAATAATTAATTATTGTTTTCATTATTTGTATTTAGTTAATTGAATTTTATTATGTTTATGATTTGCCGGGATGATTTTCTTACTAATTTATTTATTTAAGTTATTTTACAAGTCTTAATTTAATTTGTCTTATAGTTCGATCGAGAGGCCGGGCCAGAACTGAACAAGTAATTAGTAGATAAGGCACGATAGGTATATCTATTTAGTTATTTATTTTTAGCTAGTTGACGTTTTTTTTTTTTATAGACCACAAGTTATATATATATAAAGAGAAGAAAAGAAATACAATTAAGTATAGCCAACGAAAAGAGCAGGAAACAGATTAGAAGCGGGAATCTGAACATGTGAGGGATTCGTGTATTTTTAGCATTCATTTCGTGCATATATGTTGCTATTCTGAAAATTATAATTTTATATACAATTCCTAAACTCAATATTGCAAGAATGTGTGAATTATAGCTTGATATGTGTTTCGGATGTGATCTTTTGAATGGGTAACATCTTTATTGAAAAGTGAAGATGTTGTTTGGTTGAAGGGTAGGACTGCATGTTAAGTGTTTGATATTAAGGCTCAAAGAAGATGTTTGTGTATAAACCAACCTAAGGTGCTAAGTTGTTAAAGTTTAAGCAAGCAAGTTGGTGTTTTATTTTGTGCAAAAGTGTGTGCATGTGTGGTTTGATCTGCCAGCGCCGGCAGTGAATCTGCCAGCGCTGGAGCTGTTGAACGTCGGCAACTGCTGCCAAGCAACTAGCTGCCGGCACTGTCCTTTCCTTTGGCCTTGTGTGAACTGTGCGCTAAGCTATGTTTATGTTAAGCAGTGCTTTGTATGATTCAAATGTTGTGTTAAATGGTTTGCAGATTACTTAGGTTAGATTATTATTATGAATCAAATAGTTGTAATGTAGTCAGTAGGAGTTGGAAGGTTCTTGGCTTAAGGGGAAATATGTTATCTTGATATTAGTTATTAATCCAAGATATGTTTTGAGATATGAAAGTTTAGACTTTTTCTCATTTAATGAAGTTAGCTGAAATATGATTAATGAGTTAAGCCCTTTTATGAATTAACAATGTGAGAGTTTCATTAAATGTTCAGCTTAGTTATTTCGTTATCATTGGATGTTAAGTATTAGTCCAGGATATGTTTAAGATGTGAGGGTTTAGATTCATTCATGTTTCAAGTAGATAGTTGAGATAGGGATAATTAGTTAAACCTACTTATGTGTCAGAAACGTTAAACTTTCTCAAGTGCTTAGCTTAACTATTTTGTCTAGTAAGTGATTAATTGGAGTTAAGGAAGAGTTTGACCTTTGCACATGACAGTGACCTTAGGATCAAGTGTAGAATTTGGATTAAGGTTACCATGACATGAATTGTGAAGTAAGGTACCAAACGTGTTACTAATCCCTATCTTCTTAAAGTAAAATATGTTATATGAGATGATTCCAACTTTATAAAAGTGTAACATATTAATAAACGTATTATGTGTTAAAAGGTATTATATGTTATCCATGTGCTTAAAAGGGTTAAATTCTAAAATTAAGTCTATGCCTAGCCATTCAAGAATAAGCTAAGTTATGAGAACACGTAGCATACCGGGACATATCTTCCAACTTTATAATAAAGTATATTAAGATAGTGAAACTTTGAAAGGATAATAGCTAATGTAAAGATAATGATTATTACATGCTAATTGTACTATAAAGAGTAGTCTAAGGTAGTGGTTTAGCTTGAGTGTAATTATCATGTAATTATAGCCGGTGACTATTGAATAGTTAAGTTAAAATGTTATTAGTTGCTGAACACTTGCTTCTTTATCCTTTCATGTGATAAAGCTTAAATTAACAACATTTGTTCATGTGTATAAATAAAAAGGGACTTAGTGAACCTTAGTTTAAAAGACATGGTTACTTTAATCCTACAGACAGTTAGTTGCCATTTAGCTCATAGTTGCCTTTTTACTGTTGACTTGATTCATACATTTCACGTAAGCTGTTGTTGCTCATTAATACTTAATTGTTTACATGAACAGTTGAGTTACGTGTTTAGTTGAAGTTCAATGGCTAACTGATTCTATTGTTATATGTTTGAGGACAACCTACTTTGTTGTCCTCATTTCTATGCCTATTGAAATAAATGTTTTATGTGCTATCTTGAGTGGTTTGCTTAGGGTTGCGCAACCTTATCGAGGGGCGGATGTGATGGGCCTCTTTGGGTGGCAGAGGGCTTGCCAGAGTTGGTTGCTCTAGCTCCGTGCCTTAGTCCCTCACTCGCCTAGTCCGGAGATTGCTAGGGGGTATTGGGTCGTAGGATTTCAAGGTACATCCGGAGTACACCCATTAGAGTGTTTGGGGGTTTATGCCGGCACATTGAAGATGTTCGTGGTTCGTGGTCAAAGACTGGGAAGTTGGAGTGATAAGGGCTAATGAAACTGTATCCTTTTTAACTATGTGTTATTAAATTGTTAATTGTATGTCTATTCCATATTGTTATTTAACTTTCCAAGTGACTTTCTCAATATGCATTGCTTGTTGGTTATTCCCCTAGCGGCTTCAAGTTGTTTTATACCTTTATGTCTACTAATTGCATTGCACGAAAGATACGTGGTTTCAAACTCCTTCACTGAGTATACTTATATGGTATACTCATTCCTCTTTTAACCATTTCAGGCGAGTCAGGTTCAGTTCCTCCAGAGGCGGAGGAAGAGGCTCGGGAGTCTCTTTGAGTACTTGTGCTGTGTTAGACGGAAGTTCTTGTAAATATAGAAGTTAACATGTTTTCTTTTGAGGCCTGCGTGCCTTGTATATATATATCTTATGATTGTAAATGTAACTAAGTTAAAGTTCACCTAGGCTAGCGGTCTGTATTATATTTTGGATGGTGTTATGACTGTTAGTTATCTAACCTGGAACTCAATTAACTATTTTGCTAAGACTAGATAACTAGCGTTATCTTTTGGAATATAAATGGCCTATGTTTACTTGTGGAAATTTTGTGTGCCGATTCCTCTGAACTATAGGTGTTGGAATGTCCTAAAAATAGGGAAAACTCTGCCCGTTTTCCTCGTTTTTCGTGACCTCGGGTTTTGGGTTGGGACTCCGGTCTCGTGAGGGGTCGGGGTGTTACATTACCACCACCTCCAACAAAGGCTCAATCACCACCACAAGGTCCTCCATCACCCCCATGTAGGCCACCATTACCATCACCACCATCTAGGGCACCATCACCACCTCCAACTCTACCACCATCACCACCAAAGACACTACCACCATCTCTCTCTCTATTTTCTATTAGTAAGTATTTTATTGTATACATTTTTCCTTTATTTTTTTGTCTAGTATAGACATATTTATATATGTGTATAATATGTATTTGGGTAATTTTGCTTGTTTTTCATTTGTTCAATTTATTATTTTTGTATTTAATGTTATGTTTAATTCTAATTTTTTTAAGTGAGGTTTTTACATAAATATTTGGTAGTGATAATTGTTGTGACTTCTTTGACATCAATTTTGTATTGTAGAAATATTTGTTTTCATTAATTAAAAATAGATTAACTAGTGGGTTATAAATCGTGTTTAAATAATGTCACCACCAAGCACATTACTTAACCGTATCTTGTACTATTAATTTATTTAATGGAATGAACATATATTATGATACAAAAGTTGAGAAAATGGAAACACTTCGACAACAGTGGATGAACAATCGATTAACATCTAAGGGAGTATTAAATCCTAAGTTCGTTCATGGAGTAGATGAAGAATTCATTCCTTTTGTGTGTAGTCAACGAAAGTACATGGATGTAGACAAAATTAGATGTCCTTGTGCGAAATATAAGAATTGTGACTTTAAGGACCCTCATACTTGTAGACATCATCTCTACTCATGGGGGTTCATGAGGCATTAGTATGTTTGGACTTCACACGGGGAGCATGATGACCTCAATCAGGATAACAACCATAATGTTGGTGATCATTATGGATATGATAAAGGAAATAGTTATAGGACAATGGTGTTTGATGCATTTGGCCCATCAAATGTACCACAAACTCCTTATCAACCAATTGAAGAAGAGCCTAATATGGAGTCAAAATATTTTTATGATCTATTAAAAAGTGCAGATGAGCCTTTGTGGAGTAGATGTGAGGTCACTCATCTGTCAGTGGTGTCTTTGTTATTGAATATCAAGTCAGAGGAGAATATGTTTGAACATTGTTTTAATCGAATTATTGAAGTTATTCGACGAATGTTTCCCAAGGATAACACTTTGCCTGAGAACTACTATAGGTTTAAGAGTGAAATGAGCCCTCTAGGTTTGAGTTGCATGAAGATTAACGCGTGTGTAAATGGATGTACGTTATATTACAAAGATAGAAATCAACTCAAATCTTGTCCAAGGGGTGGTCACCCACGGTTTAAACCTATAGAAGTTGGGAAAAAACGTGGTAGACCAATTGCCTTCAAACGATTGAGGTATTTTCCATTAACGCCTAGGTTGACCAGATTATACATGTCTCCCGCAACAGCTAAACATATGCAATGGCATTTTAGACACCAAGTTGAGAATGGAAAATTTTGTCATCCATCCGATGTTGAGGCATGGAAACACTTTGATAGAACGTATCCAAACTTTGCTTCTGAATCGAGAAATGTACGTCTTAGACTTTCTTCTGATGGTTTTAACCCATTCAACTCTTCTTCTCAACCTTATTCTTGTTGGCCTATGATAATCACACCGTACAATCTTCCACCATGAATGTGTATGAAGGATCCTGTAATGTTCTTGACCCTTCTTATTCCTGGGCCAAAGAGTCCGGCAAAGAGTATAGATATATACCTTAAGCCTCTGATTGAAAAGTTGATTAAATTGTGGGAAGTAGGGGTACCTTGTTATGATGTGTCGTCCAAGTCCAATTTCCAATTGAGGGCAGTTTTAATGTGGACAATTAATGATTTCCCAGCATATGGCATGTTATCTGGCTGGAGTACGCATGACAAATTGTCATGTCCATATTGTATGGGATATTCTCAGGCATTTCAATTGACTGCAGGGAGAGAGAATTTCTTCTTTGACTGCTATCAGCAGTTTTTACCAAGAAATCATCCCTTTCGACGAGACAAGAAAAACTTCCGAAAAAATCTGATGGAGAGATCAGACCTTCCGCAGAGATTGAGTGGTGAGGACATGTGGGAACAAGTTCGAGATCTTCCGACCATAAATGAATTGGGTAAAGATAAAATAGATGGTTTTGGAAGAAAGCATAACTGGACAAAAAAAAACATCTTTTGAGATTTGCCTTATTGGCGGTCACAGCTTGTGCATCATAATCTAGACGTCATGCATATAGAGAAGAATGTTTTTGATAATGTCTTTAATACTATAATGAACGTGAAGGGGAAGACAAATGATACAAAAAATTCAAGGGCTGATATTGAGAGAATTTGTGATCGACCTGAATTATGCATTAGAGATGGCGTTATGAAAATGGTCGTGATACTCTCCCGATTCCATCTAGGAAAGCAATTTTGGAGTGGGTCAAATAGTTAAAATTCCCTGACGGATATGCATCAAATATAGCAAGGTGTGTTGACATGAACAATTTGAAGTTGTCACATATGAAGAGCCATGATTGCCATGTATTTATGGAGAGATTGCTTCATATAGCCTTACAAGAGTTATTGCCAAATAGTGTATGAGAACCTTTTACCGAACTAAGCTTGTTTTCAGAAACATTTGTTGCACATCTCTTGAAATAATCGACCTTGAAAGAATGCAACAAAATATTGTGATCACCCTTTGTAAGTTGGAAAAAATCTTACATCCAGCCTTCTTTGACTCAATGGAGCATTTGTCAGTACACTTGGTTCATGAAGCAATTTGCGGCGGTCTTGTACAATATCGGTGGATGTACTATTTTGAGAGGTTTTTGCATGTTTTGAAGAGAAAGGTGAAGAATAAAGCACGTGTTGAGGGATCTATATGTGAAGCATATCTTATCCTTGAAACGACGAATTTAGTTCATATTATTTCGAACTGCATGTGCAAACAAAAACAAGAAACATCGGTCGAAATGAAAAGTCCGTGAATGCAGAATACCCTGAAGGGTGTTTACCCATATTCAAACATCCAGGTCATCCGATGGGGAAGATGATCTCTAAAGATTTAGACGATTGAGATTTCAATGCTGCTCACTTGTGTGTTTTGATGAACTGTGAAGAAGTGTCCCCATATATTAAGTAAGTTCATGACTCAACTCTTTAGTTCTATTAAAAATCTTATATATATAATCCACTCATTAATACTATACAGGACGTTTGAGGATGATATTCGAATGGAGAATCCATCATTTACTGATTCACAAATCAATAACAACATTGAGAAGTTTTTCCCAGCTTGGTTACATTACCATGTTAGTATTACTCGTTTTTAACATCCCCAATAATATATTCGATTCATTCCAACCTTGACATTTGTTATTGTCCCTAATTTACCCCTTTCAGCTTGCCCACAATAACATTTTGGATAATCGCGTGAAATATCTTTCAATGGGTCCAAGTAAGATGGTCAGTACATGGTCAAAGTACTTGGTGAATAGGTACAGATTTCACAGTTTGGAGTATGGATCTTCAAAGGCAATAATGAACAGTGGAGTCACTGTGAAAGGGACAACGCCTGATAACGAGGAGAGTGATTATTATGGTCTGTTGAATGATATTATTGAGTTAGAATACCATAATGGAACTTTGAATAGCACAAAAGTTGTCCTTTTTAAGTGTGAGTCGTTCGATTCTCACAATGATAAGGGATTAAAGGTTCTCCGAAATATCGCTTGATTGATATAAATGTGAAGAAAAAATACCCAAAGTATGACCCCTTTGTCTTAGCCGAGCATGCACATCAAGCATATTACGTCAAGTATCCTGGTGCTAAGAGAGAACGGGCAGCTTGGTCAGCTGTATGCAAAATCAGATCAAGGAACCAATTTGATAAGGAGTCGAACAATGATGATAATGATAAAGATGAACAATCGACTTTTCAGTCTGATGAGATGAACGTGACATTTGTACAATTAGATGATCATGATGATGTCATATTGCGTTGTCTTGAATCAAGTGAATGCATTGCTATGGTTGGAGATGTAGAAGAAGAACACAAGGACAATGCCCAAAATAATGATAAAGATCATGAAAGTGACTCTGATAATAACATAGAATCTGAATACAATGAATTATCTGATTGAGATTTTGTACTTATAAATTCAATATTTTGTATGTCAACTGTATGTGAATTGTATGATTGATAATCGAAAAATATAATGAAAATTGGTTATAATATCTCTTTATTTATAGAATATATTGTACATCTCTTTGTATATTATAGTTTTTTTTGTAGCAATCATGGTTAGAGCTGGTAAATCGCAAGCAGATAAGACACGATCTGGCATGCCATCAACTTCGTCCTCCGCAGCCCATAGTGAAGCTGCTAGTGAGTCCCTTACTGCTGCAGGGTTGTCAGTTCGTTCTACCGGACTATCTGCCCCTTTGTGTGACATCAGAGTGACTAACAAGGATTGTCATGATAATACAACGCCCACGACCAGCGTCCAGCATGAAACGAAACATCCAGAATCATCATCACATATAGCTGGCACAACAAATTGGCAGGCTATGGGATTCGAGTCATTCAAGCAGGACACGCCACATGGTTGGAGGATAGACGTACTCACGTTCGATTATATAATAACGGGTGAAATTACAATTAAATTAAACGATAGAGTAATTACTTTGATTGTTTGTTATTAGTTCTTGAAGTTATAATAAGGTAATGCAAGTGACACTAACTTATATAATTGATATACTTTTTAACAGATTTGTACTTGCTTCGGTAGTAAAAGATTTTAAGTCAATATTTGCAGGCGGATTCACAGAACCCTAGATTACTTATGGAGAAATTCTGGACGATGTCAAAGACCGATAGTTTTGCTCTTTTGAGGTTTTTATAAACATTAATGCAGTCAATATCTATTATATTATACACTTGTACATTTATACGTGCGTATTCAATTAACACATGCTCGCATTTACCTATTTTTGTCATTGCAAAGAAATTATAAGTGGCACCCATGTGACAGGACACACATCAAGCATTGCTTCCATTATAAGGCGGTAGAGAGAATGAAAGACCAATTGGCTAAGGCCCGTAAATTTGACAAGCCTCCTAAGTGGATGACATTAGATAATTAGGAGCAAATGCAAGTAAGATGGCGTGAACCAAAATGGATAGATAAATCAAATGCGGCCAAGAAAAATAGGGAGAAAAATCAATCGGTACACTACACGGGTGCCACCCCGTTTCATGAGGTTATGAGAAGGATGGTATGTAACTTAAATTTAATAGTCATTTAAATTTGTCTATCTTAATATTTTAGTTTTTGAGTAATTACTACTTATGAAGTTAATAACATAGGCGGACACAGTAAACGCCTCTGTCTATAGAGCTGATATTTTCAAGGTCGCTCACCGTAAAGGGGAGGGTGATGGTATACAATACTCTGATCCAAAGGCTGCTCAGACAATAGTAAGTATTTATACAGTGTATTACTTTTACTGTCGATTAATTTTGTTAAATTTATATAATTTTATGTTAAGTTTAAGTTGCTACTTTTAATTTAAAAGGTTATAAAAATTGAATTTCATAAATCTCTTTTGTAATGTGTAGGTTGTTAGACTTATGTATTTCATTATGAGAATTGTATCTTTATGATTATGTTAAGTGGTTGTCACAGACGACATATCCTTTGGTTGTTTGTTGGAGGCCCAGGATTGTAAATTTGGCTTATTTGTGGTTGTATGTTGGTTGTTGTGGCTATATGAATTGTTATGCATGTTATATTTTTGTGTTTGGGTTCATATTACAAACATTATAATGCTGAAATTTCATCGCGTCCCGACTTGATTTTAGGTGGGGTCGAGTTGGGGCGTGACATTTAGTGGTATAAGAATATTAAACATTTATAAATGTTGTTTTTGTAGTCACGATATGAGGAGATACTCCAGCAACGTCAACTTGCGATGCAAGAAGACCCCACGACGCCGCCCGTTAATCCCGATGAGATATTCTACCAAGCTATTTGTGGGGCGAAAAAAGGGCGTGTCTATGAACTCGGCTCACAAGGAGTCCGCATTGGTAGGGAAGTATCCCCTATTCCCACCATGAACACTAGAGTTGGACTCTCAGAACAAGAAGTCGATATGTGAGTCACTGAAGCAACGGAGTCCTTGAGGCAACAAATTGATGACCAAGGAAATGCACAACAAGAGACGCAGCGACCAGTGAACGAAGACATAAAACTCGTGAGGGAATTGCAACAGGAGATTAATCGACTCAAACACCCACGATAGTAGCCCGATCAACATGATCAATGGTACATTTAGATTTAGTCTTTTTGGACAATTTTATAAACTAATTTTAAACAATATGTTAATATTTTTATGAATTTGAAAGATGCATTATGTAAATATAATTTTGGATATTTAATTTTACGTTTTGTTGTGCAAATTTGTTTTATTTTAAAATTTGTACATTTCATATTGATCGCGTCGTTTTGCGCTAAAAATAGTAAGATTAAATGATTGGAAATATTGTTTACCTTGAATTACCTCTAGTTGTAGTGAGTAGAGGGTCGATCCACGGAGATTGGGTTATCAAGTTAAGTTAAGTCCTTAATTTAGAATTGTTTGACTATCTCCCGTCACGGATAAGTTTGATTAAGTCCAAAAGTCCAAAAGTACAAACATACGGTAGATTAAGTCCAAGAAATGTCCACAATGTCCAAAGATACAGTAGAAACAAGATCCAAAAGTGAATTGAACAAATGTATTAATTTGAAAAATTACAACACTCAACAATGAAAGTCCAGAGGATTAAAGATTCAGGGTGGTTATAGCTCAGTATACTCAAGTACAAAGTTATTAATTCAGATTTAAAAGATAAGTTCTTTAGAAATAGGGCTACAAGCTCCCACTACTGAGATCAACCTTTAGTTACGTAAATGATAAGATTAATTAATTAGCAAGACTGGATGTGTTGGTACAACTTAATGATATCCAATTTCTCAATTAATCTTTCACTTATGTAACCTGGAGATGTCGGTACAACTAGACTAGAATCTATCAGAGGTAGTCTCGTATTGCCACTAGTTTACAAAACTTGGGCGTATATGTATTTTCAATTAATTAAATCATAACTACAAGTATACGAACAATTAATCAAAGAATATTTAAAAATAAAAATACGAGACTTTAATAAATATGAATCAAAACATATATACAAGAGTAACCTCACACATACCCCCCGAATCTCGGGTCTAGTGTGTCATGATAAACTTTAAAGTACAAAACATCATAACGAAAACCAAAATAAAAGGATACTTATCGTGTTGAACGGATTTCGGTAGACCGGTACGATTTCGGTATGTTGATAGCTCACTAGACCCTTCCCTCGGAATTACAAATCTCACACAAACTACTACTAACAAAAACACTTAAAGAAATCACACAAACACTCATAATAGCAACAGAAAAATAAGCTAAGAAAAATATGGTTCGTTTTGTTGCTACTGCAATCGCGGAATTTATAGGAAAAACTTCAGGAGGGCACTCGAGCGCCAGTCAGGCGCGCTCGAGCGCCCTTCTGCACTGTTCATTTTTATATTTTTTCTGTCTTTTTCTGTCCGCATTCTGCCGTTTAATTGTCTGTCTTTTTCAAAAAGTGGCGCTGGAGCGTGGAAAAGTGGCGCTTGAGCGCACTTTCGGCTGTGGTAGGTGAACTTTGACTCCGAACATTGACTTTGACTGGCTCGGTTGACTTTGACCATTGACCGTTGACTTTGACCATTGACCAAAAAGTTGACCAAGTCTATTCCAAGGTTTTTTAGCGTCCTGAATCCGTTTCCGCACTCAGTTTGGCCAGATTCAATCTCAAATTGCTCGTTTTGAAGTTGTTCTACCATTTTCCTTTGGTGTTGCGCCTAATTTCTTGTTCAAATGTTAGTTTTTTGTGTCCGTTTTTACTTTTTCTTCTTTAAAACATATATTGCACTAAAATTGTATAAAATATACAATTAAGCTTAAAATAATAATACAATATCCATGATTCAATGGGTTAAAGTTACTAAAAATACGGATTTATCACATATTATTTTTCGTAATAATTAGTAATTATTACGTGACAGAATAGCCACATAAAATTAGCCACCGTTTTTTGACGGACAAATAACTACGGAATTCGGCAACAGATTAGCCACCGATATGTGTCGACAAATGGTTACGGATTGGCTACGGATATTTTTCAACAATGGCCTACGGATTGGCTACTGTTTTGCTACGAACGTTAATAATTAATAACAAAATCAAAATTTTAGTTAGCTAAGGATGTGCTATGGATTGGCTACGGAAAATTGGTTACCGATATTCTACAGATACCAATCCGCAGTCATGGGCTACGGACGATTTACGACCGAAACGGCTACGGATTTGCTAGGAAAATTAATAATTAATAAATTAAAAAAAAATTAGTTGGTTACGGATTGGCTACGAAAAAGTGGCTACGGATATTCTACGGATACCAATCCGTAGTCGTGGGCTACGGACGATTTACAACTGAAACGACTATGGATTTGCTACTGACATTAATAATTAATAAATTAAAAAATAAATTAGTTGGTTACGGATGGGTTACGGATTGTTTACGGAAAAGTGGCTACCGATATTCTACGGATACCAATCCGTAGTCGTGGGCCACAGACGGATTACGACCGAAATGACTACGGATTTGCTACGGACATTAATAATTAATAGATAAATAAAAAATTTAGTTGGCTACGGATGGGCTACAACTATTTTACTACGGAAGTTATAAAAAATAAATACAAATTAATTTTCGGAATTGGCTACGAATGGGCTACGAAATATCAATTTGGCGACGAGCCTTTTTACTACGGACGAGATTCCATAGCCTAGCGGTCGCCCATCCTAATTTGGCTACTGCTAGGCTACGGATTTTGGCCGTCGCCTCAGCATTTTTTTCTTGTAGTGTGTCTTCCTTTTGACCAAGTCCCTAACTGTTTGTATTAATCACATACACAACTAGATTAGAACATGGGTAATCATTATAACTCATAATAAAACTAAGCTGGCCCTGGGACCCAAGTGTATCATTGTAACCATCCTTTTGGGAAGATGACACAACATACTATAGGTATCCCAATCATGAAGGTGAACAAGAGAAATAGTCGACGTTCAAGAAAGTTTATCACCTTTGGACCGATAAACCCCTCTAAGTCATGCATTCTCTCAAACTAGTAAAGTATGCACAATCTCAAAACAAATCTCATTGACTATACATCTCTACTACCACTCTTTATCAATCCAAATTAACACACACAATAACCCCTTTTGGGTAGGTGATTGTATATATTAATTTGAAAAATTATATACAAATCCCCTAAATTAACACACACAATAGCCCCTTTTGGGCAGACGATCGTATGTATTAATCTGGAGAACAAATTTTTCCTATTGTCAAGAAAAATTTGGAGACAAAACAGTCATTTTGAATTATTATATTTGAATCACTTTCGTGACAAACAACCCCAATAATTCTAAACCAAAATTTCTTGAACTAAGGAAAAATAAATATTACCCAATTAGCAACTAATTATAGGTGCGACATGAATAATCAATTTTACTTTCAATAGCCAATACAAAGAATCTAGTACCGAGTCTTATACATTGAACACCAATTAATGCACATAAAGTAAACTTGTTATTCCAGTTAAAAGTCACTACAAGAAATTTGCAGTTTTACGACGGTGGATTTTTTTCTCTAATTCGTCGCTAATTTGATTTAGAGATGAATTAGAGACGAAAATGACTACATCTCTAAACCCTCCATCGCTAATGTCTACATAGTCGCAAATATGTCGCTAATAGTGACGAATATATTTTCGTTGCAAACAACAACTAATTTGTGACGGGTTTTGTTAACCGTCACAATATTCATTTTGTGGCCAAAAGTGTTGCAACTTTTGTCGTAGATGTCGTAGCTAATGCCGTGACAAAACTTTGTCTCAAATATTTGTCGCAAAAATAGTCGCAAATAATGTTGTAGTTAATGTCGGTGCAAATACTCGTCGCAAATATTTGTCGCAAAATAGTCACAAATTTCGTGGTAAATATCGTAGTTAATATCGTGGCAAATACTCGTCGCAAATATTTGTTGCAAAATAGTAGCAACCTTTGTGGTAAATGTTGTAGTTAATATAATGGCAAAGGCTCGTCGCAAATATTTGTTGCAAAATAATCACAAATTTTGTCATAAATGTCGTATCTAATGTCATTGCAAATACTCGTTACAAATATTTGTCACAAAATAATCACAAATTTTGTCGTAAATGTCGTAACTAATGTCGTTGCAAATACTGGTCGCAAATATTTGTCGCAAAATTAGTCAAAAATTTTGTCATACATGTCATAACTAATGGTGTGGCAAGAACTCGTCACAACTATTTGTTGCAAAAATAGTCATAAATGTTTCGTAGCAAATGTGGTGATAAAAAGACGTCACAAATATTTGTCGCAAATATAGTCGCACATTTTGTCGCTATATGTCGTCGCTAAAGTCATGACAAAAACTCGTAACTAAAAACATCTCTAATTTTGATAGTAATTTCGTCCTGCAATATCATCGCTAATAATATCATCGCAAAATTCATCCCCAAATTGTCCCTAATAATATTTACAATATTTAAAATAAAATATGAACAAGTCCAAAATGTTTTATAAAAGTAATCTGCTGACTTTCACCACCCTGAGTTCCATCATGGGCTTGGTCATCAGATAGCAGCTGCGATTGATTCTGATCATGCAAATGAGGTGGATGCGGCAACATCCGGGTTAAGGCGGCAATCTGCTCCTCGAGAAAATGCAGTTGTTCTCGTTGTTGCATCACCACTTGTCACAAATTTGATGTTGCGTGAGTTACAGTTTCTTGCATATCTTGCTCGGTAATCCGATGGTGAGTGGAATGACCTCCAACACGAACACCGAGGGATCCGAGTCCGTACACTCGTCCTTCATGTGAGCCACTTACCGCCTCGTAAAATAGTGCATCATAGTCGATAGGCGATGCCGTAGGATCTTCCTACGAGACCTGTGTGGCTTGTTGGAGCAGTTCATTATACTTGGCCTGCAATAAAAATTAAAACATATGATGGTTAATGCTAACGATGTATATCGCAAGTTTTTTTTATCAATGTAAAGCATTATAAGCCAAAAATAACTTCCTTCTTTAGTATTTTGGTTATTATATAATAATCTTTAGATAATTCATATACCAATAACAAATGTGTAGCCACTTCTTCTATAAAGATGTCCAGTATCTTCTTGTTTTTCTCAAGAGAACATACATAATGCATGTCATGAAAATAAAAACTTTTCGTTAAGTACATAACTGAACTCATTTAAGTATATATGTAACTTTCACACAATGAGGACTACAATAAGCACTTGGTGAAGACATATTGCATGTATCAGAAAAGTAATCAACAAAGGCCAATTCTATGACATCAAAGATCAAAGGCAAATGAAAAAGTACTGGCCTTTTGACATACTACCAATTTTACATAACTAACACCACTACAGATAACCAACAACACCACACACAACACCAGTACAGTCGGCTGAAAGCCTCACCCAACAAAGGCATAAATTTGCCGGTCGATGGGGTCGACCGGAAAATTTATGCCTTTGTCGGGTGATGCAACCGGCCAAGGGCGTCGATCGGCAAAGTTGACCGATCCGTTAACAAGCCAGTTTTCTATAAAATGACATAACTTTTGAGGATGTGAAAAGTTGAAAAACAGAGAAAGAATCTGAGAACTTGTAGGCAAGACATGCAACAAGAGAAACAACTTGATTTAGAAAACCAGTTACCTTCTTTATATCATTACAATCAAAAAATCATATACATACCATAGTCTCAACAGCCCTAGGGTCAGAGTAGGGACCATCGAATTTTAGCGATGGACCCTCTCAAAGACCTCCGCGGTGGTCACTGTTTGTCCCTCCTCTTCTTCCTGCATTATACATTCGTTTAAAGAAAAAGATATTAAGTAATTAATAAATAAAATATTTATAAGTCTATAGTAATTCAAAACTTACCATTCTTCTTTTAACCTCGTGGAAATGGACTGAACCTGCATAATGGGCTGAATAACTTTTTTTCAATTGTTTGAGTTAGTGGCCGCCCTTTTTGGTCACGTATCTAATGCCCAATGGTCACAAAGTTGGTCCCATATGTCGATTGTCACCCAGACTGGCTGTTTCTTATTGTTTTCCTTACGACCCTTGCTGAAGAGGTCTCATATCCTATGACTAATTTTTTGAAAGAATAGTTTCCGAATATTGGATTCATCACACGACCACCACTTGTATACTCTCTTTACACATAAATAAAATAATTAGTAATGCAATAAATATAATATAATGCAATAGGTAGAGAAGTAAGATAAATATACTACTAGCAAGAAATATAATTATTACCTGAAAAGCCACGAACCATCTCTGTCTAACCTCAATCGAAACTGCACCCCACGTCGGCCAAGGCTCAGTATACCCTCCAGATAATATATTAGCTATCTCCTGACTCGCTCGACAAGGTACCCATCTACAATAAGAAAAATTATACTTATACAAATGTGTACATAAAAAATAACCAATAGTTAATTTGAAATTGTAATATTTGAACACTTACCCACTACCATACAATTCTTGGTGTGTGCGTCGATCAATTTTTCATATAGTGTAGGCCTCTAAGGATAGGAACCCATGAAGTTGCTAATCTTGTAAGGTGCTTGAGGATAGGCTACCCCGTCGTTCAGTAGTAGCTGATGACTCGACATGATCAGTAGATACACTAGGGTCAGACTTGTGATCGCTACTATCCATGTGCATATCCTCTAAGTGTCGCGGCAAGCTCTGAGATGAAGTCGATGGTCCAGAATCATTTTGCCAAGGTCTCGGTGCCACAAGGGTAACAAGTGTTGTCCCCTGGCGTGGTGGTATCGTAGATGATGCGATTGATGCATGCTCTTCAGTTGACGGTCCTGAAGATGTACATGATACATGTCCAATGCCTGATCCACGTGCATTGCCTGATCCACGTCTATTGCCTGATCCATATTTAGTGGTTGTTCCACATCCAGTGCTTGTTCCACGTCCTGTTCCCAATTTACTTCCAGTGTCTGATCCACGTCCAATTCCTGATCCACTTCTACTGCCTAATCCACGTCCAATGCCTACTCCTCCGACACGCTGTACTGATCCAGAAGGCACATATCATTTACTGTCGGTGCCCCTACCTTTACCTGACGCCATGGCTGTATTGTACCACAAATAAATATTGATGTAAACATATCTATATATATATAGTTTAAATACTTATATGGATTATTGTTAGTGCAAGAAGATATCACATGAAGGTAGTACAATATACACAATCAATTGGTCAAAATAGGTACAAGAAGATATCACACTAATATAGTGTATACACATCCAGACAATTGATTGTTGACACTAATCTTCATCATCTTCGTCTTCCTCTGCATCATCATCATCATCTTCTTCCCCATCATTCTCATCTTCTTCAACTGAATCATCATCTTCATCTTCATCTTTATCTTCATCTTCATCTTCATCTTCATCTTCATCTTCAACCACTTGAACATTAACTTTATCATTGACATCAATGACATCATTAAGTTGATTGAGCTCTTCTTCCAATACTTCAATATTTTCACCGCTTTCATGACAATGTAGAGGCATCTCTGCATCATTTAGTAGTACAATAGGTACATCCATTTCATCTGACTGAAAAGCTTATTCATCTTCAATTGCAGAATCCACTAAAGGTAGATCATAGTGATTTCTTGGTCTGATTTTGCATACAGCCCACCAATCAGCTCGATCTCTCTTGGCCCCTAGATACTTACAGTAGTACACTTGATGTGCTTGTTCTGCTAACACAAATGGGTCATATTTCTGATACTTCCTTTTCACATTGACATCAACAAGGCGATACTTAAGATGCTCCTTAACGCCTTTATTTTTTGTCGAATCAAACTAGTCACACTTGAATAGGACTACTCTTGTATGTTTCACTGTTGGGTTATGGTATTCTAATTCAATAATGTCATTTAGCATTCCATAATAGTCACCCTCATCGGTACTATCATTATATGTCCCTTGCATAAACACTCTACTATTCATTGTAGACTTAGAAGACCCATATTTGAGTGTGTGAAACCTGTAGCTGTTAACTAAGTACATTGACCATCTACGTACCCTCTTACTTGGCCCCATTGAAAGACATTTTACTCGATCATCCAGATAATTAGTGTAGGATAACTGCAGGCATGGAATGTACCGAAAGTAAACTTGTATATTAGTAATATAAAAGGAACCTATCTAAATGACATAAGTTGGATATATACTTACATGTTCACATAACCAATAAAATCAAAGTCACTCCTCCATATGCCAAAGTCATTTCTCCTGCTTAAGTTGAACTTTCTTCAAGCGCTACAAGCCAATTCTTCATGTGCCAAAGTCATCAACTTCTCTATCTGAAGGTAAGCATTTGAACTGCTTCATCTCTTTCATGTTTCTTGCTCGTATGTTTGACATAAATCATGAAGCTGCTCTCCTATTTTTACCTCTACTCACTGCAACCCACTCTGTTCTCTCACCAGGTATGATGCATTTATGAGTTGATGCATCTGGATTTTGACCATTTTGGAAGCCACAAACAACTATCGTTTACTTAATACTACATATTTAGCTTTCAGTGAGATATTTGTAACATATTACAACACTATTTTAGTTCTTATTACATTTTATGATGTTTGGCAAATGATTTTATGGTAAGAACCACACAGTACTTGAAACATGTGTGTAAAAACTACAACCGGCCAACCCATCCAGATGATGGTGTCGACCGTTTCCATCGACCGGTGGATTTTGTTTGTGACGGTCGTGGAACCGGTCGACCCAATCATCCGGCTGGGTTGGCCGGTTGTTATTGTTTACAGAATTTTCTAGTTCAGTGTCATGACTAACATCAAGTTTATGATATGAAATCAAACACTTATACTTAATGACACATTGCCAATTTAATATGTGTGTTTTCTTATCTATAATTTGCTAAAAACTAATGTGTTTTATATTGAGATGTTACTACACAGGCATATAGCTTTTATGAATGAAGTGATAAATATTCGGGCAGGATTTCAATCAGACTATCTATGTTCATCGTACACTTGATTATCCAAACTTCCAATATCAACTTAAGTTATATTTTTTTGATGTGTTTATTAGATTTTAAATATTTGATGTACTACAAAAGTTACCAATATAGACCACAATCGTGAATGAATGGATGAACCTTGGCAACCTAATGGACAACTTAGTGATTCTTTTGTTGACGGTGTACATGAATTTGTTGCATTTGCAAGTAGTCAACAATGTTACATGGACGGTGATAATATAAGATGTCCATGTGCCAAATGTAGAAATCGTAAGTTTTTAGATATTAACTCTGTGAAGATCCATCTTTACAAGTGGGGTTTTATGCCTTATTACTACGAATAGACTTCACATGGGGAACATTTTTCATCCTACGCCAATACTTCCGAGCATAATTTTGTGAATAATAATTATGATGGATTTGCCAAAGAAAATAATTATAGGACAATGATATATGAATTTGTTGGTCCGGAATTTCAGATGCAACATATAACCCGTGTGATGCACCTAATATGGAAGGACAAAAGTTTTATGATCTGTTGAATGCAGCCAATCGACTATTGTGGGAAGGTTGTAAGAACCTCACTCATTTGTCTGCTGTGTCTCGTTTTTGAAGAAAATATGAATGAATAATGCTTCAATAGAATGATCGAGACGACGAGATAAGCATTGTCGGATGCTCATAATTTACCTGAAACCTTTATAGGTTCAAGCATGAAACGACAACTTTGGGATTGTGATACAAAAAGATAGACGTATGTATAAATGGATGCACATTATTTTACAATGATAGAAAAAATTTGGATTCATGTCCCGCTTGTCATAAGTCACGTTTCAAGCCATCAAAACGGGATAAGCTTATTGCGAAGAAAAAGTTGACTTATTTTCCACTAACTCCAAGGTTGAAAAGGTTATACCTGTCAAAAGCTACCGCTGAACATATGCAGTGGCATAAGACATACCAAGTTGAGGATGGAAAGATATGTCATCCATCTAACGGTGAGGCATGAAAATATTTTGACAAAGTTTATCCAGATTTTGCAGCTGAACCAAGAAATATTCGGCTTGGTTTATGCTCAGATGGGCTTAATCCTCATAGCTCAAATTCTCAACCTTATTCTTGTTGGCCGGTGATAATCACATCATACAATCTACCACATTCGATGTGTATGAAGAATGTTGTCATGTTCTTGACTCTTCTTATTCCTGGTCCGAAGAACCCCGGTAAGGATATTGATATATACTTAGAGCCTTTAATTGAATAATTAAACGAACTATAGGAAGAAGGTACAATTTCTTATGATGTGGTGACACAAGAAAATTTCCAATTGAGGGCATCATTACTGTAGACAATCAATGACTTTCCAGCGTACGGTATGTTGTCTGGTTGGAGTACACACGGGAAGTTATCATGCCCGTATTGCATGGAATTTTCAAAGGCTTTTCAATTGACCGCAGGGAGGAAGAATAGTTTCTTTGATTATCATCACCGGTTTTTACCACAGAATAGTTTGTTATGGCAGGACAAGAAGAATTTTTTCAAAAATAAAGAAGAAAGATATGATCCTCCGCCTAGGTTAGACAGTGAACAGATCTGGGAATCTGTCAAGGACTACCCTAAAATCATTGAATTGTTTGGAAAAAAGATAGATGGTTTCAGAGAATGGCATAATTGGAAAAGCATTTTTTAGGACTTACCTTATTGGCAATCACATCTTTTACGCCATAATTTAGATGTGATGCATATTGAGAAGAATGTATTTGATAATGTTTTCAACACTGTGAAGGCCGTCAAGGGTAAGACAAAGGACAATTTGAAAGCGAGAATTGATATGTCCAACCTTTGTAACTGCCCTGAATTATGTGTCCAGGGTGACCAACGCAATAGTCGCGGGTTGAAGCTGGGTGTCTACACACTTCCCGTTGCAAGTAGAAAAATAATCCTAGAATGTGTTAGGGGCTTACGACTTTCTGATGGATATGCATCCAATTTATCGAGGTGTGTTGACATAAAAGATATGAAGTTGTCCCATATGAAGAGTCATGATTGTCATGTGTTTATAGAGAGATTGCTTCCTATAGCTTTGCGTGAGGTAATGGCTAAACATGTTTGGGAAGCTTTTACTAAACTAAGCTTATTCTTTTGAGACATTTTGCACATCTCTTCAAAGGCACGAGCTCGAAAGAATGCAAGATAATATTGTCATGACACTATGCAAGTTAGAAAAGATCTTACCCCTTGCATTCTTCGATTCTATGGAGCATTTGCCAGTTCACTTGATGTACGAAGCAATTTGTGGTGGTCTTGTATAATATCGATAGATGTATCCTTTCGAGAGGTTCTTGCATCATTTGAAAATGATGGTAAAGAACAAAGCAAGGGTCGAGGGGTCTATATGTGAAGCATATCTTAGTCTCGAAACAGCGACCTTTTGTTCTTATTACTTTGAAACGCACGTGACAACCAAAACTAGATATATTTGTCGGAATGACCAATATAATAAGGTGGACTACCCTGAAGGATGCTTATCTATTTTTAGTTATCTTGGTTGTCCATTAGGAAAGGAAAAAACTCAGATGCTGGATGATCAAGAGTTCAAAGCAGCACACCTTTATGTATTGATGAATTGCCAAGAGGTTTACCCTTTTATCAAGTAGGTTCATGAGTTTGTTCAAAATAAATTGATGTATTTGTGTGAATGTTATCCAATTGTATCAGATGAATCATTAATATTACTTACAGGATGTTCGAGGAAAATCTTATCAACAATGATCCCTCATTGACTCCATCACAGATCCAACATAATATTGATAATTTCTTTCCTAATTAGGTGGGTTTTGGGGTTAAACTTAAGGGGGGGTTTGGTTTTATTTTTCATCGTTGGGATAATAGGGGATGGGGTTAAAAGTGTTTGCTTTGGTAAAATTATTGTTAGTAGTAATTTGATAAATTCGTAGAAATGTTATTTTATTATGATTAATTTATACTCAATAGTTATAGGAATTTGAACCAGTTTTTAATAATATCTTAATTAAAAAAACAAAAATTTAAAAATGTGTATAGAAATAATGATACATTTTGTATATTTTTATTAATACAAGAGTAAAACGTATTTAACGTTATATCAATAACAAAAATAAATTAAAATTAAAAATATAATACAACTTGGACCAACTTGTAGTTCTCCAATCATGATGAAATAATTCATGACAGCCATTTCTAAAAAATTTCTTGATTTCATATAACATCTACGACAAGATAGTCATATATTTATTCTAGAATTGAATAACAAAATGAAAAAAACGGTGATAATGGAAAGTACACCCAATGTCAACCTACTTATAAAGTAAACTATCTAAAATTAAAATTAAAAATTGTTTATTTCATTTTATTTTACTTTTATTTTCATTCTATTTTTCATTTATTTTTCTATTTATTCTTATTTTATTTCATTATAATTTTTTTTTACCTAAACCTTAAACCCTAAACCCTAACCTTAAACCCTAAACCTTAAACCCTAAACCTTAAACTTAAACCCTAACCCCTAACCCTAAACCTTAAACTTAAACCCTAACCCCTAAACCCTAAACCTCACCACTCAACATTAATTTACGAAAGTATAAATTAAGAGGATTAAGATTAGTTGAGAATTATTTTGAAATTGAAAGGTAAACATTAAAATTTTATTTATTTCACTATAAAACATACAAGCATGCATTTCCTATTAGCTACTGATATACTATAATTATAATTTCACTTATTATACCACTCTAATCTTTTCTACTTATCATTCTTATATATTAAGTCATCCAACCACCATAACTTAGCCCACATAAGCATGCAAACTATATGTACTTTTTATAACAATAGACTACACCAAGTGGTTAAATATACTTCTTTAAAATAATACATATAGTTGTTCTACAAAATTTGTTTATCACGTAGTTGTTTCGTAAAAGGTTTACATAATTATTAATACTTTAATTTTATTTGTTTTATCCTCAAGATAAGAGAAATTATACAAATTATAGGCTAATTTCAGAAAGTTTATTATATCTACCCTTGTCCCATTTTTTTTATGCTTAAGATACTTCAATCTCTTTTTACAACTTATAAATTTTGGATTTTAAGCAATAGTCTGTGTGTTGCTATAGGCTACATATTCTACTAACAATGAAAAGATACATATTTAGTGTAGTTGTTAATTCTTATTTGTACTAATTAAGAATATCATTTTTTTATTAAATGCATTAGAGCCGACCAACCAATCCGGACAATGGGGTCAGCCAACACCATCTGCCGATAAAAAAATATTTAACCAACCAACCTAGCCGGTCGAGTCCATCGATCGTTAATATCGACCGTCCCCAACATAAGGCACTGGTTGATGGAACCAGACAACATAACCGGTCGATGCCATCGACCGGCAGCTAGAAAGTCACGACGGGTTTTTACTTAAAATCGCTCGTTGGCCAGTTTTATTTATTTTCAAACACTCTTTTTCCAAGGCTGGGCAGAGGTTTAGCATCTAAGCAGAATCAAGCACAGTCATCTTCAAAAGAGACTTCTACTCAAAAAATACGCGACAAATTCAAAAAGTGCAGTGTGATTGTTGGCAAACCAATTGTGGATTCATCTTTTGAAGGTACTGATATTATTGAAATGTTTAGAATTTCAAGGCTGGAAAACTTTCATACATGTAGAATGTCATGTGCATAATGAGTTAGTTAGAGAATTATATTGCTTGCTTAAAGAAGGTCCTAATCACAGTTTGATTTCAACTGTTAGAGGAAAATAAATTCGTTTAACTGAAGACTATTTAACAAATCTGCTTGATCTTCCTCTAACTGGCCAGAAGCACTATAATGCTAAAGGAAGCCTAGACATGCATGTAAATGATAATGCTGCTATGATGTCGATGGTATGGGAAGGGATTGATAAACCTTTGGACAATGATGATGATACCCCTTATGATCGTGCTATGACTGGTCAAAATAGGCTATTGTTGCACATTGTCACTGACTTAATTATGCCTAGAGGTGCTAATGATGGTCGAGTACAGTTATGTGACGCCTATATTATATATATGATCAATGCAAGAAAGAAAATTCATCTTCCATATATGATGCTATCTCACTTGTGGTACATCAGGACTAGAATCATGAGTCTAGCATATGGAATGGTGCTAACTTAGATATTTGAGGACTGCGAAGTTCTACTGCCTACTGTTGGTAGATTCTTTTCCTAGTTGGAGGTTTAATAAGGCGGCTATGAAATGCATGGGCTTATTTATCTATGAAGGCAGAATATATAAGCTCAGTGAAGTTGAGAAATTATCTGAAGCTCAACAAATTGTTATAATTAGGGAACCAGTAAACAAATCGAGCAAAAATGTCAAAGGAAAAGGAAAAAAAATAGTTGTCGAGGAAGAACCTAACACAGACAATGATCGGATGGATGTCGATTCTGATGATAAAGGAGATAAAGAAGAAATAGATGTTCCAGCAACCCTAAGAATATCTTTAAGAACCGATGCGGTTGAGAAGGAACGAAGGAAATGTGCGGGGTCAAGTAACAGTGTTCCTCAATTAAACACCCAGTCACCATTTGACATGAATCTCCTAATCCCTGCCCTTGAAGATTGCTTTGAAGATTGCATGACTCAAATGGAAAGGAGAGTCAAATATATTTTTCGCAAGGAATTAAAGCCTCTTAAACAACAAGTGTCAAATATCAGTTCATGGGTGGATTCATATAATCATTGGATTACTGAGAAATGATATGATCATCCTCCGATGCCAAGCACATGGGAACATGATAAAATAAGTCTTGAGCAAAATAAGGATAGTTTTGATGAAGACACAGCTGCCTAGACCTCTTGCCTGTACCAATCCTATTTTTAAATATATATATATTAGCTTGTTGATTAAATAAGCTTTCAAAAATTCATAGATCCCAGTTTCTTACTTTGCAAAATATGACAATTGAATTGGTGATGACTTTTTATTTGTTCTGTCGCATGGTTAGTCCATAATTGCTTACTTTTGTATCTTTTATGAGATTATATCATGGCCTGTACTCGTACTAATACTGCTATATGCTCAGTTATTCACTAATGCACTAACTCAGGAAAAGCAATATCTCTTGATTGATACAAATGTCGAAAATACCTTGAGATACTATTTTGGTGATATGTCAATGTGAATCTATTCAACTGATAAGTGAATCTCTTTGTATGCTATAAATTGTGTTATATGGAAATGTGTAATGAGACTTTGAATGCCTCACCCAACAAAGGCAGAAGTTTCCGGTCAAGGTTTCCGGCCGATGGGGTCGACTAACTAAGTCAACCGGTTGTTTCACCTTTGTCAGGTGATACAACCGGCCAATGGGGTTCCCCAGTAATGCCGTTGCAGCAGTTTATATAATTTGAGAATGTGAGAATGTGAAAACAGAAAAACATATCTTTTTGAGAATCTGAGAAATTCAAAAATAGAGAAAAACATCTTGAAAGAGCTTGTGCTAACACTTTTGTACGTATGTTTAAATCTTGAGCTATACATCACTTGTAAATCTTAAGCTGTATCACTTGCAAATCTTGAGCTTAAACTGGAAACATCGGAAATTTAATTTTTCAATTTAATAGTACATGTGACACCAAAAAGATATTCTAAACATTAGAATTGATAGAAACTAAATGCGAAGTTCGTTTGCAAAAGTTTGAACTTTTCTTTTGTTTTAGTTAATTAAGCAAATAGAAAGATTTTATTCGACTCTAAATTCATAAAATATATAATTGGAGTCAAAAGATCAAACTAAACAAGAAGGTTCCCAACCTATCAATTAAGGCATAAGATCCTTAATAATTTATAGTTACTTTATTGGGAGTCAAATTCATTTTAGGCTTTTAGTAAGGCAAACTGTGACTCTTGATTATTGTTAGTCTCAACTAAGTGTCTCTACTCCTTACTTCCAACTCTAGAAATGATTTTCTGAAGAGCTTTTTCTTCACTAGAACTTTAATAAGATAAATGAGCTTTAAAGCAACTGAATTATTGAATTAAATAAAAATTTGTGTATTACATCCCGAAATTTATGTATTATAAGTCCACTAATGAATTAAACAACTTTAACATTTTTGTATTACATCTTAAATTCTTAATTCTTTTGGAAATACTATTTTAGTTATATATTTATTTTGACGGCGAAGGAACCCAACTAGCGGAGCACAACTTTTTAGATTATTTATTATAAATCACTTCTTTATTATCCACAAATTTAATTTTGACCATTTTAAAATTTGTTTATTCGGATTTTCATGTCGCCGTAAACTCATTGTATGTAATTTACTTCTTAAATGTAGTCTTCGTATTTGCTTTATGTAAATTATAATTATTGAAAACTCACCAATCTAAAATGGTATTTTATTATGAAATGATGAATTTCAAATTTTATGAAAAGATTCAACTTTTTGTCACTAAATTGTCTTTATTTGAAACCAATTATGGATGAAATTTTGACGAATATTTTTTCTAAATCTTCGTAGCTAACTCGTTGCTATTTGAGACGTATTAGATATGAAATTAGCGACACATGTTAATTTGAACCCTTTTGTCACTAAATTGTCTCTATTTGAAACTAATTAGCGATGAACTTTTGACGAATATTTGTTTCTCAAACTTTGTCTCTAATTTTGTTGCTATTTGATACATATTAGCAATGAAATTCGGATGGATGTTATTTTAAAACTTTTTATTGCTAAAATTGTCTCTATTTGAAACCAATTAGGGACGACATTTCGACGAATATTTTTTTCTAAAACGTCGTCCCTAAATTTGTTGCTATTTGATACGTATTAGCAACGAAATTAGTAACACGTGTTATTTTGTATCAATTGTCGCTAAATTGTCTCTATTTGAAACCAACTAGGGACGACATTTCGACAAATATTTTTTTCTAAAACTTCGTCGCTAACTCATTACTATTTCAGATATATTAGCGGCGCATGTTCATTTGAAATCTTTTATCGCTAAGTTATCTCTATTTGAAACCAATTAGTGACGAACTTTCAATGAATATTTTTTTCTCAAACTTCGTCCCTAACGCATTGCTATTTGAAACGTATTAGCGATAAAATTTTATCTGCGTTGCTAACTCGTAGCAAATTCGTCTCAAAGTTTTCACCAATTTACTTATGTCTCAAGTCGTTGCACTATCGTCTCTACTGGCGATAAAAAAAATTTCGTCGCAAATTTTTCATTGCTAATGGCAATTTTTCTTGTAGTGACTTATCCCATATGAGACTCAAATGTATCACATAAATACATTCAAACAAAGTATAAAATATACTAGAGTCTCCTAGAAGTTAATAGGAAGATAAATATCTTAAAAACCAAACACATTCGGGCAAGGAAGGTTTCCCAAGATATAACTACTTCAATACTCTAACTATTCACTCCTTACTTCTCAAAAGTTAATGCTTACAAAAAAGCCTCCAATTAAACCAGAGTAGCATCATGCATATAATTAAATTCAACTTGTAAAAGGTTACTTTAAACACATCAATCGTTAAATGACATCATATTCATTGAACAGCCTTATACATGCGACAATTAAATGAGGCATTATGGACTAAAAATAACTTTAAAATTTGTCATGGCATGATTAAAGCTAACTCTTAGAGGTGTATAAAAATAAAGTTACCCAAATAAGCAACTTTAATATGAGGGATCACTCAAATACCTTAAAGAAAACTTTATAATCGGAAAACTATAATGCCTAAAGGACCTTAAGTTTGCTTAACCGCAAATAAAAATTTAAGGGGATTGAACTTTATAGTAAAAGTATGATTGAGAAAAAACTCTTGTCATGCAATCAAAAAAAGATAATTTGCGAGTCTTAATCTCAATTAAACAAATTAAGAAGGGTGATATACTACAACAACAATAATCTTATGAAAGCTCAAATTGTATCACTGCATATTCTTCTTTGGCTAGAATAGACAACATATAGTATGAACCTCTTATTTAAGTAAAACAGTGAGAAAACCCCATTCAAGTCAAATAAAGCAACTCCCACTCTCACTGTCACTGCTCTTACTTCTTCTAAATTAATACACATAATTACCCCCTTCGGGCAGGTGACTATATATACTAATTCAGAGAAGTAAACATCCCAGGATCCTTATCAAATAATTTACATACAAACATATAACCACTTTGCAATAACCATTTACATTAACCACAAGATTATTTGACTGGGACAACATTGTATTGTTGTATAAATAAACACCTTAAATACAATGCTCATTATATTTCAAGTGACATTGATAATTGACCAGTAAATCTTTCAAGTTATATAATTGTCTCAAGTATTTGGAGATGCCTATGCTACAGAATAAATTACGTGCATTAGAAAATAACAGTTCATTTCTTTTGGGAATCAACAAATGGGTAATTATAGAGCCCAAGACTTTCTTCATACTCCATTGGTAACTCTAAATGTATAACATTAAAGGAGTTCTATAAAAAAATCAATATGGAATAAGATATTGTGGTTAAAATCCTTTAACTTACATGAACTTTATTACCGATCCACAAAACTCATCCAAAATAACTAAAGTACGTTGCATCAAATATCTACAACTTCTGCAAAATATCATCAGAACAAAATGGTAATATGCCACAAAGAAGTTTTGGATAACAATTAGAATCAACATGGCATCATTTATACCGAGCAAAAAAAAAACATGGCATCATTTAAATGCTCATATAAAGAATTCAAATAATCATTGGTGTGACACCCGAGAATTTCACTATAAAATTTATTTATAATCCTTGCATACTTATGTGCGCATTTCTACGTGCATCATTTTTCTTGTTTAATTGTTTTTTATTGTGAGTTACTATTCATAATATTTTTGACTGTTTCGAAAGCTTGATTTTAAATTTTTCCTAGGTCACTCGACATTTAAAAGGAACCAAGAAATTTTCGTTTTGAACTTTCGAGCTTAGGAGTGTGCGTTTGAAAAATGTTTTTCGTGACCATTGAATAGTGTTACGTTAGAATAGTGCTAGTTGTAAATTAAAAAGCATTTGTAATTGCAATTAACCATTAGTTGATCAAGATTAGAGACTAATTAGCTTATATTATTTAGTCATGCACCACATATAATATTAGCCAACTCCTTAAATTAAAACATAAGCTTATTCTTGTCATCAAAACAAACAAAAAAATGACCTCTATGTCCCCTAGCTTGGCCGTCCACTTCAAGGAGGAAAAAGGAGAATCTTGCTTCTTCAATCTTGCATTTTGAGCTTCTAGATTCATCTTGGGAGGGGTTTTGAGCAACCTAGAGTCTTCAACAACCTTCTTCATCTTCAAAAATTGTGAGGGAGTCTCATTTTCTTGAGTTTAAAGTTTATGTGCATATGTTTAATTTTCTTGATTTGTCAACTATAGCTATATAACTTGTTATGAATGCTTCCTATGAGTTATTTAATGTCTCTAGAGCTAACTTTTGAGGTTTGATAACATAGTTAATGGTTGAATGTTGAGATTGATCAAAGAGGTGATGAATAGTGCCTAGAATTAGGGTTTTGAGAAAATTTACTAATTGGCTTGAATTGATGCCTCAATTAGGTGCTCTAGACCTTAGGGAAGTTAGTTGAAAAGCCACGTTAGGTTGAAACACTCGAATTTGAACTTAATTGCATAATAAGCTTACTTTAAAAAGGGGGTTTTATACGTTAAGCAATCCGGGCAACTTTGTTGCTCACTCCTCATTTAAAATGTTTCAGGAGAAGTTGAGGTGAATCCCCAGCTATTAGAAGTAGAAGAAGAGGAAGAAGTTCACGTAGATCAGAATATGTGACCTTGTGTGCTGAGGTGGATTTTATGTGCTTCTTGCGTGGAGTTCTTGTTATTAATGTATTTTGAGACTTTGGAGTCTTGTATATATGTCTAGTAGATGTGTATTAGAATGTTAAAGAAAGTTGATGGTTTGTAATAATGGATATTAAACTTTAATTTCTCTTGCATGCTTGGAGTGTTTATTGATCTTCATATGGAACTTAGATCATATTGTAACTAACTACTTATGACTAAAACCAACTTATCTCGTATGCTTGTGTGCTTAAGTAGAATATTGTTGCTCCAAGGCTTGGATGGCCTTGTGATTTTGTTTTGGCTTGGGTAATATTAGAAGATAGGTTGTTGTTTTAGTTCAAATGTCTTGAATGATTGTTTACAGGTAACAGTTTTGTCCTTGATACAGAGGAGACTCTGTCCGAGTGACGGGTCCGAGCCTGACTATTAGCGTGGAGTTGGGTTCGGGGCGTTACAATTGGCCTAAAAGAAGTCAAGATAGAGATCATGTCATGCTAGTTAACTTATCAAAAATCCAAAAACACAAACCAACTGATGCATATATATAGAAAAAAAACATTATTCCAACGCCACATGAAAAATACTTTATTGCAAAGATCCAGCATCTCGAATAACGCCTTTTTCATGTAGGATATATCCTGAAGTAAATGAGCAGGTTATTAGTTCTTTGGTCAGGAATATGCATGTACGTTTTTAATGCAACGTCGGAAAATACAAAAGTGGGTCCATTCATGCTTACGGAATGGATCTTAGGAACCAAGGGCACTTAACCTAATCAATTTATTTTAAAGGAGCAGATAGTTGATCAGACGAGTTATAGTAAATGATTTCATGCCTTGAACGAATTTCTTTATCTTCATGTTCTCTTAACAAGATATTAACCCTACTGGTCTTGAAACCATCTTCATATATATATATATATATATATATATATATATATATATATATATATATATATAACTTTTCTACCAAGACGTGCATGCTCGTGTTTTTAACTAGCACAAAAAATTGGAAAAACAAGTACACAAGAATGATGATCCACATGAGCATGCATGTGCTATATATATTTTTGTTGTTTTTCCTTTTGTTTAGCAAAACTTATGATCTACCATATATGTCTCTTTACTCATATAAGCACATGAAAATTACTACGACATATTTGTCATTGTTCATGATACGATACATAAGCAAATTAATCTTGTTTAGGGTTCTAAATCATATATGATCTGACTCTGATACCACATGTAGAATTTAGTCATGACACTATCGTGATTCACGATATCATAAAATCTCCAAGATTCATATATGAATTTAGAACATCAAATCTAAAAGATTAAAAGCATACCTGTTAGTGCCATGGAATCTAATGAATCGTTGTGCAACGTATTGGGTCTTCCTCCCTATCCCCTTACTTTCTGGCAGCTTTTAATGGGACTAGCTCAGGGTGTTAGATCCTTTTTTAGTGCAAGGGTTAGAGAAGGGACCTAGCACAAATAAGAGTTTTACTGGGCCTTCCCATCACGGGTTTAGTAAAACAAATAGCTTACACTTAACTGCCCAACTAGACTTTTTATAACCAAGATGCTGAGCCCAATAACCGTATGATCACATATGGGCTTATCATTCAAGAATTATCCATCAACCCATTTTATGAAAACCAAAATAATTAATTAATGTAAGCCCACACATTATAAAATTTTTCCAACAAAAGATGCCTACTTCTGACTATTTGGAATAAATGAATTCCACAAAATTTTGTGGAATTCATTTACAAATCCAAGTTTTTTTGTTTGGTTGCACTTTTTTAAAAAATTACAAATCCAAGATTTGTAATTCTTGGATTTGCACAAGCCTTATTCAAATCCGAGCCTAAAAGGTGAAATTTGCAAATCCGCATTTTCTAATTCTGTTGCTAATCTTTTGAGGACAAAACTACCCTCAGGTTAAAGAAAAAAAAATAAATGTATTTTTCACTCTTTTTCCCTACTCTTTTCTCTTCTTCCAAATTGATGGCAAAACGAGAAAAAAAGTTAACTTGTTCCATTCACTCCTCTGTCAAGTATTCGTTTGATTTTTCTTGGAAATTTATTCGCGATATCTTTTCTATTATGTATTATTCTTGTTGTTATTATTATAGTACTATTATGTTGTTGTTGTTGTTGTTGTTCCTTCTTATTTTTAAGATAATAACATGTAAAAATTATCATACCAACTAAATATTGGCCAAACTCTCACTTAGCAATAGTTTACAATTTCATTTGCCTTCTGATTGACTTCTCCAATATCTTTTCTATGATTTGTGGGTTTTCTTAATTATTTACTGGTGTATATATGTAGTTTGTATGAATTTTTCATCTCATTTTCAACTAAAGGACGGATTCATAATTATTTTTGCAATGTTGAATTAATGTTTGAATTGGATGAATAATTTGCATTAGCTAAACCTCAAGTTATTTTTTCATGTTAAACTTATGGTTGAACTTAAAATTATTATGATTATTTTGTGATGTTTAACTTTTTTGAAAATATTTCTTTGTTTTTTGTTTTTTATTTTGGATTTTTATGATAATACTAGAGATCAATAATGGATTAAAAAGATAACACTTATATGATAGCCTGATTTCAATTGAATAAAAGAAGGGTATTGAAGTAAAATACAACTATTAATTTCAATTTCACATGTGTTCCAAATACAATTTGGATTTACAAATAATAGAATTGACTTAATATTATTTTTCAGTTGCAAACAAGAGAATTCATTTATAAATGAATTACTCATGAAATTCATTTATAAATTAAATGAATTCTACATATGAATTGATTTCAAACACTATGTAAATAGGCAGTGTATTAAGAAACTAACAAATTAATTATCCTTTGACAAAGAAAAATGGACTATAAATTAGGACAAGTGAAAAAGAAAAAGGAGCCTATCTTTGTGGGACAAATTAGAGAGTATAAATAACAAGATGCTACAATATGATAGCCAAAATTAAAACAAGTAGGTGAAAAAACCGATACTACTCCCATATTAAGTTGTTGGTTCTCAATTTCAAGCACAAGTAATTGCTTTCAGCTATGGATAGAAGATTGCATATCCATTTTGTAGCAACATCCTAACTTCAGTATCTTATATTTATCGTAAAACAAATAAATATACGGATTAATTGGCCTCTTATGATCTTAGTTAAAGATGCAAGGGTTAAGCAACGGAATTTTACTGTACTTCATCCACTATGCGATACAACAATATAAATATACAATGAGAGCCATTTTGATAGTTGTGGACTCGCGGTTTGCATGCTCAAAAGAAGGCATTTGGAAAACATTATGATATGATAATGCATGCTACAAAATATACACGTGACTCTGCTAAGCGGAAGTTTTTTCTATCGGGATCTGCTCTATTATTAGTTACTTCTTTGGTTTCTATGTTCTTAATAATGTACCACATAATTTAATAGATCTTTTAGATCATGATCAATCGGGTGAAAATTTTTCGCATTTTGTAATAATATAGTTTTTATGGCTATACTTTCAAGTCATAATACAATAGCTCTACTTCCTATTTATCCACAGAAAAAAGACAATTAAACTATAATATTGACGAATTTTACGAGACATGTTTACTTTTCCTGAGTAAGAAGTAAGAAGAAAACAAAATTAAACGCTCAATATCATGGGGTAATTTACTGAAATGGTTGTAGATCTGTCTTTTTTGATATTTAAGTCATTCATCTTTTATTTTGGACAAAATAGTCCTTTATCTTTCATTTTAGTGACAATTGTTAGTCTTTAGAGTAAAATTTGTCAAAAAATTACGTTAGTGAGCACGTGGATGACACGTAGCCGCAAAATGTACAAATCTTTAGAGGTAAAATTGTCACACAGTAAAATATAAGTATAAAATATTTTCCAAAATTGTCACGCGGTAGTTCTCAACGTGTCATTTATGTGTTTACTAACGTTATTTTTTCACAGATTTTGCTCCAAGGACTAACGACTATCACTAAAATAAAAGATGAATGACCATTTTGTCCAAAATAAAAAATAAGTGACTTAAATGTCAAAAAATGCAAAAATTTAAGACTATTTCGATAATTATCCAATATCATGCATTTCTTTTGTTGTATTGCTAGATTTTTATTTGAAGTTCGTCTCGTGTCTTTAACTTGATGTATATCTTCCTATTTCTTTTGAGGAAAGAAGACATAATTTTCACAATAACGAAATAATCCTACCAGAAAAAAGTATAAAGAGTGACAGCCAAATAGAAGACATAAACTCTCGAAAACGATATATCTTGTCTTTTCTAATCAGTAAGCAACTTCAATGCGTAAAAAACTAGCCAATTATAATAAAAGGGAGGCATGTCCCTCTGTACATCATATTGTTAGGAAATATACATGACAATTAAAATAATTGCGCAGCGAAAAATTAATCATGTATCTGTCCATGTTTAATTATGCAGATCTAAATCAAATAATAATTTAATCTAATTAAATTAAACCTGCAATAGTTCTAGGATTACCTCTTGAAGCGTAGTTCGATGTAGAATCTGAATCAAGCTCCCCACGTGTGAAGCCTCCAAGATCGATTTACACAGAATCTGCACTTGCTAATTGGATTTCTGCCCCCATTAGGTTTCTAGAGAAATCCTATATATTTTTCTGACTGATAAATTGTGCTAGCTATTTCTTTGTCAGAATAGTTATATATATAGGAAAACACATATGACCTAAGCCATAAGTGGGCTGGTCTTAAACTTACCAGTCATGGGCTCCTTAATAATCAGATCACCATCTAATTACTACGAGCCCAATTAAATTAATATTTAGGACAATCCTAAATTTAATTTAATCTTTTCTCTTAATCCAATCAATCTACAAATTCCATTTGTGTGTGACCTCTCGGGTTCATAATTAATCGGTAGCGAATAATTAATTCCACTAATTAATTAAATTAGAACTCTTTCTAATTAATTCACAAATCGCGAGTGACACCTAACAGTATATCACGATTACCCAATTAAAGATGAAGTGCAAGCATGCGAACCCAAATAGTAATTTATATGCTATCAAATCCTACTGTCTCAATTATCCCGATCGAGCCAGAGTCATGGATTGGGTCGTCAAACTCTCTTACTCGACCATATGCCAAAACCCAATTAATTAGTGACTAATGAATAAATCGTGAAACGACTTCTACTATTCCACCTTGGCCAAGGATTTCAAGTCACTCAATTAATCAGATTGCATAGGATACCCAATTGACAGTTTCCGTATCTACACATACATTTCTGCATGACGGAATAAATTACAACTACTGAATACATTGTCTAATCCATGATTAGGACTAGCTTATTTGCACCAGCAAATCATGACATTCATAATAATGAGATAATCGTAGTATCTCAGGTCTAAGGATTAATTGCATAATTACATGATACAACGAATTATTGACATTCCATGTAATTCGTTGTATTGGTGGTCAATTACTATAACGATATGAGACAAATTACCCAAACTGATATCTCATATAATTTGGTTAGTAGACTGTAATCCGATCTATCCGGATAAACCAACGCCCAATTAGTTTATCCTATGATCGGGGACAACTTTTAAAATATATTTATGATTAAAAATTCCGTCACTCATATACTATTTATAGTAACGCCCGAACCCAGAAAGAATTTTAAATTATCATATTTAATTATTTTGTGTGCATATTTGACTTAATTACCCTTTGTTTGATCTTATTTGCTTTTATATATTTTAAATTTTAAGTTTAACTTGAGCCCGGGTAGAATTTTAAACTGCTTTATTTTTCAAATTTGATATTTTTTTCCTGAACAATACTGTATTTAATATATTCGTTCATTGCTAGAATGTGCGTAAGATGTCCCGAGCGTGAGGAAAATAAATATTTTTAGTGTTCCCGAATGAATAGTAATATTTTAATTACTTTGGACTTTTAGTATCCTTATTAGTTTTACTTAGTTTCTATACCTTAATTATATTTAATAGAAGCCAAATCATTAGTAGGCCATTTATTTACTTAACATTTACTTACTTATATATAATAGCTAGAAAAAAAAAACTAAGAAAGGAACCAATGGGCCGTCAGTCCAGTCCAGGTGAGAAAGAAAAATGTTGAACCAAGCTACGCTATTTGGTTGTATTATATTACATATATTTGGTTGTTATGCGTTAAACAAAAGTCAACATTAGCAAAAGAAAAGGAATTGGTTTAGTAGCAGCATGAAATCGTGAGGCACTATTGAGTGGAGCCTTTTTGAGAGAAATCATTTTATATTGCATTTTAAGTGTTTCATTACAATGTATTCTAGTTGATTTAATAGAACTTGTGAATACTTGAGTTTTCTAACCATAAATTGTTGATTAGATTGAAGTGTAGAGTAATCTTTGGCTTCGGTTCTCTTGTATAACTTCAACTTGTATGCTTTTATTGCCTTGTTAGTTGATGCTCTTGAATGAGGTTTAGGTGCTTGATAAATGACCTCAAAGAAGTGTATGAATGTAGTATATGTTAAAACCAAGAGCAAACCAAGTAGAAATGCTAGAAAACAAGCTAAATAGACATTAGTGCACAGTGAGAAAACTGGTCAGTTGCGTGACGAGAGTGCAAAGCCAAAGCTATAGAGTCATGAAGTGCAAGCCAAACTAGGTGTAAGAGTTAATCCAAACACTGGACAGATCTTTCGAAGCTCTTTTGACCTAGCAAACGTGCTTGAAACTTAACCAAATTTACTAAAAGCTAGATTAGGCAGTTTAGAACAAATGTTGATTTCTAGGATTAAGGCTAATTCTAACGTTTTAGGGCTCCGATTTATCCATTTCCAAAATGTGTTTGGGAAAATCGCTGGTGTAGGGCAGTTAAGCGCAGTCGTACGGAAATGGTTGTATCTTGAGGAATTTAGATCGAAATTGAGTTCCGTTTGGTTTTAAGATCATCTACACTTGATGAAGTACATGTCTGTGCAATTTTAGAAGTTTTAGAGGACATTAAGGCTGCTAACTGAACACATAAAGTTAAGCTAATGCAGTTAGAAATTTCAGTTTATATAGCTAAGTGATTAATGTTGCACTAAAGGTTAATTTGAGTTGAATAATGGGAGATTATAGATAGTTGAAGGCTTGAGATTAACAATTACATATTTGAAGAGAGTGTTTAAGTGGAATGAGGGTTAAATAAATATTAGTTGCATTGAATGTTAAATATTTAATATGTGACTAACATGAACTATGTGCATTGAATGTTTAAATAATTTGAACTTTGTTTAGTTTAGTTGTAGTTAAGTGATTTATGTGATTTAACTTGGCTACTAAATGTTATGAATGTAATTGGGAAGGCTAAATGAAAGGGAATCTCGAGCATGCTAGTAGAGCCATTGGTTAGAGTAATGTGAAAGTGGCATGTTTGAAAGGTAAAAGTCGAACTAAGTTAAATAAAATAAGTGTTGAGTTGCACTAGCTTGATAATCCTAGTTTAGAGAGTGTATCTTAATGCTTCTATGAGTCCTAGAACCCCGTACTTGCTAAGTGACCTACTTGAGAATGCATGCAAGTTTTATGAATTAAATAGTGTTATAATGATTATTCATGTAGTTTAAAGTAGTTAGTGCCATGTTGTTAGGAATTTGAGCATGCCTTAGTTGAGTTGTCATTGAATAACTAGAATATTATAACTTAGTGACTAAAGTGTAATATCAGAGCATGCTACCTAGTGCCTTTAATGTATTAAGTGTTAAGTTTGGTTTGAATACTATTTTCTTGAGTTTTGGTTATAGTTAATAGTTAATGAAATATAGTTACTTGTTTATATTCTTTATTGCATTGGCCATAAATGACATCCATGGAATTATTTGTGGTAAGTAAGTGTTCTATGACATGTTAGGGTCTGAGCTTTTGAGCCGTCCAAGGTGTTTGTAAATAAATGGACGTTTGTTCTCGCAGGTTTGGATTTTTAAAGGTGAGGGAGTCTCCATCTCTTTTGTGCATTTTAACTTATTTTACTGTTTATAGATTGTATTCTTTAGTAATTGAAATAGTTTATATGTACTAATTACTCGTTATCTTGTGTTTTCTTATGTTATTTGTGATTAACTGCGAGGACGGCCTACTTTGTCGTTCCTCTTATGTGATATTTGATATACTTGGCTTTCGTGATCTTGACCCAGGGTTACGCAACCTTTTCAGACATGGTAGCGTCGAGAAACACGGGCGGCGTCGGGCTTGCCGTGCTTCCTCGACTACCATGGTGCCTATTTCCTTTCTCACTGAGTATACTCCACTATCCCAGAGGCGTGGTTCACCTGCTGGGCATATGGACCTACCTCAGGAGAAAGGGTCGTAGGATCGGGGTACATCCGGAGTACCCCAATTTGGAGGAGTAAGGGTTTGCCGGCACTTGCTTGAAGATCTTGGCTCGTGGCTCGTGATTGAAGACAAACATGGAACCGTATTCTTTTTAAAATATGGTTAAATACTTGTCTAATTAACTTTGTTATTTTGTGTTATATATGTTATTATTCTTGGTGCATCTCATGAAAGCATTCATCAGTTTGCTGCATTACCTTCCTCACTGAGTATACATGTTGTATACTCACCCTCGTTTCTAACACATTTCAGGATTAGTACTATAAGCTGGAAATGGGATTGCCTCTTGTGTGGCCTGCCTGCTCTATCAGTGTGTAGAACAAGGAAGGATGTGTACTTTATATGCATGTATATTATTTAAGACCTTATGGTCATGTATGTATTTGTGTTATCTTAAGAAATGTAATATTAAAGTTTTAGTCTTGGGTGATAGTTAGGTGCTAGTGATTTGTAATAACTTCAATTGTTTACTCTTCTGTTTAATTGACTTGCATGCTAATAGGGATGAAACAGATTGAAGTTGTGGATTATGATATTGTGGTTGTATGTTGTAGTTTACAAGTTTCCAAATAGTCCTATAAATAGGGAAAACTCCGTCCGTTTTCCCCTAAATTTTTGTGCCTGGGGTTTGGATTTGGGTTGAGGATAGTATGATTAATAGAGGTCCCGATTCCGTGAGGGATCAGGGCGTTACAGAGGTGGTATCAGAGCTTAGTTAGCTCTCAGCCGGGATAGGGTCTTCGGTCTGTTGGGTAACAACCCTTGAGTGCCTGCTTGTGGAATGTGTCCTGAATAGGTGTGTGTGCTTGTTTGTGATGTGGGACTTGTGACACCTGAGAATTTCACCATAAATTTATTATAATCGTTGCATACCTATGTGCGCATTTCTACGTGCATCATTTTTCTTGCTTAATTGTTTTTATTAGGGGTTACTATTCATAATATTTTTTTACTGTTTCAAAAGCTTGATTTTAAATTTTTCCTAGGTCATATGACATTTAAAAGGAACCAAGAAATTTTCGTTTTGAACTTTCGAGCTTAGGAGTGTGCGTTTGGAAAATATTTTCCGTGACTTTTGAATAGTGTTACGTTAGAATAGTGCTAGTATTAAATTAAAAAGCATTTGAAATTGCAATTAGCCTTAATTGATCAAATTTTGAGACTAATTAGCTTAAGTTATTAACTATGCACAATATATAAAACAACCAACTCATGAAATTAAATAGAATAATACACATAAGTCATCAAAACAAATTAGAAAATTCCCTCTATGTCCCCATGCTTTGGCCGACCCACTCAAGGGAAAAAAGGGAGATTCTTGCTTCAACAATCTTGCATTTTGAACTTCTAGCTTGATCTTGGGAGGGTTTTGAGCAACCTAGGGACTTCAACAAGCTTCATTGTCTTCAAAAATTGTGAGGGAGATGCATTTATTTGTTTCTAAAGTTTATGTTCATATATCGAATTTTATTGATTTGTTGATATTAGCTATAAAACTTGTTATGAATGCTTTCTATGAGTTATTTGATGCCTATAGAGTTAACTTTTGAGGTTTGATAACAAAGTTAATGGTTGAATGTTGATATTGACCAAAGAGATGATGAATAGTGCCTAGAATTAGGGTTTTGAGAAAAATTGCTAATTGGCTTGAATTGATGCTTCAATTAGGTGCTCTAGACCCTAGTGAAGTTAGTTGAAAAGCCCCGAGAGGTTGAATAACTAGAAACCGAACTTAATTACGTAAATAGCCGACTTTAAAAAAGGACTTTTTCCGTTAAGCAATCCGGGCAAGTTTAGGCATTGATTCGAGTATCCTTGAGCTAAGGAAGCACCTTTGGTGCTTTCGTTTCGCGAAAATGGGGTTCGGTTAGTATAGTTGTAGTTCAAACCCGTTCGGGGCCTTCCCGAACTTTTGTTTCAAAAATGAGTTTTGATGACTTTAAAAGGTACATTTGGGCTTAATTAAGAATATGGAAGGACTAGGAGATGATTGGAAATCTTGAACCATGCTTAGGAGAAAGAAAACTCGGTTAAAGAAAGGGGAACAAGTAGTTTTGGTTATATTTGTTGCAATTGGCACTTGTATTCGAGTTAACATGTATTGTATTGAATATATAGGATATACTTAAGCTATTTGAGTAGATTGTGGGAAGTAATTGTGTTGATTGCTTATTTTGGTATCTTTAAGCTAATCTCGTGCTTACATGAATTTATATCGTGCTTATATATGAGGGCGGCATACTTTGTCATCCCTCTTATGTGTTATGTGTTATCTTGATTGCATGTGATCGAAAATCAGGTTGCGCAAACTTTTCGGACATGGTAGCGTCGAGAAACACGGGCGGCGGCGGGCTTGCTGTGCTCCCTCGACTACCATAGTACCTATTCCCTTTCTCGCTGAGGCATACTCCACTACCCTAGAGGCGTGGTTCACCTGCTGGGCATGGACCTACCTCGGGAGAAAGGGTCGTAGGATCGGGATACATCCGGAGTATCCCACTTGTTGGTGTTTGGGGTTTGCCGGCATGTTCGTGATGCTCGTGGTTCGTGGCTCGTGATTGAAGACCTGGAAGTGGAACCGTATCCTTTTTAAAGTGATTAATTGCTTGGCTTATTGTCTTATTGGTTTATGTGGTTTGTATATGTTTTCTTGTGCTGCATATCATATCGCACGTTGGCATGTTGCATCACCTCCCTCGCTGGGCAACTTAGTTGCTCACTTCTCATTTGAAATGTTTCAGGAGAAGCTGAGGTGAATCCCCAGCTGTTAGAAGTAGAAGAAGAAGAAGAAGAAGTTCACGTAGATCAGAATCCGTGACTTTGTGTGCTGAGGTGGATATTATGTGCTACTTGCGTGGGGTTCTTGTTAATATTGTGTTTTGAGACCTTGGAGTCTTGTGTATATGTCTAGTAGTTGTGGACTAGAATGTTAAAGAAAGTTGTTGGATTGTAATAATGAATTCTAGACTTTAATTTCTCTTGCATGCTTGGAGTGTTTGTTGATCTTCATATGGAACTTAGATTATATTGTAATTAACTACTTATGACTAAAACCAATTTATTTTGCATGCTCGTGTGCTTAAGTAGAATGTTGTTGCTCCAAGGCTCGGATGGCCTTGTGATTGTGTTTTGGCTTTAGAAATATTAAAAGATAAGTTGTTGTTATAGCCCAAATGTCTTAAGTGACTATTTGCAGGTAACAGTTTTGTCCTTGGTACAGAGGAGACTCTATCCGAGTGACGGGTCCGAGCCTAACTTTAGCGTGGGGTTGGGTTCGTGGCGTTACACTTTAGGTGGTATCAGAGCTACTAGAATGCTTGAAGCCGGGTTAAATTCCTTGGCATGTGGGTAGAGGTCTATATGTGGAAGTGAATTAAGTGAATATATGATTGTTAATTGTTTAATTACTTAGATAAAAGACATGCTAGCATGAAAAGGAATGATAAAGCTTGACATGATAAGAATATGAAAAGTTAGTGTTGAATATTGCTAAGTGTGTTATGTGCTTCTTATGTGAGTAAAATGTTTGAAACAATGTGTACATTATCTTTGCATAGTTTATTTGGCTATTATAATATTATGTTCTTCTAGCATTATTATGAGGAGACGGGGTAGACCACGAAGAGAGCTGGAAGAAGCTCCCAGACAGGATGTACCGGGGCAAGGTGTTGGAGCAGCCGGGGATGTACCGCAGGGGCAGGAACCGAGTAATGCCCAGATTATGGCCACAATGGCCACTGCAATGAATACCATAGCCCAATTTGTAGTTCAGCAGGGTACTGCAGGTGTCGGCAGGGGTAATCAGGCTGCCAGAGCAGAGGGCAGTGGTACTGCAGGAGGTAACTTATTTGATAAATTCCTGCATCATGGAGCATATAGTTTTTATGGCGAGCCCGATGATATGAAAGCAGAGATGTGGCTGAGTAAGTTCGAGAAAGTTGCTGCGATACTTGAGTGCAATGATGAAAGAAAGATCACCTATGCTACCTTTTTAATGGAGGGTAATGCCGAGGCATGGTGGCGCACTATTAGAGAGAAATGGGATGCCGAGAGGGTTCAGCATGTATGGGCTGACTTTGTTCGTGAGTTTCGAGATAAATATGTATCGGTTGTAGCCCGTGAGAGACATCAGGATGAATTCATAGCTTTGAAACAGGGGAACATGACTGTAGACCAGTATGAGGCTACCTTTACGAGACTATCTCGATATGTGCCCGCTTTGGTTCAGCCGGAGGATGTGAAGATCCAGAGATTTATTACAGGGTTGAGGAGTGACATCATGCTTAACTTGTCTTCGCAAGATTACCCGAACTATGCTGCAGTAGTCAGGGCTGCATCGAGATATGAGAAACGTAAGGCAGATGTGTTAGCTCAGTCTAGTCAGTCAAGCAAACGTCAGTTTCAGTCTCAGAGTCAGGGTTATCAGAGGCAGTATCAGCAGCCTGTTCAGACTCAGCAGCCTAGGCAGACCCAGAGCTATCCAAGACCAGTTCAGGTGCAGTCATAGCCGAGACCAGCTCAGAGCCAGCCACAGGGACAGTCACAGACCCGACCAGTGACTGCTAGATCTCAGCAGGGCAGTTCTGCCACATCTACTTATAGGACCCCTATTGGAGGAGCTACTACTAGGAAGAATCTACAGTGTACTTATTGCAATCGTAAGGGTCACATAGAGGCTGAGTGTTGGAGGAAACTGGGCCGTTGCACAGGTTGTGGCAGTGATCAACACAGAGTTAGAGATTGTCTCAAGTTTAAATTTGGTCAGGGTCAGACTTCAGGCCAGGGTGCCCAGACTCGAGCTTCAGGAGTAGCCACTGTACCGCGAGGTCAGGCACGAGTATTTGCACTCGACTAGGAGGAGCTTCCAGAGACGACAGTGATGGTGGAAGGTACTTTTCTTATTAATAGTCAGCTGGTAGTAGTTTTGATTGACACCGGGGCTACACATTCATTCATTACTCCTACATGTGCACAGTCTGCTACATTAAAAGTTGATAAACTGCCGTATGTGATTGAAGTAGGTAATCCTATGGGTACTAAATTTGTTACGGAGTCTGTGTGTAAAGATTGTAATATTTGCATTGAGGGTTGCATGTATCCTATTGACTTGATAATCATGTCATTTCGGGACTTTGAAGTTATCTTGGGGACGGATTGGTTGGGGCGATATTATGCATGTTTGGACTGTAGGAGGAAAGTTTTAACTTTAGAAGTACCTAACCAACCTATTATTAAAGTAACTGGGAGTCGAAAGTCTACTGGGACTCGTATTATATCTTCCATTAAAGCTACTAAAATGTTGAGTAAAGGCTATGATGCATATTTAGCTTATTTAATTAATCAGCCTGGAGATAAATTGAAATTGAATGAAGTACCTGTTATAAAAGAGTTTCCGGGGGTTTTCCCTGAGGAGTTGCCTGGGTTGCCACCTGATAGGGAGATTGAGTTTGTGATTGACTTGTTGCCGGGGACTAATCCTATCTCGAGAACCCCGTATAGAATGTCTCCCCCTGAATTACAAGAATTGAAAATTCAGCTATAGGGTTTACTTGAGAAAGGTTTTATTCAGCCTAGTTCATCACCGTGGGGTGCTCCCGTGTTATTTGTGAAAAAGAAATACGGTACTCTGTGATTGTGCATAGATTATCGGGATCTTAATCAGGTAACGGTAAAAAATAAATATCCTTTGCCCTTAATTGAGGAGCTATTTGATCAGCTATAGGGTGTTGTTGTGTTTTCGAAATTTGATTTGAGGCAGGGTTATTATCAGTTGAGGATCCGGAAAGAGGATGTACCTAAGACTGCATTTAGAACCAGATACGGCCATTATGAGTTTGTTGTTTTACCATTCGGGTTGACAAATGCTCCAGCCGCTTTTATGGATTTGATGCAGAGAGTATTTCGACCCTATCTTGATCAGTTTGTTGTGATTTTTATTGATGATATATTAGTATACTCTAAATCTAAGTCAGAGCATGAAGAACATTTGAGAATTGTACTTCAAACCTTGCAAGAACACAAATTGTTGCCAAATTTAGCAAATGCGAATTCTGGTTGAAACAGGTTGCCTTTTTAGGTCATATCATTTCACAGGAAGGAATATATGTTGATCCTACAAAAATTGAGGTGGTTATGTCGTGGAAAAGACTTGAAACTATCACAGAAGTTCGTAGTTTCTTGGGATTAGCGGGCTATTATAGGCGATTTGTTAAATATTTTTCAAAGATTGCAGGACCTTTGACTACTTTAACTCAGAAGAAAACTGTGTTTAACTGGGATGATAAATGTGAAGCTAGTTTTTAGGAGTTGAAAAAGAGACTTACCTCTGCACCTATCCTTGCTTTGCCTGAGGGGACTGAAAACTTGGTGATTTACAGTGATGCTTCGAAAGAGGGTTTGGGTTGTGTTCTTATGCAACAAGGTAAGGTAATAGCGTATGCCTCTAGGAAATTGAAACCATATGAACTCAATTATCCTACACATGATTTGGAGCTTGCAGCTGTTGTATTTGCTTTGAAGAAATGTCGTCATTATTTGTGGGGTAACAAATTTGAAATATTTACTGACCATAAAAGTTTAAAATACTTGTTTTCTCAAAAAGATCTGAATATGAGACAAAGGTGTTGGCTTGAACTGTTAAATGATTATAATTGTACCATTAGCTATTTGCCGGGAAAAGCTAATACTGTTGCAGATGCACTGAGCCGAAAAGCTTCTGTGGCCAGTTTGATAATCAAGGATTGGGAGATTGTAGAAGAGCTTTGTTTGTGGAAACCGAAGACTTCTAGATCAGGTATTCAATTTGCTAGCCTACAAATCCAATCTTTATTGCTATCTAGAATCAGAGAAGCACAACAATCAGATTCTCAGTTATTGAAGCTTTTAGAGAAGTCAAAAGGGGGAGAGTCCGACTTTAAGTTGCATGATGATGGACTTCTCAGGTACAGGAATAGAATTTGCATTCCTAGTAATTCGATTGTGAAAGATGAGATTCTTGCTGAGGCTCATGCTTCTAAATACACAATTCATCCTGGAAGTACTAAAATGTATAGAGATTTGAAACAGAATTTCTGGTGGAACAACATGAAGAGAGAGATAGCTGATTATGTAGCTAAGTGCTTGACTTGTCAGAAAGTTAAGGCAGAACATCAGAGGCCGGCAGGATTGTTGCAGCCATTGGAGATTCCGGTATGGAAATGGGATCAGGTTACTATGGACCTTGTGTCGGATTTGCCGAGATCACCACGAGGTAATGATTCTGTATGGGTTGTAGTAGACAGGTTGACGAAGAGTTCGCATTTTATTGCTACAAAGAAAACAGATTCTCTTGACAAATTGGCTGAGCTATATATTGAAAATATTGTGAGACTGCATGGAGTTCCATCTCAGATAGTGTCAGACAGGGATCCCAGGTTTACATCACAATTCTGGCAGAAACTACAAAAGGCTTTGGGGACTAATTTGAGTTTTAGTACTACTTATCACCCGCAGACGGATGGCCAGTCATAGAGGACTATCAGGATACTGGAAGACATGTTGAGAGCTTGTGTTCTGGATTTTGGCAAGAATTGGGAGAAATACCTACCTTTAGCAGAGTTTGCTTACAATAACAGTTATTAGGCCACTATTGGCATGGCACCTTATGAGGCACTGTACGGGCGGAAATGTCGGTCTCCGTTGTATTGGGATAAGGTAGGTGAGATGAAAACAGTTGATCCCGCTATTCTTCCTGAGATGATTAAAATGGTGGATAATGTGAGACTTATAAAGAAAAGGATGCTTACAGCTCAGAGTCGACAGAAGAATTATGCTGATAGACGTCGACGAGACTTAGTATTTTCTAAGGGTGATCGTGTTTTCTTGAAAGTCTCTCCGCGAAAAGGTTTGATTCGGCACGGAAAAGAAGGTAAACTTAGCCCTAGATATGTGGGACCATTTGAAATCACTGAGAAAGTTGGGGATTTAGCTTACAGATTGGCATTACCTCCGAGTTTGGGTCGGATTCATGATGTTTTTCATGTGTCACTGTTGAGAAAGTATAATCCTGATCCGTCGCATATCATTAAGCCAGAGCCGTTGGAGATTGATGAGTCCTTATCATATGTTGAGAAACCTCTTCGAGTGGTTGACCGAAAGATTCAAGAACTTAGAACTAAAAGTATTCCCATGGTAAAAGTTCTTTGGGATCATCATGGGGTTGAGGATGCCACTTGGGAGCGAGAAGATCAGATCAGAGAGAAGTATCCGGAGCTCTTTGCCGAATCATGTAAGAATTGCGAGGACGCAATTAGTTTAAGGGGGAGAGGGTGTGACACCCGATAATTTCACCATAAATTTATTATAATCATTGCATACCTATGTGCGCATTTCTACGTGCATCATTTTTCTTGCTTAATTGTTTTTATTAGGGGTTACTATTCATAATATTTTTTTACTGTTTCAAAAGCTTGATTTTAAATTTTTCCTAGGTCATATGACATTTAAAAGGAACCAAGAAATTTTCGTTTTGAACTTTCGAGCTTAGGAGTGTGCGTTTGGAAAATGTTTTCTGTGACTTTTGAATAGTGTTACGTTAGAATAGTGCTAGTATTAAATTAAAAAGCATTTGAAATTGCAATTAGCCTTAATTGATCAAATTTTGAGACTAATTAGCTTAAGTTATTAACTATGCACAATATATAAAACAACCAACTCATGAAATTAAATAGAATAATACACATAAGTCATCAAAACAAATTAGAAAATTCCCTCTATGTCCCCATGCTTTGGCCGACCCACTCAAGGGAAAAAAGGGAGATTCTTGCTTCAACAATCTTGCATTTTGAACTTCTAGCTTGATCTTGGGAGGGTTTTGAGCAACCTAGGGACTTCAACAAGCTTCATTGTCTTCAAAAATTGTGAGGGAGATGCATTTATTTGTTTCTAAAGTTTATGTTCATATATCGAATTTTATTGATTTGTTGATATTAGCTATAAAACTTGTTATGAATGCTTTCTATGAGTTATTTGATGCCTATAGAGTTAACTTTTGAGGTTTGATAACAAAGTTAATGGTTGAATGTTGATATTGACCAAAGAGATGATGAATAGTGCCTAGAATTAGGGTTTTGAGAAAAATTGCTAATTGGCTTGAATTGATGCTTCAATTAGGTGCTCTAGACCCTAGTGAAGTTAGTTGAAAAGCCTCGAGAGGTTGAATCACTAGAAACCGAACTTAATTGCATAAATAGCCGACTTTAAAAAGGGGACTTTTTTCGTTAAGCAATCCAGGCAAGTTTAGGCATTGATTCGGGTATTCTTGAGCTAAGGAAGCACCTTTGGTGCTTTCGTTTCGCGAAAATGGGGTTCGGTTAGTATAGTTGTAGTTCAAACCCGTTCGGGGCCTTCCCGAACTTTTGTTTCAAAAATGAGTTTTGATGACTTTAAAAGGTACCTTTGGGCTTAATTAAGAATATGGAAGGACTAGGAGATGATTGGAAATCTTGAACCATGCTTAGGAGAAAGAAAACTCGGTTAAAGAAAGGGGAAAAAGTAGTTTTAGTTATATTTGTTGCAATTGGCACTTGTATTCGAGTTAACATGTATTGTATTGAATATTTAGGATATACTTAAGCTATTTGAGTAGATTGTGGGAAGTAATTGTGTTGATTGCTTCTTTTGGTATCTTTAAGCTAATCTCGTGCTTACATGAATTTATATCGTGCTTATATGTGAGGGCGGCCTACTTTGTCGTCCCTCTTATATGTTATGTGTTATCTTGATTGCTTGTGATCGAAAATCGGGTTGCGCAACCTTTTCGGACATGGTAGCGTCGAGAAACACGGGCGGCGTCGGGCTTGCCGTGCTCCCTCGACTACCATGGTGCCTATTCCCTTTCTCGCTGAGGCATACTCCACTACCCCAGAGGCGTGGTTCACCTGCTGGGCATGGACCTACCTCGGGAAAAAGGGTTGTAGGATCGGGATACATCCGGAGTATCCCACTTGTTGGTGTTTGGGGTTTGCCGGCATGTTCGTGATGCTCGTGGTTCGTGGCTCGTGATTGAAGACCTGGAAGTGGAACCGTATCCTTTTTAAAGTGATTAATTGCTTGGCTTATTGTCTTATTGGTTTATGTGGTTTGTATATGTTTTCTTGTGCTGCATATCATATCGCACGTTGGCATGTTGCATCACCTCCCCTCGCTGGGCAACTTAGTTGCTCACTTCTCATTTGAAATGTTTCAGGAGAAGCTGAGATGAATCCCCAGCTGTTAGAAGTAGAAGAAGAAGAAGAAGTTCACGTAGATCAGAATCCGTGACTTTGTGTGCTGAGGTGGATATTATGTGCTACTTGCGTGGAGTTCTTGTTAATATTGTGTTTTGAGACCTTGGAGTCTTGTGTATATGTCTAGTAGTTGTGGACTAGAATGTTAAAGAAAGTTGTTGGATTGTTGTCATCCTTTTAACAGCTCACGACATATGATCCGGGACCGAAAAACAGAGCAAAAGAAGAAAAGTGGCTCGAAACTAAAGAAATGAATTCTAGACTTTAATTTCTCTTGCATGCTTGGAGTGTTTGTTGATCTTCATATGGAACTTAGATTGTATTGTAATTAACTACTTATGACTAAAACCAATTTATTTTGCATGCTCGTGTGCTTAAGTAGAATGTTGTTGCTCCAAGGCTCGGATGGCCTTGTGATTGTGTTTTGGCTTTGGAAATATTAGAAGATAAGTTGTTGTTATAGTCCAAATGTCTTGAGTGACTATTTGCAGGTAACAGTTTTGTCCTTGGTACAGAGGAGACTCTATCCGAGTGACGGGTCCGAGCCTAACTTTAGCGTGGGGTTGGGTTCGGGGCGTTACAAGACTTGTGTACCTTGAATAAGAATGTGCTTTATGTGTCATACTTGAATAAATATGGAAGATGTCCAATGTGTGCACCTATGTGTAAATGTGATGAATGTGCGATATGTGCAATTTTATGACCATTTGTGCACTTATGTGACTTATCTATGCAATAAGTGAAAAATGTGAGATATTTGCAAGATGTGATTATTTGTACTCCTATTTGGCATATTTACTTGATATATGTACTTTATATGCTCTTCACTGCATGCATACGTGCATTACCCATAAAATGGTAGGTAATCTTCTCCTCCTGAAAGAGTTGGCTAGTAGTGGATCTCCTAAGAAGTGGACCAGCAGAACCAAGGCAATTGATCAGTGGTTTATGGTGATATGTGGATGATATTCATTGCTCAGAGCTTGGTATTTAATCATCGGCCGTGGGTATTTTCATTTGGAATCCTTGTTTGGAGTCCTCATCTAGTATTTTCTCTGGTATTTCTTCTGAGTATTCTTCGTGGTATTGGCATTTGGGATTCTCATTGGACTCCTTAATTGATATTATCTGTGGTATTCACCCCTAAGTTTCTTAGTGATATCTTCTTGGCATTCTTATCTGGAATTTTGGAGTGCATTTCTTGCTCGGTACTTCTAACCGAAATTCTTGTATGGAAATTACATTCGAAAGGTTTCTCATTCGGGCTTCTGAGTAGCATTCTCAATTGAAGCCTTTATTTGGTCTCCCTACTCAGTATTTATCTGCAGTATTCGCTGGGATCTTTATAAGGAATTCTTATTGGTATTCCCACCCAATGCTTTTGCCTCGTAGCCAACAATGGATAATTGTCGTCAGTATTCCGTGGTTGCTTGTTAGAGTTGAGCCAAGATTCTATTTGATGATATCAAGCTTTTTTGTGAACAAGAAATTGTGAGGGCGCAATTTGTTTAAGGGGGAGATAATGTAACGCCCGAATCCATAAAGACTTTTAAATTATCATATTTAATTATTCTATGTGCATATTTGACTTAATTACTCTTTGTTTGATCTTATTTGCTTTTATATATTTTAAATTTTAAATTTAACTTGAGCCCGAGTAGAATTTTAAACTGCTTTATTTTTCAAATTTGATATTTTTTTCTTGAACAATACTGTATTTAATATATTCGTTCATTGCTAGAATGTGCGTAAGATGTTTCGAGGGTGAGGAAAATAAATATTTTTAGTGTCCCTGAGTGAATAGTAATATTTTAATAACTTTGGACTTTTAGTATCCTTATTAGTTTTACTTAGTTTCTATAGCTTAATTATATTTAATAGAAGCCAAACCATTAGTAGGCCATTTATTTACTTAACATTTACATACTTATATATAATATCTAGAAGAAAAAAAAAACTAAGAAAGGAACCAATGGGCCGTCGGTCCAGTCCAGGTGAGAAATAAAAATGTTGAAGCAAGCTAGGCTATTTGGTTGTATTATATTACATATATTTGGTTGTCATGTGTTAAACAAAAGTCAACATGAGCAAAAGAAAATGAATTGGTTCAGCAGCAGCATGAAATCGTGAGGCACTATTGAGTGGAGCCTTTTTGCCAATTAAGTATATTCTTATACTTATATTAGTGGATAACAAAGCAAAACATAACCAAAGAAAAGAAAGAGAAATCGGGCAGAAGCAAGAAAGAAAACGTGAGACCCCTTTGGCTTAGGGCTTGACTTCATCTTCAAATCTCAACCATTTTAGCAAGATCAAAGGTGTTTCTAGTCAATTTTCTTCCATTTTCTAGCTATAAAAGGTGAGAGAAATCATTTTCTATTGCATTTTAAGTGTTTCATTACAATGTATTCTAGTTGATTTAATAGAACTTGTGAATACTTGAGTTGTATAACCATAAATTGTTGATTAGATTGAAGTGTAGAGTAATCTTTGGCTTCGGTTCTCTTGTATAACTTCAACTTGTATGCTTTTATTGCCTTGTTAGTTGATGCTCTTGAATGAGGTTTAGGTGCTTGATAAATGACCTCAATGAAGTGTATGAATGTAGTATATGTTAAAACCAAGAGCAAACCAAGTAGAAATGCTAGAAAACAAGCTAAATAGACATTAGTGCAAAGTGAGAAAACTGGTCAGTTGCGTGACGAGAGTGCAAAGCCAAAGCTATAGAGTCATGAAGTGCAAGCTAAACTAGGTGTAAGAGTTAATCCAAACACTGGACAGACCACTGCCCCTATCTTTCGAAGCTCTTTTGACCTAGCAAACATGCTTGAAACTTAACGAAATTTACATAAAAGCTAGATTAGGCAGTTTAGAACAAATGTTGATTTCTAGGATTAAGGCTAATTCTAACGTTTTAGGCCTCCGATTTAGCCATTTCCAAAATGTGTCTGGGAAAATCGCTGGTGCAGGGCAGTTAAGCGCAGTCGTACAGAAATGGTTGTATCTTGATAAATTTAGATCGGAATTGAGTTCCGTTTGGTTCTAAGATCATCTACACTTGATGAAGTACATGTCTGTTCAATTTTAGAAGTTTTAGAGGACATTAAGGCTACTAACTGAACACATAAAGTTAAGCTAATGCAGTTAGAAATTTCAGTTTATATAGCTAAGTGATTAATGTTGCACTAAAGGTTAATTTGAGTTTAATAATAGGAGATTATAGGTAGTTGAAGGCTTGAGAGTAACAATTACATATTTTAAGAGAGTGTTTAAGTGGAATGAGGGTTAAATAAATATTAGTTGCATTGAATGTTAAATGTTTAATATGTGATTAACGTGAACTATGTGCATTGAATGTTTAAATAATTTGAACTTTGTTTAGTTTAGTTGTAGTTAAGTGGTTTATGTGATTTAACTTGGCTGTTAAATGTTATGAATGTAATTGGGAAGGCTAGATGAAAGGGAATCCTGAGCATGCTAGTAGAGCCATTGGTTAGAGTAATGTAAAAGTGGCATGTTTGAAAGGTAAAAGTCGAACTAAGTTAAATAAAATAAGTGTTAAGTTGCATTAGCTTGATAATCCTGGTTTAGAGAGTGTATCTTAATGCTTCTATGAGTCCTAGAACCCCGTACTTGCTAAGTGACCTACTTGAGAATGCATGCAAGTTTTATGAATTAAATAGTATTATAATGATTATTCATGTAGTTTAAAGTAGTTAGTGCCATGTTGTTAGGAATTTGAGCATGCCTTAGTTGAGTTGTCATTGAATAACTAGAATGTTATAACTTAGTGACTAAAGTGTAATATCAGAGCATGCTACCTAGTGCCTTTAATGTATTAAGTGTTAAGTTTGGTTTGAATGCTATTTTCTTGAGTTTTGGTTGTAGTTAAGAGTTAATGAAATATAGTTACTTGTTTATATTCTTTATTGCATTGGCCATAAATGACATCCATGGAATTATTTGTGGTAAGTAAGTGTTCTATGACATGTTAGGGTCTGAGCTTTTGAGCCGTCCAAGGTGTTTGTAAATAAATGGACGTTTGTTCTCGCATGTTTGCATTTTTAAAGGTGAGGGAGTCTCCATCTCTTTTGTGCATTTTAACTTATTTTACTGTTTCTAGATTGTATTCTTTAGTAATTGAAATAGTTTATATGTACTAATTACTCGCTATCTTGTGTTTTCTTATGTTATTTGTGATTAACTGCGAGGACGACCTACTTTGTCGTTCCTCTTATGTGATATTTGATATACTTGGCTCTCGTGATCTTGACCCGGGGTGACACAACCTTTTCGGACATGGTAGCGTTGAGAAACACGGGCGGCATCGGGCTTGTCGTGCTCCCTCAACTACTATGGTACCTATTCCCTTTCTCGCTGAGTATACTCTACTACCCTAGAGGCGTGGTTCACCTGCTGGGCACATGGACCTACCTCAGGAGAAAGGGTCGTAGGATCGGGGTACATCTGGTGTACCCCAATTTGGAAGAGTAAGGGTTTGCCGACACTTGCTTGAAGATCTTGGCTCGTGGCTCGTAATTGAAGACAAACATGGAACCGTATTCTTTTTAAAATATGGTTAAATACTTGTCTAATTAACTTTGTTATTTTGTGTTATATATGTTATTATTCTTGTTGTATCTCATGAAAGCATTCCTCGGTTTGCTGTATCACCTCCCTCACTGAGTATACATGTTATATACTCACCCTCGTTTCTAACACCTTTCAGGATCAGTACTATAAGCTGGAAAAAGGATTGCCTCTTGTGTGGCCTGCCTGCTCTATCAGTGTGTAGAACAAGGAATAATGTGTATTTTATATGCCTGCATTATTTGAGACCTTATGGTCATGTATGTATTTGTGTTATCTTAAGAAATATAATATTAAAGTTTTAGTCTTGGGTGATAGTTAGGTGCTAGTGGTTTGTAATAACTTCAATTGTTTACTCTTCTGTTCAGTTGACTTGTATGCTGATAGAGATGAAACAGATTGAAGTTGTGGATTATGGTCTTGTGGTTGTATGTTGTAGTTTACAGGCTTCCAAATAGTCCTATAAATAGGGAAAACTCCGTCCGTTTTTTCCTAAATTTCGTGTCCGGGGTTTGGATTTGGGTTGAGGATAGTATGATTAATAGAGATCCCGGTTCAGTGAGGGATCGGGGCGTTACAGTAACCTTTTGCCACTAACCTTGCTTTGAAGGTCTCCACATTCCCATCTGCACCCTTCTTTCTCTTATATACCCATTTGCACCCAATAGGTACAATACCCTCAGGTGGGTCTACAAGATTCCAGACTTGATTGGTGTGCATTGAATCCATTTCAGATTTCATGGCTTCAAGCCATTTTCCTAAGTCCCAATCAGAAATAGCTTCTTCATAGGTTAGGGGATCATCAACATGATCACCATCATCCAATGTGAACAACTCTTGTCTTTGGCTATGAAGGTAGCTATATCTTGCGGGGAAATGAACAGTCCTTAAAGATTTGCGTATCTATGGTGAAGCAATTTGTTCTTCTTGAATAGTTTCATCCTGGATTAAATCCTGAGTTTCTACCTGGTCACTTGGTTGCTCAATGTTTCCCTCATTAAGCTCTACTTTTCTTCCCAAACCACCTTCTTGGATGAACTCTTCCTCCAAGAATATGGCATGTCTACTGACGAAGACTCTCTGGTCAATAGGGGAATAAAAGTTGTATCCCAACGAATACTTGGGATAACCAATGAATCTGACTTTGTCAGACCTCGTTTCCAATTTCTCAGTTTTAAGCCTTTTAATGTAAGCAAGACAACCCCATACTCTAATGTGATTAAAGCTGGGCTTCTTATTTCTCCAGATCTCATAAGGAGTGCTTATAACTGATTTGGAAGTGACCATATTCAAGATGTATGCCGCAGTGAGAAAAGTATGGCCCCAAAGGCCAATAGGTAAATTAGTATAACTCATCATTGACCTGACCATGTCCAACAGAGTCCTATTTCTCCTTTCTGACACACCATTAAGCTCAGGTGTTCCAGGTAGAGTCAATGATACGATTATACCATTTTCTTTGAGATACTCTTTGAATTCAGTACTAAGGTATTCCCCTCCTCGATCAGACCAAAAAGTCTTAATCCTTTTTCCAGTTTGGTTTTCTACTTCTGCTCTGTACTCTTTGAACCTTTCAAAGGATTCAGATTTGTATTTCATAAGATACACATACCCATACCGAGACACATCATCAGTAAAAGTAATGAAGTAGGCAAAACCACCTCGGGCCAATTCACCAAAAGGCCCACACACATCAGTGTATATTAATTCTAAAATGTTTATAGCTCTTTGCCTTTGTCCCAAAAAGGGTGATTTGGTCATTTTACCTAGGATGCAAGATTCACATGCTGGGAATGGACTCGGGCCACATGCACTTATAAGTCCTTTCTCTAACTTTGTGATTCTAGCTTCCCCTATATGACCTAATCTTATGTGCCACAAATATTTAGAATTAAAAGTATCTCTAGACCTTTTAAAGGTCTATACATTCATGCATTGCTCATTTTTATTGTCGTCTCTTTTTATATCAAGTATATAAAGCTCATTTACTAATTTGCCAGTGCCAACACATTTATTTCGCAAATAAATAAAACATCAGTTATCCATGAACTTAAATTCAAAACCCTTTTGAACTAATACTGAAACGGAAATGATGTTCCTCAAAGCATTTGGCAAAAATAAACAATTATCCAATACTAAAGTAAATTTAGATGACAAAGTAAGACGACATGTTCCAATAGCTAACGCAGCAACCATTGCTCCATTTCCCACCTTCCGGACCACGTCGCCTTCTCCCAAAGCTCTACTTCTCCTCAGTTCCTGTACAGAAGTACATATATGAGAAATGGTGCCAGAGTCTAGCACCCATGAAGTAGAATCATGATTAATCGAAAGACTAATCTCAAACATGAGCAATTGAGACATACTTGCAGAAGCCTTGCCCTTTCCCTTCAAACTCTTGAGGTACTATGGACAATTTATCTTCCAATGTTCTTCCTTCTCACAATAGAAAGCTTTGCTACCTTCCTCTTCTTCTTGAACACGTCTCTTGTAGGCTTGCCTTGAGAGGCCTTTTTACCTTTCTTCTTGTTCCTTTTCTGCTTCTTAGCAGATGAAGAAGAGGCAAATGCCAACACAGTTTCCTTACCTTTTCCTTTCATCTGCCCTTGGCATATAACCAACATATTCAAGAGTTGAGGTAAGGTGCGCTCAATGTCATTCATCTAGAAATTGAAAATAAAGGAATGGAAGGATTCAGGTAGAGATTGAAGTATTACGTCAGTCTGCAAGTTCGAATCCATAGAGAAATTCAAGGATTCAAGACGTTCGATCAAACCGATTATCTTAAGAACATGCGTATTGACATCTGATCCCTCACTCATCCTTAATCGGAACAATTCCCTAGATATCTCATACCTAGCAACCCTTTACACCATACAACTCTTGTAAGTGTTTGATGATTTCAGTGACATTTTCCATGTCCTCATGTTGACGTTGAAGCTCATTTGACATCGAAGCCAAAACGTAGCTTTTGACCTTCAACGCATCATCACGTTTTTTCCTAACGGTTTCTAGTTCCTCTTCAGATGCCCCTTGAGCCTCTTTAGGAAGTGGTCCATCAAGCACGTACTCAATCTTTTCAGAACTTAGTATGATTTTCAAGTTACGAAACTAGTCAGCATAGTTTGGTCCGGTCAAACAATTCTTATCTAGGATAGTTGCAAGAGGATTCATTTTTGACATGTAACTACAGAAAATAATTAATTAAAATTAGAAAACGTATTATTAACTACTTGACTCAGGTCTTTAAATCAAATAGTACCCCCACTAAATTTTTCGGATTCCACACTTCCCTAGTAGAAAACGAAAAATCAAATAAATGAGTTTCTTAGTGGATTGGGGGGCCCATTAATTTTTGTTTCACCTCGCATTATAGATTCTTGGTGATACAAAAACTAATGAGTGAATACCATTTTATTCAATGCATCACATACAAATCCCAATTTACTTGCCTACAATTCCTTTGACATCACATTATAGATTTTTGGTCTCTAAGAATTGTTTAAGTCAAACCCATTATCCTAAGAAATTTAGATCAATGCAATACCGACCCCTCATATGATAGATTTTTGGTAGCCAGTAAGAATCCAAATTCTCCTACATCTCATGTTTTAAAGACTTAGCTCACGTATTAATACAAATAAATAGCCCCTATGTGTCCACAGCCAGCTACTCACTTGCCTAACACATAAACTAACCTATGATAATGGAAGGCAATGATATAATATACTCTTATACTATATCATTATTAACTTAATAATTGGAGTGGGAAGATTTGCGGGTCTTTAATTAAGGTTTCACTTTTCACATGCTTCTAGTTTCAATTTATCACATAAACTAAACTAGAAACATTCACACATTTAATATATATATCACATAATAAATAAATGCATGTAAATAAATAGGATGATCATGGACTAGGAGCACTATCAACCCGAGCCACTGGGTTGAATTCCTAAAATAAAATTAGGGCCCAATAGTTGGGCTACTCCTTGTTGGGCTCCTCAAAACTCCTTCTACGAACCGGGTCCACCAACTCCTTGATGCGTCCTGCTTGATCTTCTTGTTACATTTATGTAAATAGATTCCTAATCTAGTGGGATACATAAATGTGAATAGGGGTTTCACATTATAAAAATGGGTAAGAGGCATGGAAGCCCCATTGAAATAATTACATAAAACCCAAATGAATAAATAAATAAATAAACACACATCCATTCATTCATCCATTCTAGTCCATGATCATCCAAGCACATAATCATAAAATAGGTAATCCACGGATATGGCACAATTAATTTCCTTGATATAATCTCATTATATCTAGTTGCCTAAATTTAATGAACTAATTATCAAATAAGCAAAAATATCTCATATTTCTAAAATAAATAAAACACCTTTTATTTATTTAATATAATTAATAAACAATTTATTAATTAAATCTCTTAATATCCTTTTGGCCTTTTTAAAAAGTTGAGTTTTATTTAAAATAAGGTTTTGGGCTTAAATTAATAAAACAATCCTTTCATTAAAAACAACTCAGCCCAATTAGTTGAAACACTATTTTAAAATTAACTCAAGGAGGCCTAAAAACTTTAATAGCCCAATTTAAAAAAGAAATAAAACAAGACAAGCCCATACCCATGAACCCCAACCCTTGGGTCATGGGTTTGGACCTGGATCCGAATCCCCACTTGGATTCGGATCTGGGTCGAAACCCTAGATCCCAAAAAAAACAATTTTTTTTTCTTCTCCTTCCCTGCGCCCCCCCTCCCCTCTCCTTTTTTTCCTTTTCCACCATGGCTGCACCTTGCAGCCATGATGGCAACCTTGGCAGCGGCGCTGCTGCCACCATGGCACTGCTGGGTGCAGCGGTGCTCTTTGGTACTGCTACAGCTACAGTGCTGGAAGCGCCGCTACCGGCAGTGGCCTAGCTACTGTTGGCGGCGGCGGCGCCACTGCAGAGAGAGGGCAAATTTTTTGTTGTTGTTTTATTTTAAAACTAATTTTAAAATATGCAAAGATTCTGGAAAATATGTTTATAAACATAAAAAAAAACAGGATAATCAAATTTTCAGAAAAACTCTTTTTCACAAAATTTTTAATTATGTAAAACAATTTTACACATAATATTGGGAATAACATTATGGGCTATAATTTCATTAAAATTAAACAACTTTAATTTTAAATATAAGAGATATAGGAAATTGTGCCATAAATGTTAAATCGCATAAAAAACATGAACAGTGGCTCTCATACCACTGTTGGGAAATATACATGACAATTAAAATAATTGCACAGAAGAAAATTAATCATGTATCCGTCCATGTTTAATTATGCAGATCTAAATCATATAATAATTTAATCTAATTAAATTAAACCTACAATAGTTCTAGGATTACCTCTTGAAGTGTAGTTCGATGTAGAATCTGAATCAAGCTCCCCACGTGTGAAGCCTCCAAGATCGATTCACACAGAATCTGCACTTGCTAATTGGATTTTTTCCCCCACTAGGTTTCTAGAGAAATCCTATATATTTTTCTGACTGATAAATTGTGCTAGCTATTTCTCTATCAGAATAGTTCTATATATAGGAAAACACATATGACCTAAGTCATAAGTGGGCTGGTCTTAAACTTACCAGTCTTGGGATCCTTAATAATCAGATCACCATCTAATTACTACGAGCCCAATTAAATTAATATTTAGGACAATCCTAAATTTAATTTAATCTTTCTCTTAATCCAATCAATCTGCAAATTTCATTTGTGTATGACCTCTCGGGTTCATAATTAATCGGTAGCGAATAATTAATTCCACTAATTAATTAAATTAGAACTCTTTCTAATTAATTTGTAAATCGCGAGTGACACCTAGCAGTATATCACGATTACCCAATTAAAGATGAAGTGCAAGCATGCAAACCAAAATAGTAATTTATATTCAATCAAATCCTACTGTCTCAATTATCCCGATCGAGCGAGAGTCATGGATTGGGTCGTCAAACTCTCTTACTCGACCATATGCCAAAACTCAATTAATTAGTGACTAATGAATAAATCATGAAACGACTTCCACTATTCCACTTTGGCAAAGGACTTCAAGTCACAAAATTAATCAGATTGCATAGGACACCCAATTGACAGTTTCCGTATCTACACATACATTTCTGCATGATGGAATGAATCACAACTATTGAATACATTGTCTAGTACATGATTAGGACTAGCTTATTTGCACCAGCAAATCATGACATTCCTAATCATGAGATAATCGTAGTGTCTCAAGTCTAAGGATTAATTGCATAATTACATGATACAACGAATTATTGACATTCCATGTAATTCGTTGTATTGGTGGTCAAGTCCAGTTACTTATTCACAATAAGTACTTATACATCTACTATAATGATATGAGACAAATCGCCCAAACTGATATCTCATATAATGTGGTTAGTAGATTGTAATCCGATCTATCCAGATAAACCAACGCCCGATTAGTTTATCCTATGATTGGGGACAACTTTTAAAATATATTTATGATTATAAATTTCGTCACTCATATCCTTACTCCTAAGGATAAAATGTATAAATAGTATTCTAAGGACTTTATTTATTTAATCAAAACATTTATAATAAATAAATAAACTGCTCATATTAAACGAATTAATAAATTAAATAACAAATTATCCATAATTCCAAATATATAATTTATTGACTTTTGGGCATTATCCCTAACACGTATAGGTCATACCTTTTAGACAAGAAGAAAAACAATTTATTTATTTACAAATGCAAAAATATATTTTGTTCTATATACCTGTTTTTGGATATATGAGAACCTTACTAGCGGACTAGACCACCAACTAGTAAACTCCCAGATATAGTAGTGCACTCCTATGTATGCACTAAATCAGTCAAGGGCAGATCGGAACTCCAGAGTAATAGGGAGTGTCGAACTCGCAACCTCGTAAGAGCGATTTTATTCTCACTACCGCTGGACCATGCCTCTAAAGATAATTCCTTATAAGCCATAGTAAGTGTTATCTTCTTCCATAAGTTGGTCTTTTCTTATATTTCTAATTTCTTTGAGGATAATATTTTTCTTTTTTGCTAGTTGAAGAGTTTAAGTTTCCTTCTTTTTTGCTAGTTGGTCTTTTAGGCCCCTAATGCTAGTTGTCACTCATAATTTTAAGTCAACATGCAATTGTTTACAAGGCTAAGGCGGGTTATGGGGGGTTGGGGCATTTCATAAATTATTTTGATTTTGCATCAGAAATGAAACAATTTTCTCATCTTCCATTATACCCTTGCTATGACGACAAAGACAATGTGAAAGTTGTTCTCTAATTATTTCTTGGACGCCGATTGACTGAAATGTGTCAATTTGTGACCGGCCTTAACAAATATAGGAAAATGACAAAAATAGAGAAATTAAATAAAGAACAAAACATAAAAGAATAAGATAATACACTAAATTTATGTGGTTTAACAAAACTTAAATATACGCTTAAAATCGGCGAAAATTTCAATAATCAAGTGACTGAAAGATTTTTAATATTTGTCGACCCCAAATCTCTAGTATTTTCAAAAAATTTAAACATCACAAAATAATCATAATAAACATAAGTTTAACATGAAAAAAATAACTTTAGGTTTAACTAATGCGAATTATTCATCTAATTCATACATCAATTCAACATTACAAAAATAACTATAATATATTATTTGTCTTATAACCACCATTTAGATATTATCTTTTAAACAGTGCAATTTGTAGAGCATGGAGACTTGATGATAGTCTTTTGCTTAGATAGGTTCTAGCTCAACCACTTGTGGTTGACCTGTTAATTCTTGTTTCTATCTCCAGTTGTACATGTTTTTGTTTTAATATAATCGTTTGCTTACCTAGAAAAAAAAACCACCATTTAATCATCCATAGTTCTCATCTTCCTCTTCAACCATGCCAGCTTAATATAATCATCACATGCAAACATGCCCATCTTGGAGGCTTGAAAATCGAGTCAAGGGAGGCTTTTTTCGCATTCCCCACAAACATGCCCTTAACCATCTTGGACTAGAATTTCAACACTAGGACTACTACCACTGCTACACAATACTATTATATCCATTCCCGAGAAATTGTATAATCATCAATCAAAAGCCACAGGGTGAGGAAAGTAATCGAGTGAATTTGAAATTAGAATTTATATATATTTTTATCGAAAATATCGTCTAGGATGAAAGAATAATCTACATGGCAAATTTAGAAATTACGTACAAAGCAATATTTTAAAAATAAGAAGGAACAACAACATCAACAACATAATAGTACTATAATAATAACAAAAAGAATACATAATAGAAAAGATATCGCGAATAAATTTGTAAAATACTTGAAAGAGGAGTGAATGGAAGAAGCTGACTTTTTTCTCTTTTTGCTATCAATTTGGAAGAAAAGAGAAGAGTGGAGAAGAAGAGTGAAAAAGACGTTTATTTTTTTCTTTAACCTGAGGGTAGTTTTGTCTTTAAAAGATTAGAAACAAATTAGAAAACGTGAATTTGCAAATTCCACCTCTTAGGCTCGAGTTTGAGTAAGGCTTGTACAAATCCAAGAATTGCAAATCTTAGATTTGTAATTTTTTGAAAAGGTGCAACCAAACAAAAATCTTAGATTCGCAAATGAATACCACAAAATCTTCAGACCTGACACGAACGCGAACAAACACATGCTCCCATTTCTCAAGTTGTAAATCTGAAGCATTTAACTGAACATCCTCAATGCACAATGACAAGAAAGAAACGGTGGAAAAAAAATTTGGTAGGGAAATAAATTGGGAAAGATTTTGGGTTGATTATTTTTGATATTCAATTAAGAGTCTAGATACTTTTTTAATAAATGAACAGTTAAGATTATTCTTTAATAACATTATTACACAAAACAGTGTTATTAGGGAATCTAAATCCGTGGGCCATGTCTATATATACCCAATCCTATGTTTCTCAAAACAAAGTTTACGAAAAACCTCATTCAAAATTATGACAGATTTAAAAGTAGGTTACATCATCAAGTGCGATGAATAAATGAGACATCACAATAAAATTTTTTGGGAGAAAAGGGCCACAACTAGAATTTTGTGGGGAGACTAAGGATTTAATCATTATTACTATTATTATTATTATTATTATTATTATTATTATTATAATAATAATAATAAATAAGGAGAATTATGAGTTATCAAATTACATCTTTTTATATCTCAATTATCAGTTCTGGAATAATAAACCAATAAGCTTCACTTCATTTATGAAAAAGGGTGTTAATTTAAAATAAATTCTAAAATGAATTACTTAGATTTTAGAGGATCAATGATTTGTTTGACCAAACTTTTAGACACTCAAAACCACTTCCTATAATTTTAGACACTCAAACACATGCTCCCATTTCTCAAATTGTAAATCTGAAACATTTAACTGAACATCCTCAATGTACAATGATGAGAAAGAAACGGTGGAAAAAAATTTTGGTAAGGAAATAAATTGGGAAAGATTTTGGATTGATTATGTTAAATATTCAATTAAGGGTCTAGATACTTTTTTAATAAATGAACAGTTAAGATTTTTTTCTAATAACATTATTACACAAAATAGTGTTATTAGGGAATCTAAATCCGTGGGCCATGTCTATATATACCCAATCCTATGTTTCTCAAAAAAAAGTTTACGAAAAATCTCATTCAAAATTATGACGGATCTAAAAGTAAGTTACATCATCAAGTGCGACAAATAAATGAGACATCACAATAAATTTTTTTGGGAGAAAAGGACCACAACTAGAATTTTGTAGGGAGACTAAGGATTTAATCATTATTATTATTATTATTATTATTATTATAAATAAGGAGAATTATGAGTTATCAAATTACATCTTTTTATATCTCAATTATCAGTTCTAGAATAATAAACCAATACTTTCAACTAAAACTCTGCTGGTTAAAACTCTAACTGGCCAAAAGTACTATAATGCTAAAGGATGGCCAGACATGCATGTAAATGATAATGCTGCTATGATGTCGATGGTATGGGAAGGGATTGATAAACCTTTGGACGATGATGATGATATCCCTTATGATCGTGCTATGACTGGTCAAAATAGGCTATTGTTGCACATTGTCACTGACTTAATTATGCCTAGAGGTGCTAATGATGGTCGAGTACAGTTCTGTGATGCCTATACTATATATATGATCAATGCAAGAAAGAAAATTCATCTTCCATATATGATGCTATTTCACTTGTGGTACATTAGGACTAGAATCATGAGTCTAGCATATAGAATGGTGCTAACTCGGATATTTGAGGACTGTGAAGTTCTACTGCCTACTATTGGTAGATTTTTTCCTTGCTGGAGGTTTAATAAGGCGGCTATGAAACACATAGGTTTATTTATCTATGAAGGCAGAATATATAAGCTCAGTGAAGTTGAGAAATTATCTGAAGCTCAACAAATTGCTATAATTGGGGAACCAGAAAAAAAATCGAGCAAAAATGTCAAAGGAAAAGGAAAAAAAATAACTGTCGAGGAAGAACCTAATACAGACAACGAATATGATCGGATGAATGTCAATTCCGATGATAAAGGAAATGAAGAAGAAAGAGATGTTCGAGCAACCCTAAGAGAATCTTTAAGAACCGATGCAGTTGAGAAGGAAAGAAAGAAATATGCTGGGTCAAGTAACAGTGTTCCTCAATTAAACACCCAGTCACCATTTGACATGAATCTCCTAATCTTTGCCCTTGAAGATTGCTTTGAAGATCACATGACCCAAATGGAAATGAGAGTCAAATACATCTTTCGCAAGGAATTAAAGCCTCTTAAACATCAAGTGTCAAATATCAGTTCATGGGTGGATTCATACAATCATTGGATTACTGAGAAATGATATGATCCTCCTCCGATGCCAAGCACATGGGAACATGATAAAAGAAGTCTTGAGCAAAATGAGGATAGTTCTGATGAAGACATAGCTGCCTAGACCTCTTGCTTGTGCCAATCCTATTTTTAAATATATATATTAGCTTGTTGATTAATTAAGCTTTCAAAAATTCATAGATCCCAGTTTCTTACTTTGCAAAATATGACAATTGAATTGGTGATGACTTTTTATTTGTTCTGTCGCATGGTTAGTCCATAATTGCTTACTTTTGTATCTTTTATGAGATTATATCATGACCTATACTCGTACTAATACTGCTATATGCTCAGTTATTCACTAATGCACTAACTCAGGAAAATCAATATCTCTTGATTGATACAAATGTCGAAAATACCTTGAGATGCTATTTTGGTGATATGTCAATGTGAATCTATTCAACTAATATGTGAATCTCTTTGTATGCTATAAATTGTGTTATATGGAAATGTGTAATGAGACTTTGAATGCCTCACCCGACAAAGGCAGAAGTTGCCGGTCGATGGGGTCGACCGACAAAGTCGACCGGTTGTTTCACCTTTGTCGGGTGATACAACCGGCCAATGGGGTTGCCCAGCAATGCCGTTGCAGCAGTTTACATAATTTGAGAATGTGAGAATGCGAAAACAGAAAAACATATCTTTTTAAGAATCTGAGAAATTCAAAATTAGAGAAAAACATCTTGAAAGAGCTTGTGCTAACACTTTTGTACGTATGTTTAAATCTTGAGTTATACATCACTTGTAAATCTTAAGCTGTATCACTTGCAAATCTTGAGCTTAAACTAGAAAACATCGGAAATTTAATTTTTCAATTTAATAGTAAATGTGACACCAAAAAGATATTCTAAACATTAGAATTGATAGAAACTAAATGAGAAGTTCGTTTGCAAAAGTTTGAACTTTTCTTTTCTTTTATTTAATTAAGAAAATAGAAAGATTTTATTCGACTCTAAATTCATAAAAGATATAATTGGAGTCAAAAGATCAAACTAAACAAGAGGGTTCCCAACCTATCAATTAAGGCATAAGATCCTTAATTATTTATAGTTACTTTATTGGGAGTCAAATTCATTTTAGGCTCTTAGTACGTCAAACTGTGACTCTTGATTATTGTTAGCCTCAACAAAGTGTCTTTACTCCTTACTTCCAACTCTAGTAATGATTTTTTGAAGAGCTTTTTCTTCACTAGAACTTTAATAAGATAAATGAGCTTCAAAGCAACTGAATTATTGAATTATATAAAAATTTGTGTATTACATCCCAAAATTTATGTATTATAAGTCCACTAATGAATTAAACAACTTTAACACTTTTGTATTACATCTTAAATTCTTAATTCTTTTGGAAACACTATTTTAGTTATTTATTTATTTTGACGACGAAGGAACCCAACTAGCGGAGCCCAACTTTTTAGATTATTTATTATAAATCACTTCTTTATTATTCACAAATTTAATTTTGACCATTTTAAAATTTGTTTATTTGGATTTTCATGTCGCCGTAAAGTCATTGTATGTAATTTACTTCTTAAATGTAGTCTTCGTATTTGGTTTATGTAAATTATAATTATTGAAAACTCACCAATCTAAAATGGTATTTTATTATGAAATGATGAATTTCAAATTTTATGAAAAGATTCAACTTTTTGTCACTAAATTGTCTTTATTTGAAACTAATTATGGATGAAATTTTGACGAATATTTTTTCTAAATCTTCGTAGTTAACTCGTTGCTATTTGAGACGTATTAGATATGAAATTAGCAACACATGTTAATTTGAACCCTTTTGTCGCTAAGTTGTCTCTATTTGAAACTAATTAGCGATGAACTTTTGACGAATATTTGTTTCTCAAACTTTGTCTCTAATTTTGTTGCTATTTGATACGTATTAGCAATGAAATTCGGATGGATGTTATTTTAAAACTTTTTGTCACTAAAATTGTCTCTATTTGAAACCAATTAGGGACGACATTTCGACAAATATTTTTTTCTAAAATGTCGTCGCTAAATTTGTTGCTTTTTGATACGTATTAGCAACGAAATTAGTAACACGTGTTATTTTGTATCAATTGTCGCTAAATTGTCTCTATTTGAAACCAACTAGGGACGATATTTCGACGAATATTTTTTTCTAAAACTTTGTTGCTAACTCATTACTATTTCAGATGTATTAGCGACGAAATTAGCGGCACACATTCATGTGAAATCTTTTATCGCTAAGTTATCTCTATTTGAAACCAATTAGCGATGAATTTTCGACGAATATTTTTTTTTCAAACTTCGTCTCTAACGCGTTGCTATTTCAAACGGATTAGTGACCAAATTTCGTCTGCATCGCTAACTCATAGCAAATTCGTCTCAAAGTTTGCACCAATTTACTTATGTCTCAAGTCGTCGCACTATCGTCTCTACTGGCGATAAAAACATTTTGTCCCAAATTTTTCGTTGCTAATGGAAATTTTTCTTGTAGTGACTTATCCCATCTGAGACTCAAATGTATCACATAAATACATTCAAACAAAGTATAAAATATACTAGAGTCTCCTAAAAGTTAATAGGAAGATAAATATCTTAAAAACCAAACACATTCGGGCAAGGAAGGTTTCCCAAGATATAACTACTTCAATACTCTAACTATTCACTCCTTACTTCTCAAAAGTTAATGCTCACAAAAAAGCCTCCAATTAAACCAGAGTAGTATCATGCATATAATTAAATTCAACTTGTAAAAGGTTACTTTAAACACATCAATCTTTAAATTCCATCATATTCATTGAACAACCTTATACAGGCGACAATTAAATGAGGCATTATGGACTAAAAATAACTTTAAAAATTGTCATGACATGATTAAAGCTAACTCTTAAAGGTGTATAAAAATAAAGTTACCCAAATAAGCAACTTTAATATGAGGGATCACTCAAATACCTTAAAGAAAACTTTATAATTGGAAAACTATAATGCCTAAAGGACTTTAAGTTTGCTTAACCGCAAATAAAAATTTAAGGGGATTGAACTTTATAGTAAAAGTATGATTGAGAAAAAAATCTTGTCATGCAATCAAAAAAAGATAATTGCGAGTCTAAATCTCAATTAAACAAATTAAGAAGGGTGATATACTACAACAACAATAATCTTATGAAAGCTCAAATTGTATCACTGCAAATTCTTCTTTGGCTAGAATATACAACATATAGTATGAACCTCTTATTTAAGTAAAACAGTGAAAAAATCCCATTCAAGTCAAATAAAGCAACTCCCACTGTCACTGCCACTACTCTTGCTTCTTCTAAATTAATACACATAATTACCCCATTTGGGCAGGTAACTATATATACTAATTCATAGAAGTAAACATCCCAGGATCCTTATCAAATAATTTACATACAAACATATAACCACTTTGCAATAGCCATTTACATCAACCACAAGATTATTTGACTGGGACAACATTGTATTGTTGTATAAATAAACACCTTAAATACAATGCTCATTATATTTCAAGTGACATTGATAATTGACCAGTAAATATTTCAATTTATATAATTGTCTCAAGTATTTGGAGATGCCTATGCTACAGAATAAATTACGTGCATTAGAAAATAACAGTTCATTTCTTTTGGGAATCAGCAAAAGAGTAATTATAGAGCCCAAGACTTTCTTCATACTCCATTGGTAACTCTAAATGTATAACATTAAAGGAGTTCTATAAAAAAATCAATATGGAATAAGATATTGTGGTTAAAATCCTTTAACTTACATGAACTTTATTACCGATCCACAAAACTCATCCAAAATAACTAAAGTACGTTGTATCAAATATCTACAACTTCTGCAAAATATCATCAGAACAAAATGGTAATATGCCACAAAGAAGTTTTGGATAACAATTAGAATCAACATGGCATCATTTATACCGAGCAAAAAAAACATGGCATCAGTTAAATGCTCATATAAAGAATTCAAATAATCATTGGCCAAAAAGAAGTCAAGATAGAGATCATGTCATGCTAGTTAACTTATCAAAAATCCAAAAACACAAACTAATTGATGCATATATATAGAAAAAAAAAATAACATTATTCCAACGCCACATGAAAAATACTTTATTGCAAAGATCCAGGGCCTGTTTAGAAGTGTTCTTATTTTTTTGTTTTCTAAAACAGTTTCTCAGAACCGTTTTCAAAAATAATTTTTAAAAACAAAAAAACAAAAAACTTGTTTGTATATAAATGTTCTCTAAACAAGTTCTTAAGATTAACATACATTTAGAATTACACACACACACACACTCACACACACTTACACACACAGACACACACATACACACACACACACATACATACATACATACATACACACACACACACACACACACTCACACATACACACACACATACATACACACACTCACACATACACACACACACATACACTCACACACACCTACATATATATACACTCACACATTAACCCATACATATACACACACACTCACACACACACACACACATACTCATACACAAAAAAATATATATATATTCATACTCACACACACACATACACTCACACACACACACACATACATACACATACTCACACATACACACACTTACATATACATACACTCACACACACACAAACACACATACACACATACACATATATATACACACACTCATAAACACACACACATACATACACATACACACACTTACACATACACATACTCACACACAAACATACACACACTCATACATACACACACACTCACATATATACACACACACACACACTCATACACACACAAAAATATATATTCATACTCATACACACTCATACACACACACACACACATACATACACATACTCATACATACACACAATTACACATACATACACTCACACATACACACACACACTCACACACACTCATACACATACACACATATACATACATACACTCACACATACACATACACACACACACTCACATATACCCACATACACATACACTCACACATTAACCCACACACACTTACACACATAAACACACACATACATACACACACTCATACATACACAACGCATACACATACGTACACACTCACTCATACATATACACACACTCACACATACACACACACATACGCACACACTCACTCACACATATACACACACACTCACACACATACACACACACATATATATACTCACACTCACACATATACACACATACATACTCACACACTCTCATGCACACATACACACATTATCTCACACACATACACCTACACACACACTCACATTGCAATTATAGTGGTGTATGTGTATAGAATGTGTGTGTGTGTGAGTGAGAGAGTGTGAGTATATGTATGTATGAGTGTGAGTGTGTGTATGAGAGAGTGTGTGTGTGTAAGTATGTGTGAGAGAGTGTGTGTGAGAGATCGTATATGTATGTGTGTATGTTACTGTATGTGTGTATGTTTATGTGAGTGTGCGTGTGTGTGTAAGTGTGTGTGTGTGTGTGTGTATATATGTATGAGAATGTGTATGTGTGTGTATGAGTGTGTGTGTATATGTGTGTGTGAGAGAGTGTACGTGTAAGTGTGTGTGTGTGTATGAGAGAGAAAAAATGTGTGTGTGTATGAGATAGAGAGAGAGATCGTATATGTGTGTGTGTATGTTACTGTGTATGTGTATGTTTGTGTGAGTCTGCGTGTGTGTATAAGTGTGTATGTGTATGTGTATGTGTGTGAGAATGTATATGTGTGTGTGTGAGTATATGTATGTGTGTGTGTGTATGTATGTGTGAGTATGTGTATGTGTGAGTGTGAGTGTGTATGTGTGTGTGTGTGTGTGTGTAAGAGAGAGTGTGTGTATGTGAGTGTGAGTGTGAGTATGTGTATGTGTATGAATGTGAGTGTGTGTGTGTGTATGTATGTGTATGAGTATATGTGTATGAGTATGTGTGTGTGTATGTGTATGAGGATATGTGTATGAGATTGTGTGTCTGTTTGTGTATGTGTATGAGAATGTGTGTGTGTGTGTGTGAGTGTCTCTGTGTGTGTGTATGTAAGTGTATTTGTATGTGTATGTGTATGAGAATGTATATGTGCGTGTGTGTGAGTGTGTGTATATGTATGTGTGTGTGTATGAGTGTGAGTGTGTGTGTATGTGTATGTGTATGAGAATATGTATATGTTTGTGTGAGTGTGTATATGTATGAGTGTGAGTGTGTGTGTGTGTAAGAAAAATTGTGTGTATGTGAGTGTGAGTGTGAGTATGTGTGTATGTATGAGTGTGAGTGTGTATGTGTGTATGAGTGTGTGTGTGTGTGTGTGTGTGTATGAGTATGAGTGTAAGAGTGTGTATGTGTGTGTGTGTATTTGTGTGTGTATATGTGTGAGTATATGTGTGTGTGTGTGTGTGTATGTGCGCACTTTGACTGTTAGCAGTGAGAAAATAATGTGTTCATGTGTGTCGTGGAGAAAAAGAAAGGAAACGAAAACACATGAAAACATAAAAAAGTTGTTCTTGTTTTTTTGTTTTTGAAAACACATTTTCCAGAACAGTTTTTGAAAACAATTTTCGAAAACAACTCATGTCAAACAAGTTTTTTTATTTTTTAATTTTTGAAAACAAAAAAACTGTTTTCGAAAACACTTTCAAACAGCCTCCCAGCATCTCGAATAACTCCTTTTTCATGTAGGATATATCCTGAAGTAAATGAGCAGGTTATTAGTTCTTTGGTCAGGAATATGCATGTACGTTTCTAATGCAACATCGGAAAATACAAAAGTGGGTCCATTCATGCATACAGAATGGATCTTAGGAAACAAGGGCACTTAACCTAATCGATTTATTTTAAAGGAGCAGATAGTTGATCAGACGAGTTATAGTAAATGATTTCATGCCTTGAACGAATTTCTTTCTCTTCATGTTCTCTTAACAAGATATTAACCCTACTTGTCTTGAAACCATCTTCATATATATATTTATATATATATAACTTTTCTACCAAGACGTGCAGGCTCGTGTTTTTAACTAGCACAAAAAATTGGAAAAACAAGTACACAAGAATGATGATCCACGTGAGCATACATGTGCTATATATATTTTTGTTGTTTTTCCTTTTGTTTAGCAAAACTTATGATCTACCATATATGTCTCTTTACTCATATAAGCACATGAAAAATACTACAACATATTTGTCATTGTTCATGATACGATACATAAGCAAATTAATCTTGTTTAGGGTTCTAAATCATATATGATTTGACTATGATACCACATGTAGAATTTAGTCATGACACTATTGTGATTCACGATATCATAAAATCTCCAAGATTCATATATGAATTTAGAACATCAAATCTAAAAGATGAAAAGCATACATGTTAGCGCTAAGGAATCTGATGAATCGTTGTGCAACGTATTGGGTCTTCCTCTCTATCCCTTTGCTTTCTGGCAGCTTTCAATGGGACTAGCTCAGGGTGTTATATCCTTTTTTAGTGCAAGGGTTAGAGAGGGGACCTAGCACAAATAAGAGTTCTACTGGGCCTTCCCATCACGGGTTTAGTAAAACATATAGCTTACACTTAACTACCCAACTAGACTTTTTTATAACCAAGATGCTGAGCCCAATAACCGTATGATCACATATGGGCTTATCACTCAAGAATTATCCATCAACCCATTTTATGAAAACCAAAATAATTAATTAATGTAAGCCCACACGTCTTTATAAAATTTTTCCAACAAAAGATGCCTACTTCTGACTATTTGGAATAAATGAATTCCACAAAATTTTGTGGAATTCATTTACAAATTCAAGTTTTTTTGTTTGGTTGCACTTTTTTAAAAATTACAAATCCAAGATTTGTAATTCTTGAATTTGCACAAGCCTTTTTCAAATCCGAGCCTAAGAGGTGGAATTTGCAAATCCACGTTTTCTAATTCTGTTGGTAATCTTTTGAGGACAAAACTACCATCAGGTTAAAGAAAAAAAAATAAATGTCTTTTTCACTCTTCTTCCCTACTCTTTTCTCTTCTTCTAAATTGACGGCAAAACGAGAAAAAAAGTTAACTTGTTCCATTCACTCCTCTTTCAAGTATTCGTTTGATTTTTCTTGGAACGCGATATCTTTTCTATTATGTATTATTCTTGTTGTTATTATTATAGTACTATTATGTTGTTGCTGTTGTTGTTCCTTCTTATTTTTAAGATAATAACATGTAATAATTATCATACCAACTAAACATTGGCCAAACTCTTACTTAGAAATAGTTTACTATTTCATTTGCCTTCTGATTGACTTCTCTAATATCTTTTCTATAATTTGTGGATTTTCTTAATTATTTACTGGTGTATATATGTTGTTTATATGAATTTTTCACCTCGTTTTCAACTAAAGGACGAATTCATAATTATTTTTGTAATGTTGAATTAATGTTTGAATTAGATGAATAATTTGCATTAGTTAAACCTCAAGTTATTTTTTCATGTTAAACTTTTGGTTGAACTTAAAGTTATTATGATTATTTTGTGATGTTTAACTTTTTTTGAAAATATTTCTTTGTTTTTTATTTTTTAGTTTGGATTTTTATGATAGTACCAGAGATCAATAATGGATTAAGAAGATAACACTTATATGATAGCCTGATTTCAATTGAATAAAATAAGGGTATTGAAGTAAAATACAACTATTAATTTTAATTTCACATGTGTTTCAAACACAATTTGGATTTACAAATAATAGAATTGACTTAATATTATTTTTCAGTTGCAAACAAGAGAATTCATTTATAAATGAATTACTCATGAAATTCATTTATAAATGAAATGAATTCCACATATGAATTGATTCCAAACACAATGTAAATAGGCAGTGTATTAGGAAACTAACAAATTAACTATCCTTTGACAAAGAAAAATGGACTATAAATTAGGACAAGTGAAAAAGAAAAATGAGCCTATATTTATGGGACAAATTAGAGAGTATAAATAACAAAATGCTACAATATGATAGCCAAAATTAAAAAAAGTAGGTGAAAAAACCGATACTACTCCCATATTAAGTTGTTGGTTCTTGATTTCAAGCACAAGTAATTGCCTTCAGCTATGGATAGAAGATTGCAAATCCATTTTTGTAGCAACATCCTAACTTCAATCTCTTATATTTATCGTAAAACAAATAAATATACGGATTAATTGGCCTCTTATGATCTTAGTTAAAGACGCAAGGGTTAAGCAACGGAATTTTACTGCACTTCATTCACTATGCGATACAACAATATAAATATACAGTGAGAGCCATTTTGACAGTTGTGGACTCGCGGTTTGCATGCTTAAAAGAAGGCATTTGGAAAACATTATGATATGATAATGCATGCTACAAAATATACACGTGACTCTGCTAAGCGAAAGTTTTTTCTATCGGGATCTGCTCTATTATTAGTTACTTCTTTGGTTTCTGTGTTCTTAATAATGTACCACATAATTTAATAGATCTTTTAGATCATGATCAATCGGGTGAAAAATTTTCGCGTTTTGTAATACTATAGTTTTTATGGCTATACTTTCAAGTCATAATACAATAGCTCTACTTCATATTTATCCACAGAAAAAAGACAATTAAATTTTAATATTGACGAATTTTACGAGACATGTTTACTTTTCCTAAGTAAGAAGTAGGAAGAAAACAAAATTAACGCTCAAATATCATGGGGTAATTTACTGAAATGGTTTTAGATCTTTGTCTTTTTTTATATTTAAGTCATTCATCTTTTATTTTGGACAAAATAGTCCTTTATCTTTCATTTTAGTGACAATCGTTAGTCTTTAGAGTAAAATTTGTCAAAAAATTACGTTAGTGAGCACGCGGATGACACGTAGCCGCAAAATGTACAAATCTTTAGAGGTAAAATTATCACGCGGTAAAATATAAGTATAAAAAATTTTCCAAAATTGCCACGGGGTAGTTCTCAACATGTCATTTACATGTTCACTAACGTTATTTTTTCACAGATGTTGCTCCAAGGACTAACGACTATCACTAAAATAAAAGATGAATGACCATTTTGTCCAAAATAAAAAATAAGGGACTTAAATGTCAAAAAATGCAAAGATCTAGGACTATTTCGGTAAATTACCCTATATCATGCATTTCTTTTGTTGTATTGCTAGATTTTTTTATTTGAAGTTCCTCTCGTGTCTTAAACTTGATGTATATCTTCCTATTTCTTTTGAGGAAAGAAGACATAATTTTCACAATAACGAAATAATCCTACCAGAAAAAAAGTATAAAGAGTGACAGCCAAATAGAAGACATAAACTCTCGAAAACGATATATCTTGTCTTTTCTAATCAGTAAGCAACTTCAATGCCTAAGAAACTAGCCAATTACAATAAAAGGGATGCATGTCCCTTTGTACATCGTATAGGTCATACCCTTTAGACAAGAAGAAAAACAATTTATTTATTTATAAAAGGAAAAAATATATTTTGTTCTATATACCTGTTTTTGGATATATGAGAACCTTACTAGCGGAACACGACCACCAACTGATAAACTCCCGGATATAGAAGTGCACTCTCACGTATGCATTAAATCAGTCAAGGGCAGATTGAAACTCTAAAATAATAGGAAGTGTGGAACTCGCAACCTTGTAAGAGCGATTTTATTCTCACTATCGCTGGACCATGCCCCTAAGGATAATTCCTAATAAGCCATAGTAAGTGTTATCTTCTTCCATAAGTTGGTCTTTTCTTATATTTCTGATTTCTTTGAGGATAATATTTTTCTTTTTCGCTAGTTGAAGAGTTTAAGTTTCCTTCTTTTTTGCTAGTTGGTCTTTTAGGCCCCTAATGCTAGTTGTCACTCACAATTTTAAGTCAACATGCAATTGTTTACAAGGCTAAGGCGGGTTATGGGGGGTTGGGGCATTTCATAAATTATTTTGATTTTGCATCAGAAATGAAACTATTTTCTCATCTTCCATTATACCCTTGCTATGACGATAAAGACAATGTGAAAGTTGTTCTCTAACTATTTCTTGGACGACGATAGACTGAAATGTGTCGATTTGTGTAACAAACTCTCTAACAGATTCCACAACTATAATAGCATCAGGCAACAACAATGTGAAGCTGAGGCAGAGCTCACGTCAGATAGTCACACCAAAACACTTAAAGGATTATGAGCTAGCAACCGTCAAGAAATAGAATAAATATCACCTTAGCTACCTCAGTAGGCTATCAGAAAAAGTTCTCATTACTGTTGCTTCCTTTATCTTTTACTTAGTTTTTCAGCAAAGTTGCTTTTGAGTAGGTATAATAGATAGATTGAGAGAATTCTGCCTTGTAATTCCTTTCAATCTATTGCAACATTCAATAATATTTCATCATCTTTGTTGAATTCACAATTCCTAAACACAACGCCTTACAATTGGTGCTTTCATTGCCCTCATCCCATGGCCGATTCTAGCCGCTCCAAACTCATCGAAGATATCTTTTCCCAACTCACCACCGCCTCCGCCGCCCAAGACTAGATTCTCCAACAGCTAGCCAACTCTTCTTCTGGCAATGACCAACGCCTTAACTCCCATCACGATGCCCTCTGCGACTTAGCTCTTAAATTCTCCTCTCTTGATACTAAGCTTGATCAACTCCTCCGCCGCTCTGATAAATCACCCACCACACCAGAATCGCCTACCACCGCTACTCCTCAACCCTCTCCTCGTACCCCACCTCCCGTTTCCACCACCGTGATCACACCCATCGCTACTACCTCCGCCACAATTCCTCCGCCTCCATCCCCATTAAACCCAATTCCTCCTCCACTCCCTCCACTAAACCCAATTCCTATTCCAGATCTAGCTCACAATCGCTTCATGCGTCTCAATTTTCCTCGATTTGACAGTATTGATCCCACGGGTTGGATCTTTAAGGCTGAATGCTACTTCGCCTTTCATCGAACCTCCGATGATCAACGCCTCCTCATCTCTTCATTTCACATGGAAGACAAAGCTCTAGCATGGTTTCAATGGATGGAACGGAACCACCAATTTCCTTCATGGCCCCATTTCACTCGTGCCCTTGAACTACGTTTCGGCCCTTCCGAATTTGAAGATTGTTCCGGCAATCTTGCAAAACTCACACAAACCTCCACCGTCGAAGCATACCAAACACAATTTGAATCGCTCGCTAACCGCACAATGAGCCTACCTCCAGCCTTTCTCATTAGCTGCTTTGTGGCGGGCCTCAAGCTTGATATTCGCCTCGAAGTACGTGTCTTCCAACCCACATCTCTAGCCCAGGCCATCGGTCTGGCTCACCTTCAAGAAGAAAAACTCTTGGCTAAAGCCCGATTGGGCCATCGTTACCCATACTCTATCCAGTCCACTCCGCCAAGCCCATCTCACTCACCAGCTTTCTCCTCACCTATGCGACCCACAAACGCTGACCCAATTCCACGATATCCTCCATCATCTTCTTCTTCAAACGCTACTACCCCATCCACTCATACTCTGCCCAAACCTTCTTCATTCTCCTCCCCTCTCGTCCGTAAAATCTCTTCTACTGAAATGCAATCACGACGCGAGAAAGGCCTCTGTTATTATTGCGACGACAAGTGGACTTCTCGTCATCGTTGCAAAACTCCTCCCTAGTTATTTGTTCTTGATACACTTTCTTTCGATGACATAAGTGACGGTGACGACGACTTGGCTGAGCAACTCCAGCTCTCTGAGCTCACCCCACCTCCGGACATTTCCTTTCATGCCTTCTCCGGTCAACCCTCCCACCATACTCTCTGTTTCACAGGTTGTTTAGCTGGCCACCCCATCCAAATCCTCGTTGACGGAGGCAGCACTCACAACTTCATCCAAACGCGTGTCACACACTTCCTCCACCTTCCCTTCTCTGCTTCACCACAATTCTCCGTTTCCGTCGGCAATGGTGCAAAACTCTACACCGAAGGCTGCATTCAATCTGCCAACCTCACTATCCAAGATTTTTCATTCACAGCTGATTTATTCGTATTACCTCTCTAGGCCTCCGATATCGTTTTAGGAACCGCGTGGCTCTCCACACTCGGTCCTGTCATCCACGATTACCACAATTTGTTCCTTGAATTCCAGTCCAATGACTCTACTGTACGCCTCCAAGGACACACCAATCCACCTATTACTTCTATTCCATATTCTGGGTTGCGACGTTTGTCTCAAGTAGACGACGTTGTTGCCTTATACAGCCTCGATGTAACCATCCATTCCACTGATTCTCCTCCAGTTCCTCCTCCCATCGCAAAACTCATCACTCGTTACTCCTCTGTTTTTTTCCACACCTAAAGGGTTACCACCTAGCCGAGAGTGGGATCACCACATTCATCTACAACCTACCGCTAAGCCTGTCAACGTCCGCCCATACCACTATCCCCACTTCCAAAAAACCGAAATGGAGAAGTTAGTTTCAGACATGTTAAAGGAAGGCGTGATTAAGCCTAGCACCAGTCCTTTTTCTTCACCTGTTTTACTCGTCAAAAAGAAGGATGGTTCATGGCAATTTTGCGTCGATTATCGCGCACTCAATGCTCTCACCATTAAGGACAGTTTTCCCATACCTACTGTTGATGAGCTTATTGACGAACTCCATGGGGCTGTCTATTTTTCTAAGTTGGATTTGCGTGCAGGATATCACCAAATTAGAATTCACGCCGATGATATTCACAAGACCGTATTTCACACTCATGAGGGGCACTATGAGTTCTTAGTCATGCCTTTCGGACTTTCAAATGCTCCTTCTACTTTTCAGGCTGCCATGAACTCTGTTTTTCGTGCACAATTGTGTAGATATGTTTTGGTCTTCTTTGATGATATTCTTATTTACAGTAAAACTCTTGACGATCACTTGCTTCACTTGGAACAGGTTTTAAAGTTGCTCTTGGATCATCAATTTGTAGCAAAGATGGCTAAATGTTCATTTGGTCATATGGAAGTCTCATATTTGGGCCATATCATATCGGCCAAGGGAGTATCCATAGAACACGATAAAGTTCGAGTTATGCTACAATGGCCTACTCCTGTTAATGTCCGTGAATTACGAGCATTTTTGGGCCTCACTGGGTATTACCGTCGATTCATTCGACGATACGCTGCTATAGCTGGCCCTCTTACGGATCTTCTAAAAAAAGACTAATTCTCTTGGCATTCTGACGCTGATGCTGCCTTCGACCACCTCAAAAGAGCAATGACTTCCGCCCCTGTTCTTTCCTTACCAGATTTTACCATTCCTTTTGCAGTTGAGACCGATGCGTCGGGGGTGGCTATTGGAGCAGTTTTGACACAAGTAGGCCACCCTATTGCCTATTTCAGCAAGAAGCTCTCATCAAGAATGCAGCATGCCTCCACATATCATCGAGAAATATTTGTTGTCACATCACCAGTTGCTAAATGGCGCCACTATTTACTTGGACACAAATCATCATTATCACAGACCAACAAAGTCTCAAAAATCTTACTGAGCAAACTATACAAACTCCGGAACAACAACAATGGTTGAGCAAATTATTGGGTTACAACTTTGAAATACGCAACAAACCTGGTAAACACAATTTAGTGGCAGATGCTTTATCCAGACCACCATCGGCTGCATTCATGGCCATTTTCGTGCCTACTTTAGCAATACTAGAGGATATCAAGCAGGCCAACACCAACGACCCTGAACTACTCCAACTCCACGATCGAATTCAAGCCGATCCGACAGCTAATCAAAATTATGCTATCCGAGCGGGTATTCTCTATTTCCGTAACAGATTATATGATCCTGTTCACCTGCGCCATGACATTTTGCAGGATTTTCATTCATCACCGATGGGCGGTCATGCTGGCTTCAACCGCACCTTACGCCGACTTCAAGCGGTATTTTATTGGCCCTCTATTCGAAAAGATGTAAAAAAATATGTTCGGCACTGCTTCATTTGTCAACAAGCAAAGTATTTGAACACTTCTCCAGCTGGTCTACTGCAGCCGCTTCCTATTCCGTCTCAAGTTTGGGACGATATCTCCATGGACTTTATAACAGGCTTACCTCCATCCTATGGTAAATCAGAAATCTTGGTGGTTGTTGATTGACTTTCGAAATTCGCACACTTTGTGCCCTTAGCTGCTGCTCCTACAAGTGCCACTGTTGCAGAGCATTTTATATCCTCAGTTGTTCGCCTTCATGGGTTTCCTCGATCCATCGTTACAAACAGAGATCCCTTATTTCTCAGTTCGTTTTGGCAGGAGCTTTTTCGGCTCCAAGGTACAAAGTTAGCCATGAGCTCCGCTTATCACCCACTGTCTGATGGCCAAACGGAGAATCTTAATAAAACGTTAGAGTTATATCTGCGTTGTTACGTCATGGACACACCAAAGCAGTGGGTTAAATACATTCCATGGGCGGAATTTTGGTACAACACGGCCTACCACTCTTCAATTGGTATGACCCATTTTTGCGCCTTATATGGCCGAGACCCACCATCGCTCATCCATTATACACCTCAATGTACATCTAATTCCGCGGTTCAGGTGGAATTGGCTTCCAAGGACGAAATCCTTCGGCAACTTAAACAAACTCTGGCACATGCTCAAAATCGAATGAAATTACAGGCTAATAAGAGACGGACTGACAAAGAGTTCAAGGAAGGTGACTGGGTTTTCGTTAAATTGCAGCCATACCGCCAACATTCACTTCGTAGTCATCGGAATCAGAAGTTGAGTCGCCGATATTATGGCCCTTATCAGATTGTGGCTCGAATTGGCAAAGTCGCCTATCAATTACAATTGCCTCCCACAGCTAAAATACACTCAGTCTTTCATATTTCTCTGTTAAAACAGTTCCATGGCACCCCATCTACTACTCAGGCATATTCAGATGACACACCCAACGCAATCCCTGAACTACAACCACTAACGGTGCTCGACTCCAGGGTAATCATCCGTCAGGGCAAACCTATCTCACAGCATCTCATTCTATGGGACCATTTGCCGGTCACTGATGCAACTTGGGAGGACACCATTGAGTTCAATCACTCTTACCCTTCCTGGAACCCTGAGGACAAGGTTCGTCTCCCACGAGAGGGCAATGTAACAAACTCTCTAACATATTCCACAACTATAACAGCATTAGGCAACAACAATGTGAAGCTGAGGCAGAGCTCACGTCAGATAGTCACACCAAAACACTAAAAGGATTATGAGCTAGCAACCGTCAAGAAATAGAATAAATATCACCTCAGCTACCTCAGTAGGCTATCAGAAAAAGTTCTCATTACTGTTGCTTCCTTTATCTTTTACTTAGTTTTTCAGCAAAGTTGCTTTTGAGTAGGTATAACAGATAGATTGAGAGAATTCTGCCTTGTAATTCCTTTCAATCTACTGCAACATTCAATAATATTTCATCATCTTTGTTGAATTCACAATTCCTAAACACAACGCCTTACAATTTGTGACCGGCCTTAACAAATATAGGACAATGACAAAACAAAACATAAAAGAATAAGATAATACACTAAGTTTATGTGGTTTAACAAAACTTAAATATACGCTTAAAATCAGCGGAAATTTCAATAATCAAGTGACTGAAAGATTTTTAATATTTGTCGACCCCAAATCTCTAGTATAATCCGATTTTTCACGAAAAGATGCTCTTTTTATCAAACACGTAACTAACGCAATAAATGTATTAGTGCCAAAAAAGTCGATTTATAAGAGTCAATTAATGGTTAGATACGTCCCCTAACCATCTTCTTCACAAACCTAATTGTCACAAAAGTTCTTGCTAAAATTCGGTCCGGATTGAAAGATGAATTGAATCATCACCAGGGACGAAACATGAGACTTGTTTAACAGGACCATGACTTGGATTTTCGTGATGAAAGCAACTGTGCCGTGCAAGAAGGGCTCTTTTTTTTTTTCTTTTTTTCTTTTTTTCTTTTTTTCGGGTGCAAGAGGGTTCAAGTAACTCAACTTTCTTACTAGTCAAGTCAAAATCAATCCATTACCCAAATAATTTTCTTTCTGGACATTTCAAAGTCTTTCCACTAACAATATTATTATTCAAGGGGTATGTACATGGGAGACAGAAGGGGCGCAGCCCCTTCTGATTCCAAAATTTCTCTAAATATAATATATTAATTAAGCAATAATTATATATTATAGTCCTTATTAAAAAAAATTAAAAGTATTTTTAGTTTAAAATATTAATTAATTCCTATTAAAAAAATAAAAAATATATATTTACATATAAGCAGTAATTATATATTATAGTCTCCACTAAAAAGGTATTTTAGATCCATCACTGTTACTATTCTCATAGGGCGCTTCATGGTTTAAAATCTAATAAGATCATCAATAAGACCTTTTCCATTATTTGTTTTAAAAAAATTGAAATCTTTATAGTTTAAATAATTTTGAATACCAATAATACGAGCTATATGTCTTCTTTTAATCCTCGAAATGTTATCTAAAGAAGGGTTTTTCCACTGCTTAACAGTTTGACCAAAATTATTTATATTAAGAGAGAGGTTGTCCTCACACAAATGCGTAAAATGTCATCAAAATGCTCACGAGTAGTCCAAGCAAACTCGAAACGAAAAAGTTTTTTTTTTTTTTTTTTTTTTTTGTCAAGAGGATAATACCATTAACTAACAAACATAATTAAACAAAATACAGTAGAACCTCTTTAAATTAATACTCGATAAATTAATAATCTCTTTTAATTAATAAAAATATCCGGTCCCGACTTGGGATCAGTGTAAAAAGTTGATAAATTCGATAAAATTATAAAATAATACATTTAAAAAAATTTCATTTGTATTTTATTGATTCAAATATTTCATAAATTAATAATTAGCTAAAAAGTACATAATAAATTGATTATGAGATTTTTTAAAAATATGAATCAAGAGTAGCTTGTCTTTTGTTGAACTTCAAATTTAGTTGAATCTCATATTTAATTATTTAAAGAGAAAAAATTGAGATAATCTTACAAGAAGTGGGATACAAGATTAGAGAAATTAGTTCTCATCCTAATTCTACAAAGACTTGGATATGAGAGTATAATTTTTTTTTCCTAATCTTACTAAATTAAATTTTATCTTCTATTCTCATTACTTATCTTTTCAAGTTGGATCGAAAAAAGACATCATAATCATAATATATTTACTATAAAGCCAAAAAAATAAAAAATATCTCTATTAATTAATAGTTATTAATTTATCGATAAATTAATATCTAGTTAAATTAATAGAATTTGATGGTCCCAATACTATTAATTTAAAAAAGTTCTATTGTACAACTAAAACAAGCCAGAAAAGAAAACCATCCTTGAACAACAAGCTAACAACTTGATCAACATGCCCAATCGGATGAGGAACACCAAGTTGAAACGGATAAACATGAAAGTTGAACAGCAGCTAAGCACCGACGAAGAAGGTTTGTTTTGAGAAATAGAAAGGTTATCTGCAAGGTTGATTAAGATTGGACGATGATCAGAATGCATCCTAGGTAGGTGAGTTTTTTCTCTCTCTCTCTCTCTCTCTTTTTTTTTTTTGTCGGGTCCTAGGTAGGTGAGTTAATAGTACCATAGTTCCTGCAAAATTTCAAAAGCATATATGTGTGTGGGTGCAGGGGCGGAGTTAGAATTTTTTTTAGTGGGGTTAAAATTATACAATTAAATACTTATATAAATAAATATTTTTCAGTGGGACTGAATTAATTTTTAACTTAAAAATATACACATTTTTTTGATAAAATTTGAGTTGAATGGGGATTACAGTCCTACAATCTTAAGAGTGGCTCTACCACTGAAAGCACCTATTTTACTTAGGCATTTGCTCTTGAATCTTATTTCTTTTGGCTAAAATGTAGATTACATGAAGTTTTAATAGATTTGAGCAAAACTAGCATCTAAAAAAAAAAGCAAACTAGCACCTGATGATCTGTGTCTGGCAGTTTTGGTAAGAAATATGTAAGAAAATATGGCAGACACAGTTCTGGTAAGAAAGAAGTAAGAAAATATGTCCTATGGGTAAATAGTAATGGATTGTCAGGTTGAGGTTGATATATAATAAGTAATATATTATATATTAGTTCAAAAAAACAAGAGGTAAGTTGTTTCATGTGATTGGTTTTAGTTTTTTTTTTTGTTTAGTTTTAACTTTTTTGTTTCTATTTTTATTTTTGATTCGTAAAATTTTGTACCCAAAATAAGAAAATTAAATTCCTAAAATTTGTAAAAGTTAAATAATTTTAAAAAGTAAAATTAATCAAATATTCAGTGGGGGCTAATTTATTTTTTACCCAAAATTTCATACACGTATGACAAAATTCGCGAGGTCAATAGAGGCTGCAACCCCTACTTGCCCCATAGTTCCTCTGCCCCTGTGTGGGTGGAAACACCTTTCGACAAAAAAAAGTGGCCTTGTTATACACTTATTGAAAATATCAAATTAATTAAATATGTGCTTATTAATAATAATAAAGTATATTCAGAGTTTCAATACAATTCCTTATATTACGGCCGACACTACTTTAGGCAATATTGAAGTTTCCTTATTAGAATAGGCTTCAAGTTTCTTTCTTAGATTATGTTTTTAATTAGTCTAGTTCTCTATTCTTGTTCTCTAAGTTATAAGTCCTATAAATAGTTACTCTCATATGGTATTTCTTAACACTAAGATTTTATAATGTAGTCATTATTTCTCCCTTTCTTCTATAACCACCGTTGATGGTGGCTCCTATTGTGTTTAATATACATATATTTTCTCTTTATGTTTTCTCTTTTCTAATTCTTTTAACAAATAGCTTAACCTTTTAGAAAAAGTTGACACTTAACATGATATTATAGCTTTGTTACCAAAAAAGTCTAACTCTAAAACCTCGCTTGTACGTGAGAGGACGTGACTAGTTAAAGATATCAAACTAGTTATATACATACGCCCTTTAACGTTTAAAATTTTTAAACAAGTGGTCACTTAGCACCATTGAATTTATATTCTATATGTCCATATATTGGTCGTGAATTTATCCCCAATATTGATTGCTCCGTTTATTGTTCTCTCATTTATTTTTTGGACATAACCACTTGGCTAGCTAGCTAGTTGCATGCGCATTTTAACGTCTTCATCACCTCATCGATCGAGGACCGTGACAACGATTTCATAAAACTTATCATGTCGATGGAGAATTATGTCATACATTATGTACTAGTGGTACAATAGTTTCTGGAAATTAAAGCAGTCAAAATTTTGTGATGAATTCATTAAGAAGACCAATGAATAGTCTTATAGCAGCCTGCTTGTTTTCATGATATGCTACTTTTGTCAAGGTGTAGATTGGGTAAATTTGCTGCTGTTAAAATAGCCTCCAATAGGGGTGCTCATAGATTAGTTGGTCAAGCTATTTAAATTTTGAGAGTTACTAAATATCGGCTTTTTTTCATCATTGATATCACTTCTTATGTATTCACATATCAAGAAAAGAGATAAAAATATAAAAAAGTTTGTATTTAGTTTGCAAAATATTATAAGATTCTCGAAAATGTAAAGTCATGAATGTGATATTCTTATATTTGATTCTCAAAATTAAAAAATATTCTTAAGTATAGCACATTTTGGGGATTTAACCATATCACGGTCCAAGAAATTCGGGTTCGGGTAAATATAAATAAGGCATACCATTCACTCATAGGTATCTCATCTCATAGCCTAAACACTCTTTTTCTCCTTTTTTGCTTCTACGCAATTCTTCATTTAATTGAACTACTTGAACGTCGGAGTTGTTCCACGGAGATAGTCCGTCGTTATTCATTTGGCAGCAGTCGTGTTCGGCAAGCCCATTTAGTCCGTTTATCAAGTTTTACCTTAACAAAAGTAATTCAAAATATCAATTTTATGTATATTAAAACATCCCAAGACAATAAAATGTCAGAAAAAAGTAATTAAATGTTAAAAAGTCTACTATAACCAGATGAATCCAAATTAGTACAATTATATCCAACAAGATAATTATAAACTCTACTAATATGGTGAGGGTTAGATCCGTAACCAGCCACCGCTTTGCAAATTAAAACTCACAAAATATCTTCTAAAAGTAGTGCTAAGCATTTATAAATGAAAATCCATTTAATCATAGAGGAATTTCAAGATGATAAGATGCGAAAATAATGCATCAAGTCTGTACCCAGTCCTCTGTTTTGCAAAATAGAAACTCACAAAAATATTACTAAAATTGTATCTGGTCGTCCAACAGTAAGTTGGATCATCAACGTGGGCAAACTAATACCAGACATCTCAGTACATTGTTTTGAAACAACGACCATAACTTTGAATTTCAGTGCAAGAAGGGTTGGACCAATTCAATTTTACTTTATTGGCAAATTAAAGTCATAGTTACCCAAATAACACGCTTTCCAGGTACATGGGTTGCTCAATTTTTCCACATTCATATTAATGCCTTATTCCTATTTGGTCTCTTTGAATTTCATATTCGAAGTTGCAATCAAATCTATTCAGGACACCGTCCTACTAACTGTCTCTTACATTTCTTTCAAAATGGAGGGCTTCATCATAGGAAAAGATCTGCGATCTGTCCTGCTTGCCATAGTTGTTATTGCAATATTCACAAATTCCGTTTCTGCTCAGAATTGTGGTTGTCCACCAGACCAGTGCTGCAGTCAGTATGGCTATTGTGGCGTTGGCAATGACTACTGTGGCAAAGGGTGTAAAGGAGGCCCTTGTAATCCACCACCTCCTTCTAGTGGTGTTCAAGTTGCTGATATCGTGACTGATGCATTCTTTAATTCAATTGCTGATCAAGCTGCTGCGAATTGTGGCGCTGGAAAGGGCTTCTATACTCGTGCTGCTTTTCTTGAGGCCCTCAAATATTATCCTGAATTTGGAACAGTTGGTTCAGTTGATGATTCTAAACGCGACATAGCTGCTTTCTTTGCTCATGTCACACATGAGACCGGATGTAAGTCTTCAAAAATCCCCTTTTCCATAATTTTCTTAAATTGTTGGTCTTACGAAAGTAAAAGGGCGGATGCAACTGATATCAAGTGGGGATGCAGCCCCCCATGGTCCTAAAAGTTTTATAAAATTTCCATTTATTTTCATGTCAAAAAATTAATTAGTTCTAATTGAAAAATAATTATATTTATATAGTTATAAAATTGTGTGTTATAAGCCGTACAAATGTATCAATTCAGGCCCAACTATTAACCTGCAAATACAGTAAAGTCTAACTATTAACTTGTCAACACAATAAACTTAATTAATTGACCCAAAAGCCTTAAGCACGTATTAATAGTAGTAGTGAACCTTACAGACGAGATGTGGGACGAACCACATTTCAGGGCCACTAGGCCGTCTAATAGCCTGCTGTAATAATCCAATAATTATTATAAACTACACTTATCTTTTACAGAGCTTATGTGGGACATGATGTGGCAATTTATATTTCTAAAAGTTGAACGCTAGCATTTCCTAACTTTATAGACATGAGGCTCAAATATCTCGGCGTACAAAACTCTCTCATGTACCTTTCTTTCTGGCTAAATCAAGATGAATGATACTTTACTAAAAAACATGGCATTACTATGCCACTAGGGCTTTGGTCCTGTAACTCGTTTTCTATGTAAGAAATTGCAAGTTCGAGCCTTATTGATTATGTTGTATGGTTTTAAGCCTCCGCTGAATAATTAAAAAAAAAAATATGGCATTACTATCAGTAAGTTCGAAATTGTGACTAGACTCTTTATCCTTGCAGTCTTTTGTTTCATAGAAGAGGTAAATGGCACTTCTAATGACTACTGCGACGAGAACAATAAGCAGTATCCATGTGTACCCGGTAAAGGTTACTACGGCCGAGGTCCCATACAGATATCGTGGAACTACAACTATGGGCCAGCAGGAGAAAGCATAGGCTTTGACGGACTAAATAATCCAGAAATTGTGGCCACGGATCGCGTTGTATCATTCAGGAGTGCCGTGTGGTCCTGGATGAAGAAGTCCCATGATCTCATAATTTCAGGCCAAGGTTTTGGTCTTACTATTCGAGACATCAACGGTCCTGTTGAATGTGATGGTAAAATCCCCGAGAGTGTTAATGATCGTGTTAAACTCTACACGAACTATTGTAACCAATTTGGTGTTGCTCCTGGTGATAACCTCACGTGCTAGGACATTTAAGTATATTTCTATTTTTCATAATATGAATAAGGCTGGTGTTATCATGAACAAGTAAGTTTTCACCAGGGATCATTTGGTCTAGTAGTATGTATTTTACTTTAGATACAAAAGGTTTCGAGATCTTTGTTTGTAACATTTTATATGATATAAAATGTCTTAGGACTCTCTCAAATAAAAAATAAATAAATAAGTAATTTTTCTTTTTCTTTTTGCGTCTTTTTCAATTGTCTACAGGTGCTTTGTACCTGTCCGTAAATGTTATAGAGAAGCAAAGAGAAGAAAGAAATACTATAAACTGTCAAAAATTTCCGTTTAAATAATTTGCTTAATTTTTATTATAATTATTTGGTCTGGTGAAGATAATAAATAATTATAACAAATCATTCTTTAGCACCTTAAGTTTTAAATGAGAAAACAATTTAGTATGATGAGACGTAATGAAGACAATAGATAAATATAATAAATATTTCTTCTCTAAGAGATTAAATTATTTTTTAAATAATGAGGTAATTTAATATTGTCACTGAGAGAATCCAACAAATCATCACACATGATGAAAGCTTAGATTACCCCTTTTATACTCTAAGTGAAAAAGGAATTTCTCATTCTCAATTCATCAATATATATGACCTAGAAAAACATTAAATACAAGAGGAAAAGATAAAAGTAAGAAAAGGAAAACTAAAAAGGGAAAGTTTATGACAATTTAATTTATAGTATGTTTCTTAATTCTGATGACAATTGAATTACCAACGAATTGAACGAGATATATTTTTTCATGAGCTAAAAAGTAGCAAGCAAGAAAAACTAAGATGATAAATGGGTAATTTTGTTTCACCACAAGAAAAAAGGGGAAGGGCAACAAATTTTTGGACGTCATGTCTGATTTGGTGGTAAAATTCAAATTCCGTCGCCATTCCTTCGTCAAATTGAAAAATATTAAATATTTATTTTTTCAGTGTCCGTAGTCATTCCGTTGCAAAGTTGAAAAATAATAAATATTTAAAATCTTTATGATATGGTTTATGTAATTTAGTTCTCTACACAAAAGAAGAACAAGTTCGTATCTTCTTTCTAAGGATCTTGCTAGTACTATAGTTATAAAAAAAAAACCTTATCACTTGCTTGGTGTGGACTAACTTGGTCTTACTTGTAGGAGAGGGAGTCTTGCTGAGGGTGAACACTAGAATTCTTCAAGAAAAGTGTACAAGAGATATATAGCTCTCTTTATTCTTGTTTCTTGATGCATGTTGCATGTAAAATCAAGTTATGGAATTTTCATGTGCTAATGAGAAAATTATTTTTTCATCCTTTCTTCCACCACCTCATACAATACTTGTATGCTTGGCATCCTAAAATACATCCTTCACTTTCACACTCATATATACAATATACCCATATCTACATTTATATACAACACACATGCATACACACATACACCACACTTACATATATACCTCACTTGATGGTGGGTTGGGTCATAAGGTGGGAGTGCGACGGGGGTGGTTGTTTAAAGGGGGTGCAGAGAGTATAAGGATAGAGGTGTAGCCACAAGGGTAAGGGTTATAGGAGTTGGTGACAAGAAGGGGGTTGCAAACGGTGTAAAAGTGGTGGTACAACCATGGTGTTGGGGAAGGGAAAGCAAGAGGTATGCGGGCAGGGATAAGGGTTCAGCTGTGCATAGAGGGTAAGGGTAAGGTGGGGTAGGGGTGGGGGCCAAAGGGTAGTTGGGTATAGGGTGAGAGGTGACTCGTAGAGGTAGGTGGTTCAGTAAAGGGGTGTGTTGGGTACAACATGGGGGTATAGGGTAGGTAGATAATGGGGTTAGGGGTAAATTAGCAAGTTAATGATTTTTTAGGGGTAGTTTAGTCATTTTATGCATTTTTAGGACTAAATTAATAAGTTTTCGAAAAAATTGGGGAATAATTTGAAAAATATGAAGACAATGAGGACCAATGGCGTAAACAACCCCTTAGGTTATCAAGCCATTTTTTCACACCACCCAGCTAATTGCTTAGATAATTCATCTCAATAGGGCTAAGGACTATTGCGATGGCCCTTCTAAGGACTATTGCCACACGGAAGAGATAGATGGCCCTTCTAAGGACTATTGCGATGAGAACAATACGGAGTATCCGTGTGTGCCCGGAAAAGGTTACTACGGCCGAGGTCCCCTACAGCTGTCGTGGAACTACAACTATGGACCAGCAGGAAAAGATATAGGTCCCCTACAGCTGTCGTGCAACGATTCGTGCCATCAATAGTGATGAATGTGGTGGTGGAAATAGTGGAACTGTCGAAGCTCGTGTTGCTAGCTCCTGGTGATAACCTCAGGTGCTAGGACATTTAAGTTTAGTTTTATTTTTCATTATATGAATAGGGCTGGTGTTATCATGAATATGTAAGTTTCCACCAAGAGCCATTTGTTCTAGTAGTACGTATATTGCTTTAGATGCAAGAGATCTGGAAATCTATTCTTGTGTAACATTCTATGTAAAATGCATTAGGGCTCTCTTAAATAATAAAAAAAGATAAGTAAATTTTCTATTTTTTTTGGTCTTTTTCATTTGTCTACAGGTGCTTTATACCTGTACATGTTATTGAGAAGCAAAGCGAAGAAAGAAATACAACAAACTGTCATAAATTTCAGTTTAAATAATTTGCTTAATTTTTATTATAATTATTTGGTCTGGTGAAGACAATAAATAATTATAATAAATCTTTCTTTATTGTCTAAAATTTTTAGATGATGTAATAATTTAGTATGATGGGACGTAATGAAGAAAATAGATAAATATAATAAAAAATCATTCTCTAAAAGTATAAAATAATTTTAAGATGATGAGGTAATTTAATATTGTCAGTAATGGAATCCAACAAACCATCACACATGATCACTGGCGGAGCCAAGTGGTCTTGAGAGGGTGCACATGAACCCTCTGAAATTGGGGAAAAAAATCTTCTTTAAAAAAAAAAAAAAAAATACCTTCTTATTTTTTATTCTTTCTCCTCTCATGCTTTTCCCTCTTCATTGTTCATTTGGTTTTCAATTTATTTTCTTTATTTTAGAGACTGTTTGTGTTTATCATTATGTATGAATTTTGATTCGTTTATTTTTGTAATGTTTTTAACATTTAAATTAAACTTTTCTAGTTTAATTGTACATTTATGTCAATTTTAATTTTTGTGAATGAGTTTAGATTGTTTTTTATTTTTAATTGATTATTTTGTGTCTTTAATTAAACAGTTCAAATCCAAATACCCGCGAATTCTTTATTTTCAAATATTGTAATATGTTATCATCAAAATCAGGATTCAACATGAAGTCAAAAGTTTTTTTTTTTTTTTTTGTATAAATGGGTGCCCTTAACCCTAATTATTAACTCCGCCACGTAGTGCACCCCCTAACCTCGGGTGCCTGGCTCCGCCACTGCACATGATGAAAGCTAGATTACCCCTTCTACGTTAAGTGAACAATGAATTTCTCATTCTCCATTCATCAATATATATGAACTTGAAAAACATAAAATACAAGAGGAAAAGATAAAAATAAGAAAAGGAAAACAAAAAAGGGAAAGTTTAGGGCAATTTAATTACTGTGTGTTTTTGAATTCTAATGACAATTGAATTAGATTTAGGACAACTATAGTACCAACGAATTTAACGAGATATATTTTTTCATGAGCTAAAAAGTAGCACGCAAGAAAAATTACTAAGCTGATAAATATAATCTTGTTTCTTTTGGGGATAGAAATCATAATTTTCCTAATAACCAAATACCCCTAGAAGAAATAAAATACAAAAAACAACAGCCAAAAAGAAAAAGATAAACTCGGGCAAAACCATATCAGATTAATGTTTTCATCATTAGAAGCTAATAATGATTCTTGTTCTATTTAATTTTCGCTGTTTTCTGCTGAGGATTTAAAGAAGTAAATAAGTAATGGAATTAGTAGCTGAAAGAAAAAAAAAAAAAGTAAGGGTAGGTTGAAAGCGGACATCATTTTTAAAGTATTCGCAGCAGGAACATGAATTTGAACTCGTCATGAAGATGTTGATTCCCATTAGGAATGGACGCCTCCTAATTATCATATATATACAAATAATTTATTTTTAGTAAGAGTTAAATTAATTTTTTTAACTAAAAATACGTAGTTCTTCCAAAAAAAAAGAAAAACAAATTGGATTGCAACCGCACTCACTTCTTACTACATCTGCCCGTGCTTCTGGATCATAGGCAGATATAGTAAGTAGAAGGGTAGCTGAGATTGCAGCTCCAACTAAACTTCACTAGAAAATTTAAACATTATATATATGTGTTTTTAGTTCAAAAAATAAATTAACCCCACTAAAAGAAAAAAAATATTATTTGTATGATTGTTATATTGCATGTTTAGCTACCATTAGAGAAAAGTTCTGAATCCAACCCTACTCCAAATAATATATGTTAATCTGATGTAAGGACGCAAGATATTCCTTCCCTATACGTCACATGGACAATCTATATATGCTAGTGGCTGCAAAAAGTAATGGGAGCATTATATTAAAGCAGACATGAGATCCTGCAGTAAGCTAATTGTAACAAATAAGATCTTCAATCTCATAAGATGCACGACATCTTCCCAGAAAATGTTTCATGGAGTTGGTTTTCCTACCCCATTGCAATTAACCTTCAATAGTAAAGTATTGCCCTTTCCTTTGACCAATAGTCATTTTTTAATTTTTAATTTTTTGCTGACATGAGAACCTACTTGTTGGACTAACCTTCGGTTAGATCCGATGAAACCAGACCACCTATTGGTAAACCTTTATATGTAGCGATGTGTTTCAACATATGCACCGGATAACTTTTGTCAATCATCTCCAATTTATAAATTATAAATAAAGCTCTCGTCTGCCCGACCCGAAAGCACATAAAGAAACATAGCTATAAGAAACTGCCGTGCCGTCCTGGTTGAAGAGGTCTCATGATCTCTTAATTTCAGGCCAAGGTTTTGGTCTTACTATTCGTGACATCAACGACCCTGTTGAATGTAATTGTGAAATCCCTGATAGTGTTAATGATCGCGTTAAACTCTACACGAATTATTGTAAGTTGTAACCAATTTGGTGTTGCTCCCGGTGATAACCTAACATGTTAGTACAATCGGCCAATGGCGGTGAACTATACACATCGTTTTATCATAACTGTATCATCAGTTTATCATTATTGGATCTTTCTCGTAACGGTATAATACTATGAGAGCATCCAACCACCATTTAAGTGTAGTTTTATTTGTCATTAGGAATAAGATGGTTCTCTTCTCTTCTATTTGCACTTTTTCTTTTATCTGCCTGTGCTTTCTATCTGTGTTATTAAGAACCAAACAGAAGAATGCAAGAACACAAAATATGTCATCAATTGCCGATTAAGGAATTTGTTTATTTTTTATTGCCGGTGGGTAATTATCCTCTGAATTAATTAAATCATGCTAATCATATATGCAAGAACGTAAAATATGTCTCAAGTCATCAACATGACCTTGAACAACTTGAAATAATTTATGAGGAGAATAGGCTTTAACAGGTAAAGGAATGGAATTAGATGTATCAGTGGTAATGTTACTCGTTGTATGCGAGAGGCTGCGAGCTCAAGTTTTGTTGATTACGTTTTATGGTCTTAGGCCTATCTTGAATCAAAAATATATATATACCAAACGACCCTAAGTTTAAGGGGTTCTATGTGCAACCAAACCTTTAAAATTATAGTATATAGTACTATATCCGGGCCTCCTGAAGCATCCGAATAATTCAATATATGGAAGTCACCTCACAAAACCTGCAAGCAAAGTAAGCTCGAGCAAGTCTATGCAAATGGAAGAGATGATTTGAATTCAATACCAATTCTTTCAAAGTTCAATATTTGATTGACTGATCATCATGTGTCTGTTGGTGGTGATTGTTGATATTGTTAACTATTTGTTTGAAAGAAGAATTCCCCTGTTTTCGTGCTCAGAAGCTTATATAGTTGTCTTATAATATTGTATGAGTAATCAAAATGAGAGAATTGTATTCTTTAACAATTCTCTTTATGTGTGACCCAAATTGAAGAAACAACTTTCAATATGAGATCTAACACGAATGAATAGAGTTAACGAGAAGAGTGCATAAGAAATTTGACATATAGAAGAATAAAATCAGCAACAAGAAATGGATGACAAGTGGATGGGCAAGACTAAAATAAGGTTCAACTCTTATACTATGTTAAGATATATAAGGTTCAATTATTTCCTAAAATGAAGTGGTACTATATGGAGTAGCACATGATGTGGTAGTATTAGAATTTGTTACTTATCGGTGTGAAATAATAGTATTCTTTTTTTTTTATCGACTAAATAAACAACTATATTCAATCGAAAACAACTATACAGAGATAGTCACAAGATTACCTTATACAAAACCAAGGTGCTAGATCCTACACAATGTACTGTCTAAGAATTCACAAAAGAGCAAAATCATCAAGCTTCCATGGAAAACAAATTTCTCGATCCGAGAAATTTCTTTCCTACTTTGAGCTTGCATCTAAAATCTTCTTTAATTCTTTGCAAAAATCTGGTCTTCGGTTGAAGCGCAATCATCATGAATTGAGGAGCAAAATAACATTTTTATCACCACTGCTTGCAATATGTCGACGTTTTTCTGCGGAAGTTAGTAAGCCAAGGTAAGATGTATTGCCATCTGCAGAGCCTTGTAAGTAGCCCAGTCATTCTCAGCCCTTCTTGCCAAAGTCTTTTTTTGCTAAAAGCAATTATCTATCAAATCTCAAAAAGCTGTACACATAATCACAAAGGTACTGAAACTCGATCTCTAAGGCAGCCTTCTGGAGTAGAGTCAGGGACGGAGTTGGGATTTTTCTCTAGTAAGAGTTAAAATCATACAATTAAATACTTAAATATAGACAATTCTTTTTAGGGCTGAATTAATTTTTTAACCTAAAAATACACATATTTTCTGACAAAATTTGAGTTGAATGGGGGCTATAGCCCTCACAATCTTAAGAGCGGCTCCGCCACTGAGTAGAGTTGCCAGTTGGATAACATATCTCTTGCTGGGATGAAAATTGTATTCTTTTAACACTGAACTCATTGCTACTAATTAATCTACTTCAATACTCCATCTATCCCACAAAGATAGGCTACTCTTATTTTCACACAAATTAAGTTTCTATAGTCAAAGCAATAAATTTTGCTTAGTCTTTTCTTAATATACCCCTTCATTAATATTAATTACTCCAACCACAATTGATCAATGTTGTAATTGTTGATAAAGATGTAAAATTTATTCATGACACTATCGTGATTCACGATATCATAAAATCTCCAAGATTCATATATGAATTTAGAACATCAAATCTAAAAGATGAAAAGCATACTTGTTAGAGCCATGAAATCTGATGAATCATTGTGCAATACAACGTACTAGGTCTTCCTCCCTATCCCTTTACTTTCTGGTAGCTTTCAATGGGACTAGCTCAAAATAACACTACATACGTGTAAGATCCTTTTATAGTACAAGGGCTAGATAGAGGACCTAGCACAAATAGGAGTTCTATTGGTCTCTCCCATCATGGGTTTCAGTAAAACAAACAGCCTACACTTAACTACCCAACTAGACTTTTTATAACCAAGATGCTGAGCCCAATAACCGTATGATCACGTATGGCCTTACCACTCAAGGACTATCCATCAACCCGTTTTATGAAAACCAAAATAATTGATTAATGTAAGCCCACACTTTATAAAATTTTTCCAATATTCTCCCACCTGGGCTACGTTAATTAATCAATTGAATTTAAATAAAATAGTTTTATTTGTTCAAAACGACTCTCGGGCTGATAACAACAAAAAATAGTTGACGTGGCCACGATTTCAAAAATAATAGTCCTGAGAAAACATCTTGAACCAATCTGGTCCAATTTAATCTTTAATATCGAACTATGGCGATCAATATGCCCTTTATCATTGACACATGACCTATCCACAATCACAAATATTATCAATCAAATCAACATGTATCATAGTCTAGTAGTGCAGTAAGGAATAGCCAACTATGTGATAAAAAACAACGGTTATTTCCTTATCGGTCCTCCACAATTTCACTCAAACTACCTAACTAAAAACTCATAGCTAAACAAGCAAAATTGTCCGACTCCATTTAGTCAACATGCCTCCAATTTTCACTTCAACTGTATGCTTAATAAATAAGCAGTGAAATTGTATGGTCCTTTACAATTCTAATTTCACTTTCATTTACGCCTAGCGTGTAAAATTACATGACTCTAACGAGCTCATGTTTTCCATTTCACATAACCTTTATGCCTAGCAAGTGAAATCCCTTTGACTACAACCAGCCAATATACCTCCAATCACAATTTCTCGAGATCTCAAACAATAAATAACATTGGAGATATTTCAAAACAACAAGTAATAATGATAATCATCAAATAGTACGACTTATTAATCAACTGATATAAAATATAATGACAAAATAAAGCAAAGTCATTATTCTGATATCATATTATAATAGACTCCTACTAATTCAAGGGATCAAATGACTTTATGATACCCATATCTCAGTATGTTGTTTAGCATTATGGGTCTTAAACCTTTGGTTAAAGGATCAACAATCACTAAGTTTGTCTTATATTCTTAATGACAATGTCACTACAAGAAAACAGTGCACAGACGACAGAATTGGGCGACGGATTTTTTCCGTAGTAAATTGGCTACTGCCAGGCTACGGAAAAAAATTTTTGTAGCCCAGCAGTAGCCAACTTAGCCCCCGTTGAAATGGCGACAAAACTTTGATACGGATTAACTACGGATAATAATTTTAATTAATAAAAAAAAATAAAAAATAATATTCCGTAGCCTAGCTGTGGAAAATTTGCTACGACTTATTTAATTAATTCGACAAAAAAATTCATAAAAAAGTCCGTAGCCATGCAGTGGCCAAATAGCCATGCAGTGGCCAAATAGCCACGAATTGGCTACGGATAATAATTTTAATTAATAAAAAAATAAAAAAATAAATATTCCGTAACCTAACCATGTCAAATTTACTACGGATTAGCTACGGATTATTTAATTAATTCGGAAAAAAAATTCATAAAAAATTCCGTAGCCATGCAGTGGCCAATAGCCACGGATTGACTACGGACTATATATTATTCAAAAAATATTTAAAAAACATAAATACTGATATTTTAATTAAATAGGAAAAAATAAAATAACAAAGTCCTTAGCCCATCTGTAGTCCCTAGCTACGGATGGGCTACGAAATTCGACTCTTCTGTAGCCCAGCAGTAGCCAATTGGCTACTGCTGGGCTACGAACTTCAATACAAAATTGAGATTTATCGCTTTTAATTTGAATTATGGAATTTTGATTACACTACAACATAGTAAACTTCACTTGAGTTGCAAATTTTTGAAATAAAAATAAAATTGGTCCATATTTCATTAACGTGCGTACTTTCATAGAGAAATCAATTGTCATTTAAATCGAACTTATTATGATTTCACTTAACATTGCGCTAATGTTAATAAACATTCAATCTAGGAGTCGAAAAGCTCTCACATTGTGTCTAAACTTCATAAACAAGAAAAATATGAAGATATTAACAAGTTTTAATACGATATTCGTACCTATTAACAAGTTAGAACACGTATTATTAGTTTTCCGTCGCCCAGCAGTAGCCAACTGCCTACTGCTAGGCTACGAACTTCAACAAAAAATCGAGGTTCGTCGTTTTTAATTTGAATTATGAAATTTTGACAGCACCTACAACGTAGTAAACTTCATTTGAGTTACAAAATTTTCAAATAAAAATAACTTAGTCCGTATTTCATTAACGTGCATACTTTTAAAGAAAAATCTCATAGGAAATTAATTGTCGTTTAAATCGAACTTATTATGTTTTCACTTAACATTGCGTAATGTTAATAAACGTTCAATCTAGGAGTTGAAAAACTCTCACATTGTGTCTAAACTTCATAAACAAGAAAAATATGAAGATGTTAACACTTTTTAATACGATGTTCGTACCTATTAAAAAGTTAAAATACGTATTATTTGTTGTCCGTAGCCCAACAGTAGTCAATTGGCTACTGCTAGGCTACGGATTTCAACAAAAAATCGAGGTTCGTCATTTTTAATTTGAATTATGGAATTTTGATTACACGTACAACGTAGCAAACTTCATTTGAGTTATAAATTTTTCAAATAAAAATAAATTTGGTCTGTATTTCATTAATGTGCGTAATTTTATAGAAAAATCTCATAGGAAATCAATTGTCGTTTAAATCGAACTTATTATGTTTTCACTTAACATTACGTTAATGTTAATAAACGTTCAATCTAAGAGTCGAAAAACTCTCACATTGTGTCTAAACTTCATAAACAAGAAAAATATAAAGATACTAACACGTTTTAATACGTTGTTCGTACCTATTAACAAACTAGAATACGTATTATTAGTTGTCCGTAGCCCACCAGTAGCCAATTGGCTACTGCTAGGCTACGGACTTCAACAAAAAATCGAGATTCATTATTTTTCATTTGAATTATGGAATTTTGATTGCACCTATAACGTAGTAAACTTCATTCGAGTTGTAAAATTTTTAAATAAAAATAAACTTGGTCCGTATTTTATTAACGTGCGTACTTTTATAGAAAAATCTCATAGGAAATCAATTGTCGTTTAAATCGAACTTATTATGTTTTCACTTAACATTGCGTTGTTAATGTTAATAAACGTTCAATCTAGGAGCTGAAAAACTCTCACATTGTGTCTAAACTTCATAAACAAGAAAAATATGAAGATATTAACACGTTTTAATACGATGTTCGTACCTATTAACAAGTTAGAATACGTATTATTAGTTGTCTGTAGCCCAGCAGTAGCCAATTGGCTACTGCTAGGCTACAGAATTCAACTTTTCCGTAGCCCAGCAGTAGCCAATTGGCTATTGCTAGGCTACGGACTTCAACAAAAAATCGAGGTTCGTCATTTTTAATTTGAATTATGGAATTTTGATTGCACCTACAACGTAGTAAACTTCATTTGAGTTGCAAAATTTTCAAATAAAAATAAACTTGGTCCGTATTTTATTAACGTGTGTACTTTTATAGAAAAATCTCATAGGAAATCAATTGTCATTTAAATCGAACTTATTATGTTTTCACTTAACATTGCATTAATGTTAATAAACGTTCAATCTAGGAGTTGTAAAACTCTCACATTGTGTCTAAACTTCATAAACAAGAAAAACATGAAGATATTAACACGTTTTAATACGTTGTTCGTACCTATTAACAAGTTAGAATACGTATTATTAGTTTTCCGTAGCCCAGCAGTAGCCAATTGGCTACTGCTAGGCTACGGACTTCAACAAAAAATCGAGGTTCGTCGTTTTTAATTTGAATTATGGAATATTGATTGCACCTACAACGTAGTAAACTTTATTTGAGTTGCAAAATTTTCAAATAAAAATAAAATTGGTCTGTATTTTATTAACGTGCGTACTTTTATAGAAAAATCTCATAGGAAATCAATTGTCGTTTAAATCGAACTTATTATGTTTTCACTTAACATTGCATTAATGTTAATAAACGTTCAATCTAGGAGTCGGAAAACTCTCACATTGTGTCTAAACTTCATAAACAAAAAAAAAATGAAGATATTAATACGTTTTAATACGTTGTTCATACCTATTAACAAGTTAGAATACGTATTATTAGTTGTTCGTAGCCCAGCAGTAGTCAATTGGCTACTGCTAGGCTACGGACTTCAACAAAAAATCGAGGTTTGTCGTTTTTAATTTGAATTATGGAATTTTGATTGCACCTACAACGTAGAAAACTTCATTTGAGTTGCAAAATTTTCAAATAAAAATACACTTGGTTCGTATTTCATTAACGTGCGTACTTTTATAGAAAAATCTTATAGGAAATCAATTGTTGTTTAAATCGAACTTATTATGTTTTCATTTAACATTGCGTTAATGTTAATAAACGTTCAATCTAGGAGTCGAAAAACTCTCACATTGTGTCTAAAGTTCATAAACAAGAAAAATATAAAAATATTAACACGTTTTAATACGTTGTTCGTACCTATTAACAAGTTAGAATACGTATTATTAGTTGTCCATAGCCCAGCAGTAGCCAATTGGCTACTACTGGGCTACGGGATTCAACTTTTCCGTAGCCCAGCAGTAGCCAGGCTACTGCTGGGCTACGGACGTGATGAATTCTGTAGCCTATCCGTAGCCAAGTCGTTAAACAAAAAAAAACTAAGGATGTATAAAAGATATATACCATAATTTGTCAAGCATAGATGTCTATAATAACTAACATAAGAACCATAAGTCGGTACAAGCATACATAAATGATAAATCAAATATCTAGTTTCAAATGCAATTTTAATTATAAAATAATAACAGCAAGCTGCCCAAAATAAAACTATTGTCTCGGTCCACAACCACGACGTCCACGTTGACCTTCACGACACCGATTGTCGGTAAACCCGGGGTCTTGTCCAACTCCCTCACAACGAAAGTCATCAGCCATGAGTAGAAGCCGACCTTGTATATCCTCAAATTCAGTTTTGAAATATTGTCGATCTTCTGCTCTACGTTCTTCCAGACTCTGAAATTGAGTTTCAAAGTATTGACGATCTTCCGCTCTATGTTTTTCCAAAGTCTGAAATTGAGCTTCAAAATATTGACGATTTGCCGCTCTACGCTCTTCCACTGTTTGAAGTTGAGTTTGCAAATGGTTGAGAGTTCTATCATTGTTGCGCATAGAAATAGAGATATCATTTTGTTTTTCCAAAATTAGATCAAATGACGAACTAGAAGCACGACTAGAACTAGCACATCTCTTCCTTTCTTGCTTATCTATTTGTGACACTTTCTCTGCATGAATATACTCCTCTGGAATATCGGTTTCTATAGGCGTTTCACGATATAAGTTTTCTTCCATCTCAACATCACCAATATAACTCAAATTCTGAATAAAGGTTCTGTTCTTGGTAGTATTAGTTCTAATGAATGATTTGGTTTCCTCTGGTAGTCTATTAAATTCTTCTTGATTTATATAACGATCTTGATACCAATAAGCTCGTTGCCTATTCAGAGATAGCATATTAAGATACCAAGAAGGGTTGAATTTCTTACTTTCAACCCCATCAAATGAAACCCCGAAGTACTCAAAAATTCGCGTAAGGGCTACTCCATATGGCAAGGATTTGTTGTTCTTAACCGAATAAATCATGTGACGAACAATCATATACGGTAAGTTCACTTGTCTACCACTAACCAACAAATATACAATATAAGCATCCCCTTGAAGTGTCATTTCATCATTAATATTTCTATGTACAAGACAAGAGCCTACAAAGTTTACCCAAATTTTCTTTAGTATGGGCAACTCTCTCTTATCTGGTGCATTTCCTCCATGAGCAGTTCTATCATACCTTTCCGCCCAGAAAAATCTCAAACAATTATATTTGTCTTCGGGCTTCATTCTACTTTCTGGCCAACCAGTGGTGTCATAAGCTTTTACCCCTTCGTTTCTCATATTAAAGATTGTAGCTATAATTTCCGGGGTTAACTTAATATCAACACCTCTAACTCTAGTTTTTCCAACAACAATTTCATCACTTTCCATATTAGCATAAAATTCACGGATTAAAGCGGATAAACAAGACAATGAATATGTAGGAAGTCATACCAACCTTGTTGTTGCACGAAATCAGAAATTCTAGTACCTTGTATGTCCTCGTCTATCAAACACTTTCCATACAATATCAGCTTGCCAACCTCGTTGTTTGCACGTGTAGGAGGAGGATCCCTATCCGGACTTGGAAGCCTTGTAAAGGCTCTTGTATTGGTTTTCTTAGGAAGATTTTTCCCCCACTTTTTCTTGTATCCACCATGATAAAATATAAAGATTTTGAGCTTTTGGGAAGTGGGTAACGTGACTATGGAACAAAACTTGAGATTTAATGGCTAAATTTTGAGTTTAAGACAACTTTACCTATATTTTGGCTTAGGGCTTGGAAAAATTAGGGTTTGGAAAAACTCATTGTAGATTTGTAGATTTGGAGGTTTTGCCAAGTGGGTAATGTGATTATGGAAGAAATTGAGGTTTAATGGCTAGATTTTGAGAATTTGAGATAGATTTTTTGAGTTTTTCTTGCAATGGGGTTGAAGAAATTAGTGTTTTGAAAAACTATTTGGAGATTTTGATATTTTGTGGAATGGGTAATGTGATTGCGGAATAAATTTTGAGATTTAATGGTTAATTTTTAATGATTTTAGAGAGATTTTGAGAGAGTTTTAAAAAAGAAAGGTGAAGAGATGTGAAGTTGGGGAAAAAGATGGGATTTGGGGGTGGGTTTACTGATTTTTATCAGCACAAATAAAAAAAATATATTGAAGCAGGTCACGGCCCGCCGGCGGGCCACCCGCCTCGGGGACGCGGGGCAAGGCTGCCCTGTTGTCATCGCCGGACGAGGTGCCGGTCGTCCGGCGGGAACAGCGGGACAGCCTTGCCCGGCGTCCCAGAGGCGCGTGGCCCGCTAGCCGGCGGCCTTGATCTGCTACTTAAAATTTTTTTAATTTTTTTTAAACTTTTTTATTTGTGCTGAATGTTTAAAACATTTTCCCCAAAATTTTCCCCCAAATTCACTTCACTCTTTCTTTCTCTTAAAAAAAACCTCTATCTCTTAACTCCACCACCACCACCACTACCACTACTATCACCATCAACACCACAGTCATCACCATCAAGACCACCACCACCACCAACAAAGGCTCCATCAGTACCACAAGGTCCTACATCACTACCATGTACGACACCATCACCATCATCACCATTTAGGGCACCATCATCATTAACACAATTACCATCACTATCAAGAGCACCACTAAGGGTACTACCACCACCTCCAACAAAGGCTCAATCACCACCACAAGGTCCTCCATCACTACCATGTAGGCCACCATTACCATCACCACCATCTAGGGCACTATCACCACCTTCAACTCCACCACTATCACCACCAAAGACACTACCACCATCTCTCTCTCTATTTTCTATTAGTAAGTATTTTATTGTATACATTTTTCCTTTATTTTTTTGTCTAGTATAGACATATTTATATATGTGTATAATATGTATTTGGGTAATTTTGCTTGTTTTTCATTTGTTCAATTTATTATTTTTGTATTTAATGTTATGTTTAATTATAATTTTTTTAAGTGAGGTTTTTACATAAATATTTGGTAGTGATAATTGTTGTGACTTCTTTGACATCAATGTTGTATTGTAGAAATATTTGTTTTCATTAATTAAAAATTGATTAACTAGTGGGTTATAAATCGTGTTTAAATAATGTCACCACCAAGCACATTACTTAACTGTATCTTGTACTATTAATTTATTTAATGGAATGAACATATATTATGATACAGAAGTTGAGAAAATGGAAACACTTTGACAACAGTGGATGAACGATCGATTAACATCTAAGGGAGTATTAAATCCTAAGTTCGTTCATGGAATTGATGAAGAATTCATTCATTTTGCGTGCAATCAACGAAAGTACATGGATGTAGACAAAATTAGATGTCCTTGTGTGAAATATAAGAATTGTGACTTTAAAGACCCTCATACTTGTAGACATCATCTCTACTCATGGGGGTTCATGAGGCATTACTATGTTTGGACTTCACACGGGGAGCATGATGACCTCAATTAGGATAACAACTATAATGTTGGTGATCATTATGGATATGATGAAGGAAATAGTTATAGGACAATGGTGTTTGACGCATTTGGCCCATCAAATGTACCACCAACTCCTTATCAACCAATTGAAGAAAAGCCTAATATGGAGTCAAAATATTTGTATGATCTATTAAAAAGTGCAGATGAGCCTTTGTGGAGTGGATGTGAGGTCACTCATCTATCAGCGGTGTCTTTGTTATTGAATATCAAGTCAGAGGAGAATATGTTTGAACATTGTTTTAATCGAATTATTGAAGTTATTCGACGAATATTGCCCAAGGATAACACTTTCCCTGAGAACTACTATAGGTTTAAGAGTGAAATGAGTCCTCTAGGTTTGAGTTGCATGAAGATTGACGCATGTGTAAATGGATGTACGTTATATTACAAAGATAGAAATCAACTCAAATCTTGTCCAAGGTGTGGTTACCCACGGTTTAAACCTACAGAAGTTGGGAAAAAACGTGGTAGACCAATTGCCTTCAAACGATTGAGGTATTTACCATTAATGCCCAGGTTGACCAGATTATACATGTCTCCCGCAACAGCTAAACATATGCAATGGCATTTTAGACACCAAGTTGAGAATGGAAAAATTTGTCATCCATCCGATGCTGAGGCATGGAAACACTTTGATAGAACGTATCCAAACTTTGCTTCTGAATCGAGAAATGTACGTCTTGGACTTTCTTCTGATGGTTTTAACCTATTCAACTCTTCTTCTCAACCTTATTCTTGTTGGCCTGTGATAATCACACAGTACAATCTTCCACCATGGATGTGTATGAAGGATCCTGTAATGTTCTTGACCCTTCTTATTCCTGGGCCAAAGAGTCCGGGAAAGAGTATAGATATATACATTGAGCCTCTGATTGAAGAGTTGATTAAATTGTGGGAAGTAGGGGTACCTTGTTATGATGTGTCGTCCAAGTCCAATTTCCAATTGAGGGCAGTTTTAATATGGACAATTAATGATTTCCCAGCATATGGCATGTTATCTGGCTGGAGTACGCATGACAAATTGTCATGTCCATATTGTATGGGATCTTCTCAGGCATTTCAATTGACTGCAGGGAGAAAGAATTGTTTATTTGACTGCTATCAGCAGTTCTTACCAAGAAATCATCCCTTTCGACGAGACAAGAAAAACTTCTGAAAAAATATGATGGAGAGATCAAACCCTTCGCCGAGATTGAGTGGTGAGGACATGTGGGAACAAGTTCAAGATCTTCCGACCATAAATGAATTGGGTAAAAATAAAATAGATGGTTTTGGAAGAAAGCATAACTGGACAAAAAAAAGTAGCTTTTGGGATTTGCCTTATTGGCGGTCACAGCTTGTGCGTCATAATCTAGACGTCATGCATATAGAGAAGAATATTTTTGATAATGTCTTTAACACTATAATGAACGTGAAGGGGAAGACAAAGGATACAAAAAATTCAAGGTCTGATATTGAGAGAATTTGTGATCGACCTGAATTATGCATTAGAGATGGCATTATGAAAATGGCCGTGCATACTCTCCAGATTCCATCTAGGAAATCAATTTTGGAATGGGTCAAATAGTTAAAATTCCTTGACGGATATGCATCAAATATAGCAAGGTGTGTTGACATGAACAATTTGAAGTTGTCACATATGAAGAGCCATGATTGCCATGTATTTATGGAGAGATTGCTTCCTATAGCCTTACGAGAGTTATTGCCAAATAGTGTATGAGAACCTTTTACCGAACTAAGCTTGTTTTTCAGAAACATTTGTTGCACATCTCTTGAAATAATCGACCTTGAAACAATGCAACAAAATATTGTGTCCAACCTTCTTTGACTCAATGGAGCATTTGCCAGTACACTTGGTTCATGAAGCAATTTGCGGCGGTCCTGTACAATATCGGTGGATGTACCATTATGAAAGGTTTTTGCATGTTTTGAATAGAAAGGTGAAGAATAAATCACGTGTTGATGGATCTATATGTGAAGCATATCTTATCCTTGAAACGACGACATTTTGTTCATATTATTTCGAACTGCATGTGCAAACAAAAACAAGAAACAACGGTCGAAATGAAGAGTCCGTGGATGCGGATTACCCTGAAGGGTGTTTACCCATATTCAAACATCCAGGTCGTCTGATGGGGAAGATGATCTCTAAAGATTTAGACGATCGAGATTTCAATGCTGCTCACTTGTGGTTTTTGATGAACTGCAAAGAAGTGTCCCCATATATTAAGTAAGTTCATGACTCAACTCTTTAGTTCTATTAAAGATCTATATATATAATCCACTAATTAATACTATACAGGACGTTTGAGGATGATATTCGAATGGAGAATCCATCATTTACTGATTCACAAATCAATAACAACATTGAGAAGTTTTTCCCGGCTTGGTTACATTACCATGTTAGTATTACTCATTTTTAATGTCCCTAATAATATATTTGATTCATTCCGACCTTGACATTTGTTATTGTCCCTAATTTACCCCTTTCAGCTTGCCCACAATAACATTTTGGATAATCGCGTGAAATATCTTTCAATGGGTCCAAGTAAGGTGGTCAGTACATGGTCAAAATACTTGGTGAATGGGTACAGATTTCACAGTTTGGAGTATGGATCTTCAAATGCAATAATGAACAGTGGAGTCACTGTGAAAGGGACAACGCCTGATAACGAGGAGAGTGATTATTATGGTCTGTTGAATGATATTATTGAGTTAGAATATCATAATGGAACTTTGAAGAGCACAAAAGTTGTCCTTTTCAAGTGTGAGTGGTTTGATTCTCACAATGATAAGGGATTAAAGGTTCATCCGAAATATCGCTTGATTGATATAAATGTGAAGAAAAAATACCCAAAGTATGACCCATTTGTCTTAGCCGAGCATGCACATCAAACATATTACGTCAGGTATCCTGGTGCTAAGAGAGAATAGGCAGCTTGGTCAGCTGTATGCAAAATCATATCAAGGAACCAATTTGATAAGGAGTAGAACAATGATGATAATGATAAAGATGAACAGTCGGCTTTTCAGTCCGATAAGATGAACGTGGCATTTGTACAATCAGATGATCATGATGATGTCGTATTGCGTTGTCTTGAATCAAGTGAATGCATTGCTATGGTTGGAGATATAGAAGAAGAGCACGAGGACAATGCCCAAAATGATGATGAAGATCATGAAAGTGACTCTGATAATAACATAGAATCTGAATACAATGAATTATCTGATTGAGATTTTGTACTTATAAATTCAATATTTTGTATGTCAACTGTATGTGAATTGTATGATTGATAATCAAAAAATATAATGAAAAGTGGTTATAGTATCTCTTTATTTATAGAATATATTATATATCTCTTTTTATCTTATGGTTTTTTTTGTAGCAATCACGGTTAGAGTTGGTAAATCGCAAGCAGATAAGACACGATCTGGCATGCCATCAACTTCGTCCTCCGCAGCCCATGGTGAAGTTGTTAGTGAGTCCCCTACTGCTGCAGGGTTGTTAGTTCGTTCCACCGGACTATCTGCCCCTTTGTGTGACATCAGAGTGACTAACGAGGATCGTCATGATAATACAACGCCTACGACCAGCGTCCAGCATGAAACGGAACATCCAGAATCATCATCACATGCAGCTGGCACAACAAATTGGCAGGCTATGGGATTTGAGTCACTCGAGCAGTACACGCCACATGGTTGGAGGATAGACGTACTCACGTTCGATGATATAATAATGGGTGAAATTACAATTAAATTAAATGATAGAGCAATTAATTTGATTGTTTGTTATTAGTTCTTGAAGTTATAATAAGGTAATGCAAGTGACACTAACTTATAAAATTGATATACTTTTTAACAGATTTGTACTTGCTTCGGTAGTAAAAGATTTTAAGTCAATATTTGCAGGCGGATTCACAGAACCCTGGATTACTTATGGAGAAATTCTGGACGATGTCAAAGACTGATGGTTTTGCTCTTTTGAGGTTTTTATAAACATTAATGCAGTCAATATCTATTATATTATATACTTGTACATTTATACGTGCGTATTCAATTAACACATACTCGCATGTACCTATTTTTGTCATTGCAGAGATATTATAAGTGGTACCCATGTGACAGGACACACATCAAGCACTACTTCCATTATAAGGCGGCGGAGAGAATGAAAGACCAATTGGCTAAGGCACGTAAATTTGACAAGCCTCCTAAGTGGATGACATTAGATAATTGGGAGCAAATGCAAGTAAGATGGCATGAACCAAAATAATTAGATAAATCAAATGCGGCCAAGAAAAATAGGGAGAAAAATCAATCGGTACACTACACGGGTGCCACCCCCTTTCATGAGGTTATGAGAAAGATGGTATGTAACTTAAATTTAATAGTCATTTAAATTTGTCTATCTTAATATTTTAGTTTTTGAGTAATTACTACTTATGAAGTTAATAACGTTGGCAGACACAGTAAACGCCTCTATCTATAGAGCTGATGTTTTCAAGGTCGTTCACTGTAAAAGGGAGGGTGATGGTATACAATACTCTGATCCAAAGGCTGCTCAGACAATAGTAAGTATTTATACAGTGTATTACTTTTACTGTCGATTAATTTTGTTAAATTTATATAATTTTATGTGAAGTTTAAGTTGCTACTTTTAATTTAAAAGGTTATAAAAATTGAATTTCATAAATCTCTTTTGTAATGTGTAGGTTGTTAGACTTATGTATTTCATTATGAGAATTATATCTTTATGATTATGTTGAAGTGGTTGTCACAGACAACATATCCTTTGGTTGTTTGTTGGAGGCCCAGGATTGTAAGTTTGGCTTATTTGTGGTTGTATGTTGGTTGTTGTGGCTATATGAATTGTTATGCAGGTTATATTTTTGTGTTTGGGTTCATATTACAAATGTTATAATGCCAAAATTTCATCACGTCCCGACTTGATTTTAGGTGGGGTCAAGTTGGGGCGTGACATTGAGTGGTATAAGAATATTAATAAATTTATAAATGTTGTTTTTGTAGTCACGATATGAGGAGATGCTCCAGCAACGTCAACTTGCGACGCAAGAAGACCCCACGACGCCGCTCGTTAATCCCGATGAGATATTCTACCAAGCTATTGGTGGGACGAAAAAAGGGCGTGTCTATGAACTCGGCTCGCAAGGAGTCCGCATTGGTAAGGAAGCACCCCCTATTCCCACCATGAACACTAGAGTTGGACTCTCAGAACAAGAAGTCGACAGGTGAGTCACTTAAGCAACGAAGTCCTTGAGGCAACAACTTGATGACCAAGGAAATGCACAACAAGAGACGCAGCGACTAGTGAACGAAGCCATGAAACTCGTGAGGGAATTGCAGCAGGAGATTAATCAACTCAAACACCCACGATAGTTGCCCGATCAACATGATCAATGGTACATTTAGATTTAGTCTTTTTGGACAATTTTATAAACTAATTTCTAACAATATGTTAATATTTTTATGAATTTGAAAGATGCATTATGTAAATATAATTTTGGATATTTAATTTTACGTTTTGTTGTACAAATTTGTTTTATTTTAAAATTTTTACATTTCATATTGATCGCGTCGTTTTGCGCTCAAAAATAGTAAGGTTAAATGATTTGAAATATTGCTTACCTTGAATTACCTCTAGCTGTGGTAAGTAGAGGGTCGATCCACGGAGATTGGGTTATCAGATTAAGTTAAGTCCTTAATTTAGAATTGTTTGACTATCTCCCGTCACGAATAAGTTTGATTAAGTCCAAAAGTCTAAAAGTCCAAAAGTACAAACATACGGTAGATTAAGTCCAAGAAATATCCACAATGTCCAAAGATACGGTAGAAACAAGATCCAAAAGTGAATTGAACAAAGATATTAATTTGAAGAATTACAACACTCAACAATGAAAGTCCAGAGGATTAAAGATTCAGGGTGGTTATAGCTCAGTATACTCAAGTACAAAGTTATTAATTCAGATTTAAAAGATAAGTTCTTCAGAAATAGGGCTACAAGCTCCCACTACTGAGATCAGTCTTTAGTTACGTAAATGATAAGATTAATTAATTAGCAAGACTGGATGTGTTGGTACAACTTAATGATATCCAATCTCTCAATTAATCTTCCACTTATGTAACCTGTAGATGTCGGTACAACTAGACTAGAATCCATTCGAGGTAGTCTCGTATTGCCACTAGTTTACAAAACTTGGGCGTATATGTATTTTCAATTAATTAAATCATAACTACAAGTATATGAACAATTAATCAAAGAATACTTAGAAATAAAAATACGAGACTTTAATAAATCTGAATCAAAACATATATACAAGAGTAACCTCACACATACCCCCCGAATCTCGGGTCTAGTATGTCATGATAAACTTTAAAGTACAAGAAATCATACCGAAAACCAAAATAAAAGGATACTTATCGTGTTGAACGGATTTCGCTAGACCGGTACGATTTCGGTATGTTGATGGCTCACTAGACCCTTCCCTCGGAATTACAAATCTCACACAAACTAACTACTAACAAAAACACTTAAAAAAATCACACAAACACTCATAAGAGCAACAGAAAAATAAGCTAAGAAAAATATGGTTCGTTTTGTTGCTGCTGCAATCGTGGCATTTATAGGCAAAACTTCAGGAGGGCGCTCGAGCGCCAGTCAGGGGCGCTCGAGCGCCCTTCTGCACTATTCATTTTTATATTTCTTTCTGTCTTTTTCCGTCCGTATTCTGCCGTTCAATTGTCTGCCTTTTTCAAAAAGTGGCGCTTGAGTGCGAAAAAGTAGCACTTTCGGCTGTGGTAGGTGAACTTTGACTCCGAACATTGACTTTGACTAGCTTGGTTGACTTTCACCATTGACCATTGACCAAAAAGTTGACTAGGTCTATTCCGAGGTTTTTTAGCATCCTGAATCCGTTTTCGCACTCGGTTTGGCCAAATTCAATCTCAAATTGCTCGTTTTGAAGTTGTTCTACCATTTTCCTTCAGTGTTGCGCCTAATTTCTTGTTCAAATGTTGGTTTTTTGTGTCCGTTTTTGTTTTTTCTTCTTTAAAACCTATATTGCACTAAAATTGTATAAAATATATAATTAAGCTTAAAATAATAATGCAATATCCAGGATTCAATGGGTTAAAGTTACTAAAAAATACGGATTTATCACATATTATTTTTCGTAATAATTAGTAATTATTATGTGACAGAATAGCCACATAAAATTAGCAACCGTTTTTTGATGGACAAATAACTACGGAATTCGGCAACAAATTAGCCACCGATATGTGTCAACAAATGGCTACGGATTGGCTACGAATATTTTCCGACAATGGCCTACGGATTGGCTACTGTTTTGCTACGGACGTTAATAATTAATAACAAAATAAAAATTTTAGTTAGCTAAGGATGGGCTACGGATTGGCTACGGAAAAGTGGCTACCGATATTCTATAAATACCAATCCGTAATCATGGGCTACAGACGATTTACGATCGAAACGGCTACGGATTTGCTACGAAAATTAATAATTAATAAACTAAAAAAAAATTAGTTGGCTACGGATAGGCTACGGATTGGCTACGGAAAAGTGGCTACGGATATTCTACGGATATCAATCCGTAGTCGTGGGCTACGGACGATTTACGACCAAAACGACTACGGATTTGCTACTGACATTAATAATTAATAAATTAAAAAATAAATTAGTTGCTTACGGATGGGTTACGGATTGTTTACGGAAAAGTGGCTACCGATATTCTACGGATACCAATCCGTAGTCATGGGCTACGAACGATTTACGACCGAAATGACTACGGATTTGCTACAGACATTAATAATTAATAGATAAATAAAAAATTTAGTTGGCTACGGATGGGCTACAGCTATTTTACTATGGAAGTTATAAAAAATAAATACAAATTAATTTCCAGAATTGGCTACGAATGGGCTACGGAATATCAATTTGGCGACGAGCCTTTTTACTACGGACGGGATTCCATAGCCTAGCAGTCGCCCATCCTAATTTGGCTACTGCTAGGCTACGAATTTTGGCCGTCGCCTCAGCGTTTTTTTCTTGTAGTGTGTCTTCCTTTTGACCAAGTCCCTAACTGTTTATATTGATCACATACTCAACTAGATTAGAACATGGGTAATCATTATAACTCATAATAAAACTAAGCTGGCCCTGGGACCCAAGTGTATCATTGTAACCATCCCTTTGGGCAGAGGGCACAACATACTATAGGTATCCCAATCATGAAGGTAAACAAGAGAAATAGTCGACGTTCAAGAAAGTTTATCACCTTTTGACAGATAAACCCCTCTAAGTCATGCATTCTCTCAAACTAGTAAAGTATGCACAATCTCAAAACAAATCTCATTGACTATACATCTCTACTACCACTCTTTATCAATCCAAATTAACACACACAATAACCCCCTTTGGGTAGGTGATTGTATATATTAATTTGAAAAATTATATGCAAATCCCCTAAATTAACACACACAATAACCCCTTTTAGGCAGACGATCGTATGTATTAATCTGGAGAACAAATTTTTCCTATCGTCAAGAAAAATTTGGAGACAAAACAGTCATTTTGAATTATTATATTTGAATCACTTTCGTGACAAACAACCCCAATAATTCTAAACCAAAATTTCTTGAACTAAGGAAAAATAAATATTACCCAATTAGCAACTAATTATAGGTGCGACACGAATAATGAATTTTACTTTCAATAGCCAATACAAGGAATCTACTACCGAGTCTTATACGTTGAACACCAATTAATGGACATAAAATAAACTTGTTACTCAATTATTCTAGTTAAAACTCACTACAAGAAATTTGCAGTTTTGCGACGGTGGATTTTTGTCTCTAATTCGTCACTAATTTGATTTAGAGATGAATTAGAGACGAAAATGACTGCATCACTAAACCCTCAGTCGCTAATGTCTACATAGTCGCAAATATGTCGCTAATAGTGACGAATATATTTTCGTTGCAAACAACAACTAATTTGTGACGGGTTTTGTTAAACGTCACAATATTCATTTTGTGGCCAAAAGTGTCGCAACTTTTGTCGTAGATGTCGTAGCTAATGCCGCGACAAAACTTTGTCGCAAATATTTGTCGCAAAAATAGTCGCAAATAATGTCGTAGTTAATGTCGTTGCAAATACTCGTCGGAAATATTTGTCTCGAAATAGTCACAAATTTTGTCATAAATATCGTAGTTAATATCGTGGCCAATACTCGTCGCAAATATTTGTCGCAAAATAGTAGCAACCTTTGTGGTAAATGTAGTAGTTAATATCGTGGCAAAGACTTGTCGCAATTATTTGTTGCAAAATAGTCACAAATTTTGTCGTAAATGTCGTACCTAATGTCATTGCAAATACTCATTGCAAATATTTGTCACAAAATAATCGAAAATTTTGTCATAAATGTTGTAACTATTGTCGTTGCAAATACTGGTCGCAAATATTTGTCGCAAAATTAGTCAAATTTTTTTTCATACATGTCGTAGCTAATGTCGTGGCAAGAACTCATCACAACTATTTGTTGCAAAAATAGTCATAAATTTTTCGTAGCAAATGTGGTGATAAAAAGACGTCACAAATATTTGTCGCAAATATAGTCGCACATTTTGTCGCTATATGTCGTCGCTAAAGTCATGACAAAAACTCGTAACTAAAAGCATCTCAAATTTTGATGGTAATTTCGTCCTGCAATATCATCACTAATAATATCATCGCCAAATTCGTCCTCAAAATTGTCCCTAATAATATTTACAATATTTAAAATAAAATCCGAACAAGTCCAAAATGTTTTATAAAAGTAATCTACTAACTTTCACCACCCTCAGTTCCATCATGGGCCTGGTGATTAGATAGCAGCTGCGATTGATCCTGATCATGCAAAGGAGGTGGATGCGGCAACATCCGGGTTAAGGCGGCAATCCGCTCCTCGAGAAAATGCAGTTGTTCTCATTGTTGCTCATCTCTTGTCACAAATTCGATGTTGCGTGAGTTACAGCTTCTTACATATCTTGCTCGGTAATCCGATGGCGAGTAGAATGACCTCCAACACGAACACCAAGGGATCCGAGTCCGTACACTCGTCCTTCATGTGAGCCACTTACCGCCTCGTAAAATAGTGCATCGTAGTCGATAGGCGGTGCCGTAGGATCCTCCTACGAGACCTGTGTGGCTTGTTGAAGCAGTTCATTATACTTGGCCTGCAATAAAAATTAAAACATATGATGGTTAACGCTAACGATGTATATCGCAAGTTTTTTTTTTATCAATGTAAAGCATTATAAGCCAAAAATAACTTCCTTCTTTAGTATTTTGGTTATTATATAATAATATTTAGATAATTCATATACCAATAACAAATGTGTAGCCACTTCTTCTATAAAGATGTCCAGTATCCTCTTGTTTTTCTCAAGAGAACATACATAATGCGTGTCATAAAAAATAAAAACTTTTTGTTAAGTACGTAACTGAACTCATTTAAGTATATATGTAACTTTCACACAATGAGGACTACAATAAGTACTTGGTGAAGACATATTGCATGTATCAGAAAAGTAATCAACAAAGGCCAATTCTATGACATCAAAGATCAAAGGCATATGAAAAAGTACTGGCCTTTTGACATACTACCAATTTTAGATAACTAATACCATTACAAATAACCAACAACACCACACACAACACCAGCACAGCCGGTTGAAAGCCTCACCCGACAAAGGCATAAATTTGCCGATTGATGGGGTCGACAGGAAAATTTATGCCTTTGTCGGGTGATGCAACCGGCCAAGGGCGTCGATCGGCAAAGTTTACCGATCCGTTAACAAGCCAGTTTTCTATAAAATGACATAACTTTTGAGGATGTGAAAAGTTGAAAAACAGAGAAAGAATCTGAGAACTTGTAGGCAAGACATGCAACAAGAGAAACAACCTGATTTAGAAAACCAGTTACCTTCTTTATATTATTGCAATAAAAAAATCATATACATACCATAGTCTCAACAGCCCTAGGGTCAGAGTAGGGACCATCGAATTTTTGCGATGGACCCTCTCAAAGACCTCCGCAGTGGTCACTATTCGTCCCTCCTCTTCTTCCTGCATTATACATTCGTTTAAAGAAAAAAATATTAAGTAATTAATAAATAAAATATTTATAAGTCTATAGTAATTCAAAACTTACCATTCTTCTTTTAACCTCGTGGAAATGGATAGAACCTGCATAATGGGCTGAAGAACCTTTTTTTCGATTGTTTGAGTTAGTGGCCTCCCTTTTTGGTCACGTATCTGATGCCCAATAGTCACAAAGTTGGTCCCATATGTCGATTGTCACCCAGACTGGCTGTTTCTTATTGTGTTCCTTACGACCCTTGCTGAAGAGGTCTCATATCCTATGACTAATTTTTTGAAAGAATAGTTTCCGAATATTGGATTCATCACACGGCCACCACTTGTATATTCTCTTTACACATAAATAAAATAATTAGTGATGTAATAAATATAATATGATGCAATAGGTAGAGAAGTAAGATAAATATACTACTAGCAAGAAATATAATTATTACCTGAAAGCCATGAACCATCTCTGTCTAACCTCAATCGGAACTGCACCCCACGTCGACCAAGGCTCGGTATACCCTCCAGATAATATATTAGCTATCTCTTGACTCGCTCGACAAGGTACCCATCTGCAATAAGAAAAATTATACTTATACAAATGTGTATATAAAAAATAACCAATAGTTAATTTGAAATTGTAATATTTGAACACTTACCCACTACCATACAATTCTAGGTGTGTGCGTCGATCAATTTTCCATACAGTGTAGGCCTCTAAGGATGGGAACCCATGAAGTTGCTAATCTTGTAAGGTGCTTGAGGATAGGCTAGCCCGTTGTTCAGTAGTAGCTGATGACTCGACATGATCAGTAGATACACTAGGGTCAGACTTGTGAGCGCTACTATCCATGTACATATCCTCTAAGTGTCGCGACAAGCTCTGAGATAAAGTCGATAGTCCAGAATCATTTTGCGAAGGTCTCGGTACCACAAGGGTAGCAAGTGTTGTCCCTTGGCGTGGTGGTATCGTAGATAATGTAATGGATGCACGCTCTTCAGTTGACGGTCCTGAAGATGTACAGGATACATGTCCAGTGCCTGATCCACGTGCATTGCCTGATCCACGTCTATTGCCTGATCCATATTTAGTGGCTGTTCCACATCCAGTGCTTGCTCCACATCCTGTTCCCAATTTACTTCCAGTGTCTGATCCACGTCCAATTCCTGATCCACTTCTACTGCCTAATCCACGTCCAATGTCTGCTCCTCCGACACGCTGTACTACTCCAGGAGGCACATATCATTTACCGTCGGTGCCCCTACCTTTACCTGACGCCATGGCTGTATTGTACCACAAATAAATATTGGTGTAAACATATCTATATATATAGTTTTAATACTTATATGGATTAGTATTAGTGCAAGAAGATATCACATGAAGGTAGTACAATATACACAATCAATTGATCAAAATAGGTACAAAAAGATATCACACGAATATAGTGTATACACATCCAGACAATTGATTGTTGACACTAATCTTCATCATCTTTGTCTTCCTCTACATCATCATCATCATCTTCTTCCCCATCATTCTCATCTTCTTCATTTGAATCATCATCTTCATCTTCGTCTTTATCTTCATCTTCATCTTCAACCACTTGAACATTAACTTTAGCATTGACGTCAATGACATAATTAAGTTGATTGAGCTCTTCTTCCAATACTTCAATATTTTCACCGCTTTCATGACAATGTAGAGGCATCTCTGCATCATTTGGTAGTACAATAGGTACATCCATTTCATCTGACTGAAAAGCTGATTCATCTTCAATTGCAGAATCCACTAAAGGTAGATCATAGTGATTTCTTGGTCTGATTTTGCATACAGCCCACCAATCAGCTCGATCTCTCTTGGCCCTTTTATACTTACAGTAGTACACTTGATGTGCTTGTTCTGCTAACACAAATGGGTCATATTTCTGATACCTCCTTTTCACATTGACATCAACAAGGTGATACTTAGGATGCTCCTTAACGCCTTTATTTTTTGTCGAATCAAACTAGTCACACTTGAATAGGACTACTCTTGTATGTTTCACTGTTGGGTTATGGTATTCTAATTCAATAATGTCATTTAGCATTCCATAATAGTCACCCTCATCGGTACTATCATTATATGTCCATTTCATAAACACTTTACTATTCATTATAGACTTGGATGACCCATATTTGAGTGTGTGAAACCTGTAGCCGTTAACTAAGTACATTGACCATCTACGTACCCTCTTACTTGGCCCCATTGAAAGACATTTTACTCGATCATCCAGACAATTAGTGTAGGATAACTGCAGGCATAGAATGTATCGAAAGTAAACTTGTATATTAGTAATATAAAAGGAACCTATCTAAATGACATAAGTTGGATATATACTTACATGTTCACATAACCAATAAAATCAAAGTCACTCCTCCATATGCCAAAGTCACTTCTCCCGCTTAAGTTGAACTTTCTTCAGGCGCTGCAAGCCAATTCTTCATGTGCCAAAGTCATCCATTTTTTTATCTGAAGGTAAGCATTTGAACTGCTTCATCTCTTTCATGTTTCTTGCTCGTATGTTTGACATAAATCATGAAGCTGCTCTCCTATTTTTACCTCTACTCACTGCTACCTACTCTGTTATCTCACCAGGTATGATGCATTTATGAGTTGATGCATCTGGATTTTGACCATTTTGGAAGCCACAGACAACTATCGTTTACTTAATACTACATGTTTAGCTTTCAGTAAGATATTTGCAACATATTACAACACTATTTTAGTTCTTATTACATTTTATGATGTTTGGCAAATGATTTTATGGTAAGAACCACACAGTACTTGAAACCTGTGTGTAAAAACTACAATCGGCCAACCCAGCCAGATGATGGTGTTGACCGTTTCCATCGACCGGTGGATTTTATTTGTGACGGTCGTGGAACCGATCAACCCAATCATCTGGCTGGGTTGGCCAGTTGTTATTCTTTACAGAATTTTCTAGTTCAGTGTCATGACTAACATCAAGTTTATGATATAAAATCAAACACTTATAATTAATGACACATTGCCAATTTAATATGTGTGTTTTCTCATCTATAATTTGCTAAAAACTAATGTGTTTTATTTTGAGATGTTACTACACAGGCATATAGTTTTTATGAATGAAGTGATAAATATTCGGGCAGGATTTCAATCAGACTATCTATGTTCATCGTACACTTGATTATCTAAACTTCCAATATCAACTTAAGTTATATTTTTTGATGTGTTTATTAGATTTTAAATATTTGATGTACTACAAAAGTTACCAATATGGACCACAATCGTGAATGGATGGATAACCCTTGGCAACCTGATGGACAACTTAGTGATTCTTTTATTGACAATGTACATGAATTTGTTGCATTTGCAAGCAGTCAACCACGTTACATGGACGGTGATAATATAAGATGTCCATGTGCCAAATGTAAAAATCGTAAGTTTTTAGATATTAACTCTGTGAAGATCCATCTTTACAAGTGGGGTTTATGCCTTATTACTACGAATAGACTTCACATGGGGAGCAGTTTTCGTCCTACGCCAATACTTCCGAGCATAATTTTGTGAATAATAATTATGATGGATTTGCCAAAGAAAATAATTATAGGACAATGATATATGAAGTTGTTGGTCCGGAATTTCAGATGCATCATATAACCCGTGTGATGCACCTAATATGGAAGGACAAAAGTTTTATGATCTGTTGAATGCAGTCGATCGACCATTGTGGGAAGGTTGTAAGAACCTCACTCATTTTCATGCTGTGTCTCGTTTTATGAATATCAAATGTGAAGAAAATATGAGTGAACAATGCTTCAATAGAATGATCGAGACATCGAGATAAGCATTGTCGGATGCTCATAATTTACCTGAAACCTTTATAGGTTCAAGCATGAAATGACACCTTTGGGATTGGGATACAAAACGATAGACGTATGTATAAATGGATGCACATTATTTTACAATGATAGAAAAAAATCTGGATTCATGTCCCGCTTGTCATAAGTCACGTTTCAAGCCATCAAAATGGGGTAAGCTTATTGCGAAGAAAAAGTTGACTTATTTTCCACTAACTCCAAGGTTGAAAAGGTTATACCTGTCAAAAGCTACCGCTGAACATATGCAGTGGCATAAGACACACCAAGTTGAGGATGGAAAAATATGTCATCTATCCAACGGTGAGGCATGGAAATATTTTGACAGAGTTTATCTAGATTTTGCAACTGAACCAAGAAATATTCGGCTTGGTTTATGCTCAGATGGGTTTAATCCTCATAGCTCAAATTCTCAACCTTATTCTTGTTGGCCGGTGATAATCACATCATATAATCTACCACATTCGATGTGTATGAAGAATGTTGTCATGTTCTTGACTCTTTTTATTCCTGGTCCGAAGAACCCCGGTAAGAATATTGATATATACTTAGAGCCTTTAATTGAATAATTAAACGAACTATAGGAAGAAGGTACACTTTCTTATGATGTGGCGACACAAGAAAATTTCCAATTGAGGGCATCATTACTGTGGACAATCAATGACTTTCCAGCGTACGGTATGTTGTCTGGTTGGAGTACACACGAGAGATTATCGTGCCCGTATTGCATGAAATTTTCAAAGGCTTTTCAATTGACCGCAGGGAGGAAGAATAGTTTCTTTGATTGTCATCACTGGTTTTTACCACAGAATAGTTTGTTACGGCAGGACAATGAGAGTTTTTTCAAAAATAAAGAAGAAAGATCTGATCCTCCACCTAGGTTATACAGTGAACAGATCTGGGAATCTGTCAAGGACTACCCTAAAATCATTGAATTGTTTGGAAAAAGATAGATGGTTTCAGAGAATGGCATAATTGGAAAAGCTTTTTTTAGGACTTACCTTATTGGCGATCACATCTTTTACGCCATAATTTGGATGTGATGCATATTGAGAAGAATGTATTTGATAATGTTTTCAACACTGTGATGGCCGTCAAGGGTAAGACAAAGGACAATTTGAAAGCGAGAATTGATATGTCCAACCTTTGTGACTGCCCTGAATTATGTGTCCAGGGTGACCAACGCAATGGTTGCGGGTTGAAGCTGGGTGTCTACACACTTCCCGTTGCAAGTAGAAAAATAATCCTAGAATGTGTTAGGGGCTTACGACTTCCTGATGGATATGCATCCAATTTATCGAGGTATATTGACATAAAAGATATGAAGTTGTCCCATATGAAGAGTCATGATTGTCATGTGTTTATGGAGAGATTGCTTCCTATAGCTTTGCGTGAAGTAATGGCTAAACATGTTTGGGAAGCTTTTACTAAACTAAGCTTATTCTTTTGAGACATGTTGCACATCTCTTCAAAGACACGAGCTCAAAAGAATGCAAGATAATATTGTTATGACACTATGCAAGTTAGAAAAGATCTTACCCCCTGCATTCTTCGATTCTATGGAGCATTTGCCAGTTCACTTGATGTACAAAGCAATTTGTGGTGGTCCTGTACAATATCGATGGATGTATCATTTCGAGAGGTTCTTGCATCATTTGAAAATGATGGTAAAGAACAAAGCAAGGGTCGAGGGGTCTATATGTGAAGCATATCTTAGTCTCGAAACAACGACCTTTTGTTCTTATTACTTTGAAACGCACGTGACAACCAAAACTAGAAATATTTGTCGGAATGACTAATATAATGAGATGGACTACCCCGAAGGATGCTTATCTATTTTTAGTTATCCTGGTTGTCCATTAGGAAAGGAAAAAACTCAGATGCTGGATGATCAAGAGTTCAAAGCAGCACACCTTTATGTATTGATGAATTGCCAAGAGGTTTACCCTTTTATCAAGTAGGTTCATGAGTTTATTCAAAATAAATTGATGTACTTGTGTGAATGTTGTCCAATTGTATCAGATGAATCACTAATATTACTTACAGGATGTTCGAGGAAAATCTTATCAACAATGATCCCTTATTGACTCTATCACAGATCCAGCATAATATTGATAATTTTTTTCCTAATTAGGTGGGTTTTGGGGTTAAACTTAAGGGGGGGTTTGGTTTTATTTTTCATCGTTGGGATAATAGGGGATGGGGTTAAAAGTGTTGGCTTTGGTAAAATTATTGTTAGGAATAATTTGATAAATTCGTAGAAATGTTATTTTATTATGATTAATTTACACTCAATAGTTATAGGAATTTGAACCAGTTTTTAATAATATCTTAACTAAAAAAACCAAAATTTAAAAGTGTGTATACAAATAATGATACATTTTGTATATTTTATTAATACAAGAGTAAAAAGTATTTAACGTTATATCAATAACGAAAATAAATTAAAATTAAAAATATAATACAACTTGGACCAACTTGTAGTTCTCCAATCATGATGAAATAATTCATGAAAGTCATTTCTAAAAAATTTCTTGATTTCATATAACATCTAAGACAAGATAGTCATATATTTATTCTAGAATTGAATAACAAAATGAAAAAACGGTGATAATGGAAAGTACACTCAATGCCAACCTACTTATAAAGTAAACTATCTAAAATTAAAATTAAAAATTGTTTATTTCATTTTATTTTTCTTTTATTTTCATTCTATTTTTCATTTCTTTTTCTATTCATTCTTATTTTATTTCATTATATTTTTTTTACCTAAACCTTAAACCTTAAACCCTAAACTTAAACCCTACTCCCTAAACCCTAAACCCTAAACTTAAACCCTAACCCCTAACCCTAAACCTTAAACTTAACCTTTAACCCCTAACCCCTAAACCTCACCACTCAATATTAATTTACGAAAGTATAAATTAAGAGGATTAAGATTAGTAGAGAATTAATTTGAAATTGAAAGGTAAATATTAAAATTTTATTTATTTAACTATAAAACATACAAGCATGCATTTCTTATTAGCTACGGATATACTATAATTATAATTTCACTTATCATACCACTCTAATCTTTTCTACTTATCTTTCTTATATATTAAGTCATCCAACCACCATAACTTAGCCCATATAAGCATGCAAACTATATGAACTTTTTATAACAATAGACTACACCAAGTGGTTAAATATACTTCTTTAAAATAATACATATAATTGTTCTGCAAAATTTGTTTATCACATAGTTGTTTCGTAAAAGGTTTACATAATTATTTATACTTTAATTTTTTTTGTTTTATGCTCAAGATAAGAGAAATTATACAAATTATAGGCAAATTTCAGAAATTTTATTATATCTACTCTTGTCCCATTTTTTTTATGCTTAAGATACTTCAATCTCTTTTTACAACTTATAAATTTTGGATTTTAAGCAATTGTCCGTGTGTTGCTATAGGCTACATATTCTACTAACAATGAAAAAATACATATTTAGTGTAGTTGTTAATTCTTATTTGTACTAATTAAGAATATCATTTTTTTTATTAAATGCATTAGAGCTGGCCAACCAATCCGGACAATGGGGTCAGCCAACACCATCTACCGGCAAAAAAATATTTAACCGACCAACCTAGCCGGTCGAGTCCATCAACCGTTAATATCGACCGTCCCCAACATAAGGCACCGGTCGATGGAACCAGACAACATAACCGGTCGATGCCATCGACTGGCAGCTAGAAAGTCACGACGGGTTTTTACTTAAAATCGCTCGTTGGCCAGTTTTATTTATTTTCAAACACTCCTTTTCCAAGGCTGGGCAGAGGTTTAGCATCTAAGCAGAATCAAGCACATTCATCTTCAAGAGGGACTTCTACTCAAAAAATACGCAACAAATTCAAAAAGTGCAGTGTGATTGTTGGCAGACCAATTGTGGATTCATCTTTTGAAGGTACTGATATTATTGAAATGTTTAGAATTTCAAGGCTGGAAAACTTTCATACATGTAGAATGTCTTGTGCATAATGAGTTAGTTAGAGAATTATATTGCTTACTTAAAGAAAGTCCTAATCACAGTTTGATTTCAACTGTTAGAGGAAAATAAATTTGTTTAACTGAAGACTATTTAACAAATCTGCTTGATCTTCCTCTAACTGGCCAGAAGTACTATAATACTAAAGGAAGCCTAGGCATGCATGTAAATGATAATGCTGCAATGATGTCGATGGTATGGGAAGGGATTGATAAACCTTTGGACGATGATGATGATACCCTTTATGATCGTGTGATGACTGGTCAAAATAGGCTATTGTTGCACATTGTCACTGACTTAATTATGCCTAGAGGTACTAATGATGGTCGAGTACAGTTCTGTGACGCCTATATTATATATATGATCAATGCAAGAAAGAAAATTCATCGTCCATATATGATGCTATCTCACTTGTGGTACATTAGGACTAGAATCATGAGTCTAGCATATGGAATGGTGCTAACTCGGATATTTGAGGACTGAGAAGTTCTACTGCCTACTGTTGGTAGATTTTTTTCCTAGCTGGAGGTTTAATAAGGCGGCTATGAAATGCATGGGCTTATTTATCTATAAAGGCAGAATATATAAGCTCAGTGAAGTTGAGAAATTATCTAAAGCTAAAAAAATTGCTATAATTGGGGAACCAGTAAAAAAATTGAGCAAATATGTCAAAGGAAAAGGAAAAAAAATACTTGTCGAGGAAGAACCTAACACAGACAATGAATATGATCGGATGGATGTCGATTCCGATGATAAAGGAAATGAAGAAGAAAGAGATGTTCGAGCAACCCTAAGAATATCTTTAAGAACCGATGTGGTTGAGAAGGAACGAAGGAAATGTGCTGGGTCAAATAGCAGTGTTCCTCAATTAAACACCCAGTCACCATTTGACATGAATCTCCTGATCTCTACCCTTGAAGATTGCTTTGAAGATCTCATGACCCAAATGGAAATGTGTGTCAAATACATTTTTCGCAATGAATTAAAGCCTTTTAAACAACAAGTGTCAAATATCAGTTCATGGGTGGATTCATATAATCATTGGATTACTGAGAAATGATATGATCATCCTCCGATGCCAAGCACATGGGAACATGATAAAAGAAGTCTTGAGCAAAATGAGGATAGTTCTGATGAAGACACAGCTGCCTAGACCTCTTGTCTGTGCCAATCCTGTTTATATATATATATATATATATATATATATATATATATATATATATGTTAGCTTTTAGATTAATTAAGCTTTCAAAAATTCATAGATCCCAGTTTCTTACTTTGCAAAATATGACAATTGAATTGGTGATGACTTTTTATTTGTTCTGTCGCATGGTTAGTCCATAATTGCTTACTTTTGTATCTTTTATGAGATTATATCATGACTTGTACTTGTACTAATACTGCTATATGCTCAGTTATTCACTAATGCACTAACTCAGGAAAAACAATATCTCTTGATTGATACAAATGTCGAAAATACCTTGAGATGCTATTTTGGTGATATGTCAATGTGAATCTATTCAACTGATATGTGAATCTCTTTGTATTCTATAAATTGTGTTATACGGAAATGTGTAATGAGACTTTGAATGCCTCACCCGACAAAGGTAGAAGTTGCCGGTCGAGGTTGCCGGTCGATGGGGTCGACTAACAAAGTCGATCGGTTGTTTCACCTTTGTCGGGTGATACAACCGGCCGATGGGGTCGCCCAGCAATGCTGTTGCAGCAGTTTACATAATTTGAGAATGTGAGAACGTGAAAACAGAAAAACATATCTTTTTGAGAATCTGAGAAATTCAAAAATAGAGAAAAACATCTTGAAAGAGCTTGTGCTAACACTTTTGTACGTATGTTTAAATCTTGAGCTATACATCACTTGTAAATCTTAAGCTGTATCGCTTGCAAATCTTGAGCTTAAACTGGAAAACATCGGAAATTTAATTTTGCAATTTAATAGTACATGTGACACCAAAAAGATATTCTAAACATTAGAATTGATAGAAACTAAATGAGAAGTTCGTTTGCAAAAGTTTGAACTTTTCTTTTGTTTTAGTTAATTAAGCAAATAGAAAGATTTTATTCGACTTTAAATTCATAAAATATATAATTGGAGTCAAAAGATAAAACTAAACAAGAAGGTTCCCAACCTATCAATTAAGGCATAAGATCCTTAATTATTTATAGTTATTTTATTGGGAGTCAAATTCATTTTAGGCTTTTAGTAAGGTAAACTGTGACTCTTGATTATTGTTAGTCTCAACAAAGTGTCTCTACACCTTACTTCCAACTCTAGTAATGATTTTCTGAAGAGATTTTTCTTCACTAGAACTTTAATAAGATAAATGAGCTTTAAAGCAACTGAATTATTGAATTAAATAAATATTTGTGTATTACATCCCAAAATTTATGTATTATAAGTCCACTAATGAATTAAACAACTTTAACATTTTTGTATTACATCTTAAATTCTTAATTCTTTTGGAAACACTATTTTAGTTATTTATTTATTTTTACGACGAAGGAACCCAATTAGCGGAGCCCAACTTTTAAGATTATTTATTATAAATCACTTCTTTATTATCCACAAATTTAATTTTGACCATTTTAAAATTTGTTTATTTGGATTTTCATGTCGCCGTAAAGTCATTGTATGTAATTTACTTCTTAAATGTAGTATTTGTATTTGGTTTATGTAAATTATAATTATTGAAAACTCACCAATCTAAAATGGTATTTTATTATGAAATGATGAATTTCAAATTTTATGAAAAGATTCAACTTTTTGTCACTAAATTGTCTTTATTTGAAACCAATTATGGATGAAATTTTGACGAATATTTTTTCTAAATCTTCGTAGCTAACTTGTTGCTATTTGAGACGTATTAGAAATGAAATTAGTGACACATGTTAATTTGAACCCTTTTGTCGCTAAGTTGTCTCTATTTGAAACTAATTAGCGATGAACTTTTGACGAATATCTGTTTCTCAAACTTTGTCTCTAATTTTGTTGCTATTTGATACGTATTAGCAATGAAATTCGGATGGATGTTATTTTAAAACTTTTTATCGCTAAAATTGTCTCTATTTGAAACCAATTAGGGACGACATTTCGACAAATATTTTTTTCTAAAACGTCGTCGCTAAATTTGTTGCTATTTGATACGTATTAGCAACGAAATTAGTAACACATGTTATTTTGTATCAATTGTCGCTAAATTGTCTCTATTTGAAACCAACTAGGGACGACATTTCGACGAATATTTTTTTCTAAAACTTCATCGCTAACTCGTTACTATTTCAGATGTATTAGTGACGAAATTAGCGGCGCATGTTCATTTGAAATCTTTTGTCGCTAAGTTATCTCTATTTGAAACCAATTAGTGACCAACTTTCGACGAATATTTTTTTCTCAAACTTCGTCTCTAACGCGTTGCTATTTGAAACGTATTAGCGACAAAATTTTGTCTGTGTCGCTAACTCGTAGCAAATTCGTCTCAAAGTTTGGACCAATTTACTTATGTCTCAAGTCATTGAACTATCGTCTCTACTGGCGATAAAAAAATTTCGTCACAAATTTTTCATCGCTAATGGCAATTTTTCTTGTAGTGACTTATCCCATCTGAGACTCAAATGTATCACATAAATACATTCAAACAAAGTATAAAATATACTAGAGTCTCTTAGAAGTTAATATGAAGATAAATATCTTAAAAACCAAACACATTCGGGCAAGGAAGGTTTCCCAAGATATAACTACTTCAATACTCTAACTATTCACTCCTTACTTCTCAAAAGTTAATGCTCACAAAAAAGCCTCCAATTAAACCAGAGTAGCATCATGCATATAATTAAATTCAACTTGTAAAAGGTTACTTTAAACACATCAATCGTTAAATGCCATCATATTCATTGAACAACCTTATACAGGTGACAATTAAATGAGGTATTATGGACTAAAAATAACTTTAAAAATTGTCATGGCATGATTAAAGCTAACTCTTAAAGGTGTATAAAAATAAAGTTACCCAAATAAGCAACTTTAATATGAGGGATCACTCAAATACCTTAAAGAAAACTTTATAATCGGAAAACTATAATGCCTAAAGGACCTTAAGATTGCTTCACCGCAAATAAAAATTTAAGGGGATTGAACTTTATAGTAAAAGTATGATTGAGAAAAAACTCTTGTCATGCAATCAAAAAAAGATAATTTGCAAGTCTAAATCTCAATTAAACAAATTAAGAAGGGTGATACACTACAACAACAATAATCTTATGAAAGCTCAAATTGTACCACTGCATATTATTCTTTGGCTAGAATAGACAATATATAGTATGAACCTCTTATTTAAGTAAAACAGTGAGAAAACCCCCATTCAAGTCAAATAAAGCAACTCCCACTGTCACAGCCACTACTCTTGCTTCTTCTAAATTAATACACATAATTACCCCTATGACGCCCGAGAACTTCACCGTACAAATTTTAACTGTTGCATCCACTATTTGCGCATCTTTACTGTGCATTACTTGTTGCTTTATGTGGTTACTATTCATTACATTTTTCAACCACTTAATTACTTCAAAATATCAATTTTCTTAAATCATATTAATTATTTTAGGAATAAGAAAAATGTGTGTTTGAGCTAAATGCATTAGGAGCCTTCATTTAGAAAATGATTTGTTGAACCTAATGAATAGTGTTACATAACTTAACTAAGTGTTTTAATTAGCTAACAATTATTTGCACCTTAGACTTGTTTTAAAGCTAGTTAGAATCATTTTAATAGCCCATATATGCACCCAACATGACCCACCCTACTATATGCTCAATATAACAACAACTTAAGCTCATAACTAGCAAAACAAAACAAAAAAGTATGCATAAATTACTGTAGCAAATCCGAAAATAGCATAGGAGGAGAAATAGAGATTTTAGCTCAACAAATCATCATTCTAAGCCAAGCCAAGCTAGGTGCAAGTGGTTTAGGGTGTTTACTAGCCTCCTAGGAGCTCCTACGCGCAATAAGTGAGGGATTTCATACCTATTTTTGCATTTCAAAAGTGTGACAACTTTCTTGAATTTCTTGTTTTGCTCTTAAATGCTAATGCAATGCTCAAATATGCTTATGTATGTTATATATAAGTAGTAGAGACCTAATTTATGCTATTGTTTCATAGTTTAATAGGTTGAAAATGCTCGTTGAATATTTGGTATGAATAGTGACGGGAATGTTAGGGTTTTGTGAAATTGGACTTTATAGCTTGAATCAATGATCCTAATAGGTGCTTTAGATGTTAATGAAAGTAGTGTAAAGGCCCTATAACATTTAATTGCTCATAACCTAGCAAAAGAATGAAATAGCCGACTTTTAGAAAGGGGTTTCAGGGTAATCGCGAATCCGGGTTGAATTGACCTCCACATTTAGTAATCCTAGGCTATTTAGGACCTAACTAAGCTTTGCTAGCTCCCGTTTGAGCCTTGAGTGAGGTACATGTACTACAAAGCCAAAAGAGGAAATTTGTGGCTTTCGGGCTAAATTCAGGTAATCGCATGACTTTGAGGTCCTAAGTGGTGTCATTAAGTGTCATTAGGAAAGTAGTATAGCTTGGTTGTGTACCTTGAACTTCGTATTACGTTTGGAAGCTAATTAGCCTTGAATTGCAAAGGGGATGTTTTGACCAAGTGTGGAATTTGCTCGGTTTGAGTGTTGACACTGTCTTGGGAGGTCATGGAAGTACTTTTGGTATGATTATGGCATTAGTTGGGGAATTGGTTAACTTAGTTGTAGTATAAATCAACTAACGGGACGAATGGAGTTTTGTGATTGTTATAGTTTAAACGGGTTTTCTTTGCATTTAAATGGATCATAATATGGATAGGTTTGCGTGGTGAAAATGGATCTCTATTATCATAGCTCGTTGGGATGTGATAGCTTGAGAAAGTTAGAGAAAATAATAGTATTCTATTGAGTTTTTGTGACTTTTCCTCAATTGATGGTTTTAGTGTTTCTATTAGGTGCCATTAATGCTAGATAGCTTAAATGTTTGCTTAAACCCATTAAAAGATTGCTAGAAGTTGGTTAGAATGACTAGAACATAAAGAGGGACATTTAGGGCAATTGGTTTGTTCTAGTGTTTTAGGTGTTTGTAGAACTTCCTTGTGGTAGGTTAGTGACCGTTGAATGCTTGGAATGCTCGTAGTGTCCTCCTGTTGCTTAGAAGATAGATTTTTAGTTGGGTTTACAAAAAGGGCTTTCGGAATAAAGTTGGGTTATTTGCTAAGTTTTTATTGGACTTGATGGGTTAGGTGGTTATGGGTGATTATCTAAGATATGGCGTTATCCAGAGAATGTTTCATGAACTAAATTGCATAATTGTTTTTCTTGAATTGAAGATTCTAAGTGAATTCTTGTTTATAGTAATTGTATTGCCATAGTTCTAAGTGTTTTCCTTGAGTTTTATATTGAGTTAATTGTAAAGAGAATAAGTATGGATTAATGGCTTTATAAATTGATAGTACTATTATGGAATTAAATATGGTTATCTATGCTTAAAATGCTCTTTAAAATTATTGAAGAACATGCTTATATCACGATTTTATTGTTGTTAGTTATATTGATTGTATATTAGATTACTTGAATGATTACTTAGTTGTATGTTAATGAAGTAAACTATGAGTTAGCTAACCTAGTTGGACAATTAATGAATGTTGTAGTTAAAGAGAAATTGAAACAATGTTTAACTTTATGTTCAAGGTGATTGAGGGTGATTTGAAGCCAATCTTGCATTTTGGAGCTTGGTAGAGGTAAGGGAGACTTCATCCTTATGTGTGTTATAGTTTATTTACTTGTACTTAGATTATGTGCACTTATTGTCTATATATTGTGTGTGAGGAAAACCTAGTTTATTGTCCCTCAACCATGTGTTTATTGATTTATACTATTGTTATCGTTTTGAGTGCATTGCATCGTGGTTGCGCAACCATTCGGGCATGGTAGTGTCGGGGAAACCGGGCGGTATCGGGCTTGCCGGTCCACCTTGGCTACCATGGTTGCCCAGTCCCTCTCTCGCTTGGGATGCCGCCCAGGGAGAGTTGGGTCGTAGGATTTCGGGGTACATCCGAAGTACACCCATTTTGAAGTTATAAGGGAATGCCGGCTTATCGATAACAGTGTCATTATTACATCGGGATTTCAGTTCGTGGCTCGTGGTTCGTGATTGAAGAACAAGTGAATCGTATCATTTTTAATGTGTGGTAACTTGTTGTTTCAATTGTTCTTTGTTTGCAAAATGCTTTATTTGTACTAACTGTTGCATTGCACGTCCCCGGTAGACCTTATCCCTCACTGGGCAATTATGATTGCTCATACCTCGCTAAACATGTTTCAGGTGGTGCAGTTGGAAGAGTTGACCTGATTGCTGTGTGCTATTACTTGAGATTTGAGTGATTGTTTGCTAAACTGTGGAAGACCTTACTTGTTCTACTTTCTATTCTATTTTGGAGCCTAAGGGCTTATGTATATATATTTGAGTAGTTGCAAGTTTGAAAGCTGAGTAGATGTAGTAAGTGTTATGGAATTATGGCATGTAATAACTTTTGCTTTTGCTTCTAGCTACGTTGCATGCTTGGGTGTGAATGAACGGGTGTATGGTTGGCTTTAATTTCTAAGAATGTTCAATGCTATCATGGAGTGGCATGATAAACGGTTTTGTAAAGAAGTTAATTTATGAATGCATACTTATGTGTATCTAAACTGTTTGTATGTCTTAAGGCTCGGATGGCCTTAAAGCTAAGATCTTTAGTTATAAATGAATGTCTTGTTATGTTGTGGCTTTATTGAGTGTTTACAGGTTTTTAGAATGTCCACGGTATAGGGGAGACTCTGTCCGTTTTTTTTAAATTTTGTGACCAGGTTTGGTATTGGGTTGAGAATAGCATGGTTATTAGAGCCTTCGGTCTCGTGAGGGATCAGGGCGTTACAGGTGATATCAGAGCTTAGTTAGCTCTCAGCCGGGACAGGGTCCTCGGTCTGTTGGGTAGTAAGCCTTGAATGTGTGCTTGTTATGTGTGTCTTGGAAGTGTGTGTTTGTACGTGAGGTTGGGTGTCTTGACTTGAATGTGTGCATCCATGTGATATTGTTGTGCATTATGTGTTGAATGTTTGTTAAGTGAAGTGAAGTGACTAAATGTGAATCGAATTGACCTCATAATCGAAGTGACCTCGTGAATCATTATTTGTTTGAATTATTGATTGTAATGTGTGTACATGAATGTTTTTGAATTAAGTTTTGTGGTGATTTGGATTGGTTATGTCGTGACTCATATTTAAATTGTCTTGTTGATTAAACTGTTTTATAAACTCTTATATAAACATGTTTGCATAATAGTTTAAAACCTATATGTGTGAATGTGATATCTTGGCATTCATACATGTCCCGTTGAAATGGTAAGAAAGACTTCTTCCTCCCCCTAAAGAGAGCTGATTAGTGGCAGGTCTTCTAAGCCATGTGGATTAGTGAGAATGAGAGGCATTCGATCAGCCTTTATTTGGGAGTTAGTGTTTATAGTTGAAGCTCGGTTATTGGCATTTTATTATGGTGTACTTTTACGCTCAACAGTTTTAAATGAGTGGCTTCTTTCGGGATTTCTATATGACAGTTCTCTTGAGCATTTTCTTGGTATTTTCTTATCGGGACTCCTCCTGGTATTCTTTTGTCAGTATCTCTCGGAAGGCTTAGTATATGGGATTCTTTTCAGCCTTATTAAATGGTATTATCTATTGTACTCTTACTCGGGTCTTTTATTAATATTTTCTCGCCGCACTTAGTTGTGATTCTACTTTTCTATAGTATTTGTACCAGTGGGATTCTTATTTGGATTTTTAAGTAGCATTTCTATTGGAGCCTTTATTTGGCCTTATTACTTGGGGATTCACTGGCAGTACTTCTGTGATTTCTTAATGGGTTCTTATGAGAATTCGTATACGGTATTCTTGCTCAACAACTGTTGAAGAGTAATTGAAGTTGGTTTTTAGTTGATGCGGAGTTCTTTTGGAAGAAGAATTGCGTGGACGCAATTTGTTTAAGAGGGAGATGATGTGATGCCCGAGAACTTCATCGTACACATTTTAACTGTTGCATCCACTATTTGCGCATCTTTACTGTGCATTACTTGTTGCTTTATGTAATTACTATTCATTGCGCTTTTCAACCACTTAATTACTTCGAAATATCAATTTTCTTAAATCATATTAATTATTTTAGGAATGAGAAAAATGTGTGTTCGAGCTAAATGCATTAGGAGCATTCGTTTAGAAAATGATTTGTTGAACCTAATGAATAGTGTTACGTAACTTAACTAAGTGTTTTAATTAGCTAACAATTATTTGCACCTTAGACTCGTTTTAAAGCTAGTTAGACTCATTTTAATAGCCCATATATGCACCCAACATGACCCACCCTAATATATGCTCAATATAACAACAACTTAAGCTCATAACTAGCAAAACAAAACAAAAAAAGTATGCATAAATTACTGTAGCAAATCCGAAAATAGCATAGGAGGAGAAATAGAGATTTTTGCTCAACAAATCATCATTCCAAGCCAAGCCAAGCTAGGTGCAAGTGGTTTAGGGTGTTTACTATCCTCCTAGGAGCTCCTACGCTCAATAGGTGAGGAATTTCATACCTATTTTTGCATTTCAAAAATGTGACAACTTTCTTGAATTTCTTGTTTTGCTCTTAAATGCTAATGCAATGCTCAAATATGCTTATGTATGTTATATATAAGTAGTAGAGACCTAATTTATGCTATTGTTTCATAGTTTAATAGGTTGAAAATGCTCGTTGAATATTTGGTATGAATAGTGACGGGAATGTTAGGGTTTTGTGAAATTGGACTTTATAGCTTGAATCAATGATCCTAATAGGTGCTTTAGATGTTAATGAAAGTAGTGTAAAAGCCCCATAACATTTAATTGCTCATAACCTAGCAAAAGAATGAAATAGCCGACTTTTAGAAAGGGGTTTCGGGGTTATCGCGAATTCGGGTTGAATTGGCCTCCACATTTAGTAATCCTAGGCTATTTAGGACCTAACTAAGCTTTGTTAACTCCCGTTTGAGCCTTGAGAGAGGTACGTGTAGTACAAAGCCAAAAGAGGGAATTTGGGGCTTTCAGGCTAAATTCCGGTAATTGCGTGACTTTGAGGTCCTAAGTGGTGTCATTAGGAAGGTAGTATAGCTTGGTTGCGTACCTTGAACTTCTTATTACGTTTGGAAGCTAATTAGCCTTGAATTGCAAAGGGGATATTTTGACCAAGTGTGGATTTGCTCGGTTTGAGTATTGGCATTGTCTTGGCAGGTCATGGAAGCACTTTTGGTATGGTTATGGCATTAGTTGCGTGAATGGTTAACTTAGTTGTAGTATAAATCGATTAAGGGGATGAATGGAGTTTTGTGATTGTTATAGTTTAAACGGATTTTCTTTGCATTTAAATGGATCATAATATGGATAGGTTTGCGTGGTGAAAACGGATCTCTATTATCATAGCTCGTTGGGATGTGATAGTTTGAGAAAGATAGAGAAAAGAATAGTATTCTATTGAGTTTTTGTGACTTTTCCTCAATTGATGGTTTTAGTATTTCTATTAGGTGCCATTAATGCTAGATGGCTTAAATGTTTGTTTAAACCCATTAAAAGATGACTAGAAGTTGGTTAGAATGACTAGAACATAAAGAGGGACATTTAGGGCAATTGGTTTGTTCTAGTGTTTTAGGTGTTTGTAAAACTTCCTTGTGGTTGGTCAGTGACCGTTGAATGCTTGGAATGCTCGTAGTGTCCTCCTGTTGCTTGGAAAATAGATTTTTAGTTGGGTTTACAAAAGGGGCTTTCGGAATAAAGTTGGGTTATTTGCTAAGTTTTGATTGGACTTGATGGGTTAGGTGGTTATGGGTGATTATCTAAGATATGGCGTTATCCAGAGAATGTTTCATGAACTAAATTGCATAATTGTTTTTCTTGAATTGAAGATTCTAAGTGAATTCTTGTTTATAGTAATTGTATTGTCATAGTTCTAAGTGTTTTCCTTGAGCTTTATATTGAGTTAATTGTAAAGAGAATAAGTTTGGATTAATGGCTTTATAAATTGATAGTACTATTATGGAATTAAATATGGTTATCTATGCTTAAAATGCTCTTTAAAATGATTGTAGAACATGCTTATATCACGATTTTATTGTTGTTAGTTATATTGATTGTATATTAGATTACTTGAATGATTACTTGGTTGTATGTTAATTAAGTAAACTATGAGTTAGCTAACCTAATTGGACAATTAATGAATGTTGTAGTTAAAGAGTAATTGAAACAATGTTTAACTTTATGTTCAAAGTGATTGAGGGTGATTTGAAGCCAATCTTGCATTTTGGAGCTTGGTAGAGGTGGGGGAGACTTTATCCTTATGTGCATAATACGTTATTTACATGTACTTAGATTATGTGCACTTATTGTCTATATATTGTGTGTAAGGGCAACCTACTTTGTTGTCCCTCAACCATGTGTTTATTGATTTATACTATTGTTACCGTTTTGAGTGCATTGCATCGTGGTTGCGCAACCATTCGGGCATGGTAGTGTCGGGAAAACCGGGCAGCATCGGGCTTGCCGGTCCACCTCGGCTACCATGGTTGCCCAGTCCCTCTCTCACTTGGGATGCCGTCCAGGGAGAGTTGGGCGTAGGATTTCAGGGTACATCCGGAGTACACCCATTTTGGAGTTATAAGGGAATGTCGGCTTATTGATAACAGTGTCATTATTACATCGGGATTTCAGTTCGTGGCTCGTGGTTTGTGATTGAAGAACAAGTGAATCGTATCCTTTTTAATGTGTGGTAACTTGTTGTTTCAATTGTTCTTTGTCTGCAAAATGCTTTATTTGTACTAACTGCTGCATTGCACATCTCCGGTAGACCTTATCCCTCACTGGGCAATTGTGATTGCTCATACCTCACTAAACATGTTTCAGGTGGTGCAGTTGGAGGAGTTGACCTGATTGCTGTGTGCTATTACTTGAGATTTGAGTGATTTCTTGCTAAACTGTGGAAGACCTTACTTATTCTACTTTCTATTCTATTTTGGAGCCTAAGGGCTTATGTATATATATTTGAGTAGTTGCAAGTTTGAAAGCTAAGTGGATATAGTAAGTGTTATGGAATTGTGGCATGTAATAACTTTTGCTTCTGCTTCTTGCTATGTTGCATGCTTGGGTGTGAATGAACGGGTGTGTGGTTGGCTTTAATTTCTAAGAATGTTCAATGCTATCATGGAGTGGCATGATAAGTGATTTTGTAAAGAAGTTAAGTTATGAATGCATGCTTGTGTGTATCTAAACTGTTTGTATGTCTTAAGGCTCGGATGGCCTTAAATCTAAGATCTTTAGTTATAAATGAATGTCTTGTTATGTTGTGGCTTTATTGAGTGTTTACAGGTTTTCAGAATGTCCACGGTACCAGGGAAACTCTGTCCGTTTTTCCTAAATTTTGTGACTAGGTTTGGTATTGGGTTGAGAATAACATAGTTATTAGAGCCTCCAGCCTCGTGAGGGATCAGGGCGTTACAGGTAGTATCAGAGCTTAGTTAGCTCTCAGCCGGGACAGGGTCCTCGGTCTGTTGAGTAGTAAGCCTTGAATGTGTGCTTGTTTTGTGTGTCTTGGAAGTGTGTGTTTGTATGTGAGGTTGGGTGTCTTGACTTGAATGTGTGCATCCATGTGATATAGTTGTGCATTATGTGTTGAATGCTTGTTAAGTGAAGTGAAGTGACTAAATGTGAATCGAATTGACCTCGTAATCGAAGTGACCTCGTGAATCATTATTTGCTTGAATTATTGATTGTAATGTGTGTACATGAATGTTTTTTAATTAAGTTTTGTGGTGATTTGGATTGGCTATGTCGTGACTCATATTTAAATTGTCTTGTTGATTTAACTGTTTTATAAACTTTTATATAAACATGTTTGCATAATAGTTTAAAACCTATATGTGTAAATGTGATATCTTGACATTCATACATGTCCTGTTGAAATGGTAAGAAAAACTTCTTCCTCCCCCTGAAGAGAGCTGATTAGTGGCAGGCCTTCTAAGCCATGTGGATTAGTGGGAATGAGAGGCATTTGATCAGCCTTTCTTTGGGAGTTAGTGTTTATAGTTGAACCTCAGTTATTGGCATTTTATTAAGGTGTTCTTTTACGCTCAGCAGTTTTAAATGAGTGGCTTCTTTCGGGATTTCTATATGACAGTTCTCTGGAGCATTTTCTTGGTATTTTCTTAACGGGACTCCTCCTGGTATTCTTTTGTCAGCATCTCTCGGAAGGCTTAGTATATTGGACTCTTTTCAACCTTATTAAATGGTATTATCTACAGTACTCTTACTCGGGTCTTTTATTAGTATTTTCTCACCGCACTTAGTTGGGATTCTACTTTTCTATGGTATTTGTGCCAGTGGGATTCTTATTCGGATTTTTAAGTAGCATTTCTATTGGAGCCTTTATTTGGCCTTATTACTTGGGGATTCACTAGCAGTACTTCTGTGATTTCTTAATGGGTTCTTACGAGAATTCGTATACGGTATTCTTGCTCAACAACTGTTGAAGAGTAATTGAAGTTGGTTTTTAGTTGATGCGGAGTTCTTTTGGAAGAAGAATTGCGTGGACGCAATTTGTTTAAGAGGGAGAGGATGTGACGCCCGAGAACTTCACCGTACACATTTTAACTGTTGCATCCACTATTTGCGCATCTTTACTGTGCATTACTTGTTACTTTATGTGATTACTATTCATTGCATTTTTCAACCACTTAATTACTTCGAAATATCAATTTTCTTAAATCATATTAATTGTTTTAGGAATGAGAAAAATATGCGTTTGAGCTAAATGCATTAGGAGCCTTCGTTTAGAAAATTATTTGTTGAAACTAATGAATAGTGTTACGTAATTTAACTAAGTATTTTAATTAGCTAACAATTATTTGCACCTTAGACTCGTTGTAAAGCTAGTTAGACTCATTTTAATAGCCCATATATGCACCCAACATGACCCACCCTAATATATGCTCAATATAACAACAACTTAAACTCATAACTAGCAAAAAAAAAAGTATTCATAAATTACTGTAGCAAATCCGAAAATAGCATAGGAGGAGAAATAGAGATTTTTGCTCAACAAATCCTCATTCCAAGCCAAGCCAAGCTAGGTGCAAGTGGTTTAGGGTATTTACTAGCCTCCTAGGAGCTCCTACGCGCAATAGGTGAGTGATTTCATACCTATTTTTGCATTTCAAAAGTGTGACAACTTTCTTGAATTTCTTGTTTTGCTCTTAAATGCTAATGCAATGCTCAAATATGCTTATGTATGTTATATATAAGTAGTAGAGACCTAATTTATGCTATTGTTTCGTAGTTTAATCGGTTGAAATTGCTCGTTGAATATTTGGCATGAATTGTGACGGGAATGTTAGGGTTTTGTGAATTGAACTTTATAGCTTGAATCAATGATCCTAATATGTGCTTTAGATGTTAATGAAAGTAGTGTAAAGGCCCCATAACATTTAATTGCTCATAACCTAACAAAAGAATAAAATAGCCGACTTTTAAAAAGGGGTTTCGGGGTTATCGCGAATTCGGGTTGTATTGGCCTCCACATTTAGTAATCCTAGGCTATTTAGGACCTAACTAAGCTTTGCTAGCTCCCGTTTGAGCCTTGAGTGAGGTACGTGTAGTACAAAGCCAAAAGAGAGAATTTGGGGCTTTCGGGCTAAATGTGGGTAATTGCGTGACTTTGAGGTCCTAAGTGGTGTCATTAAGTATCATTAGGAAGGTAGTATAGCTTGGTTGCGTACCTTGAACTTCGTATTACGTTTGGAAGCTAATTAGCCTTGAATTGCAAAGGGGATGTTTTGACCAAGTGTGGAATTTGCTCGGTTTGAGTGTTGGTATTGTCTTGGGAGGTCATGGAATCACTTTTGGTATGGTTATGGCATTAGTTGGGTGATTGGTTAACTTAGTTGTAGTATAAATCAACTAAGGGGATGAATGAAGTTTTGTGATTGTTATAGTTTAAACGGGTTTTCTTTGCATTTAAATGGATCATAATATGGATAGGTTTGAGTGGTGAAAACGGATCTCTATTATCATAGCTCGTTGGGATGTGATAGCTTGAGAAAGATAGAGAAAAGAATAGTATTCTATTGAGTTTTTGTGACTTTTCCTCAATTGATGGTTTTAGTGTTTCTATTAGATGCCATTAATGCTAGATGACTTAAATGTTTGTTTAAACCCATTAAAAGATGGCTAGAAGTTGGTTAAAATAACTAGAACATAAAGAGGGACATTTAGGGCAATTGGTTTGTTCTAGTGTTTTAGGTGTTTGTAGAACTTCCTTGTGGTTGTTTAGTGACCGTTGAATGCTTGGAATGCTCGTAGTGTCCTCCTGTTGCTTAGAAAATAGATTTTTAGTTGGGTTTACGAAAGGGGCTTTCGGAATAAAGTTGGGTTATTTGCTCAGTTTTGATTGGACTTGATGAGTTAGGTGGTTATGGGTGATTATCTAAGATATGGCGTTATCCAGAGAATGTTTCATGAACTAAATTGCATAATTGTTTTTCTTGAATTGAAGATTCTAAGTGAATTCTTGTTTATAGTAATTATATTGCCATAGTTCTAAGTGTTTTCCTTGAGTTTTATATTGAGTTAATTGTAAAGAGAATAAGTATGGATTAATGGCTTTATAAATTGATAGTACTATTATGGAATTAAACATGGTTATCTATGCTTAAAATGCTCTTTAAAATGATTGTAGAACACGCTTATATCACGATTTTATTGTTGTTAGTTATATTGTTTGTATATTAGATTACTTGAATGATTACTTGGTTGTATGTTAATTAAGTAAACTTTGAGTTAGCTAACCTAGTTGGACAATTAATGAATGTTGTAGTTAAAGAGTAATTGAAACAATGTTTAACTTTATGTTCAAGGTGATTGAGGGTGATTTGAAGCCAATCTTGCATTTTGGAGCTTGGTAGAGGTGGGGGAGACTTCATCCTTTTGTGCATAATAGTTTATTTACTTTTACTTAGATTATGTGCACTTATTGTCTATATATTGTGTGTGAAGGCAACCTACTTTGTTGTCCCTCAACCATGTGTTTATTGATTTATACTATTGTTATCGTTTTAAGTGCATTGCATCGTGGTTGCGCAACTATTCGGGCATGGTAGTGTCGGGGAAACCAGGCGGCATCGGGCTTGCCGGTCCACCTCGGCTACCATGGTTGCCTAGTCCCTCTCCCGCTTGGGATGCCGCCTAGGGAGAGTTGGGTCGTAGGATTTCAGGGTACATCCGGAGTACACCCATTTTGGAGTTATAAGGGAATGCCAGCTTATCGATAACAGTGTCATTATTACATCGGGATTTCAGTTCGTGGCTCGTGGTTCGTGATTGAAGAACAAGTGAATCGTATCCTTTTTAATGTGTGGTAACTTGTTGTTTCAATTGTTCTTTGTCTGCAAAATGCTTTATTTGTACTAACTGCTGCATTGCACGTCCCCGGTAGACCTTATCCCTCACTGGGCAATTGTGATTGCTTATACCTCGCTAAACATGTTTCAGGTGGTGCAGTTGGAGGAGTTGACCTGATTGCTGTGTGCTATTACTTGAGATTTGAGTGATTGCCTGCTAAACTGTAGAAGACCTTACTTGTTCTACTTTCTATTCTATTTTGGAGCCTAAGGGCTTATGTATATATATTTGAGTAGTTGCAAGTTTGAAAGCTAAGTGGATGTAGTACGTGTTATGGAATTGTGTCATGTAATAACTTTTGCTTCTGCTTCTAGCTACGATGCATGCTTGGGTGTGAATGAACGGGTGTATGGTTGGCTTTAATTTCTAAGAATGTCCAATGCTATCATGGAGTGGCATGATAAGCGGTTTTGTAAAGAAGTTAAGTTATGAATGCATGCTTGTGTGTATCTAAACTGTTTGTATGTCTTAAGGCTCGGATGACCTTAAAACTAAGATATTTAGTTATAAATGAATGTCTTGTTATGTTGTGGCTTTATTGAGTGTTTACAAGTTTTCAGAATGTCCACGGTATAGGGGAGACTCTGTCCGTTTTTCCTAAATTTTGTGACCAGGTTTGGTATTGGGTTGAGAATAGCATGGTTATTACCTCCAGTCTCGTGAGGGATCGGGGCGTTACAACCCCCTTTGGGCAGGTGACTATATATACTAATTCAGAGAAGTAAACATTCCAGGATCCTTATCAAATAATTTACATACAAACATATAACCACTTTGCAATAACCATTTACATCAACCACAAGATTATTTGACTGGGACAACATTGTATTGTTGTATAAATAAACACCTTAGAGAAGGGACCTAACACAAATAAGAGTTTTACTAGGCCTTCCCATCACGGGTTTAGTAAAACAAATAGCTTACACTTAACTGCCCTACTAGACTTTTTATAACCAAGATGCTGAGCCCAATAACCGTATGATCACATATGGGCTTATCACTCAAGAATTATCCATCAACCCATTTTATGAAAACCAAAATAATTAATTAATGTAAGCTCACACTTTATAAAAAATTTCCAACAAAAGATGCCTACTACTGACTATTTGGAATAAATGAATTCCACAAAATTTTGTGGAATTCATTTACAAATCCAAGTTTTTTTGTTTGGTTGCACTTTTTTAAAAAATTACAAATCCAAGATTTGTAATTCTTGGATTTGCACAAGCCTTATTCAAATCCGAGCCTAAGAGGTGGAATTTGCAAATCTACATTTTCTAATTCTGTTGCTAATCTTTTGAGGACAAAACTACCCTCAGGTTAAAGAAAAAAAATATATGTCTTTTTCACTCTTCTTCCCTACTCTTTTCTCTTCTTCCAAATTGATGGCAAAATGAGAAAAAAAGTTAACTTGTTCCATTCACTCCTCTATCAAGTATTCGTTTGATTTTTCTTGGAAATTTATTCGCGATATCTTTTCTATTATGTATTATTCTTGTTGTTATTATTATAGTACTATTATGTTGTTGTTGTTGTTGTTCCTTCTTATTTTTAAGATAATAACATGTAATAATTACCATACCAACTAAATATTGGCCAAACTCTCACTTAGCAATAGTTTACTATTTCATTTGCCTTCTGATTGACTTCTCCAATATCTTTTCTATGATTTGTGGATTTTCTTAATTATTTACTAGTGTATATATGTTGTTTGTATGAATTTTTCACCTCGTTTTCAACTAAAGGACGAATTCATAATTATTGTTGCAATGTTGAATTAATGTTTGAATTGGATGAATAATTTGCATTAGTTAAACCTCAAGTTATTTTTTCATGTTAAACTTATGGTTGAACTTAAAGTTATTATGATTATTTTGTGATGTTTAACTTTTTTGAAAATATTTCTCTGTTTTTTATTTTTTATTTTGGATTTTTATGATAGTACCAAAGATCAATAATTGATTAAGAAGATAACACTTATATGATAGCCTGATTTCAATTGAATAAAAGAAGGGTATTGAAGTAAAATACAACTATTAATTTCAATTTCACATGTGTTCCAAACACAATTTGGATTTACAAATAATATAATTAACTTAATATTATTTTTCAGTTGCAAACAAGAGAATTCATTTATAAATGAATTACTCATGAAATTCATTTATAAATTAAATGAATTCCACATATGAATTGATTTCAAACACTATGTAAATAGGCAGTGTATTAGGAAACTAACAAATTAACTATCATTTGACAAAGAAAAATGGACTATAAATTAGGACAAGTGAAAAAGAAAAATGAGCCTATCTTTATGGGACAAATTAGAGAGTATAAATAACAAGATGCTACAATATGATAGCCAAAATTAAAAAAAAAGTAGGTGAAAAAACCGATACTACTCCCATATTAAGTTGTTGGTTCTCGATTTCAAGCACAAGTAATTGCCTTCAACTATGGATAGAAGATTGCAAATCCATTTTGTAGCAACATCCTAACTTCAGTCTCTTATATTTATCGTAAAACAAATAAATATACAGATTAATTGGCCTCTTATGATCTTAGTTAAAGATGCAAGGGTTAAGCAACGGAATTTTACTGCACTTCATCCACTATGCGATACAACAATATAAATATACAGTGAGAGCCATTTTGATAGTTGTGGACTCGTGGTTTGCATGCTTAAAAGAAGGCATTTGGAAAACATTATGATATGATAATGCATGCTACAAAATATACACGTGACTCTGCTAAGCGGAAGTTTTTTCTATCGGGATCTGCTCTATTATTAGTTACTTCTTTGGTTTCTGTGTTCTTAATAATGTACCACATAATTTAATAGATCTTTTAGATCATGATCAATCGGGTGAAATTTTTTCGCATTTTGTAATAATATAGTTTTTATGGCTATACTTTCAAGTCATAATACAATAGCTCTACTTCCTATTTATCCACAGAAAAAAGACAATTAAATTATAATATTGACGAATTTTACGAGACATGTTTACTTTTCCTGAGTAAGAAGTAAGAAGAAAACAAAATTAAACGCTCAAATATCATGGGGTAATTTACTGAAATGGTTGTAGATCTTTGTCTTTTTTGATATTTAAGTCATTCATCTTTTATTTTGGACAAAATAGTCCTTTATCTTTCATTTTAGTGACAATCGTTAGTCTTTAAAGTAAAATTTGTCAAAAAATTACGTTAGTGAGTACGTGGATGACATATAGCCGCAAAATATACAAATCTTTAGAGGTAAAATTGTCATGCGGTAAAATATAAGTATAAAATATTTCCCAAAATTGTCACGCGGTAGTTCTCAATGTGTCATTTATGTGTTCACTAATGTTATTTTTTCACAGATGTTGCTCCAAGGACTAACGACTATCACTAAAATAAAAGATGACGGACCATTTTGTCCAAAATAAAAAATAAGGGACTTAAATGTCAAAAAATGCAAAAATTTAAGACTTTCGATAAATTATCCAATATCATGCATTTCTTTTGTTGTATTGCTAGATTTTTATTTGAAGTTCGTCTCATGTCTTTAACTTGATGTATATCTTCCTATTTCTTTTGAGGAAAGAAGACATAATTTTCACAATAACGAAATAATCCTACCAAAAAAAAGTATAAAGAGTGACAACCAAATAGAAGACATAAACTCTCGAAAACGATATATATTGTCTTTTCTAATCAGTAAGCAACTTCAATGCGTAAGAAACTAGCCAATTACAATAAAAGGGAGGCATGTCCCTCTGTACATCGTATTGTTGGGAAATATACATGACAATTAAAATAATTGCGCAGCGAAAAATTAATCATGTATCCGTCCATGTTTAATTATGCAGATCTAAATCAAATAATAATTTAATCTAATTAAATTAAACCTGCAATAGTTCTAGGATTACATCTTGAAGCGTAGTTCGATGTAGAATCTGAATCAAGCTCCCTACGTGTGAAGCCTCCAAGATCGATCTACACAGAATCTGCACTTGCTAATTGGATTTCTGCCCCCACTAGGTTTCTAGAGAAATCCTATATATTTTTTTGACTGATAAATTGTGCTAGCTATTTCTCTGTCAGAATAGTTATTGTGATGCCCGAGAATTTGCATCATAGTCATAAATAATTGTAGCATATCTTTTGTGCATTTTAATGTGTTTTATTTCTAGTTAAAATATGTTTATTTGATGGTCACTATTCATAAGAAAATTTACTGTCTAAATTGCTTGGTCTAATATTTTTTCTAGATAATATGACTTATAAAAGGAATCGAAAACTTGTAATTTTAGACTTTAGAGGTCGGGAACATGCATTTGAAAAATGATTTGAGCTTCGTGTGAATAGTATTACGTAGGTGAAACATTAGTTTTAATTAGTTAGCAATTATAGGAGTTTTTAACATGGTTTTGCATTTTTTTCATGATACTTGTCATTTAAGAGGCATGAGAAAATTTGAATTACTTGCATAGCACGTCGGGAAGGCGGGTAGAAAAAATATTTTGTGTGTCGTAATGAATAGTAAAAAAATTCAGCATTTTGATTTTTTTTTCATTTAGCTTACTTTGACTTGGATTAAAACTACCTAACCAAACCATTTGACCCAATAACCCAAACCCTTGACCCATGAACCATTTTAACTCTTATAACCCATTATATACCAAACAAAATACAAAAAAACACAAAAAATACTAAAATAAGCCAAAAAATGCCAAAAAAGCCATTACGGAAATAGTGATTTTCTTTCCAATTTTGCTCGATTTGATCTTCCAAGCTTTGTCAATTCTTCTCCAAGTGGTTTCAAGCTTCTTCAAGCCCTATCCTAGCTTCCTTGCACATTTTTGGTGAGAGAGTTGCATCATTTTTATGGTTTAAAGTTTATGCCAAGTTTTTTTTTAATTTTCGGATTTTGCTATTATGGAGCTATAACATGCTTGTTTCTTGCTTTATATAGTATGTATACATGTTAGAGAACATCCTTATGCAATATTATAGCTTGATGTTGAGTTTTTAGCAAAGTGTCACTTGAGGAAGATGATGAATAGTGTAATTTCTAGGGTTCTAAAAATTTGAGCAATTTAATTTGATTCAATGCTTCTAGTAGTTGCTAATTAGGTCATTGAGCGTGGGAAAAATATTCGTTATACTTTCCATGTGAAAAATTTGGGAATTTTGATCAAAATAGACTACTTTAATTAGGGATTTCGGGGTTAACTCGAATCCGGGCACGTTTTGAGGCTATGGCTAGTCTTTATTAAGTATTGAAGCCTTAGAAGTGCATTCGTTTCGCTTGTTTGGGTTCCGGAATTGGTAATTGTAGTATAAACGCACAAAGAGGAAATCGGGGATTTAATGGTAAACGAGGTTTAACGGGTGAACTCGAGGGTCCTTGGGGTGCCATAAGGTGTGGATTGAAGGATAGGATAACTCGTTTGGGAATCTTGAACCTTGCCTTTTGGTTTGGAGCTTAATAGCAAAGATTGACAAAGGGGTTTCGGGTTGAAAGTGAATCCGGGTACGTTCGGGCATTAGGGCTAGTGTCTAGTTTGTGAGGAGGTGCTAGAAATGTATTCGCTTCGCTTAGTTGAGCTTCGATTAGAGTACTTGTAGTGTAATGCATAAAGAGGCAAATTCGGACATTTGGCGTAATTGTACTTTAAAGTGAGATTTCAAGGGCTTAAATGGTGCCATAAAGTGTCATTAGAGATGTAGTATAGTTAGATTTGAGGTTCATTATCTTGTGTGAAGTTTAGAGCTTGTTTTGTGAGTATTTAGAAGGAGATATGTTAGACTTCTTGTCAAATGGTTAGTCTTATTGCATAATTAGTTATTTGAATTGCTATAGTTGTTACATTTGATTGTTAATCAAGTAAATTATAAAGTTAGCTCATCTAGTTAGATGATTATTGATTGTTGTAGTAAAGTAATTGAAATTTATAGCTTATAATCTTAACTTAATGATATTTTGATGCTTCTAATGCCTTCTATGCTAACTAATGAGGTGGTAGAGTGAACTTTCTAGCTTAATTACATGTGAAAAATGAGTTTGTGTGTATAAGTGAATTGAAGAAGAAAATGAATAGTAACTTGATTAAAGAATGTGAATTTGTTGCTTATGGTGTTTTAGTGTTAATAAGAGTGTCATTTTAACATATCTTGTAATCTAAAGTAGTTAGTGTATGTTTAATGATCTTAGAGAAAATAGATAATCTTGTACATGATTTCACTTTGGATAATGCATATTAGAGTTCTTTTAACATGCTTAGTAATTGAATAATGCTTAGTATTTAAGCGTAATAGCGTGTATTAAGTGTTTAACTTGAAGGCTGTGTGATTCATGCTATCTTATGAGTTAAGTTGTATATTTAGGCTATATGTATATTAGAGCTAATCATGATAATGGAATTACAATTGATAATGAAAGTGTTATACTTATATGAATAACTAGGGGTTGCATATTTGAGTGGATTCAAAGAGGTTTGGTGTAAACCTAAGCTATGCTCTTACAGGTTTGACTTACTGAAGGTGAGGGAGTTTTCATCTTTTTTTTGTACATCTTAACTTATTTTATTGGTTATAGATTGTATGATTAGTAATTGAAATAGTTTATATGTACTATTTACTCGCTATCTTGTGTTTTCTCGTGTTATTTGTCTTTAATTCCGAGGGCGGCCTACTTTGTCGTCCCTCTTATGTGATTTTGATATTCTTGATTCTCGTAATCTTGTCTCGGGGTTGCGCAACCTTTTCGGACATGGTAGCGTCGAGAAACACGGGCAGCGTCGGGCTTGCCGTGCTCCCTCAACTACCATGGTGCCTATTCCCTTCTCGCTGAGGCATACTCCACTACCCCAGAGGCGTGGTTCACCTGCTGGGCATGGACCTACCTCAGGAGAAAGGGTCGTAGGATCGGGATACATCCGGAGTATCCCAACTTGTTGGAGTAAGGGTTTGCCGGCACTTGAGTGATGATCATGGTTCGTGGTTCGAGTTTGAAGACTTGCAGTGGAACCGTATCCTTTTATAAAGTGTTTAATTACTTGTTTCAATAACTTGCTTAATTGTGATATTTATGTGCTATCTTTGTGCATTTAATGAAAGCATTCCTCGGTATGCTGCATCACCTCCCTCACTGAGTATACATGGTGTATACTCACTCTCGTTTCTAACACCTTTCAGGATCAGTGCTATCAAGGATAGAAAAGAAGGCTCGAGAGTTTTGTCATTGATTATGCTGGCTTACGTAGATTTCCATTGAATTCAGTTTTGTATTTGTAAAGTTAAGTTTTGAATGTATTGATAGTTATGAATGACTTGTAATATTGTAATAACTTGTAATCTTCACTTTATTGTCTGGTAGCTGCATGTTACCATTTTTTGACTGGTTGACGAACTTAAATTATAAGAAAGAAAACTAGATATTATTATAGTGGTATTATAAGTGAAATTATAATTATAGATGTTCAACAGTTAATGAATACATGCTTGTGTGACTTCAATGTTGGATCCAAGGCTCGGATGACCTTTATGAATTGTTGTATGAGATAGTTATGGTAGAGGGGATGAAGGAATGGAGTTAGATCATAGTTTTGTGGTTATAAATATTATTTACAGGTTTTGAATTGTCCTATATATAGGGAAAACTCCGTCCATTTTTCCCTAAATTTCATGCATGGGGTTTGGAATTGGGTTGTGATTAGCATGACTATTAGAGCCTCTGGTCTCGTGAGGGATCAGGGCGTTACAGTTATATATATAGGAAAACACATATGACCTAAGCCATAAGTGGGTTGGTCTTAAACTTACCAGTCATGGGCTTCTTAATAATCAGATCACCATCTAATTACTACGAGCCCAATTAAATTAATATTTAGGACAATCCTAAATTTAATTTAATCGTTTCTCTTAATCCAATCAATCTGCAAATTCCATTTATGTGTGACCTCTCGGGTTCATAATTAATCGGTAGCGAATAATTAATTCCACTAATTAATTAAATTAGAACTCTTTCTAATTAATTCACAAATCGCGAGTGACACCTAGCAGTATATCACGATTACCCAATTAAAGATGAAACGCAAGCATGCGAACCCAAATAGTAATTTATATGCAATCAAATCCTACTGTCTCAATTATTCCGATCAAGCGAAAGTCATGGATTGGGTCGTCAAACTCTCTTACTCAACCATATGCCAAAACCCAATTAATTAGTGACTAATGAATAAATCGTGAAACGACTTCCACTATTCTACCTTGGCCAAGGACTTCAAGTCACTCAATTAATCAGATTGCATAGGACACCCAATTGACAGTTTCCGTATCTACACATACATTTCTGCATGACGGAATAAATCACAACTACTGAATACATTGTCTAATCCATGATTAGGACTAGCTTATTTGCATCAACAAATCATGACATTCCTAATCATGAGATAATCGTAGTGTCTCAGGTCTAAGGATTAATTGCATAATTACATGATACAACGAATTATTGACATTCCATGTAATTCGTTGTATTGGTGGTCAAGTCTAGTTACTTATTCATAATATGTACTTATACATCTACTATAACGATATGAGACAAATCGCCCAAACTGATATCTCGTATAATTTGGCTAGTAGACTGTAATCCGATCTATCCGGATAAACCAACGCCCAATTAGTTTATCCTATGATCAGGGACAACTTTTAAAATATATTTATGATTAAAAATTCCGTCACTCATATACTATTTATAGTAACGCCTGAACCCAGAAACACTTTTAAATTATCATATTTAATTATTCTATGTGCATATTTGACTTAATTACCCTTTTTTTGATCTTATTTGCTTTATATATTTTAAATTTTAAGTTTAACTTGAGCCCGGGTAGAATTTTAAACTGCTTTATTTTTCAAATTTGATATTTTTTTCTTGAACAATACTGTATTTAATATATTCATTCATTGCTAGAATGTGCGTAAGATGTCCCAAGCGTGAGGAAAATAAATATTTTTAGTGTCCCCGAGTGAATAGTAATATTTTAATTACTTTGGACCTTTAGTATTCTTATTAGTTTTACTTAGTTTCTATAGCTTAATTATATTTAATAAAAATCAAACCATTAGTAGGCCATTTATTTACTTAACATTTACATACTTATATATAATAGCTAGAAAAAAAAAACTAAGAAAGGAACCAATGGGCCGTCGGTCCAGTCCAGGTGAGAAAGAAAAATGTTGAACCAAGCTAGGCTATTTGGTTGTATTATATTACATATGTTTGGTTGTTATGTGTTAAACAAAAGTCAACATTAGCAAAAGAAAAGGAATTGGTTCAGCAGCAGCATGAAATCGTGAGGCACTCTTGAGTGGAGCCTTTTTGCCAATTAAGTATATTCTTATACTTATATTAGTAGATAACAAAGCAAAACATAACCAAATAAAATAAAGAGAAATCAGGCAGAAGCAAGAAAGAAAACGTGAGACCTCTTTGGCTTAGGGTGACTTCATCTTCAAATCTCAACCATTTTAGCAAGATCAAAGGTGTTTCTAGTCAATTTTCTTCCATTTTCTAGCTATACAAGGTAAGAGAAATCATTTTCTATTGCATTTTAAGTGTTTCATTACAATGTATTCTAGTTGATTTAATAGAACTTGTGAATACTTGAGTTGTATAACCATAAATTGTTGATTAGATTGAAGTGTAGAGTAATCTTTGGCTTCGGTTCTCTTGTATAACTTCAACTTGTATGCTTTTATTGCCTTGTTAGTTGATGCTCTTGAATGAGGTTTAGGTGCTTGATAAATGACCTCAATGAAGTGTATGAATGTAGTATATGTTAAAACCAAGAGCAAACCAAGTAAAAATGCTAGAAAACAAGCTAAATAGACATTAGTGCAAAGTGAGAAAACTGGTCAGTTGCGTGATGAGAGTGCAAAGCCAAAGTTATAGAGTCATGAAGTGCAAGCTAAACTAGGTGTAAGAGTTAATCCAAACACTGGACAGACCACTGGCCCTGTCTTTCGAAGCTCTTTTGACCTAGAAAACGTGCTTGAAACTTAACGAAATTTACATAGAAGCTAGATTAGGAAGTTTAGAACAAATGTTGATTTCTAGTATTAAGGCTAATTCTAACGTTTTAGGCCTCTGATTTAGCCATTTCCAAAATGTATCTGGGAAAATCGCTGGTGCAGGGCAGTTAAGTGCAGTCGTACGGAAATGGTTGTATATTGAGGAATTTAGATCGGAATTGAGCTCCGTTTGGTTCTAAGATCATCTACACTTGATGCAGTACATGTCTGTGAAATTTTAGAAGTTTTAGAGGACATTAAGGCTGCTAACTGAACATATAAAGTTAAGCTAATGCAGTTAGAAATTTCAGTTTATATAGCTAAGTGATTAATGTTGCACTAAAGGTTAATTTGAGTTGAATAATGGGAGATTATAGGTAGTTGAAGGCTTGAGAGTAACAATTACATATTTGAATAGAGTGCTTAAGTGGAATGAGGGTTAAATAAATATTAGTTGCATTGAATGTTAAATGTTTAATATGTGACTAACGTGAACTATGTGCATTGAATGTTTAATTAATTTGAACTTTGTTTAGTTTAGTTGTAGTTAAGTGGTTTATGTGATTTAACTTGGCTACTAAATGTATGAATGTAATTGGGAAGGCTAAATGAAAGGGAATCCCGAGCATGCTAGTAGAGCCATTGGTTAGAGTAATGTGAAAGTGGCATGTTTGAAAGGTAAAAGTCGAACTAAGTTAAATAAAACAAGTGTTGAGTTGCATTAGCTTGATAATCCTAGTTTAGAGAATGTATCTTAATGCTTCTATGAGTCCTAGAACCCCGTACTTGCTAAGTGACCTACTTGAGAATGAATGCAAGTTTTATGAATTAAATGGTGTTATAATGATTATTCATGTAGTTTAAAGTAGTTAGTGCAATGTTGTTAGGAATTTGAGCATGCCTTAGTTGAGTTGTCATTGAATAGCTAGAATGTTATAACTTAGTGACTAAAGTGTAATATCATAGCATGCTACCTAGTGCCTTTAATGTATTAAGTGTTAAGTTCGGTTTGAATGTTATTTTCTTGAGTTTTGGTTGTAGTTAAGAGTTAATGAAATATAGTTACTTGTTTATATTCTTTATTGCATTGGCCATAAATGACATCCATGGAATTATTTGTGGTAAGTAAGTGTTCTATGACATGTTAGGGTCTGAGTTTTGAGCCATCCAAGGTATTTGTAAATAAATGGACGTTAGTTCTCGCAGGTTTCGATTTTTAAAGGTGAGGGAGTCTCCATCTCTTCTGTGCATTTTAACTTATTTTATTGTTTCTAGATTGTATTCTTTAGTAATTAAAATAGTTTATATGTACTAATTACTCGCTATCTTGTGTTTTCTTATGTTATTTGTGATTAACTGCGATAATGGCCTACTTTGTCGTTCCTCTTATGTGATATTTGATATACTTGGCTCTCGTGATCTTGACCCGGGGTTACGCAACCTTTTCGGACATGGTAGCGTCAAGAAACATGGGCGGCGTCGGGCTTGCCGTGCTCCCTCGACTACCATGGTACCTATTCCCTTTCTCGCTGAGTATACTCCACTACCCCAAAGGCGTGATTCACCTGCTGGGCATATGGACCTACCTCAGGAGAAAGGGTCGTAGGATTGGGGTACATCCGGTGTACCTCAATTTGGAAGAGTAAGGGTTTGCCGGCACTTACTTGAAGATCTTGGCTCATGGCTCGTGATTGAAGACAAACATGGAACCGTATCCTTTTTAAAATATGGTTAAATACTTGTCTAATTAACTTTGTTATTTTGTGTTATATATGTTATTATTCTTTTTGCATCTCATGAAAGCATTCCTCGGTTTGCTGGATCACCTCCCTCATTGAGTATACATGTTGTATACTCACCCTCATTTCTAACACCTTTCAGGATCAGTGTTATAAGCTGAGAAAATAGGATTGTCTCTTGTATGGCCTGCCTACTCTATCAGTGTGTAGAACAAGGAAGAATGTGTACTTTATATGCCTGTATACTATTTGAGACCTCATTGTCATGTATGTATTTGTGTTATCTTAAGAAATGTAATATTAAAGTTTTAGTCTTGGGTGATAGTTAGGTGCTAGTGGTTTGTAATAACTTCAATTGTTTACTCTTCTGTTTAGTTGACTTGCATGCTGATAGGGATGAAACAGATTAAAGTTGTGGATTATGGTCTTGTGGTTGTATGTTGTAGTTTACAGGTTTCCAAATAGTCCTATAAATAGGGAAAACTCCGTCTGTTTTCCCCTAAATTTCGTGTCCGGGGTTTAGATTTGGGTTGAGGATAGTATGATTAATAGAGGTCCCGGTTCCGTGAGGGATCGGGGCGTTACAGTAACCTTTTGCCACCAACCTTGCTTTGAAGGTCTCCACCTTCCCATTTGCATCCCTCTTTCTCTTATATACCCATTTGCACCCAATAGGTACAATACCCCCAGGTAGGTCTACAAGATTCTAGACTTGATTGGTGTGCATTGAATCCATTTCAGATTTCATGGCTTCAAGCCATTTTCCTGAGTCCCTATTAGAAATAGCTTTTTCATAGGTTAGGGGATCATCAACATGATCACCATCATCAATGTGAACAACTCTTGTCCTTGGCTATGAAGGTAGCTATATCTTGCGGGGAGACGAACAATCCTTAAAGATTTGCGTATCTGTGGTGAAGCAATTTGTTCTTCTTGAATAGTTTCATCCTGGATCAAATCCTGGGTTTCTACCTGGTCACTTGGTTGCTCAATGTTTCCCTCATTAAGATCTACTTTTTTTCCCAAACCACCTTCTTGGATGAACTCTTCCTCCAGGAATATGGCATGTCTACTGACGAAAACTCTTTGGTCAGTAGGGGAATAAAAGTTGTATCCCAACGAATCCTTGTGATAACCAATGAATCTGACTTTGTCAGACCTCGCTTCCAATTTCTCAGTTTTAAGCCTTTTAATGTAAGCAGGATAACCCCATACTCTAATGTGATTAAAGCTGGGCTTCTTATTTCTCCAGATCTCATAAGGAGTGCTTATAACTGATTTGGAAGTGACCCTATTCAAGATGTATGCCGCAATGCGAAAAGCATGGCCCCAAAGGCCAATAGGTAAATCAGTATAACTCATCATTGATCTGACCATGTCCAACAGAGTCCTATTTCTCATTTCTGACACACCATTAAGCTCAGGTGTTCCAGGTGGAGTCAATGATACGATTATACCATTTTCTTTGAGATACTCCTGGAATTCAGCACTAAGGTATTCCCCTCCTCGATCAGACCAAAGAGCCTTAATCCTTTTTCCAGTTTGGTTTTCTACTTCTGCTTTGTACTCTTTGAACCTTTCAAAGGATTCAGATTTGTGTTTCATAAGATACACATACCCATACCGAGACACATCATCAGTAAATGTAATAAAGTAGGCAAAACCACCTTGGGCCAATTCACTAAAAGGCCTACACACATCAGTGTATATTAATTCTAAAATGTTTATAGCTCTTTGCCTTTGTCCCAAAAAAGGTGATTTGGTCATTTTACCTAGGATGCAAGATTCACATACTGACTCGGGCCACATGCACTTATAAGTCCTTTCTCTAACTTTGTGATTCTAGCTTCCCCTATATGACCTAATCTTATGTGCCACAAATATTTAGAATTAAAAGTATCTTTAGACCTTTTAAAGGTCTGTACATTCATGCATTGTTCATTTTTATTGTCGCCTTTTTTTATATCAAGTATATAAAGCCCATTTACTAATTTGCCAGTGCCAACACATTTATTTCGCAAATAAATAAAACATCAATTATCCATGAACTTAAATTCAAAACCATTTTGAACTAATACTGAAACGGAAATGATGTTCCTCAAAGCATTTGACAAAAATAAACAATTATCCAATACTAAAGTAAATTTAGATGACAAAGTAAGACGACATGTTCCAATAGCTAACGCAGCAACCATTGCTCCATTTCCCACCTTCAGGACCACGTCGCCTTCTCCCAAAGCTCTATTTCTCCTCAGTTCCTGTACAGAAGTACATATATGAGAAGTGGCGCCAGAGTCTAGCACCCATGAAATAGAATCATGATTAATCGAAAGACTAATCTCAAACATAAGCAATTGAGACATACTTGCAGAAGCCTTGCCCTTTCCCTTCAAACTCTTGAGGTACTCTGGAGAATTCATCTTCCAATGTCCTTCCTTCTTACAATGGAAAGCTTTGCTACCTTCCCCTTCTTCTTGGACACGTCTCCTGTAGGCTTGCCTTGAGGGGCCTTTTTACCTTTCTTCTTGTTCCTTTTCTGCTTCTTAGCAGATGAAGAAGAGGCAAATGCCAACACAGTTTCTTTACCTTTTCCTTTCATCTGCCCTTGGTATATAACCAGCATATTCAAGAGCTGAGGTAAGGTGCGCTCAATGTCGTTCATCTGGAAATTGACAATAAAGGAATGGAAGGATTCTAGTAGAGATTGAAGTATTAAGTCAGTCTGCAAGTTCGAATCCATAGAGAAATTCAAGGATTCAAGACGTTCGATCAAACCGATTATCTTAAGAACATGCGTATTGACATCTGATCCCTCACTCATCCTTAATCGGAACAATTCCCTAGATATCTCATACCTAGCAACCCTGTTCTTTACACCATACAACTCTTGTAAGTGTTTGATGATTTCAGTGACATCTTCCATGTCCTCATGTTGACGTTGAAGCTCATTTGACATCGAAGCCAAAACGTAGCTTTTGACCTTCAACGCATCATCACGTCATTTTCTAATGGTTTCTAGTTCCTCTTCAGATGCCCCTTGAGCCTCTTCAGGAAGTGGATCATCAAGCACGTACTCAATCTTTTCAGAACTTAGTATGATTTTCAAGTTACGGAACCAGTCAGCATAGTTTGGTCCGGTCAAACAATTCTTATCTAGGATAGTTGCAAGAGGATTCATTTTTGACATGTAACTGCAGAAAATAATTAATTGAAATTAGATAACGTATTATTAACTTCTTGACTCGGGTCTTTAAATCAAATAGTACCCCCACTAAATTTTTCGGATTCCACACTTCCCTAGTAGAAAATGAAAAATCAAATAAATGAGTTTCTTAGTGGATTGGGGGGCCCATTAATTTTTGTTTCACCTCACATTATAGATTCTTGGTGATACAAAAACTAATGAGTGAATAACACTTTATTCAATGCATCACATACAAATCCCAATTTACTTGCCTACAATTCGCTTGACATCACATTATAGATTTTTGGTCTCTAAGAATTGTTTAAGTCAGACCCATTATCTTAAGAAATTTGGATCAATGCAATACCGACCCCTCACATGATAGATTTTTGGTAGCCAGTAAGAATCCAAATTCTTCTACATTTCATATTTTAAAGACTTAGCTCATGTATTAATACAAATAAATAGCCCCTATGTGTCCACAGCCAGCTACTCACTTGCCTAACACATAAACTAATCTATGATAATGGAAGACAATGATATAATATACTCTTATACTACATCATTATTAACTTAATATTTGGAGTGGGAAGATTTGCCGGTCTTTAATTAAGGTCTCACTTTTCACATGCTTCTGATTTCAATTTATCACATAAACTAAACTAGAAACATTCACGCATTTAATATATATATCACATAATAAATAAATGCATATAAATAAATAGGATGATCATGGACTAGGAACACTATCAACCCGAGTCACTGGGTTGAATTCCTAAAATAAAATTAGGGCCCAATAGTTGGGCTACTCCTTGTTGGGCTCCTCAAAACTCCTTCTGCGAACCGGGTCCACCAACTCCTTGATGCGTCCTGCTTGATCTTCTTGTTACATTTATGTAAATAGATTCCTAATCTAGTGGGATACATAAATGGGAATAGGAGTTTTACATTATAAAAATGGGTAAGAGGAATAGAAGCCCCATTTAAATAATTACATAAAACCCAAATGAATAAATAAATAAATAAACACACATCCATTCATTCGTCCATTCTAGTCCATGATCATCCAAGCACATAATCATAAAATAGGTAATCCACGGATATGGCACAATTAATTTCCTTGATATAATCTCATTATATCTAGTTGCCTAAATTTAATGAACTATTTATCAAATAAGCAAAAATATCTCATATTTCTAAAATAAATAAAACACCTTTTATTTATTTAATATAATTAATAAACAATTTATTAATTAAATCTCTTAATATCCTTTCGGGCTTTTTAAAAAGTTGAGTTTTATTTAAAATAAGGTTTTGAGCTTAAATTAATAAAACAATCCTTTGATTAAAAACAACTCAGCCCAATTAGTTGAAACACTATTTTAAAATTAACTCAAGATGGCCCAAAAACTTTAATAGCCCAATTTAAAAAAAGAAATAAAACAAGACAAGCCCATACCCATGAACCCCAACCCTTAGGTCATGGGTTTGGACCTGGATCCGAATCCCCACTTGGATTCGGATCTGGGTCGAAACCCTAGATCCCAAAAAAAACAATTTTTTTTTCTTCTCCTTCCCTGCACCGCCCCTCCCCTCCCTCCCTCCCTCCCTCCCTCCCTCCCTTTTTTCCTTTTCCACCATGGCTGCAATGGCTGGCAACCTTGGCAGCGGCGCTGCCTCCTTGTGCAGCGCTGCTGCCACTATGGCACTGCTGGGTGCAGCGGCACCCTTTGGTGCTGCTGCAGCTGCGGCGCTGGAAACGCCGCTGCCGGCAGTGGCCTAGCCACTACTGGCGGCGGCGGCGCCACTACAGAGAGAGGGCAAATTTTTTTTTTTATTTTTTTATTTTAAAACTAATTTTAAAATATGCAAAGATTTTGGAAAATATGTTTATAAACATAAAAAAAACAGGATAATGAAATTTTTCAGAAAAACTCTTTTTCACAAAATTTTTAATTATGCAAAACAATTTTAGACATAATATTGGGAAAAACATTATGGGCTATAATTTCATTAAAATTAAACAACTTTAATTTTAAATATAAGAGATAGAGGAAATTGTGCCATAAATGTTAAATCGCATAAAAAACATAAACGGTGGATCTCATACCACTGTTGGGAAATATACATGACAATTAAAATAATTGCGCAGCAAAAAATTAATCATGTATCCGTCCATGTTTAATTATGCAGATCTAAATCAGATAATAATTTAATCTAATTAAATTAAACCTGCAATAGTTCTAGGATTACCTCTTGAAGCGTAGTTCGATGTAGAATCTGAATCAAACTCCCCACGTGTGAAGCCTCCAAGATCGATTTACATAGAATCTGCACTTACTAATTGGATTTCTGCCCCCATTAGGTTTCTAGAGAAATCCTATATATTTTTCTGACTGATAAATTGTACTAGCTATTTCTCTGTCAGAATACTTCTATATATAGGAAAACACATATGACCTAAGCCATAAGTGGGCTGATCTTAAACTTACCAGTCTTGGGCTGCTTAATAATCAGATCACTATCTAATTACTACGAGCCCAATTAAATTAATATTTAGGACAATCCTAAATTTAATTTAATCTTTTTCTCTTAATCCAATCAATCTACAAATTTCATTTGTGTGTAATCTCTCGGGTTCATTATTAATCGATAGCGAATAATTAATTTCACTAATTAATTAAATTAGAACTATTTCTAATTAATTTGCAAATCGCGAGTGACACCTAGCAGTATATCACGATTACCCAATTAAAGATGAAGTGCTAGCATGCGAACCAAAATAGTAATTTATATGCAATCAAATCCTACTGTCTCAATTATCCCGATCGAGCTAGAGTCATAGATTGGGTCGTCAAACTCTCTTACTCGACCATATGCCAAAATCCAATTAATTAGTGACTAATGAATAAATCATGAAACGACTTCCACTATTCCACTTTGGCCAAGGACTTCAAGTCACAAAATTAATCAGATTGCATAGGATACCCAATTGACAGTTTCCGTATCTACACATACATTTCTGCATGACGGAATAAATCACAACTACTTAATACATTGTCTAATACATGATTAGGACTAGCTTATTTGCACCAGCAAATCATGACATTCATAATCATGAGATAATCGTAGTGTCTCAAGTCTAAGGATTAATTGCATAATTACATGATACAACGAATTATTGACATTTCATGTAATTCGTTGTATTGATGGTCAAGTCCAGTTACTTATTCACAATAAGTAACTTATACATCTACTATAACGATATGAGACAAATTGCTCAAACTGATATCTCATATAATGTGGTTAGTAAACTGTAATCCGATCTATCCAGATAAACCAACGCCCAATTAGTTTATCCTATGACCGGGGATGACTTTTAAAATATATTTATGATTATAGATTCCGTCACTCATATCCTTACTCCTAATGATAGAATCTATAAATAGTATTCTAAGTACTTTATTTATTTAATCAAAACATTTATAATAAATAAACAAACTGCACATATTAAATGAATTAACAAATTGAATAACACATTATCCATAATTCCAAAAATACAATTTATTGACTTTTGGGCATTATTCCTAACACGTATAGGTCATACCCTTTAGACAAGAAGAAAAACAATTTATTTATTTACAAATGCAAAAATATATTTTGTTTTATATACCTGTTTTTGGATATATGAGAACCTTACTAGCGGACTAGACCACTAACTGGTAAACTCCCGGATATAGAAGTGCACTCCCACGTATGCACTAAATCAGTCAAGGGCAGATCGGAACTCCAGAGTAGTAGGGAGTGTCAAACTCGCAACCTCGTAAGAGCGATTTTATTCTCACTACCGCTGGACCATGCCTCTAAAGATAATTCCTAATAAGCCATAGTAAGTGTTATCTTCTTCCATAAGTTGGTCTTTTCTTATATTTCTGATTTCTTTGAGGATAATATTTTTCTTTTTTGCTAGTTGAAGAGTTTAAGTTTCCTTCTTTTTTGCTAGTTGGTCTTTTAGGCCCCTAATGCTAGTTGTCACTCACAATTTTAAGTCAACATACAATTGTTTACAAGGCTAAGGCGGGTTATGGGAGGTTGGGGCATTTCATAAATTATTTTGATTTTGCATCAGAAATGAAACTATTTTCTCATCTTCCATTATACCCTTGCTATGACGATAAAGACAATGTGAAAGTTGTTCTCTAACTATTTCTTGGACGACGATTGACTGAAATGTGTCAATTTGTGACCGGCCTTAACAAATATAGGAAAATGACAAAAATAGAGAAATTCAATAAAGAACAAAACATAAAAGAATAAGATAATACACTAAATTTATGTGGTTTAACAAAACTTAAATAAACGCTTAAAATCAACGAAAATTTCAATAATCAAGTGACTGAAAGATTTTTAATATTTGTCAACCCCAAATCTCTAGTATTTTCAAAAAAGTTAAACATCACAAAATAATCATAATAAACATAAGTTTAACATGAAAAAAATAACTTTAGGTTTAACTAATGCGAATTATTCACCCAATTCATACATCAATTCAACATTACAAAAATAACTATAATAGATTATTTGTCTTATCAAATAACCACCATTTAGATATTGTCTTTTAAACAGTGCAATTTGTAGAGCATGAAGACTTGATGATAGTCTTTTGCTTAGATAGGTTCTGGCTCAACCACTTGTGGTTGACCTATTAATTCTTGTTTGTATCTCCAGTTGTACATGTTTTTGTTTTAATATAATCGTTTGCTTACCTAGAAAAAAAACCACCATTTAATCATCCATAATTCTCATCTTCCTCTTCAACCATGCCAGCTTAATATAATCATCACATACAAACATGCCTATCTTGGAGGCTTGAAAATCGAGTCAAGGGAGGCTTTTTTCGCATTCCCCACAAACATGCCCTTAACCATCTTGGACTAGAATTTTAACACTAGGACTACTACCACTGCAACACAATACTATTATATCCATTCCCGAGAAATTGTATAATCATCAATCAAAAGCCACAGGGTAAGGAAAGTAATCGAGTGAATTTGAAATTAGAATTTATATATATTTTTATCGAAAATATTGTCTAGCCTGAAAGAATAATCTACATGGCAAATTTAGAAATTACGTACATAGCAATATTTTAAAAATAAGAAGGAACAACAACATCAACAACATAATAGTACTATAATAATAACAAAAAGAATACATAATAGAAAAGATATCGCGAATAAATTTGTAAAATACTTCAAAGAGGAGTGAATGGAAGAAGCTGACTTTTTTCTCTTTTTGCTGTCAATTTGGAAGAAAACAGAAGAGTGGAGAAGAAGAGTGAAAAATACATTTATTTTTTTCTTTAACCTGAGGGTAGTTTTGTCTTTAAAAGATGAGAAACAAATTAGAAAACGTGGATTTGCAAATTCCACCTCTTAGGCTCGAGTTTGAGTAAGGCTTGTGCAAATCCAAGAATTGTAAATCTTAGATTTGTAATTTTTTGAAAAGGTGCAACCAAACAAAAATCTTAGATTTGCAAATGAATACCACAAAATCTTCAGACCTGACACGAACGCGAACAAACACATGCTCCCATTTCTCAAGTTGTAAATCTGAAGCATTTAATTGAACATCCTCAATGCACAATGACAAGAAATAAACGGTGGAAAAAAAATTTGGTAGGGAAATAAATTGGGAAAGATTTTGGGTTGATTATTTTTGATATTCAATTAAGAGTCTAGATACTTTTTTAATAAATGAACAGTTAAGATTCTTCTTTAATAACATTATTACACAAAACAGTGTTATTAGGGAATCCAAATCCGTGGGCCATGTCTATATATACCCAATCCTATGTTTCTCAAAACAAAGTTTACGAAAAACCTCATTCAAAATTATGACGGATCTAAAAGTAGGTTACATCATCAAGTGCGACGAATAAATGAGACATCACAATAAAATTTTTTGGGAGAAAAGGGCCACAACTAGAATTTTGTGGGGAGACTAAGGTTTAATCATTATTACTATTATTATTATTATTATTATTATTATTATTATAAATAAGGAGAATTATGAGTTATCAAATTACATCTTTCTATATCTCAATTATCAGTTCTGGAATAATAAACCAATAATCTTCACTTCATTTATGAAAAATGGTGTTAATTTAAAATAAATTCTAAAATGAATTACTTAGATTTTAGAGGATCAAGGCTTTGTTTGGCCAAACTTTTAGACACTTAAAACCACTTCCTATAATTTTGACACTCAAACACATGCTCCCATTTCTCAAATTGTAAATCTGAAGCATCTAACTGAACATCCTCAATGTACAATGACAAGAAAGAAACGGTGGAAAAAAATTTTGGTAGGGAAATAAATTGGGAAAGATTTTGGATTGATTATGTTAAATATTCAATTAAGGGTCTAGATATTTTTTTAATAAATGAACAGTTAAGATTTTTTTCTAATAACATTATTACACAAAACAGTGTTATTAGGGAATCTAAATCCGTGGGCCATGTCTATATATACCCAATCCTATGTTTCTCAAAACAAAGTTTACGAAAAATCTCATTCAAAAATTATGACGGATCTAAAAGTAGGTTACATCATCAAGTGCGACGAATAAATGAGACATCACAATAAATTTTTTTGGGAGAAAAGGACCACAACTAGAATTTTGTGGGGAGACTAAGGATTTAATCATTATTATTATTATTATTATTATTATTATTATTATTATTATATTATTATTATATTATTATTATTATTATTATTATTATTATTATTATTATAAATAAGGAGAATTATGAGTTATCAAATTACATCTTTTTATATCTCAATTATCAGTTCTAGAATAATAAACCAACACTTTTAACTAAAACTCTACTGGTTAAAACTCTAACTGGCCAGAGTACTATAATGCTAAAGGATGGCCAGATATGCATGTAAATGATAATGCTGCTATGATGTCGATAGTATGGGAAGGGATTGATAAACCTTTGGACGATGATGATGATATCCCTTATGATCGTGCTATGACTGGTCAAAATAGGCTATTGTTGCACATTGTCACTGACTTAATTATGCCTAGAGGTGCTAATGATGGTCGAGTACAGTTCTGTGACGCCTATACTATATATATGATCAATGCAAGAAAGAAAATTCATCTTCCATATATAATGCTATCTCACTTGTGGTACATTAGGACTAGAATCATGAGTCTAGCATATGGAATGGTGCTAACTCGGATATTTGAGGACTGTGAAGTTCTACTGCCTACTATTGGTAGATTTTTTCTTAGCTGGAGGTTTAATAAGGCGGCTATGAAACGCATAGGTTTATTTATCTATGAAGGCATAATATATAATCTCAGTGAAGTTGAGAAATTATCCGAAGCTCAACAAATTGCTATAATTGGGGAACCAGAAAAAAATCGAGCAAAAATGTCAAAGGAAAAGGAAAAAAAATAACTGTCCAGGAATAACCTAATACAGACAATGAATATGATCAGATGGATGTCGATTCTGATGATAAAGGAAATGAAGAAGAAAGAGATGTTCGAGCAACCCTAAGAGAATCTTTAAGAACCGATGCGGTTGAGAAGGAACGAAAGAAATATGCTGGGTCAAGTAACAGTGTTCCTCAATTAAATACCCAGTCACCATTTGACATGATTCTCCTAATCTTTGCCCTTGAAGATTGCTTTGAAGATCATATGACCCAAATGGAAAGGAGAGTCAAATACATCTTTCACAATGAATTAAAGCCTCTTAAACAACAAGTGTCAAATATCAGTTTATGGGTGGATTCATACAATCATTGGATTACTGAGAAATGATATGATCCTCCTCTGATGCCAAGCATATGGGAACATGATAAAAGAAGTCTTGAGCAAAATGAGGATAGTTCTGATGAAGACATAGCTTCCTAGACCTCTTGCTTGTGCCAATCCTATTTTTAAATATATATATTAGCTTGTTGATTAATTAAGCTTTCAAAAATTCATAGATCCCAGTTTCTTACTTTGCAAAATATGACAATTGAATTGGTGATGACTTTTTATTTGTTCTGTCGCATGGTTAGTCCATAATTGCTTACTTTTGTATCTTTTATGAGATTATATCATGACCTGTACTCGTACTAATACTGCTATATGCTCAGTTATTCACTAATGCACTAACTCAGGAAAAACAATATCTCTTGATTGATACAAATGTCGAAAATACCTTGAGATGCTATTTTGGTAATATGTCAATGTGAATCTATTCAACTGATATGTGAATCTCTTTGTATGCTATAAATTGTGTTATATGAAAATGTGTAATGAGACTTTGAATGCCTCACCCGACAAAGGCAGAAGTTGTCGGTCGATGGGGTCGACCGACAAAGTCAACTAGTTGTTTCACCTTTGTCGGGTGATACAACCGGCCAATAGGGTTGCCCAGCAATTCCGTTGCAGCAGTTTACATAATTTGAGAATGTGAGAACGTGAAAACAGAAAAACATATCTTTTTGAGAATCTGAGAAATTCAAAAATAGAGAAAAACATCTTGAAAGAGCTTGTGCTAACACTTTTGTACGTATCTTTAAATCTGGAGTTATACATCACTTGTAAATCTAAAGCTGTATCACTTGCAAATCTTGAGTTTAAACCAGAAAACATCGGAAATTTAATTTTTCAATTTAATAGTAAATGTGACACCAAAAAGATATTCTAAACATTAGAATTGATAGAAACTAAATGAGAAGTTCGTTTGCAAAAGTTTGAACTTTTCTTTTGTTTTATTTAATTAAGCAAATAGAAAGATTTTATTTGACTCTAAATTCATAAAAGATATAACTGGAGTCAAAAGATCAAACTAAACAAGAGGGTTCCCAACCTATCAATTAAGGCATAAGATCCTTAATTATTTATAGTTACTTTATTGGGAGTCAAATTCATTTTAGGGTTTTAATAAGGCAAACTGTGACTCTTGATTATTGTTAGCCTCAACAAAGTGTCTCTACCCCTTACTTCCAACTCTAGTAATGATTTTCTGAAGAGCTTTTTCTTCACTAGAACTTTAATAAGATAAATGAGCTTCAAAGCAACTGAATTATTGAATTAAATAAAAATTTGTGTATTACATCCCAAAATTTATATATTATAAGTCCACTAATGAATTAAACAACTTTAACATTTTTGTATTACATCTTAAATTCTTAATTCTTTTGGAAACACTATTTTAGTTATTTATTTATTTTGACGACGAAGGAACCCAACTAGCGGAGCCCAACTTTTTAGATTATTTATTATAAATCACTTCTTTATTATTCACAAATTTAATTTTGACCATTTTAAAATTTGTTTATTTGGATTTTCATGTCGCCGTAAAGTCATTGTATGTAATTTACTCCTTAAATGTAGTCTTCGTATTTGGTTTATGTAAATTATAATTATTGAAAACTCACCAATCTAAAATGATATTTTATTATGAAATGATGAATTTCAAATTTTATGAAAAGATTCAACTTTTTGTCACTAAATTGACTTTATTTGAAACCAATTATGGATGAAATTTTGACGAATATTTTTTCTAAATCTTCGTAGTTAACTCGTTGCTATTTGAGACGTATTAGAAATGAAATTAGCGACACATGTTAATTTGAACCCTTTTGTCACTAAGCTGTCTCTATTTGAAACTAATTAGCAATGAACTTTTGATGAATATTTGTTTCTCAAACTTTGTCTCTAATTTTGTTGCTATTTGATACGTATTAGCAATGAAATTTGGATGGATGTTATTTTAAAACTTTTTGTCACTAAAATTGTCTCTATTTGAAACCAATTAGGGACGACATTTCGATGAATATTTTTTTCTAAAACATCGTCGCTAAATTTGTTGCTATTTGATACGTATTAGCAACGAAATTAGTAACACATGTTATTTTGTATCAATTGTCGCTAAATTGTCTCTATTTGAAACCAACTAGGGACGACATTTCGACGAATATTTTTTTCTAAAACTTCGTCGCTAACTCGTTACTATTTCAGATGTATTAGCGACAAAATTAGCGGCGCACGTTCATTTGAAATCTTTTGTCGCTAAGTTATCTCTATTTGAAACCAATTAGCGACGAACTTTCGACGAATATTTTTTTCTCAAACTTCGTCTCTAACGCGTTGCTATTTGAAACGTATTAGCGACAAAATTTCGTCTGCATCGCTAACTCGTAGCAAATTCATCTCAGAGTTTGCACCAATTTACTTATGTCTCAAGTCGTCGCACTATCGTCTCTACTGGCGATAAAAACATTTCGTTGCAAATTTTTCATCGCTAATGGCAATTTTTCTTGTAGTGACTTATCCCATCTGAGACTCAAATGTATCACATAAATACATTCAAACAAAGTATAAAATATACTAGAGTCTCCTAGAAGTTAATAGGAAGATAAATATCTTAAAAACCAAACACATTCGGGCAAGGAAGGTTTCCCAAGATATAACTACTTCAACACTCTAACTATTCACTCTTTACTTCTCAAAAGTTAATGCTCACAAAAAAGCCTCCAATTAAACCAGAGTAGCATCATGCATATAATTAAATTCGACTTGTAAAAGGTTACTTTAAACACATCAATCTTTAAATGCCATCATATTCATTGAACAACCTTATACAGGCGGCAATTAAATGAGGCATTATGGACTAAAAATAACTTTAAAAATTGTCATGACATGATTAAAGCTAACTCTTAAAGGTGTATAAAAATAAAGTTACCCAAATAAGAAACTTTAATATGAGGGATCACTCAAATACCTTAAAGAAAACTTTAAAATCGGAAAACTATAATGCCTAAAGGACCTTAAGTTTGCTTAACCGCAAATAAAAATTTAAGGGGATTGAACTTTATAGTAAAAGTATGATTGAGAAAAAACTCTTGTCATGCAATCAAAAAAAGATAATTTGCGAGTCTAAATCTCAATTAAACAAATTAAGAAGGGTGATATACTACAACAACAATAATCTTATGAAAGCTCAAATTGTATCACTGCAAATTCTTCTTTGGCTAAAATATACAACATATAGTATGAACCTCTTATTTAAGTAAAACAGTGAGAAAACCCCATTCAAGTCAAATAAAGCAACTCCCACTGTTACTGCCACTACTCTTGCTTCTTCTAAATTAATACACATAATTACCCCTTTTGGGCAGGTAGTTATATATACTAATTCAGAGAAGTAAACATTGTAACACCCCGATCCCTCTCGAGACCGGAGGTTCTATCAATCAATCTAATCACAACCCAATTCCAAACCCGGGCAAAATTTTAGGGAAAGACGGACGGAGTCTCCCCTGTTTCTAGGCAAAATATAAAACCTGTAATAGCATATAAGTGGACCTATCCCATGTCCAAACATTTAAAACCACCTCAAGGCCATCCGAGCCTCGGTTCTCAACAATTTACACTCAGCAAGTATACATACATTTTCAATTTAAAAGCTAACCTATCTCTTTTTATTTTTGACAAGTACATTCAAACTAGGCAGTTAAACCATACTAAGCTACTGCATAAGATAAACTATCATGCCATTCTAACTCTTTTCCTTTGGACATTACAAACATGCATTGAAGTTAAGCTATGCTAACTGATTTCATAAACTAGCTTATCAATTCACCACAACTATTTAGCTAATTTAGATTACATTTCTTTTAACAATAAATACATACAATACATAAAAGCATACATCTTGCATCTTTGACAACTCAAGCCACATAGCACGCAAGACAACTCTTCAAGCACGAACTTTCATGAAATCACGAACTTTCCAGCTAACATGGCATTTCCTGAAATGTGGTAGTAAGGAGTGAGTATATACAACACGTATACTCAGTGAGGGCGAGACAGATATCGAATTGGAGAGAAAGAAAGTCGTGCAATGCAAATAAGACGGTTAAGCAATATAACTGATAAATAAGCAATCAAGACAAACAATCAATACAATAAGCAATTACTGAAAGCATTAACACAACCATTCAAAGCTATACCACACTCTGAAGGCTATGGTTCACTCATACGAGCAATGTACCATTTCACGAGCGATACATCAATCTCGAGCTTGATGTTGACAACGATGACAATAAGCGCGCAACCACCTTATAGCACCAGTTTGGAATACCCCGGGAGTAACCATTAATTCTACGACCCAAATCTCCCTGGAAGGCAACCCAAGCGAGAAAGGGAATAGCAGCGGAGCTAGAGCAACCAACACTGGCAACCCGAGGCTACCCAGAGAGGCCCATCACTCACACGTGAGACACTATGAAATGTAAGACTCGATACAAGGCAATAAACGAGCGATAGCACAACAATACAAACTAGTGACAACAAACGAGATAACAAGCAATCACAATCAATACTAGCATTCAACTAACTTTTCAAGCATACCAAGCAATAATAAGCAACAATAACAACAGTTAAACAAGTAACGACAGTTCAAACACGAAAACAACAAATATCACTATTCAACCCCAACTTCCAAGGACAATTACGAGCAAACGAGCTACGGGATTAGGAAACCGATTTCACTACATTCACTCAGGCACTACAAGGCACGTTTCTATGTCACTAAACTTCACTTTCTCACCCGAGACCCGAAAGTCCACCTACTGTGTTTGAACTACAGCTATGCTAACCGGTCATTCAATCAACGCCACAACAGCGCCAAAAGTACTTCCATGCCCTCTATTACAAAACCCCCAACTCAATTCGAGCTCGGTCAACTTTTGGTCAAACGGCCCCTTTACGTTTCTTTGTCTAATTTCCAATTTTAACAAAGGCCGATCCATTTTTATTTCACATTTTATCTTTCTATTACTAATGGCACCTATCCAAATCTATCAATCGCAATTCGGATCGAAATCCGAAATTCTAGGGTTTACTATTCATAATTCACTATTCATGTTCTTCCCCAATTTCAGTTACGCATTTTCAACCGTAAAAATTGCTAAATAACTATCAAACAATGCTCTACGAACCCTAAGCAAGCTATTTCAAGCAACAACATGCATTATAACGCGATAAATATCGAATCTGAAAAATTGACTTAAAAATCAAATTCATATTAAAATGCACAAAAGCGTGAAAACCCTCACAGAGATTGAAGAGGAAGCCTTGCAAGAACCCTAGCCTCGATCCTCGTTCAATTCTACGCAAAATTGTAGAAGGAAAATGCAAAACAAATTTTTTCTTTTTTTCTCTTGAGCTTTCGGCCATGGCTGGTTTTCTTTGCCTTGTTTTATTTTTTTCCCTTTTCTTTTGTTTAAAAGATGACACACAAAGGGTAAAATGGTCAATGGCAAAAGAATTGGTCAAAATCAAGTTAAAAATGGTCAAATTAGCTTATTTTGATGCCATTTAATCTAATTCAAGTTAAGACAATGCAATTAAATGAAAATCAACTAAAATTAACTCAATTTAAGCTACAAATACTATTCACTAAATTCGGGAAATATTCCTCTAACTCTCGTTTTCAAAAAGCTACGATCGAACGGTCAATAATTGATCGCTAATAAAGTGATGAGCAATAATATAAAACTTTAATTCTTTGAAAAGTAGAATAGTAGAATAGTTTAAAATTCACTCCGGCTCGGAGTTACTTTCCTTATTTATTTGAAAATCGTGTGATTTTAATGCAAGACAACCAAAACCGATTATTAAAATAATCAAAACATTCAAAGTAATCAATATTCATTTAAAATAATTAATTTAACTATTTCTAGAATATTTTAAAGAATTATGAAGTTAATGTTAAGTTACAAATGAACAAATAAATATAGATATGAAATCAAGTGCAATTAAATATTAACATTTAAGATGACACTTAATTAATCACAAGAGAATAAATTCAATTACTACAATTATTAGAAATAGGTAATAATCTTTTAATCAATTAATATAAATCCTTTTCGAATTCTTCTAAAAGAAATAGCAAAACAGTGAAAATTAGATGATTTAACTAATTAAACATTTAATCAAATGCAATCAAGTGCTATTAAATGCATGCCGGGTTCGGGTTATCACATCCTTCCCCCCTTAAAACAATTGCGTCCTCGCAATTCTTCTTCCAATAGGACTCTGCATCCACTGAAATCCAACTCTGACTAATCTTCTTCAGCTGCTGAGCAAGTATATTATATAAGAATGCTCGTAGGAAATCCCGAATAGAAATTCCAATCAAGAATGCCGAGGAAATACCAACTAAAGACTGAAGCAAAGATACTGTAGATATCATCAATACCACATACTAATGGCAGGAAGAGTACCGAAGGAATACCCTACTTAAGAATCTTCAAAAGAAGTCTAACAAGTACCAAATAAGAAAGTTAAGAGATAGCCATAGTAGATGTACCTCATGCAGTACTGACTACCGTAAATATATCCAGCTGAAAGTTCTGTAAAGGAATATGGAGAAGAATACCAAAGGCCAACATCTAAATGAAATCTGCCAATCACTGTGTTCCTACCACAACATCTTAGTCAAACAGCAAGTATAGATTCCTCTGAGTGGAAAGGCCGAAGGAGAAGCCGTAAGCAGTTCAAGATAATATGTCCAAGCAGAATTCCAAGTGTAGGATCTTCTAATAAATGCCAATAAGGAAAATACTAGTAAAATGCCCGATAAGAATTCCAAAGAATACCGTAAGTAATATGAGATAATGAGTCCGATAGGAATTCCAGTTACCAAACCAACTGAGGGATACCAAAGAAAATACCCGAACAATGCTCCAGTAAGAAAGTACCAAGAATTGCCCAATAAGTAATACTAAATAAATGACCACTAAGAATCCTAGATAATGCCATTGAAAAATTTCCAATAAGAAATACCAGTAACACTCCAATAAAGACCGAGACACATATGCCATAGATAATACCATGCAGTAAGTCCAACTAAAAACCCAATAGCCAAGTCTACCAAGTAGTGCCAATAGAAGTCTCCAAAGAATACCCAGTAAGAAACCCAAAGAATGCTCCAAAGAATAACCAAATAAAACCCCAAGAGAAAGCTACTCTTTCACAACTGTTAAGCACAGAGGAGGACCATAGAGATTTTCCAATAACCGAGCTCCAAAAGCAAACACCAATTCCCAAATAAAGGCTAATCAAATGCCATTCATTTCCTGCCAATGCATACACCTTGAAAGGCCAACTGTGAACCACTTTCTTCAGGGGAGGAAGAGGACTTACTTACCATTTCAATAGGACATGTATGAATGCCAATATATCACAGTTATACATATGCCTTAAGCTATTATGCCAGCAAGTTTACAAAATAGTTTATTCAACAAAGTCTCTCAAGCACGACAATCAAGTCAAGCACAACATAATCAATTCAAATCACGGCATAGCTAATTCAAGACATTTTATACACACATTACAAGTAATACTTCAAGCAAATAACAATTCACGAGGTCGATTCAATTCACGATACCAATTCGATAGGTCAATTCAATGCACAACTAGACACTTTACTTCACTTAGCACACAATTATCACATAACACATAACTATATCATGTAGGTGCACACATTCAGGTCAAGACACACAATCTCACATACAAGAATACACTTTCAAGACACACTTAACAAGCACACATTCAAGGGTCACTACCCACCAGACCGAGGACCCTGTCCCGGCTTATGAGCTAGACAAGCTCTGATACCACCTGTAACACCCCGATCCCTCTCGAGACCGGAGGTTCTATCAATCAATCTAATCACAACCCAATTCCAAACCCGGGCAAAATTTTAGGGAAAGACGGACGGAGTCTCCCCTGTTTCTAGGAAAAATATAAAACCTGTAATAGCATATAAGTGGACCTATCCCATGTCCAAACATTTAAAACCACCTCAAGGCCATCCGAGCCTCGGTTCTCAACAATTTACACTCAGCAAGTATACATACATTTCCAATTTAAAAGCTAACCTATCTCTTTTTATTTTTGACAAGTACATTCAAACTAGACAGTTAAACCATACTAAGCTACTGCATAAGATAAACTATCATGCCATTCTAACTCTTTTCCTTTGGACATTACAAACATGCATTGAAGTTAAGCTATGCTAACTGATTTCATAAACTAGCTTATCAATTCACCACAACTATTTAGCTAATTTAGATTACATTTCTTTTAACAATACATACATACAATACATAAAAGCATACATCTTGCATCTTTGACAACTCAAGCCACATAGCACGCAAGACAACTCTTCAAGCACGAACTTTCACGAAATCACAAACTTTCCAGCTAACATGGCATTTCCTGAAATGTGGTGGTGAGGAGTGAGTATACACAACACGTATACTCAGTGAGGGCGAGACAGATATCGAATTGGAGAGAAAGAAAGTCGTGCAATGCAAATAAGACAGTTAAGCAATATAACTGATAAATAAGCAATCAAGACAAACAATCAATACAATAAACAATTACTAAAAGCATTAACACAACCATTCAAAGCTATACCACACTCTGAAGGCTATGGTTCACTCATACGAGCAATGTACCATTTCACGAGCGATACATCAATCTCGAGCTTGATGTTGACAACGATGACAATAAGCGCACAACCACCTTATAGCACCAGTTTGGAATACCCCGGGAGTAACCATCAATTCTACGACCCAAATCTCCCTGGGAGGCAACCCAAGCGAGAAAGGGAATAGCAGCGGAGCTAGAGCAACCAACACTGGCAACCCGAGGCTACCCAGAGAGGCCCATCACTCACGCGCGAGACACTATGAAATGCAAGACTCGATACAAGGCAATAAACGAGCGATAGCACAATAATATAAACTAGTGACAACAAACGAGATAACAAGCAATCACAATCAATACTAGCATTCAACTAACTTTTCAAGCATACCAAGCAATAATAAGCAACAATAACAACAGTTAAACAAGTAACGGCAGTTCAAACACGAAAACAACAAATATCACTATTCAACCCCAACTTCCAAGGACAATTACGAGCAAACGAGCTACGGGATTAGGAAACCGATTTCACTACATTCACTCAGGCACTACAAGGCACGTTTCTATGTCACTAAACTTCACTTTCTAACCCGAGACCCGAAAGTCCACCTACTGCGTTTGAACTACAGCTATGCTAACCGGTCATTCAATCAACGCCACAACAGCGCCAAAAGTGCTTCCATGCCCTCAATTACGAAACCCCCAACTCAATTCGAGCTCGGTCAACTTTTGGTCAAATGGCCCCTTTACGTTTCTTTGTCTAATTTCCAATTTTAACAAAGGCCGATCCGTTTTTATTTCACATTTTATCTTTCTATTATTAATGGCACCTATCCAAATCTATCAATCGCAATTCGGATCGAAATCCGAAATTCTAGGGTTTACTATTCATAATTCACTATTCATGTTCTTCCCCAATTTCAGTTACGCATTTTCAACCGTAAAAATTGCTAAATAACTATCAAACAATGCTCTACGAACCCTAAGCAAGCTATTTCAAGCAACAACATGCATTATAACGTGATAAATATCGAATCTGAAAAATTGATTCAAAAATCAAATTCATATTAAAATGCACAAAAGCGTGAAAACCTTCACAGAGATTGAAGAGGAAGCCTTGCAAGAACCCTAGCCTCGATCCTCGTTCAATTCTACGCAAAATTGTAGAAGAAAAATGCAAAACAATTTTTTTCTTTTTTTCCTCTTGAGCTTTCGGCCATGGCTGGTTTTCTTTGCCTTGTTTTATTTTTTTTCCTTTTCTTTTGTTTAAAAGATGACACACAAAGGGTAAAATGGTCAATGGCAAAAGAATTGGTCAAAATCAAGTTAAAAATGGTCAAATTAGCTTATTTTGATGCCATTTAATCTAATTCAAGTTAAGACAATGCAATTAAATGAAAATCAACTAAAATTAACTCAATTTAAGCTACAAACACTATTCACTAAATTCGGGAAATATTCCTCTAACTCTCGTTTTCGAAAAGCTACGATCGAACGGTCAATAATCGATCGCTAATAAAGTGATGAGCAATAATATAAAACTTTAATTCTTTGAAAAGTAGAATAGTAGAATAGTTTAAAATTCACTCCGGCTTGGAGTTACTTTCCTTATTTATTTGAAAACCGTGTGATTTTAATGCAAGACAACCAAAACCGATTATTAAAATAATCAAAACATTCAAAGTAATCAATATTCATTTAAAATAATTAATTTAACTATTTCTAGAATATTTTAAAGAATTATGAAGTTAATGTTAAGTTACAAATGAACAAATAAATATAGACATGAAATCAAGTGCAATTAAATATTAACATTTAAGATGACACTTAATTAATCACAAGAGAATAAATTCAATTACTACAATTATTAGAAATAGGTAATAATCTTTTAATCAATTAATATAAATCATTTTCGAATTCTTCTAAAAGAAATAGCAAAACAGTGAAAATTAGATGATTTAACTAATTAAACATTTAATCAAATGCAATCAAGTGCTATTAAATGCATGCCGGGTTCGGGTTATCACAAACATCCCAGGATCCTTATCAAATAATTTACATACAAACATATAACCACTTTGCAATAACCATTTACATCAACCACAAGATTATTTGACTGGGACAACATTGTATTGTTGTATAAATAAACACCTTAAATACAATGCTCATTATATTTCAAGTGACATTGATAATTGACCAGTAAATCTTTCAAGTTATATAATTGTCTCAAGTATTTGGAGATGCCTATGCTACATAATAAATTACGTGCATTAGAAAATAATAGTTCATTTCTTTTGGGAATCAACAAAAGAGTAATTATAGAACCCAAGACTTTCTTCATACTCCATTGGTAACTCTAAATGTATAACATTAAAGGAGTTCTATAAAAAAATCAATATGGAATAAGATATTGTGGCTAAATCCTTTAACTTACATGAACTTTATTACCGATCCACAAAACTCATCCAAAATAACTAAAGTACGTTGTATCAAATATCTACAACTTCTACAAAATATCATCAGAACAAAATGGTAATATGCCACAAAGAAGTTTTGGATAACAATTAGAATCAACATGGCATCATTTATACTGAGCAAAAAAAACATGGCATCATTTAAATGCTCATATAAAGAATTCAAATAATCATTGGCCAAAAAGAAGTCAAGATAGAGATCATGTCATGCTAGTTAACTTATCAAAAATCCAAAAACACAAACCAACTGATGCATATATATAGAAAAAAAATAACATTATTCCGATGCCACACGAAAAATACTTTATTACAAAGATCCAGGGCCTGTTTGGAAGTGTTCTTATTTTTTTGTTATCTAAAACAGTTTCTCAGAACAGTTTTTAAAAATAAATTTTAAAAACAAAAAAACAAAAAACTTGTTTGCATACAAATGTTCTCTAAACAAGTTCTTAAGATTAACATACCTTTAGAATTACACACACACACACACACATACACACATACACACTCACACACACTTACACACACACACACACACACACACACACACACACTCACACACACTTACACACACAGACACACATAGACACACACACACACACACACACACACACACACACTCACACATACACACTCACACACTCTTATATATACATACACTCACACATTAACCCATACACATACACACACACTCTCTCTCACACACACACACACAAATATATATTCATACACATTCACATACACACACACATACATACACATACTCACACATACACACACTCACACACACACAAACACATAAACACACACACACACACACATATACACACATACATACATACACTCATAAATACACACATATACATACACATACACACACTTATACATACACACACTCACACACACACACACTCACATATATACACATACACATACATACACACACACACACTCATACACACACATACACAAATATATATTCATACACACACACACTCACACACACACACACATACATACACATACTCATACATACACACAGTTACACATACACACACTCACACACACACACAAACACACATACACACACACACACACACACACTCATACACACCCACATACACATACACTTATACATTAACCCACACACAATCACACATATAAACACACACTTACATACACACACTCATACATACACAACGCATACACATACACACACACACACTCACTCACACATATACACACACACTCACACATACACACACACATATATATATTTACACTCACACACATACTTATACATATACACACATACATACTCATATATTCTCACGCATACATACACATACTATCTCACACACATACACCTACACACACACACTTACATTGCAATTATAGTGGTGTATGTGTATAAAATATGTGTGTGTGAGAGTGATAGAGTGTGAGTATATGTATGTATGAGTGTGAGTATGTGTGTGTGTATGAGAGAGAGAGAGTGTGTGAGTATGTGCGTATATGTGTATGTCAGAGAGTGTGTGTGTGTGAGAGAGAGAGAGAGAGATCGTATGTGTGTGTGTGTATGTTTATGTGAGTGTGTGTGTGTGTATAAGTGCTTGTGTGTATGTGTATGTGTATGAGAATGTGTATGTGTGTGTATGAGTGTGTGTATATATATGTGTGTGTAAGTTTGTATGAGAGAGAAAGAGTGTGTGTGTGTGTATGAGAGAGATAGAGAGATCGTATGTGTGTGTATATATTTTACTGTGTATGTGTATGTTTGTGTGAGTGTGCGTGTGTGTGTAAGTGTGTATGAGAATGTATATGTGTGTGTGTGAGTATATGTATGTGTATGTGTGTAAAAGAGAGAGTGTGTATGTGAGTGTGAGTGTGAGTGTGTGTATGTGTATGAATGTGAGTGTGTGTGTGTGTGTGTGTGTGTGTGTGAGTGTGTGTGAGTATATGTGTATGAGTATGTGTGTGTGTTTGTGTATGTGTATGAGAATGTGTGTGTATGTGTGTGAGTGTATGTGTGTGTGTGTGTATGAGAATGTATGTGTGTGTGTGTGAGTGTGTGTGTGAGTGTGTGTGTGAGTATGTGTGTGTGTGTATATGTTTATGAGAATGTGTATGTGTTTGTGTGAGTGTGTGTGAGTGTGTGTATGTGTGTGCGTGTGTATGTGTGAGTGTGAGTGTGTGTGTGTGTGTGTGTGTGTGTGTGGAATATGTGTGTGTGTGTAAGAGAAAGTGTGTGTATGTGAGTGTGAGTATGAGTATGTGTGTGTGTATGAGTGTAAGTGTGTGTGTGTGTGTTTGTGTGTGTGTGAGTGTGTATGTGTGTGTGTAAGTGTGTGTGTGTATGTGTGAGTATGAATATGTGTGTGTGTGTGTATGTGTGAGTGTGTATGTGTGTGTGTGTGTGTGTGTGTGTGTGTGCGCGCACTTTGATTGTTAGCAGTGAGAAAAAAATGTGTTCATGTGTGTCGTTGAGAAGAAGAAAGGAAACGAAAACACATGAAAACATAAAAAAGTTGTTCTTGTTTTTTTGTTTTTGAAAACACATTTTCCAGAACAATTTTCGAAAACAACTCATGCCAAACAAGTTTTTTTATTTTTGAAAACAAAAAAACTGTTTTCGAAAATACTTTCAAACAGCCCCCCAGCATCTCGAATAACTACTTTTTCATGTAGGATATATCCTGAAGTAAATGAGCAGGTTATTAGTTCTTTGGTCAGGAATATGCATGTACGTTTCTAATGCAACGTCGAAAAATACAAAAGTGGGTCCATTCATGCATACGGAATGGATCTTAGGAAACAAGGGCACTTAACCTAATCAATTTATTTTAAAGGAGCAGATAGTTGATCAGACGAGTTATAGTAAATGATTTCATGCCTTGAACGAATTTCTTTCTCTTCATGTTCTCTTAACAAGATATTAACCCTACTTGTCTTGAAACCATCTTCATATATATATATATATATATATATATATATATATATATATATATATATATATAACTTTTCTACCAAGACGTGCAGGCTCGTGTTTTTAACTAGCACAAAAAATTGTATATAACTTTTCTACCAAGACATGTAGGCTCGTGTTTTTAACTAGCACAAAAAATTGGAAAAACAAGTACACAAGAATGATGATCCACGTGAGCATGCATGTGCTATATATATATTTGTTATTTTTCCTTTTGTTTAGCAAAACTTATGATCTACCATATATGTCTCTTTACTCATATAAGCACATGAAAAATACTACGACATATTTGTCATTGTTCATGATACGATACATAAACAAATTAATCTTGTTTAGGGTTCTAAATCATATATGATCCGACTCTGATACCACATGTAGAATTTAGTCATGACACTATCGTGATTCACGATATCATAAAATCTCCAAGATTCATATATGAATTTAGAACATCAAATCTAAAAGATGAAAAGCATACCTGTTAGCGCCATGGAATCTGATGAATTGTTGTGCAACGTATTGGGTCTTCCTCTCTATCCCCTTGCTTTCTGGCAGCTTTCAATGGGACTAGCTCAGGGTGTTATATCCTTTTTCTAGTGCAAGGGTTAGAGAGGGGACCTAGCACAAATAAGAGTTCTACTGGGCCTTCCCATCATGGGTTTAGTAAAACAAATAGCTTACACTTAACTGCCCAACTAGACTTTTTATAACCAAGATGCTGAGCCCAATAACTGTATGATCACATATGGGCTTATCACTCAAGAATTATCCATCAACCCATTTTATGAAAACCAAAATAATTAATTAATGTAAGCCCACACGTCTTTATAAATTTTTTCCAACAAAAGATGCCTACTTATGACTATTTGGAATAAATGAATTCCACAAAATTTTGTGGAATTCATTTACAAATCTAAGTTTTTTTGTTTGGTTGCACTTTTTAAAAAAATTACAAATCCAAGATTTGTAATTCTTGGATTTGCACAAGCCTTATTCAAATCTGAGCCTAAGAGGTGGAATTTGCAAATCCACGTTTTCTAATTCTGTTGCTAATCTTTTGAGGACAAACTACCCTCAGGTTAAAGAAAAAAAAATAAATGTATTTTTTACTCTTCTTCCCTACTCTTTTCTCTTCTTCCAAATTGACGGCAAAACGAGAAAAAAGTTAACTTGTTCCATTCACTCCTCTTTCAAATATTCATTTGATTTTTCTTGGAATGAGATATCTTTTCTATTATGTATTATTCTTGTTGTTATTATTATAGTACTATTATGTTGTTGCTGTTGTTGTTCCTTCTTATTTTTAAGATAATAACATGTAATAATTATCATACCAACTAAATATTGGCCAAACTCTCACTTAGCAATAGTTTACTATTTCATTTGCCTTCTGATTGACTTCTCCAATATCTTTTCTATGATTTGTGGATTTTCTAATTATTTACTGGTGTATATATGTTGTTTATATGAATTTTTCACCTCGTTTTCAACTAAAGGACGGATTCATAATTATTTTTGTAATGTTCAATTAATGTTTGAATTGGATGAATAATTTGCATTAGTTAAACCTCAAGTTATTTTTTCATGTTAAACTTATGGTTGAACTTAAAGTTATTATGATTATTTTGTGATGTTTAACTTTTTTGAAAATATTTCTTTGTTTTTTATTTTTTAGTTTGGAATTTTATGATAGTACCAGAGATTAATAATGGATTAAGAAGATAACACTTATATGATAGCCTGATTTCAATTGAATAAAAGAAGGGTATTGAAGTAAAATACAACTATTAATTTCAATTTCACATGTGTTCCAAACACAATTTGAATTTACAAATAATAGAATTGACTTAATATTATTTTTCAGTTGAAAACAAGAGAATTAATTTATAAATGAATTACTCATGAAATTCATTTATAAATGAAATGAATTCCACATATGAATTGATTCCAAACATTATGTAAATAGGCAGTGTATTAGGAAACTAACAAATTAACTATCCTTTGACAAAGAAAAATGGACTATAAATTAGGACAAGTGAAAAAGAAAAATGAGCCTATCTTTATGGGACAAATTAGAGAGTATAAATAACAAAATGCTTCAATATGATAGACAAAATTAAAAAAAGTAGGTGAAAAAACCTATACTACTCCCATATTAAGTTGTTGGTTCTTGATTTCAAGCACAAGTAATTGCCTTCAGCTATGGCTAGAAGATTGCAAATCCATTTTTGTAGCAACATCCTAACTTCAGTCTCTTATATTTATCGTAAAACAAATAAATATACGGATTAATTGGCCTCTTATGATCTTAGTTAAAGACGCAAGGGTTAAGCAACGGAATTTTACTGCACTTCATCCACTATGCGATACAACAATATAAATATACAGTGAGAGCCATTTTGATAGTTGTGGACTCGCGGTTTGCATGCTTAAAAGAAGGCATTTGGAAAACATTATGATATGATAATGCATGCTACAAAATATACACGTGACTCTGCTAAGCGGAAGTTTTTTCTATCGGGATCTACTCTATTATTAGTTACTTCTTTGGTTTCTGTGTTCTTAATAATGTACCACATAATTTAATAGATCTTTTAGATCATGATCAATCAGGTGAAAAAATTTCGCGTTTTGTAATACTATAGTTTTTATGGCTATACTTTCAAGTCATAATACAATAGCTCTACTTCCTGTTTATCCACAGAAAAAAGACAATTAAATTATAATATTGACGAATTTTACGAGACATGTTTACTTTTCCTGAGTAAGAAGTAGGAAGCAAACAAAATTAACGCTCAAATATCATGGGGTAATTTACTGAAATAGTTTTAGATCTTTGTCTTTTTTTATATTTAAGTCATTCATCTTTTCTTTTGGACAAAATAGTCATTTATCTTTCATTTTAGTGACAATCGTTAGTCTTTAGAGTAAAATTTGTCAAAAAATTACGTTAGTGAGCACGTGGATGACACGTAGCCGCAAAATGTACAAATCTTTAGAGGTAAAATTAACACACGGTAAAATATAAATATAAAATATTTCCCAAAATTGTCACACGGTAGTTCTCAACGTGTCATTTACGTGTTCACTAACGTTATTTCTTCACAAATATTGCTCCAAGGACTAATGACTGTCACTAAAATAAAAGATGAAGGACCATTTTGTTCAAAATAAAAAATAAGGGACTTAAATGTCAAAAAATATAAAGATCTAGGACTATTTTGAAAAATTACCCAATATCATGCATTTCTTTTGTTGTATTGCTAGATTTTTATCTGAAGTTCCTCTCGTGTCTTTAACTTGATGTATATCTTCCTATTTATTTTGAGGAAAGAAGACATAATTTTCACAATAACGAAATAATCCTACCAGAAAAAAAAGTATTAAGAGTGACAGCCAAATAGTAGACATAAACTCTCGAAAACGATATATCTTGTCTTTTCTAATCAGTAAGCAACTTCAATGCGTAAGAAACTAGTCAATTACAATAAAAGGGAGGCATGTCCCTCTGTACATCGTATAGGTCATACCCTTTAGACAAGAAGAAAAACAATTTATTTATTTACAAATGCAAAAATATATTTTGTTCTATATACATGTTTTTGGATATATGAGAACCTTACTAGCAGAACTCGACCACCAACTGGTAAACTCCCGAATATAGCAGTGCACTCCCACGTATGCATTAAATCAGTCAAGGGCAGATCGAAACTCCACAATAATAAGGAGTATCGAACTCGCAACCTCGTAAGAGCGATTTTATTCTCACTACCGCTGGACCATGCCTCTATGGATAATTCCTAATAAGCCATTGTAAGTGTTATCTTCTTCCATAAGTTGGTCTTTTCTTATATTTCTGATTTCTTTGAGGATAATATTTTTCTTTTTTGCTAGTTGAAGAGTTTAAGTTTCCTTCTTTTTTGCTAGTTGGTCTTTTAGGCCCCTAATGCTAGTTGTCACTCACAATTTTAAGTCAACATGCAATTGTTTACAAGGCTAAGGCGGGTTATGGGGGGTTGGGGCATTTCATAAATTATTTTGATTTTGCATCAGAAATGAAACTATTTTCTCATCTTCCATTATACCCTTGCTATGACGATAAAGACAACGTGAAAGTTGTTCTCTAACTATTTCTTGGACGACGATTGACTGAAATGTGTCAATTTGTGATCGGCCTTAACAAATATAGGAAAATGACAAAAATAGAGAAATTAAAATAAAGAACAAAACATAAAAGAATAAGATAATACACTAAATTTATGTGGTTTAACAAAACTTAAATATACGCTTAAAATCAGCGGAAATTTCAATAATCAAGTGACTGAGAGATTTTTAATATTTGTCGACTCCAAATCTCTAGTATAATCCGATTTTTCACGAAAAGATGCACTTTCTATCAAACACGTATCTAACGCAATAAATGTGTTAGTGCCAAAAAAGTCGATTTACAAGAGTCAATTAATGGTTAGATACGTACCCTAACCATCTTCTACACAAACCTAATTATCACAAAAGTTCTTGCTAAAATTCGGTCCGGAGTGAAAGATGAATTGAATCATCACCAGGGACGAAACATGAGACTTGTTTAACAGGACCATGACTTGGATTTTCGTGATGAAAGCAACTGTGCCGTGCAAGAAGGGCTCTTTTTTTTTTCTTTCTTTTTTTTTCTTTTTTTCGAGTGCAAGAGGGTTCAAGTAACTCAACTTTCTTTCTAGTCAAGTCAAAATCAATCCATTACCCAAATAATTTTCTTTCTGGACATTTCAAAGTCTTTCCACTAACAATATTATTATTCAAGGGGGATGTACATGGGAGGCAGAAGGGGCGCAGCCCCCTCTGATTCCAAAATTTCTCTAAATATAATATATTAATTAAGCAATGATTATATATTATAGTCCTTATTAAAAAAATTTAAAAAACTTTTGGTTTAAAATATTAATTAATTCCCATTAAAAAAAATAAAAAATATATATTTACATATAAGCAGTAATTATATATTATAGTCTCCACTAAAAAGGTATTTTAGATCCATCACTGTTACTATTCTCATAGGGCGCTTCATGGTTTAAAATCTAATAAGATCATCAATAAGACCTTTTCCATTATTTGTTTTAAAAAAATTGAAATCTTTATAGTTTAAATAATTTTGAATACCAATAATACGAGCTATATGTCTTCTTTAATCCTCGAAATGTTATCTAAAGAAGGTTTTTTCCACTGCTTAACAGTTTGACCAAAATTATTTATATTAAGAGAGAGGTTGTCCTCACACAAATGCGTAAAATGTCATCAAAATGCTCATGAGTAGTCCAAGCAAACTCGAAACGAAAAAAGTTTTTTTTTTTTGTCAAGAGGATAATACCATTAACTAACAAACATAATTAAACAAAATACAACTAAAACAAGCCAGAAAAGAAAACCATCCTTGAACAACAAGCTAACAACTTGATCAACGTGCCCAATCGGATGAGGAACACCAAGTCCAAACGGATAAGCATGAAAGTTGAACAGCAGCTAAGCGCCGACGAAGAAGGTTTGTTTTGAGAAATAGAAAGGTTATCTGCAAGGTTGATTAAGATTGGACGATGATCAGAATGCATCCTAGGTAGGTGAGTTTTTTCTCTCTCTCTCTCTCTCTTTTTTTTTTTTTTTTTTTTTTTTTTTTTCGGGTCCTAGGTAGGTGAGTTAATAGTACCATAGTTCCTGCAAAAGTTCAAAAGCATATATGTGTGTGGGTGCAGGGGCGGAGTCATAATTTTTTTTCAGTGGGGGCTAAAATTATACAATTAAACACTTATATAAATAAATATTTTTCAGTGGGACTGAATTAATTTTTAACTTAAAAATACACACATTTTTTGATAAAATTTAAGTTGAATGGGGATTGCAGCCCCACAATCTTAAGAGTGGCTCTACCACTGGAAGCATCTATATCTTACTTAGGCATTTGCTCTTGAATTTTATTTCTTTTGGCTAAAATGTAGATTACATGAAGTTTTAATAGATTTGAGCAAAACTAGCATCTACAAAAAAAAAAAAGCAAACTAGCACCTAATGATCTATGTCTGGTAGTTTTGGTAAGAAAGAAGTAAGAAAATATGGCAGACACATTTTTGGTAAGAAAGAAGTAAGAAAATATGTCCTATGGGTAAATAGTAATGGATTGTCAGGTTGAGGTTGATATATAATAAGTAATATATTATGTATTAGTTCAAAAAAGCAAGAGGTAAGTTGTTTCATGTGATTGGTTTTAGTTTTTTTTTTTGTTTAGTTTTAACTTTTTTGTTTCTATTTTTATTCTTGATTCGTAAAATTTTGTACCCAAATTAAGAAAATTAAATTCCTAAAATTTGTAAAAGTTAAATAATTTTAAAAAGTAAAATTAATCAAATATTTAGTGGGGGCTAATTTATTTTTTACCCAAAATTTCATACACATATGACAAAATTCGCGAAGTCAATGGGGGCTGCAGCCCCTACTTGCCCCATAGTGCTTCTGCCCCTGTGTGGGTGGAAACACCTTTCGACAAAAAAAAGTGGCCTTGTTTTACACTTATTGAAAATATCAAATTAATTAAATATGTGCTTATTAATAATAATAAAGTATATTCAGAGTTTCAATACAATTCCTTATGTCACAGCCGGCACTACTTTAGGCAATATTGAAGTTTCCTTATTAGAATAGGCTTCAGGTTTCTTTCTTAGATTATGTTTTTAATTAGTCTAGTTCTCTATTCTTGTTCTCTAAGTTATAAGTCCTATAAATAGTTACTCTCATATGGTATTTCTTAACACTAAGATTTCATAATGTAGTCATTATTTCTCCCTTTCTTCTACAACCACCGTTGGTGGTGGCTCCTATTGTGTTCAATATACATATATTTTCTCTCATTTATTTTTTGGACATACCCACTTGGCTAGCTAGCTAGTTGCATGCGCATTTTAACGTCTTCATCACCTCATCGATCAAGGACCGTGACAACGATTTCATAAAACTTATCATGTCGATGGAGAATTATGTCATACATTATGTACTAGTGGTACAATAGTTTCTGGAAATTAAGGCAGTCAAAATTTTGTGATGAATTCATTAAGAAGACCAATGAATAGTCTTATAGCAGCCTGCTTGTTTTCATGATATGCTACTTTTGTCAAGGTGTAGATTGGGTAAATTTGCTGCTGTTAAAATAGCCTCCAATAGGGGTGCTCATAGATTAGTTGGTCAAGCTATTTAAATTTTGAGAGTTACTAAATATCGGCTTTTTTTCATCATTGATATCACTTCTTATATGTATAATTTATTCACATATCAAGAAAGGAGACAAAAATATAAAAAGTTTGTCAACGTATATGACATATGAAGTGATAAATGGATGATGAAAAATAGATGACGTCTAGCATTTTTTATAGGTGTTTGGTTCGTAGGATACTTTAGGATTCTGGAAAATGTAAAGTCAGAAATGTGATATTCCCATATTTAATTTTCAAAATTAAAAAATATTCCTAGGTATATTACATTTTTTGAGAATACAATATTCTTATGATTTTCTCAATTTTCATTCTCATGTAAGGGGGTATGAACGTTTTAGACAAAATAAAAAAATAAATATTCACCATAACTAAAAATTAACTTTTAGATTACCTATCTATCTCAATTTTTTTTTCTCAAACTCAAATTATTCCTAAAAGTAAATAAATAAGTGAATAAAATTATGAATAAAACTTAATAAAATTAAAAAGAATAAGAAAGAAATTAAATTAAAAGAGGAGTACATCTCCATCTTTTCTGTTAGCTCCTATTAATTTCTTTTAATCTACTGGTTTACTATCTTTTTTTTATGGTCCATACTGCTTGCTATCTAACGGAGTCGGCTTGAACAAATGACAACATGAGTAAGAACATTACTAATATATTTGTTATGACAAATACTAAAAAAAATATTGAAAATAATAAACAATATAATAAATCCCTCTCTAAAAGTTTGAATTTTTACATGAGGTGATAACTTAACGTGATATCCGGCCTGGGTACCAAAAAGTATTGGGTTCAAAACTCACCATCACCATCCCATTTAAAAAATATTAAAAACTGTTTAATTGAAAGACTCAAAAACTAACTTTGTCTGCACTTGTGGGGGCGTGTTGAATATAATAAATAATATAATTAATCCCTCTCTAATACCTTAAACTTTTAGATGAGGTGGTAACTTAACAAAAAATAATTCAAATAACAGAATATAAGCGTGAAAAAAAGACATAAAATTTATGTAATTTAGTGGAGTCTATGTCAATAGGTTAAGTGATATTCACTGAAATAGAATATTACTAGAATTTTGGTATATGTCAAAATCCATATCCCAATAATATTCCATTTTTGCACAAAAACAAAAACTCTATCTTCACTGATTGTAAAGCTTGACTTTGATCTCTGTTGAGATTTGTTTTTGTACAAACTTTGGAATGAATAGCTACCTACCTTAGCCAAAACAAAAAAAAATAAAAAAACTCTATCTGTCGAATACCTAACTAATGTCATGTATATATAGTGTCATTAACTTAATTTACAAGGATCCCCTAATAATTTGTGTAATAATGTTATTAGAAAATAATCTTAATTGTTTATTTACTAAGAAAGTATTAGACCCTTAATTGAATATTAATCAAAATTAATCCAAAATCTTTCCCAATTTATTTTCCGGCCAAAATTATTTTCCACTATTTCTTTCTCTTCACTGTGCATTGAGGATTTTCAGTTAAATGCTTCAGATTTACAACTTTAGAAATCGAAGCATGTATTTTTTCGCATTCGTGTCAAGTCTAAAGATCTACAACTTGAAAAATAAAATTATATAATAATTGATTCTTATTCGTTAATGCTGATTATCACTAGCAAGCTTATGAATAATCTCTATTAAAAATGATTTTACACATAACATCAACAAGGTTGGTCTCTCTCTTTCCTTCTTTGCACAAAGTCAACAAGGTTGGTCTGTCTCTTTCCTCCTCTATTACATTTTCTGCATCATTCTGTAACCTACTTCGAAAAATTGAAGTTTCATGTTCGGTTTTGAATTAGAGACGTTCAAAATACTGAATCGACGTCGATCCGTCTATTATATAGTTGGTAGAATTCATACATGTATGTTATATCAATATGTGAAATACTAATATCAGTGCGAACTGATTGAATAGTATTTCATGAAAGATTCTAGAAATATTCATTAGTCTCTCATATCTTATGATTTGTGAGACTTGCAGGCAGAGATCATACCAATATGTAAAAGATTGATCTCAGTTCAGATTGACCAATAGTTTTCTTTTTGACTTACTAACTGTGGGTTTAAATAATGATTACAGAATTCGTTAGTTCTCTATTATCTGGCATGTGGACAATGAGTCGCTTGTTTTCTTGGTATGTTGTCTCTTTCTACTTCTATTTATACTAGAAAGGTCCTTCTAATGTGTTGTTAAAAAAATGTAAATTAGATGATTACCTGCAAATTCTTACATGGTCTAAGACCCTGTCCCCACATATGATCTCACTCAATAATTTTCTGCCATGTCATTTGTAATAATAATTACTAATTACAGCACTCTCTCTTAACTTTAACAAATTATAAAAGAACCCCTCCTTTCTTAACCTCATCATTCTTCTCCAACCTAACTGTCCCACCATTAATTACGATTCATCTCAACCATTATTTGCTGCAAGAATGGTGCTCATGGTGATAGTGGCCAATCACTTCTGCCCATTTTCAAGCAAATCCATCTTTCTTTCATTTTAAAATTTTATATCAACATAAGGAAAAAGAAAAAAGAAAAAAAAAGCGAAAAATAAGTACCAAGCAAGAACGAATCCAGATTGCTTGGTATTAATAAATGTGCAAGCCTAAGCTATATGTGGCGAAAATGTAATGTTTTTGTGTCGTTTTATGTCTTTTCAATTGTTTTGTGTGTATAATGCATTCTGTTAGGGCAATGTATAAATATCTGGGTTATATCACTATATCAGTAACCTTTTTAATGATTAGCGAGCATTTCAATATTCAATAGATATCAATAGTATTGTAGTTCTGCCTATCTGAAGTTTCTTTGGTGAGAATCTGGGAGACCTGCCATTGAAATGTGATTTTCACAATTGATGTAATTCTCATTGCATTTGCTGTCTCTTGGCTGCTTTTCTTGGGTAATCTACTCTTTTTTTTCAGAAAAGAATTTGGCTATTGTCATCGAGGCGACGAAGGTGGTTTTGCTTAGAAAAATTAATGGTTGTGGATTTGTGGGGGAGGGGGGGAGACGGGTTTGTTGGGAAAATTAGTGGTGGTGGGTTTGTTGGGGTTGGGGAGAGACGGGAAAAGTAGTGGTGGCGGTGGAAATGGTGAAGGACGGTGGTGGCTGAAATGGTGGTGGAAGTGGTGGTAAGTTTGTTGGGAGGAGGTGAGATGGCTTTGTTGAGAGAAATGGTGGTGGGGGTGGTGGTGGGTTTGTTATCAGTAATTAATAAATAATTAAAATTATATGTGGGGACATGGTCTTAGACCATGCAAGAATTTGTTGTACTAATAGTTTTCCAATTTTTGTTGTTTTTCTTTTTAAGAGGCTATTGTTAGACAAGAACAAAAGAGAGACAAGTTTCAAGATTAAGGTCAAGATATCTTAAAGAAGTGCTAAGGCAAGATGTAGGCTACTTTGATTAGCACGTAACAAGAAAGTGGGTGAAGAAAAAGAAATGGTGGAAAAAAATTCGCGAAAGCGAGAAATAAATTGTGAAAAATTTTGAGTTAATTTTATTTGGCATTCAATTAAAGGTCTAGATACTTTTTTTAGTAAATGAATAATTAAAATTATTTCCTACTAATATTATTATTCAAATAGTGTTATTAGGGAATCCTAATCCTAATTAATTGGCCATGTCTATACTCAATCCTATGTTTCTCAAAACAAAGTTTACGAAAAATCTCATTCAAAATTATGACGGATCTAAAAGTAGGTTACATCATCAAGAGTACTCACGAATAAATGAAACGTCAGAATAAATTGTTTTGGAGAAAAGGACCACAACAAGAAGTTTGTGAGGAAACTAAGGATTTATTATTATTATTATTATTTATTTATTTATTACTATTTTTTTAAATAAAGTGAATTATGAGTTATCATGTTTAATTTTTTATATCTCAATTACCGGTTCTGGACTAATAAACTTATAAGCTTCACTTCATCTACAAAAAAGGGTGTTAATTTAAAATAAATTCTAAAATGAATGACTTAGATAATTTAAAATAAATTCTAAAATGAATGACTTAGATTTTAGAGGATCAAATTGGATAACCCATCATCATTCAGCTCGTCTCGGAAATTAAAAAAAAAAAAAAAAAAAACCATAGAATGAGAGGATCTTTTATTCTCTTGGAATTAAGGATGGCAATAGGTGTGAGTTTGGTGGGTATTGGCCCCACCCCGTCCCAATTAGGGAGGGTATTAGGGTGAAAAATGGGGGATAGGGGTGGGGGACAAGCCAAGCATTCCTTCCCTGCATATATATAAAGTTACTTTTAAATTTTTAGGCCTTACATAAGTATTAAAATTTTAAGGTTATAGATATAACAGTATACAGAATAATATAAGAAAAGTATTAATTAAAATGGAGAAGAAAAAAATTACAACTCAAAAGAATTTTATGATCATTCTTTTATTAATTCAAGTCAGTGCATTCTACTACTCAGCCTTTGCAATCAATTCAAATGGATACCTCCATGTCATTGTTGTTTAGAGTGAATTTAACAGATTTATTAGTTGTTTCCAGTTGCACTTTAAGATAGTTTCAAATAATATAATTAGGGGTGATATTTTAAAGATTAATGATTATTTATTATATGTGAACATGCAATAACAAAAAAATAAATAAATGATTTTATAGTAGCCAATGTACACTCAATAACACAAAGAAGTATTTTTTTTCATATGTACTACTCATAGATGATGATTATAGTTAGAACTTATTTAAAATACTTGAGACTCAGTTATTATAGTGCGATTTTTACCATTTGACTAAAAGCATACGAATCAATATGTAATTTCTATTTGACCTTTATTTAAATTCATATTCACATTTATTATGATTTCAATTTTTATATATATATTTTTGGTCATTCGCTTTCAAGACGCATGGCTGCTCAAATTTTCCACAAGCAGAGGTGTTCTTTCCACATTCATATTATTGCCATGAGTAATGCTAGATGTCATTTTATTTTTATTACTTAAATATTACCTTCTATGTATATGCCTAGCTAATTGCATGTTAAAAGAAGAGAGAGAATTAGAAAAAAAATTCTTAAATTAACATGCCAAAATATACACGTAAGAGGTGATATTTGAATAATAAAAAGAAAATGACATGTAGTATTACTCCATTGCCCTATATATATCCCTTGGTATCAAGCCAGTTTTGCACAACACACCTCAAATTGTCTCTTACATTTCTATCAAGATGGTGAGCTTCAGCATAGGAAAATATATGCGATCAACTATGCTTGCCTTAGTTGTTATTGCAATAATTTCAAAGGCCGTTTCTGGTCAGAATGTTGCTGATATCGTGACTGATGCATTCTTTAATGGGATTGCTGATCAAGCTGCTGGAAATTGCGCCGGAAAGGGCTTCTATACTCGCGCTGCTTTTCTTGACGCCGCCAATTCATACCCTCAATTTGGAAAAACTGGTACCGCCGATGATTCTAAACGCGAGATAGCTGCTTTCTTTGCTCATATCACGCACGAGACCGGACGTGAGTTTTCGAAATTCCTCCCTTTTCCTTTGGTTTCTAAACTCCATATGGTTGTAGATTTGTGATTCTAAAACTGCATTTTAGCTTCTCCTAACTTATATATGACTTGATGCTACTGAATATCTTGGCGAACAAAATTTCACACATATTGTTTACAAATTACATCATAAATCCATCGGACACGTGAACAATGATATTTTACTTACCCAAAACTTAGCATTAATTTTCCTATCAGTAACTTCGAAAATGTGACTAGACTTTTTATCCTTGCAGACCTTTGCTACACAGAAGAGATAGATGGCGCTTCTAAGGACTATTGCGATGAGACCAATACGCAGTATCCGTGTGTGCCCGGAAAAGGTTACTACGGCCGAGGTCCCATACAACTAACGTGGAACTACAACTATGGAGCAGCAGGGAGCGCTATAGGTTTTGACGGACTAAACAATCCCGAAATTGTGGCCTCGGACCGTGTTGTGTCATTCAAGACTGCCTTGTGGTACTGGATGAACAATTGCCATCAACTCATAACTTCAGGCCAAGGTTTTGGTGCAACTATTCGTGCCATCAATGGTGCTATTGAATGTAATGGTGGAAATTCTGGTGCTGTCGAAGCTCGTGTTGGGTACTACACAGACTATTGTAACCAACTTGGTGTTGCTCCTGGTGATAACCTAAGGTGCTAGGACATTTTAAGTATATAGTTTATCTTACATAATATGAATAAGGCTGGTATGCCATTATGAATAAGTTACTTTTTCTTCTCTTTTTGGTTTTCTTTGTTATTGAGAACCAAAATGAAGAATGAAAGACTACAAACTATATATATGTCAAAAAGTTCAGTTAAAAGAATCTGTTGAATTAATTTTTATTTTCAGAATGTGGTCTAATGAAGACAATAGATAAATATTATAGGGTAAAATATAATTTTTATGGTCATTAAACTATCTCCTCAGTCCTGTTTTGGTTATCCAACTATTTCTAATTGTATTTTGGCTATTCAACTATCAATTGGGTTTTATTTAGGTCATTCTGTTAAAATATACTAACAATTAAGGATGAAATCGTAAAATCAATCAATAAAATTTACAAATAAGTTTAATTTGTTGGCAAAAATATAATTTGTTTAACTAATTTTGCTATTTTACCCTTAACAGTTAGTCTATTTTAACAGAAAAAATTGATGAAATGGTAAAAATGAAACTCAATTGATAGTTGATTGAGCAAAATAGGGGAAAAAAATAGTTAGATGGCCAAAACAAGGCTAAAGAGATAGTTTAGTAGTCATAGAAATATTTTACCCAATATTATAAATTATTCTCTAAACCTTACCCAATAAGACCTTTTCCACTATTTTGTTTAAAAAAAAAATTGAAATCGTTATAGTTTAAATAACTTTGAATACCAATAATACGGGCTATATGTCTTCTTTCAATCCTCAAAATGTTATCTAAAGGATGTTATTTCCACTGCTTAACAGTTTGAACAAAATTATTTATATTAAAAGGTTGTCCTCCCACACATGGTTAAAAATGTCCTTTTGGTCGTGAATTTATCCCCAATATTGATTGCTCCGTTTATTGTTCTCTCATTTATTTTTTGGACATACCCGCTTGGCTAGCTAGCTAGTTGCGTGCGCATTTTAACGTCTTCATCACCTCATCGATCAAGGACCGTGACCACGATTTCATAAAACTTATCATGTCGATGGAGAATTATGTCATACATTATGTACTAATGGCACAATACTTTCTGGAAAGCCGTCAAAATTTTGTGATGAATTCATTAAGAAGACCAATGTATAGTCTTATAGCAGCCTGCTTGTTTTCATGATGTGCTACTTTTGTCAAGGTGTAGATTGGGTAAATTTGCTGCTGTTAAAATAGCCTCCAATAGGGGTGCTCATAGATTAGTTGGTCAAGCTATTTAAATTTTGAGAGTTACTAAATATCACCTTTTTTTCATCACTGTTATCACTTCTTATGTATTCACATATCAAGAAAAGAGACAAAAATGTAAAAAGTTTGTATTTGGTTTGCAAAATATTATAGGATTCTCGAAAATGTGAAGTCATGAATGTGATATTCTCATATTTGGTTCTCAAAATTAAAAAATATTATTAGGTATAGCACATTTTTTGAGAATACAATATTTTTATGATTTTCTCAATTTTCGTTCTCATGTAAGGGGTATGAATGTTTTAGAGAAAAAAAAAATACTCACCCTAACTAAAATTACCTTTTAGATTACCTATCTACCTCAGTTTTTTTTTTTCTCAAACACAAATTATTCCTAAAAGTAAATAAATAAATGAATAAAATTATGAATAAAAAATTAATAAAATTAAAAAGAATAAGAAAGAAATTAAATTAAAAGAGGAGTACATCTCCATCTTTTCTGTTAGCTCCTATTAATTTCTATTAATCTACTGGTTTACTATATATTTTTTTTATGGTCCATACTGCTTACTATCTAACGGAGTCGGCATGAACAAATGACAACATGAGTAAGAACATTACTAATATATTTGTTATGACAAATACAAAAAAAAAAAAAAAATCAAATAATAGAAATATAAGCGTTAAAAAAAAAAGAAATATAAGATTTATGTGATTCAATGGAGTCTATATCAATAGGTTAAGTGATATTCACTGAAATAGAATATTACTAGAATTTTGGTATATGTCAAATCCAAATCCCAATATAATTCCATTTTCGCACAAAAAAAAAAAAATACTCTATCCATCCGCCGTGCATGGTGGGCAGCTTACTTCACTGATTGTAAAGCTTGACTTTGATATCTGTTGAGATCCGTTTTTCCACAAACTTTCGAATGAATAGATACCTTACTTAGCCAAAAAAAAAAAAAAACCTCAATCTATCGAACACCTAACTAATGTCATGTATATATGGTGTCATTAAGTTAATTTATAAGCATCCCCTAATAATATTGTTTGTGTAATAATATTATTAGGAAATAATCTTAATTAATAATTTATTTATTAAGAAAGTATCTAGACCCTTAATTAGATCTCAAACAAAATTAACCTAATATTTTTCCTAATTTATTTCCGCTTCCGCCAAAAACAAAATTCCACTGTCTCTTTTTCTTCACCCACTTTCTTAGTATGTGCAAATCAAAGTACCTTACATCCTGGCTTAGCACTGCTTTAAGATATCTTGACCTTAATCTCGAAACTTCTCTCTCTGTTGTTCTTGTCTAACAATAGCCCTCTAAAGAAGCAAAACAACAAAAATTGAAAAATGATTAACTGTAATCAACTAATTTACATGTTTTTAACAAGACATTAGAAAGACCTTTCTAGTATAAATAGAAGTAGAAATGGACAACATACCAAGAAAACAAAGGACCCATTGTCCACATGCCAAATAACAGTGAACCAACGCATTTTGTAATCACACGTTAGTAAGTCAGAAGGAAAACTATTGGTCAATCCGAACTAATATCAGTCGCTCACATGCATATCAGAATGACATCTGCGTGCGAGTTCCACAAATCATAAGATACGAGAGACTAATGGACATTTCTATAATCTTCCATGAAAAACTATTCAATCAATCCGAACTGATATCAGTGTCTCATACATTGGTAGAATATACATATTTGAGTCTTACCAACCATGTAAGAGACAGGTCAATTTTTTCGAAGTAGGTTATAGAGTGATGCAGAAAAAGTGGCAGAGGAGGAAAGAGAGAGACCAAACTCATTGATCTTATGCAGAGAAGAAAGAGAGAGACAAACCTTGCTGATGTTATGTGTAAAATCATCTTCAATAGAATTAGATGAATTACCATGACTATTCATAAGCTTGCTGATGATAATCAACAATTAACGAATAAGAATCAACTATAATATATTGTTATTTTCTAACATAGTGTTTGGAATCAATTTATATGTGAAATTCATTTAATGAATTTCATGAGAAATTCAGTTACAAATAAATTCTCTTGTTTGGAACTGAAAAATAATATTAAGTCAATTCTGTTATTTGTAAATACAAATTGTGTTTGAAATATATGTGAAATTGGAATTAATAGTTGTATTTTACTTAAATATCATTCTTTTATTCAATTGAAATTAGACTATCATATAAGTCTTATCTTCTCAATCCATTATTGATTTATGGTACTATCATAAAAATCCAAAATAAAAAATAAAGAACAATGAAATATTTTAAAAAAAGTTAAACATCACAAAATAATCATAATAACCATAAGTTTAACATAAAAAAATAAATTTAGATTTAACTAATGCGAATTATTCATCCAATTCATAAATCAATTCAACATTACAAAAATAACTATAATAAATGATTTGTCTCATCAAATAACCACCATTTAATCATCCATAATTTCCATCTTCCTCTTCAACCATGCCAACTTAATATCATCATCACATGCAAACATGCCCATCTTGGAGGCTTGAAAATCGAGTTAGTGGAGGCTTTTTTCGCATTCCCCACAAACATGCCCTTAACCATCTTGGACTAGAATTTCAACACTAGGACTGCTACCACTGCTACACAATACTATTATATCCATTCCCGAGAAATTGTATAATCATCAATCAAAAGCCATAGGGTAAGGAAAGTGATCGACTGAATTTGAAATTTGAATTTATATATCTTTTTATTGAAAATATCTGGCAAATCTAGAAATTACGTACAAAGCAGTATCTTAAAAATAAGAAGGAACAACAACAGCAACAACATAATAGTACTATAATAATAACAAAAAGAATACATAATAGAAAAGATATCGCGAATAAATTTGCAAAATACCTGAAAGATAAGTGAATAGAAGAAGCTGACTTTTTTTTCTCTTTTTGCCGCCAAATTGGAAGAAGAGAGAAGAGTGGAGAAGAAGAGTGAAAAAAATATTTATTTTTTTCTTTAACCTGAGGGTAGTTTTGTCTTTAAAAGATTAGCAACATAATTAGAAAATGTGGATTTGCAAATTCTACCTCTTATGCTAGGATTTGAGTAAGGCTTGTGCAAATCCAAGAATTGCAAATCTTAGATTTATAATTTTTTGAAAAGGTGCAACCAAACAAAAATCTTGGATTTGCAAATGAATACCACAAAATTTTCTGGAATTCATTTATTCCAAACAGTTTGTAAGTTGTAGATCTTCAGACCTGACACGAACGTGAACAAACACATGCTCCCATTTCTCAAGTTGTAAATCTGAAGCATTTAACTGAACATCCTCAATGCACAATGAAGAGAAAGAAACAGTGGAAAAACATTTTGGTAGGGAAATAAATTGGGAAAGATTTTGGGTTGATTATGTTTGATATTCAATTAAGGGTTTAAATACTTTTTAGAATCCCATTTAGAGACCCATGTGTTTTTTAGGATCTCTAAAAAAAAATATCTCAATGAGGAGCTCAATAAAATTGAGTCTCTATATTATATTTAATTTAATTTTATAAACTAATTTGAATATGTGTTATTTTTTCTCGTGTGTTAATTTTCTTTTGATAAATTGTTATTTATATTATCGTAACTTTTTTTAACAAACATTTCGACCAAAAAATTAATTAATTCTGACAACGGTAAAAAAAAAATTCCCAAAACCCTACATATAAAAGCACACCTCTCTCCCCCTTCCATTTGTTTTCAGCCTTTCATTTCCCACCCGCTGCCCCTTCCTCTTCCCTTCCACCCCCATCCCGGCTCGTGCACAGCCCCCTCCACCCCCATCCCCGTTGGTGCAAAGTCCCCATCCCCCCACCCAATCCTCGCTGGTGCACAGCCCCCCCTCCCCCCCACCCCATCCCCACTGGTGCACAATCCTCCCACCCCATCCTTGCTTGTGCACAGCCCTTCTACCCCATCTGCAACGGCTTTTTTTTTTTTTCAGATATGTTAACTTTTTTTTTTTTTTTGAAGTTGTAAAAATTTTTCTTTTTTTTGGTTAAAGTTGTCAGATTTGTTGAAAAGACCCATGTGGGCTCTAATTTTTTTTGTCTTTTTTCTTGAGTTTCTACTTTTGTTGAAATGTGTTAACTTTGAACCAAAACTTTGGATTTGGGTCTCTAAAATGTCCATTGGGGTTTATTTTTTTCTCAAGAGTCTCTATTTTTGGTAAAAACTAGTAATTATTACAATTTAGAACCCTCGTTGAAGATACCCAAAGGGTGCAGAGCCTAAAAGCGGAGTAAATGTTGGGTGAGCTTTTAAATAATTAAAATATGTCAATGTCAATCCATTTTCCAAATAACACACCCTTTTTTAGACATTTTTTTTGGTCATTCGCTTCCAAGACGCTTGGGTTGCTCAAATTTTCAACAAGCAGAGGTGTTCTTTCCACATTCATATTATTGTCTTGAGTAATGCTAGATATTATCTTATTTTTATTACTCAATGTAACGGTTTGGATCTTTAGGGAGAAGTGAGATTACGCAATTAAAGCTGAAAACAGAGCTTGAATTGATAGAGTAAAAGAAATACAACAAAAGCTTACAAAGAAAAAGAAAGCTGAAAGTAAGTAAATCTCTCTCTTAGCTATTCCTTGAGGTCACCACCTTTTATATTCCTTCACACCACTCATGCTAAGCACCGTTACAACCAACTTGCCATATTAGTCCTTCCAGTCTTGGGCTTGTACCTGGGTCTTGTGCTTCGTCTTGGACCTTTGGTATCTGCTTTGATAGGATCTGAACCAACATATGCTTTACAGAACTCATCGTTATGAACCCAGGTTGATGTTTTTAATGGCAGATTTTCCCATTGAGCTAACAACTTTTTCTGAACTTTCCCTTGTCGAGTGATTTGCCGAGGCGACAGGATGTCTATCGGAAAAACTTCAGGCATGTCATTATTTGGTGTTTGCGAAAGAGGAAGGCCATGAGGAGTAAAAAATACGTCGTTGAGTCGATCCGATAATGAGTGGAATTCTATATCCTCTAGCAACGTTTATATCTTAGAATTATCACACATAGTCAAACTATAATAAGCAGCCACTGACCCCATAACGTGCAATCTGCGAACCCCTGGGCATGGAATATGATCACAAGGCATTTGTGAATTTCCTGACAACAAAATTTCCTTGCCCTTAAAATTGAATTTCATAGTTAACTTGGAATAGTCATGAATTATTGGACCGAGGTTACCGAGCCAAGAAACTCCAAGCACTACGTCGGATCCAACTAGAGGTAAAACATAGAGATCAACCTCAAATTCCAGAGGTTCAACATAACCCATAAATTCCAGAGGTTCAACATAACCCATTGAAATACAATGATTTGAAAATCGTAAGACAAAAACAGTATCATATGTTTGTATCTTCTTGTTTTCTGCAAAATGTCCCTCAACCACATACGCAAAATTATCCTTCTGGAGCTTGTTTGAAGTTACCTCTCCAACGGTTCTAAAGCATGGAAAATTTAGTATGGTAGCAACACACATTTTGGGGTCAACAGGAAAGTTTTCTCTGAATTGAAGTTTTCAGAGTTCTCCAATTGCTTCTGTATTATTTAGGTCATCAGAAGAGCTACCATGCTCCTGTTCTTGTTCTTTTCTAACTTTGGATGCAGCAATACCCCACAAGTAATCCAGTTCACCAAGACTTTCAGTACATGATTTATCAATAGACTCAATCTCGCTTATGAGATTGTATATTTCCATATCAATTTCACTAAGAGTTGCACCATAAGAAGACATAAGTAAAAGAACCAACTCCCTTAAATTGATTTCAATACCTTTCCATAAAGGTACCATGTGTTTAGGGTTGTTCAGAATTTCACAGTTCTTTTCTAAGCAAGCCTTTTGTAGCAATTAGAGCCGCCTTTAATCCATGCTCATGGAATCCATAGACATATTGGAAGGCACCAAGTATTCTTAGTTCATCAAATGTTGCATGTTTCCCTAATATTTTGAGAGTATTTGGGGCATATGCAGCAATTATGCATCCATCATATTTTGTTTTGAAGCATCATCCAAGATTGTAACCGAACCTTTATCATTTTTTAAAATTGAACGTACTTCACAGCCATTTCTAATTTGACAGCCTCTTTTCTCCAGCTCTATCCAGACCTTATTGACATAGGTGCGCGATCGCCATCTTACAGTGAGCCACTGAGGAAGATCAAATAGCTGAAATAGATGGTGATTTCGACGAAATGAAAGAATGGAATAAGCAGAAAAGTTCATTACTCCTTCTGAAGAGCAAGACCAGATTGAAACACATATTGGAACCAAGTAGGCCTTCTGAAATAGGTCCGAGTAACACCGATTCCGACCCTTTTTTTCTCACTTTCCACATTAACAACTTTGGTTGATGAGTTTGAACAAATAGTTTATGATGATATAACCTGAGAAATAAGCCTGTGGGTCGTTCAATGTTGAGAGCCCTCTCCAAAAGAAAAGATCTGAGCCCAAATCCAGTACCACCACCCACTGCGTGGAACACCAAAAAGCCTTGAAGACTAGTGCAGTTGTCTACAAGCTTCCTAATCCGATCCAAGCACAGATCCACAATTTCCTTTCCAATTGTGTAGTGTCCACGAGCGAAGTTGTTGGCGGCGTCCTCTTTGCCGCTGTTGAGCTGTTCAGGGTAGAAAATTTAGCGGTAGGCCTCGGTTTGAACCTCGTCGAACACGGTAGGTTCTAAATCTACAAACACGGCGCGAGGAATGTGTTTGCCAACTCCGGTTTCGACGGGTGGTACGGAAGGTTGGTGTGGTTGTGGATTCAATTTGGCTAGTTGGTCAATGGTTGTTGTGGTTGTGGGTGTAGACGGGGTCGTCGTCGTTATTGTTGAAGAAGTTGTCGTTGGAGGCGTAGCTCCAAATTTTTTAGTTACGAGCTGAAGAAGTCAGTCAAGTTTACCCTCAACTATCGAGACTTTGAAAACAAGGTCACCAAGTGCTTGTTGATAGGCATCGAGCTTCCGAGTATTTTGTGTTGTAGTTTGCAAAAGCTTCGTTACCGCATCATCCATGGTGTTGAGTCCGGTACCTTCGGCCATGGAGTCAATGAAAGTACCAATGTAATGGTTTGGATCTTTAGGGAGGAGTGAGATTACGCAATTAAAGTTGAAAACAGAGCTTGAATTGATAGAGTAAAAGAAATACAGCAAAAGCTTACAAAGAAAAAGAAAGTTGAAAGTAAGTAAATCTCTCTCTTAGCTATTCCTTGAGGTCACCACCTTTTATATTCCTTCACAGCACTAATGTTAAGCACCGTTACAACCAACTTGCCATATTAGTCCTTCCAGTCTTGGGCTTGTACCTGGGTCTTGTGCTTCTTCTTGGACCTTCGGTATCTGCTTTGATAGGATATGAGTTGGACTTTTTTTGGGCTATTATCAGAATACTTTGGTCCGGCAATGGTTATAACACTCAAACATCATCTTCTATGTATATACCTAATTGACATGTTAAAAGAAGAGAAAATTTTAAAAAATAATCTTAAGTTAATATGTCAACTAGGCTTACATGTAAGATATGATATTAGAATGATAAAAATAAGATGACATATAACAAGATGACGGGGAAATTTCACAAATAGTCCCTATTGTTACCTATTTGTCTCAGTTTAATCCTTATTGTTTCATTTGTTTCAATTTAGTCCTTATTGTTTGCAAAAAAAATTCAATTTCGTGCCTGCCGTCAAATAAGGGGTTAAATCTAACGGTTTCGGGGGCATTTTTGGAATTATAACAATAAAAGTTCAATTTGATCTCTATTGTTTAAAAAAAGTTTTAAATAAATCCTCAATGTTTTGAAATAGTTTCAAGTAAGTCCTTAATGATTTAAAATAATTTCAAATAAATCCTCAATGTTTTGAAAAAGTTTCATTTAAGTCCTTAATGTTTTAAAAAAGTTCCATATATGTCCTCAATGTTTTAACATAATTTCAAATAAGTCCTCAATGTTATAAAAATTTTCAAATAAGTCCTCAATATTTTAAAAATGTTTAAAATAAATCCTCAATATTTTGAAAAGGTTTCAATTAAGTCCTCACTGTTCTATAAAGTTTGAAATAAATCCTTAGAGTCCCCCATCTCTTAAACACACACGGTTTAGGTGGTTAACAAGGAGAAAATAGATTTGTCTTGATGGATGTAGCTCAAAAATTTTAGTCAAGTTAGCTTTTGACTAATCAGTGATAGATAACTAAGATAGCGTCCGTAAAACCAAATTCGAATTTGTCAAAACCAAAATTAGGGAAGTCACAATACGTAAACAAAGAGGCAGAATTAGGACACAATATACATTAATTACCAACTACAAACCTTTAGCATTTTTTTATTTGAATACTTGTTATGAAAACAATCATAAACACCTCAACACTCATCTAAAATGATGTTTCTTCATCCTTAATCCAAAAAAAGCATAACAATAATATCATCAAAGTCATCAGTCATAAAAGCCTATCATGATCCTATAATCTGTCATGAAAAAAAAGTCATTAAATATGGTTAAAGTCATTACATTGAGGATTTATTTTAAATATTTTTAAAACATTGAGGACTTATTTGAAATTCTGTTAAAACATTGAGGACATATATGAAATTTTTTTAAAACATTAAGGACTTAAATGAAACTTTTTCAAAACATTGAGGATTTATCTAAAACTTGTTTAAAACAATAGGGATCAAATTGAACTTTTATTGTTATATTTCAAAAATGCCCCTGAAACCGTGGTCACGTGCAGTGCACGTGACTAAATTTTTGTTAGATTTAACCCCTTATTTGACGACAGGGATGAAATTGGAATTTTTTTGCAAACAATAGGGACTAAATTGAGACAAATGAAACAATAGGGACTAAACTAAGATAAATGGGTAACAATAGGGACTATTTGTGAAATTTACCCACAAGATGACATATAACATTACTCTGTGGCCCTATATATATCCCTTGGTATGAAGCCAGTTTTGCCCAACACACCTCTAATTATCTCTTACATTTCTATCAAGATGATGAGCTTCAGTATACACTACAAAAAAACAGCGCACGGGCGACGGATTTGGGTGACGAATTTTTTCCGTAGTAAATTGGCTTTGGATTGACTACGAAATTGCTACGGGCAATTAATTTCGTAGCCCATCCGTAGCCAACTTCGGCCCCGTTGAAATGGCTACAAAAAATGGCTACGGATTGGCTACGGACAATAATTTTAATTATAAAAAAAATAAAAAATAATATTTCGTAGCCTAGCTGTGACAAATTTGCTACGGACTAGCTACGGATTATTTAATTAATGCAGGAACAAAAATCATAATAAATTCTGTAGCCATGCGGTGGCCAAATAGCCACGGATTGGCTACGGACTATGTATTATTCAAAAAAATGTCCATAAAAAATAAAGGACCGGAAGGAAAAATAAAAATAACAAAGTCCGTAGCCCATCCGTGGCAATTGGCTACGGATGGGCTACGGATTTCATTTTTCCGTAGCCCATCCGTAGCCAATTGCCACGGATGGGCTGCGGACCTTCAGATAAAAATAAGGTTTATCGGTTTTAATTTGAATTACGGAATTTTGATTACACCTACAACGTAGTAAACTTCACTTGAGATGCTAGTTTTCCAAATAAAAATAAACTTGGTCCGTATTTTATTAGCGTGCATAATTTAATAGAGAAATCTCCTACAAAGTCATTAGCCGTTTAAATCGAAGTTATCATGTCCTCACTTAACATTGCGTTAATATTAATAAATGTTCAATCTAGGGGTCCAAAAACTCTCATATTGTATTTAAACTTCATAAACATGAAAAATATAAAGATATAAACACGCTTTAATATGTTGTTCCTACCTATTAACAAGTTAGAATTCATACTATTAGTGGTCCGTAGCCCATCCGTGGCAATTGGCTACGGATGGGCTACGGATTTCATTTTTCCGTAGCCCATCCGTAGCTAATTGCCATGGATGGCCTACGGACTTTCAGATAAAAATGAGGTTTATCGGTTTTAATTTGAATTACGAAATTTTGATTGCACCTACAACGTAGTAAACTTCACTTGAGATGCTAGTTTTTCAAATAAAAATAAACTTGGTCCGTATTTTATGAGCGTGCATATTTTAAGAGAGAAATCTCATACAAAGTCATTAGCCGTTTAAATTGAAGTTATCATGTCTTCCACTTAACATTGCGTTAATATTAATAAACGTTCAATCTAGGGGTCCAAAAACTCTCATATTGTGTCTAAACTTCATAAACATGAAAAATATAAAGATATAAACACGCTTTAATACGTTGTTCCTACCTATTAACAAGTTTGAATTCATACTATTAGTGGTCTGTAGCCCATCCGTGGCAATTGGCTTGTGAATGTTTTATGAGTTATATTGAATTAAACGATTGGATTATGATGTTTTGCAAGTTGTATAGTTCGTTTTGCAACAAAGTTCCATTATGCACATGTTAGATCATAGCTTTTGACTTACTGAAATCAAAGAGTTTAGTTGCAAGTTTATGAATCACTTTGGAAATGTATCTAAAGCATACTTAGCTTATTTTTTAACTTTTAAAGTCTTTGTTTTATGGATTGTAATTCATCTTGAGAACTTGTGACTAAAGACAAGTCTAACTCGTAAATGTTGCTAGGCTTACATAGACCTATTATGAAGAAATGTTGTGTTTAGCATGTTATGCATAAGCAAAGCTTCAAGAAGGTGTTCTTGTGTATTTGTTGTTAGAATTGAGTATAATTGTACAGGTGTTGGAATGTCCGTAATTAAAGGGAGACTTTGTCCGATTATTGTCGCGTTCGGACTTGACTTCTAGGAAAGGGTTGAGTTGGGGCGTGACACCATTAATACCAAGGACACCACCACCACCAACAACAGCCACCACCAAGACCATCACCAACACCATCAAAGATAGTGCAATATACTAGTTTGTAGTTTATTAGTTTTTTCATTTATTTATTTAATTTTTATTCGTGATCACTACCAAGGGAACCACCAAAGACATCACCAAGAGTACCACCCCCATCACCACTATCAAGGGCATCATCAACACCACCAATGACACCATCACCACCACCATATTCCTATCTCTATCTATAGGTAAATAGTTTAGGGTTGAATATGTACCACGCTTATAGTTCAATATGTATATGTTAATGCCGATAATATGTATATGTTAATGCCGATGTAGCGAATATGAAATGTAATTTGGTTAGTGGTGCTATTCTTTTGTTATATGTGAAAATAATGAAGTCATGTGCTAATTTATAGTTGAAATAATAGAGTCGTGCTAATTTAGAATTGAAATAATGGAGTCATGCTAATTTAAAATTGAAATAATAGAATCACGTGCTTAAATGGAATTCTTTTGTTAAGTGATTTAGGATTGGCTTTGTTGGGATTTAAAGAAAAAGTGGAGAATGATTCATTCGGGTCTTTATCGAATTAGAAGGATGATGTTGGAGAAGATATTCCTTCTTCATATGGAGTTGAGTGTTGTGGTATTGTAAGTATTATATCCCTGTGTTTTCAAGATTTTCTTTAGTTGCTCATTTTCTTTAGCTTTTCCTAATCATGGTTTATCTTTCTTAGGCACATGTGTTGAAGAAGAATCTAGGCTTGTTTTTTGGATTTATAAGTGATTCATATTATTCTTGTGATTTAGTCACTAGGCATATGTACATATCATGTATGGATCATGAGATATATTAGCAATGATTTGTGGGAGGTGGGTTGTGAGTCATGCTTCACTTTGCATAAGATAACACCAACATTGATGAGATTAATTAATTCTTAGGCTTTTTGTTTAGTAATCAACAGATCTTTGGATGAATTCATTGGCGTTGAATACAGTTTGCTATGATGTGCAGATGTATCTAAATGCATACTTTGTGGAGGGAACGTGACTGAACATTTTTCTTATATGTGTGACGATATATGGAACTACCCTTGTTAAGGACTGTGGAGATCTGGCTTACAATGGTTCAAACTGTGGTAGGATTTCTCTTTTCTATATAAATGCATCAATTTTATCCAACTTAATCCTCTTTTATGCAATGGCATTGGTGATACGAAAAATTATATATTATAAGGGTAGATAATAAGGTAATTTCATACAAACGACACTTCCATACGCAAAACATTACTTGAGAGATTCAATTAGATTTCTTGCTAGAATCCTTGGAGTGATATATTCCAAGTTTCTTATTAACTGTTTTCTCTTCTAACTAATGAGTTTTTGCTATATTTTTAATACTATTTCACTGGTTAGATTGTGCCGGAAGAAGAAATTTGGCATTGTATATTTAGATGAAGAATTTAATAAATTAAACTACTCTAAATATCTTCAAGTAATATTTGTGTGTTATTTATGCATATTTGTTAATGTCGTTATAGGAGATGACTTTGGAAGAGTATGAGAAAGTAGAGAAAGAGAAAAGGAAGCTTTGCAGACATTAAAAGCATGTGAGCGAGATGATTAGAAGACAATAGTAGATCATTTTAGATTTTTTTGTAAATTAATATTATTTTTGTATTGGTTTTTTTGTAAATATTATAAATCTATTGTAAATATTAATTTGTATTTTTTTTTTTGTTAATATAATTTTTTTTATATTTATAATTTTGTATATTTTTTTAAAATTAAATAATTAATTAGCGACGATTGACTACAAAAATGAGTCAACAAAAGGCTATGGATTGGCTACCATACCAATCCGTAGTCGTGGACGACGACCGATTTACGACCGACACGGCTACGGCTTTGCTACGAACGTTAATAATTAATAAAAAAATCAAAATTTTAGTTGGCTACGGATGGGCTACGGATTGACTGCTGAATAGTGGTTACTGAAATTTTACATATATTAATCTGTAGCCGTGGACGACGGCCGATTTACGACGGAAATGGCTACGGATTTGCTACGGACATTAATAATTAAATAAAAAAGTCAAAATTTAGTTGACTACGGCTATTTTGCTACAGAAGTTATAAAAAATAAATACAAATTAATTTCCGGAATTGGCTACGGGTGGGCTACGGAATATCAATTTGGCTACGGGACTTTTTACTACGGACGTAATTCCGTCGCCCGTCCCAATTTGACTACCACTAGGCTACGGATTTTGATCGTCGCCTCAGCCTATTTTTCTTGTAGTGATAAGAAAATACATGCGATCAACTATGCTTCCCATAGTTGTTATTGCAATAATTTCAAAGGTCGTTTCTGGTCAGAATGTTGCTGATATCGTGACTGATGCTTTCTTTAATGGGATTGCTGATCAAGCTGCTGGAAATTGCGCCGGAAAAGGCTTCTATACTCGTGCTGCTTTTCTTGACGCCCTCAATCCATACCCTCAATTTGGAAAAACTGGTACCGCCGATGATTCTAAACGCGAGATAGCTGCATTCTTTGCTCATATCACGCACGAGACCGGACGTGAGTTTTCGAAATTCCTCCATTTTCCTTTGGTTTCTAAACTCCATATGGTTGTAGATTTGTGATTCTAAAACTGCATTTTAACTTCTCCTAACTTATATATGACTTGATGCTCCTGAATATCTTGGCGAACAAAATTTATCACATATTGTTTACAAATTACATCATAAATCCATCGGACACGTGAACAATGGATGAACAATTGCCATCAACTCATAACTTCAGGTCAGGGTTTTGGTGCAACGATTCGTGCCATCAACAGTCGTGAATGTAATGGTGGAAACAGTGGAATTGTTGATACTCGTGTTGGGTACTACACAGACTATTGTAACCAACTTGGTGTTGTTCCTAGTGATAACCTAAGGTGCTAGGACATTTTAAGTATATAGTTTATCTTACATAATATGAATAAGGCTGGTATGCCATTATGAATAAGTTACTTCTCTTTTTGGTTTTTTTGTTATTGAGAACCAAAATGAAGAATGAAAGACTGCAAACTATGTCAAAAAGTTCAGTTAAAAGAATCTGTTGAATTAATTTTTATTATCAGTATGTGGTCCAATGAAGACAATAGATAAATATTATGGGATTAAATATTTCTATGGCCACTAAACTATTTCATTAATTCTCTTTTAGTCATCCAACTATTTCTTCTAGTCCTATTTTGGCCATTCAACTATCAATTGGGTTTTATTTAGATTATTATGTTAAAATATACTAGCAATTAAGTATAAAATTGTAAAATCAATCAATAAAATTTACAAATAAGTTTAATTTGTTGGCAAAAATATAATTTGTTTAACTAATTTTATTATTTTAGCCGTAACAGTTAGTTTATTTTAACAGAAAAATTGATGAAATGGTAAAAATGAAACTCAATTGATAGTTGATTGAGCAAAATAGGAAAAAAATAGTTGGATGGCCAAAACAAGGCTAAAGAGATAGTTTAGTAACCATATAAATATTTTACCCAATATTATAAATTATTCTCTAACACCTTACCCAATAAGACCTTTTCTACTATTTTGTTTTAAAAAATTGAAATATTTATAGTTTAAATAACGTTAATTTTGAATACCAATAATACGAGCTAAATGTCTTCGTTCAATCCTCAAAATGTTACATAAAGGAGGTTATTTCCACTGCTTAACAGTTTGAACAAAAAATTTTATATTAAAAGGTTGCCCTCCCACACATGGTTAAAAATGTCCTTTTTGGTCGTGAATTTATCCCCAATATTGATTGCCCCGTTTATTGTTCTCTCATTTATTTTTTGAGAATACAATATTTTCATGATTTTTTTAATTTTCATTCTCATGTAAGGGGTATGAATGTTTTAGAAAAAATAAAAAAAATATTCACCCTAACTAAAATTACCTTTTAGATTACCTATCTACTTCAATTTTTTTTTTCTCAAACACAAATTATTCCTAAAAGTAAATAAATTAATTAATAAATTATGAATAAAAAATTAATAAAATTAAAAAGAATAAGAACTAAATTAACTTAAAAGAGGAGTACATCTCCATCTTTTCTGTTAGCTCATATTAATTTCTTTTAATCTATTGGTTTACTATTTTTTTATGGTCCATACGGCTTACTATCTAACGGAGTCGGCTTGCAAATGACAACATGAGTAAGAACATTACTAATATATTTTTTAATTATGACAAATACAAAAAAAATAATTCAAATAATAGAAATGTAAGCTTGATTTCAAATTACATGGGGATGGTGTGTTGCAGTTTTGTGGCTGAGTTTGTGTTCCAGATAATTCGAATTTGAGGAGGGAGGTTTTAAAGGAAGCTCATAACTCTAAGTACACTATCCATTCGGGCAGAAACAAGATGTACCGAGACTTGAAGCAACATTATTAGTGGAACAACATGAGAAGGGATGTAGCGGAGTATGTATCTTAGTGTTATACTTGCCAAAGGGTCAAAGCAATGCATCAACGACCATCGGGTTTGCTTCAACTGTTGATGATTCTTCAGTAGAAATGGGAACATGTGACCATGGACTTTGTCATAGACTTGCCGAGATCACCAAGGAGTTGTGATGCAGTTTGGGTTATGATTTATCGGTTAACCAAGACTACTCACTTCATTCCAATGCATAAACAGGATAGTCTTGAGAAGTTGGCAGATTTGTATATTGCTAACATCGTGAGATTTCGTGGGGTTTCAATCAGTATTATATCATATAGGGATCCTCGATTTACTTCCAGATTCAGGCAGCATTGGGTACCAATTTGAACTTCAGCACAACTTATCATCCTCAGTCAGATGGGTAGTCAGAGAGGACGATTCAGATTCTCGAAGGTATGTTGAGGGCTTGTGTTATGGACTTCGGGAAGAGTTGGGAGAAGCACTTGCCATTGGCGGAGTTTCCTTATAACAATAGTTATCAATCGACAATTGGAATGGCTCCGTACGAGGCATTGTATGGTCGTAAGTGTCAGTCTCCGTTGTATTGGGATGAGATTGGGGAAATGAAGGTTATTGATGCAACCTTGTTGCCAGAGCTTGTGAATACCATTGAGAATATCCGTCTCATTTGTCAAAGGATGCTTATAGATCAGAGTAGGCAGAAGAGTTATGATGATAAGAGAAGACAGGATTTGGAGTTTGAGGTCGGTGATTGGGTTTTCTTGAAGATCTCCCTTCGCAAGGGTATTGTTTGGTATGGTAAAGGTGGGAAGCTGAGTCCGAGGTACATAGGGGCGTTTGAGATCGTTGGCAGAGTTGGCAAGTTGGCTTATAGGTTGGCTTTCCCGCCGAGTTTGTCCAAGTTTCATGATGTCTTTCATTTGTCTATGCTGCGAAAGTATCATCCAGATCCTTCCCATGTGCTGGAGGCAGAACCGTTGCAGCTTAGTGGGGATTTGACTTATGAGGAGCGGCCTATCCATATTCTAGATTAGTCAGTCTAGGAGTTGCGTTCGAAAGTGATTCCGATGGTTGTAGTTTTATGGTTTCATCATGGGATTGAGGAGGCTACTTGGGAAAGACGGGATCAAGTTATTGCATGTGTTTGCTTACTTTAATTTATGGAAATCATATATAAATGTGTTATAAATGCTTGTAGAGATGATAATATGTTGTAATAGTGATTTGAGAGCTTAATATATGCATTAGAACTTGTTGGAGGCAAAATAGATGTTTTAAAGCTAACTTTGTTATTTGGAAGTTGGAAATTCTAGCAAGCTTTTGTGTTTATGATTATATATATGTGATTGGGATATGATTTCATGACTTTGGTGTCAATTTGGTGAATTTAGGAATTTATTTTGATGAATTTCTTACATATCCGCCCATGATATAGAGGTTACATTACTGATTTACTAATTCACGTGATTACTGATTTACTTCTTTAAATCCTCAGCAAAAAACACTGAAAGCTAAATAGAACAAGAATCATTAGTTTGTAACGATGAAACTATTAAAATTATATGTCAAGTTTGCGAGTATAATATTCCTTTTTGGCTGTTATTTTTTGTATTTTATTTCATGTAGGGATATTTAGTTAGGGTAAAGGTCTAGTTTAGTTCATTATGTTTGGTGTAAATAACACTTTCATCAATTATCTTTCAAAATAAACCTTTTAGTCCATTATCTTTGGTGTAAATGATACTTTCATCCATTATCTTTCGAAATGAACATTTTAGTTCAATATGTTTCACATAAGTAACGTCGTTAGTCCAATTTCAAAACATATTGGAGGAAACATATTAGACTAATGACGTCATTGATGTGAAACATATTGGACTAAAAGGCTCATTTCGAAAGATAATTGATGAAAATGTCATTTACACCAAAAATAATGGACTAAAAGGTTCAGTTTGAAAGATAATGGATGAAAGTGTCATTTACACCAAAGATAATGAACTAAACTAGACCTTTACCCTATTTAGTTATTATGAAAATTATACTTCCATGCTCAAAAGAAACAGGGTGATATTCATCAGCTTAGTTTTTCTTGTTTCCCACCTTTGAATTCGTCAAAAATAAAATATCTCGTAAAATTCGTTGGTACTATAATCAATTCTAATTAGAATTAAAAAACATACTACTTCAATTGTCCTAAACTTTCCCTCATCTGTTTTCCTTTTCTTATTTTTATCTACACTTGTTCTTTATGTTTTTCAAGGCCATATGTATTGATGAATTGAGAATAAGAAATTCACGTTTCACCTAACATAAAATGAATAACCTAGGCTTTCATAACTTGTAATGATTAGCTGGATTCTGGCCATAACTGTAACACGTGACCATATTGAATTATCGTCTCATCTAAAAATTTAAATTGTTAAAAAAAATTTTGTAATACTCGTCTACTGCTTTCAACACGACCAAACCATATTAAATTGTCACCTCATTTATAATTAAGCTTAAGGTGTTATAGAATAATTTATAATATTGGGTAAAATATTTCTAGGGCTACTAAACTATCTCTTTAGCCTTATTTTGGCCATCCAACTATTTTTTTCCTATTTTGCTCATAAGGGTAAATGTCTAGTTTAGTCTATTATACTTAGTGTAAATGACAATTTCATCAATTATCTTTCAAAATGAACCTTTTAGTATATTATTTTTGGTGTAAATGACACTTTCATAAATTATCTTTCAAAATGAGCATTTTAGTCTAATATGTTTCACATCAATGACGTTGTTAGTCCAATATATTTCCTCAAATATGTTTTGAAGTTGGACTAACGACGTTACTTATGTGAAATATATTGAAGTAAAATGTTCATTTCGAAAGATAATGGATGAAATTGTCATTTACACCAAAGATAATGGACTAAAAGGTTCATTTTGAAAGATAATGGATGAAAGTGTCATTTACACCAAACATAATGGACTAAACTAGACCTTTACCCGTAGTTGTTATATTCTATGTTTAGCCACCACTAGCTAGCATCAAATTCTAGATCATCCCCACTTCTTCGACTAAGATATGTTAGTTAGATGTATAGACACTAGGGGTTGTTTGGAAGTCTTCCTAAAAATATTTTTTGTTTTTGAAAATAGAAAAATAAAAAAAAACTTTTTTGGTTAGTTTGTTTTCGGTGATTTTTTATAAAAACTATTTAGAGAAATATGTTCTCTATAGCAATGAAAACACATTTTATATATTTTCATGTGTTTTTATTCCCACCCACCCAATCAATCGTACACTCTTAAACACAATTTAAATTAATTATTATTAATTAATTTTTAAAATTTAATTAATAAATAAAAATCAAGAATTTAATTAATTATTATTTTATAATTAACTAATATAAATTTAAATTAATAACTTCAACAAATTAATAATTAATTAGTTAATCATCAATAATTTATTAATTCCATAGTAATCCATAAAATTTTTAATTAATTGAAAATCAATCAATTAATTAATTAATTAATTAATTATAATTATCAATTTAATTTAATTTACTAAAATTAGATTTAAAATTAAATTTATTATGTTAATTAATAATTTTGATAAGTTAATTACAATTAATAATTTAATTGATTAAATTAATTAGTTCGATAAAAAAACTACACCTTGATCAAAAGAATTATTCATATAATTCTAAGGGCATCTTTAATTTAACAACTTGTTCGAAGAAGAATTCTACTCAAACAAGTTTCTGTTCATTTGTTATTAAAAATCATTTTTTAAAACTGTTGACTATTTTACAGAAAAGTAGGTTACATCATCAAGTGCGACGTATAAATGAGACGGCACAATAAATTCTTTTGAGAGAAAAGGACCACAACTAGAATTTTGTGGGGAGTCTGAGGATTTAATCATTATTATTATTATTATTATTATTACTATTATAAATAAGGAGAATTATGAGTTATCAAATTACATCCTTTTATATCTCAATTATCAGTTCTGGAATAATAAACCTATAAGCTTCACTTCATTTATGAAAAAGGGTGTTAGTTTAAAATAAATTCTAAAATGAATTACTTAGATTTTAGAGGATCAAGGCTTTATTTGGCCTAACTTTTAGACACTCAAAACTACTTCTTATAATTTTAGACTCTCAAACACATGCTCCCATTTCTCAAGTTGTAAATCTGAAGCATTTAACTGAACATCCTCAATGCACAATGACGAGAAAGAAACGGTGGAAAAAAAATTTCGTAGGGAAATAAATTGGGAAAGATTTTGGGTTGATTATGTTTGATATTCAATTAAAGGTCTAGATACTTTTTTTAATAAATGAACAGTTAAGATTTTTTTCTGATAACATTATTACACAAAACAGTGTTATTAGGAAATCCAAATCCGAAGGCCATGTCTATATATACCCAATCCTATGTTTCTCAAAACAAAGTTTACGAAAAATCTCATTCAAAATTATGACGAAGCTAAAAGTAGGTTACATCATCAAGAGCGACGAATAAATGAGACGTCACAATAAATTTTTTTGGGAGAAAAGGACCACCACTAGAATTTTGTGGGGGAGACTGAGGATTTAATCATTATTATTATTATTATTATTAGGGTAAATGTATAACTTTTTTTTTTTTTGGGGTCAAAAATGTATAACTTAGTCCACTATATTTTATGTAATTTTTATTTTCATCAATTATCTTTTAAAATGAACTTTTGAGTCAATTATCTTTGTTGTAAATGACACTTTTATTCAATATCTTTTGAAATGAACCTTTTACTCCAATATGTTTCACATCAGTGACGCTGTTAGTCTAACTTCAAAACATATTGGAGGAAACATATTAGACTAACGGCGTCACTGATGTGAAACATATTAGATTAAAAGGGGCATTTCGAAAGATAATAGATGAAAGTGTCATTTATACCAAAGATAATGGATTAAAATGTTCATTTTGAAAGATAATGGATGAAAGTGGAAATTACATAAAAAAAATAATGGACTAAATTATACCTTAACCCTTATTATTAGTATTATTATTATTATTATTATTATTATTATAAATAAGGAGAATTATGAGTTATCAAATTACATCTTTTTATATCTCAATTATCAGTTCTAGAATAATAAACCTATAAGCTTCACTTCATTTATGAAAAAGGGTGTTAATTTAAAATAAATTCTAAAATGAATTACTTAGATTTTAGAGGATCAAGGCTTTGTTTGGCCTAACTTTTAGAACACTCAAAACCCTTCCTATAATTTTAGAAGTTTAGCTTAACCTGTTTGGCCTATTTTTGAAAGTGCTTTTAGATAAAAGTTGAAGTTGACAAAGTCTAAAAATTAAGAAACTCCAAATTGGAGCTTTTCAAAAAAAGACTTTAGCGAAACTGTTTTTCCATAATGTTGGAAGTTGTTTTCTTTTTCTTTCTCTAATATATCATTTCTTATTTTTTAAAGTCTAACATTGTCCTCAAAATTTTTAAAAACTCAACATTGTCCAACATAGGTCAAACAGTGAACGACTTTTGTTTAACAACACTTCCAACTAAAGCTCTAATGCTTAAAGCTTTATAGGTCAAAGGTTAAATTTCACAATTAGACCAAAAAAGAGCCCAAATCGGATAACCCAGCATCATTCAACTCATCTTGGAAATTAAAAAAAAACCATAGAATGAGATATCTTTTATTCTCTTGGAATTAAGAATGGCAATGGGGTGGGTTTGGTGGGTACTGGCCCCACCCCCTTCCCTCCCCAAATGGAGAGGGTATTGGGGTAGAAAATGGAGAATGGGGGGTGGGGGACAGGGCTAAGCATTCCTACCCTGCATATATATATAAAGTTATTTTAATTTTTTAGGCCTTACATGGGTATTAAAATTTTAAGGTTATAAATATAAAAGTACATAAAATAATATTAGAAAAAGTATTAAAATGGAGAAGAAAAAAATTACCGCTCAAAAGAATTTTATGATCATTCTTTTATTAATTCAAGTCATTGCATTCTAATACTTAGCCTTTGCAATCATTTTAAATGGATACCTACATCTCATTGTTGATTAGAGTGAATTTAACAGATTTGTTATTTGTTCTCAATTGTGCTTCAAGATAATTTCAAATAATATAATTAAGAGTGATATTTTAAAGATCAGCGATTTATATTTTAAAGATCAGCGATTACTTATTATATGTAGACATGCAATAACAAAAAAAAATAAAAAACATAAAAAAATTTGGTTTTATAGTAGTCAATGTACATTCAATAACACAAAGAAGTATTGTTTTTTCACTTGTACTTCTCTTACATAATGATTATAGTTAGAACTTATTCAAAATACTTGAGACCCAGTTATTATAGTGCTATTTTTATGATTTGACTAGAAGCATACGAATCAATATGTAATTCCTATTTGACATTTATTTAAATTTATGTTCAACATTTATTATTATTTCAATTTATATTTTGGAGTCACGTGCTTCAAATTAAACTTATAATATAATGCGGTCTAAAAATAACAATAATAAGAAATTCTCAGGGATTTGGGGACAGAACAGGCACGGACACTGGCTGAGCCACATGGCTTTCAGGGGGTTCACTTGAACCCCCTGAATTTTTTTTTTTTTTTTGTTCTTCTAAAAATACTCTCTTAATTTTTTTCTCTCTTTTCTCATGTTTTTCTCTCTTCATTTTTTACTTTTATTCTCTTATTTATAAAGAGGTTTTAAATTTATTTTCTATATTTCGGGGACTATTTGTGTTATCATTGTGTATGAATTTTGATTCATTTATTTTTATAATATTTTTAACATTTAAGTTAAACTTTTCTAGTTTAATTGTACATTTAATTTAATTTTAATTTTGTTAAAATTATTTTTACATTGTCTTTTATTTTTAATTGATTATTTTGTATCTTTGATTAAACAGTTCGGTTCGAATACTAACGAATTCTATATGTTTAAATATTTTAATATTTTTTCATCATTGTCATGATTTTAGGGATAAAGGCAATAGTTTTTTTTTCAATTCATATAAAATAAATTTGCATAAATGAGTGTACAAACCCGGTTACTGACTCTATCAGGTAGTACACCCCTAATCCCAAGTGGCGAAGTAACACGCCCTAACTTCAGGTGCCTGGCTCCGCCACTGGGCACGGAGATAAGGGTGCAGAGCCCCAAAGTGGAGTGAGGATCTGGTGAGCTTTTATATAATTAAAAGATGTCAATGTCAATCCATTTTTCAAATAACACGCTGTTTAGACGTTTTTTTTGGTCATTCGCTTTCAAGACGCATGGGTTGCTCAAATTTTCAACAAGCAGAGGTACTCTTTCCACATTCATATTATTGCCTTGAGTAATGCTAGATGTTATCTTATTTTTATCACTCAAATATCACTTTCTATGTATATACCTAATTGACATGTTAAAAGAAGAGAAAAAAAAAATTAAAAAAAATCTTAAATTAATATGTCAACTAGGCTTACACGTAAGAGGTGATATTTGAATGGTAAAAAGAAAATGACATGTAGTATTACTCCATTGCCCTATATATATCCCTTGGTATCAAGCCAGTTTTGCACAACACACCTCTAATTGTCTCTTACATTTCTATCAAGATGGTGAGCTTCAGCATAGGAAAATATATGCGATCAACTATGCTTGCCTTAGTTGTTATTGCAATAATTTCAAAGGCCGTTTCTGGTCAGAATGTTGCTGATATCGTGACTGATGCATTCTTTAATGGGATTGCTGATCAAGCTGCTGGAAATTGCGCCGGACAGGGCTTCTATACTCGCGCTGCTTTTCTTGACGCCGCCAATTCATACCCTCAATTTGGAAAAACTGGTACCGCCGATGATTCTAAACGCGAGATAGCTGCTTTCTTTGCTCATATCACGCACGAGACCGGACGTGAGTTTTCGAAATTCCTCCCTTTTCCTTTGGTTTCTAAACTCCATATGGTTGTAGATTTGTGATTCTAAAACTGCATTTTAGCTTCTCCTAACTTATATATGACTTGATGCTACTGAATATCTTGGCGAACAAAATTTCACACATATTGTTTACAAATTACATCATAAATCCATCGGACACGTGAACAATGATATTTTACTTACCCAAAACTTAGCATTAATTTTCCTATCAGTAACTTCGAAAATGTGACTAGACTTTTTATCCTTGCAGACCTTTGCTACACAGAAGAGATAGATGGCGCTTCTAAGGACTATTGCGATGAGACCAATACGCAGTATCCGTGTGTGCCCGGAAAAGGTTACTACGGCCGAGGTCCCATACAACTAACGTGGAACTACAACTATGGAGCAGCAGGGAGCGCTATAGGTTTTGACGGACTCAACAATCCCGAAATTGTGGCCTCGGACCGTGTTGTGTCATTCAAGACTGCCTTGTGGTACTGGATGAACAATTGCCATCAACTCATAACTTCAGGCCAAGGTTTTGGTGCAACTATTCGTGCCATCAATGGTGCTATTGAATGTAATGGTGGAAATTCTGGTGCTGTCGAAGCTCGTGTTGGGTACTACACAGACTATTGTAACCAACTTGGTGTTGCTCCTGGTGATAACCTCAGGTGCTAGCTAGGACATTTTAAGTATATAGTTTTTATGGTCACTAAACTATCTCCTCAGTCCTGTTTTGGTTATCCAACTATTTCTAATTGTATTTTGGCTATTCAACTATCAATTGGATTTTATTTAGGTCATTCTGTTAAAATATACTAACAATTAAGGATGAAATCGTAAAATCAATCAATAAAATTTACAAATAAGTTTAATTTGTTGGAAAAAATATAATTTGTTTAACTAATTTTACTATTTTACCCTTAACAGTTAGTCTATTTTAACAGAAAAAATTGATGAAATGGTAAAAATGAAACTCAATTGATAGTTGATTGAGCAAAATAGGGAAAAAATAGTTAGATGGCCAAAACAAGGCTAAAGAGATAGTTTAGTAGTCATAAAAATATTTTACCCAATATTATAAATTATTCTCTAAACCTTACCCAATAAGACCTTTTCCACTATTTTGTTTTAAAAAAAATTGAAATCTTTATAGTTTAAATAACTTTGAATACCAATAATACGGGCTATATGTCTTCTTTCAATCCTCAAAATGTTATCTAAAGGATGTTATTTCCACTGCTTAACAGTTTGAACAAAATTATTTATATTAAAAGGTTGTCCTCCCACACATGGTTAAAAATGTCCTTTTGGTCGTGAATTTATCCCCAATATTGATTGCTCCGTTTATTGTTCTCTCATTTATTTTTTGGACATACCCGCTAGGCTAGCTAGCTAGTTGCATGCGCATTTTAACGTCTTCATCACCTCATCGATCAAGGACCGTGACCACGATTTCATAAAACTTATCATGTCGATGGAGAATTATGTCATACATTATGTACTAATGGCACAATACTTTCTGGAAAGCCGTCAAAATTTTGTGATGAATTCATTAAGAAGACCAATGTATAGTCTTATAGCAGCCTGCTTGTTTTCATGATGTGCTACTTTTGTCAAGGTGTAGATTGGGTAAATTTGCTGCTGTTAAAATAGCCTCCAATAGGGGTGCTCATGGATTAGTTGGTCAAGCTATTTAAATTTTGAGAGTTACTAAATATCACATTTTCTTCGTCACTGTTATCATTTCTTATGTATTCACATATCAAGAAAAGAGACAAAAATGTAAAAAGTTTGTATTTGGTTTGCAAAATATTATAGGATTCTCGAAAATGTGAAGTCATGAATGTGATATTCTCATATTTGGTTCTCAAAATTAAAAAATATTATTAGGTATAGCACATTTTTTGAGAATACAATATTTTTATGATTTTCTCAATTTTCGTTCTCATGTAAGGGGTATGAATGTTTTAGAGAAAAAAAAAATACTCACCCTAACTAAAATTACCTTTTAGATTACCTATCTACCTCAGTTTTTTTTTTCTCAAACACAAATTATTCCTAAAAGTAAATAAATAAATGAATAAAATTATGAATAAAAAATTAATAAAATTAAAAAGAATAAGAAAGAAATTAAATTAAAAGAGGAGTACATCTCCATCTTTTCTGTTAGCTCCTTTTAATTTCTATTAATCTACTGGTTTACTATATTTTTTTTTTATGGTCCATACTGCTTACTATCTAACGGAGTCGGCTTGAACAAATGACAACATGAGTAAGAACATTACTAATATATTTGTTATGACAAATACAAAAAATAAAATCAAATCAAATAATAGAAATGTAAGCGTTAAAAAAAAAAAAGAGATATAAGATTTATGTGATTCAATGGAGTCTATATCAATAGGTTAAGTGATATTCACTGAAATAGAATATTACTAGAATTTTGGTATATGTCAAATCCAAATCCCAATATAATTCCATTTTCGCACAAAAAAAAAATACTCTATCTATCCGCCGTGCATGGTGGGCAGCTTACTTCACTGATTGTAAAGCTTGACTTTGATATCTGTTGAGATCCGTTTTTTCACAAACTTTGGAATGAATAGATACCTTACTTAGCCAAAAAAAAAAAAAAAAAAAAAAAAACCTCAATCTATCGAACACCTAACTAATGTCATGTATATATGGTGTCATTAAGTTAATTTATAAGCATCCCTTAATAATATTGTTTGTGTAATAATGTTATTAGAAAGAATCTTAATAATTTATTTACTAAGAAAGTATCTAGACCCTTAATTAGATCTCAAACAAAATTAACCTAATATTTTTCCTAATTTATTTCCGCTTCCGCCAAAAAAAAAATTCCACTGTCTCTTTTTCTTCACCCACTTTCTTAGTATGTGCAAATCAAAGTACCTTACATCCTGGCTTAGCACTGCTTTAAGATATCTTGACCTTAATCTCGAAACTTCTCTCTCTGTTGTTCTTGTCTAACAATAGCCCTCTAAAGAAGCAAAACAACAAAAAATGAAAAATGATTAACTGTAATCAACTAATTTACATGTTTTTAACAAGACATTAGAAAGACCTTTCTAGTATAAATAGAAGTAGAAATGGACAACATACCAAGAAAACAAAGGACCCATTGTCCACATGCCAAATAACAGTGAACCAACGCATTTTGTAATCACACGTTAGTAAGTCAGAAGGAAAACTATTGGTCAATCCGAACTAATATCAGTCGCTCACATGCATATCAGAATGACATCTGCGTGCGTGTTCCACAAATCATAAGATACGATAGACTAATGGACATTTCTATAATCTTCCATGAAAAACTATTCAATCAATCCGAACTGATATCAGTGTCTCTTACATTGGTAGAATATACATATTTGAGTCTTACCAACCATGTAAGAGACAGGTCAATTTTTTCGAAGTAGGTTATAGAGTGATGCAGAAAAAGTGGCAGAGGAGGAAAGAGAGAGACCAAACTCATTGATCTTATGCAGAGAAGAAAGAGAGAGACAAACCTTGCTGATGTTATGTGTAAAATCATCTTCAATAGAATTAGATGAATTACCATGACAATTCATAAGCTTGCTGATGATAATCAACAATTAACGAATAAGAATCAACTATAATATATTGTTATTTTCTAACATAGTGTTTGGAATCAATTTATATGTGAAATTCATTTAATGAATTCCATGAGAAATTCAGTTACAAATAAATTCTCTTGTTTGGAACTGAAAAATAATATTAAGTCAATTCTATTATTTGTAAATCCAAATTGTGTTTGAAATACATGTGAAATTGGAATTAATAGTTATATTTTACTTAAATACCCTTCTTTTATTCAATTGAAATTAGGCTATCATATAAGTCTTATCTTCTCAATCCATTATTGATTTATGGTACTATCATAAAAATCCAAAATAAAAAATAAAAAACAATGAAATATTTTAAAAAAAGTTAAACATCACAAAATAATCATAATAACCATAAGTTTAACATGAAAAAATAACTTTAGATTTAACTAATGCGAATTATTCATCCAATTCATAAATCAATTCAACATTACAAAAATAACTATAATAAATGATTTGTCTCATCAAATAACCACCATTTAATCATCCATAATTTCCATCTTCCTCTTCAACCATGCCAACTTAATATCATCATCACATGTAAACATGCCCATCTTGGAGGCTTGAAAATCGAGTTAGTGGAGGCTTTTTTCGCATTCCCCACAAACATGCCCTTAACCATCTTGGACTAGAATTTCAACACTAGGACTGCTACCACTGCTACACAATACTATTATATCCATTCCCGAGAAATTGTATAATCATCAATCAAAAGCCATAGGGTAAGGAAAGTGATCGACTGAATTTGAAATTTGAATTTATATATCTTTTTATTGAAAATATCTGGCAAATCTAGAAATTACGTACAAAGCAGTATCTTAAAAATAAGAAGGAACAACAACAGCAACAACATAATAGTACTATAATAATAACAAAAAGAATACATAATAGAAAAGATATCGCGAATAAATTTGCAAAATACCTAAAAGATAAGTGAATAGAAGAAGCTGACTTTTTTTTCTCTTTTTGCCGCCAAATTGGAAGAAGTGAGAAGAGTGGAGAAGAAGAGTGAAAAAAATATTTATTTTTTTCTTTAACCTGAGGGTAGTTTTGTCTTTAAAAGATTAGCAACATAATTAGAAAATGTGGATTTGCAAATTCTACCTCTTGTGCTAGGATTTGAGTAAGGCTTGTGCAAATCCAAGAATTGAAAATCTTAGATTTATAATTTTTTGAAAAGGTGCAACCAAACAAAAATCTTGGATTTGCAAATGAATACCACAAAATTTTCTGGAATTCATTTATTCCAAGCAGTTTGTAAGTTGTAGATCTTCAGACCTGACACGAACGTGAACAAACACATGCTCCCATTTCTCAAGTTGTAAATCTGAAGCATTTAACTGAACATCCTCAATGCACAATGAAGAGAAAGAAACAATGGAAAAACATTTTGGTAGGGAAATAAATTGGGAAAGATTTTGGGTTGATTATGTTTGATATTCAATTAAGGGTTTAAATACTTTTTAGAATCCCATTTAGAGACCCATGTGTTTTTTAGGATCTCTAAAAAAAAATATCCCAATGAGGAGCTCAATAAAATTGAGTCTCTATATTATATTTAATTTAACTTTATAAACTAATTTGAATATGTGTTATTTTTTCTCGTGTGTTAATTTTCTTTTGATAAATTGTTATTTATATTATCGTAACTTTTTTTAACAAACATTTCGACCAAAAAATTAATTAATTCCAACAACGGTAAAAAAAAAATTCTCAAAACCCGACATATAAAAGCACACCTCTCTCCCCCTTCCATTTGTTTTCAGCCTTTCATTTCCCACCCGTTGCCCCTTCCTATTCCCTCCCACCCCCATCCCGGCTCGTGCACAGCCCCCTCCACCCCCATCCCCGTTGGTGCAAAGTCCCCATCCCCCCACCCAATCCTCGCTGGTGCACAGCCCCCCCTCCCCCCCACCCCATCCCCACTGTTGCACAATCCTCCCACCCCATCCCTGCTTCTGCACAGCCCTCCTACCCCATCTGCAACGGCTTTTTTATCAGATTTGTTAACTTTTTTTTTTTTTTGAAGTTGTAAATTTTTTTTTTTTTTTGGTTAAAGTTGTCAGATTTGTTGAAAAGACCCATGTGGGCTCTAATTTTTTTTGTCTTTTTTCTTGAGTTTCTATTTTTGATGAAATGTATTAACTTTGAACCAAAACTTTGGATTTGGGTCTCTAAAAGGTCCATTGGGGTTTATTTTTTTCTCAAGAGTCTCTATTTTTGGTAAAAACTAGTAATTATTACAATTTAGAACCCTCATTGAAGATACCCAAAGGGTGAAGAGCCTAAAAGCGGAGTGAGTGTCGGGTGAGCTTTTAAATAATTAAAATATGTCAATGTCAATCCATTTTCCAAATAACACACCCTTTTTTAGACATTTTTTTTGGTCATTCGCTTCCAAGACGCTTGGGTTGCTCAAATTTTCAACAAGCAGAGGTGTTCTTTCCACATTCATATTATTGTCTTGAGTAATGCTAGATATTATCTTATTTTTATTACTCAATGTAACGGTTTGGATCTTTAGGGAGGAGTGAGATTACGCAATTAAAGCTGAAAACAGAGCTTGAATTGATAGAGTAAAAGAAATACAACAAAAGCTTACAAAGAAAAAGAAAGCTGAAAGTAAGTAAATCTCTCTCTTAGCTATTCCTTGAGGTCACCACCTTTTATATTCCTTCACACCACTCATGCTAAGCACCGTTACAACCAACTTGCCATATTAGTCCTTCCAGTCTTGGGCTTGTACCTGGGTCTTGTGCTTCGTCTTGGACCTTTGGTATCTGTTTTGATAGGATCTGAACCAACATATGCTTTACAGAACTCATCGTTATGAACCCAGGTTGATGTTTTTAATGGCAGATTTTCCCATTGAGCTAACAACTTTTTCTGAACTTTCCCTTGTTGAGTGATTTGCCGAGGCGACAGGATGTCTATCGGAAAAACTTCAGGCATGTCATTATTTGGTGTTCGCGAAAGAGGAAGGCCATGAGGAGTAAAAAATACGTCGTTGAGTCGATCCGATAATGAGTGAAATTCTATATCCTCTAGCAACGTTTATATCTTAGAATTATCACACATAGTCAAACTATAATAAGCAGCCACTGACCCCATAACGTGCAATCTGCGAACCCCTGGGCATGGAATATGATCACAAGACATTTGTGAATTTCCTGACAACAAAATTTCCTTGCCCTTAAAATTGAATTTCATAGTTAACTTGGAATAGTCATGAATTATTGGACCGAGGTTACCGAGCCAAGAAACTCCAAGCACTACGTCGGATCCAACTAGAGGTAAAACATAGAGATCAACCTCAAATTCCAGAGGTTCAACATAACCCATTGAAATACAATGATTTGAAAATCGTAAGATAAAAACAGTATCATATGTTTGTATCTTCTTGTTTTCTGCAAAATGTCCCTCAACCACATACGCAAAATTATCCTTCTGGAGCTTGTTTGAAGTTACCTCTCCAACGGTTCTAAAGCATGGAAAATTTAGTATGGTAGCAACACACATTTTGGGGTCAACAGGAAAGTTTTCTCTGAATTGAATTTTTCAGAGTTCTCCAATTGCTTCTGTATTATTTAGGTCATCAGAAGAGCTACCATGCTCCTGTTCTTGTTCTTTTCTAACTTTGGATGCAGCAATACCCCACAAGTAATCCAGTTCACCAAGACTTTCAGTACATGATTTATCAATAGACTCAATCTCGCTTATGAGATTGTATATTTCCATATCAATTTCACTAAGAGTTGCACCATAAGAAGACATAAGTAAAAGAACCAACTCCCTTAAATTGATTTCAATACCTTTCCATAAAGGTACCATGTGTTTAGGGTTGTTCAGAATTTCACAGTTCTTTTCTAAGCAAGCCTTTTGTAGCAATTAGAGCCGCCTTTAATCCATGCTCATGGAATCCATAGACATATTGGAAGGCACCAAGTATTCTTAGTTCATCAAATGTTGCATGTTTCCCTAATATTTTGAGAGTATTTGGGGCATATGCAGCAATTATGCATCCATCATATTTTGTTTTGAAGCATCATCCAAGATTGTAACCGAACCTTTATCATTTTTTAAAACTGAACGTACTTCACAGCCATTTCTAATTTGACAGCCTCTTTTCTCCAGCTCTATCCAGACCTTATTGACATAGGTGCGCGATCACCATCTTACAGTGAGCCATTGAGGAAGATCAAATAGCTGAAGTAGATGGTGATTTCGACGAAATGAAAGAATGGAATAAGCAGAAAAGTTCATTACTCCTTCTAAAGAGCAAGACCAGATTGAAACACATATTGGAACCAAGTAGGCCTTCTGAAATAGGTCCGAGTAACACCGATTCCGACCCTTTTTTTCTCACTTTCCACATTAACAACTTTGGTTGATGAGTTTGAACAAATAGTTTATGATGATATAACCTGAGAAATAAGCCTGTGGGTCGTTCAATGTTGAGAGCCCTCTCCAAAAGAAAAGATCTGAGCCCAAATCCAGTACCACCACCTACTGCGTGGAACACCAAAAAGCCTTGAAGACTAGTGCAGTTGTCTACAAGCTTCCTAATCCGATCCAAGCACAGATCCACAATTTCCTTTCCAATTGTGTAGTGTCCACGAGCGAAGTTGTTGGCGGCGTCCTCTTTGCCGCTGTTGAGCTGTTCAGGGTGGAAAATTTAGCGGTAGGCCTCGGTTTGAACCTCGTCGAACACGGTAGGTTCCAAATCTACAAACACGGCGCAAGGAATGTGTTTGCCAACTCCGGTTTCGATGGGTGGTACGGAAGGTTGGTGTGGTTGTGGATTCAATTTGGCTAGTTGGTCAATGGTTGTTGTGGTTGTGGGTGTAGACGGGGTCGTCGTCGTTATTGTTGAAGAAGTTGTCGTTGGAGGCGTAGCTCCAAATTTTTTAGTTACGAGCTGAAGAAGTCAGTCAAGTTTACCCTCAACTATCGAGACTTTGAAAACAAGGTCACCAAGTGCTTGTTGATAGGCATCGAGCTTCCGAATATTTTGTGTTGTAGTTTGCAAAAGCTTCGTTACCGCATCATCCATGGTGTTGAGTCCGGTACCTTCGGCCATGGAGTCAATAAAAGTACCAATGTAACGGTTTGGATCTTTAGGGAGGAGTGAGATTACGCAATTAAAGTTGAAAACAGAGCTTGAATTGATAGAGTAAAAGAAATACAGCAAAAGCTTACAAAGAAAAAGAAAGTTGAAAGTAAGTAAATCTCTCTCTTAGCTATTCCTTGAGGTCACCACCTTTTATATTCCTTCACAGCACTAATGTTAAGCACCGTTACAACCAACTTGCCATATTAGTCCTTCCAGTCTTGGGCTTGTACCTGGGTCTTGTGCTTCTTCTTGGACCTTCGGTATCTGCTTTGATAGGATATGAGTTGGACTTTTTTTGGGCTATTATCAGAATACTTTGGTCCGGCAATAGTTATAACACTCAAACATCATCTTCTATGTATATACCTAATTGACATGTTAAAAGAAGAGAAAATTTTAAAAAATAATCTTAAGTTAACATGTCAACTAGGCTTACACTTAAAATATGATATTAGAATGATAAAAATAAGATGACATATAACAAGATGACGGGGAAATTTCACAAATAGTCCCTATTGTTACCTATTTGTCTCAGTTTAATCCTTATTGTTTCATTTGTTTCAATTTAGTCTTTATTGTTTAAAAAAAAATTTCAATTTCGTGCCTGCCGTCAAATAACGGGTTAAATCTAACGGTTTCGGGGGCATTTTTGGAATTATAACAATAAAAGTTCAATTTGATCTCTATTGTTTAAAAAAAGTTTTAAATAAATCCTCAATGTTTTGAAATAGTTTCAAGTAAGTCCTCAATGATTTAAAATAATTTCAAATAAATCCTCAATGTTTTGAAAAAGTTTCATTTAAGTCCTTAATGTTTTAAAAAAGTTTCATATATGTCCTCAATGTTTTAACATAATTTCAAATAAGTCCTCAATGTTATAAAAAATTTTAAATAAGTCCTCAATGTTTTAAAAATGTTTAAAATAAATCCTCAATATTTTGAAAAGGTTTCAATTAAGTCCTCACTGTTCTATAAAGTTTGAAATAAATCCTTAGAGTCCCCCATCTCTTAAACACACACGGTTTAGGTGGTTAACAAGGAGAAAACATATTTGTCTCGATGGATGTAGCTCAAAAGTTTTAGTCAAGTTAGCTTTTGACTAATCAGTGATAGATAACTAAGATAGCGTCCGTAAAACCAAATTCGAATTTGTCAAAACCAAAATTAGGGAAGTCACAATACGTAAACAAAGAGGCAGAATTAGGACACAATATACATTAATTACCAACTACAGACCTTTAGCATTTTTTATTTGAATACTTGTTATGAAAACAATCATAAACACCTCAACACTCATCTAAAATGATGTTTCTTCATCCTTAATCCAAAAAAAGCATAACAATAATATCATCAAAGTCATCAGTCATAAAAGCCTATCATGATCCTATAACCTGTCATGAAAAAAAAGTCATTAAATATGGTTAAAGTCATTACATTGAGGATTTATTTTAAATATTTTTAAAACATTAAGGACTTATTTGAAATTCTGTTAAAATATTGAGGACATATATGAAATTTTTTTAAAACATTAAGGACTTAAATGAAACTTTTTCAAAACATTGAGGATTTATCTAAAACTTTTTTAAAACAATAGGGATCAAATTGAACTTTTATTGTTATATTTCAAAAATGCCCCTGAAACCGTGGTCACGTGCAGTGCACGTGACTAAATTTTTGTTAGATTTAACCCCTTATTTGACGACATGGATGAAATTGGATTTTTTTTGCAAACAATAGGGACTAAATTGAGACAAATGGAACAATAGGGACTAAACTGAGATAAATGGGTAACAATAGGGACTATTTGTGAAATTTACCCACAAGATGACATATAACATTACTCTGTGGCCCTATATATATCGCTTGGTATGAAGCCAGTTTTGCCCAACACACCTCTAATTATCTCTTACATTTCTATCAAGATGATGAGCTTCAGTATACACTACAAGAAAACAGCGCACGGGCGACGGATTTGGGTGACGAATTTTTTCCGTAGTAAATTGGCTTTGGATTGACTACGGAATTGCTACGGGCAATTAATTTCGTAGCCCATCCGTAGCCAACTTCGGCCCCGTTGAAATGGCTACAAAAAATGGCTACGGATTGGCTACGGACAATAATTTTAATTATAAAAAAAATAAAAAATAATATTTCGTAGCCTAGCCGTGACAAATTTGCTACGGACTAGCTACGGATTATTTAATTAATGCGGCAACAAAAATCATAATAAATTCTGTAGCCATGCGGTGGCCAAATAGCCACGGATTGGCTACGGACTATGTATTATTCAAAAAAATGTCCATAAAAAATAAAGGACCGGAGGGAAAAATAAAAATAACAAAGTCCGTAGCCCATCCGTGGCAATTGGCTACGGATGGGCTACGGATTTCATTTTTCCGTAGCCCATCCGTAGCCAATTGCCACGGATGGGCTGCGGACCTTCAGATAAAAATAAGGTTTATCGGTTTTAATTTGAATTACGGAATTTTGATTGCACCTACAACGTAATAAACTTCACTTGAGATGCTAGTTTTCCAAATAAAAATAAACTTGGTCCGTATTTTATTAGCGTGCATATTTTAATAGAGAAATCTCCTACAAAGTCATTAGCCGTTTAAATCGAAGTTATCATGTCCTCACTTAACATTGCGTTAATATTAATAAACGTTCAATCTAGGGGTCCAAAAACTCTCATATTGTATTTAAACTTCATAAACATGAAAAATATAAAGATATAAACACGCTTTAATATGTTGTTCCTACCTATTAACAAGTTATAATTCATACTATTAGTGATCCGTAGCCCATCCGTGGCAATTGGCTACGGATGGGCTACGGATTTCATTTTTTCGTAGCCCATCCGTAGCTAATTGCCATGGATGGGCTATGGACTTTCAGAAAAAAATGAGGTTTATCGGTTTTAATTTGAATTACGGAATTTTGATTGCACCTACAACGTAGTAAACTTCACTTGAGATGCTAGTTTTTCAAATAAAAATAAACTTGGTCCGTATTTTATTAGCGTTCATATTTTAATAGAGAAATCTCATACAAAGTCATTAGCCGTTTAAATTGAAGTTATCATGTCCTCCACTTAACATTGCGTTAATATTAATAAACGTTCAATCTAGGGGTCCAAAAACTCTCATATTGTGTCTAAACTTCATAAACATGAAAAATATAAAGATATAAACACGGTTTAATACGTTGTTCCTACCTATTAACAAGTTTGAATTCATACTATTAGTGGTCCGTAGCCCATCCGTGGCAATTGGCTTGTGAATGTTTTATGAGTTATATTGAATTAAACGATTGGATTATGATGTTTTGCAAGTTGTATAGTTCGTTTTGCAACAAAGTTCCATTATGCACATGTTAGATCATAGCTTTTGACTTACTGAAATCAAAGAGTTTAGTTGCAAGTTTATGAATCACTTTGGAAATGAATCTAAAGCATACTTAGCTTATTTTTTTAACTTATAAAGTCTTTGTTTTATGGATTGTAATTCATCTTGAGAACTTGTGACTAAAGACAAGTCTAACTCGTAAATGTTGTTAGGCTTACATAGACCTATTATGAAGAAATATTGTGTTTAGCATGTTATGCATAAGCAAAGCTTCAAGAAGGTGTTCTTGTGTATTTGTTGTTGGAATTGAGTATAATTGTACAGGTATTGGAATGTCCGTAATTAAAGGGAGACTTTGTCCGATTATTGTCGCGTTCGAACTTGACTTCTAGGAAAGGATTGAGTTGGGGCGTGACACCATTAATACCAAGGACACCACCACCAACAACAACAACCACCACCAAGACCATCACCAACACCATCAAAGATAGTGCAATATACTAGTTTGTAGTTTATTAGTTTTTTCATTTATTTATTTAATTTTTATTCGTGATCACTACCAAGGGAACCACCAAAGACATCACCAAGAGTACCACCCCCATCACCACTATCAAGGGCATCATCAACACCACCAATGACACCATCACCACCACCATATTCCTATCTCTATCTATAGGTAAATAGTTTAGAGTTGAATATGTACCACGCTTATAGTTCAATATGTATATGTTAATGCCGATAATATGTATATGTTAATGCTGATGTAGCGAATATGAAATGTTATTTGGTTAGTAGTGCTATTCTTTTGTTATATGTGAAAATAATGAAGTCATGTGCTAATTTATAGTTGAAATAATAGAGTCGTGCTAATTTAGAATTGAAATAATGGAGTCATGCTAATTTAAAATTGAAATAATAGAATCACGTGCTTAAATGGAATTCTTTTGTTAAGTGATTTAGGATTGGCTTTGTTGGGATTTAAAGAAAAAGTGGAGAATGATTCATTCGGGTCTTTATCGAATTAGAAGGATGATGTTGGAGAAGATATTCCTTCTTCATATGGAGTTGAGTGTTGTGGTATTGTAAGTACTATATCCCTGTGTTTTCAAGATTTTCTTTAGTTGCTCATTTTCTTTAGCTTTTCCTAATCATGGTTTATCTTTCTTAGGCACATGTGTTGAAGAAGAATCTAGGCTTGTTTTTTGGATTTGTAAGTGATTCATATTATTCTTGTGATTTAGTCACTAGGCATATGTACATATCATGTATGGATCATGAGATATATTAGCAATGATTTGTGGGAGGTGGGTTGTGAGTCATGCTTCACTTTGCATAAGATAACACCAACATTGATGAGATTAATTAATTCTTAGGCTTTTTGTTTAGTAATCAACAGATCTTTGGATGAATTCATTGGCGTTGAATATAGTTTGCTATGATGTGCAGATGTATCTAAATGCATACTTTGTGGAGGGAACGTGACTGAACATTTTTCTTATATGTGTGACGATATATGGAACTACCCTTGTTAAGGACTGTGCAGATCTGGCTTACAATGGTTCAAACTGTGGTAGGATTTCTCTTTTCTATATAAATGCATCAATTTTATCCAACTTAATCCTCTTTTGTGCAATGACATTGGTGATACGAAAAATTATATATTAGATGGGTAGATAATAAGGTAATTTCATACAAACGACACTTCCATACGCAAAACATTACTTGAGAGATTCAATTACATTTCTTGCTAGAATCCTTGGAGTGATATATTCCAAGTTTCTTATTAACTGTTTTCTCTTCTAACTAATGAGTTTTTGCTGTATTTTTAATACTATTTCACTGGTTAGATTGTGCCGGAAGAAGAAATTTGGCAATGTATATTTAGATGAAGAATTTAATAAATTAAACTACTCTAAATATCTTCAAGTAATATTTGTGTGTTATTTATGCATATTTGTTAATGTCGTAATAGGAGATGACTTTGGAAGAGTATGAGAAAGTAGAGAAAGAGAAAAGGAAGCTTTGCAGACATTAAAAGCATGTGAGCGAGATGATTAGAAGACAATAGTAGATCATTTTAGATTTTTTTGTAAATTAATATTATTTTTGTATTGGTTTTTTTGTAAATATTATAAATCTATTGTAAATATTAATTTGTATTTGTATTTTTTCTTTGTTAATATAATTTTTTTTTATTTATAATTTTTTATATTTTTTTTAAATTAAATAATTAATTAGCGACGATTGACTACAAAAATGAGTCAACAAAAGGCTATGGATTGGCTACCATACCAATCCGTAGCCGTGGACGACGACCGATTTACGACCGACACGGCTACGGCTTTGCTACGAACGTTAATAATTAATAAAAAAATCAAAATTTTAGTTGGCTACGGATGGGCTACGGATTGACTGCCGAATAGTGGTTACTGAAATTTTACATATATTAATCTGTAGCCGTGGACGACGGCCGATTTACGACGGAAATGGCTACGGATTTGCTACGGACATTAATAATTAAATAAAAAAGTCAAAATTTAGTTGACTACGGCTATTTTGCTACGGAAGTTATAAAAAATAAATACAAATTAATTTTCGGAATTGGCTAATGGTGGGCTACGGAATATCAATTTGGCTACGGGACTTTTTACTACGGACGTAATTCCGTCGCCCGTCCCAATTTGACTACCACTAGGCTACGGATTTTGATCGTCGCCTCAGCCTATTTTTCTTGTAGTGATAAGAAAATACATGCGATCAACTATGCTTCCCATAGTTGTTATTGCAATAATTTCAAAGGCCGTTTCTGGTCAGAATGTTGCTGATATCGTGACTGATTCTTTAATGGGATTGCTGATCAAGCTGCTGGAAATTGCGCCGGAAAAGGCTTCTATACTCGTGCTGCTTTTCTTGACGCCCTCAATCCATACCCTCAATTTGGAAAAACTGGTACCGCCGATGATTCTAAACGCGAGATAGCTGCATTCTTTGCTCATATCACGCACGAGACCGGACGTGAGTTTTCGAAATTCCTCCCTTTTCCTTTGGTTTCTAAACTCCATATGGTTGTAGATTTGTGATTCTAAAACTGCATTTTAGCTTCTCATAACTTATATATGACTTGATGCTCCTGAATATCTTGGCGAACAAAATTTATCACATATTGTTTACAAATTACATCATAAATCCATCGGACACGTGAACAATGGATGAACAATTGCCATCAACTCATAACTTCAGGTCAGGGTTTTGGTGCAACAATTCGTGCCATCAACAGTCGTGAATATAATAGTGGAAATAGTGGAATTGTTGATACTCGTGTTGGGTACTACACAGACTATTGTAACCAACTTGGTGTTGTTCCTGGTGATAACCTAAGGTGCTAGGACATTTTAAGTATATAGTTTATCTTACATAATATGAATAAGGCTGGTATGCCATTATGAATAAGTTACTTCTCTTTTTGGTTTTTTTTGTTATTGAGAACCAAAATGAATAATGAAAGACTGCAAACTATGTCAAAAAGTTCAGTTAAAAGAATCTGTTGAATTAATTTTTATTATCAGTATGTGGTCCAATGAAGACAATAGATAAATATTATGGGATTAAATATTTCTATGGCCACTAAACTATTTCATTAATTCTCTTTTAGTCATCCAACTATTTCTTCTAGTCCTATTTTGGCCATTCAACTATCAATTGGGTTTTATTTAGGTTATTATGTTAAAATATACTAGCAATTAAGTATAAAATCGTAAAATCAATCAATAAAATTTACAAATAAGTTTAATTTGTTGGCAAAAATATAATTTGTTTAACTAATTTTATTATTTTATCCGTAACAGTTAGTTTATTTTAACAGAAAAATTGATGAAATGGTAAAAATGAAACTCAATTGATAGTTGATTGAGAAAAATAGGAAAAAAATAGTTGGATGGCCAAAACAAGGCTAAAGAGATAGTTTAGTAACCATATAAATATTTTACCCAATATTATAAATTATTCTCTAACACCTTACCCAATAAGCCCTTTTCCACTATTTTGTTTTAAAAAATTGAAATATTTATAGTTTAAATAATGTTAGTTTTGAATACCAATAATACGAGCTAAATGTCTTCGTTCAATCCTCAAAATGTTACATAAAGGAGGTTATTTCCACTGCTTAACAGTTTGAACAAAAAAATTTATATTAAAAGGTTGTCCTCCGACACATGGTTAAAAATGTCCTTTTTGGTCGTGAATTTATCCCCAATATTGATTGCCCCGTTTATTGTTCTCTCATTTATTTTTTGAGAATACAATATTTTCATGATTTTTTTAATTTTCATTCTCATGTAAGGGGTATGAATGTTTTAGAAAAAATAAAAAAAATATTCACCCTAACTAAAATTACCTTTTAGATTACCTATCTACTTCATTTTTTTTTCTCAAACACAAATTATTCCTAAAAGTAAATACATTAATTAATAAAATTATGAATAAAAAATTAATAAAATTAAAAAGAATAAGAAATAAATTAAATTAAAAGAGGAGTACATCTCCATCTTTTCTGTTAGCTCCTATTAATTTCTTTTAATCTATTGGTTTACTATTTTTTTTATGGTCCATACGGCTTACTATCTAACGGAGTCGGCTTGCAAATGACAACATGAGTAAGAACATTACTAATATATTTTTTAATTATGAGAAATACAAAAAAAATAATTCAAATAATAGAAATGTAAGCTTGATTTCAAATTACATGGGGATGGTGTGTTGCAGTTTTGTGGCTGAGTTAGCGTTCCAGATAATTCGAATCTGAGGAGGGAGGTTTTAAAGGAAGCTCATAACTCTAAGTACACTATCCATTCGGGCAGAAACAAGATGTACCGAGACTTGAAGCAGCATTATTAGTGGAACAACATGAAAATGGATGTAGCGGAATATGTATCTTAGTGTTATACTTGCCAAAGGTCAAAGCAGTGTATCAATGACCGCCGGGTTTGCTTCAACTGTTGCTGATTCTTCAGTAGAAATGGGAACATGTGACCATGGACTTTGTCACAGACTTGCCGAGATCACCAAGGAGTTGTGATGCAGTTTGGGTTATGATTGATCGGTTAACCAAGACTACTCACTTCATTCCAATGCATAAGCAGGATAGTCTTGAGAAGTTGGCAGATTTGTATATTGCTAACATCGTGAGATTTCGTGGGGTTTCAATCAGTATTATATCATATAGGGATCCTCGATTTACTTCCAGATTCAGGCAGCATTGGGTACCAATTTGAACTTCAACACAACTTATCATCCTCAGTCAGATGGGTAGTCAGAGAAGACGATTCAGATTCTCGAATGTATGTTGAGGGCTTGTGTTATGGACTTCGGGAAGAGTTGGGAGAAGCACTTGCCATTGGCGGAGTTTGCTTATAACAATAGTTATCAATCGACAATTGGAATGGCTCCGTACGAGGCATTGTATGGTCGTAAGTGTCAGTCTCCGTTGTATTGGGATGAGATTGGGGAAATGAAGGTTATTGATGCAACCTTGTTGCTAGAGCTTGCAAATACCATTGAGAATATCCGTCTCATTCATCAAATGATGCTTACATATCAGAGTAGGCAGAAGAGTTATGATGATAAGAGAAGACAGGATTTGGAGTTTGAGGTCGGTGATTGGGTTTTCTTGAAGATCTCCCTTCGCAAGGGTATTGTTTGGTATGGTAAAGGTGGGAAGCTGAGTCCGAGGTACATAGGGGCGTTTGAGATCGTTGGCAGAGTTGGCAAGTTGGCTTATTGGTTGGCTTTCCCGCCGAGTTTGTCCAAGTTTCATGATGTCTTTCATTTGTCTATGCTGCGAAAGTATCATCCAGATCCTTCCCATGTGCTGGAGGCAGAACCGTTGCAGCTTAGTGGGGATTTGACTTATGAGGAGCGGCCTATCCATATTCTGGATTAGTCAGTCTAGGAGTTGCGTTCGAAAGTGATTCCGATGGTTATAGTTTTATGGTTTCATCATGGGATTGAGGAGGCTACTTGGGAAAGACGGGATCAAGTTATTGCATGTGTTTGCTTACTTTAATTTATGGAAATCATATATAAATGTGTTAAAAATGCTTGTAGAGATGATAATATGTTGTAATAGTGATTTGAGAGCTTAATATATGCATTAGAACTTGTTGGAGGCAAAATAGATGTTTTAAAGCTAACTTTGTTATTTGGAAGTTGGAAATTCTAGCAAGCTTTTGTGTTTATGATTATATATATGTGATTGGGATATGATTTCATGACTTTGGTGTCAATTTGGTGAATTTAGGAATTTATTTTGATGAATTTCTTACATATCCGCCCATGATATAGAGGTTACATTACTGATTTACTAATTCGCGTGATTACTGATTTACTTCTTTAAATCCTCAGCAAAAAACACTGAAAGCTAAATAGAACAAGAATCATTAGTTTGTAACGATGAAACTATTAAAATTATATGTCAAGTTTGCGAGTATAATATTCCTTTTTGGCTGTTATTTTTTGTATTTTATTTCATGTATTTCATGTAGGGATATTTAGTTAGGGTAAAGGTCTAGTTTAGTTCATTATGTTTGGTGTAAATAACACTTTCATCCATTATCTTTCAAAATAAACCTTTTAGTCCATTATCTTTGGTATAAATGATACTTTCATCCATTATCTTTCGAAATGAACATTTTAGTTCAATATGTTTCACATAAGTAACGTCGTTAGTCCAATTTCAAAACATATTGAAGGAAACATATTGGACTAATGACGTCATTGATGTGAAACATATTGGACTAAAAGGCTCATTTCGAAAGATAATTGATGAAAGTGTCATTTACACCAAAAATAATGGACTAAAAGGTTCAGTTTGAAAGATAATGGATGAAAGTGTCATTTACACCAAAGATAATGAACTAAACTAGACCTTTACCCTATTTAGTTATTATGAAAATTATACTTCCATGCTCATAAGAAACAGGGTGATATTCATCAGCTTAGTTTTTCTTGTTTCCCACCTTTGAATTCGTCAAAAATAAAATATCTCGTAAAATTCGTTGGTACTATAATCAATTCTAATTAGAATTAAAAAACATACTACTTCAATTGTCCTAAACTTTCCCTCATCTGTTTTCCTTTTCTTATTTTTATCTACACTTGTTCTTTATGTTTTTCAAGGCCATATGTATTGATGAATTGAGAATAAGAAATTCACGTTTCACCTAACATAAAAGGAATAACCTAGGCTTTCATAACTTGTAATGATTAGCTGGATTCTGGCCATAACTGTAGCACGTGACCATATTGAATTATCATCTCATCTAAAAATTTAAATTGTTAAAAAAAAAATTGTAATACTCATCTACTGCTTTCAACACGACCAAACCATATTAAATTGTCACCTCATTTATAATTAAGCTTAAGGTGTTATAGAATAATTTATAATATTGGGTAAAATATTTCTATGGCTACTAAACTATCTCTTTAGCCTTATTTTGGCCATCCAACTATTTTTTTCCTATTTTGCTCATAAGGGTAAATGTCTAGTTTAGTCCATTATACTTAGTGTAAATGACAATTTCATCTATTATCTTTCAAAATGAACCTTTTAGTCCATTATTTTTAGTGTAAATGACACTTTCATAAATTATCTTTCAAAATGAGCATTTTAGTCTAATATGTTTCATATCAATGACGCCGTTAGTCCAATATATTTCCTCCAATATGTTTTGAAGTTGAACTAACGACGTTACTTATGTGAAACATATTGAAGTAAAATGTTCATTTCGAAAGATAATGGATGAAATTGTCATTTACACCAAAGATAATGGACTAAAAGGTTCATTTTGAAAGATAATGGATGAAAGTGTCATTTACACCAAACATAATGGACTAAACTAGACCTTTACCCGTGGTTGTTATATTCTATGTTTAGCCACCACTAGCTAGCATCAAATTCTAGATCATCCCCACTTCTTCGACTAAGATATGTTAGTTAGATGTATAGACACTAGGGGTTGTTTGGAAGTCTTCCTAAAAATATTTTTTGTTTTTGAAAATAGAAAAAAAAAAAAAAAACTTTTTTGGTTAGTTTGTTTTCGGTGATTTTTTATAAAAACTATTTAGAGAAATATGTTCTCTATAGCAATGAAAACACATTTTATATATTTTCATGACCACCCACCCAATCAATCGTACACTCTTAAACACAATTTAAATTAATTATTATTAATTAATTTTTAAAATTTAATTAATAAATAAAAATCAATAATTTAATTAATTATTATTTTATAATTAACTAATATAAATTTAAATTAATAACTTCAACAAATTAATAATTAATTAGTTAATCATCAATAATTTATTAATTCCATAGTAATCCATAAATTTTTTAATTAATTGAAAATCAATCAATTAATTAATTAATTAATTAATTATAATTATCAATTTAATTTAATTTACTAAAATTAGATTTAAAATTAAATTTATTATGTTAATTAATAATTTTGATAAGTTAATTACAATTAATAATTTAATTGATTAAATTAATTAGCTCGATAAAAAAACTACACCTTGATCAAAAGAATTATTCATATAATTCTAAAGGCATCTTTAATTTAACAACTTGTTCGAAGAAGAATTCTACTCAAACAAGTTTCTGTTCATTTGTTATTAAAAATCATTTTTTAAAACTGTTGACTATTTTACAGAAAAGTAGGTTACATCATCAAGTGCGACGTATAAATGAGACGGCACAATAAATTCTTTTGAGAGAAAAGGACCACAACTAGAATTTTGTGGGGAGTCTGAGGATTTAATCATTATTATTATTATTATTATTATTATTATTATTATTATTATTATTATTATTATTATTATTATTACTATTATAAATAAGGAGAATTATGAGTTATCAAATTACATCCTTTTATATCTCAATTATCAGTTCTGGAATAATAAACCTATAAGCTTCACTTCATTTATGAAAACGGGTGTTAGTTTAAAATAAATTCTAAAATGAATTACTTAGATTTTAGAGGATCAAGGCTTTATTTGGCCTAACTTTTAGACACTCAAAACTACTTCTTATAATTTTAGACTCTCAAACACATGCTCCCATTTCTCAAGTTGTAAATCTGAAGCATTTAACTGAACATCCTCAATGCACAATGACGAGAAAGAAACGGTGGAAAAAAAATTTCGTAGGGAAATAAATTGGGAAAGATTTTGGGTTGATTATGTTTGATATTCAATTAAAGGTCTAGATACATTTTTTAATAAATGAGCAGTTAAATTTTTTTTCTGATAACATTATTACACAAAACAGTGTTATTAGGAAATCCAAATCCGAAGGCCATGTCTATATATACCCAATCCTATGTTTCTCAAAACAAAGTTTACGAAAAATCTCATTCAAAATTATGACGAAGCTAAAAGTAGGTTACATCATCAAGAGTGACGAATAAATGAGACGTCACAATAAATTTTTTTGGGAGAAAAGGACCACCACTAGAATTTTGTGGGGGAGACTGAGGATTTAATCATTATTATTATTATTATTAGGGTAAATGTATAACTTAGTCCACTATATTTTATGTAATTTTTATTTTCATCAATTATCTTTTAAAATGAACTTTTGAATCTATTATCTTTGTTGTAAATGACACTTTTATCCAATATCTTTTGAAATGAACCTTTTAGTCTAATATATTTCACATCAGTGACGCTGTTAGTCTAACTTCAAAACATATTGGAGGAAACATATTAGACTAACGGCGTCACTGATGTGAAACATATTAGATTAAAAGGGGCATTTCGAAAGATAATAGATGAAAGTGTCATTTACACCAAAAATAATAGATTAAAATGTTCATTTTGAAAGATAATGGATGAAAGTGGAAATTACATAAAAAATAATGGACTAAATTATACCTTTACCCTTATTATTAGTATTATTATTATTATTATTATTATTATTATTATTATTATTATTATTATAAATAAGGAGAATTATGAGTTATCAAATTACATCTTTTTATATCTCAATTATCAGTTCTAGAATAATAAACCTATAAGCTTCACTTCATTTATGAAAAAAGGGTGTTAATTTAAAATAAATTCTAAAATGAATTACTTAGATTTTAGAGGATCAAGGCTTTGTTTGGCCTAACTTTTAGAACACTCAAAACCCTTCCTATAATTTTAGAAGTTTAGTTTAACCTGTTTGGCCTATTTTTGAAAGTGCTTTTAGATAAAAGTTGAAGTTGACAAAGTCTAAAAATTAAGAAACTCCAAATTGGAGCTTTTCAAAAAAAGACTTTAGCGAAACTGTTTTTCCATAATGTTGGAAGTTGTTTTCTTTTTCTTTCTCTAATATATCATTTCTTATTTTTTAAAGTCTAACATTGTCCTCAAAATTTTTAAAAGCTCAACATTGTCCAACATAGGTCAAACAGTGAACGACTTTTGTTTAACAACACTTCCAACTAAAACTCTACTGCTTAAAGCTCTATAGGTCAAAGGTTAAATTTCACAATTAGACCAAAAAAGAACCCAAATCGGATAACCCAGCATCATTCAACTCATCTTGGAAATTAAAAAAAAAAAAAACATAGAATGAGATATCTTTTATTCTCTTGGAATTAAGAATGGCAATGGGGTGGGTTTGGTGGGTACTGGCCCCACCCCCTTCCCTCCCCAAATGGAGAGGGTATTGGGGTAGAAAATGGAGAATGGGGGGTGGGGGACAGGGCTAAGCATTCCTACCCTGCATATATATAAAGTTATTTTAATTTTTTAGGCCTTACATGGGTATTAAAATTTTAAGGTTATAAATATAAAAGTACATAAAATAATATTAGAAAAAGTATTAAAATGGAAAAGAAAAAATTTACCGCTCAAAAGAATTTTATGATCATTCTTTTATTAATTCAAGTCATTGCATTCTAATACTTAGCCTTTGCAATCATTTTAAATGGATACCTACATCTCATTGTTGATTAGAGTGAATTTAACAGATTTGTTAGTTGTTCTCAATTGTGCTTCAAGATAATTTCAAATAATATAATTAAGAGTGATATTTTAAAGATCAGCGATTTATATTTTAAAGATCAGCGATTACTTATTATATGTAGACATGCAATAACAAAAAAAAATAAAAACATAAAAAAATTTGGTTTTATAGTAGTCAATGTACATTCAATAACACAAAGAAGTATTGTTTTTTCACTTGTACTTCTCTTACATAATGATTATAGTTAGAACTTATTCAAAATACTTGAGACCCAGTTATTATAGTGCTATTTTTATGATTTGACTAGAAGCATACGAATCAATATGTAATTCCTATTTGACATTTATTTAAATTTATGTTCAACATTTATTATTATTTCAATTTATATTTTGGAGTCACGTGCTTCAAAATAAACTTATAATATAATGCGGTCTAAAAATAACAATAATAAGAAATTCTCAGGGATTTGGGGACAGAACAGGCACGGACACTGGCTGAGCCACATGGCTTTCACGGGGTTCACTTGAACCCCCTGAAATTTTTTTTTTTTTTTTTGTTCTTCTAAAAATACTCTCTTAATTTTTTTATCTCTTTTCTCATGTTTTTTTCTCTTCATTTTTTACTTTTATTCTCTTATTTATAAAGAGGTTTTAAATTTATTTTCTATATTTCGGGGACTATTTGTGTTATCATTGTGTATGAATTTTGATTCATTTATTTTTATAATATTTTTAACATTTAAGTTAAACTTTTCTAGTTTAATTGTACATTTAATTTAATTTTAATTTTGTTAAAATTATTTTTACATTGTCTTTTATTTTTAATTGATTATTTTGTATCTTTGATTAAACAGTTCGGTTCGAATACTAACGAATTCTATATGTTTAAATATTTTAATATTTTTTCATCATTGTCATGATTTTAGGGATAAAGGCAATAGTTTTTTTTTCAATTCATATAAAATAAATTTGCATAAATGAGTGTACAAACCCGGTTACTGACTCTATCAGGTAGTACACCCCTAATCCCAAGTGGCGAAGTGACACGCCCTAACTCCAGGTGCCTGGCTCCGCCACTGGGCACGGAGATAAGGGTGCAGAGCCCCAAAGTGGAGTGAGGGTCTGGTGAGCTTTTATATAATTAAAAGATGTCAATGTCAATCCATTTTTCAAATAACACGCTGTTTAGACGTTTTTTTTGGTCATTCGCTTTCAAGACGCATGGGTTGCTCAAATTTTCAACAAGCAGAGGTGCTCTTTCCACATTCATATTATTGCCTTGAGTAATGCTAGATGTTATCTTATTTTTATCACTCAAATATCACTTTCTATGTATATACCTAATTGACATGTTAAAAGAAGAGAAAAAAAAAATTAAAAAAAATCTTAAATTAATATGTCAACTAGGCTTACACGTAAGAGGTGATATTTGAATGGTAAAAAGAAAATGACATGTAGTATTACTCCATTGCCCTATATATATCCCTTGGTATCAAGCCAGTTTTGCACAACACACCTCAAATTGTCTCTTACATTTCTATCAAGATGGTGAGCTTCAGCATAGGAAAATATATGCGATCAACTATGCTTGCCTTAGTTGTTATTGCAATAATTTCAAAGGCCGTTTCTGGTCAGAATGTTGCTGATATCGTGACTGATGCATTCTTTAATGGGATTGCTGATCAAGCTGCTGGAAATTGCGCCGGAAAGGGCTTCTATACTCGCGCTGCTTTTCTTGACGCCGCCAATTCATACCCTCAATTTGGAAAAACTGGTACCGCCGATGATTCTAAACGCGAGATAGCTGCTTTCTTTGCTCATATCACGCACGAGACCGGACGTGAGTTTTCGAAATTCCTCCCTTTTCCTTTGGTTTCTAAACTCCATATGGTTGTAGATTTGTGATTCTAAAACTGCATTTTAGCTTCTCCTAACTTATATATGACTTGATGCTACTGAATATCTTGGCGAACAAAATTTCACACATATTGTTTACAAATTACATCATAAATCCATCGGACACGTGAACAATGATATTTTACTTACCCAAAACTTAGCATTAATTTTCCTATCAGTAACTTCGAAAATGTGACTAGACTTTTTATCCTTGCAGACCTTTGCTACACAGAAGAGATAGATGGCGCTTCTAAGGACTATTGCGATGAGACCAATACGCAGTATCCGTGTGTGCCCGGAAAAGGTTACTACGGCCGAGGTCCCATACAACTAACGTGGAACTACAACTATGGAGCAGCAGGGAGCGCTATAGGTTTTGACGGACTAAACAATCCCGAAATTGTGGCCTCGGACCGTGTTGTGTCATTCAAGACTGCCTTGTGGTACTGGATGAACAATTGCCATCAACTCATAACTTCAGGCCAAGGTTTTGGTGCAACTATTCGTGCCATCAATGGTGCTATTGAATGTAATGGTGGAAATTCTGGTGCTGTCGAAGCTCGTGTTGGGTACTACACAGACTATTGTAACCAACTTGGTGTTGCTCCTGGTGATAACCTAAGGTGCTAGGACATTTTAAGTATATAGTTTATCTTACATAATATGAATAAGGCTGGTATGCCATTATGAATAAGTTACTTTTTCTTCTCTTTTTGGTTTTCTTTGTTATTGAGAACCAAAATGAAGAATGAAAGACTACAAACTATATATATGTCAAAAAGTTCAGTTAAAAGAATCTGTTGAATTAATTTTTATTTTCAGAATGTGGTCTAATGAAGACAATAGATAAATATTATAGGGTAAAATATAATTTTTATGGTCATTAAACTATCTCCTCAGTCCTGTTTTGGTTATCCAACTATTTCTAATTGTATTTTGGCTATTCAACTATCAATTGGGTTTTATTTAGGTCATTCTGTTAAAATATACTAACAATTAAGGAGAAAATCGTAAAATCAATCAAAAAAATTTTCAAATAAGTTTAATTTGTTGGCAAAAATATAATTTGTTTAACTAATTTTGCTATTTTACCCTTAACAGTTAGTCTATTTTAACAGAAAAAATTGATGAAATGGTAAAAATGAAACTCAATTGATAGTTGATTGAGCAAAATAGGGGAAAAAAATAGTTAGATGGCCAAAACAAGGCTAAAGAGATAGTTTAGTAGTCATAGAAATATTTTACCCAATATTATAAATTATTCTCTAAACCTTACCCAATAAGACCTTTTCCACTATTTTGTTTTAAAAAAAAATTGAAATCGTTATAGTTTAAATAACTTTGAATACCAATAATACGGGCTATATGTCTTCTTTCAATCCTCAAAATGTTATCTAAAGGATGTTATTTCCACTGCTTAACAGTTTGAACAAAATTATTTATATTAAAAGGTTGTCCTCCCACACATGGTTAAAAATGTCCTTTTGGTCGTGAATTTATCCCCAATATTGATTGCTCCGTTTATTGTTCTCTCATTTATTTTTTGGACATACCCGCTTGGCTAGCTAGCTAGTTGCGTGCGCATTTTAACGTCTTCATCACCTCATCGATCAAGGACCGTGACCACGATTTCATAAAACTTATCATGTCGATGGAGAATTATGTCATACATTATGTACTAATGGCACAATACTTTCTGGAAAGCCGTCAAAATTTTGTGATGAATTCATTAAGAAGACCAATGTATAGTCTTATAGCAGCCTGCTTGTTTTCATGATGTGCTACTTTTGTCAAGGTGTAGATTGGGTAAATTTGCTGCTGTTAAAATAGCCTCCAATAGGGGTGCTCATAGATTAGTTGGTCAAGCTATTTAAATTTTGAGAGTTACTAAATATCACCTTTTTTTCATCACTGTTATCACTTCTTATGTATTCACATATCAAGAAAAGAGACAAAAATGTAAAAAGTTTGTATTTGGTTTGCAAAATATTATAGGATTCTCGAAAATGTGAAGTCATGAATGTGATATTCTCATATTTGGTTCTCAAAATTAAAAAATATTATTAGGTATAGCACATTTTTTGAGAATACAATATTTTTATGATTTTCTCAATTTTCGTTCTCATGTAAGGGGTATGAATGTTTTAGAGAAAAAAAAAATACTCACCCTAACTAAAATTACCTTTTAGATTACCTATCTACCTCAGTTTTTTTTTTCTCAAACACAAATTATTCCTAAAAGTAAATAAATAAATGAATAAAATTATGAATAAAAAATTAATAAAATTAAAAAGAATAAGAAAGAAATTAAATTAAAAGAGGAGTACATCTCCATCTTTTCTGTTAGCTCCTATTAATTTCTATTAATCTACTGGTTTACTATATATTTTTTTTATGGTCCATACTGCTTACTATCTAACGGAGTCGGCATGAACAAATGACAACATGAGTAAGAACATTACTAATATATTTGTTATGACAAATACAAAAAAAAAAAAAAATCAAATAATAGAAATATAAGCGTTAAAAAAAAAAAGAAATATAAGATTTATGTGATTCAATGGAGTCTATATCAATAGGTTAAGTGATATTCACTGAAATAGAATATTACTAGAATTTTGGTATATGTCAAATCCAAATCCCAATATAATTCCATTTTCGCACCCAAAAAAAAAAAATACTCTATCCATCCGCCGTGCATGGTGGGCAGCTTACTTCACTGATTGTAAAGCTTGACTTTGATATCTGTTGAGATCCGTTTTTTCACAAACTTTGGAATGAATAGATACCTTACTTAGCCAAAAAAAAAAAAAAAACCTCAATCTATCGAACACCTAACTAATGTCATGTATATATGGTGTCATTAAGTTAATTTATAAGCATCCCCTAATAATATTGTTTGTGTAATAATATTATTAGGAAATAATCTTAATTAATAATTTATTTACTAAGAAACTATCTAGACCCTTAATTAGATCTCAAACAAAATTAACCTAATATTTTTCCTAATTTATTTCCGCTTCCGCCAAAAAAAAAATTCCACTGTCTCTTTTTCTTCACCCACTTTCTTAGTATGTGCAAATCAAAGTACCTTACATCCTGGCTTAGCACTGCTTTAAGATATCTTGACCTTAATCTCGAAACTTCTCTCTCTGTTGTTCTTGTCTAACAATAGCCCTCTAAAGAAGCAAAACAACAAAAATTGAAAATTGATTAACTGTAATCAACTAATTTACATGTTTTTAACAAGACATTAGAAAGACCTTTCTAGTATAAATAGAAGTAGAAATGGACAACATACCAAGAAAACAAAGGACCCTTTGTCCACTTGCCAAATAACAGTGAACCAACGCATTTTGTAATCACACGTTAGTAAGTCAGAAGGAAAGCTATTGGTCAATCCGAACTAATATCAGTCGCTCACATGCATATCAAAATGACATCTGCGTGCGAGTTCCACAAATCATAAGATACGAGAGACTAATGGACATTTCTATAATCTTCCATGAAAAACTATTCAATCAATCCGAACTGATATCAGTATCTCATACATTGGTAGAATATACATATTTGAGTCTTACCAACCATGTAAGAGACAGGTCAATTTTTTCGAAGTAGGTTATAGAGTGATGCAGAAAAAGTGGCAGAGGAGGAAAGAGAGAGACCAAACTCATTGATCTTATGCAGAGAAGAAAGAGAGAGACAAACCTTGCTGATGTTATGTGTAAAATCATCTTCAATAGAATTAGATGAATTACCATGACTATTCATAAGCTTGCTGATGATAATCAACAATTAACGAATAAGAATCAACTATAATATATTGTTATTTTCTAACATAGTGTTTGGAATCAATTTATATGTGAAATTCATTTAATGAATTTCATGAGAAATTCAGTTACAAATAAATTCTCTTGTTTGGAACTGAAAAATAATATTAAGTCAATTCTATTATTTGTAAATCCAAATTGTGTTTGAAATACATGTGAAATTGGAATTAATAGTTATATTTTACTTAAATACCCTTCTTTTATTCAATTGAAATTAGGCTATCATATAAGTCTTATCTTCTCAATCCATTATTGATTTATGGTACTATCATAAAAATCCAAAATAAAAAATAAAAAACAATGAAATATTTTTAAAAAAGTTAAACATCACAAAATAATCATAATAACCATAAGTTTAACATGAAAAAATAACTTTAGATTTAACTAATGAGAATTATTCATCCAATTCATAAATCAATTCAACATTACAAAAATAACTATAATAAATGATTTGTCTCATCAAATAACCACCATTTAATCATCCATAATTTCCATTTTCCTCTTCAACCATGCCAACTTAATATCATCATCACATGCAAACATGCCCATCTTGGAGGCTTGAAAATGGAGTTAGTGGAGGCTTTTTTCGCATTCCCCACAAACATGCCCTTAACCATCTTGGACTAGAATTTCAACACTAGGACTGCTACCACTGCTACACAATACTATTATATCCATTCCCGAGAAATTGTATAATCATCAATCAAAAGCCATAGGGTAAGGAAAGTGATCGACTGAATTTGAAATTTGAATTTATATATCTTTTTATTGAAAATATCTGGCAAATCTAGAAATTACGTACAAAGCAGTATCTTAAAAATAAGAAGGAACAACAACAGCAACAACATAATAGTACTATAATAATAACAAAAAGAATACATAATAGAAAAGATATCGCGAATAAATTTGTAAAATACCTGAAAGATAAGTGAATAGAAGAAGCTGACTTTTTTTTCTCTTTTTGCCGCCAAATTGGAAGAAGAGAGAAGAGTGGAGAAGAAGAGTGAAAAAATATTTATTTTTTTCTTTAACCTGAGGGTAGTTTTGTCTTTAAAAGATTAGCAACATAATTAGAAAATGTGGATTTGCAAATTCTACCTCTTGTGCTAGGATTTGAGTAAGGCTTGTGCAAATCCAAGAATTGCAAATCTTAGATTTATAATTTTTTGAAAAGGTGCAACCAAACAAAAATCTTGGATTTGCAAATGAATACCACAAAATTTTTTGGAATTCATTTATTCCAAACAGTTTGTAAGTTGTAGATCTTCAGACCTAACACGAACGTGAACAAACACATGCTCCCATTTCTCAAGTTGTAAATCTGAAGCATTTAACTGAACATCCTCAATGCACAATGAAGAGAAAGAAACAGTGGAAAAACATTTTGGTAGGGAAATAAATTGGGAAAGATTTTGGGTTGATTATGTTTGATATTCAATTAAGGGTTTAAATAGTTTTTAGAATCCCATTTAGAGACCCATGTGTTTTTTAGGATCTCTAAAAAAAAATATCCCAATGAGGAGCTCAATAAAATTGAGTCTCTATATTATATTTAATTTAATTTTATAAACTAATTTGGGTCTCTAAAATGTTCATGGGGGTTTATTTTTTTCTCAAGAGTCTCTATTTTTGGTAAAAACTAGTAATTATTACAATTTAGAACCCTTATTGAAGATACCCAAAGGGTGCAGAGCCTAAAAGCGGAGTGAGTGTCGGGTGAGCTTTTAAATAATTAAAATATGTCAATGTCAATCCATTTTCCAAATAACACACCCTTTTTTAGACATTTTTTTTGGTCATTCGCTTCCAAGACGCTTGGGTTGCTCAAATTTTCAACAAGCAGAGGTGTTCTTTCCACATTCATATTATTGTCTTGAGTAATGTTAGATATTATCTTATTTTTATTACTCAATGTAACGGTTTGGATATTTAGGGATGAGTGAGATTACGCAATTAAAGCTGAAAACATAGCTTGAATTGATAGAGTAAAAGAAATACAACAAAAGCTTACAAAGAAAAAGAAAGCTGAAAGTAAGTAAATCTCTCTCTTGGCTATTCCTTGAGGTCACCACCTTTTATATTCCTTCACACCACTCATGCTAAGCACCGTTACAACCAACTTGCCATATTAGTCCTTCCAGTCTTGGGCTTGTACCTGGGTCTTGTGCTTCGTCTTAGACCTTTGGTATCTGCTTTGATAGGATCTGAGTTGGACTTTGCTTGGGCTATTATTAGAATACTTTGGTCCAGCAGTGGTTATAACATTACCCTCCCCATCAAAGAAGACCTTGTCGTCAAGGTCTGAACCAACATATGTTTTACAGAACTCATCGTTATGAACCCAGGTTGCTGTTTTTAATGGCAGATTTTCCCATTGAGCTAACAACTTTTTCTGAACTTTCCCTTGTCGAGTGATTTGCCGAGGCGACAGGATGTCTATCGGAAAAACTTCAGGCATGTCATTATTTGGTGTTCGCGAAAGAGGAAGGCCATGAGGAGTAAAAAATACCTCGTTGAGTCGATCCGATAATGAGTGAAATTCTATATCCTCTAGCAACGTTTATATCTTAGAATTATCACACATAGTCAAACTATAATAAGCAGCCACTGACCCCATAACGTGCAATCTGCGAACCCCTGGGCATGGAATATGATCACAAGACATTTGTGAATTTCCTGACAACAAAATTTCCTTGCCCTTAAAATTGAATTTCATAGTTAACTTGGAATAGTCATGAATTATTGGACCGAGGTTACCGAGCCAAGAAACTCCAAGCACTACGTCGGATCCAACTAGAGGTAAAACATAGAGATCAACCTCAAATTCCAGAGGTTCAACATAACCCATAAATTCCAGAGGTTCAACATAACCCATTGAAATACAACGATTTGAAAATCGTAAGATAAAAACAGTATCATATTTTTGTATCTTCTTGTTTTCTGCAAAATGTCCCTCAACCACATACGCAAAATTATCCTTCTGGAGCTTGTTTGAAGTTACCTCTCCAACGGTTCTAAAGCATGGAAAATTTAGTATGGTAGCAACACACATTTTGGGGTCAACAGGAAAGTTTTCTCTGAATTGAATTTTTCAGAGTTCTCCAATTGCTTCTGTATTATTTAGGTCATCAGAAGAGCTACCATGCTCTTGTTCTTGTTCTTTTCTAACTTTGGATGCAGCAATACCCCACAAGTAATCCAGTTCACCAAGACTTTCAGTACATGATTTATCAATAGACTCAATCTCGCTTATGAGATTGTATATTTCCATATCAATTTCACTAAGAGTTGCACCATAAGAAGACATAAGTAAAAGAACCAACTCCCTTAAATTGATTTCAATACCTTTCCATAAAGGTACTGTGATGTGTAAAGCTCACTTGGAGAACATGCTTACACGTTGGAAAAAGAGAAAAGCAATGTCATGTTGGCTAATGATGACATTAAATATTAAAAATGGCAAAAGAAAACTTTTGCACATGGAACATGGCAATTCAGATCTGAAACGTGAGAATGAGTTAGCAAAGTTATTTGTAGCGTGTATGTCAGTGATGCAATTCAGCTTTGTAACGTGCAAGACAGAGATGCAACGCAAGATCATTCAGTTATAAATAGCAGACCATTCTCTTTCGTTGAGGCATCCAAAAATTCCAGAAATCAGAGAGAAAATATTGAGTTTTTTTCTTGAGAGTTTTCTTCCATATTAATTGTCTTAACTTGTGAGTAAGAATTAGTTTCTCCTTATATTAGAGAGAAGGATATTGTAATTTATTCTTACATCATAGTGAAACCTCCTATACTTGCCCGTGGTTTTTCCCTTAATTTGTTTGAGGGTTTTCCACGTAAAAATATTGTGTCTCAATTATCATTTTCTCAGTCTTATTTTAGCTGTGTGATACCGCTTCGCCCCAAACATTCCGCTGCGTCGATACCCATCAGTGGTATCAGAGCCATTGGTTGCGGGGTTACTATTCATAGTTACTATTCACGTGTACGGTACTTTTCACAGTGAAATAGTGGGAGCTGATTCAAGTTGAGAAGTAGATCGTTGTTAACACTATGGCGGCAAAATTTGAAATCGAGAAGTTCAACGGGAGCAAATTTTCCCTTTGGAAATTGAAGATGAAGGCAATCTTGAGAAAGGAGAATTGCTTGGCAGCAATCGGAGACAGACCGACGGAGGTGACAGATGACAATAAGTGGACAGAAATGGATAACAATGCTATGGCTAATTTGCATTTGGCGTTGGCAGATTCGGTACTGTCAAGCGTGGAGGAAAAGAAGTCAGCAAAGGAAATTTGGGATGCACTAACCAAACTGTACGAGGTCAAGTCACTTCACAACAAGATTTTCTTGAAGAGAAAATTGTATACTCTTCGAATGAGTGAATCCACATCGGTAACTGATCACATCAATACCTTAAATACATTATTTTCTCAACTAACTGCGTTGGGACAGATAATAAAGGAGCTTGAACGTGCGGAGATTCTACTCCAAAGTCTACCTGATTCGTATGATCAACTTATCATTAGTTACACTAATAATGTTCTTTCAGAATCTGTTACTTTTGATGATGTTGCAGCTGCTATTCTAGAAGAGGAAACTAGGCGCAAGAGTAAAGAAGACAGAGCTGAAAGTTCACAACAAGCAGAGGCACTACCAATGGTGAGAGGCAGATCAACAGAACATGGCTCGAGTGGGAGCAACAAACATGGTAGATCAAAGTCCAGGAGTAGAAAGAATATCAAATGCTACAACTGTGGCAAGAAAGGGCACATCAAGAAGGATTGTTGGAGCAACAAAAAGAATCCCGAGGTGATAAATTCTCAGGGATGTGTTGCAACTGTACCTGATGATGGAGATATTTTATACAGCGAAGCAGCAACTGTATCAGAAGGTAGAAAGGAGCTCACTGATGCTTGGATAATGGATTCGGGAGCAACATGGCATATGACCTCTCGTAGAGAATGGTTTCACACATATGAACCTACCTTTGGGGGATCTGTGTACATGGGTAATGATCATGCCTTGGAGATTGCTGGCATCGGTGCCGTCAAGATAAAAATGTATGATGGTACCATTCGCACCATTCAAGGAGTATGACATGTGAAGGGCTTGAAAAAGAACCTATTGTCTATTAGACAATTGGATGACCTTGGCTGCAAGACCCAGATTCAGGATGGGATCATGAAGGTCGTCAAAGGAGCGCTTGTGGTGATCAAGGCAGAAAAGATAGCGGTAAATCTATACATGCTTTTGGGAGATACGTTGCAGGAGGCAGACGCGTCAGTTGCATCAGCCAGACAAGAAGAATCAACTATTATGTGGCATCGCAGATTGGGCCACATGACAGAACGTGGCTTGAAGATTCTCACTGAACGTAATCTCCTACCCGGGCTCAAAACGGTAAACTTACCTTTTTGTGAGCACTGTGTTATCAGTAAGCAGCATAGATTGAAATTTGGGAGATCTACTGCCAGAAGCAAACACATTCTAGACTTGATTCATTCAGACGTTTGGGAATCGCCGGTTTTGTCCCTAGGAGGAGCCAAATACTTTGTATCATTTATTGATGATTACTCTAGGAGACTGTGGGTGTATCCAATCAAGAACAAATCAGATGTGTTTCCAGTATTCAAAACATTCAAAGCGCTGGTGGAACTTGAATCCGGAAAAAGGATCAAGTGTTTGAGGACAGACAACGGAGGATAATACACTGACGGGAGCTTTCTGACATTTTACAAGCAAGAAGGCATTCAGAGGCAGTTCACTGTTGCACACACACCTCAGAAAAATGGAGTGGCAGAGCGGATGAACAGAACTCTTCTTGAAAGAATGAGAGCTATGTTGGAAACTGCAGGACTAGCCAAATCATTTTGGGCAGAAGCAGCCAGAACTGCCTGTTACGTGATAAACCGATCACCATCAACTGCAATTGAGTTGAAAACACCAATGGAAATGTAGACCGAAAAACCCGCAGATTATTCTACCTTGCACGTATTTGGATGTCCGACATATGTGATGTATGGTTCCCAAGAAAGAACAAAATTGGATCCAAAGTCCAGGAAATGCATATTCTTGGGATATGCTGATGGTGTTAAGGGGTATCGCTTGTGGGATCCTACTGCCCACAAGATTATCATTAGTAGAGATGTGATATTTGCAGAAGACAAACTGCAAAGTGAAGATGACAACAACACTGCAAAGGAGACTACTACAGTACAGATCGAAGATAACCCAGGAAATGAAGATACTTCTTCTGAAGCAGCACCGGAGCACGAGGAACAAGAAGCAGATGAGGCTGAGGTTACAGATGTTCGACGTTCATCGCGTCAAACATCAACACCGCCTTGGCACTCAGACTATGTCATGGCAAGCAATGCTGCATATTGTCTTCTAACGAAGGATGGAGAGCCATCTACTTTTCACGAGGCTATGAATAGTCCCGATGTGGCTTTGTGGAAGATAACAATGCAGGAAGAAATTGAAGCTCTACATAGAAACAAAACGTGGGAGCTCGTTCCTCTACCACCTGGACGGAAAGCCATCGGTAACAAATGGGTCTTCAAGATCAAGCGAGATGGAAATGACCAAGTGGAGAGATATCGTGCAAGACTGGTGGTGAAAGGATTTGCTCAAAAAGAAGGTATTGACTTCAACGAAATATTTTCTCCTGTGGTTAGACTTACAACTATCAGAGTAGTCTTGGCCATGTGTGTTGTATTTGATTTACATCTAGAACAATTAGATGTAAAGACTGCTTTTCTTCATGGTGAACTTGAAGAAGAGATTTACATGCTCCAACCAGAAGGTTTTGTTGAGAAAGAAAAAGAAAACTTGGTTTGCAGGTTGACCAAATCTCTGTACGGTCTAAAGCAGGCGCCGAGATGCTGGTACAAGAGATTTGATTCCTTCATAATTAGCCTCGGGTACAATAGACTCAATTCAGACCATTGTACGTATTACAAAAGGTTTGGAGATAATGATTTCATAATTCTGTTGTTGTATGTGGATGACATGCTGGTAACAGGCCCCAGCAAAGATCGAGTCCAAGATTTGAAGGCACAGTTGGCTAGGGAGTTCGACATGAAGGATTTAGGACCAGCAAACAAGATTTTAGGGATGCAAATTCATCGAGACAGAAAAGGCAGGAAAATACGGATTTCCCAGAATAATTATTTCAAGAAAATCTTGCGGCGCTTCAACATGCAAGACTGTAAAGAAATCTCAACCCCATTTCCTGTTAATTATAAATTATCCTCAAGTATGTGCCCTAGTGATGAAGCAGAGAGGATGGAAATGTCTCAAGTACCGTATGCATCAGCAGTGGGAAGTCTCATGTTTGCTATGATATGTACGAGACCAGATATTGCTCAAGCAGTCAGCGCAATCAGTCGGTTCATGGCAAATCCTGGTAGAGAGCACTGAAACGCAGTTAAGAGGATCCTAAGATACATTAAAGGAACCTCGGATGTTGCATTATGTTATGGAGGATCAGAATATATTGTAAATGGTTTTGTTGATTCAGATTTTGCAGGTGATTTTGACAAACGAAAATCCACTACAGGCTATGTGTTTACTCTTGCAGGAGGCGCGGTAAGCTGGGTATCTAAGTTACAGACTGTTGTAGCTTTATCTACAACAGAGGCTGAATACATGGCGGCTACACATGCTTGTAAAGAAGCAATCTGGATTAAAAGGTTAACAGAGGAGCTCGGGCACAAACAAGAGAAAATTCTCTTGTATTGTGACAGTCAGAGTGCCTTCCACATTGCAAGGAATCCAGCTTTTCATTCCAGGACAAAGCACATAGGGGTTCAATATCACTTCGTTCGAGAAGTAGTGGAGGAAGGAAGTGTGGATATGCAGAAGATCCACATTTTTGACAACCTAGCAGATGTCATGACAAAGCCAATCAATGTTGACAAGTTCGTTTGGAGTAGATCCTCTTGTGGCCTAGCGAAAACATAAGCAACATGAATTGGCAGGTATGGAGAGATTCGGAAGACTACTGGAGTAAGCTTTAAGTGGGAGAATGTGATGTGTAAAGCTCACTTGGAGAACATGCTTACACGTTGGAAAAAGAGAAAAGCAATGTCATGTTGGCTAATGATGACATTAAATATTAAAAATGGCAAAATAAAACTTTTGCACATGGAACATGGCAATTCAGATCTGAAACGTGAGAATGAGTTAGCAAAGTTATTTGTAGCGTGTATGTCAGTGATGCAATTCAGCTTTGTAACGTGCAAGACAGAGATGCAACGCAAGATCATTCAGTTATAAATAGCAGACCATTCTCTTTCGTTAAGGCATCCAAAAATTCCAGAAATCAGAGAGAAAATATTGAGTTTTTCTTGAGAGTTTTCTTCCATATTAATTGTCTTAACTTGTGAGTAAGAATTAGTTTCTCCTTATATTAGAGAGAAGGATATTGTAATTTATTCTTACATCATAGTGAAACCTCCTATACTTGCCCGTGGTTTTTCCCTTAATTTGTTTGAGGGTTTTCCACGTAAAAATATTGTGTCTCAATTATCATTTTCTCAGTCTTATTTTAGCTGTGTGATACCGCTTCGCCCCAAACATTCCGCTGCGTCGATACCCATCAGGTACCATGTGTTTAGGGTTGTTCAGAATTTCACAGTTCTTTTCTAAGCAAACCTTTTGTAGCAATTAGACCCGCCTTTAATCCATGCTCATGGAATCCATAGACATATTGGAAGGCACCAAGTATTCTTAGTTCATCAAATGTTGCATGTTTCCCTAATATTTTGAGAGTATTTGAGGCATATGCAGCAATTATGCATCCATCATATTTTGTTTTGAAGCATCATCCAAGATTGTAACCGAACCTTTATCATTTTTTAAAACTGAACGTACTTCACAGCTATTTCTAATTTGACAGCCTCTTTTCTCCAGCTCTATCCAGACCTTATTGACATAGGTGCGCGATCGCCATCTTACAGTGAGCCATTGAGGAAGATCAAATAGCTGAAGTAGATGGTGATTTCGACGAAATGAAAGAATGGAATAAGCAGAAAAGTTCATTACTCCTTCTGAAGAGCAAGACCAGATTGAAACACATATTGGAACCAAGTAGGCCTTCTGAAATAGGTCCAAGTAACACCGATTCCGACCCTTTTTTTCTCACTTTCCACATTAACAACTTTGGTTGATGAGTTTGAACAAATAGTTTATGATGATATAACCTGAGAAATAAGCCTGTGGGTCGTTCAATGTTGAGAGCCCTCTCCAAAAGAAAAGATCTGAGCCCAAATCCAGTACCACCACCTACTGCGTGGAACACCAAAAAGCCTTGAAGACTAGTGCAGTTGTCTACAAGCTTCCTAATCCGATCCAAGCACAGATCCACAATTTCCTTTCCAATTGTGTAGTGTCCACGAGCGAAGTTGTTGGCGGCGTCCTCTTTGCCGCTGTTGAGCTGTTCAGGGTAGAAAATTTAGCGGTAGGCCTCGGTTTGAACCTCGTCGAACAAGGTAGGTTCCAAATCTACAAACACGGCGCGAGGAATGTGTTTGCCAACTCCGGTTTCGACGGGTGGTACGGAAGGTTGGTGTGGTTGTGGATCCAATTTGGCTAGTTGGTCAATGGTTGTTGTGGTTGTGGGTGTAGACGGGGTCGTCGTCGTTATTGTTGAAGAAGTTGTCGTTGGAGGCGTAGCTCCAAATTTTTTAGTTACGAGCTGAAGAAGTCAGTCAAGTTTACCCTCAACTATCGAGACTTTGAAAACAAGGTCACCAAGTGCTTGTTGATAGGCATCGAGCTTCCGAGTATTTTGTGTTGTAGTTTGCAAAAGCTTCGTTACCGCATCATCCATGGTGTTGAGTCCGGTACCTTCAGCCATGGAGTCAATGAAAGTACCAATGTAACGGTTTAGATCTTTAGGGAGGAGTGAGATTACGCAATTAAAGTTGAAAACAGAGCTTGAATTGATAGAGTAAAAGAAATACAGCAAAAGCTTACAAAGAAAAAGAAAGTTGAAAGTAAGTAAATCTCTCTCTTAGCTATTCCTTGAGGTCACCACCTTTTATATTCCTTCACAGCACTAATGTTAAGCACCGTTACAACCAACTTGCCATATTAGTCCTTCCAGTCTTGGGCTTGTACCTGGGTCTTGTGCTTCTTCTTGGACCTTCGGTATCTGCTTTGATAGGATATGAGTTGGACTTTTTTTGGGCTATTATCAGAATACTTTGGTCCGGCAATGGTTATAACACTCAAACATCATCTTCTATGTATATACCTAATTGACATGTTAAAAGAAGAGAAAATTTTAAAAAATAATCTTAAGTTAATATGTCAACTAGGCTTACAGGTAAAATATGATATTAGAATGATAAAAATAAGATGACATATAACAAGATGACGGGGAAATTTCACAAATAGTCCCTATTGTTACCTATTTGTCTCAGTTTAATCCTTATTGTTTCATTTGTTTCAATTTAGTCCTTATTGTTTAAAAAAAAAAATTCAATTTCGTGCCTGCCGTCAAATAAGGGGTTAAATCTAACGGTTTCGGGGGCATTTTTGGAATTATAACAATAAAAGTTCAATTTGATCTCTATTGTTTAAAAAAAGTTTTAAATAAATCCTCAATGTTTTGAAATAGTTTCAAGTAAGTCCTCAATGATTTAAAATAATTTCAAATAAATCCTCAATGTTTTGAAAAAGTTTCATTTAAGTCCTTAATGTTTTAAAAAAGTTTCATATATGTCCTCAATGTTTTAACATAATTTCAAATAAGTCCTCAATGTTATAAAAAAATTTAAATAAGTCCTCAATATTTTAAAAATGTTTAAAATAAATCCTCAATATTTTGAAAAGGTTTCAATTAAGTCCTCACTGTTCTATAAAGTTTGAAATAAATCCTTAGAGTCCCCCATCTCTTAAACACACACGGTTTAGGTGGTTAACAAGGAGAAAACATATTTGTCTCGATGGATGTAGCTCAAAAATTTTAGTCAAGTTAGCTTTTGACTAATCAGTGATAGATAACTAAGATAGCGTCCGTAAAACCAAATTTGAATTTGTCAAAACTAAAATTAGGGAAGTCACAATACGTAAACAAAGAGGCAGAATTAGGACACAATATACATTAATTACCAACTACAGACCTTTAGCATTTTTTATTTGAATACTTGTTATGAAAACAATCATAAACACCTCAACACTCATCTAAAATGATGTTTCTTCATCCTTAATCCAAAAAAAGCATAACAATAATATCATCAAAGTCATCAGTCATAAAAGCCTATCATGATCCTATAACCTGTCATGAAAAAAAAGTCATTAAATATGGTTAAAGTCATTACATTGAGGATTTATTTTAAATATTTTTAAAACATTGAGGACTTATTTGAAATTCTGTTAAAATATTGAGGACATATATGAAATTTTTTTAAAACATTAAGGACTTAAATGAAACTTTTTCAAAACATTGAGGATTTATCTAAAACTTTTTTAAAACAATAGGGATCAAATTGAACTTTTATTGTTATATTTAAAAAATGCCCCTGAAACCGTGGTCACGTGCAGTGCACGTGACTAAATTTTTGTTAGATTTAACCCCTTATTTGACGACAGGGATGAAATTGGAATTTTTTTGCAAACAATAGGGACTAAATTGAGACAAATTGAACAATAGGGACTAAACTGAGATAAATGGGTAACAATAGGGACTATTTGTGAAATTTACCCACAAGATGACATATAACATTACTCTGTGGCCCTATATATATCGCTTGGTATGAAGCCAGTTTTGCCCAACACACCTCTAATTATCTCTTACATTTCTATCAAGATGATGAGCTTCAGTATACAATACAAGAAAACAGCGCACGGGCGACGGATTTGGGTGACGAATTTTTTCCGTAGTAAATTGGCTTCGGATTGACTACGGAATTGCTACGGGCAATTAATTTCGTAGCCCATCCGTAGCCAACTTCGGCCCCGTTGAAATGGCTACAAAAAATGGCTACGGATTGGCTACGGACAATAATTTTAATTATAAAAAAAATAAAAAAATAATATTTCGTAGCCTAGCCGTGACAAATTTGCTACGGACTAGCTACGGATTATTTAATTAATGCGGCAACAAAAATCATAATAAATTATGTAGCCATGCGGTGGCCAAATAGCCACGGATTGGCTACGGACTATGTATTATTCAAAAAAATGTCCATAAAAAATAAAGGACCGGAGGGAAAAATAAAAACAACAAAGTCCGTAGCCCATCCGTGGCAATTGGCTACGGATGGGCTACGGATTTCATTTTTCCGTAGCCCATCCGTAGCCAATTGCCACGGATGGGCTGCGGACCTTCAGATAAAAATAAGGTTTATCGGTTTTAATTTGAATTACGAAATTTTGATTGCACCTACAAGGTAGTAAACTTCACTTGAGATGTTAGTTTTCCAAATAAAAATAAACTTGGTCCGTATTTTATTAGCGTGCATATTTTAATAGAGAAATATCCTATAAAGTAATTAGCCGTTTAAATCGAAGTTATCATGTCCTCACTTAACATTGCGTTAATATTAATAAACGTTCAATCTAGGGGTCCAAAAACTCTCATATTGTATTTAAACTTCATAAACATGAAAAATATAAAGATATAAACACGCTTTAATATGTTGTTCCTACCTATTAACAAGTTAGAATTCATAATATTAGTGGTACGTAGCCCATCCGTGGCAATTGGCTACGGATGGGCTACGGATTTCATTTTTCCGTAGCCCATCCGTAGCTAATTGCCATGGATGGGCTACGGACTTTCAGATAAAAATGAGGTTTATCAGTTTTAATTTGAATTACGGAATTTTGATTGCACCTACAACGTAGTAAACTTCACTTGAGATGCTAGTTTTTCAAATAAAAATAAACTTGGTCCGTATTTTATTAGCGTGCATATTTTAATAGAGAAATCTCATACAAAGTCATTAGCCGTTTAAATTGAAGTTATCATGTCCTCCACTTAACATTGCGTTAATATTAATAAACGTTCAATCTAGGGGTCCAAAAACTCTCATATTGTGTCTAAACTTCATAAACATGAAAAATATAAAGATATAAACACACTTTAATACATTGTTCCTACCTATTAACAAGTTTGAATTCATACTATTAGTGGTCCGTAGCCCATCCGTGGCAATTGGCTTGTAAATGTTTTATGAGTTATATTGAATTAAACGATTGGATTATGATGTTTTGCAAGTTGTATAGTTCGTTTTGCAACAAAGTTCCATTATGCACATGTTAGATCATAGCTTTTGACTTACTGAAATCAAAGAGTTTAGTTGCAAGTTTATGAATCACTTTAGAAATGAATCTAAAGCATACTTAGCTTATTTTTTAACTTATAAAGTCTTTGTTTTATGGATTGTAATTCATCTTGAGAACTTGTGACTAAAGACAAGTCTAACTCGTAAATGTTGCTAGGCTTACATAGACCTATTATGAAGAAATGTTGTGTTTAGCATGTTATGCATAAGCAAAGCTTCAAGAAGGTGTTCTTGTGTATTTGTTGTTGGAATTGAGTATAATTGTACAGGTATTGGAATGTCCGTAATTAAAGGGAGACTTTGTCCGATTATTGTCGCGTTCGAACTTGACTTCTAGGAAAGGGTTGAGTTGGGGTGTGACACCATTAATACCAAGGACACCACCACCACCAACAACAACCACCACCAAGACCATCACCAACACCATCAAAGATAGTGCAATATACTAGTTTGTAGTTTATTAGTTTTTTCATTTATTTATTTAATTTTTATTCGTGATCACTACCAAGGGAACCACCAAAGACATCACCAAGAGTACCACCCCCATCACCACTATCAAGGGCATCATCAACACCACCAATGACACCATCACCACCACCATATTCCTATCTCTATCTATAGGTAAATAGTTTAGAGTTGAATATGTACCACGCTTATAGTTCAATATGTATATGTTAATGCCGATAATATGTATATGTTAATGCCGATGTAGCGAATATGAAATGTTATTTGGTTAGTAGTGCTATTCTTTTGTTATATGTGAAAATAATGAAGTCATGTGCTAATTTATAGTTGAAATAATAGAGTCATGCTAATTTAGAATTGAAATAATGGAGTCATGCTAATTTAAAATTGAAATAATAGAATCACGTGATTAAATGGAATTCTTTTGTTAAGTGATTTAGGATTGGCTTTGTTGAGATTTAAAGAAAAAGTGGAGAATGATTCATTCGGGTCTTTATCGAATTAGAAGGATGATGTTGGAGAAGATATTCCTTCTTCATATGGAGTTGAGTGTTGTGGTATTGTAAGTACTATATCCCTGTGTTTTCAAGATTTTCTTTAGTTGCTCATTTTCTTTAGCTTTTCCTAATCATGGTTTATCTTTCTTAGGCACATGTGTTGAAGAAGAATCTAGGCTTGTTTTTTGGATTTGTAAGTGATTCATATTATTCTTGTGATTTAGTCACTAGGCATATGTACATATCATGTATGGATCATGAGATATATTAGCAATGATTTGTGGGAGGTGGGTTGTGAGTCATGCTTCACTTTGCATAAGATAACACCAACATTGATGAGATTAATTAATTCTTAGGCTTTTTGTTTAGTAATCAACAGATCTTTGGATGAATTCATTGGCGTTGAATATAGTTTGCTATGATGTGCAGATGTATCTAAATGCATACTTTGTGGAGGGAACGTGACTGAACATTTTTCTTATATGTGTGACGATATATGGAACTACCCTTGTTAAGGACTGTGGAGATCTGGCTTACAATGGTTCAAACTGTGGTAGGATTTCTCTTTTCTATATAAATGCATCAATTTTGTCCAACTTAATCCTCTTTTATGCAATGGCATTGGTGATACGAAAAATTATATATTAGAAGGGTAGATAATAAGGTAATTTCATACAAACGACACTTCCATACGCAAAACATTACTTGAGAGATTCAATTACATTTCTTGCTAGAATCCTTGGAGTGATATATTCCAAGTTTCTTATAAACTGTTTTCTCTTCTAACTAATGAGTTTTTGCTGTATTTTTAATACTATTTCACTGGTTAGATTGTGCCGGAAGAAGAAATTTGGCAATGTATATTTAGATGAAGAATTTAATAAATTAAACTACTCTAAATATCTTCAAGTAATATTTGTGTGTTATTTATGCATATTTGTTAATGTCGTAATAGGAGATGACTTTGGAAGAGTATGAGAAAGTAGAGAAAGAGAAAAGGAAGCTTTGCAGACATTAAAAGCATGTGAGCGAGATGATTAGAAGACAATAGTAGATCATTTTAGATTTTTTTGTAAATTAATATTATTTTTGTATTGGTTTTTTTGTAAATATTATAAATCTATTTTAAATATTAATTTGTATTTTTTTTTTGTTAATATAATTTTTTTTATATTTATAATTTTTTATATTTTTTTTAAATTAAATAATTAATTAGCGACGATTGACTACAAAAATGAGTCAACAAAAGGGTATGGATTGGCTACCATACCAATCCGTAGCCATGGACGATGATCGATTTACGACCGACACGGCTACGGCTTTGCTACGAACGTTAATAATTAATAAAAAAATCAAAATTTTAGTTGGCTACGGATGGGCTACGGATTGACTGCCGAATAGTGGTTACTGAAATTTTACATATATTAATCTGTAGCCGTGGACGACGGCCGATTTACGACGAAAATGGCTACGAATTTGCTACGGACATTAATAATTAAATAAAAAAGTCAAAATTTAGTTGACTACGGCTATTTTGCTACGGAAGTTATAAAAAATAAATACAAATTAATTTCCGGAATTGGCTAATGGTGGGCTACGGAATATCAATTTGGCTACGGGACTTTTTACTACGGACATAATTCCGTCGCCCGTCCCAATTTGACTACCACTAGGCTACGGATTTTGATCGTCGCCTCAGCCTATTTTTCTTGTAGTGATAAGAAAATACATGCGATCAACTATGCTTCCCATAGTTGTTATTGCAATAATTTCAAAGGCCGTTTCTGGTCAGAATGTTGCTGATATTGTGACTGATTCTTTAATGGGATTGCTGATCAAGCTGCTGGAAATTGCGCCGGAAAAGGCTTCTATACTCGTGCTGCTTTTCTTGACGCCCTCAATCCATACCCTCAATTTGGAAAAACTGGTACCGCCGATGATTCTAAACGTGAGATAGCTGCATTCTTTGCTCATATCACGCACGAGACCGGACGTGAGTTTTCGAAATTCCTCCCTTTTTCCTTTGGTTTCTAAACTCCATATGGTTGTAGATTTGTGATTCTAAAACTGCATTTTAGCCTCTCCTAACTTATATATGACTTGATGCTCCTGAATATCTTGGCGAACAAAATTTATCACATATTGTTTACAAATTACATCATAAATCCATCGGACACGTGAACAATGGATGAACAATTGCCATCAACTCATAACTTCAGGTCAGGGTTTTGGTGCAACGATTCGTGCCATCAACAGTCGTGAATGTAATGGTGGAAACAGTGGAATTGTTGATACTCGTGTTGGGTACTACACAGACTATTGTAACCAACTTGGTGTTGTTCCTGGTGATAACCTAAGGTGCTAGGACATTTTAAGTATATAGTTTATCTTACATAATATGAATAAGGCTGGTATGCCATCATGAATAAGTTACTTTTTCTTCTCTTTTTGGTTTTTTCTGTTATTGAGAACCAAAATGAAGAATGAAAGACTACAAACTATGTCAAAAAGTTCAGTTAAAAGAATCTGTTGAATTAATTTTTATTATCAGTATGTGGTCCAATGAAGACAATAGATAAATATTATGGGATTAAATATTTCTATGGCCACTAAACTATTTCATTAATTCTCTTTTAGTCATCCAACTATTTCTTCTAGTCCTATTTTGGCCATTCAACTATCAATTGGGTTTTATTTAGGTCATTATGTTAAAATATACTAGCAATTAAGGATAAAATCGTAAAATCAATCAATAAAATTTACAAATAAGTTTAATTTGTTGGCAAAAATATAATTTGTTTAACTAATTTTATTATTTTACCCGTAACAGTTAGTTTATTTTAACAGAAAAATTGATGAAATGGTAAAAATGAAACTCAATTGATAGTTGATTGAGCAAAATAGGAAAAAAATAGTTGGATGGCCAAAACAAGGCTAAAGAGATAGTTTAGTAACCATATAAATATTTTACCCAATATTATAAATTATTCTCTAACACCTTACCCAATAAGACCTTTTCCTCTATTTTGTTTTAAAAAATTGAAATATTTATAGTTTAAATAACGTTAATTTTGAATACCAATAATACGAGCTAAATGTCTTCGTTCAATCCTCAAAATGTTACATAAAGGAGGTTATTTCCACTGCTTAACAGTTTGAACAAAAAAATTTATATTAAAAGGTTGTCCTCCCACACATGGTTAAAAATGTCCTTTTTGGTCGTGAATTTATCCCCAATATTGATTGCCCCGTTTATTGTTCTCTCATTTATTTTTTGAGAATACAATATTTTCATGATTTTTTTAATTTTCATTCTCATGTAAGGGGTATGAATGTTTTAGAAAAAATAAAAAAAATATTCACCCTAACTAAAATTACCTTTTAGATTACCTATCTACTTCAGTTTTTTTTTTTCTCAAACACAAATTATTCCTAAAAGTAAATAAATTAATTAATAAAATTATGAATAAAAAATTAATAAAATTAAAAAGAATAAGAAATAAATTAAATTAAAAGAGGAGTACATCTCCATCTTTTCTGTTAGCTCCTATTAATTTCTTTTAATCTATTGGTTTACTATTTTTTTATGGTCCATCCGGCTTACTATCTAACGGAGTCGGCTTGCAAATGACAACATGAGTAAGAACATTACTAATATATTTTTTAATTATGACAAATACAAAAAAAATAATTCAAATAATAGAAATGTAAGCTTGATTTCAAATTACATGGGGATGGTGTGTTGCAGTTTTATGGCTGAGTTTGCGTTCCAGATAATTCGAATTTGAGGATGAAGGTTTTAAAGGAAGCTCATAACTCTAAGTACACTATCCATTCGGGCAGAAACAAGATGTACCGAGACTTGAAGCAACATTATTAGTGGAACAACATGAGAAGGGATGTAGCGGAGTATGTATCTCAGTGTTATACTTGCCAAAGGGTCAAAGCAGTGCATCAACGACCGCCGGGTTTGCTTCAACTGTTGTTGATTCTTCAGTAGAAATGGGAACATGTGACCATGGACTTTGTCACAGACTTGCCGAGATCACCAAGGAGTTGTGATGCAGTTTGGGTTATGATTGATCGGTTAACCAAGACTACTCACTTCATTCCAATGCATAAGCAGGATAGTCTTGAGAAGTTGGCAGATTTGTATATTGCTAACATCGTGAGATTTCGTGGGGTTTCAATCAGTATTATATCATATAGGGATCCTCGATTTACTTCCAGATTCAGGCAGCATTGGGTACCAATTTGAACTTCAACACAACTTATCATCCTCAGTCAGATGGGTAGTCAGAGAGGACGATTCAGATTCTCGAAGGTATGTTGAGGGCTTGTATTATGGACTTCGGGAAGAGTTGGGAAAAGCACTTGCCATTGGCGGAGTTTGCTTATAACAATAGTTATCAATCGACAATTGGAATGGCTCCGTACGAGGCATTGTATGGTCGTAAGTGTCAGTCTCCGTTGTATTGGGATGAGATTGGGGAAATGAAGGTTATTGATGCAACCTTGTTGCCAGAGCTTGCGAATACCATTGAGAATATCCGTCTCATTCGTCAAAGGATGCTTACAGATCAGAGTAGGCATAAGAGTTATGATGATAAGAGAAGACAGGATTTGGAGTTTGAGGTCGGTGATTGGGTTTTCTTGAAGATCTCCCTTCGCGAGGGTATTGTTTGGTATGGTAAAGGTGGGAAGCTGAGTCCGAGGTACATAGGGGCGTTTGAGATCGTTGGCAGAGTTGGCAAGTTGGCTTATAGGTTGGCTTTCCCGCCGAGTTTGTCCAAGTTTCATGATGTCTTTCATTTGTCTATGCTGCGAAAGTATCATCCAGATCATTCCCATGTGTTGGAGGCAGAATCGTTGCAGCTTAGTGGGGATTTGACTTATGAGGAGCGGCCTATCCATATTCTGGATTAGTCAGTCTAGGAGTTGCGTTCGAAAGTGATTCCGATTGTTATAGTTTTATGGTTTCATCATGGGATTGAGGAGGCTACTTTGGAAAGACGGGATCATGTTATTGCATGTGTTTGCTTACTTTAATTTATGGAAATCATATATAAATGTGTTATAAATGCTTGTAGAGATGATAATATGTTGTAATAGTGATTTGAGAGCTTAATATATGCATTAGAACTTGTTGGAGGCAAAAAGATGTTTTAAAGCTAACTTTGTTATTTGGAAGTTGAAAATTCTAGCAAGCTTTTGTGTTTATGATTATATATATGTGATTGGGATATGATTTCATGACTTTGGTTTCAATTTGGTGAATTTAGGAATTTATTTTGATGAATTTCTTACATATCCGCCCATGATATAGAGGTTACATTACTAATTTACTAATTCGCGTGATTACTGATTTACTTCTTTAAATCCTCAGCAAAAAACACTGAAAGCTAAATAGAACAAGAATCATTAGTTTGTAACGATGAAACTATTAAAATTATATGTCAAGTTTGCAAGTATAATATTCCTTTTTGGCTGTTATTTTTTGTATTTTATTTCATGTAGGGATATTTAGTTAGGGTAAAGGTCTAGTTTAGTTCATTATGTTTGGTGTAAATAACACTTTCATCCATTATCTTTCAAAATAAACCTTTTAGTCCATTATCTTTGGTGTAAATGATACTTTCATCCATTATCTTTCGAAATGAACATTTTAGTTCAATATGTTTCACATAAGTAACGTCGTTAGTCCAATTTCAAAACATATTGGACTAATGACGTCATTGATGTGAAACATATTGGACTAAAAGGCTCATTTCGAAAGATAATTGATGAAAGTGTCATTTACACCAAAAATAATGGACTAAAAGGTTCAGTTTGAAAGATAATGGATGAAAGTGTCATTTACACCAAAGATAATGAACTAAACTAGACCTTTACCCTATTTAGTTATTATGAAAATTATACTTCCATGCTCAAAAGAAACAGGGTGATATTCATCAGCTTAGTTTTTCTTGTTTCCCACCTTTGAATTCGTCAAAAATAAAATATCTCGTAAAATTCGTTGGTACTATAATCAATTCTAATTAGAATTAAAAAACATACTACTTCAATTGTCCTAAACTTTCCCTCATCTGTTTTCCTTTTCTTATTTTTATCTACACTTGTTCTTTATGTTTTTCAAGGCCATATGTATTGATGAATTGAGAATAAGAAATTCACGTTTCACCTAACATAAAAGGAATAACCTAGGCTTTCATAACTTGTAATGATTAGCTGGATTCTGGCCATAACTGTAGCACGTGACCATATTGAATTATCATCTCATCTAAAAATTTAAATTGTTAAAAAAAAAATTGTAATACTCATCTACTGCTTTCAACACGACCAAACCATATTAAATTGTCACCTCATTTATAATTAAGCTTAAGGTGTTATAGAATAATTTATAATATTGGGTAAAATATTTCTATGGCTACTAAACTATCTCTTTAGCCTTATTTTGGCCATCCAACTATTTTTTTCCTATTTTGCTCATAAGGGTAAATGTCTAGTTTAGTCCATTATACTTAGTGTAAATGACAATTTCATCTATTATCTTTCAAAATGAACCTTTTAGTCCATTATTTTTAGTGTAAATGACACTTTCATAAATTATCTTTCAAAATGAGCATTTTAGTCTAATATGTTTCATATCAATGACGCCGTTAGTCCAATATATTTCCTCCAATATGTTTTGAAGTTGAACTAACGACGGTACTTATGTGAAACATAGTGAAGTAAAAGGTTCATTTCGAAAGATATTAGATAAAATTGTCATTTACACCAAAGATAATGGACTAAGAGGTTCATTTTGAAAGATAATGAATGAAAGTGTCATTTACACCAAACATAATGGACAAAACTAGATCTTTACCCGTGGTTGTTATATTCTATGTTTAGCCACCACTAGCTAGCATCAAATTCTAGATCATCCCCACTTCTTCGACTAAGATATGTTAGTTAGATGTATAGACACTAGGGGTTGTTTGGAAGTCTTCCTAAAAATATTTTTTGTTTTTGAAAATAGAAAAAAAAAAAAAAAACTTTTTTGGTTAGTTTGTTTTCGGTGATTTTTTATAAAAACTATTTAGAGAAATATGTTCTCTATAGCAATGAAAACACATTTTATATATTTTCATGACCACCCACCCAATCAATCGTACACTCTTAAACACAATTTAAATTAATTATTATTAATTAATTTTTAAAATTTAATTAATAAATAAAAATCAATAATTTAATTAATTATTATTTTATAATTAACTAATATAAATTTAAATTAATAACTTCAACAAATTAATAATTAATTAGTTAATCATCAATAATTTATTAATTCCATAGTAATCCATAAATTTTTTAATTAATTGAAAATCAATCAATTAATTAATTAATTAATTAATTATAATTATCAATTTAATTTAATTTACTAAAATTAGATTTAAAATTAAATTTATTATGTTAATTAATAATTTTGATAAGTTAATTACAATTAATAATTTAATTGATTAAATTAATTAGCTCGATAAAAAAACTACACCTTGATCAAAAGAATTATTCATATAATTCTAAAGGCATCTTTAATTTAACAACTTGTTCGAAGAAGAATTCTACTCAAACAAGTTTCTGTTCATTTGTTATTAAAAATCATTTTTTAAAACTGTTGACTATTTTACAGAAAAGTAGGTTACATCATCAAGTGCGACGTATAAATGAGACGGCACAATAAATTCTTTTGAGAGAAAAGGACCACAACTAGAATTTTGTGGGGAGTCTGAGGATTTAATCATTATTATTATTATTATTATTATTATTATTATTATTATTATTATTATTATTATTATTATTATTACTATTATAAATAAGGAGAATTATGAGTTATCAAATTACATCCTTTTATATCTCAATTATCAGTTCTGGAATAATAAACCTATAAGCTTCACTTCATTTATGAAAACGGGTGTTAGTTTAAAATAAATTCTAAAATGAATTACTTAGATTTTAGAGGATCAAGGCTTTATTTGGCCTAACTTTTAGACACTCAAAACTACTTCTTATAATTTTAGACTCTCAAACACATGCTCCCATTTCTCAAGTTGTAAATCTGAAGCATTTAACTGAACATCCTCAATGCACAATGACGAGAAAGAAACGGTGGAAAAAAAATTTCGTAGGGAAATAAATTGGGAAAGATTTTGGGTTGATTATGTTTGATATTCAATTAAAGGTCTAGATACATTTTTTAATAAATGAGCAGTTAAATTTTTTTTCTGATAACATTATTACACAAAACAGTGTTATTAGGAAATCCAAATCCGAAGGCCATGTCTATATATACCCAATCCTATGTTTCTCAAAACAAAGTTTACGAAAAATCTCATTCAAAATTATGACGAAGCTAAAAGTAGGTTACATCATCAAGAGTGACGAATAAATGAGACGTCACAATAAATTTTTTTGGGAGAAAAGGACCACCACTAGAATTTTGTGGGGGAGACTGAGGATTTAATCATTATTATTATTATTATTAGGGTAAATGTATAACTTAGTCCACTATATTTTATGTAATTTTTATTTTCATCAATTATCTTTTAAAATGAACTTTTGAATCTATTATCTTTGTTGTAAATGACACTTTTATCCAATATCTTTTGAAATGAACCTTTTAGTCTAATATATTTCACATCAGTGACGCTGTTAGTCTAACTTCAAAACATATTGGAGGAAACATATTAGACTAACGGCGTCACTGATGTGAAACATATTAGATTAAAAGGGGCATTTCGAAAGATAATAGATGAAAGTGTCATTTACACCAAAAATAATAGATTAAAATGTTCATTTTGAAAGATAATGGATGAAAGTGGAAATTACATAAAAAATAATGGACTAAATTATACCTTTACCCTTATTATTAGTATTATTATTATTATTATTATTATTATTATTATTATTATTATTATAAATAAGGAGAATTATGAGTTATCAAATTACATCTTTTTATATCTCAATTATCAGTTCTAGAATAATAAACCTATAAGCTTCACTTCATTTATGAAAAAAGGGTGTTAATTTAAAATAAATTCTAAAATGAATTACTTAGATTTTAGAGGATCAAGGCTTTGTTTGGCCTAACTTTTAGAACACTCAAAACCCTTCCTATAATTTTAGAAGTTTAGTTTAACCTGTTTGGCCTATTTTTGAAAGTGCTTTTAGATAAAAGTTGAAGTTGACAAAGTCTAAAAATTAAGAAACTCCAAATTGGAGCTTTTCAAAAAAAGACTTTAGCGAAACTGTTTTTCCATAATGTTGGAAGTTGTTTTCTTTTTCTTTCTCTAATATATCATTTCTTATTTTTTAAAGTCTAACATTGTCCTCAAAATTTTTAAAAGCTCAACATTGTCCAACATAGGTCAAACAGTGAACGACTTTTGTTTAACAACACTTCCAACTAAAACTCTACTGCTTAAAGCTCTATAGGTCAAAGGTTAAATTTCACAATTAGACCAAAAAAGAACCCAAATCGGATAACCCAGCATCATTCAACTCATCTTGGAAATTAAAAAAAAAAAAAAACATAGAATGAGATATCTTTTATTCTCTTGGAATTAAGAATGGCAATGGGGTGGGTTTGGTGGGTACTGGCCCCACCCCCTTCCCTCCCCAAATGGAGAGGGTATTGGGGTAGAAAATGGAGAATGGGGGGTGGGGGACAGGGCTAAGCATTCCTACCCTGCATATATATAAAGTTATTTTAATTTTTTAGGCCTTACATGGGTATTAAAATTTTAAGGTTATAAATATAAAAGTACATAAAATAATATTAGAAAAAGTATTAAAATGGAAAAGAAAAAATTTACCGCTCAAAAGAATTTTATGATCATTCTTTTATTAATTCAAGTCATTGCATTCTAATACTTAGCCTTTGCAATCATTTTAAATGGATACCTACATCTCATTGTTGATTAGAGTGAATTTAACAGATTTGTTAGTTGTTCTCAATTGTGCTTCAAGATAATTTCAAATAATATAATTAAGAGTGATATTTTAAAGATCAGCGATTTATATTTTAAAGATCAGCGATTACTTATTATATGTAGACATGCAATAACAAAAAAAAATAAAAACATAAAAAAATTTGGTTTTATAGTAGTCAATGTACATTCAATAACACAAAGAAGTATTGTTTTTTCACTTGTACTTCTCTTACATAATGATTATAGTTAGAACTTATTCAAAATACTTGAGACCCAGTTATTATAGTGCTATTTTTATGATTTGACTAGAAGCATACGAATCAATATGTAATTCCTATTTGACATTTATTTAAATTTATGTTCAACATTTATTATTATTTCAATTTATATTTTGGAGTCACGTGCTTCAAAATAAACTTATAATATAATGCGGTCTAAAAATAACAATAATAAGAAATTCTCAGAGATTTGGGGACAGAACAGGCACGGACACTGGCTGAGCCACATGGCTTTCACGGGGTTCACTTGAACCCCCTGAAATTTTTTTTTTTTTTTTTGTTCTTCTAAAAATACTCTCTTAATTTTTTTATCTCTTTTCTCATGTTTTTTTCTCTTCATTTTTTACTTTTATTCTCTTATTTATAAAGAGGTTTTAAATTTATTTTCTATATTTCGGGGACTATTTGTGTTATCATTGTGTATGAATTTTGATTCATTTATTTTTATAATATTTTTAACATTTAAGTTAAACTTTTCTAGTTTAATTGTACATTTAATTTAATTTTAATTTTGTTAAAATTATTTTTACATTGTCTTTTATTTTTAATTGATTATTTTGTATCTTTGATTAAACAGTTCGGTTCGAATACTAACGAATTCTATATGTTTAAATATTTTAATATTTTTTCATCATTGTCATGATTTTAGGGATAAAGGCAATAGTTTTTTTTTCAATTCATATAAAATAAATTTGCATAAATGAGTGTACAAACCCGGTTACTGACTCTATCAGGTAGTACACCCCTAATCCCAAGTGGCGAAGTGACACGCCCTAACTCCAGGTGCCTGGCTCCGCCACTGGGCACGGAGATAAGGGTGCAGAGCCCCAAAGTGGAGTGAGGGTCTGGTGAGCTTTTATATAATTAAAAGATGTCAATGTCAATCCATTTTTCAAATAACACGCTGTTTAGACGTTTTTTTTGGTCATTCGCTTTCAAGACGCATGGGTTGCTCAAATTTTCAACAAGCAGAGGTGCTCTTTCCACATTCATATTATTGCCTTGAGTAATGCTAGATGTTATCTTATTTTTATCACTCAAATATCACTTTCTATGTATATACCTAATTGACATGTTAAAAGAAGAGAAAAAAAAAATTAAAAAAAATCTTAAATTAATATGTCAACTAGGCTTACACGTAAGAGGTGATATTTGAATGGTAAAAAGAAAATGACATGTAGTATTACTCCATTGCCCTATATATATCCCTTGGTATCAAGCCAGTTTTGCACAACACACCTCAAATTGTCTCTTACATTTCTATCAAGATGGTGAGCTTCAGCATAGGAAAATATATGCGATCAACTATGCTTGCCTTAGTTGTTATTGCAATAATTTCAAAGGCCGTTTCTGGTCAGAATGTTGCTGATATCGTGACTGATGCATTCTTTAATGGGATTGCTGATCAAGCTGCTGGAAATTGCGCCGGAAAGGGCTTCTATACTCGCGCTGCTTTTCTTGACGCCGCCAATTCATACCCTCAATTTGGAAAAACTGGTACCGCCGATGATTCTAAACGCGAGATAGCTGCTTTCTTTGCTCATATCACGCACGAGACCGGACGTGAGTTTTCGAAATTCCTCCCTTTTCCTTTGGTTTCTAAACTCCATATGGTTGTAGATTTGTGATTCTAAAACTGCATTTTAGCTTCTCCTAACTTATATATGACTTGATGCTACTGAATATCTTGGCGAACAAAATTTCACACATATTGTTTACAAATTACATCATAAATCCATCGGACACGTGAACAATGATATTTTACTTACCCAAAACTTAGCATTAATTTTCCTATCAGTAACTTCGAAAATGTGACTAGACTTTTTATCCTTGCAGACCTTTGCTACACAGAAGAGATAGATGGCGCTTCTAAGGACTATTGCGATGAGACCAATACGCAGTATCCGTGTGTGCCCGGAAAAGGTTACTACGGCCGAGGTCCCATACAACTAACGTGGAACTACAACTATGGAGCAGCAGGGAGCGCTATAGGTTTTGACGGACTAAACAATCCCGAAATTGTGGCCTCGGACCGTGTTGTGTCATTCAAGACTGCCTTGTGGTACTGGATGAACAATTGCCATCAACTCATAACTTCAGGCCAAGGTTTTGGTGCAACTATTCGTGCCATCAATGGTGCTATTGAATGTAATGGTGGAAATTCTGGTGCTGTCGAAGCTCGTGTTGGGTACTACACAGACTATTGTAACCAACTTGGTGTTGCTCCTGGTGATAACCTAAGGTGCTAGGACATTTTAAGTATATAGTTTATCTTACATAATATGAATAAGGCTGGTATGCCATTATGAATAAGTTACTTTTTCTTCTCTTTTTGGTTTTCTTTGTTATTGAGAACCAAAATGAAGAATGAAAGACTACAAACTATATATATGTCAAAAAGTTCAGTTAAAAGAATCTGTTGAATTAATTTTTATTTTCAGTATGTGGTCTAATGAAGACAATAGATAAATATTATAGGGTAAAATATAATTTTTATGGTCATTAAACTATCTCCTCAGTCCTGTTTTGGTTATCCAACTATTTCTAATTGTATTTTGGCTATTCAACTATCAATTGGGTTTTATTTAGGTCATTCTGTTAAAATATACTAACAATTAAGGATGAAATCGTAAAATCAATCAATAAAATTTACAAATAAGTTTAATTTGTTGGCAAAAATATAATTTGTTTAACTAATTTTACTATTTTACCCTTAACAGTTAGTCTATTTTAACAGAAAAAATTGATGAAATGGTAAAAATGAAACTCAATTGATAGTTGATTGAGCAAAATAGGGAAAAAAATAGTTAGATGGCCAAAACAAGGCTAAAGAGATAGTTTAGTAGTCATAAAAATATTTTACCCAATATTATAAATTATTCTCTAAACCTTACCCAATAAGACCTTTTCCACTATTTTGTTTTAAAAAAAAATTGAAATCTTTATAGTTTAAATAACTTTGAATACCAATAATACGGGCTATATGTCTTCTTTCAATCCTCAAAATGTTATCTAAAGGATGTTATTTCCACTGCTTAACAGTTTGAACAAAATTATTTATATTAAAAGGTTGTCCTCCCACACATGGTTAAAAATGTCCTTTTGGTCGTGAATTTATCCCCAATATTGATTGCTCCGTTTATTGTTCTCTCATTTATTTTTTGGACATACCCGCTAGGCTAGCTAGCTAGTTGCATGCGCATTTTAACGTCTTCATCACCTCATCGATCAAGGACCGTGACCACGATTTCATAAAACTTATCATGTCGATGGAGAATTATGTCATACATTATGTACTAATGGCACAATACTTTCTGGAAAGCCGTCAAAATTTTGTGATGAATTCATTAAGAAGACCAATGTATAGTCTTATAGCAGCCTGCTTGTTTTCATGATGTGCTACTTTTGTCAAGGTGTAGATTGGGTAAATTTGCTGCTGTTAAAATAGCCTCCAATAGGGGTGCTCATAGATTAGTTGGTCAAGCTATTTAAATTTTGAGAGTTACTAAATATCACCTTTTCTTCGTCACTGTTATCACTTCTTATGTATTCACATATCAAGAAAAGAGACAAAAATGTAAAAAGTTTGTATTTGGTTTGCAAAATATTATAGGATTCTCGAAAATGTGAAGTCATGAATGTGATATTCTCATATTTGGTTCTCAAAATTAAAAAATATTATTAGGTATAGCACATTTTTTGAGAATACAATATTTTTATGATTTTCTCAATTTTCGTTCTCATGTAAGGGGTATGAATGTTTTAGAGAAAAAAAAATACTCACCCTAACTAAAATTACCTTTTAGATTACCTATCTACCTCAGTTTTTTTTTTCTCAAACACAAATTATTCCTAAAAGTAAATAAATAAATGAATAAAATTATGAATAAAAAATTAATAAAATTAAAAAGAATAAGAAAGAAATTAAATTAAAAGAGGAGTACATCTCCATCTTTTCTGTTAGCTCCTATTAATTTCTATTAATCTACTGGTTTGCTATATTTTTTTTTATGGTCCATACTGCTTACTATCTAACGGAGTCGGCTTGAACAAATGACAACATGAGTAAGAACATTACTAATATATTTGTTATGACAAATACAAAAAATCAAATCAAATCAAATAATAGAAATGTAAGCGTTAAAAAAAAAAAAAAGAAATATAAGATTTATGTGATTCAATGGAGTCTATATCAATAGGTTAAGTGATATTCACTGAAATAGAATATTACTAGAATTTTGGTATATGTCAAATCCAAATCCCAATATAATTCCATTTTCGCACCAAAAAAAAAATACTCTATCTATCCGCCGTGCATGGTGGGCAGCTTACTTCACTGATTGTAAAGCTTGACTTTGATATCTGTTGAGATCCGTTTTTTCACAAACTTTGGAATGAATAGATACCTTACTTAGCCAAAAAAAAAAAAAAAACCTCAATCTATCGAACACCTAACTAATATCATGTATATATGGTGTCATTAAGTTAATTTATAAGCATCCCCTAATAATATTGTTTGTGTAATAATGTTATTAGGAAAGAATCTTAATAATTTATTTACTAAGAAAGTATCTAAACCCTTAATTAGATTTCAAACAAAATTAACCTAATATTTTTCCTAATTTATTTCCGCTTCCGCCAAAAAAAAATTTCCACCGTCTCTTTTTCTTCACCCACTTTCTTAGTATGTGCAAATCAAAGTACCTTACATCCTGGCTTAGCACTGCTTTAAGATATCTTGACCTTAATCTCGAAACTTCTCTCTCTGTTGTTCTTGTCTAACAATAGCCCTCTAAAGAAGCAAAACAACAAAAATTGAAAAATGATTAACTGTAATCAACTAATTTACATGTTTTTAACAAGACATTAGAAAGACCTTTCTAGTATAAATAGAAGTAGAAATGGACAACATACCAAGAAAACAAAGGACCCATTGTCCACATGCCAAATAACAGTGAACCAACGCATTTTGTAATCACACGTTAGTAAGTCAGAAGGAAAACTATTGGTCAATCCAAATTAATATCAGTCGCTCACATGCATATTAGAATGACATCTACGTACGAGTTCCACAAATCATAAGATACGAGAGACTAATGGACATTTCTATAATCTTCCATGAAAAACTATTCAATCAATCCGAACTGATATCAGTGTCTCATACATTGGTAGAATATACATATTTGAGTCTTACCAACCATGTAAGAGACAGGTCAATTTTTTCGAAGTAGGTTATAGAGTGATGCAGAAAAAGTGGCAGAGGAGGAAAGAGAGAGACCAACCTCATTGATCTTATGCAGAGAAGAAAGAGAGAGACAAACCTTGCTGATGTTATGTGTAAAATCATCTTCAATAGAATTAGATGAATTACCATGACTATTCATAAGCTTGCTGATGATAATCAACAATTAACGAATAAGAATCAACTATAATATATTGTTATTTTCTAACATAGTGTTTGGAATCAATTTATATGTGAAATTCATTTAATGAATTCCATGAGAAATTCAGTTACAAATAAATTCTCTTGTTTGGAACTGAAAAATAATATTAAGTCAATTCTATTATTTATAAATCCAAATTGTGTTTGAAATACATGTGAAATTGGAATTAATAGTTATCTTTTACTTAAATACCCTTCTTTTATTCAATTGAAATTAGGCTATCATATAAGTCTTATCTTCTCAATCCATTATTGATTTATGGTACTATCATAAAAATCCAAAATAAAAAATAAAAAACAATGAAATTTTTTAAAAAAATTTAAACATCACAAAATAATCATAATAACCATAAGTTTAACATGAAAAAATAACTTTAGATTTAACTAATGCGAATTATTCATCCAATTCATAAATCAATTCAACATTACAAAAATAACTATAATAAATGATTTGTCTCATCAAATAACCACCATTTAATCATCCATAATTTTCATCTTCCTCTTCAACCATGCCAACTTAATATCATCATCACATGCAAACATGCCCATCTTGGAGGCTTGAAAATGGAGTTAGTGGAGGAGTTTTTCGCATTCCCCACAAACATGCCCTTAACCATCTTGGACTAGAATTTCAACACTAGGACTGCTACCACTGCTACACAATACTATTATATCCATTCCCGAGAAATTGTATAATCATCAATCAAAAGTCATAGGGTAAGGAAAGTGATCGACTGAATTTGAAATTTGAATTTATATATCTTTTTATTGAAAATATCTGGTAAATCTAGAAATTACGTACAAAGCAGTATCTTAAAAATAAGAAGCAACAACAACAGCAACAACATAATAGTACTATAATAATAACAAAAAGAATACATAATAGAAAAGATATCGCGAATAAATTTGCAAAATACCTGAAAGATAAGTGAATAGAAGAAGCTGACTTTTTTTTCTCTTTTTGCCGCCAAATTGGACGAAGAGAGAAGAGTGGAGAAGAAGAGTGAAAAAATATTTATTTTTTTCTTTAACCTGAGGGTAGTTTTGTCTTTAAAAGATTAGCAACATAATTAGAAAATGTGGATTTGCAAATTCTACCTCTTGTGCTAGGATTTGAGTAAGGCTTGTGCAAATCCAAGAATTGCAAATCTTAGATTTATAATTTTTTGAAAAGGTGCAACCAAACAAAAATCTTGGATTTGCAAATGAATACCACAAAATTTTCTGGAATTCATTTATTCCAAACAGTTTGTAAGTTGTAGATCTTCAGACCTGACACGAACGTGAACAAACACATGCTCCCATTTCTCAAGTTGTAAATCTGAAGCATTTAACTGAACATCCTCAATGCACAATGAAGAGAAAGAAACAGTGGAAAAACATTTTGGTAGGGAAATAAATTGGGAAAGATTTTGGGTTGATTATGTTTGATATTCAATTAAGGGTTTAAATACTTTTTAGAATCCCATTTAGAGACCCATGTGTTTTTTAGGATCTATAAAAAAAAATATCCCAATGAGGAGCTCAATAAAATTGAGTCTCTATATTATATTTAATTTAATTTTATAAACTAATTTGAATATATGTTATTTTTTCTCGTGTGTTAATTTTCTTTTGATAAATTGTTATTTATATTATCGTAACTTTTTTTAACAAACATTTCGACCAAAAAATTAATTAATTCCGACAACGGTAAAAAAAAAATTCCCAAAAGCACACCTCTCTCCCTCTTCCATTTGTTTTCAGCCTTTCATTTCCCACCCGCTGCCCCTTCCTCTTCCCTCCCACCCCCATCCCGGCTCGTGCACAGCCCCCTCCACCCCCATCCCCGTTGGTGCAAAGTCCCCATCCCTCCACCCAATCCTCGCTGGTGCACAGCCCCCCCTCCCCTCCCACCCCATCCCCACTGGTGCACAATCCTCCCACCCCACCCCTGCTTCTTCACAGCCCTCCCACCCCATCTGCAACTGCTTTGTTTTTTTTCTGACTTGTGTACTTTTTTTTTTTTTTTTGAAGTTGTCAAATTTTTTTTTTTTTGGTTAAAGTTGTCAGATTTGTTGAAAAGACCCATGTGGGCTCTAATTTTTTTTGTCTTTTTTCTTGAGTTTCTATTTTTGTTGAAATGTGTTAACTTTGAACCAAAACTTTGGATTTGGGTCTCTAAAATGTCCATTGGGGTTTATTTTTTTCTCAAGAGTCTCTATTTTTGGTAAAAACTAGTAATTATTACAATTTAGAACCCTCATTGAAGATACCCAAAGGGTGCAGAGCCTAAAAGCGGAGTGAGTGTCGGGTGAGCTTTTAAATAATTAAAATATGTCAATGTCAATCCATTTTCCAAATAACACACCCTTTTTTAGACATTTTTTTTGGTCATTCGCTTCCAAGACGCTTGGGTTGCTCAAATTTTCAACAAGCAGAGGTGTTCTTTCCACATTCATATTATTGTCTTGAGTAATGTTAGATATTATCTTATTTTTATTACTCAATGTAACGGTTTGGATCTTTAGGGAGGAGTGAGATTACGCAATTAAAGCTGAAAACAGAGCTTGAATTGATAGAGTAAAAGAAATACAACAAAAGCTTACAAAGAAAAAGAAAGCTGAAAGTAAGTAAATCTCTCTCTTGGCTATTCCTTGAGGTCACCACCTTTTATATTCCTTCACACCACTCATGCTAAGCACCGTTACAACCAACTTGCCATATTAGTCCTTCCAGTCTTGGGCTTGTACCTGGGTCTTGTGCTTCGTCTTGGACCTTTGGTATTTGCTTTGATAGGATCTGAACCAACATATGCTTTACAGAACTCATCGTTATGAACCCAGGTTGATGTTTTTAATGGCAGATTTTCCCATTGAGCTAACAACTTTTTCTGAACTTTCCCTTGTCGAGTGATTTGCCGAGGCGACAGGATGTCTATCGGAAAAACTTTAGGCATGTCATTATTTGGTGTTCGCGAAAGAGGAAGGCCATGAGGAGTAAAAAATACCTCGTTGAGTCGATCCGATAATGAGTGAAATTCTATATCCTCTAGCAACGTTTATATCTTAGAATTATCACACATAGTCAAACTATAATAAGCAGCCACTGACCCCATAACGTGCAATCTGCGAACCCCTGGGCATGGAATATGATCACAAGACATTTGTGAATTTCCTGACAACAAAATTTCCTTGCCCTTAAAATTGAATTTCATAGTTAACTTGGAATAGTCATGAATTATTGGACCGAGGTTACCGAGCCAAGAAACTCCAAGCACTACGTCGGATCCAACTAGAGGTAAAACATAGAGATCAACCTCAAATTCCAGAGGTTCAACATAACCCATAAATTCCAGAGGTTCAACATAACCCATTGAAATACAATGATTTGAAAATCGTAAGATAAAAACAGTATCATATGTTTGTATCTTCTTGTTTTCTGCAAAATGTCCCTCAACCACATACGCAAAATTATCCTTCTGGAGCTTGTTTGAAGTTACCTCTCCAACGGTTCTAAAGCATGGAAAATTTAGTATGGTAGCAACACACATTTTGGGGTCAACAGGAAAGTTTTCTCTGAATTGAATTTTTTAGAGTTCTCCAATTGCTTCTGTATTATTTAGGTCATCAGAAGAGCTACCATGCTCCTGTTCTTGTTCTTTTCTAACTTTGGATGCAGCAATACCCCACAAGTAATCCAGTTCACCAAGACTTTCAGTACATGATTTATCAATAGACTCAATCTCGCTTATGAGATTGTATATTTCCAGATCAATTTCACTAAGAGTTGCACCATAAGAAGATAGAAGTAAAAGAACCAACTCCCTTAAATTGATTTCAATACCTTTCCATAAAGGTACCATGTGTTTAGGGTTGTTCAGAATTTCACAATTCTTTCTAACCAAGCCTTTTGTAGCAATTAGACCCGCCTTTAATCCATGCTCATAGAATCCATAGACATATTGGAAGGCACCAAGTATTCTTAGTTCATCAAATGTTGTATGTTTCCCTAATATTTTGAGAGTATTTGGGGCATATGCAGCAATTATGCATCCATCATATTTTTCTTTTGAAGCATCATCCAAGATTGTAACCGAACCTTTATCATTTTTTAAAACTGAACGTACTTCACAGCCATTTCTAATCTGACAGCCTCTTTTCTCCAGCTCTATCCAGACCTTATTGACATAGGTGCGCGATCGCCATCTTACAGTGAGCCATTGAGGAAGATCAAATAGCTGAAGTAGATGGTGATTTCGACGAAATGAAAGAATGGAATAAGCAGAAAAGTTCATTACTCCTTCTGAAGAGCAAGACCAGATTGAAGCACATATTGGAACCAAGTAGGCCTTCTGAAATAGCTCCGAGTAACACCGATTCCAACCCTTTTTCCTCACTTTCCACATTAACAACTTTGGTTGATGAGTTTGAACAAATAGTTTATGATGATATAACCTGAGAAATAAGCCTGTAGGTCGTTCAATGTTGAGAGCCCTCTCCAAAAGAAAAGATCTGAGCCCAAATCCAGTACCACCACCCACTGCGTGGAACACCAAAAAGCCTTGAAGACTAGTGCAGTTGTCTACAAGTTTCCTGATCCGATCCAAGCACAGATCCACAATTTCCTTTCCAATTGTGTAGTGTCCACGAGCGAAGTTGTTGGCAGTGTCCTCTTTGCCGCTGTTGAGCTGTTCAGGGTGGAAAATTTAGCGGTAGGCCTCGGTTCGAACCTCGTCGAACACGGTAGGTTCCAAATCTACAAACACGGCGCGAGGAATGTGTTTGCCAACTCCAGTTTCGACGGGTGGTACGGAAGGTTGGTGTGGTTGTGGATCCAATTTGGCTAGTTGGTCAATGGTTGTTGTGGTTGTGGGTGTAGACGGGGTCGTCGTCGTTATTGTTGAAGAAGTTGTCGTTGGAGGCGTAGCTCCAAATTTTTTAGTTACGAGCTGAAGAAGTCAGTCAAGTTTACCCTCAACTATCGAGACTTTGAAAACAAGGTCGCCAAGTGCTTGTTGATGGGCATCGAGCTTCCGAGTATTTTGTGTTGTAGTTTGCAAAAGCTTCATTACCGCGTCATCCATGGTGTTGAGTCCGGTACCTTCGGCCATGGAGTCAATGAAAGCACCAATGTAACGGTTTGGATCTCTGGGGAGGAATGAGATTACGCAATTAAAGTTGAAAACAGAGCTTGAATTGATAGAGTAAAAGAAATACAACAAAAGCTTACAAAGAAAAAGAAAGCTGAAAGTAAGTAAATCTCTCTCTTAGCTATTCCTTGAGGTTACCACCTTTTATATTCCTTCATAGCCCTCATGTTAAGCACTGTTACAACCAACTTGCCATATTAGTCCTTCCAGTCTTGGGCTTGTACCTGGGTCTTATGCTTCTTCTTGGACCTTCGGTATCTGCTTTGATAGGATATGAGTTGGACTTGTTTTTGGCTATTATCAGAATACCTTGGTCCGGCAATGGTTATAACATTCAAACATCATCTTCTATGTATATACCTAATTAACATGTTAAAAGAAGAGAAAATTTTAAAAAATAATCTTAAGTTAATATGTCAACTAGGCTTACACGTAAGATGTGATATTAGAATGATAAAAATAAGATGACATATAACAAGATGACGGGGAAATTTCACAAATAGTCCCTATTGTTACCTATTTGTCTCAGTTTAATCCTTATTAGTTCATTTGTTTCAATTTAGTCCCTATTGTTTGCAAAAAAATTTCAATTTCGTGCCTACCGTCAAATAAGGGGTTAAATCTAACGGTTTCGGGGGCATTTTTGGAATTATAACAATAAAAGTTCAATTTGATCTCTATTGTTTAAAAAAAGTTTTAAATAAATCCTCAATGTTTTGAAATAGTTTCAAGTAAGTCCTCAATGATTTAAAATAATTTCAAATAAATCCTCAATATTTTGAAAAAGTTTCATTTAAGTCCTTAATGTTTTAAAAAAGTTTCATATATGTCCTCAATGTTTTAACATAATTTCAAATAAGTCCTCAATGTTATAAAAAAATTTAAATAAGTCCTCAATGTTTTAAAAATGTTTAAAATAAATCCTCAATATTTTGAAAAAGTTTCAATTAAGTCCTCACTGTTCTATAAAGTTTGAAATAAATCCTTAGAGTCCCCCATCTCATAAACACACACGGTTTAGGTGGTTAACAAGGAGAAAATAGATTTGTCTCGATGGATGTAGCTCAAAAAATTTAGTCAAGTTAGCTTTTGACTAATCAGTGATAGATAACTAAGATAGCGTCCGCGAAACCAAATTCGAATTTGTCAAAACCAAAATTAGGGAAGTCACAATACGTAAACAAAGAGGCAGAATTAGGACACAATATACATTAATTACCAACTACAGACCTTTAGCATTTTTCATTTGAATCCTTGTTATGAAAACAATCATAAACACCTCAACACTCATCTAAAATGATGTTTCTTCATCCTTAATCCAAAAAAAGCATAACAATAATATCATCAAAGTCATCAGTCATAAAAGCCTATCGTAATCCTATAACCTGTCATGAAAAAAAAGTCATTAAATATCGTTAAAGTAATTACATTGAGGATTTATTTTAAATATTTTTAAAACATTGAGGACTTATTTGAAATTCTGTTAAAACATTGAGACATATATGAATTTTTTTTAAAACATTAAGGACTTAAATGAAACTTTTTCAAAAGATTGAGGATTTATCTAAAACTTTTTTAAAACAATAGGGATCAAATTGAACTTTTATTGTTATATTTCAAAATGCCGCTGAAACCGTGGTCACGTGCAGTGCACGTGACTAACTTTTTGTTAGATTTAACTCCTTATTTGACGACAGGGATGAAATTGGGATTTTTTTTTGCAAACAATAGGGACTAAATTGAGACAAATGAAATAATAGGGACTAAAATGAGACAAATGGGTAACAATAGGGACTATTTGTGAAATTTACCCACAATATGACATATAACATTACTCTGTGGCCCTATAAATATCCCTTGGTATGAAGCCAGTTTTGCCCAACACACCTCTAATTATCTCTTACATTTCTATCAAGATGATGAGCTTCAGTATACACTACAAGAAAACAGCGCACAGGCGACGGATTTGGGCGATGAATTTTTTCCGTAGTAAATTGGCTTTGGATTGACTACGGAATTGCTACGGGCAATTAATTTCGTAGCCCATCCGTAGCCAACTTCGGCCCCGTTGAAATGGCGACAAAAAATGGCTACGGATTGGCTACGGACAATAATTTTAATTATAAAAAAAATAAAAAATAATATTTCGTAGCCTAGCCGTGACAAATTTGCTACGGACTAGCTACGGATTATTTAATTAATGCGGCAACAAAAATCATAATAAATTATGTAGCCATGCGGTGGCCAAATAGCCACGGATTGGCTACGGACTATGTATTATTCAAAAAAATGTGCATAAAAAATAAAGGACCGGAGGAAAAAATAAAAATAACAAAATCTGTAGCCCATCCGTGGCAATTGGCTACGGATGGGCTACGGATTTCATTTTTCCGTAGCCCATCCGTAGCTAATTTCCATGGATGGGCTACGGACTTTCAGATAAAAATGAGGTTTATCAGTTTTAATTTGAATTACGGAATTTTGATTGCACCTACAACGTAGTAAACTTCACTTGAGATGCTAGTTTTTCAAATAAAAATAAACTTGGTCCGTATTTTATTAGCGTGCATATTTTAATAGAGAAATCTCATACAAAGTCATTAGCCGTTTAAATTGAAGTTATCATGTCCTCCACTTAACATTGCGTTAATATTAATAAACGTTCAATCTAGGGGTCCAAAAACTCTCATATTGTGTCTAAACTTCATAAACATGAAAAATATAAAGATATAAACACGCTTTAATACATTTTTCCTACCTATTAACAAGTTTGAATTCATACTATTAGTGGTTCGTAGCCCATCCGTGGCAATTGGCTTGTGAATGTTTTATGAGTTATATTGAATTAAACGATTGGATTATGATGTTTTGCAAGTTGTATAGTTCGTTTTGCAACAAAGTTCCATTATGCACATGTTAGATCATAGCTTTTGACTTACTGAAATCAAAGAGTTTAGTTGCAAGTTTATGAATCACTTTGGAAATGAATCTAAAGCATACTTAGCTTATTTTTTAACTTATAAAGTCTTTGTTTTATGGATTGTAATTCATCTTGAGAACTTGTGACTAAAGACAAGTCTAACTCGTAAATGTTGCTAGGCTTACATAGACCTATTATGAAGAAATGTTGTGTTTAGCATGTTATGCATAAGCAAAGCTTCAAGAAGGTGTTCTTGTGTATTTGTTGTTGGAATTGAGTATAATTGTACAGGTATTGGAATGTCCGTAATTAAAGGGAGTCTTTGTCCGATTATTGTCGCGTTCGAACTTGACTTCTAGGAAAGGGTTGAGTTGGGGTGTGACACCATTAATACCAAGGACACCACCACCAACAACAACAACCACCACCAAGACCATCACCAACACCATCAAAGATAGTGCAATATACTAGTTTGTAGTTTATTAGTTTTTTCATTTATTTATTTAATTTTTATTCGTGATCACTACCAAGGGAACCACCAAAGACATCACCAAGAGTACCACCTCCATCACCACTATCAAGGGCATCATCAACACCACCAATGACACCATCACCACCACCATATTCCTATCTCTATCTATAGGTAAATAGTTTAGAGTTGAATATGTACCACGCTTATAGTTCAATATGTATATGTTAATGCCGATAATATGTATATGTTAATGCCGATGTAGCGAATATGAAATGTTATTTGGTTAGTAGTGCTATTCTTTTGTTATATGTGAAAATAATGAAGTCATGTGCTAATTTATAGTTGAAATAATAGAGTCATGCTAATTTAGAATTGAAATAATGGAGTCATGCTAATTTAAAATTGAAATAATAGAATCACGTGCTTAAATGGAATTCTTTTGTTAAGTGATTTAGGATTGGCTTTGTTGGGATTTAAAGAAAAAGTGGAGAATGATTCATTCGGGTCTTTATCGAATTAGAAGGATGATGTTGGAGAAGATATTCCTTCTTCATATGGAGTTGAGTGTTGTGGTATTGTAAGTACTATATCCCTGTGTTTTCAAGATTTTCTTTAGTTGCTCATTTTCTTTAGCTTTTCCTAATCATGGTTTATCTTTCTTAGGCACATGTGTTGAAGAAGAATCTAGGCTTGTTTTTTGGATTTGTAAGTGATTCATATTATTCTTGTGATTTAGTCACTAGGCATATGTACATATCATGTATGGATCATGAGATATATTAGCAATGATTTGTGGGAGGTGGGTTGTGAGTCATGCTTCACTTTGCATAAGATAACACCAACATTGATGAGATTAATTAATTCTTAGGCTTTTTGTTTAGTAATCAACAGATCTTTGGATGAATTCATTGGCGTTGAATATAGTTTGCTATGATGTGCAGATGTATCTAAATGCATACTTTGTGGAGGGAACGTGACTGAACATTTTTCTTATATGTGTGACGATATATGGAACTACCCTTGTTAAGGACTGTGGAGATCTGGCTTACAATGGTTCAAACTGTGGTAGGATTTCTCTTTTCTATATAAATGCATCAATTTTATCCAACTTAATCCTCTTTTATGCAATGGCATTGGTGATACGAAAAATTATATATTAGAAGGGTAGATAATAAGGTAATTTCATACAAACGACACTTCCATACGCAAAACATTACTTGAGAGATTCAATTACATTTCTTGCTAGAATCCTTGGAGTGATATATTCCAAGTTTCTTATTAACTATTTTCTCTTCTAACTAATGAGTTTTTGCTATATTTTTAATACTATTTCACTGGTTAGATTGTGCCGGAAGAATAAATTTTGCAATGTATATTTAGATGAAGAATTTAATAAATTAAACTACTCTAAATATCTTCAAGTAATATTTGTGTGTTATTTATGCATATTTGTTAATGTCGTAATAGGAGATGACTTTGGAAGAGTATGAGAAAGAAGAGAAAGAAAAAAGGAAGCTTTGCAGACATTAAAAGCATGTGAGCGAGATGATTAGAAGACAATAGTAGATCATTTTAGATTTTTTTGTAAATTAATATTATTTTTGTATTGGTTTTTTTGTAAATATTATAAATCTATTGTAAATATTAATTTGTATTTTTTTTTTGTTAATATAATTTTTTTTTATTTATAATTTTTTATATTTTTTTTAAATTAAATAATTAATTAGCGACGATTGACTACAAAAATGAGTCAACAAAAGGGCATGGATTGGCTACCATACCAATCCGTAGCCGTGGACGACGATCGATTTACGACCGACACGGCTACGGCTTTGCTACGAACGTTAATAATTAATAAAAAAATCAAAATTTTAGTTGGCTACGGATGGGCTACGGATTGACTGCCGAATAGTGGTTACTGAAATTTTACATATATTAATCTGTAGCCGTGGACGACGGCCGATTTACGACGAAAATGGCTACGGATTTGCTACGGACATTAATAATTAAATAAAAAAGTCAAAATTTAGTTGACTACGGCTATTTTGCTACGGAAGTTATAAAAAATAAATACAAATTAATTTCCGGAATTGGCTAATGGTGGGCTACGGAATATCAATTTGGCTACGGGACTTTTTACTACGGACGTAATTCCGTCGCCCGTCCCAATTTGACTACCACTAGGCTACGGATTTTGATCGTCGCCTCAGCCTATTTTTCTTGTAGTGATAAGAAAATACATGCGATCAACTATGCTTCCCATAGTTGTTATTGCAATAATTTCAAAGGCCGTTTCTGGTCAGAATGTTGCTGATATTGTGACTGATTCTTTAATGGGATTGCTAATCAAGCTGCTGGAAATTGCGCCGGAAAAGGCTTCTATACTCGTGCTGCTTTTCTTGACGCCCTCAATCCATACCCTCAATTTGGAAAAACTGGTACCGCCGATGATTCTAAACGCGAGATAGCTGCATTCTTTGCTCATATCACGCACGAGACCGGACGTGAGTTTTCGAAATTCCTCCCTTTTCCTTTGGTTTCTAAACTCCATATGGTTGTAGATTTGTGATTCTAAAACTGCATTTTAGCCTCTCCTAACTTATATATGACTTGATGCTCCTGAATATCTTGGCGAACAAAATTTATCACATATTGTTTACAAATTACATCATAAATCCATCGGACACGTGAACAATGGATGAACAATTGCCATCAACTCATAACTTCAGGTCAGGGTTTTGGTGCAACGATTCGTGCCATCAACAGTCGTGAATGTAATGGTGGAAACAGTGGAATTGTTGATACTCGTGTTGGGTACTACACAAACTATTGTAACCAACTTGGTGTTGTTCCTGGTGATAACCTAAGGTGCTAGGACATTTTAAGTATATAGTTTATCTTACATAATATGAATAAGGCTGGTATGCCATCATGAATAAGTTACTTTTTCTTCTCTTTTTGGTTTTTTCTGTTATTGAGAACCAAAATGAAGAATGAAAGACTACAAACTATGTCAAAAAGTTCAGTTAAAAGAATCTGTTGAATTAATTTTTATTATCAGTATTTGGTCCAATGAAGACAATAGATAAATATTATGGGATTAAATATTTCTATGGCCACTAAACTATTTCATTAATTCTCTTTTAGTCATCCAACTATTTCTTCTAGTCCTATTTTGGCCATTCAACTATCAATTGGGTTTTATTTAGGTCATTATGTTAAAATATACTAGCAATTAAGGATAAAATCGTAAAATCAATCAATAAAATTTACAAATAAGTTTAATTTGTTGGCAAAAATATAATTTGTTTAACTAATTTTATTATTTTACCCGTAACAGTTAGTTTATTTTAACAGAAAAATTGATAAAATGGTAAAAATGAAACTCAATTGATAGTTGATTGAGCAAAATAGGAAAAAAATAGTTGGATGGCCAAAACAAGGCTAAAGAGATAGTTTAGTAACCATATAAATATTTTACCCAATATTATAAATTATTCTCTAACACCTTACCCAATAAGACCTTTTCCTCTATTTTGTTTTAAAAAATTGAAATATTTATAGTTTAAATAACGTTAATTTTGAATACCAATAATACGAGCTAAATGTCTTCGTTCAATCCTCAAAATGTTACATAAAGGAGGTTATTTCCACTGCTTAACAGTTTGAACAAAAAAATTTATATTAAAAGGTTGTCCTCCCACACATGGTTAAAAATGTCCTTTTTGGTCGTGAATTTATCCCCAATATTGATTGCTCCGTTTATTGTTCTCTCATTTATTTTTTGAGAATACAATATTTTCATGATTTTTTTAATTTTCATTCTCATGTAAGGGGTATGAATGTTTTAGAAAAAATAAAAAATATATTCACCCTAACTAAAATTACCTTTTAGATTACCTATCTACTTCAGTTTTTTTTTTCTCAAACACAAATTATTCCTAAAAGTAAATAAATTAATTAATAAAATTATGAATAAAAAATTAATAAAATTAAAAAGAATAAGAAATAAATTAAATTAAAAGAGGAGTACATCTCCATCTTTTCTGTTAGCTCCTATTAATTTCTTTTAATCTATTGGTTTACTATTTTTTTATGGTCCATCCGGCTTACTATCTAACGGAGTCGGCTTGCAAATGACAACATGAGTAAGAACATTACTAATATATTTTTTAATTATGACAAATACAAAAAAAATAATTCAAATAATAGAAATGTAAGCTTGATTTCAAATTACATGGGGATGGTGTGTTGCAGTTTTGTGGCTGAGTTTGCATTCCAGATAATTCGAATTTGAGGATGGAGGTTTTAAAGGAAGCTCATAACTCTAAGTACACTATCCATTCGGGCAGAAACAAGATGTACCGAGACTTGAAGCAACATTATTAGTGGAACAACATGAGAAGGGATATAGCGGAGTATGTATCTCAGTGTTATACTTGCCAAAGGGTCAAAGCAGTGCATCAACGACCGCCGGGTTTGCTTCAACTGTTGTTGATTCTTCAGTAGAAATGGGAACATGTGACCATGGACTTTGTCACAGACTTGCCGAGATCACCAAGGAGTTGTGATGCAGTTTGGGTTATGATTGATCGGTTAACCAAGACTACTCACTTCATTCCAATGCATAAGCAGGATAGTCTTGAGAAGTTGGCAGATTTGTATATTGCTAACATCGTGAGATTTCGTGGGGTTTCAATCAGTATTATATCATATAGGGATCCTCGATTTACTTCCAGATTCAGGCAGCATTGGGTACCAATTTGAACTTCAACACAACTTATCATCCTCAGTCAGATGGGTAGTCAGAGAGGACGATTCAGATTCTCGAAGGTATGTTGAGGGCTTGTGTTATGGACTTCGGGAAGAGTTGGGAGAAGCACTTGCCATTGGCGGAGTTTGCTTATAACAATAGTTATCAATCGACAATTGGAATGGCTCCGTACGAGGCATTGTATGGTCGTAAGTGTCAGTCTCCGTTGTATTGGGATGAGATTGGGGAAATGAAGGTTATTGATGCAACCTTGTTGCCAGAGCTTGCGAATGCCATTGAGAATATCCGTCTCATTCGTCAAAGGATGCTTACAGATTAGAGTAGGCAGAAGAGTTATGATGATAAGAGAAGACAGGATTTGGAGTTTGAGGTCGGTGATTGGGTTTTCTTGAAGATCTCCCTTCGCGAGGGTATTGTTTGGTATGGTAAAGGTGGGAAGCTGAGTCCGAGGTACATAGGGGCGTTTGAGATCGTTGGCAGAGTTGGCAAGTTGGCTTATAGGTTGGCTTTCCCGCCGAGTTTGTCCAAGTTTCATAATGTCTTTCATTTGTCTATGCTGCGAAAGTATCATCCAGATCATTCCCATGTGTTGGAGGCAGAATCGTTGCAGCTTAGTGGGGATTTGACTTATGAGGAGCGGCCTATCCATATTCTGGATTAGTCAGTCTAGGAGTTGCGTTCGAAAGTGATTCCGATGGTTATAGTTTTATGGTTTCATCATGGGATTGAGGAGGCTACTTGGGAAAGACGGGATCAAGTTATTGCATGTGTTTGCTTACTTTAATTTATGGAAATCATATATAAATGTGTTATAAATGCTTGTAGAGATGATAATATGTTGTAATAGTGATTTGAGAGCTTAATATATGCATTAGAACTTGTTGGAGGCAAAAAGATGTTTTAAAGCTAACTTTGTTATTTGGAAGTTGGAAATTCTAGCAAGCTTTTGTGTTTATGATTATATATATGTGATTGGGATATGATTTCATGACTTTGGTTTCAATTTGGTGAATTTAGGAATTTATTTTGATGAATTTCTTACATATCCGCCCATGATATAGAGGTTACATTACTGATTTACTAATTCGCGTGATTACTGATTTACTTCTTTAAATCCTCAGCAAAAAACACTGAAAGCTAAATAGAACAAGAATCATTAGTTTGTAACGATGAAACTATTAAAATTATATGTCAAGTTTGCAAGTATAATATTCCTTTTTGGCTGTTATTTTTTGTATTTTATTTCATGTAGGGATATTTAGTTAGGGTAAAGGTCTAGTTTAGTTCATTATGTTTGGTGTAAATAATACTTTCATCCATTATCTTTCAAAATAAACCTTTTAGTCCATTATCTTTGGTGTAAATGATACTTTCATCCATTATCTTTCGAAATGAACATTTTAGTTAAATATGTTTCACATAAGTAACGTCGTTAGTCCAATTTCAAAACATATTGGACTAATGACGTCATTGATGTGAAACATATTGGACTAAAAGGCTCATTTCGAAAGATAATTGATGAAAGTGTCATTTACACCAAAAATAATGGACTAAAAGGTTCAGTTTGAAAGATAATGGATGAAAGTGTCAACAAAAGGCTATGGATTGGCTACCATACCAATCCGTAACCGTGGACGACGACCGATTTACGACCGACATGGCTACGGCTTTGCTACAAACGTTAATAATTAATAAAAAAATCAAAATTTTAGTTGGCTACGGATGGGCTACGGATTGACTACCGAATAGTGGTTACTGAAATTTTACATATATTAATCCGTAGCCGTGGACGGCGGCCGATTTACGACCGAAATTGCTACGGATTTGCTACGGACATTAATAATTAATTTAAAAAGTCAAAGTTTAGTTGACTACGGCTATTTTGCTACGGAAGTTATAAAAAATAAATACAAATTAATTTCCGGAATTGGCTACGGGTGGGCTACGGAATATCAATTTGGCTACGGGACTTTTTACTACGGACATAATTCCGTCGCCCATCCCAATTTGACTACCACTAGGCTACGGATTTTGATCATCATCTCAGCCTGTTTTTCTTGTAGTGATAAGAAAATACATGCGATCAACTATGCTTCCCATAGTTGTTATTGCAATAATTTCAAAGGCCGTTTCTGGTCAGAATGTTGCTGATATCGTGACTGATTCTTTAATGGGATTGCTGATCAAGTTGCTGGAAATTGCGCCGGAAAAGGCTTCTATACTCGTGCTGCTTTTCTTGACGCCCTCAATTCATACCCTCAATTTGGAAAAACTGGTATCGCCGATGATTCTAAACGCGAGATAGCTGCATTTTTTGCTTATATCACGCACGAGACCGGACGTGAGTTTTCGAAATTCCTCCCTTTTCCTTTGGTTTCTAAACTCCATATGGTTGTAGATTTGTGATTCTAAAACTGCATTTTAGCTTCTCCTAACTTATATATGACTTGATGCTCCTGAATATCTTGGCGAACAAAATTTATCGCATATTGTTTACAAATTACATCATAAATCCATCGGACACGTGAACAATGGATGAACAATTGCCATCAACTCATAACTTCAGGTCAAGGTTTTGGTGCAATGATTCGTGCCATCAACAGTCATGAATGTAATGGTAGAAATTCTGGTGCTGTCGAAGCTCGTGTTTGGTACTACACAGACTATTGTAACCAACTTGGTGTTGTTCCTGGTGATAACCTATGGTGCTAGGACATTTTAAGTATATAGTTTATCTTACATAATATGAATAAGGCTGGTATGCCATTATGAATAAGTTACTTCTCTTTTTGGTTTTCTTTGTTATTGAGAACCAAAATGAAGAATGAAAGACTACAAACTATGTCAAAAAGTTCAGTTAAAAGAATCTGTTGAATTAATTTTTATTATCAGTATGTGGTCCAATGAAGACAATAGATAAATATTATGGGATTAAATATTTCAATGGCCACTAAACTATTTCATCAATTCTCTTTTAGTCATCCAACTATTTCTTCTAGTCCTATTTTGGCCATTCAACTATCAATTGGGTTTTATTTAGGTCATTATGTTAAAATATACTAACAATTAAGGATAAAATCGTAAAATCAATCAATAAAATTTACAAATAAGTTTAATTTGTTGGCAAAAATATAATTTGTTTAACTAATTTTATTATTTTACCCGTAACAGTTAGTTTATTTTAACAGAAAAATTGATGAAATGGTAAAAATGAAACTCAATTGATAGTTGATTGAGCAAAATAGGAAAAAAATAGTTGGATGGCCAAAACAAGGCTAAAGAGATAGTTTAGTAACCATATAAATATTTTACCCAATATTATAAATTATTCTCTAACACCTTACCCAATAAGACCTTTTCCTCTATTTTGTTTTAAAAAATTGAAATATTTATAGTTTAAATAACGTTAATTTTGAATACCAATAATACGAGCTAAATGTCTTCGTTCAATCCTCAAAATGTTACATAAAGGAGGTTATTTCCACTGCTTAACAGTTTGAACAAAAAAATTTATATTAAAAGGTTGTCCTCCCACACATGGTTAAAAATGTCCTTTTTGGTCGTGAATTTATCCCCAATATTGATTGCTCCGTTTATTGTTCTCTCATTTATTTTTTGAGAATACAATATTTTCATGATTTTTTTAATTTTCATTCTCATGTAAGGGGTATGAATGTTTTAGAAAAAATAAAAAATATATTCACCCTAACTAAAATTACCTTTTAGATTACCTATCTACTTCAGTTTTTTTTTTCTCAAACACAAATTATTCCTAAAAGTAAATAAATTAATTAATAAAATTATGAATAAAAAATTAATAAAATTAAAAAGAATAAGAAATAAATTAAATTAAAAGAGGAGTACATCTCCATCTTTTCTGTTAGCTCCTATTAATTTCTTTTAATCTATTGGTTTACTATTTTTTTATGGTCCATACGGCTTAATATCTAACGGAGTCGGCTTGCAAATGACAACATGAGTAAGAACATTACTAATATATTTTTTAATTATGACAAATACAAAAAAAATAATTCAAATAATAGAAATGTAAGCTTGATTTCAAATTACATGGGGATGGTGTGTTGCAGTTTTGTGGCTGAGTTTGCGTTCCAGATAATTCGAATTTGAGGAGGGAGGTTTTAAAGGAAGCTCATAACTCTAAGTACACTATCCATTCGGGCAGAAACAAGATGTACCGAGACTTGAAGCAATATTATTAGTGGAACAACATGAGAAGGGATGTAGCAGAGTATGTATCTCAGTGTTATACTTGCCAAAGGGTCAAAGCAGTGCATCAACGACCGCCGGGTTTGCTTCAACTGTTGATGATTCTTCAGTAGAAATGGGAACATGTGACCATGGACTTTGTCACAGACTTGCCGAGATCACCAAGGAGTTGTGATGCAGTTTGGGTTATGATTGATCGGTTAACCAAGACTACTCACTTCATTCCAATGCATAAGTAGGATAGTCTTGAGAAGTTGGCAGATTTGTATATTGCTAACATCGTGAGATTTCGTGGGGTTTCAGTCAGTATTATATCATATAGGGATCCTCGGTTTACTTCCAGATTCTGGCAGGATTGGGTACCAATTTGAACTTCAGCACAACTTATCATCCTCAGTCAGATGGGTAGTCAGAGAGGACGATTCAGATTCTCGAAGGTATGTTGAGGGCTTGTGTTATGGACTTCGGGAAGAGTTGGGAGAAGCACTTGCCATTGGCGGAGTTTGCTTATAACAATAGTTATCAATCGACTATTGGAATGGCTCCGTACGAGGCATTGTATGGTTGTAAGTGTCAGTCTCTGTTGTATTGGGATGAGGTTAGGGAAATGAAGGTTATTGATGCAGCCTTGTTGCCAGAGCTTGTGAATACCATTGAGAATGTCCGTCTCATTCGTCAAAGGATGCTTACAGATTAGAGTAGGCAGAAAAGTTATGATGATAAGAGAAGACAGGATTTGGAGTTTGAGGTCGATGATTGGGTTTTCTTGAAGATCTCTCTTCGCAAGGGTATTGTTTGGTATTGTAAAGGTGGGAAGCTGAGTCCAAGGTACGTAGGGGCGTTTGAGATCGTTGGCAGAGTTGGCAAGTTGGCTTATAGGTTGGCTTTCCCGCCGAGTTTGTTCAAGTTTCATGATGTCTTTCATTTGTCTATGCTGTGAAAGTATCATCCAGATCCTTCTCATGTGCTGGAGGCAGAACCGTTGCAGCTTAGTGGGGATTTGACTTATGAGGAGCGGCCTATCCATATTCTAGATTAGTCAATCTAGGAGTTGCGTTCGAAAGTGATTCCGATGGTTATAGTTTTATGGTTTTATCATGGGATTGAGGAGGCTACTTGGGAAAGACGGGATCAAGTTATTGCATGTGTTTGCTTACTTTAATTTATGGAAATCATATATAAATGTGTTATAAATGCTTGTAGAGATGATAATATGTTGTAATAGTGATTTGAGAGCTTAATATATGCATTAGAACTTGTTGGAGGCAAAATAGATGTTTTAAAGATAACTTTGTTATTTGGAAGTTGGAAATTCTAGCAAGCTTTTGTGTTTATGATTATATATATGTGATTGGGATATGATATGATTTCATGACTTTGGTGTCAATTTGGTGAATTTAGGAATTTGTTTTGATGAATTTCTTACATATCCGCCCATGATATAGAGGTTACATTACTGATTTACTAATTCGCGTGATTACTGATTTACTTCTTTAAATCCTCAGCAAAAAACACTGAAAGCTAAATAGAACAAGAATCATTAGTTTGTAACGATGAAACTATTAAAATTATATGTCAAGTTTACGAGTATAATATTCCTTTTTGGCTGTTATTTTTTGTATTTTATTTCATGTAGGGATATTTAGTTAGGGTAAAGGTCTAGTTTAGTTCATTATATTTGGTGTAAATAACACTTTCATCCATTATCTTTCAAAATGAACCTTTTAGTCCATTATCTTTGGTGTAAATGACACTTTCATCCATTATCTTTCGAAATGAACATTTTAGTTCAATATGTTTCGCATAAGTAACGTCGTTAGTCCAATTTCAAAACATATTGGAGGAAACATATTGGACTAATGACGTCATTGATGTGAAACATATTAGACTAAAAGGCTCATTTCGAAAGATAATTGATAAAAGTGTCATTTACACCAAAAATAATGGACTAAAAGGTTCATTTTGAAAGATAATGGATGAAAGTGTCATTTACACCAAAGATAATGGACTAAACTAGACCTTTACCCTATTTAGTTATTATGAAAATTATACTTCCATGCTCAAAAGAAACAGGGTGATATTCATCAGCTTAGTTTTTCTTGTTTCCCACTTTTGAATTCGTCAAAAATAAAATATCGCGTAAAATTCGTTGGTACTATAATCAATTCTAATTAGAATTAAAAAACATACTAATTCAATTGTCCTAAACTTTCCCTCATCTGTTTTCCTTTTCTTATTTTTATCTACACTTGTTCTTCATGTTTTTCAAGGCCATATGTATTGATGAATTGAGAATAAGAAATTCACGTTTCGCCTAACATAAAAAGGAATAACCTAGGCTTTCATAACTTGTAATGATTTGCTGGATTCTGGCCATAACTGTAGCACGTGACCATATTGAATTATCGTCTCATCTAAAAATTTAAATTGTTAAAAAAAAATTGTAATACTCATCTACTGCATTCAACACGACCAAACCATATTAAATTGTCACCTCATTTATAATTAAGCTTAAGGTGTTATAGAATAATTTATAATATTGGGTTTAATATTTCTATGGCTACTAAACTATCTCTTTAGCCTTATTTTAGCCATCCAACTATTTTTTTCCTATTTTGCTCATAAGGGTAAAGGTCTAGTTTAGTCCATTATGCTTACTGTAAATGACAATTTCATCTATTATCTTTCAAAATGAACCTTTTAGTCCATTTTCTTTGGTGTAAATGACACTTTCATAAATTATCTTTCAAAATGAGCATTTTAGTCTAATATGTTTCACATCAATGACGCCGTTAGTCCAATATATTTTCTCCAATATGTTTTGAAGTTGGACTAACGACGTTACTTATGTGAAACATATTGAAGTAAAAGGTTCATTTCGAAAGATAATGGATGAAATTGTCATTTACACCAAAGATAATGGACTAAAAGGTTCATTTTGAAAGATAATGGATGAAAGTATCATTTACACCAAACATAATGGACTAAACTAAACATTTACCCGTGGTTGTTATATTCTATGTTTAGCCACCAATAGCTAGCATCAAACACAATGGACTAAACTAAACCTTTACCCGTGGTTGTTATATTCTATGTTTAGCCACCACTAGCTAGCATCAAATTCTAGATCATCCCCACTTCTTCGACTAAGATATGTTAGTTAGATGTATAGACACTAGGGGTTGTTTGGAAGTCTTTCTAAAAATAATTTTTTGTTTTTGAAAATAGAAAAATAAAAAAATAAAAACTTTTTTGGTTAGTTTGTTTTCGGTGATTTTTTATAAAAACTATTTAGAGAAATATGTTCTCTATAGCAATGAAAACACATTTTATATATTTTCATGTGTTTTTATTCCCACCTTCCCTCTCCCACCCCCACCCACCCACCCACCCACCCAATCAATCGTACACTCTTAAACACAATTTAAATTAATTATTATTAATTAATTTTTAAAATTTAATTAATAAATAAAAATAAAGAATTTAATTAATTATTATTTTATAATTAACTGATATAAATTTAAATTAATAACTTCAACAAATTAATAATTAATTAGTTAATCATCAATAATTTATTAATTCCATAGTAATCCATAAAATTTTTAATTAATTGACAATCAATTAATTAATTAATTAATTATAATTATCAATTTAATTTAATTTACTAAAATTAGATTTAAAATTAAATTTATTATGTTAATTAATAATTTTGATAAGTTAATTACAATTAATAATTTAATTGATTAAATTAATTAGTTCGATAAAAAAACTACACCTTGATCAAAATAATTATTCATATAATTCTAAAGGCATCTTTAATTTAACAACTTGTTCGAAGAAGAATTTTACTCAAACAAGTTTCTGTTCATTTGTTCTTAAAAATCATTTTTTAAAACTGTTGACTATTTTACAGAAAAGTAGGTTACATCATCAAGTGCGACGTATAAATGAGACGGCACAATAAATTCTTTTGAGAGAAAAGGACCACAACTAGAATTTTGTGGGGAATCTGAGGATTTAATCATTATTATTATTATTATTATTATTATTATTATTATTATTATTATTATTATTATTATAAATAAGGAGAATTATGAGTTATCAAATTACATCCTTTTATATCTCAATTATCAGTTCTGGAATAATAAACCTATAAGCGTCACTTCATTTATGAAAAAAGGGTGTTAGTTTAAAATAAGTTCTAAAATGAATTACTTAGATTTTAGAGGATCAAGGTTTTATTTGGCCTAACTTTTAGACACTCAAAACAACTTCTTATAATTTTAGACTCTCAAACACATGCTCCCATTTCTCAAGTTGTAAATCTGAAGCATTTAACTGAACATCCTCAATGCACAATGACGAGAAAGAAACGGTGGAAAAAAAATTTCGTAGGGAAATAAATTGGGAAAGATTTTGGGTTGATTATGTTTGATATTCAATTAACGGTCTAGATAATTTTTTTAATAAATGAACAGTTAAGATTTTTTTCTGATAACATTATTACACAAAACAGTGTTATTAGGAAATCCAAATCCGAAGGCCATGTCTATATATACCCAATCCTATGTTTCTCAAAACAAAGTTTACGAAAAATCTCATTCAAAATTATGACGAATCTAAAAGTAGGTTATTAATTTACTAAAATTAGATTTAAAATTAAATTTATTATGTTAATTAATAATTTTGATAAGTTAATTACAATTAATAATTTAATTGATTAAATTAATTAGTTCGATAAAAAAACTACACCTTGATCAAAATAATTATTCATATAATTCTAAAGGCATCTTTAATTTAACAACTTGTTCGAAGAAGAATTCTACTCAAACAAGTTTCTGTTAATTTGTTCTTAAAAATCATTTTTTAAAACTGTTGACTATTTTACAGAAAAGTAGGTTACATCATCAAGTGCGACGTATAAATGAGATGGCACAATAAATTCTTTTGAGAGAAAAGGACCACAACTAGAATTTTGTGGGGAGTCTGAGGATTTAATCATTATTATTATTATTATTATTATTATTATTATTATTATTATTATTATTATAAATAAGGAGAATTATGAGTTATCAAATTACATCCTTTTATATCTCAATTATCAGTTCTGGAATAATAAACCTATAAGCGTCACTTCATTTATGAAAAAAGGGTGTTAGTTTAAAATAAGTTCTAAAATGAATTACTTAGATTTTAGAGGATCAAGGTTTTATTTGGCCTAACTTTTAGACACTCAAAACAACTTCTTATAATTTTTGACTCTCAAACACATGCTCCCATTTCTCAAGTTGTAAATCTGAAGCATTTAACTGAACATCCTCAATGCACAATGACGAGAAAGAAACAGTGGAAAAAAAATTTCGTAGGGAAATAAATTGGAAAAGAATTTGGATTGATTATGTTTGATATTCAATTAACGGTCTAGATATTTTTTTTAATAAATGAACAGTTAAGATTTTTTTTCTGATAACATTATTACACAAAACAGTGTTATTAGGAAATCCAAATCCGAATGCCATGTCTATATATACCCAATCCTATGTTTCTCAAAACAAAGTTTACGAAAAATCTCATTCAAAATTATGACGAATCTAAAAGTAGGTTACATCATCAAGAGCGACGAATAAATGAGACGTCACAATAAATTTTTTTGGGAGAAAAGGACCACCACTAGAATTTTGTGGGGAGACTGAGGATTTAATCATTATTATTATTATTATTATTATTATTATTATTATTATTATTAGGGTAAATGTATAATTTAGTCCATTATATTTTATGTAATTTTTATTTTCATCAATTATCTTTTAAAATGAACCTTTTAGTCTATTATCTTTGTTGTAAATGACACTTTTATCCAATATCTTTTGAAATGAACCTTTTAGTCCAATATGTTTCACATCAGTGACGTTGTTAGTCTAACTTCAAAACATATTGGAGGAAACATATTAAACTAACGGCGTCACTGATGTGAAACATATTGGACTAAAAGACTCATTTTGAAAGATAATAGATGAAAGTGTCATTTACACCAAAGATAATGGACTAAAATGTTCATTTTGAAAGATAATGGATGAAAGTGGAAATTACATCAAAAATAATGGACTAAATTATACATTTACACTTATTATTAGTATTATTATTATTATTATAAATAAGGAGAATTATGAGTTATCAAATTACATCTTTTTATATCTCAATTATCAGTTCTAGAATAATAAACTTATAAGCTTCACTTCATTTATGAAAAAGGGTGTTAATTTAAAATAAATTCTAAAATGAATTACTTAGATTTTAGAGGATCAAGGCTTTGTTTGGCCTAACTTTTAGACACTCAAAACCCTTCCTATAATTTTAGAAGTTGAGCTTAACCTGTTTGGCCTATTTTTGTAAGTGCTTTTAGATAAAAGTTGAAGTTGACAAAGTCTAAAAATTAAGAAACTCCAAATTGGAGCTTTTCAAAAAAAGACTTTAGCGAAACTGTTTTTCCATAATGTTGGAAGTTGTTTTCTTTTTCTTTCTCTAATATATCCTTTCATATTTTTTAAAGTCTAACATTGTCCTCAAAATTTTTAAAATCTCAACATTGTCCAACATAGGTCAAACAGTGAACGGCTTTTGTTTAACAACACTTCCAACTAATGCTCTACTGCTTAAAGCTCTATAGATCAAAGGTTAAATTTCACAATTAGACCAAAAAAGAGCCCAAATCGGATAACCCAGCATCATTCAGCTCATCTTGGAAATTAAAAAAAAACCATAGAATGAGAGATCTTTTATTCTGTTGGAATTAAGAATGGCAATGGGGTGGGTTTGGTGGGTACTGGCCCCACCCCCTTCCCTCCCCAAATGGAGAGGGTATTAGGGTAGAAAATGGAGAATGGGGGTGGGGGACAGGGCTAAGCATTCCTACCCTGCATATATATAAAGTTATTTTAATTTTTTAGGCCTTACATGGGTATTAAAATTTTAAGGTTATAAATATAAAAGTACATAAAATAATATTAGAAAAAGTATTAAAATGGAGAAGAAAAAAATTACCGCTCAAAAGAATTTTATGATCATTCTTTTGTTAATTCAAGTCATTGCATTCTAATACTTAGCCTTTGCAATCATTTTAAATGGATACCTACATCTCATTGTTGATTAGAGTGAATTTAACAGATTTGTTAGTTGTTCTCAATTGTGCTTCAGGATAATTTCAAATAATATAATTAAGAGTGATATTTTAAAGATCAGCGATTTATATTTTAAAGATCAGCGATTACTTATTATATGTAGACATGCAATAACAAAAAAAATAAAAACATAAAAAAATTTGGTTTTATAGTAGTCAATGTACATTCAATAACACAAAGAAGTATTGTTTTTTCACTTGTACTTCTCTTACATAATGATTATAGTTAGAACTTATTCAAGATACTTGAGACTCAGTTATTATAGTGCTATTTTTATGATTTGACTAGAAGCATACGAATCAATATGTAATTCCTATTTGACATTTATTTAAATTTATGTTCAACATTTATTATTATTTCAATTTATACTTTGGAGTCACGTGCTTCAAATTAAACTTATAATATAATGCGGTCTAAAAATAACAATTATAAGAAATTCTCAGGGATTTGGGGACAGAACAGGCACGGACATTGGTGGAGCCACATGGCTCTTAGGGGGTTCATGTGAACCCCTGAAATTTAATTTTTTTTTTTTTTTGTTCTTCTAAAAATACTCTCTTAATTTTTTTCTCTCTTTTCTCATGTTTTTCTCTCTTCATTTTTTACTTTTATTCTCTTATTTATAAATAGGTTTTAAATTTATTTTCTATATTTCGGGGACTATTTGTGTTATCATTGTGTATGAATTTTGATTCATTTATTTTTATTATATTTTTAACATTTAAGTTAAACTTTTCTAGTTTAATTGTACATTTAATTTAATTTTAATTTTGTTAAAATTATTTTTACATTGTCTTTTCTTTTTAATTGATTATTTTGTATCTTTGATTAAACAGTTCGGTTCGAATACTAACGAATTCTATATGTTTAAATATTTTAATATTTTTTCATCATTGTCATGATTTTAGGGATAAAGGCAATAGTTTTTTTTTCAATTTATATAAAATAAATTTGCATAAATGAGTGTACAAACCCGGTTACTGACTCTATCACGTAGTACACCCCTAATCCCAAGTGGTGAAATGACACGCCCTAACTCCGGGTGCCTGACTCCATCACTGGGCACGGAGATAAGGGTGCAGAGCCCCAAAGTGGAGTGAGGGTCTGGTGAGCTTTTATATAATTAAAAGATGTCAATGTCAATCCATTTTCCAAATAGCACGCTGTTTAGACGTTTTTTTTGGTCATTCGCTTTCAAGACGCATGGGTTGCTCAAATTTTCAACAAGCAGAGGTGTTCTTTCCACATTCATATTATTGTCTTGAGTAATGGTAGATGTTATCTTATTTTTATCACTCAAATATTACTTTCTATGTATATACCTAATTGACATGTTAAAAGAAGAGAAAAAAAAATTTTAAAAAAAATTTAAATTAATATGCCAACTAGACTTACACATAAGAGGTGATATTTGAATGATAAAAAGAAAATGACATGTAGTATTACTCCATTGCCCTATATATATCCCTTGGTATCAAGCCAGTTTTGCACAACACACCTCAAATTGTCTCTTACATTTCTATCAAGATGGTGAGCTTCAGCATAGGAAAATATATGCGATCAACTATGCTTGCCTTAGTTGTTATTGCAATAATTTCAAAGGCCGTTTCTGGTCAGAATGTTGCTGATATCGTGACTGATGCATTCTTTAATGGGATTTCTGATCAAGCTGCTGGAAACTGCGCCGGAAAGGGCTTCTATACTCGCGCTGCTTTTCTTGACGCCGCCAATTCATACCCTCAATTTGGAAAAACTGGTACCGCCGATGATTCTAAACGCGAGATAGCTGCTTTCTTTGCTCATATCACGCACGAGACCGGACGTGAGTTTTCGAAATTCCTCCCTTTTCCTTTGGTTTCTAAACTCCATATGGTTGTAGATTTGTGATTCTAAAACTGCATTTTAGCTTCTCCTAACTTATATATGACTTGATGCTACTGAATATCTTGGCAAACAAAATTTATCACATATTGTTTACAATTTACACCATAAATCCATCGGACATGTGAACAATGATATTTTACTTACCAAAAACTTAGCATTAATTTTCCTATCAGTAACTTCGAAAATGTGACTAGACTTTTTATCCTTGCAGACCTTTGCTACACAGAAGAGATAGATGGCGCTTCTAAGGACTATTGCGATGAGACCAATACGCAGTATCCGTGTGTGCCCGGAAAAGGTTACTACGGCCGAGGTCCCATACAACTAACGTGGAACTACAACTATGGAGCAGCAGGGAGCGCTATAGGTTTTGACGGACTCAACAATCCCGAAATTGTGGCCTCGGACCGTGTTGTGTCATTCAAGACTGCCTTGTGGTACTGGATGAACAATTGCCATCAACTCATAACTTCAGGACAAGGTTTTGGTGCAACTATTCGTGCCATCAATGGTGCTATTGAATGTAATGGTGGAAATTCTGGTGCTGTCGAAGCTCGTGTTGGGTACTACACAGACTATTGTAACCAACTTGGTGTTGCTCCTGGTGATAACCTAAGGTGCTAGGACATTTTAAGTATATAGTTTATCTTACATAATATGAATAAGGCTGGTATGCCATTATGAATAAGTTACTTTTTCTTCTCTTTTTGGTTTTCTTTGTTATTGAGAACCAAAATGAAGAATGAAAGACTACAAACTATGTCAAAAAAGTTCAGTTAAAAGAATCTGTTGAATTAATTTTTATTATCAGTATGTGGTCTAATGAAGACAATAGATAAATATTATAGGGTAAAATATAATTTTTATGGTCACTAAACAATCTCCTTAGTCCTGTTTTGATTATCCAACTATTTCTAATTGTATTTTGGCCATTCAACTATCAATTGGGTTTTATGTAGATCATTATTTTAAAATATACTAACAATTAAGCATAAAATTGTAAAATCAATCAATAAAATTTACAAATAAGTTTAATTTGTTGGCAAAAATATAATTTGTTTAACTAATTTTACTATTTTACCCTTAACAGTTAGTCTATTTTAACAGAAAAAATTGATGAAATGGTAAAAATGAAACTCAATTGATAGTTGATTGAGCAAAATAGGGAAAAAAAAAATAGTTAGATGGCCAAAACAAGGCTAAAGAGATAGTTTAGTAGTCATAGAAATATTTTACCCAATATTATAAATTATTCTCTAAACCTTACCCAATAAGACCTTTTCCACTATTTTGTTTTTAAAAAAATTGAAATCTTTATAGTTTAAATAACTTTGAATGCCAATAATACGAGCTATATGTCTTCTTTCAATCCTCAAAATGTTATCTAAAGGAGGTTATTTCCACTGCTTAACAGTTTGAACAAAATTATTTATATTAAAAGGTTGTCCTCCCACACATGGTTAAAAATGTCCTTTTGGTCGTGAATTTATCCCCAATATTGATTGCTCCGTTTATTGTTCTCTCATTTATTTTTTGGACATACCCGCTTGGCTAGCTAGCTAGTTGCATGCTCATTTTAACGTCTTCATCACCTCATCGATCAAGGACCGTGATCACGATTTCATAAAAGTTATCATGTCGAATGTCGATGGAGAATTATGTCATACATTATGTACTAATGGCACAATAGTTTCTGGAAAGCCGTCAAAATTTTGTGATGAATCCATTAAGAAGACCAATGTATAGTCTTATAGCAGCCTGCTTGTTTTCATGATGTGCTACTTTTGTCAAGATGTAGATTGGGTAAATTTGCTGCTGTTAAAATAGCCTCCAATAGGGGTTAGTTGGTCAAGCTATTTAAATTTTGAAAGTTACTAAATATCACCTTTTCTTAGTCACTGTTATCACTTCTTATGTATTCACATATCAAGAAAAGAGACAAAATGTAAAAAGTTTGTATTTGGTTTGCAAAATATTATAAGATTCTCGAAAATGTAAAGTCGTGAATGTGATATTCTCATATTTCGTTCTCAAAATTAAAAAATATTCTTAGGTATAGCACATTTTTTTGAGAAACAATTTTCATTCTCATGTAAGGGGTATGAATGTTTTACAAAAAAAAAATATTCACCCTAACTAAAATTACCTTTTAGATTACCTATCTACCTCAGTTTTTTTTTTCTTTCTCAAACACAAATTATTCCTAAAAGTAAATAAATAAATGAATAAAATTATGAATAAAAAATTAATAAAATTAAAAAGAATAAGAAAGAAATTAAATTAAAAAAGGAGTACATCTCCATCTTTTCTGTTAGCTCCTATTAATTTCTTTTAATCTACTGGTTTACTATTTTTTTTTATGGTCCATACTGCTTGCTATCTACGGAGTCGGCTTGAACAAATGACAACATGAGTAAGAACATTACTAATATATTTGTTATGAAAAATACAAAAAAAAAAGTAATTCAAATAATAGAAATATAAGCGTTAAAGAAAGAAATATAAGATTTATGTGATTTAATGGAGTCTATGTCAATAAGTGATATTCACTGAAATAGAATATTACTAGAATTTTGGTATATGTCAAATCCAAATCCCAATATAATTTCATTTTCGCACAAAAAAAAAAAAAAAATACTCTATCTATCCGCCGTGCATGGTGGGCACACCACAAAAAATCCTACATTTTGCGAGAGACGGTTCTCCTTACCGTGCCGTCGCCAAATTAGAATTTGCGATGGCACGGTGAAGGGAATCGTCCGTCAGACATGAGGTTGTCGCCAAAATGGTTTCCTTCACCAAACCGTCATTAATTTGGCGACGGCTACCAAACTATCTCCATCCCCTTTCCAAATCCTCCGTCACCAAGCCGTCACCATTATTTCCCATCTCCATGCCCTCACTAAAGTTTGACGTTACCGAGCCCTCATCAACTGGAGCTGTCCCAAAAATGTCACCACATTCCCCATCGCCAAGCGCTCTGCAATCTTTCCCCTCACCTGCCCGTCACCAACGATTGTTGTCACTGAGCACTTGCCAAATCATTCCCCTCACCAAACCGTCACCAAAATTGTCCGTTACCAAGCCCTCGCCAATCTTTCCCCTCACCAATCCATCACTAACCGAAACCTTTACCAAACCCTCACTAAGCCCTCACTAAAAAAACAATTCCGTCTAATTTAACGAGTAACAATTCCTTCAAAAATTTGGAGGGAATCTCAAATTGAACCTGTTTGATATGTGAAATTCTCTTCATATAGTGCCGCAAATCCGATATGCTATATTTTATTAAAATACATATTGTTTTTTTCACTGTTACAAAAAAACATGTCCTCTAAATGGTAGTGTTTTAAACATCAAACTACTGGTGTAACATTATATAAAATTATTCTCCATTTTCATCACTATGTGAAGATGAAGAATAATGTTCTTCAGGTTGACCACAGACTTTTGCGTAGAGGACTTCCAACACTTCGTTCTACTTCTTTAGTTGTTGCTAAAATTGATTGATTATCTCCCCCTGACTTGCTACTGTTTCGTTCAAAGTCGATGTGGCTCTCGTAACGACGTCAGCCAGTTGTTCCTCTGTGATAACACGCTGAGGCTGAGTTGTTGTGTTCGTGACAGATTCAACTGAAACTTGAGAACCTACCCCATATATCCGACTTTTCCGTGGTGGTCCTACAGCCTGTAAAAATACTGCGTTATGATCCACAGGCGTGGGGTTGAAGTCTGATTCCGATGCATTCCTCGCCGTTTGAAGCATTTCGTCGTAACGAGCCTACAAAAAATGGGATTAACATGTTTAGTATTTCAACCCCTGGTTTTTTGCACAAACATTAATTTCGATGGCTCAACACAAAATTAATATTCAAACACACAATATTAAGGTATCAAATCTTGTTAGAATGCATTCACATCTCAATAAAAAAATGGACAGAGTCTCCTCTATATTTCGGACTTTTCCCAAAAACCTATTATGGACTAAAGCCAACTTAATCCACATATGTCCAAGCTTAAGATTAAAAACTCTTATCCTCAACATATTAATCAAGTGCTACTACAACCATAAGGAGACATTTTCAAACATTGTACAACACATGTGAGGGACTGTAAGTAACCATGTTACATTTGTGAAATGTTTGTTAAAATCATAGCGTTATTCGTTCTCGTACATCACTAAAGTTTTGTTTTCCCTTTGATATATTACCTTTAACATTTTTAAATACTTTGCAAAATCAATACACCTTTTTTTCATTAATCATAAATCCCATTTTGTTTTCAACATAAACCCTATGCATTGCTAACTCTACCAGAAATTACATGAATAATACATACCATAGTTTGCTCGGCCCTAGAGTCTGTGTACGAACCGTCTGCCCCCTTGCGATGAGCCTTCTGGAAAACCTCCGCATAAGTCACGCTCCTCCCTAGTTCTTTTTCCTATAATAGCAATTCACCAAACCAACCTACAACCGAATGTGTATTTCACATTTTTTTTAATTTGTTTGCAAAACATATAAAATTAACCAAGATTGTATTACTAAATCAATACTATTCTTCTTGCTGCCTCATGGGTTGGGATTGAACCCAGATGGTGAGTAGACGGATTGGCCTTTCGGTTGTTTGAATTTCTCTTCGATATTTCTTGTCATTCTGGTCTTTGCCAAAACTCCAGCATTTGGTCCCAAATAGCAAGTGGTATGAAATATGGCTTTTTCGTTCTTGTCCGTTATTTGTTTGTCAAATCCGAAATTCGGCATCTTGCAGTTGCTTCAAACTTGCGCCAAACTGCAGCTTCATCAATTGGAAGCCACTTGTACTCCCTCTGAAAACATTAATATTATGATCCATATAATTCAACATTTATTAGACTCATTGTACAATATATATTGCGTTAATATTTCATACCCTGAAATATTCAAACCACAATCTTCTTGTATCACTTGGGACTTGCCTGTATGTCAACCACGGCTCTACATACCCAACATGTAGAGCTCGTGAAACCTGTTTGACAGCATTATATAGATCCCATCTATACAACATTACATAATCAAAATATGTTATATCTTGTGAAAAAAAAGTATAAGATTTAAACTTCATAATTGTAAAGTAATATATACCCGTTTTCTACGACCGTCACACATCGTCGCTTGTCATTTTGCCATACCGTATAGGCGGCTAGAGACTGGAATCCATAAAATTGCCAATCTTCTATTCCTGCAGCCCGTCTCTCAACAGCATGCGAAGACTCGGGCATATTAAAAAATGATGCACCACTTGGCATTGAAGCGTCATTCCTATCTACGCATAAGTCCTCTAGTTCCTCTGGCAATCCAGATGATGAACAATGTTGTTCTTTATCATTGGTTGACGGGCCCGATACATATAGTTGCTCTGTTTAGGATGCGCATCGTCTGGGATCCGATGCTGCGTTCCCACTGATATATTAGACAAACCACGCCCAACGACCAATGGGACATTGTCAGCTCCACAAACAGTAGCGGTATGTGCCGATGTGGATCCACGACCACTAACATGCTGCGTACCTATTGATCCACGTCCACCCAATGTCAAATTATCATTATAGCCGGCTGGAGAAAATTGCTGAGTCTCTAGCACCGTGGCCGGTGTATGAGTAGTGGGCCTCCTTTTCCCAAACAAGCTGTTTTGCTTCAGTTGTTTTTTCCCCTTTCGATGATTATCTTCACCGCCTCCTATTTCCTGTTTAACACACTCCTATTAGAAAATAGAATTAAACATATATAGGATTAAAAAAAAAAAGCTATGCATACTTCTACAATAACTGTCATAGATAACAAACAATATATGGAGTCACGCAACATTAATTTGGAAAAAAATTCATGAACATTCTTTGAGACCTAACCTATGTTTTTTATTTCAATCATCATTTTCCTCATTGCCACTGTTATCATTGTCATCATCATCCTCCTCCTCCTCTTCCTCATCACCATCATCATCATCATCCTCATCGTTTTCATCATCATCATCATCATCGTCACCATCATCATCGTCATTATCATCATCATCATCATTATCAATTTCCTCTTCTTCGTCATCAAAATATGCTTCTACATCTCCATGTTCAACATGAAGGTCTTCTCTTGTTATTTCAGTGTCTACAACTAAATAATTAATATGTGAATTAGAATCCAATTCATTCGGTTCCACTGTGGGAACATTCATGTGATCCGATTGAAAACTTATATTATCATCCACATTTGTTTCCTGTTTGTCCGTGTCATAAAAATGTCTTGGCCGAATGTTAACGATGGCAACCCAATCAACAAGTTCTCTATTGTCCCCTGGATATACAGAATAATACACTTGTTGGGATTGACTTGCGAAGACAAACGGTTCACACTTGGGATATCTTCTTTTCGCGTTCATCTTAACCAAACCAGTCCTGTTACTGTACTTCACACCTCTATCATTAGTGGTATCGTACCAATCATACTTAAAAAGAACAACTCTTGTATGTTGCATCGTTGGATTAGGATATTCAAGTTCAATAATGTCCTTCAGAATACCATAGTACCCAATTTCCCTAGCTACACCATCGTCGGTACCTCTTACGAACACTCTACTATTGTTCGTGGACTTTGAAGATCCATATTCGAACGTAGACAACCTGTATCTGTTTACCATGTATCTACACCATCGCGGGCCTTTCTATGTGGCTATTTGGATAGATATTTCACACACTCGTCTACGTCATACCTATCTCTTAACTGCAATACGACTACATTGGGTTAATACTCATTTGGACAGTGCCCTTAATGAATAGGCAAAAATTGTAAAACGTGTACTCACCTGGCCATATAACCATCTCAGGAAAGATCTGTCAAACAACAACTGTCTATCTCTTTGGTTCATAGGGCCGTTTTGTTGTTCCAAGTATTCTTCAAATAATCTGCCCCAATTTTTAAAGCTTCTCATTAAAATTTGTGTGTGTGATATTCCCAACGGATGATATTGCATACGTAATCATTGCAAACATACCTGATATATGGCTGCACCTCTGGGCAGTTCATGAGTACATACAAGTACGCCAACTGCATATCATCTTCCGGTAGGGAGACCTTTACATCCATCCCAATTGGACAACCCGGATAAGTAAATATAGATAAACAACCCTCAGGATAATCCATCTCGTTATACTGATTGTTTCGACCTAACCTTCTACTTTTAGTTGACACGTGTTGTTCAAAATAATATGAACAGAAAGTTGAAGTCTTTAGGACGTGATAAGCTTCACAAATAGATCCTTCGACACGTGCTTTATTCTTAACTATTCTCTTTAGACCTTGTAAAAACTTTTCAAAATGATACATCCACCGATATTGAACGGGTCTACAACATATCGCTTCATAAACCAAATGGACAGGTAAGTGCTCCATTGAGTCAAAAAAAGCATGAGGCAACATCTTCTCCAGTTTGCACAGCGTCATGACTTTATTATATTGCATCCTTTCCAATTTGGTTCTTTGCAGAGTTTAATAACATAGATTGCTAAAAAATAAGCTTAGCTCAGCAAATGTCTCTGAAGCCTGTTTCGGCATTAGCTCGCGTAATGCAATCAGAAGCAGTCTCTCCATAAAGATATGACAATCGTGGCTCTTCATGTGTGACATTTTCAAATCTTTCATGTCGACACAATTTGATAAATTAGAAGCATAACCATCGGGAAATTTTATGCCTGCAACCCATTGTATGAGCACTTTTCTTTTTTCTCTAGGGAGTGTGTATACACCGATCTTGTTTGAATTTTTATCACACAATTGTGGACGATTGCAAAAAGTGGACATGTCTTTTCGAGCATAAAGGTTGTATTTAGTCTTACCCTTAACAGCCATGATAGTATTGAAGACATTGTCGAAAATATTTTTCTCAATATGCATCACGTCTAAGTTGTGATGAACAAGATGCGTCTTTCAGTATGGCAAATTCCAAAATATACTTCTTTTCTTCCAATTATGCTCTATACCAAATCCATGTAGCTTCTTGCAATATCTCTCTTGGATTGACAGGAAAATTTTTACCCGTTCCTAAATTTGTTGCTCAGATAATCGTGGTGGAGGTGTAGATATCTCCTGCCTATCCTTGATAAAAAAATTTCTTGTCACGTCTTAATAAGCTATTATGTGGTAAGAATTGACAATGACAATCAAAGAATGCAGGCTTCTTCCCCGCTGGTAAGCGAAAAACTCTTGTCTTTTCCATGCAAATAGGACACGATAACCTTCCATGTATGCTCCAACCCGACAACATACCATAAGCCGGGAAGTCATTTATTGTCCACATCAAGACTGTCCTCAAACAAAAATTAGTCTTTGTTGAAATATCATAACATAATGTCCCTTCCAACCATAGAGTTATCAATTCATCGATCAAGGGCTCTAGGTAGACATCAATATTCTTACCGAGATTCTTGGGACCTAGAATGAGTAATGTCAAAAACATTACGGGTTCCTTCATGCACATCCACGGTGGAAGATTGTATGGGGTAATTATCACTGGCCAACAAGAATAAGGTTTTACATTTGAGCTGTATGGGTTAAAACCATCTGAACAAAGGCCTAGCCGAACATTTCTTGCTTCTGCAGCGAAATCTGGATACACGCAGTCAAAATATTTCCAAGATTCGGCATTTGATGGATGACAAATTTTTCCATCCTCGACATTGTGATTTTTGTGCCACGTCATGTGTTTTGTTGTAGCATTTGACATGTATAATCTTTTTAACCTTGGTGTCAAAGGGAAATATCCTAACTATTTGTGGGAAATAGGCTTACCCCGTTTTCTACCACTAGATAAATTCTTGAACCATGCGTGGCCATACCGCGGACAATTTTCCATGAGACTCCGATCCTTGTAAAATAAGGTGCATCCATTTACGCAAACATCAATCTTCTGATATCCCAACCCTAATGGTTTCATTAGTTGCTTAAATCTATAAAGGTTTTCAGGCAAGTTATGATGTTCGGGCAACACTTCCATTAATTCTGCAATGAACCTGTTAAATAAGGAGGTGCTCATATTATGCTCAGACTTCATATTCATGTATCGAGCCACAGCTGACAATTGAGTAAGGTTCGCACAACCATCAAACAATGGCCTATCAGCGGCGTTCAACAACTCAAAAAATTCTTGTGCTTCCATGTTAGGTTCTTCATTAACCTCAACATTGTGATCGTTGGTGAAATGCGGACCGGCAGCGTCATAAACCAATGTTCTGTAATTGTTCGTTTCACCCTCATGTTGCTCTTCATTAAACGCCCAAGTTTGTGCACTTGGAACATAATTGTTAAACACATGTTCGCCGTGTGCAATCCATTGATAGTAAAAAGGCATAAAACCTTTCTGATACAAATGATCTACCACAGTTCCTGTTGTTTGGAATTTTAAGTTCCGGCATCTTAAACATGGACATCTTATCTTGTTGTTATCCATATAATAATGTTGGTTGCTTGTGAATGATACAAAATCCGAAACACCTTGGATAAAGGCCTCATTAAGATTACCGTCAATCCATTTTTGATACATCCATTCACGATTTGACTCCATGAAATGATGCACTGAGCAATTTGGTAAATGTTATTGCATAACATAAAATTACATAAAGCAACCCTTAGGTAAAAGAGATAGATAATTGTATGAGTAAGAATTATCATGCATGAGTTTGACAACATGACAAATATACACAACAAACTAAATGAATAACATCTTATTCAATTAAAGAGAATGATATATGTAAAAAAATTGTGCAACTTAAAACATATATAAAATTAACTTTGAATTATATTTGACTAATATTATTCAAATAAATATACGAACACGAACCTTTAAATCCGGAAAGAAGAAGTCCACTTTGAAAATTCTACAAAATCCTGACAAATATCCTATATTAGTAAACTTCTAAAAAATATAAACAAAAAAAATATAAGAATAATATATCATGTTGAAAATATTAGATGTCAACCTATGCACAAACCCCAATATAGAGGTAAAGTTAGGATGCGACAAACGGACAGAGTCTTCTCTATACCGTTAATACTCCGATATATGCACTCAAAATATTTCCTCAACAACAATCCATTAACCAAATTACTCAAAATATTCTTATACAAAGTACAACGTTCACGGTTACGCAAAATGGCCCAAAGTATAATGGCCAAGGTTACTCAACACAAATAAGTGAAAAATATATCACCTAAAATCACTAAAGTCCGGACGAGACAAACAAACAGAGTCTCCTCTGTACCGTTAATAATCTAATAACCTACACGCAAAAGATTTCCACAACAATAATACATTATAAAAATTAAGCAAACACATTCATATAAATCCCCTCAACATTTAATGAACTACGCAAAATGGCCCAAAGTACAATGTACAACGTTACGTAACATAAATAACAACTCGGCAAATATGAGCTTAGAATAATGAAATAAAACATTTTAATAGTTTATCAGGGCTCGGACGTGACATTATATTTAGAATTATATGGTTTACAATTACCCGAATTTTAAAACCAAAAACATTAAAAAAAAATCCCGTAAAAAAATAAATAACAAGAAATTAAATTAAAAATATATCCTAAATATGTAAACAACAAATACCAATTAAAAAAATGAATTAATAATATAAAAAAAGAATAGACAATTAAAAAACAAAAAAAAAATATATCCAAAAAATATATTTTTTTAAAAACCGAAAAGTAAAAAAATTAACAAACAGCCTGAATATGTTAAAAAAACATACTTCATAATAAAAATTATAACAAAAAAAAATTATAGATAAAAAAAAGAAAAAAAATTGTAATTATAAAAAAAAAATCAGTAAATACAATTTAAAAAATCCGAAAATATCAAAAAAAAAAAACAACTAAATTAACATATTTAGATTAGGTGCATTATTAACTAACATAATCATAACAACAAATAAATGCATAATATATACATTTATAAACCTACATTTACATATGTATATATAAATAATCTCACAATCATAAATATATACAAAAGTTGGGGGAGAGGGTAAAGTGTTGAAAGAGTGAAATGCACCATATGGGGAGGTGGTTAAAGCTAGATCTATACATACATAACCATATATTTACATATGCATACATATATATATATATATATATATATATATATATATATAAATAGCCAAAAAAAATAATTATTACCTCAATAAGATGGTGGTGAGGGGTCTATAGAGAGGTGGGAATGTGTGGGGGGAGGGGGGGGAGGGGAGGAGGCCGTGAGGGGTGGGGTGGGTGGTGGGTTAGGGGGATGTTGTTTTTTGTTCTTTGCCAAAAAGAAGAGAACGTAACAGAGGGCAGATGGTTCTACCCTCTGCTACTTTATTTCAATTGGGCGACGGCCCAGTGTGAACCAGGCTCGTCGCCCAATTAAATTTGGAGATGGGCTACTGCCCGTCTCCATTTTAAGAGGCCCACATCGTGGGCCTCTAATTGGAGACGGGGTAGCAGCCCGTCTCCATTTTAAGAGGCCCACGATAATTGGAGACGGGGCAGTAGCCCGTCTCCATGTTGGAGACGGGATGCTGCCCGTCTCCATTTTGGAGACGAGCTGCCAGTCTCCATTTTAATGTGGGCCTCTAATTGGAGATGGGGCAACTACCTGTCTCCATGTTGAAGACGGGCTGCTGCCCGTCTCTATGCTGGAGACGGCCAGCCCGTCTCTATGCTGGAGACGGCCAGCCCGTCTCCATTTGATGTGGGCCTCTAATTGGAGACGGGGTAGCACCCGTCTCCATGTTGGAGACGAGCAGCCCGACTCCAACATGGAGACGGGTGCTACCCGTCTCCATTTTGGAGACGGGCTGCTCCATCCCGTCTCTACTTCACATAGTTTATATAAAATAGTAAATGGTCCAATAGTTTGACGATTATCTCCTCACCGTGCCCTCACCGTGCCCTCACCGTGCCTTCACTGTGCCGTCGTCAATGTTTGGGCAGACATATAACGAGTCACCAATAATTTGATGATTACATCCTCACCTAGTCCTCACCGTGCTGTCGCCAAATTTCCACAACTTTCAGTTCTATATATAGCTTTAACAATCCAGAATGTTGTCTCACATCTTATACATAAGAATAATATCGGTGAAGGAATATCTTATAAACGATGAGTAAAGAAGTTCAAGGTCAGTGGGTTACCGTTAAAAAGGAGGAACACATAAAGAAATGTGATGCATCAAAGGCAAGTAGTAGCAGAGTTGAAGGTCGATTTGATCTAAACGAACCACCAAAAGAAGATGGTTACATTTCGATGGCTTAACACCGTCAAAGGAATGTGAATCAAATGTATCGCATCCTTCTGCCGAAGTTGTTTGAGTGAAAATTTTATGTAAAAAACTAATAATTATGGTCTAAAAATATGTAACCGAATTATATGGATATGGGTGTGTATCTTGTTATGAAGTTTTGTATGGTGATAACTAAAGTTAACCGTCTAATAATCTAATCCCTAGTTATCGAATGGTATGAAATAAAATCTTGTTGATTGCAAATTATATTGTCAAATTTATCTCATATTGTAGTAAATATCTACACAAACATAGTATTTTATTACTATATCAAATAATGTCAAAACTTGAAGTGAATAATACATTAGTAACTGGAACTGCTTCTGTAAAATTTTAACACATCTTTGATACTCAGTGTTTGAAAACCTTGTTCATTATAAAAAATAATTGGAAATTGAGCTGGCCTAACTTTATGGCGACGGCACGGTGAGGGACTGTCACCATACCGTCGCCGTACCGTCTCTATATGTCGGAACGGGAGAAAGTTGTCACTGAGCCATCACCAAATTAGTGACGGTTGTAGCTTGGTCGTCACCGAATTGGAGACGGCTCACAAAGTAGTCGCTGTTAGTGATGGCTTGGTGATGGGTATTTGTGCCCCTCACCAAACCCTCACTGTTCCATCACCAAATTGGCGTCAACCTTTTCTTTCACTGTGCCATCTCCATAATAGCGACGGTTTGATAACGGTCCGTCGCAAAATTCAATTTTTTTTGTAGTGGCAGCTTACTTCACTGATTGTAAAGCTTGACTTTGATATCAGTTTAGATCCGTTTTTTCACAAACTTTGGAATGAATAGATACCTTACTTAGCCACAAAAAAAAAACTCTATCTATCGAACACCTAACTATAATATCATGTATATATGGTGTCATTAAGTTAATTTATAAGCATCGCCTAATAATACTGTTTGTGTAATAATATTATTAGGAAAAAATCTTAATTATTTATTTATTAAAAAAGTATTTATACCCTTAATTGGATCTCAAACAAAATTAACCCAAAATTTTTCCTAATTTATTTCTGCTTCCGCCAAAAAAAAAATTCCACTGTTTCTTTTTCTTCACCCTCTTTCTTGGTACGTGCAAATCAAAGTAGCTTACATCCTGGCTTAGCACTGCTTTAAGATATCTTGACCTTAATCTCGAAACTTGTATCTCTGTTGTTCTTGTCTAACAATAGCCCTCTAAAGAAGCAAAACAACAAAAATTGAAAAATGATTAACAGTAATCAACTAATTTACATGTTTTTAACAAGACCTTAGAAAGACCTTTCTGGTATAAATAGAAGTAGAAAGGGACAACATACCAAGAAAACAAAGGACCCATTGTCCACATGCCAGATAACAGTGAATCAACGCATTTTGTAATAACACATTAGTAAGTCAGAAGAAAAACTATTGGTCAATCCGAATATATATCAGTCGCTCACATATCGGAGTGACATCCGAGTGTAAGTCCCACAAATCATAAGATACGAGAGACTAATGGAGATTTCTAGAATCTTCCATGAAATACTATTTAATTAGTCTAAACTGATATCAGTGTCTCATATATTGATAGAACATACATGTATGAGTCTTATCAACCATGTAAAAGACATGTCAATTTTTTCGAAGTAGGTTACAGAGTGATGCAGAAAATGTGGCAGAGGAGGAAAGAGAGAGACCAACCTCATTGATTTTATGCAGAGAAGGAAAGAGAGAGACAAACCTTGCTGATGTTATGTGTAAAATCATCTTCAATAGAATTAGATGAATTACCAAGACTATTCATAAGCTTGCTGATGATAATCAACAATTAATGAATAAGAATCAACTACAATATAATGTTATTTTCTAACATAGTGTTTAGAATCAATTCATATGTGGAATTCATTTAATTCCATGAAGAATTCATTTAATTCTCTTGTTTGGAACTGAAAAATAATATTAAGTCAATTATATTATTTGTAAATTCAAATTGTGTTTGGAACACATGTGAAATTGGAATTAATAGTTGTATTTTACTTAAATATCCTTTTTTTATTCAATTGAAATTAGACTATCATATAAGTATTATCTTTTCAATCTATTATTGATTTATGGTACTATCATAAAAAACCAAAATAAAAAATAAAAAATAAAGAAATATTTTCAAAAAAGTTAAACATCACAAAATAATCATAATAACCATAAGTTTAACATGAAAAAGTAACTTTAGGTTTAACTAATATGAATTATTCATCCAATTCATACATCAATTCAATATTACAAAAATAACTATAATAGATGATTTATTTAATCAAATAACCACCATTTAATCATCCATAATTCCCATCTTCCCCTTCAACCATGCCAGCTTAATATCATCATCACATGCAAACATGCCCATCTTGGAGGCTTGAAAATCGTGTCAGTGGAGGCTTTTTTCGCATTCCCCACAAACATGCCCTTAACCATCTTGGACTAGAATTTCAACACTAGGACTGCTACACAATACTATTATATCCATTCCCGAGAAATTGTATAATCATCAATCAAAAGCCACAGGGTGAGGAAAGTGATCGAGTGAATTTGAAATTTGAATTTATATATCTTTTTATTGAAAATATGTCTAGTCTAAAAGAATAATTTACATGACAAATTTAGAAATTATGTACAAAGCAATATCTTAAAAATAAGAAGGAACAACAATAGTAATAACATAATAGTATTATAATAATAACAAAAAGAATACATAATATAAAAGATATCACGAATAAATTTACAAAATACCTGAAAGATAAGTGAAAAAAAAGCCGACTTTTTTCTCTTTTTGCCGTCAATTTGGAAGAAGAAAGAAGAGTGGAGAAAAAGAGTGAAAAAGACGTTTATTTTTTTCTTTAGCTTGAGGGTAGTTTTGTCTTTAAAAGATTAGCAACAAAATTAGAAAACGTGAATTTGCAAATTCCATCTCTTGGACTCGGATTTGAGTAATACTTGTGCAAATTCAAGAATTGCAAATCTTATGTAATTTTTGAAAAAGTGCAACCAAACAAAAATCTTGGATTTGCAAATTAATACCACAAAATTTTGTGAAATTTATTTATTTCAAACAGTCTATAAATCTTCAGACCTGACACGAACGCGAACAAATACATGCTCCCATTTCTGAAGTTGTAAATCTGAAGCATTTAACTAAACATCCTTAATGCACAATGACGAGAAAGAAACGGTGGGAAAAAAAAAATTTGGTAGGGAAATAAAATTTTAGGTTGATTATGTTTAATATTCAATTAAGGGTCTAGATATTTTTTTTTTTAAATGAACAGTGAAGATTTTCTCTAATAAGGTCATTTAATTTCAACAGTCGTGAATGTGATGGTGGAAACAGTGGAACTGTTGATACTCGTGTTGGGTACTATACAGACTATTGTAACCAACTTGGTGTTGCTCCTGGTGATAACCTCAGGTGCTAGGACACTTTAAGTATATAGTTTTATCTTAAATAATGTGATCAATAAGGTTGGTATGCCATTATGAATAAGTCAGCTAGTTTTCTTTTTCTTTTTGGTTTTCTTTGTTTGTCTCCAGATGCTTTATCCTGTTCATGTTATTGAGAACCAAAGTGAAGAATGAAAGACTACAAACTATGTCAAAAAGTTCAGTTAAAAGAATCTGTTGAATTAATTTTTATTATCAGTATTTGGTCTAATGAACACAATAGATAAATATTATAGGGTAAAATATAATTTTTATGGCCACTAAACTATCTTTTCAGTCCTGTTTTGGTTATCCAACTATTTCTAGTCGTATTTTGGTCATTCAACTATTAATTGAGTTTTATTTAGGTCATTATGTTAAAATATACTAACAATTAAGGATAAAATCGTAAAATCAATCAATAAATTTGCAAATAAGTTTAATTTGTTGGCAAAAATATAATTTGTTTAACTAATTTTACTATTTTATCTTTAACAGTTAGTCTATTTTAACAGAAAAAATTGATGAAATGGTAAAAATGAAACTCAATTGATAGTTGATTGAGCAAAATAGGAAAAAATAGTTGGATGGCCAAAACAAGGCTAAAGAGATAGTTTAGTAGCCATAGAAATATTTTACCCAATATTATAAATTATTCTCTAACACCTTAAGCTTATAAATGAGGTGATAATTTAACATGGTTTAATCATGTTGAAAGCAGTAAACAAGTATAACAAATTCTTTTTCAATAATATTTAATCTTTTAGATGAGACGATAGTTCAATTTGGTCACGTGCTAAAGTTATGGCCGGAATCCAGCAAATCATTACAAGTTATGAAAGCCTAGGTTATTCCTTTTATGTTAAGTGAAAAATGAATTTCTTATTCTCAATTCATCAATACATATGGCCTTGAATTCTAATGAGAATTGATTATAGTACCAAAGAATTTTACGAGATATTTTATTTTTAACGAATTCAAAAGTGGGAAGCAAGAAAAACTAAGCTGATGAATATCACCCTGTTTCTTTTGAGTATAGAAGTATAATTTTCGTAATAACTAAATATCCCTACATGAAATAAAATACAAGAAAATAACAGCCAAAAAGGAATATTATACTCGCAAACTTGACATATATATCATTTTAATAGTTTCATCGTTACAAACTAATGATTCTTGTTCTATTTAGTTTTCAGTGTTTTCTGCTGAGGATTTAAAGAAGTAAATCAGTAATCGCGCGAATTAGTAAATCAGTAATGTAACCTCTATATCATGAGCAGATATGGGTAGTGGGGGCAGTTAAGTGTCCTCTTCTTTGTTAATTCTTTTATTTTCTAAATGAATTGTATTGTAATTAAGTCATTATATTTTATTCTTTCAAATTTTAGCCTTCAGATATAGTCTAAACTAATCATCTAATTAAGAAAACGGTTTTAAAAATATTTGAACCAAATAACTAAAATTTAAAAAAACCAAATTTAATAATTCATAATATACCTTATCTAAAAAATAAGCATAATGAACAAAGAAGGAGATATATAGAATAGTGGGGATTGCATTCCCCACTAACTCTACTAAACATTTAAAACTTATGTGTATCGTGGTTGTTATATTCTATGTTTAGCCACCACTAGCTAGCAACAAATTCTAGATCATCCCCACTTCTTCGACTAAGATATTTTAGTTAGATGTATAGACACTAGGGATTGTTTGGAAGTCTTTCTAAAAATATTTTTTTGTTTTCGAAAAATAAAAAAATAAAAAAAAACTTTTTTGGTTAGCTCACTATAAGAAAATAGCGCTCGGACGACGGACTTGGACGACGAACATTTTTCCGTAGCCAATGGATTACTGCCAGGCTACAGAATTGCTACAGACAACTAATTTTGTAGCCTTTCCGTAACCAAATTAGACCCTGTTGAAATGGCTACAAAACTTGGTCACGGATTGGCTATGGAACATAATTTTAATTATAAAAAAAAATAAAAAATAATAGTCCATAGTCATGCGGTGGCAAAATAGCCACAGATTAGCTACGGAAAATATGTGTTATTCAAAAAAAAATTGAAAATAAAAAACCGTAGCCTAGCCGTAGCAAATTTGTTACAGACTATCTACGGACCATTTGATTAATTCGGCAAAAAAATCATAACAAAGTCCGTAGTCATGCGATGGCCAAATAGCCACGGATTGGCTACGGACAATATGTATTATTCAAAAAAGGTTTTAAAAAATAAAGGGTTGCATCCTAGCCGTGACAACTTTGCTATGGTATAGTTACAGACATTTTAACTAAATCAAAAAAAAAATAATAATAACAAAGTCTGTGGCCCATGTTTAGCCCCTAGCCACGGATGGACTACATACTTTTTCCCTTTTGTAGCCCATCCATAGCTAATGGCCACAGATGGGCTACAAACTTTTACACAAAAATGAATGTTATCGCTTTTAATTTGAATTAAAGAAATGTGATTGAACCTACAACGCAGTAAAACTTTACTTGACTTGGAAGTTTCCAAATAAAAATAAATTTGGTCCATATTTTATTAGCATACATACTTTTATAGAGAAATCTCATAGCAAATCAATAGCTGTTCAAATCAAACTTAACTTGTTCTCAATTAAAATTGTGTTAATGTTGATTAACGTTCAATCTATTGATCCAAAAACTCTCACATTTTTGTTTGAACTTCATAAAGAAAAAAAATGAAAATATTAACACGTTTTAATACTTTGTTCCTACCTATTAACAAATTAGAATACATACTATTAATGGTTCGTAGCCTATCTGTAGCCCCTAGCTATGGATGGGTTATGGACCTCTTCTTTTCCGTAGCCCATCCGTAGCCAATGACCACGGATGGGCTACGGACCTTTACACAAAAATAAGTGTTATCGATTTTAATTTGAATTATAGAAATGTGATTCCACCTACAATGTATAGTAAAACTTCAGTTGACTTGCAAGCTTTCCAAATAAAACTAAATTTGGTCCGTATTTCATTAGCATGCGTATTTTTATAAAGAAATCTCATAGGAAATTAATAGTTGTTTAAATCGAACTTAACATGTTATCACTTAACATTGTGTTAATATTAATTAACGTTCAATCTAGTGGTCCAAAAACTCTCACATGATGTTTAAACTTCATAAAAAAAAATGAATATATTAACACCTTTTAATACATTGTTCCTACCTATTAACAAGTTAAAATACATACTATTAGTGGTTTGTAACCCATCGTAGCCCCTAGCTATGCATGGCTGCGGACTTTGTTATGATTTTTTTTACTGAATTAATTAAATGGTTCGTAGCTAGTCCGTAGCAAATTTGGCACAGCTAGACTACGACTTTTTATTTTTAAATTTTTTTTGAATAACACATATTTTTCGTAGCTAATCCGTGGTTATATTGCCACTGCATGGCTACGGACTATTATTTTTTATTCTTTTTATAATTAAAATTATGTTCCATAGCCAATATGTGGCCAAGTTTTGTCGCCATTTCAACAGAGCCTAATTTGGCTACGAAAAGGCTACAAAATTAGTTGTTCGTAGCAATTCCGTAGCTTGGCAGTAGCCAATTGGCTACGGAAAAAGTCCGACGTCCAAGTCCGCCGTCCAAAAGCTGTTTTCTTGTAGTGTCATTTGTTCTTAAAAATTATTTTTTAAAACTGTTGACTATTTTACGCACAAAAAAAAAAAAAAAACAACAACAAAATTACTTCCAAAGTAGATAATCGTTCCCTATACGTCACAAGGAAAATCCATATGTAATCCACATGCCAGTGGCTGCAAAAAGTAATATGAGCATTATATTAATGCAGACATGAAATCATGCGGTAAGCTAATTAATTGTAAAAGATAAGATATTCGATCACATAAGATGCACGACATCTTCCCACAAAATGTTTCGTGGAGCTGGTTTTCCTTCCCCTTGACAACCTTCAAGAGTAAAGAATTGCTCTTTCCTTTCATCATTTGCTTATGTAGGTTTTGTTTTAACTTCTTTTCCTTGGTTTCATCAGTAAATTGTCTGGTACTTAATATACTTTGCCAAAAAGAGTAAATACACTAAGAACCTCATGGCAAGCAATGACTGACTTCACACCTTCGCCAAGTTATATATAAATAAAGCTCTCCAGCTCGCGAGTCCTAAAGCACACTTAAAAGCATAGCTATAAGAAACTGAGCGAGTATCCCCATATCGTTTCATTATGAGCAGATTTAACGATTGTTGACATACAATATTATTCATATTTGTATTAACAATTCACTTCTATTAATAGATACCACTCAATATCGTCATGAGCAGGTTCATTCCCATTAGAAGCTACAACTACGCAAGAAGATACAAAACTACTAAAATGCAATTAAAGGAAAGATAGTCCTATATAAACATGTGTGTTTTCGTATGTGTGTTTTCACTATAATATTTTAGATCCTTTGCAACAAGCCAATTAAAAAATGAAAAAAAAATCATTGCAAAAAATAAAAAATACCCTTGCAATAAGTGTCTTATTGCAAAGGTTTTCAACCATTGTATAAACTAAAATTTTTTGCAATAGGTAAATTTTTTTATCATTTTTTGTAAGTAAATGCTTATTAAATTACTTTTTGGCAACAATTTTAAAATGTTGCTTATTATTTATAAACAACCATTTCAATAAAGAATTTGTAATGACTCCATATGCAACGGGTTTTAGCTTTTTTTGTAATAGTTTAAATATTTTTAAATATTGTAATAAATAAAGAATGTGGCAGTGTTTTCAGCTTGTCAACTTTATTACTACCAGTTTAGTTGCCAAAACTTTAGCTCCTTTTGTGTGTCACATTTATTGTTTCATTCTCATATTTGTTTTCTTCATTCAGTATGAATTAAACTCCTTTATAAATCACATTCATTGTTTCATCCTCATATTTAGGGCAAAAAGTGTTTTATCCCAGTGGTTTGCCGTAATTTCATGGAATTCTCATCATGTGTTACTGTAATTAATTAGTTTAACCGCCCGCTCATTTTAGTTAAGCGCCATTTCCGAAAAGCCTCAATTCAAATGATCTTCTTCAAAGATGAATAAAGACCCGTATATATCATCAATTCACAACTGAATTAATTACTTCGAAAGTGCATAACTCAATTGCCCCTTTTTACTCTCAGTGAACTAAGTTTCATTAATTTTTTAGTTTTACATTCTCCTTTATCTACGTGACATTATCATTTTCTTTGGATTACATTGATTTGCAAGCGTGTTGTGAGGATAGGGTTTAGTTTTGTGCGGGTTGTGTAGGTAGGGTTTAGCGTTGTGGTTCCCTCTTCTAAGATGTTAAGTGTATTTAAGGTTTTAATATAATTTCTTGTGTTATGATACAAGTTTAGGCAATATTTAAGTTGGTTTTTTTATTTGATTAGGTTTCAAGTTTCCTATTCGATTATATTCTTAATTAATCTAGTTCTCTATTCTAAATAAGTATTCTCATATTATATGTCACAATACCAAGATTTCAACATGTAGTCTTTATCTCTTTCCCTCTATTCTAGAGTCACCGTTGGTGGTGATTCATATTGTCTTTAATATAAATTTATTTTCTCTTTATCTTTTCTTTTTTCTTTTTCTTTCGACATAAGAATTGAATAATAAGGACTTTTTCATATTAGGAATTTGGTTTTTTTTTTCATGCTTTTCTACAAGGTGATCTAGAGAAAGTTGCAATACTAGGATTTCTCTAATCCTTCCTTCTCAAAAGGAAGAGTGTGAAATTCTTTTTTCTTTCCACAGAACTAAGATGGAATTGGATCTAACCGTGAGAAGAATGCTTCTTAAAAATAATTAAAGAAGTTCTTTTTCCCCTTTCCCTTATTGGATTGGAACATCATCAATTTTTATCTTAGGAAATGCTTTGGTTAAGGGAGCCCACCGATTAGGCAATCTAAGACTTGCCTTAATAGAAGAAAATTAGAGCGTTTTCGTATTAGGCTGTTCAATGTTGACGTTTTCATATTGTGAATTGAAAATTTGTCATTTCAGTTTTTTTTTTTTTTTTCAATATCAGCACCTTGTCTTACACAGAAAATTTTCCTCTACATGACATCTCGTCAATATGGTTGATATCTGGTTCTAAATTTGACTATAAAGGAAGGAGTGAGAACATGACGACGGATAAGGTCCTAAATCCTAAAACAAGGCAGACGTAATATGCAAAAGTAAACAATAAATGATTGATGGACTGCTTTGAGGCTGTAGCTGTTGCGATTTGCGAAAGCAAAAAACTCCCTCATGTTCCATCGATCGGCAACTATCATACCCTCTTTTTTTTTTATTTCTTTCTTTTGCCATTTCCTCTTTTGTTTAGACTCAAAAAAAAAATGGTAATTTGATCAATTCATATAATTATTTAATGAATAATTCGTTAAAAATCAAAAAAAAAAAATCTCACTTAACGCGTGTGAAGTACACTCTCCGTTAATTTTAACAGATTTTTTAACGGTAGGGGGGTGTTGTGCACTTTTGAAAAACTACAAGGACTAACTCAGGGAGTTTTTAAACTATAAGGGGTGTTGTGCACTTTCGCTAAAGTACAAGGGGATCTGATACACTTCACCCAATTCTAAAATAATGAATGGTCCAAAATCTCCAAATTAATAAACAAATAACCCAGAGGTTTAGATCGTTCACTTGATAAAAGTCCAACCAATGTACTAAATGAATCCTCAAATAATTTGCGTTTTAAGGAAAAAGAACGTCTAGAAAAATCTAAACTGACATAAACCAAAATCTATCATCCTTAAGGTATTCATCTACCCAGGCCCAAGCACAATGGCGGATGGAAACGAGAGCCATTTCCAGCAAGTCTAGAATAACGTTAAAAACTTTATATATTTTTTAAAAAAAATAATTAAATTTTTATGTATTTTTAATTAAAAAATTAATTAATCCCCATTGAAAAATATATATATTCATATAGTTAAAGAATTATATGTTTTAGCCCCCATTAAAAAAAAAATTCTAAATTTGCCCTGTCCGAGCATAACAAATCTACTACCATCCACAAAAATAAGGTTTAAATCAAAAACAGAGACACTAGTCTTAGTAAATAGTAGAGAACCCAAACTAACATTAGACAATTAGGTAAACAAAATACATGAAGCCAAGACTCTTAAGATAACTAAGATTTCATCCTAAAACTATAGTATTAAATGGAGTAGTCTAAGATCTTATAAGGTGGTCTTAGAATTTTCACACGTAGATAAACACACGTGAAAAGGCCAGCACGTAAAAGAATAAACATGCGTGGGACATACGTGAAAGATGAATAAGACTAACTAGACTATGGATCTAACTATGATACCAAATTAAGAATCATGGAGTTCCAAAATCTTATAAAGTGATTTTAAATTTTTTGATTTTTTGATACAATATATTGAAATCCAAAAACTATGTAGAACTGGTATATGGGCCTGTCCGGTATGGTCCAGCCTAGTCATGAGTCCAGAAAATTGAGTCCGGCTCATCGGCCCACGAGCCCACCACCATGGGTCATAAGTTAGGCTGAGCTGGGTTGGGCCGGCCTTTTTTGATATATATATATATTGTTTAGTTTATTTATTTTAGTGTAATTAGTGTATTTTATATGTGGGTATTTGGATAGTGGGAACTTAACTTCTTTTTTTTTTATTCAAATGGAGGCCTAAGGCCATACATATATATATATGTAACTAGCGAAACTCGAACTCACAACATCTGACAAACATTGCAGGTGTTATGCTGCTATACCAAAGGGTCTGTGGCAGTTGGAACTTAACTTTTTTAAGAAAAGTTAATTTAACAACTAAGGAGACATAAGTTGATTGACAATATTAACATAAGTGATAAAATATTACATAACAAATTATAAGTTCACAAGACACAAATACATTAGTAATACAAACATAAAAATAAACCATTACATAAACGCTTGATAAAGGCTAGTGGAGAAGTTTTCCATTATATCATACTACTTGTACCGGTGTCGGGCCTGCTAATAGTGGTGGTAGGCTTGGTGGCAATTGCTCTCCAAATACTTGTTCCAATGGTAGTGGTGAGCTTGGTGGCGGTGGTTGAATAACCACTTCAGAATTAAAATATTTTGAGACATTTAATCATTGAGATACAATGTGTCTTACAAGCATTTCAGTTTCAAATTAGTGGCGAAATACATATTTATGTTGACAATTGTTACAAATTACATGTCCTTGTTCTTCAAAGTACACAAATGATTCCAAAGTTTTGATGAATGTAATTGATGTGAAATATTTTCTTCTCCCATGGTCATAGTTATAGTGTATCGTATTGTAATAAAATGAATGTACAAATATTTCAATAAAAGTACTACTATAATTAAACGAATACCTCAACCAAATCCAATTGAAAAGAAGTGGCTCCTCTTCTTAAAAATAAATTGAGACTTGAAAGTTGAATTAGTCTTGAAACATTGAACAATTAAGAGTTAAGAGTCACAAAATTAACTTTGAACAATTGAAATTACTCATTACTATGACTTACATAGCATAATGCATAATTCTTCAATTGTTCTTAATAAATGGGTTCGAATTATGCTTAATTTGTGTTGGGCTCAAGATGGACCTTATCTGGGCTCGAGATGGGCCTAAGCTGGACTTGTGTTGGGCCTTGAGTTAGGTTGGGCTAGGATGGGCTGGGCCTATGTCGAAATGGGCTCAAGCTCAAATGTGTTGGGTAAAAGTTACATGACCCAACTTGGCCCCACCTATATATGGTGGTCGGGGTCGAGTCAAGCCCACTTTCAACCAAGATGAGTTGGGCCCGTATTGTTGTTTGCTAAGCTAGGCTGGGCCTGTGTCAGCCCAATCCAAATGACACCTCTACTTTATAGACACAAAGAAAAGATGACATGGAGCTTGGCTTAGGAAAGTGCTTCCAATCAATTGTCAAATATGTCCGACTCTCGCTTAAAGAGTGGGATGTAAAGCTCATTCATTTCTCAGTCGGTCATACCTACAACTGGGTTGTAATTCTTAGAACTTATTGATTTGACGTCATAAGCGGGACTAAGGGCAAGCTCAATGGGGGGCTCTAAAATGTAAACCTTTCTATTTTTTGGTATTTTTGTACTTTTTAGACCCGCATACCCTAAAAAGGAGCACTATTCATGAAAAAAGGACGTGGGGTCCATTATTTTTGGGTTAAAAGATGTCAAAATAGTGCTCCGGGCTCCAAAATGTTCAGCAAATAAAATGCTCAAAAATAGAAAGATTTACATTTTAGAACCCCCCATTGAGGATAGCCTAAGCATGTTGTCACCAGAAGCAAAATCTCATATCTTCATATTTATAAAGATAGAGAACATAATTCACATGTATATAGTAAATTTGGCTTGGGCTACTTTAATGGTAATCTTTACATTTTCCTTTTCACTCATAGTGTGGGGAAAAAGTGATCCTTAGCTTGTTATTAGTGAGTTAGAAATTGTGACTAGACCTTTTATCCTCGCAAGTTTCTGTTACATAGAGGCGGTAAATAGCCCTTTTGAGTACTGTTGTGATAAGACAGACAAAGAGTATCCCTGTGCACCCGGTAAAAGTTATTGTGGCCGAGGCCCCATACAGCTAACATGGAATACCAACTATGGACCAGCAGGAAAGAGCATAGGATTTGACGGACTAAATAATCCAGAAATTTTGGCTAAGGACCGTGTTATGTCATTCAAGAGTGCCTTATGGTTTTGGATGAACGATTGCCATCGTATCATTACTTCCGGTCAAGGTTTTGGGCCTACTATTGTTGTCGTTAATGGTTCTCTTGGATGTGGTGGTGCAAATTCCAATACTTTTAGTCCTCGTATTGAGTTCTACATAAACTATTGTAAGCAATTTGGTGTTTCTCCTGGTGATAATCTCACGTGCTAGAAATAAAACGTTCAACACTTCATGTAATTAAGCTAAATAAACTCGATCCTAGCACTAAGCGCGGTGGTATTTTTGCAGGTTTTACAGTATCATTTGAGTGACAAATAGCAATCTGTATGTGAAAATATTTAGCCAATTATTAGCCAAATTCAACTTTTCATGATCCGTCTTGTAATGAGTGTGTAATACTAAATGAATATTTACGTAGTTTCTACCATTTTAGACGGGGATTAAGTAAAATCGACGTTAATATTCATGAGTTTGCATATGAAAAATGATTTTATGGACCATAATTATAAAAAATAATTACCTAATACTTTTAGTCATTAAACAAAATAAATACGTTCGCATTATAATAGGCATGGATTTTTCTATATAACCATCGACTACAGTCTTTAAAAAATATTTAAAAAAAATTAATTTCACATTGTAGGAGGCGGTTGTGAATACTTGCTGGTTTGGCACAACCATTGCTTATAGTCATTAAACAAAATAAATAGTACTAATTCTCATTTTGTTAAATATAATACCAATTACCAAAGCCAAATTACATATTTAAAGCCTATAGGCAGCGATTATGATGGCCTAAAAACATATTAGAAGAATTTATTTTATCATTTGGAGTAAGTGAGGATTCCAACACATAGCTTTACTTACTGGCTTGGTATGCTTAACAGACTTCCTACGAAGGTTCTACTGGCATCCTATTGGATGATTAATAACTATTCTTGCACTTTCTGTCACTTGGCTGTGGAAGATAGATAACACCTCTTTTCTGGGTGTGGGTTGAGTAGGCGTAATTGGCATAAGGGGATGTGTATGGCACTTGCGGGTAATAGTATCCCTACTTGGGATAACTTGTCTATTTGGGGTGCTTCTCGGTGTAAAGGTAATGATCTCCAACCAACTCATAGATTATTTTTTGGGTAAATAGTGCATTACCTCCCTGTGTTTTGTTAAAAATGCACAATGCCCCTTTGTATTTTAAAGATTAACTGATTATCCTCCTGTGTTTTGCTAAAAGTGTACAATTCCCCCCTGTGTTTTAAAATTAGCTAATAACCCCCCTGATATTTGCTAAAAATAACTGATTACTTCCTTTGTTTTATAAAAGTGGTTGATTGCCCCCTTATATTTTCTAACAAAAGCACTAATTTTTAAAAAGTACAGGAGAGTAATTAGCTACTTTTATAAAATACATGAGAATAACTAGCTAATTTTTAAAACACAAAGGGGTAATCAACTACTTTTCGCAAATTACAGGGGGATAATCAGCTAATTTTTAAAACACAGAGAGGTATTGTGTAATTTTAGCATAACACGGAAGGGTAATATGCTATTTACCCTTATTTTTTTCCCAATGTTATTTTCTAACGAAAACCTAATGCCATAAATACATAGTGCCTCCAAATAGATTTACAATGATTTAATTGATGGGTCATGTCCGTAGTCATTCCTATGCTTCGCAAAATAAAGCTTGCAGATTATCTCAATCAAAATAATTCATCGCATTCATGGCTAGATATTTCATGCGAAACTACCCGTTCTATGTAAGAAAGGTTGGACCACTCAATTTTCTTTATAGACAAATCAAAGTCAATTCAATACCCAAATCTGACCAAAAAAAGATCCAATACTTTGAATATATAACACAATTTTTTATGACGAGAAATTCACTCTAAAAAGAAATATATTGGATTCACCTTGTGGTGGACCAAAAAAACAACTTTTTTTTTTCCAAATAGAGACTTAAGCCAATTTTACGTTACTTTCAAAAAATGTTACGCATGTCAAGAATCAATCTCAAAATTTTTCACACAAAGCGAAAATCGTACCACTAGAACAAATGCCTAGTGGTGCCAAATAACAGATTTCTTGAGTCATAGGTTGCATAATATTCCACAATCAGAAGTCCTTTTTCCACATTCGTGTCAATGCATATGTCCCTTGGTAGTTGGTAACAAGCCATTTTTAACACCACTGCTCTGAGTCAGTGACTGTCTCTCTTACATTTTCATCAAAATGTTGTGCTTCAACACAAGAACATATATGCAATCAACAATTTTTGCCATAGTTGTTACTGCAATACTCTCAAAGTCCGTTTATGGTCAGAGCTGTGGTGTTTCAGCAGATCTTTGCGGCAGTAACTATGGTTATTGTGGCGCAGACAATAACTATTGTGCCCAAGGATGCCTAGCAGCCTCTAGCCATTTTCAAGTTGCTGATATCGTCACAGATGCATTCTTTAATGGTATTGCTGATCGAGCTGCTGCAAATTGCAGAGGAAAGGGCTTCTACACTCGTGCTGCTTTTCTTGACGCCCTCAATTCATACCCTCGATTTGGAAAAGTTGGTTCAGTTGATGATTCTAAACGCGAGATAGCTGCTTTCTTTGCTCATGCAACGGATTTGACTGGAGGTAAGTATGTCTTGGAAAGGAAAAACTACTCAACACGGCCTGACGTGTGTACAGCCTACCCCAACTCTTATATCCTGACATCCGTCAGGCCATGTGCAACAATTTCCCTTTTGGAAAGTCCTCTTTTTACAAAATTTTCTTACATTGTTGGTCTCGTGCAAGCATAGAGAAATATGGGTTTATAATTTTAAGAGTAAAATGCATCATACCCCCCTGTGTTTTTACAAACTTGCATCATAAACCTTGTGTTTTAAAAAGTAGCGTTATAAATCCTGTGTTATGAAAAACGTTGCATACATGCCCCAAACTCAAATTCTGTTTAACTCTGTTAGTTAGCCTTGTAAAAAGACAAAATTGTCCTCGTTTAAAGATAAATCCGTCAAGGGGGTATTTGCAACTTTTTTGATATCAGAAGAGGCTATTTGCAACTTTTTTGATATCAAAAGGGGGTATTTGCAACTTTTTTGATATCAGAAGAGGGTATTTGCAACTTTTTTGATATCAGAAGGAGGTATTTATCACTTTTTTAATATTAGAGAGAGGTATTTACAATATTTTTCATTTTGCAATATCAGAACCATGTGCTAGTCTACGTTCTAAGGAGATCTACAACCTTAAACTAATAAATATCATTTAATTAAAAGAATAAAAAAACGTATAGCTTATATAACAGAACATTGATGTTCACCATAAAAAATATAAATCTTATGCTTGAAGTTCAAAGTCATATTGTAACTAGCAATAATCGTACCTTCACTTGGAATCACGTTCTTCTACAAGTAAATTAAAATCTTTAAATCAGTGCAAAATCAACTTCAAATCGAAGGAAAATCACTTTGAAATAGTTTTTCTCTATAGGATTGTCAATTTTTTTTATCTTTGAAGGGGCAATTTACATCTTTATAAAAAAATATATGGACAATTAGAAACCTTATAAAAAACACAAGGGACAATTTACAACCTTATCGAAAACACAAGGGGCCATTAACAACCTTATCGAAAACACAAGGTGCAATTAGCAACTGATGTTAAAAAAATGTATTTTCATCCTTCTGCATATGTTTTAAAGCTTGATAAATGTTATACTTGCATTTCAAGCGTGTGTATTACACTCACGTTAAAATTGACAGAAAAATAGACAGCAAGGGGTTATATGCAACATTTTCTATAACACAGGATTTATAACGCGACTTTTAAAAACACAAGATATATGATTCAACTTTTTAAAAACACAGGGGAGTATGATGCATTTTACTCTAATTTTAAAGTCTTCGAAAGTACACCTTTTCATAACTCTTTCTTTTTATTATCAATTTGTTACCTCCTACGTATATATGTTTAGTTAGTATGTATTTTTCTCTCTTCTTAGGATATCAATTAAGCAAACACATAGATAGTCATAAATAGATAATGAAAAAGTTTGATTTCTAAGAATGTTCGCAAAAAAATTACACAAAAATTATCGCATGTATTTATTTTTGCACTAAATAAAGATGAAATGATACTTGGGTAAATTATTTGTACTGTCCCTCAATTATAAGGCAGAGAAAAAATTGATTCTTGGACTTACAATTATGTGACGCCACTAATCTCCGATCTAAATTACATTCATAATTTGACATACGCATTTTATTATCATGCCAAAACCGTCAAATTTTGGATAGAATTTAGATCGAGAACTAACAATATAACACAATTAGTCCAAGGACCAAAAAATCCATTTTGAAAGATTAGAGACCAATTTATCTTTTATCTTATAATCAAGAGAACATACAAGTAATTTACCCGATACTTTACCAATACCAAAAAAAAAAAAAAAATGATGAAATGTAACATGGCTTATTATCAATAAGTTCGAAATTATGACTAGAACCTTTGATCCTTGCAGAGTTTTGCTACATAGAAGCAATAAATCCTCCTAATGACTGCTGCGATAAGAACAATACGGAGTATCCCTGTGTTTCCGGTAAAAGCTACTGTGGCCGTGGCCCACTTCAATTAGCCTGGAATTACAACTATGGGCCAGCAGGAGAAACCATAGGCTTTGATGGACTAAATAATCCAGAAATTGTGGGCATGGACCGTGTTGTGTCATTCAAGACTGCATTGTGGTTCTGGATGAACTATTGCCATGATATCATAACTTCGGGCCAAGGTTTTGGGCCTACTATTAGTGCCATGAGTGGTGGATGTGCTATGGTTAATACTGATATGGTTAATATTCTTCTCGAGTACTACACAAACTATTGTAAGCTAGTTGGTGTTGCTCCTGGTGATCATCTCACGTGCTTCGACATTGAAGGGGTAAAATACTAAACATCTCGTGTGATTAGGCAAAAGTATAAATAACGTTTTGTATTAGAAGAATTTGTGAGAAATTCATCTTTTCAGCTTTTTCAACTCCATTACAATCAGTTTAATTGCCAACACTTTTTTTTTTTTTTAAGCTGTGGGTATCCGAGTTTTACTCGACTGATCCCACGGACCCTAAAATTAACGGTCGGATAAACTTCCAATTGCTTTGAGAAAACTCGAACTGACAACCTCTAGGGAGCACACTAAAATCCTAACCAGTTGACCCACCCGTAAGAGTTTAATTGCCAATACTAGATCTACTTTGTGTCTGACATTCAGTATTCCATCCTCAGATTTATCATGTTGACAGTAATCAACTAAATTCAACTTTTCATCTTAGTAAACCTAGCAGATAACTAAGTCATTAGCAGCGTCACCCCTGTAATCTGAATGAAATATAAAATCTAATCTATTGCCCGCTAGGGAAACACTGATCCAAGCTCGTAATTTTGACAATTCAAGACATCTATGCTATGTTTGGTTGAGGCGATACATACCATAGAGTTGCGCAACAATGAAGTGAATGATTTGCCTTATCTAGGAAGCCCTCGTGACTGGGAGCTCGAGAAGATCTTTCCACAGCAGCAGGATGGGAGCTTTCATTCATCTTCAAAGGGGTGAAGGAATACCAAACCACAGGCAATTATAACCTGAAATCTTTTCCAAGATTAAACTTCATATCACCTTCATATGAGCATTGCGTGCCTCCGAAAGCCGAAGAAGGGGGCGCGATTCTGGTAGCTTGAAAACATCAGCTCAGCATTTTGAAGATGATAACGGTGAGCAGACCTGCCCAGCTGCGACATTATCAAGACACATCTGCTTGAGTTCATTGATAATCATGCGATGATTTTCTCTGGATGTCTCACAGCTCAATCAGCCTCGATCAAATCAACTGCAGGAATACCAAAATAATTGCATATTGATTCTGACAACAGTAAATATTAGCAAATATTACGCTCAAAAGCTGAAACATGAAGTCCTTGTCTATCCTAGCATTGATTGCCTAAACACTAACCAAAAGAGACGCTGATAAGTTGACAATCTTAATTAGCCAAAATGAGTAGCTATCGAGAAACAGCTAAGTTGGAGAAATGTGTAACCTACTCTTTTCTGGTACATCCTTCTATAGATTCGGGCTCCTTCAAACTCTGCATGAATCTCTCTTTCTGTCCTTATTCCCATTGGATTGTTCAACAGCCATCCTTCTTTGTCACAGGGCACATTTGCGTCTATGCTGTCAATATGTACTAACTTATCCATCTTGGCATCAAAACAGATCCTCATGTTGAGTGCCACTTCAAAGACATCAGATTGTATAAAGATCTGCTTTAACAATTGTATGGCTTATTATGTAGAACATATAGAGCTTCAAGAACATTGTAAAAGTTTCTTTGCCAAAAATGAGAACTATAAATAAGGAATAAATCACATGCACAAGGAATATATAAGGGAACTAAAAGTTTTACATTTTTCTTTGAGAAAAATTATTGGACAAAAGAGAACTCAACTTCTATTTCTAGATACAGGAAAGGAATGGTGACACCTCCACATTTTTTGTCTCAAAGGTAATTATCTTTCAGATAAAGACATGGAAAACTGGTACCCTCCAATGTGAAAACATGGCAGACTTTTCTTATTCTATCTGGTCTTGCAGGTTAACAAATTATTCATGCAAGAAAAAACAAAACCATTTATTTTAGATTGCATGAACTATTTTATGATGAGTTAGGAGGGAAAAAAATCATTTGCACCCTAAAGGTTGTATTTATAAATATCAAATTGTGCACCAAGAAGAAAAGGAAAAAAAAAAAAAGACCTAGAGGTTACAATTGAAGTTAAAATGAAGTACTTCTGCATTTCCGCAAATTATTGGTAGATCATGTAATCAAACTGTGGTTTAGTTCTGATGGAATGCAAAACATCTCAAGGAATGTATATAGCAAGAAGTCCTAAAAAGCACATCATGATAAATGTTCACACCAACAAAATACTTCAACAATTACCAATGTTAACAATCAAGAAACAGTTTACAGACTCCCCTTATGTATAGATTTGAGCATGTACCTGTCCCCCAGGCATTAGACAATCTACAACTGACTCAACCAATGGCTTCTGCACAACCCTTCTTTTATGATGCTTCTTCTTGAAATGAGGATCGGGGCACTGCAAAATTAGAGGGTCATTATCGATATTTAAGAAGCTATTATTTTAGTGCTTAAACATTAGAAGATTCAAGAATCTCCTCCTCCAACTAAATTTATCTTCTTAGAAGAAATTTACCAGACCGTAAAATCCTTTGCAGTAGAACTTCCAGTGCAAAGAGAGACACTCACCAGTATGGAAACGAATGCCAAGGGTCCAGGATATGTGGAAACAAGTTGTTGAAAGGAAACCAAGGCATTTGCAAAAATGAAATGTCTGCATTTAAATTTATATTAATAAATATACATTAAACTTTTCCTAGACAGAACATAGTATAAAAGCCTTACATATTAGTGAGTGCCAACTCATCAACCCAATACTGAGCACGCTTAGCCAGCTGCAAAAGGAATAGAGGATATTAGCTGATTCCTGCATTTGCAAGATGAGGGAGAAGAACAAAGTAATCGTGCTTTCACTCAGTAAAAGTTTTCTCAAGAAGTCTGAGGAACTATTCCCATACTTTCTGCCGTATCTCCATCCCCAGATAATTTCTGCAATAAGGATTTCTTTTTGCAAGCCACAGTAGAAATCTACCACTACCTGGATTGTATACATATCAAAACAATATAAGTTAAATGCATTCCTTACGCAGTCGTAACAATTTTATTTATTATGAAATGAACATATCACAAACTATATGCATTAATATTATGAATACAAATAGAGACATAGGCATTGTAAACTGATTTAGAATACAAATGTTAATATTGAGGAACTCGTGTAGTATTTCCAAATGAACTAAATTCTAAATTCATTTCAACTTATCAATGACAAGACATTCATAGTCTGTTTTGCCATCTCCATATAGTTGCACCAAAGATCAGACTATGATTCCGTTTCCCAAGAGTTAATTTTGTTTCGAGATTTTCCACATACTTGTGAACATTATGAGCGAATTAGCATAACACATGCAGTAACTGGATACAAGATTACTCAGCTGTACATGATTCTGTGACATGATTATAAGCTTTGAAGAAATCACTCATAATGTCTGCAGTTGAAGGATCCACAGATAGGACAGAGGCTCTCAAGGATTTTAACATTCAGAAAAGAAAGCTGCACATGCAAAGAGAGTCCAGCATCCCCATATACTATATGTAATACCTGGCCACATTTTCTCAGTCAGACACATGGCACTTTGTGCTGTCAGCTCCATACTCTTTGTGGAGAGCAACCCTGTTCGGTCTAAATTGCATTGTCTATTCGACCTGCCCCAAGAATTTCGAAACTTATATGCCTCCACACCCATCCCTCCTCCCTGTACTACTTGCTGCAACACTTCCTTACCAACTTCGATTAAGTTTCTTGCGCTAAAAATTATTGATCGACAGAGTCATAATCATATTAATCACATATCAGAACCATCAAAATGCTACTCAAATTCCTTGAGGACTTTTTTGGTACAGCCACCACAATGATTTAAGAGGTGACGAGGCCTTAATCATTAAAATCTAGGCTAGTCATTTCATTCATAACATCTAGTAGTCAAATATGCTACATGTCTAAGATTATAGGAATGCAAAATGTCCTATTTTACTAAGCCTATTTCACTAAGAATCCTCTTGGTCTCTCCTTTCGAAGGCAACAGAAACTCCGTCTTGCTTTCATCAATTGATGAAGTCTCAACATGCTTAAACCACTTAACTCAGGAAGTGATTCAAAACCCATCTCCCTATAACTCATTTGTATAAAAGTCCCACCATGCTTGAACCACGTTAAGCAGGAATTAATTCAAAATCCATCTCCCTTATTATCCTCCATAAAGCTTGAATCCACTTTTTACCCTGCATTTAATTTTGCTTGAAAATATGATTGCTCACAGCTCTGTCAATCAGATCAATTACTTGGTATAGATGCAATGCAAGGTTCCACTCTACAGAAGAGCCTTTCATACCAGCCCTACATTTGATCAGTAGAAGGAAACCACACAACTTCACTAATATGGTTGCAAAGATCTGCCCCACTCAAGAAAGTCTCTCTGAGTTGTTCCCTGTCAATCCTGAAATTAAACTCTCCTGCATGACTTTCTTCACATCCATTGTGTTTCAGCAAGCGGTACACTGCTAAGCTGAACCAATAACCAGAAAATATTGTTTGGCAAGCTTGTGAAAATTAAAGGGCTCCAATTAGAGGTTTTTGAGAACCAGACCTTGAAACGAATCTTTCTTTCTCTACCACACTAAAAATCCTTTCTTTTATACACCAGATAATTAATACTACAAGGAGCCATATGTAATTGTTTACTTTTCTAACTCCTGTTATTATTGGTAAGAAAGAGTTGGACTCCACATCAATCCAGAAAAACTAAAGAAGGAATTCTTACTTAATTGTTTACTTTAAATGCAATTGTTTAGAAAACGAGATTGATTAATTGGGGTTTTCAAAGATTAAACCCATACAAATTAGCAACCAAGTGCAAACAATAATGAGGGAACAAAGAGGGCAAGTTAGGATCATTACCACTTCCTATGTCCACCATCAGCGGCAATGTTGCATCCTTGAACACCTTGTTCCAGTCCGGAACTTCTGCAGGAATCTATCAATAAAAGGTTAAAGACTTCTTTTTCCTTTTTGTGGAAATAAGCTATGATAATTCTGTTAACAGGCAACAAGGCAGAGCCTGATCTAAAATGTTATTTAGAAAGTCGGCTGCTGTTGGATAGTAGCAAGTAACTTTACAAAATTACAGTTAGGAAAAAAGGGAACAGATAAGAAGTACAGAGTTCTCCTTGGTCAATGATGTCCCACAGAAAATAAAGAGATAGGGAGAGAAATTACATACCATGAGTGAAGAACGAAGAGGGTTGACATGCTGCCGGATCCGAACATGACCCACCTCCTTCAAAACCCAATGTCAATAATAAACCATGTAATCATTTGCAACAATAAAAACAAGAACAAGATTAAAACGATAGTACTAGTAAATTATCACTTTCAGTATGCTAACACCAAGAGGAGCAGTAGTCATGAATCTTCCCTCCTCCCATCCCCCGGGTGTCAGACAGGAAACAGGTTGCATTAAATTTTAAGTGAGCTGGCAAGTTATGTTCTTCTAGTCAATTAGTTATCTATCTCTAGATACACGGGTAGAAATTTTGATGTAATGTCTTATCCATGATTGCCACTTATACACTTAAAACCACCTGAAGCTTCACATAAAGCTTCAGTTGGAAAATATGAAGGTAGAATATAATTTTTTTTTTCCCCTTAAATTCGTTTTACCTTAATATTTCTCACCAACAATTGCACCTCTATCTTAGTTAGAGTATCAAAAACTTCAACAGTCGAGTACAATTATTTTACTTATTTTTCATACAACCGTGGGCATTGACTATGCAATGGTTTCTATTAGATAGATAAACCTATACTCTAATGAGTAGATAAATATTATAGAACATAATAATCCACTGAAGAAGAAGAAAATAAAATTCCATTGATTTGAATAAGAAACGATTCTATACCCAAATTTGCAATTGCAATAACCACAAAAAACAAGTAAGAACAACAAAACAAAGTAGTAATCAAGGTAAAGTACACCATAAGGCATAAACCACTAAATATACCACTATTAGCGCCAACTAAACCTTTTTTTTTTCTCTAGATTATCCCCTAAACATTTTTTTTAACCATTCCGGTTAAATCGAAGAAAACCACATAATCTTTTACGCACATAGCCAAAAGTCATTAAGTGAAAAATATCAATGTTCAGTGGGCGTTCCAAAAAAAATAAAAAATAAAAAATAAATTAACGGGTAATCTGAAACTTCATACATATTTAGCATCCTAAAGGGTATCTACCATGAAAACAAAATCTATAATCATTATTGAAAATAGAACAGCATCCTTGTTCTTTTATCTTTTTAATTTGTACCTCACAAAATTTGTCAGAGAGATTAAGGTCAGCATACTCCAAGGCGACAAGTTGGGGGCTTCTGATTTCGTCACTGTATCGGCCCACCGCGGCGGCTGGCTCGGCCGCTGCAGTGCAATAGCGGCGGCTGATGAGAGGAAAAAATGTGAGTGCTGACACGGACGGTGGTGGTGGTGGTGGTGGTGTTACGAATTTGTGAACGCAATTTGTTAAATTTAAAATGCTACTACTATTACTTCTGGGAGGTGAAATGATGGTGGAGTTCAACAGAGTCCTTGGCATGGCCGAGTGTAGAAAAGCCATGGCAGAGGTGAACGAACTCAACTGTGTGTTTTGCTTCTGGGTAAACAAATTTTGTAGCATATAGCTTAAGGTTTCTTCAAAATCTCAATTCGGCACCTGAAGTTAACGGGTTATCAATTTGTGACCCAATAGTTAAAATTTTGTCCTAACTTATCTTTTTTTTCTTTTCTTTTTTTTTATTATCGTGGGTGTCCGGGTCAGTTTGCGCGCACCTCGACTAATCTCACGGGCGCTGAGGTTGACAGTCAGATAAACTCCCAGTGCCCCAAAGACTCGAACCCACCTCTACTTATCTTCTTCTTTAGGAAAAATGGCACCGTTCCAATTTTATAGGATGTCTCCGAAAGTTTATTGATGGTCCACCAAAATTATTGATGAAGTTATTTAAAAGGGATAAGAGGGGTATTCTAATTCCTATAACTCTTTTGTAATAACACGGTACTGAGCCTCCTAATAAACCAAAAAAAAAAATGGCACAAATGGTTTATATTGGTTTCTCAAAATTTCAAATTCATCCCTATTACTTAAAATTAATCAATTTAGTTCTTATTATTTCTCAAAAAAAATTTAATTTAATCCCTATTAATTTTTTTTATTGTAGGTCGTCTTAATATTTAAATTTAAATTTAATAGTGTATTTATTTTAATTATTTTTAAAACATTTTTAGGCTTTTAAAAAAAATGTTTTGTTTATTCATTAATGGGATTGGGTCAGGTACCCAAGGATTTTTAAATACTTATCAAGTTTGAGTTTGATAAATAAAATTTAAACAAGTCGAGTTTCTACTACAAATTTGAAAAAGAAATTTAAATAAGTTTAGATTCGAGTTTATATATTTTAACGAGTATCATTCCTAAACACGGACATCAACCTATCATCTCTTTTACTGAAGCCCAAATATCGCGATCACAGATCCAGCCAAGAAGCCCAAATAGGAAAGCCCAAAACCATCCAGTTACTGAAATCAAAAAAGCCTCCCTCTCTGGTCCTCACTTGGAAGCAGAAGCTCTCTTATCCATTTATTTATCACAATCACCACCAACACCTCTCTTCTCTCTCTCTCTCTCTCTCTCTGTCTCACACACACACACACATCTACACATACAACTCAGCAAACCTATCATCTCTTTTACTTGCAAAATAAGTAATATGCATTCATGGTTTTTGACAATTTTATTAACAATAAAAAACTTATAGAAGAAGTAAAAAAGACATGTCTTGCATATTGCCACAATTTAAGTGTTTTCCAGACACTTTTGCTGTTACCTTCAAGACCCATCACCACTCTTCCAATTGTAAGTCTCTCTTTCTCTATACATGTATGACTGTGTGTGTTGTGTGTGTAAACCAACACATATATTACATGCTGTAAAAATGTTTTCTTTTTCATTGCAGTTAAGATGACTTCATTTGGATTTGTGGGTTTTGTTTGTAGTTTCACATTTATCTGGAATGCTACATTGTGTTTGTTCATTGAAAATTTTCAAGTTTTTGGTTTTGTAGTGTTATATTTGAGCAACTCTTTGTTACTTCATTCGCTTTAATTGAGTTTGAATAGCATATTATTGGCAATTGTATGCTTAACTAATATTTCTCATTGGTTTTCTGTTTGGGGTCTAGTAAGGAATGTGTTAGCTATAGAACAATTTAAGCAAAGAATTGAGCTATTATGAGTTGAGTGCTTATTTCCACAAAATTATTGAGATTGAGGGAATGACTTAGAAGGGGAATCTTGGCGAACGGTAAACTTGTCACCTTGTTACGGGTCATGAATTTGAGTTGTGAAAATAGTCTCTTGCATAAGTGAAAGTTAAGGCTGCTGATTCGACCCTTCCCCTACCCTGTGCACGATGGCAGTTTTGTGGACCAGGCTGCTCTTTAAGGGAATAACATAGAGTTTTAGGTGTAATGATTTCATATTGTCTGACTTTTAAGGCTCTTGTTTGCTTTTGATGAAAAAGTTTTAAGAATTTTTTAATCTTAAGTGTTAAGGAAAATCCAAATTTGACAGAGTTCAGTCTAGTATCTGGCTAAATGAATTAAAGGATGAAAAATTCTGCGCCAGAAACAAGAGACAATTGGATATTTGAATTGATTTGAATCGTTAATTCAAGATGAATCAGGTATTACAGGTTGATTTGGCTAAAAGATTGGAAATTTTGCAGTATGACTCGTGATCTCCTCCTAGCAATCTTAAACAGAATGCACCTAATGTAACACCTAATTGCTTGTTGTTGCACACTAAGGTAAAACAGTAGAATGTCTCTTTAGTGGCAACTTGAGGGTGTTAAAAGTGACAGCTGTTGCTGGCTGTTCGATGGGTTGTTGGGCTTAGGGTAAGGGGTGAAGGAAAGGGAAGCCATATGGCGTGAATCTTCTCATATTTGGAGCCGGATCATTGTCGTGCAGATGAATCTGCTGGTTTTACTTGTAGTTTTCATTGGTTTACTGTTGAATGGAAGACATTGTTTGTGTACCTATTCTGAAACTAATGTTTTCCTTACACCTGTTTAAACTTTCCAAATTAGTAAAAGAGAACTTTTCTTACACTTCCATGGTGTCTTCAATTCAACTTGGTTTCTTCTTTTCTTTAGAACAGATTGTAAAGCGCTAGCCAAATGGAATGAAATGTTATAAATGAGTAAAGTACGCCCTTACCATATTGTTGAGCTCGACTTTTCTAAAGCCTTAACTAGTGTAGGTAAGCACTATGTTGCATTTTTTAGGCCACAAAACCATATAATCAATTCTAGTTAGCTATAATTATATTGAATTAAAACCTAATCTAATAAAAGAGCCCTAATTAAGCGCAAAAGAGGAATGTAAACCGTGTTTTCTTTTCACCAGAGTAATCACTCAGAGCTCTACCACCTTGTATCTTTCTGCCAGTTCAACCTTATCACCGTCATTATAAGCCTCTCTGCTGTAAATGAACTTGGATTTAGAAGTTTTAGGGTCGGATCAAGATAATGATTGAGGTGAGGTTGATGCTGTTTAGTTATTGTTATCCTCAATCTAGGGAATGGCTCTTCACTAGCAGGGTTGATTTGAATGTAGAAGAGGTAATGTTGTAAGGTTACAGTAGCAAAAAGGCACTGTGCAGTTATTGAAATCGAGGAATTTTGGTAGGGTGCTGTTCTTGTGTATTCTTGGCAAACATGGCAGTGATTTGTGAGTTAGATAATCTCGTTGGTCAATAAAAGTGGATTCTGATTTTGGTGGATGAACTTGGTGTTATTGGCAATAAAAGTAACTTATGAAATTTTTGTTGATGCTGGTGGTGGCTTGTATTGGGGAGATTCTGGCTGTGGGCGGAAGCAATGGGTTTATGGTAGGTAGGTCATGGTGGCTGGCATGGGAATGGGGCTTGGGATATCAATTTATTGCTGGGGAATGAAAGTGATCAGTGGTGGTGGGTGGGTGATGTTATAACTCAGGAGGGTGGAAGTTGGTGGCAGTGGAAATGGGTGAATACTTGCACCTGTGTAATTATGTGATGCGAAGCTAAAACTGCCTGAGTTATATGATAATTGGCTCAAGCTCTTGGAGAGGAGATGTATATCATGCTTAATCACTTCATAAGTAGAATCACAATTTGAAGTAACTCTTACAAGGCCAAAACGAAATGATAAATAGAAAACAAGTACATGCTTAATAACTGAATGGCTAGATTGCAATATTTGTAGAAGTAACTCTTCCTTATATAAGCTGATGAATGAATAAATTATTGTTTTTCGATGTTACCTTAGTTCTTCACGTTTTTTTTCAGATCTCGAATAATGATTTAGCCTCCAGAATTGCTCCCAGATCTGGATTAAACAATTTGATTCTGCAGAAAATATAATTGTTCATATAGTTAGATGCTGAAACGCAGATGGCTAAATATATATTAGCAATTTACTTATGCTGATAACCAAGTAATTAATGGTGTACATTATGCTCCAAAACTATCTTTGTTGTCACATTTTCTTCAGGAACTCCCTGACGTTATCACATAGACTCACATTTAAGTGCTCAAGAAAACCAATGTTGATATTCTGATATTCCTATCACTTATAAAATTCTGAACCTTATTCTCTTCGTTGGTCCAAATACAGCAAAATGTAGAGAGACTATTCCTTCTCGGACTCAATGCATCTTGTCTACTATATCATCAACAACATCAACAACATCAACAGCAACAACTACAGTGCTTGATGTGGAGAAGCTACATTTGCCATCTTTAGAAGCCAATTCGAATGCACTTCCCAGAGAAAGACCATGGAAATTACCAATATCAACAGAAACAACTGCAGTGCTTGATATGGAGAAGCTAAAGTTACAGTCTCTAGAAACTCTTTCAAATTCAACTGCTGCAAACAGACCATGGACATATACTGGGGCAGTTGCAAGACCCATGGAGGTCAGAACTCTCACCTATAGTTCATGAACCTATCAGCTATTCTAAGCTATTTCTATGAATTCTCTTTGCGGTTCATAAAAGAAAAAAGAAAAAAAAGAAAAAGGTCTAGTCTTTTCTCGATTCTTGATGAAATGCATTATCACCACAGGCTGAATTTATCTGCAAACTTTTTGCTATGAGTTGCATCTAACTCTTTTATGTGTGAATCTTATGGATGAATCTTGATGATAGTCAAACCATAGGTGGGTCTAAAATAATATATAAAACATTGGTATACATTCAGCTCATTTGCTTAAAACACGCGAATATTTACTGGTGTCATTTGTATAATCCCACGTTAAGCCCATATTTGATCCATATTTCTCTTGTATTAGCTTTTTGTACATTTTTACGAATTGGAAATGGTTGTAGAGTATCAACCACTATCAAATTCTTAATTAAAGACACCAATTTCACAAAATATAGAATAAACAAGACACCCATTTAGCAAGTTAAGAAAACAAAAAAAAAAGAAGTAAAAAATAAAATAAAAAATTGAGAGTTTGGAACCCCCCAAAAAACAAATGTTTCACTTCTTATTTGTGTTTTGATGAAAGAAGAATCTGAGTTTTCTTGCAAAGGCGGAGAAAGTGATCGGTTTGTGGCGGTGGAAAAAGTGATCGGCCGTGGTGTTGCTATGTTGCTTGGCAGAGATGAAAATTGGGGGAAGACCAGTTGTTTTTAGTGTTTCATTCATATGAGCATATTAAAATAGGGGTACCTGTGAATGAGTGAAGTGAAAGTGGTTGAAAGGGCGACTTTCCACACTATAGGTTCTAGGATAGGGGAAACTTGGGAATTGTAGAGGTGAGGGGTTGTATCCTGTCAAAAAAATAAAAAAACAAATAATAATAATAATAACATATGAAAAATATAAGATATGGGTACCCGTGGGTATTCGGGTTACATTCCTGTCCATTGACAATAGATGGGTTTTAAAAGAACGCATATCCATTTACAAGTATCCAAGCTCATTCCCTTTTGGGTTGGTTTGGATGGTCAAATCAGTATGGACTCACAGAAGAAACTATTTAAAACCATGTCAACCTTATCAGGTTGAACTCTCAAGTGGAATATTCACTTAGCAATGAAGCTCATTATTTGGACAGACGTAGAGAGATGTGTTGCTTTATTGTCATTTATCGATTTCATGTTCGTACAGGCCAATCTTGGAGCAACTTTGGCTACACAAAGTTTTCTTACAAGCGAAGAGGCTGTCATTGCTGCTGCTGCTGCTGAAGCAGTTGCTTTAGCAAAGGCAGCACTTAAGGTTGCGAAAGATGCTGCGATGATGGTCAGTGATAGCAATTCCATAAAAAGCACTAGTAATTCTGTGGATGCCCCATCTAAAGCCGAGAATACTGTGTTTGAGAGGGTTCATCCAGGTCAACTTGCAGGAGAAGGTATAGTAGGAGAGTCAAAGATTGCTGAAATGAATTTGGGTGAAAGTAATTCGTTACAGTACCCTCTTGCTGAATCCGATGATGTGGAGCCAACTCACGAAGAACTAGAAATTCTGCAGGCACAACTTGAAAAGAGTATAGCTGTGAGATCTAGGCGTCAAACTGAACGAAAAGCCAAAAGAACAAGAGCAGCACAGAAGGCAGCAGCCAATGTAGTGTCAGTTAAATCTGGTTCCACAAGCCGAAAAAAGCATTCTTCTCCACAAGATGTAGATTACTCTGACCCGTTGCGCTACTTACGAGGAACCACCAGTACTTCTAGGCTTCTTACGGCAGCTGAAGAACAGGAGTTATCAGAAGGGATACAGGTACTTCACACTCATTTATATTTGCAGTCTGTAGAGTTTAGTTTTTGAATTGTTTCTTTTTCACTTAGGATAAGTGAGGAGTTTGTCTTAGCCGTATCCAACCATGCTGTCGTTTATTTTGAAACAATGTACTATGAGTGCATCACTGTTGGCGTTGTTCTCCACTTTTGACAGCAAACTGGGCTTTCTCCTTCCTTTCTTATTCTTTTCTTTCTTTCCTTCTTTCTATTAATTAATTGATATAATGAGCTATGGTATTTCATTTTAAAAGAAATGAAACAAAGATGAAGTATTTCATTCGAGGAAACTGGCTATTTTGGAGAGGCCCAAAATAGAAAGTAAGGGCTTTAATTTGGGATGTGGGGAATGTGATCTTCAGATAATCTACTGTGATCAAATTCTTTCACAGAGTGGGTCCTGTTTGTCTTTTGGTTATGAATTTTGCAAATGGTTTCAAGAATGATAACCATGTTATTATACTAAAAGACATAGAGCAATCTTATAAAAGAATTCCAAGTAGTCTTTGTGTTATTGTGAGGAATCAGATGTATGATTGCCTTAGCATATAAGCAACATTTCAATCTCCGCTCCTATCTGGTAGGATATGTTCATGTGGAATATTAGACCCTAAAAGTAACAAACTATTGGCTCCATAATTCCTGTCTTTGTGGTTGATATAATTTGATGATACAGCAGAATATGGTTCCTATTTGGCCTCCATGGCATCTGGCTGCTCTTACTTTCTCTGATTGTGGAGGGGAAAATTATCATTGTGGTTAGTTGATGCATAAGAGCATATATGGATTTTGGGATCCTTGGAAGCTAGAATTAAGAGAATGTCACTTGATTTCATTAATAGTTGTTAAAGGTCCATGCATTTTCTTTCTTCAGAATCTTCTCCATCTTGTAGGATTGGGTTCGGGGTCTATTAGATCTCCATATCACCTGTATAATTTTTCCAACCTTAATTTATTGCGAGTATTATGCAGGACCTCTTAAAGTTGGAAGGACTCCAGAAGGAGCTTGCACAACGTTGTGGGGGCCAGCCCACTTTTGCTCAATGGGCTGCTGCGGCTGGTGTTGATCAGAAGACCCTTAGAAAGCGCTTAAATTATGGTATTCTTTGTAAAGATAAGATGATTAAAAGCAACATAAGACTTGTCATTTCAATTGCTAAAAATTATCAGGGAGCTGGGATGAATCTTCCGGATTTGGTTCAGGTATCCATTTATCCATTTTTATCAATCTCGAAGTGTTTTTTTCCTCCTAGCAAAACAAAAAAAAAAAAAAAAAAAAGCGTCTTTTTCCATTAGAATTTAAATAGTTATGAGCATTTTCTGACAGTGGATGCTTCTGACAACTTGATTCTTGCAAATGTATCCTCAGGAAGGATGCCGAGGCCTTGTAAGAGGTGCTGAGAAGTTTGATGCTTCAAAAGGATTCAAGTTCTCTACCTATGCCCACTGGTGGATAAAGCAAGCAGTTCGGAAGTCTCTTTCTGACCAGTCCCGGATGATTCGACTACCGGTACTTTTTCTAAAGTGTTTTCACCTATTGATTAACTGCATGTGGAAAACAGTATTTCCTATTATGCATGAACAATTGGTATTTCCATATTTATGGATGTAGACATGTAGTTATAATGTACTTGCTTTTCACACAGTAATAATATGGAATCTTGTTGAAATTGCAGTTTCACATGGTTGAGGCAACTTATAAAGTTAAAGAAGCCAGAAAGCATTTATTTACCGAAACTGGTAGACATCCTGACAACGAAGAAGTTGCAGAAGCAACAGGGCTCTCAATGAAGAGACTCTCTGCTGTATTACTAACTCCTAAAGCTCCAAGATCTCTTGATCAGAAAATTGGGATCAATCAATATCTCAAACCTTCTGTGCGTCCTTGATTCATTTATTTTCACCCACCCTCGTTGTGTCCTCTCCAATCTCCTCAACTACCTCCATGAACTTCCATCGTTATCTCATGCATGCAAGTTTCTTTCTTTTCAGGAGGTAATTGCAGATCCTGAAGCCGAAACATCTGAAGATTTACTGATTAAGCAATTCATGAGACAAGACCTGGAGAAGGTTCTAAACACTCTAAACCCAAGGGAAAGGCAGGTCATTAGATGGAGATTCGGACTAGAGGATGGGAGGATGAAGACATTGCAAGAGATTGGGGAATTGATGGGTGTGAGCAGGGAGAGAATTAGGCAAATTGAATCATGCGCATTCCGTAAATTGAAAAACAAGAAGAGGACTAAACATTTGCAGCAGTATATAATTTCATAAGCTGTCAGGAACTTAAAATTCGTTACGATCTTGGATCAATTTGCCTCGTTGAGATCATAGTTTTTTGGAAGTTCTTAGGATTGGAAACTGTTGCTTTTGAGCTTCTTATCTCCCCTCAGAACTCTTTTACCCTCTACTTTAGTTTTGTTTCTATCCAGCAATGGAATTGTATTATTCCTGAAATGTCAAAATTTCTTGTGCATAGTACTAATTCTTTTATATGAAAGCAATAGCAGATTTGTACTTTTTAGATATATATAGAAACATAAGATTTTGTGTTTAAATTGTCCCGAATGTTTTTTTAGTCAGATGAATCTGTTTCATTATGAGTAAAAAATGACAATTTGGTGCATGAAACTCCCGCTATGTTTGGTGTTTGAAAAAGGGTTGCATCCGGTTTATTACACGTAGTCTTATATTGTCTTCCTGGTTCATTTCAACATCAAAGGGGTTGATTTGTGGCCAGACAAAAACCAAAAGAGATTCTGGTGAGGATTTTTCTTCTTTTTTTTGTCAAAATTCTGGTGAGGATTAAAGGTTATGGTTATCTTGCTCATTTTTACTCAATAGCGAAGACTTGGATCCACAAAATAATTAGCAAATTTAGTCTGAAATATTAGGCAAATTTGGTCTGAAATATTGGATTTTTATCAAGGGAAAGGTCATTTTATGGCCTAAACTTTAGTTCAATATTTAATTAAGGGTTTGAACTTCAAAACCTTTAATGGAAAGGTTCAAAATTTTGAAAAAGGATTATGTTACAGACCCATTAATTACAATATAGTGATTTAACATCACTTTACCTCCATAATGTACGTACAATATAAATATAAAAAATGTTTATTAAACATAACTCAATCTTTTTGTGCTTTAGTTAATAAAAATGTTTGTTATTTCCATTATAAAGTATACAAAGGTACAAAAGCGCCCGTTATTTTTACCTAATAACTCAAAAGGAGCTAAGTGATACAAAATAAATATGAGATAAAAAATATTACATTGTATATATATAGTCAGGAATTAAAATGATTTTAACCTAAAAAATAATATAAATTTAAGGAGAAAAATGTTATATTGTTTATACAGTGTAACATTTTGCTTGGAGTTTTAAATTTTACAAAATAATAGAACTATATAAAATAAACATTAGATACAAAGAATAGGTAATTTTTGTACATTCATATAATTTTAATGATTAAAAGATATATTTTAATCAAACAAATCACATAAGTAGGTTAAATAATATAGAATGAACATTAGTGAGCAAAATTTATAGCATTGGGACCACTAAATTCTATTAATTTAGTGAGATATTAATTTATAAATAAATTAATAATTATTAATTTATCAAGATATTTTAGTTTTTTTGGGATAATAGTACATATTATATTCATGGTATCTTTTTTTAAAAAGTGATTCATATTTTTTGAAAGCAACCCCATAATTTTTAAGCGTATTGCCCACAATTAAATATGAGATTCAAATAGATTTAAAGTTCAACAAAAAACAAGCTACCTTTGATTCATATTTTGAGAAAATATCATAGTCAATGTATTATATACTTTTTAACTAATTATCAATTTATAAAATATTTGGGTCGATAAAATACAAAAAAAAAATATTTTAAATAGTCTTATAATTTTATTAAAATTATTAATTTTTACATTGGTTCCAAGTTGGGACCGGATATTTTTATTATTTAAAAGAAAATATTAATTTATCAAGTATCAATTTAAAGAGGTTCTACTGTATATGTATTGTAGGGGTGAAGTGATATTAGTACAATGTTTGTGGTTTTTGTTTGCAAAATACTATTTTCTAGAAGTTTGAGCCATTCTACTAAAGAGTTCTGAAATTTAAACCCTTAATTATATATCATACCAAGTTTTGGCCCTAAAATTGCGTAGTATGATAAGAGTATGAGGTTCTATCCATAAGGAAGCAATGTATAGTCGCGAATGAGTGTGTGAAATTGCCTATTGGAAAGATTGTTATGAGAATAACAAATTAGTGCAAAAAAAAATAAAATCAATGAACCTAAGAATTAACTCAAGTTATTAATGGAGTGGTCTAGGGATCAAATTGCAAGTAACACTAATAATCTAGGCTCGTATTTAGGATTCTCTAATTTGATTTTAAGGTCGAGGCACAATTCTAACCTTCATTAATTACCTAGGTTCAATTAATTACTGATTTATGTCATGAGGTGCAATTCTATCTTCAAGTGCTTTACAAGTATCCACACAACCCAAAGTGTTTAGGATACTTAACTATATAAGATAACTAATAGATTCAAATATAGAAATTATGGTACAACCAATAATTATAATTTCTAGAAATTATGGTACAATCAACAACTTCACAATTATTGCAAAAATATATGGCGAAAATGCATTCCAATCTCCACATGTATAATCAGATAATAAGAATTTATGAATGAAGAACACAAAATATGTATTGCATTAAATTAACTAATCAAAATATAAAACCATAAATCAAAAGACCAAAATTTGTTAATCCTACTTTAGTCAGGTAATTTACTCTAGCATAATTGTTAAATGCAAAGCACTAATATGAAAAAGGATACAAAAAGCTCCCTCCGTAAGAACGACTATATTGAACAACTAACTTATATAGATAGCTATATGGCCTTCACTCCAAAATTTTTATTTGATCACCAATCTTGAGTTGAAATCATGGAAGATGATGATTCTTCCTCTTGGTATATGGCGTTTTAGAGCAGAGAAGAGAGAATAATCTGAATTGTGCAGCACATGTTTTATTTAAGTTTGTTAAAACTATAGAAGAAATGCCCTACCTATAACTGCAATCTTCTACTCAAGCAGACAAATTCTGTTTGAGCAGGCACTGTTCATGGCCTCTCAAGTGTCTTTAACCTTTTCATATGCCGCTCTCAAGTGGTGAGTGACCTTTGTATTGCCTAGTTGGCTTGAGAGGCCTAGGCTTTTTTATTTTTATTTTGGCTAACTTGAGGAAACATCTTCATACAATCGACCCATAAAATATAGACTGAAATAACCCTACCCGAAGACGGGACACACCAGCTTCTGCTCGCCTGGCCTAGGCTTTTCTTCACATGGCCAAATGGAACGACTTCTTCAACACTTTATCTAGACTTCTTGATTAAGCAGTTCTCCCCATTCAAAATCACTAGAGATTGAGGCGGTGGAATAACCAGGTTGCTTAAAATTTTCTCTCAAGCCCATCGCCTCATCTTTTTTCCTTCTTATCTTTCAACTTTTCCTTCCTCGTTATTCCTTTACTATTTTGATCTTTTTTTTGTATCATATTTTTAGTTGTTAGTTTGGGTTTGCTACTTTCGTGTTTGTGTGTACTTTATGTTTCTTCTTTTGCTCACTACCAGATGTGATTCTCAGAAATTCACGGTCAACAGTGTTCATCTTTTCTTCTCCTTTCCTGGTTGTTAGCCCTCTATACTAGTGCTTTTGGTGGGTACCTCAAAACCCATTGTGTTTTGCTCTCTCTTAGTATGTCTTTCTCCATCCTTGAGGTTTTTCCAGTTGGTTGTGGTCTAGTATATACCGTCGATATTAGGCTTTTTGTTCGTGGTCTGGCGGCAGTTGTAGATTCTCAAAATATTGGGCCTCCTTTTGTTGGTGTACAGGGTTTTGATTTGTTAATAAGTGGTGCATGGCCCAATTTTCTGTTTTGTTTTTCTTTTTGGGTTGCGGTGTATTGACCCACTTTTAGTACATTTGGTTCGGACTCCGTTGCTCATCTAGTTTCGGATGCTTCTTGAGGTTTCTCGAATTGTGCTCGAAGCATTTTGTCTGCTCTTCACAATATGCAGTGCCTATCATCATTGCCTGACCACTCCCGACTCCTGCCTACATGAGCCATCCATGTGACAGTATGGGTTACTTTTGCAATTAGGATACGTTTTTTCTCCCTTGGTTGGTGTTTTAACCCCCTTTTAGCATTTTTTTTGCTGACTTTGCGTATACAATCTGCTGCCTCGACATCTAGTTTCAGTTGGCCCTCTTGTACTGTTTAATAGTTATAATGAATCCATCTTCTGACAAAAATAAAATAAAATAAGTGGTTCTCACCTTATCGAGCATAAAATCTTTGAACCCCCTGTTTTCTAGTAGCTTGATTGGCCAGAGCATGCTTGATAGTGTTGTTCCTTTTCTTCTGTAATTTTTGCTTCTCTTTCACTTGATTTCATCCACATTTACTCCAAATACTCTCACATCACTTGTAACTTGTATGCATCATACTATAAATTGTCACTCAATTCAACAAATATACATAACTAGCTTCAAAACATATAGAAATAGATTTGAAAAATACAAGCACATCATTCACAAACTACAAGAATTTGTTATAATATTACAAACCATGGCTTTTACAAGTTCAAAAGCCCAAATTTTGATCTTTTGATTATTTATTGCAATTACGGTTCATTTGATCACAATTATGGTAAAATTTATGAAATAAATTTAATTGAGGAAATCCAAAAGACAGTTGAAATATTCAATATAAATATATCTAGGCTTCAAAATAACATTTTATAACCTAAGAAGGATTTGGCTTTTATTAATTGACTCACACCCAAAAAATGTGTTGCAAAGTCACAAAGAAAGCGACTTTTTTATCTTTAAAATTAGATTTCACAATAACTATAGGGTCACAATGCCTCATGTTTTCTCATTCTTACTCTTTTTTTTGTGTATATTCTCGTCCCCTTTGTTCAATTGACCTCATTAAACACATTTATCAAAGTTTTCCAACACTTTTCGAAAAATTGAACGTGCTTTGTGAATTCAAATATGAAGAAGGGAAAACTACATGTATGTGACAAAAATAGAAGGAAATAAAATGTAAATATATGGATACATATAACATATGTCATTGAATAAGAATTAGGAGCCTTAGTCATTTAAATCAAATTGTGAAAAATAGAATTAGCATGGATTTAGTTACCAACTTTTCTATTGAAACCATAATCACAACCCCCTACCCTTTGTAACCCTCTACGCTTTGTAAATACAACTTGTCACGCCCCAACTCGACCCCACCTATAATCAGTCAGGACGCAACGGAATTTCGGCGGCATAACGACAGTAAACAGATTTCCGAGGTTCTAAACCAACCTCATAAAACATCATACATCCAGTAATTCCTCAATACAAACAACAACATACAACACAACCATATTATACAATAAAACATCCTCGTTATACGCCTCCGTTCCAACATGACATACAATACCTCAACTTTATCATACATTTCAAAAGTAAGTTGAGACACAACTACAACTTAACCATAGACAAAAGAAAGCCACTAAATTAACATCGTTTGGATCATCATCTTTCAACGTCTATTACAATAAGAACCATAAAGCATATAAAAGTCTATTAAGCTAATATACATTACATTAAACAACATATAATCATGGATAAGACTCGGGAACATATGACTCGTCCACGTAAGGCACATTTTCCTCCTCAGGAGGCACGTACCCGTAATCTGGCTCTGCAACACCTGTAAGCATGCAATAATAGAGAGTGAGCTTATATACATAAGCCCAGTGAGGATCCGATAGATCTCGACAGTATTCACTACGCTCCTTGGATTTAGTCCTTTGAGCAAGTAAACACACAACAACATAAATAATGCTATCATCACATAACTATATAACCAATCAATAAAGGATACTCTATTTGGTGTAGCTCCAAACGCCATCACGATCTCAACCGTTCTTCTTATAACTCCCCATTACTCACGCACCCGAGGTACCTCACTAGCCCCTCCCTCCATGACACCTCCGTCATGCGAGCTGGGGGTAGCCTATGGCAGTCATGCTGTTATCAACCCGACAGCCCGATACTGCCCGAGAGGTGGCACACACATACCAAGACTCCATAATCATCAATCATCAATCAATCAATTGGGAGATCAGCAACAAAAGTGCCCGATTCCCGAACTCAATAATAATTAATCATTAATCATCAATATTAAATTAAACAACAAACAACGTAGTTAGATGACAAAGTAGGCCATCTAACCGGACATGCATAATATACATAATTAAACTCTAAATTACTCATCAACAACTCACCATTCATCACTCGAACACTACCCAACCATCTAAAGGCATCGTTCAAGAAATTAAAGAATGACAACCTAAACTTCTAAAATTCATAACTTACAATCTACTAATCCAAACATTGCCAAATCAGTTCCTATCACTCACCCATTCAACCTACTACATTAGCCCTCTCGGAAATCCACCATAACACCTCCAAATCATGCCCGATAACCCTAAAACCCTAAGATGTCTTGGCTGGATTTTCTGGATTTTCACACAAACAATGTAATCGAAAATTCGGCATTACAACAGCGCTAACACGTAATTATCAAGTATTTAGAAATCGACGGCAATCGATTTCGATCAACACAACTCATTTAATTCAACTTTGAACATTTTAATCAAAATTAAATACCCGAAAAATAAAAATTATGCTACATCCGACAGAAATTCGTAGTATTAGTATATAATGATCCCTAGCATGCAAGGAGCAATAATCTATCATCAGATTTCAATTCTAACGGTTCAATCTTCATTTATACGCAAAAACACAAAAATGACATTTTGAGATCTAGAATTTTTCTCTCACCTTTGATCCGAAGTAAAGCTAGAAATGCGTGCAATAGGTGCCCAACAAGCGGAATCCAGCCCGGTTTGAAAAGATTCGGACTTTAAATGAGTTTTCTAAGACAAAATTACTTTGAAAATTAGTTGAATAAAATCTCTTTTTTCCTAAGCTTTCACGGCTGCAAGGTGTGTGTAAATGTGGTGTTTTGCTTTGTTTCATTGTGTGTTGTTGATATATGCATGAAAGTCAACAAGTCAAATGAAAGTAAAAGTTGAAACTTTAGTATTTTTATGGTTTTCTTCACTTTAAATGTATTTTATTGATCACCAAAGTTCAAAACAATTATTCAACACCCAAGATAGCTCAAGTAAATTATTTTTAGGTGACAAGAAGTTTTACAATCCAACAATTTCACCGAGTCGGCTTAAAACTCGATTTTTGCAAAAGTCGGTGTAAAAACCCTAATAAATTCTTAAGCCGATTTTAAAACCGTTTTCATCAAACACAGGTCTATTAAAGTCCGTGGAGTAGGTCTAGAAGGGTTAAAAAGACCAGTTTCAAATTTTAGCGGATGTGTTTTGAAAACACTATTTACTGAAAATCGACGATAAAATTTCTAACTCCGTTTTTGATGAAAATTTCATGAATGCACATTTAGCACGTATTAGGAGTATTGACATCAAAATTATAACTTTCTAGGTCCTATAGCACATAAACAGATCATATGCACGCAAAACGAGGTATAGCACGTAAAACGAGATAAGCAGGAAAGTGGGGTTTCACACAACTCAAAATAAACCCATAACTTATTGTGAATTATACAAATCAAATTGAACCATGAATTAATTATCACATCTTTATGCATTTGATCATATATATATGATAAATCTATTTGAACTAATTTATTTAACTAATTAAGGAAATTCAAAAGCTTATGCAAACCCATATATATCATAATGTAAAGAGTAAATGACCAAAATGATCTCTTATCTTATAAGGTTTTGACATTTTCGTCCTTCATTTATGAATCACGACATTTCAGTCCCACGTTTTTCATTTTGTGACAACTTCAGTCCTTTTTATAAAAACTGTTAAAATTTTAACGGTTCTCTCACATGTAGCTCACGTGCCTCCCAAGTATCAGATTTAAGAAGGGCAAAATTAACATTTTACAGAATATGCCCCAATTATGGGTCATCTTCTTCACCTATCGACCTGAGCCTACCACTACCGACGATCTAACCATTGGATCGTCCTGTTGTCAACAGAAAATCACTTGCTTGCTCCGGCGAGCTCAACGCCACCGTCATATCACGGATTGGACATCGACAACACCACGAACTGCCGCCTTGTAGTCCGCCACTGTCTTCATCTCATCGGCACCACCATCAACCATGACGAGTTTCATTGTCACCACCGTTAGCTTTGTTTCGTCGTTGCGAACCTTCCTTTACCATCCACGAACTTCAAAGCACCTCCGACGACGTCCGCGGTCACCTTGCAGTGCCACCTTATTTGGATCCATTGCCGTTGATGTTTTGACCATATAAAAAACCGAAATTGCTTCATCAGAAAAACAATAATTGTAGTACTACATGTTAAGTCCATATGATGCTCTTTTGAAAAAGATTGACAAATTATATCTCATGTAGATTTTTGTGTCTCTATTAACTGAAAGACGAGCTATACTGTCTCTATTAACTGAAAGACGAGTTGGTGGGTATGGTGGATATGGTGCTTGGTATGGCGGTGATAAAGAGTTGGTGGTGGTGGTGGTGATCAAGGTGAAGGTGAATAAGGAGCCAAAAAGAAAAAAAATTAGTTGAAATGACGATTTTGGCCCTTAAAAAACAGGGACAAGTGACGCATGTGCCGCATTTGTGACATTTTCATTTGGATTCTAACGGAAGGACTAACGTCATCACAAATAGAAAGATGAGGGACTAAAATGTTGCAATTCGTAAATAAAGAACGAAAATGTCAAAACTTATAAAATAAGGGACCATTTTGGTCATTTACTCTAATGGTAAAACAATATCTAAACTTTGTTGTTATAATGTTGCTAAATTCTGAATATTGATTTTTAACGATTATTTTACACATGCAGTTTTGTAATATTTTGTACATAAAAGCATATTTCAAAATAATATTTTATGATATTTAATTCCTAATTTGTAAACATGAAAAACAACTATTTTTCTTTTAAATTTTTTATGTCGTCATCTTCCTCATTTTGTTAATTCCTAAATTCACATTCTAATGTCAATTCTTTACATAAGTAATTTTTATTCTCCTTCCACTAGGGGTAAGAGTAATATAGTCAACCACATCGATTGGAATTTTAAAATACATTCTAAACAACCGTTATATGCGTGGTAAAATGAAATGTTTCCAAATGAGCAAAAAATGACAGTCGTGAATCATACAAATGTGTTATGAGTTTGCTCAACATTATATTACGCAATGCACTACTTTTCAGGAAGACAACTCAACCTCTATAAGTCGAGACCATACACACCTCCCCACATCCCAAGCAGCGAAAACAAAAGGCTTCACCGAAATTCGCTCTTCTTTTATCTTTATTGATACCAAATAAATACGGTCTAATCCTAATTAAAAGAAGAAATAAATGATCCAAGAGAACGAGCTGGCATTGGATAAGGCATGACCCTACAACCCGCACCCCAATCCCCTTGTTCAAAAATATATCCCATGAAAAGAAATAGAAAACTGAAATATTTTTAAAATTTTTTCATACTTTGATAACACTAAAAAATTAATTAATTAAAAAATATTTTTAATAAAAAATAGTGATTATTTTTATTTAATTTTTTAATATTTGATAATAATAACAAATTAATTAATTAAAAAATATTTTATAATCAAATATTATGATTAGTACAAAATTTAAAAAAATATTTTTTTATTTTTTTAAAAAATAAAATATTTTTCAAAACCCACTCACGCCTATCCCCTACTCTACCCCCCACCCCTCACCTCCTCACCCCCTCACCCCCTCACGCCTTACCCCTTACCCCCCATGCCTACCCCACCTCACTCCCACCCCTACCCCTACCCCTACCCCTACCCCTTACTCCCTACCCTCACAGTTAATATATATATTATGTATATATATATATTCTTTATAAAATTTAATATTAAAAAATATTTTTTACTGTATATTTAAATATTAAAAAATATTTTTTAATATTTTATTTTATAAAAAAATATTTTATTTTATTAAATTATTTTATGATAAATAAACGAAACTTAAAAAAATATTTTTACATAAATAAATTATTTTACGGCAAACAACGGGGTATAAGACAAACAACAAAGTCCAAATAAGTATATAGAAAGAAGACTCGAAAAGAAAATAAAATCATTGGGAGAGAAACTGTTTAGAGAGAGAGAGAGAATGAAAGGAGGGAAAAAGAAAAGTAGCTCTCTACCAATACACGGTACCGACTCCGTACACCCACCCCTGCCACCACCACCACCACCACCACCACCACCACCACCATCACGACGACGACTACAGGACCCGGCTGACGCCACCTTATCTGCCTCCATCAGCGGCCGAGACACGGCGGAGGAGCACGATCATCGTCGTCGTCATCATCCTAATCATCATCATCATCAGCATCAGCAGCAGAGTGTTACAGCTGCTGATGAAAAAGAAAAAGATGGAGAAGAAAACCAAGTTGATGATGATCGTGACGATGAAGAAGAAGAAGAAGGGGAAGGGGAGGAGAATCATGATGAGCAGTTGGGTGTCGAAGAAGGCGGCGAGGAGGCTGAAGGCGAAGGGGAAAGGCCAAAGCTTGCTGAAGGCTACTATGAGATTGAAGCTGTACGCAAAAAGAGAGTCCGAAAGGTCACTTTTCTTTTCCACTCTAAGGGGTCTGATGCGTGAGCTTTGTATACCAGGCTAGCTAGTTTGATCATTTGATTAAAAATGATTATTTTTCCCTGATTTTGTTTATGTTTTTGTTGTGAATGTGGAATTTTCGCGAATGCTGTTGAAATTGAATAGGGTCAGGTCCAGTATCTTATCAAATGGTATGTACTCTATCGCCTATTTTGTGTGTATATATATGTGTACGTGTGATGTGAATTGTATTAATTTTATTGGAAAAAGAGCAAAAAAATTTGAAGATGATTGATGATGGTTTTAGTATATATTGAGTTGGATATCAATCTTTGTGTTAATTTGATTGATTTTTGGAGAAGGCGTGGATGGCCGGAGACTGCGAATACATGGGAGCCTTTGGAGAATCTATTGTCAATATCGGATGTCATTGATGCGTTCGAAGAAAGGTTCTCTGTTTCCTTTACATAATTATGTTTTTCGATGACAGTGAATGGCGCTGTTAGGCTCTATTTGGTTTGAATTATATGAATTTACATGGCTGAAATTAAAATTGTAATATATGGAGATAGATTAGCTATTTACGCAAAATTTTGCTAATTACCTCGTTGTGGAAGAACATGGGATAATCAATCATTAATCTTGTTTCAATTAATCTTAAAATTTTGAATTAATCAACTTTTGTCACTAATTTAGGAAAATAATCCAAACCAATCGGAGCCTTTAGCTTTTTCGTACTAATATATGGTTGTTTAATATGATTTATTTTGTTAAGTTAATTTTTTCCTTGATTTATGGTTCTACAGTTTGCGGACAGGGAAACATCGATCGACGCGTAGACGTAAGCGAAAGTCTGGAAGTACTCACAGTCAGACCAAGAAAAAGCAACAGCAACAGCAACAACAACATCAACAGCATTCTCCTGCAGCAGCTACCTACAATGTTCCTGCTGTGAAGGTTAAAATAATTGAGGAACCTTTATCTCTTCCTTCACTTAATAACCCGAGCGTCACAGAGCATGTGGACAGTAATGTCAACAGGGAGAATGCTGTTGACACAGCCAAAAAAACAGATGAAAATGATGTGAGATTTGCTTCCTCTCACATTGACGATAGAAAAGAACAACATGAAATGGATTTGAACCTAAATGAACTGAGGGGACCCATGGCTACCAGTGGGAACACTATGGATAAGAATTCAGTACAACGCCAAGAATCCCAAATGGCCAGTGGAGACGGTCTTCAAAATGGGTTGCTGAAGGCTGATAATGCAGAACCTGTTCAATCTGGTCGTTCCACTGGTGCTAAACGGAGGAAGTCTGGGTCTGTTAAGAGGTTCAAGAAAGATTCAGCATCAAGTGTAACAGGTGATGCAGAGCCTCTGGCAATAACAAACTTTAGTGCCACTTGTGCTGTTGATGGACAGCAAGGAAATGATTTGGCTTGCAAGAGCAAGTGTGACGAATCCAAAAATATTTGTATGATCACTGAGATCATCAAGCCGATCAGCTATTCATCTTCTGTATCAAACAATGTCCAGGATGTCTCTATTACTTTTAAAGCCAAGAGGTTTGTGATCCGGCACCTTCTTTCTCAATTTCATTTGTTTTGACTAACATAACACTTTTACAGTGTCCAAATAAACCATATATAGCAAATTTTGGGTGTAAGATATTTTGTTCGATTCCTTTCATGAAAAGTAAATGACAGTCTTCAAGATGATAATATTCAGCTAACTCTTATTTGATGCTTCACTTCTTGAAGTGAGATAGAGAATTCCAAATAGTTTTTGGATCCTATTAGGGAATGCTGAAGTTATGCCTGCTTGTTTATTGAAATCCTTGAGCCATAATCAAGAGGAACACAAGTCAAGCAGCTCCTATAGTGAGTGGATTATTTTATTTATGCCATCACCTCAGAAAATTGGAAAATTTGTAGACTAATTGAAAATTAAAATATAATACATATTAGTTTTGATTGTTTATGTTTGTCTTTCACGTATATTTACTTCTCAAAGAAAAAGTATTTCATGTATTTAGTTGCTTTTAATTTGAATTAGACTATATCTAAATGAATTCGATGTTTATATCCTTTCTATGATTAATATATCTTTGTATAAAGAGTGTAAATTAAACCTGATTATTTTTTTCCTTTGGCTTTTGTTATTAACCAAAGCAAATCATACAAAAGTAAGCTTTTTATCTCTTAAGAGAGGTCAGCTATATAGATTTCACTACACCATTCATTCTTATCGAGGGTCATCCACTCTGTAAGTTCCATCAATTGAAGCTTGCTTCCTCTATTCCTTCTCACCTTTTAATAGGTGCCCCGAATTTTATCTAATAGCCGCAATTCTAATCTTACCACATCTTCAATTTTCTTATCTCTGCCACTCCCATCTTATGTAGTTGTTAGTACTTGACTGCCTAACACACTGATCCATAAAGAACAAGTGGTCTTATGTCCATCCTCCAATCATGGATTTTTTGAATGAAATTTGTAGAAATCTCTTTATTCCTTTGTAAAATGACCTCCGTTATCCAAAATGTTACTTCTTAGGCAACCTTTATGTATCCAATCTTACTTACACCTAACTTGTTGTCTTCCTCTGGATGATATTGCACTGCATATACTCTTCTCAACCTAAAGCCTTTGGCTTTCAAGGTCTGCCTCCATAATTTTGCTTAGCATTTTCTCAAGACTTATCTACCAAAACAATTTCATTCGTGAATAACATGCTTCGAGACTTTTTTTTTTTGGGTCAGAATGCTCTTGGACTCATTATCCTGGATATGTCTAGTAAGCTCATTCATACCAAGAGCAAAAAGGGGTATCTACACAAGCTTGAAGCTTGGTGTAAACTGTAAACCAATAACAATCTGAAAAGTACCCTTCTCCCGCTCTTCGTCTTTATCGAAGTTATTGCCCCATTGTACATGTCTTTTATGACTACAATATAAGCCACATATACACCTTCTCCAAAACTACACATAAAACCACCCCAGGAGCTTGGTCAATGCCTTTTCCAAATTTTTGCTTATTATTTTTATAATACTTTTTGTTTCTTCCTCTGTTTATGGTATCTAATGTTTCACCAACTAAACCTAAAGCTGAACTAGTGAGACATGACTGAGAAGCTGAACTAATGGACATTACAATTGCTTGGTTCATGTTCTTGTAAGGGAAAATTTGTCAACTCATGGCTTCTCTTCTTCGTACTCACTCGTTTCCTATTCTCTTTCGCTGATTTTAGTTATGCAGTTGGTCACTGTCTGAGCTTCTCTATCATCTTCTATCTTTGGACAAGTTTTCTCCATTTTTGCAGATACTAGCTGCTAAAGTCTTTGAAAACAAAAGGAACTCTTACATCTAGATGACTGCCAAAGTCTTTGAAAACAAAAGGAACTCTTCATCTAGATGACCCTCTATAAGGTTATAACAAGTACAGCTTTTGGGCGAGCACATCGGTGCAATCTTTATGGTTCCTTATCCAGTGATCTTTGAAATATTGGGTTCTTATCTTGATTCCTAACCAGCTGAACTTTTCCACTAAATTCTTAATCCCACCATTCTTAGCTTTAAAAAGCAATAATGAAACTGAAACTTGGAAAGGTAAAATATATAAGGTCCGTGGGACAATCCCTTGTCAACAAAGTATCCCGCCTAAGTGTTAGGTGACATCCCATCTTGTTAGCTATGCCTGGTTCCCTTGCATTAAAATTTTTATTTTTGTTTTGCAATCCTTAACAATTCATGTGAGCTGGTGAGGACATTCATATTGATTTTTGCGAGCTTCAACCTACATTATTTCTGATGTACCTGAGTTGCTGGGAGTGTCCCGACATTTCTTTTGTAATCTGGAAAAAGCGTAACTTGAATGTTCTGCCTGCAGTTCTGATGGAAAGGAAGTGATGGTTGATAACAGATATCTGAAGGCTAATAATCCATTTCTGGTAATATTTCTTCCCTCAGTGTGCTCAAATTTATTGTTTATGTATCTTCCTTATGACAATTTATAACTATGAAGTACAATCCCTCAATCTCATTAGAATGTTCTATCCCTTACTGTGCAGTTAATAGACTTCTATGAGCAACATCTACGATATAGTCCGACATAATGAGTGGAGAATCAGTGGGGATTTCCGATCTAGAACATCAGCACTGTCTGGAGGCTGTGGTACAAGCTAAGCAATTGACTTATCTCTTAGTCACGGTGGTAAATGCTGTTCAGATGGCGTGTATATTCATAACCCTTCGTACTGCTTCTATCCTTTAATGTTACGAACAACTTATTCTGTGAAGTTTTAGTTTGATATGTAAATCTGGAGACGGTGACATTTTATTTTCGATATCCTTAGGTTGCAGAAGTCATAGACTTTTTATTTTCGATATCCTTAGGTTGCAGAAGTTTATGACTTCTTCTTTATGTGCAAATTAGGTTACAGGGATGTGTAGGGAACCATCTCAAAGGTCCTTAATGGCCTGCCTGGTAATGAATGGAAATGGAATTAAATTTACATTGTTTTTCATGTCTTCCTCAACAAAATTGTTTTGGTGTAGAAGTCAGTGGCTTAGATATTCTCTTAAGAAGTTTCTTGGATGAATTAAATTTGCTTTCACCATTTCCTTCTTGTTGCTCATCAACTTGACAATATGCTAAGTATTGGTGGGATTTTGCAGTAGCCCAGTTGGTGGACTACCTCCCTTGGCTTGTAGATGGCCGTAGTTTAAATTCCAGACCTAGGGAGCAGGTAGGGGCGGGCAGGTAAAGAGAAAAAAGAAATTCACTTTTAAAAAAAAAATTTGCTTAGTGTTTCTGTTGCTTAGACTTCGTCTCTTTATATTCAGGTTTAGGGGTAAGTTCCGACCCACACGAAAGGTGAATATGTGAAATTTTTTCCATTACCATAGTACTAAGATGCTAGTGAAAGCCTATGGTCTTTGACCACAAAAAAAAAAAAAAAAAAAAAAAGAAAGCCTATGGTCCAACTCAAAAAGATCGTGTTCTTGTAGTTGCATTGATTTTATCTCCTAGACATAAGACTTTTCGACTAAATGAAAATGACGTGATGTCCTATATTTAATAATCCTTGGATGTATCATTTTTGTTACATCCAGAGAGCATCGAGATCAACAGAGGTGATAGCAAACAAAAGACTTTCGCCTCCCAAAATTTGATCTCCTTCTCTATTTTATTTTTTCATTTCCAATGAAATTTTGAATTAACTCGGTTGTTGGAACTCTTAAACACTTGTGTAATCTGAGGAAGAACTCTGGCAAACGAGTGGAACGGTTATGCATGCTGTTTAGTAATATTTGTTCTTTTGTAGTGGGGTGTATATATTTTTTGTGAGTTTCACGTGCTTTGATGATTGTTTCAAAGCATTTCCATAATCTAAGACATGCAAAACATCCCCCAAGACAAGTAGATGTCTCTTCTATTTCTTCAAACAAAGTTCTTTGCATCGCAATGCTTATTATGTCGGCTTGACCTTTCATAAATAGAGACAGAGCAAAGCGTGAAGCATCCATAATAAAAATATTTATTATCTGTTCTTGACTAATCACTTCCACTCTAATGTCTGAGTAGATACTATTACTTTCTCTCAAATCATATATAGTCAAGTCCCTATACTTTATAGTTTCTTTTGTGATTTTTTATGGAAAAAGGAATAATGCACAAAAATATCATTTTTGCCCTTAAAATATGACGTGGATTAGCAAATTTGATATGCTTGTAAATTTTCGTTGCTTCATAAAACAACATGGCGAGAATGAGTTTTGACTATCAAAAAATTAGTGTGACCTTTTGCTTCTTGGTTTAAAAAAAAAAAGATTACATTAGTTCAGTCACATACCAATGAACAAGTTAGAAATTAATTTAAAAAAATGGTTCAACAGATAGTTTGACAATGGTTACATTGCAAGGACAAAAATGAAATTTTAGTGCTTTAATACTTTTTCTAACAAAAATTACAAACGAAATTGAAGTACAAGGATTTGGGAAGAGATTTTCAATTGACAAAGACCTGTTTAAAACTTATCATATATGTGCCTCAAAGATTAAATGACTTTTCCCCTTTTTGGCTTAGATAGAACTAACGGAAAAAATCCATTAAGAAGTTTCTTAAATTTTCATTGAATATATCACTTTATCAATCTTTTTTTTGGTATAAAATATGTACATGGATTACATAAGTGATTTATCTTTTCTATTGAGTCACTGGTTAACTTTATAAGAGAAAACATACTTTGCAATATTAGTTGTGCTACTATAGTCTAGAGATGACGAAGCTCCTAAAGCTATTCTTTTCTGTGATTATCCTTGTTGCTCTCATAGCAGGTATTTCTTTACTCGTACTTGGCATTGCTTCAAGTCAAATCTATAATTAGGGATTTTTCAGTATTTAGCAACACCGGATCAAAAAATTGATTCAATCAAAAGAAAATATTTAATTAAAAGGAGAGAAAAAGAGATGAAAACATTTTCACCTCCACTCCACCCAACCCCATGGTGTGTTTATACATATATGTTTGTGTTTATATATATATATATATATATATGTGTGTGTGTGTGTGTGTGTATGTGTGTGTGTGAGTGTTTTTTATATGTGTGTGTGAGTATTTTTTTCTTATAAAAAACTCCCATTGAAAAATATTTTTAATTATGACATTTAAATATTAGAAAAAGTTTTCCAAAAAAACAACCGAACATCAGAAAATATTTTATTTTTTAAAAAAATATTTTCCCTATAAACATTTTTTACAAATAAATTATTTTACGGCTAACAAAAGGAGCCTAATTAAGAATCTGTAGTAATGTTATTTCAAATGAAAAGATCTTAGTTTTGGATTCAGAAAGTTTTGGTTTTTACTCTTTTAAAATTGTCGTGCAATTATATCAGTATGAAACCGGGTGTCTCCTTCATGTAGATTATTCATATTCTTTGGTGATATCTTTTATTCGTTAGTCTATCTTGGTACACAGGTAATACTCCAACATTTTATCTCTTAATATATGATCTTGTCAATGTAACATATTTTTTTTCGATTCAAGGGAGGCTTAACTCGTACAATACATATTAAAAGATGTCACTCATGAGAATTGATCTCACAATCTGTCACATTAACAGCGAGGGGCATGCCACTAGATCACCAAAGGCCCGAAAACAGCATATATAAACACTTCTTGTTCTAAGGAATTAACAAATTCTAGTAAAATTACAAGTCATATTTTAAGCTTGAAATTGATAAAAGGTTCTCTTATATATTCTTTTGGGTCCTTGTAGACAACAAGATCATTCCTTATTCAGTCATGGCAGATAATTGCAAGCTCTACATTGGTGAAGATGAATGCGTGCCTCCTGATGAGAATGCATTCTGCCGGAAATTATGTGCTGACGATACTGAATTTCGTATTGTAAAATCTGCATGTGTTGTACGAGGTTCGCATAAATATTGTGAGTGCGAATACAAATGTGATCACTCATAAATCACGAGTGTTTGACAATCATCATTAAGTGAAAATATGGTATTAATCATGGAAGTTTGTAAGGATAATAACAAGTGAACAATTTGAATTCAACTTTGAAGAAAATTCATTTGCAAAAGTCAAAGAAATACACATCAGGGTTATAGTTTCAACTATAGTTTCATAATGATCACTATAATGAGTGAAGGAGAAAAATGAAAAACTTCTCCACTGTGAGTGATCAGAAAAATAATCACTGGCCAATTTCTGTCTAATTTGAAGATGGAGAATGCTCAATTTATGTCTAATTTGAAGAAGAAGATGAAAGAAAAAAGAAAAATTAAAGGTATTTGTCATTATTTCACTTTTTTTATGAAAGAAGTTTAAGTGTCAGTCATTTTTGTGACGAGTATGCAATATTTTAAAAAATATAAATAATTTATGACATAATTGCAGTTTGTTCAAAGATAACAAGTTTGATTCGACAAATCACAAGAGAATATGATCTTCTTCACCCTATTGAAATTGCAATTATAGATTGTCAATCTGATTGGTGTCAATTACCACGGTCTTTCAAATTAGAGGAGATTGAAGGTGTATGGAGGTAATATGAAAATAATAATTACAATCACTGATGAAAATAAATCAATGTAAAATGTATGTCACAGGCTTGGTTAAATGGATTAGAAAGTGACATGTTACAGAGACCATATAAGACAACAAAAATGACAGAGGCACGAGTTATATATAATGGATTAAATTATTTCCTCATTAATATTTTATTCTAACATTTCATCCTAACTTGCAAGAATGTATTGTAGTTGACAAGGAATATTAAGCACCAATCAAACAATAAATTGCTTTTGCATTTATTAACAATACTTCAATCTACAACTCTATTAGTGTCTAATCTGATTAGCTAAAAACTAATGAAGGAAAAGATGGCTTCGAGTTTGAAAATTCCCTCCACTATTCTCTTTGATCTACCATGGGATTTTTCTAAAATTGCCATCCAGGACTTAATGCACTTCCATTGCATCTGTTTCCATGACAATGCTTTGCATCCTGCACATTTCGCCATTTCAATTATCAATTTAGAGCATTATTGTGATAGATTGATTATTTTGGATAAAATACGTAAATGGTTGATTAATTTTATTTAGGGTGAATAGTCCCGGATCTCTCCTGTGGTCAAGCGAAACTAGCTATAACCCCCCTGTGATCTAAAAAATATAGTCGGACCCCCCTCTGTGGTCCACTCATTGATGCACACCACCCCCCTCTGTCAAAGTTTATGTCAAAACTGATAGAAAGTGTACCACACAAGCGTAAAATGTAATTTTTATTAGTTTTTAACGTATTTAATAATAAAATAATATTAATAATTAAATTTTTTTAATTTTTTCTTTTTTCTTTTCATTTTTTATTTATTACTAAATTAAATATATATATATATATATATATATATATATATATATATATATATTATTTTATTACTAAATACGTTAAAAACTAATAAAAATTACATTTTACGCGCGTGTGGTACACTTTTCGTCAATTTTGGTGGAAAATTTGACGGAGGGGGGTGGTGTGCATCAACGGGTGGACCACAGGGGGGTCCGACTATATTTTTTGGACCACAAAGAAATTATAACTAGTTTCGCTTGACCACAGAGGGGTCCGAGGCTATTCACCCTTTTATTTATTATGATATAGGAAGTGTTCGTTGTGGTGGAAAGAAAGGCAAAGAGGAGGGAAGAAAATGGCTAGTGTGAAAAATGAAGAAGATTGAGTCAATTGGGCAAGCGTACAACACAGAATGACGGAAACTTTGCCCTAAAGATCTACGTGTGCTTCATTGATAAAAACAAGCTTCAGTCTAATATTCCTCTCACTATATGGTTCCAATGCCATAGACCATTCCCCATTCTGATATCGAATACTCTTAAATCATCGTCAGAAGTTTGTTGCACAAAGAGTGTGCTTAATCTAGTTAACATACCCGAGTAGCCTAAAAGCCACTCAAGCAACCTATGGGTACTTGCTTGAGTAGGTTAAAACTTGTCGAGCAGGATTAGTATAGGATATATATATATAAGACTTGTTTGAGTGGCTTTAGATCTGAACCTTGACCCAGGGAACTCAGTAGGCTTGCTGCTAAGAGAGACTAGTCCTGGTCACTCTTAGGAATAAATTTTTGTACCTTTTATTGTACGGTCACGATTGAAAGTGTGATTTTGTGAAGACGTCTTCAGGAGACATAGAAATAACTCAATAGGAAGATAGACTTTGGGTAAAACAGGGGTTTTGAGAAAGAAAGACTTAAACTATGAGGTTAGGATGAGATTATGGTGCCCAGTCTCTTAATCCCTTGCTTTTTATTGCTATCTGAGAATGAATTTCAACAGCATCCAAAGGTGACCTTTGGATTAAGTAAGGGGTAAGGAAAAACACGTAAGAATATCGACCACTACAAACTCATATCTGCCTTTCTTTGGACCCAACCTAACAAACAACATACTTAAAAGCCCACACTCTATACATCCTCTATGTAAAGATCAGCAACATCGGATCCCAAGCTTGGGATTCTAATGCCACTTGCATAATTTTTTCCTACCTTCCCCACTTAAAAGGATCTTCACCATCATATACCACCACTTTTCCCACTTGCAATTGCTTTTTCCCTATACCCAAGAAAGTTGACAACTTTGTTCCCCACTTTTCTCTAATTTGCTCAAAGATGTTTCCCACAAAATATTTTTATAAGCAAATCTTCCAATTCTTAAATCTTACCCGTGCAACCATTTTTCTCTCTCTCAGTCTACTTTATTTTTTCTCTTTCCCTCGGCAGTAGCAATAGAGAAGAAGAAGAAGCCAATTAACCATAATATTTAGAACCATTTCAACAAGGTAAGATTCTAGGCTTTTGATTTATATAATTTTGGATGTATTATTTATTATAGAATATTTTAAGGAAGAATGATTAAGTAAATTGTGAGTTAACGAAAGGAGGGTTTTGATGAAATGTGTAGGTTTGTGACTGAACAAAGATAATACTACCGTAAAATCAAGGTAAGTGGAATTCTTTCATTTTGACTACTAGCGTTCCTTCAGATATATTCAAAATATATTTTGTTTATATATTTGTATCAGTTTCGTCATTTTATCCGTTTGATTATTCATTTCATAAGCTTGTTTCGTTATTTTTGGTTATTATGTACGTACGATATTTTTAGAAAATTTCTCTAATTACTAGTCTTCCTTTGAATCTGTCTGGTATAAATTTTGCTCATGTATTCGTATCCATATAATCGTAGTATATATATGTTCATCCTCCTCATAAGCTCGTTATTTTATATTCAATTATTTTATACATAATATTACTCGTAGAAAATTTCATCCGTTGTAAAAATAGCTTAAATTCAACTTTGATTCGTTGAATTAAATGCAGGGCATGATTGTTTCACAAATATTTGATTATATTCATGTCATGACTAAAAACACTTCGTTGCTTGAGTTTCCTATTTTCTTTCTATTTGCTTCCATGGAAACTCAAAATAAAATTATATTTTTGTAGTATTTATATTAGCTCATATAATATTATTATTGTTTCATATGGTATTTTTATTCTATTTATCATTTTCGTCCTATCTAATTTTCTAGAGTATTTCGTTCTTATGTTGCGTGTTTATACATTTTATTTAACTGTTCGATCAACGCGACTATTGTACTCTAGAATAATTTATTCCTTTTAAATTACCCGAAATGATCCATTCGTATATCTTGATAAGTATTTATATCTCACTCATTTTGATTTTCGGTCAATATGTTAGTATTATCCTTTTTCTTGGACAATAAATTAATTATTATTATTATTTTAGTAGTACTGATACTATTATTATTACTACTACTTTTATTTTGTTGAGTCAAATGATGAAATATGTATTTGACTTATTCTCAACTGTATACCTTGATATTAATTTGTTTGCCTGAAGAGATCTCTTGCCTAATGAAGACGTAATACTCATCATCCTGCCTGGCCCGATGGGGGCATAGTGCCCATCTTCCTGATATAGTTTGAGAACTATGATCTGTTAGTTTGATTTCATTCTATAAATTATTTTAATATATATTTGTGTCCTTATTCGTTCGTCCGTTCATTTGTCCATTATTTGTATATTTATTCATTCGTCTGTTCGTTCATTCGTTAAGATTATTTTGTTTGTCATTTTCATCATCATTACCGTATTGTTTGAGAAAGTTTTTCCCTTACTAAGCTTTCATTCGCTCACCACTTTTGTTTCCGCCTGATTTCTTTTTAGATCCTACAAAGTAAGGGTGATGACTCGGGTTGCGAGCCGGGTAGTCAACAGGGAGAAATAAATAAGACTATGAGATTGAAATTTAGAGATTTGGTATTTCTATTTAAGTTCGTTGGTATGGCTTGATTAATATAACGATTTGTGAATTAAGCTTAAATTTCTGATTTGGCAAATGATTGTAAGAATAATTTAATATATTGTGAAATGTAGTACTATGGTTGTTCTTATGGTTTGCTAGTATAGCCTAGCATACTTAAGAGGTTACACCTCTTGGATTCGCGGCGTGTCACACCCTGAACCGTTCCACCGGACGGTTTTGGGGAGTGACACTCTACCTTTACCCACCTTCATCAAGGGCCAAAAGCTTGGATTTGCACTTAGAAACAAAGTGGGCTCCTTCTCGACAACATCTATTCGGCTTGGATTTAGATATCTAAATAGGGGACGAATTCTTGATTCTCTCATATTTATTTTGTACTTATTGTTATCATGATTGAGTAGAGTAGGCTAGGTTTGGCACACTATGTAGAGGGTTTTGTTCATTATGATTTGGAATTGAGTTGGATGTTGAATGATGTTTGTAAGAGATTGATTAGTTACATGAATTTTATGCTGTGAATGTTCCTACATATCTATTACTAGATTTAAATATGTTAATACCTAGTGGGTATTAGATATATACACTCACTACCATGTCTCGTACATTTGCGGGGTTAAAACTTGATTGATCATTGTGCTTTAATAACAATCAAGAAAAATAATCATATATTCTTTTTAGCTAGTAGATGGCTGATGTATGATCCTCGATTCATGGTCTGCGATTAAAGTCTAATTGTACCTAATTAGTCACCTTAAAAATTTTTGTAACAAGTGATTAATTGGTGCATGTTTAGTTCCTAAGGAGCTTCACTAGAGAATTAGTTTAGGATTATTTGGACAAACTTACACCTCAACTAGTGGGAGGGACATAGTTGCATTTTAGATTCTATTCCTAGGCTCATTAGTTCCATTTAGGTATTTTATTATAGTTTATTAGGAATTTAGAATTTTACTCTCGATACCCATTGTCACTTATATAGTTAATTATTAACACCCAAGCACTTTAAACTCACTTAAGAAACTCTTCGTAAAATTAAACCCTACACTTATGAAAATAATATATTGCATAGGTCTGTGCTCTTGCGAGATGCGGGAGAAATCACCTCTAGTACAATATGAATTGTGTGCATTAAATATCCAATTTTTTCTTCATGGTCACTGATATGTAATATTAATCAAGCAATTAAAAATGGATTACTATTATCTTTTATCTTCCTTGGTCTTCTATCTTTCTTACCTAAATGATGACTGATATGGATATAAAAAATGACCCAAGTGTTAAATTAGCCCAAGGTCCATAACGATAAAAGAAATAATCATTACAAGACACTTGTCACGAAAATAATGTACAAAGACAAATAGGGACCACTTCAAAAAGGGGATCCAACATTACTATAAATAGCACAAGGAAAGTAAGTGAGAGGTAATTAATTCATTCCAATTTTTAAATTTATTGTCTGTTGGATAATTCTCAAGTCAAATTACTAATTCTCACGCCCGAGAAAAAATATGGGAAATAACCCATGTTGTTTCTTTTCTTTACTTGTACAGGTCCTCAATTCGAACAGGAGCTATGCAAACATTTAGGTCGGCTTGACGGATTTTGTACCCAACAATGACAATTAATGAAACATGCCAATCTAATTGAGATTTAATCAATATTTACCATTACCATAAGTAGTTAATCTTTCATGTGCAACATAAATATGAGCCCATTAAAAAGTTTTAAATGCCCCTATAAATAGAATTTTAAAAAAATCAATCTTAATTTATATAGTGTCTTGCAAGATCTACAATGAAGATGGCAAAGCCCCTCAGTTCTTTCTTGTCCGTTATTATCCTTGCAATTCTTATATCTGGTACTCGTCTTTTTATCTCATATCTCCCCATAGTAACTGTAACTCCCCGATCCCTCACGAGACTGGAGGCTCTAATAACCAAGCTATTCTCAACCCAATTCCAACCCGATCTCAAAATTTGAGGAAAAAATGAAAAGAGTCTCCCCTATAACGTGGACATTTTGAAAACCTGTAAGTATTCAATAAGCTATAAAACAACAATAAAGCCATTTCTAAAATAAAGATCTCAACTTTAAGGCCATCCGAGCCTTAACACATACAAACCGTTTAGATATACACAAGCATACATTCATAACTTAACTTCTTTACAAAACCGCTCATCATGCCACTCCATGATAGCTTTTAAGCATTCTTAGAAATTGAAAACAACCCGTCATTCACTTCCATGCATGCAAAGAAGCTAAGAGCATAAATATAAATTATCACATGCCATAGTTCATATCTCCTACTACAATCAACTGGCATTCAGCTTACAATCACTCAAACATGTACATAAGTACTTAGGCCACAAAATAGATCATAAGGTAGAGCAAACAAGATCTCCACATAACAGAAAGAACCATAAATCCACCTCACGCAAGTATAACGCAGCAACTAAGGCAACTCCTCCCCCAATTGTACCTCCTGAAATATGTTAGCAAGGTATGAGCAACCACAATTGCCCAGTGAGGGATAAAGACTACTCGGGATGTGCAATGCAACAATTATAACAGTTAAGCAAGAAGGCAATTAAATAACCACACATATCAAAGGATACAATACACTTAACCCCAACACTCCAGAATTCTCTTCTCTTGATCATGAACCACGTTCCACGAACCACGATCCACGATCAATATGCCAGCATAACCCCAATCACTCCAGTGGGTGTACTCCGGATGTACCCCGATAATCCTACGACCCAACACCCCTTGACAATCTCTGGACTAGGCAAGTGAGGGAATAGGGTACGGAGATCGAATATCCACTGGCAAACCCGCCGCCGCCCAACCGATATTCAATACAACCGTCCCTGATACTATGGTTGCGCAACCACTATGCAATGCACTTATCAATGGCAAGACAATATCAACAATATAAGCAATAACACGTGGGAGGATCAACAAAGTAGGTTGACCTCGAAACAGTTAGAAAAGAAGTAGTTTCATTTAAGCAATTAAGAGATTTACAAAGGGGAATATTCAAGATACACATAGAACTATACCAAAAGCTCCAAAACAACTTGAAACTACATTTAAATACACAAGAAGTCATGCCAAGGTCTTAGAAGCGTGAGACAATTGAAATTGCACTTAAACCCTTTTGTTATTCAATCCGTTTTCCTTTCAAACTCATGTTATGGTTCTAGATTAGCAAGGGCCTATACCATGCTTCTAGTTAACCCCTTAGGCACCTATAGGACCCTCGAAATCTCGCAAACACCCGCATTTAGCCCAAAAGCCCCAAATTCCCTCTTTTGATTTTGTACTACACGTATCTCACCCGAGACTTAAACGAGGGCTAGCAAAGCATAATTAGAGTCTACTTAGCCTAGGAACACCAAAAATGAAGGCCAATTTTACCCGGATTCGTGATAATCCCGAAACTCCTTTCTAAAAGTCAGCTATTTCATTCTTTTGCTAGGTTATGAGCAATTAAATATTATGGGGCCTTTACACTACTTTCATTAACATCTAAAGCACCTATTAGGATCATTGATTCAAGCTATAAAGTCCAATTTCACAAAACCCTAACATTTTCGTCACTATTCATGCCAAATATTCAACGAGCAATTTCAACCGATTAAACTATGAAACGATAGCATAAATTAGGTCTCTACTACTTATATATAACATACATAAGCATATTTGAACATTGCATTAGCATTTAAGAGCAAAACAAGAAATTCAAAAAAGTTGTCACATTTTTGAAATACAAAAATAGGTATGAAATCCCTTACCTATTGCGCGTAGGAGCTCCTAAGAGGCTAGTAAACACCTTAAACCACTTGCACCTAGCTTAGCTTGGCTTGGAATGACAAATTTGTTGAGCAAAAATCTCTATTTCTCCTCCTATACTATTTTCGAATTTGCTACAGTATTTTCAGCTTTTCTCTTCTTTTTTGTTTTGTTTGTTTTATGAGCTTAATATGTGTGTGTGAGTATATATGCTAAGTGATGTTGAGTTGGGTGAGTGTTAAGTCTATAAAAATGAGTCTAATTAGCCTAAAAACGAGTCTCAATGCGCGTTAATATGTTAGCTAACTAAAACATAAAGTTCAACTACGTAATACTATTCACTAATTCAATAAAACATTTCCTAAACGAATACTCTCAACACTAAATACTCAAATGCACATTTTTCTCATTCCTAACATAATTAATGTGATTTAAGAAAAATGCTAATTCGAAGAAAATAGATAGTTGGAAAATGTAATAAATAGTAACTAACGAAAGCAACAAGTAAATGTATAGTGAAATGCACAAACAGTAGATGAAACAGTTAATGAATCATGGTAATGTTCTCAGGCGTCACATCCTCTCCCCCTTAAACAAATTGCGTCCATGCAATTCTTCTTCACAAGAGAACTCTGCATCAACTGAAAACTAACTCTGATTACTCTTGAACAGTTACTGAGAAAGACACGAACTCCTCAAATGAACATCATATGAAAATGCCAAGTAGAAGTCCCGAGCGGAATATCAAGAAAGATACCAAATAAGCAGTTCGAATAAAAATTATGAATGAGAACCCAGATAAGAATTCCATTAGTACCGCCTAAGAATTCCCAAGCAAGAAGGCCAAATAAAGACTCAAATGAAGATACTATCTTGAAATCCGAATAAGAATCCCGTTGGCTATGAATATCATAGAAGAACAGAATCCCAACTAAGAGCGACAAGAAAATACCAATAAGAATTTAGAGTACAAATAACGAAGATAATTTCATATAATAAGGTTGATTAGAATCCCAAACTAAGTCCTCCGAGCAATACCAGCAAGAAAATACTAGAAGAATACTCAATAAGAAAACCCAGAGAACAGTCATATAGAAATCCCAAAGGAAGCCATTCATTTCTGACTGCTGAGCGGAGAAGAATGCCTTGGAAGAAATCCCAATAACTGAGCTCCGCCTACAACACCAATTCCCAAATAAAGGGCTGATTAATTGTCTCTCATTCCCACTAATCCACATAACTTGGAGGGCCTGTTGCTAATCACTTCTCCTTAGGGGAAGGAAGAAGTCTTTCGTACCATTTCAACGGGACATGTATGAATGCCAAGATATCACATTTACACATATATGTTTTAAACTATTATACAAACATGTTTATATAAGAGTTTATGAAACAGTGTAATCATCAAAGTCATTCAAGCACGACGGTCAAGTCAATCATAACACAACCTAATCCAAGACATTCAAATACACACATTACAAGCAACAGTTCGAGCAATTAACAATTCACGAGGTCGATTTGATTCACGAGGCCAATTTGATGCACAATTAACCACTTTACTTCACTTAGCATACATTTAACATATAACATATAACTATATCACATATGTGCACACATTCCATTCAAGACACACAACCTCACATACAGGCACACATTTTCAAAACACACTTTACAAGCACACATGTAAGGTTTACTACCCGACAGGCTGAGGACCCTGTCCCAGCTTAGAGCTAACTAAGCTTTGATATCACCTGTAACGTCCCGATCCCTTACGAGACCAGAGGCTCTAATAACCAAGCTATTCTCAACCCAATTCTAACCCAGTCTCAAAATTTTAGGGAAAAACGGACAAAGTCTCCCCTATAACGTGGACATTTTGAAAACCTATAAGCATTTAATAAGTTATAGAACAACAATAAAGCAATTTCCAAAATAAAGATCTCAACTTTAAGGCCATCCGAGCCTTAACACATACAAACAGTTTAGATACACACAAGCATGCATTCATAACTTAACTTCTTTACAAAATCGCTTATCATGCCACTCCTTGATAGCTTTGAAGCATTCTTAGAAATTGAAAACAACCCGTCATTCACTCCCATGCATGCAAAAAAGCTAAGAGCATAAATATAAGTTATTACATGCCATAGTTCATATCTCCTACTACAATCAACTGGCATTCAGCTTACAATCACTTAAACATGTACATAAGTACTTAGGCCACAAAATAGATCATAAGGTAGAACAAACAAGATCTCCACATAACAGAAAGAACCATAAATCCACCTCACGCAAGTATAACACAGCAACTAAGGCAACTCCTCCTCCAATTGCACCTCCTAAAATATGTTAGTGAGGTATGAGCAACCACAATTGCCCAGTGAGGGATAAAGACTACTCGAGACGTGCAATGCAACAATTATAGCAGTTAAGCAAGAAGACAAGTAAATAACCATACATATCAAAGGATACAATACACTTAACCCCAACACTCCAGAATTCTCTTATCTTGATCACGGACCACGTTCTACGAACCACGATCCACAATCAATATGCCGGCATAACCCCAATCACTCCAGTGAGTGTACTCTGGATGTACCCCGATAATCCTATGACCCAACACCCCCTGACAATCTCCGGACTAGGCGAGTGAGTGAATAAGGTACGGAGATCGAATATTCACTGGCAAGCTCGCCGCCGCCTAACCGATATTCAATACAACCATCCCTGACACTATGGTTGCGCAACCTCTATGCAATGCACTTATTAATGGCAAGACAATATCAACAATATAAGCAATAACACGTGGGAGGATTAACAAAGTAGGTTGACCTCGAAACAGTTAGAAAAAAAGTAGTTCCATATAAGCAATTAAGAGATTTACAAAGGGGAATATTCAAGATACACATAGAACTATACCAAAAGCTCCAAAACAACTTGAAACTACATTTAAATACACAAGAAGTCATGCCAAGGTCTTAGAAGCGTGAGACAATTGAATTTGCACTTAAACCCCTTTGTTATTCAATCCGTTTTCCTTCCAAACTCATGTTATGGTTCTAGATTAGCAAGGGCCTATACCATGCTTCTAGTTAACCCCTTAAGCATCTATAGGACCTTCAAAATCTCGCAAACACACGCATTTAGCCCGAAAGCCCCAAATTCCCTCTTTTGACTTTGTACTACAAGTACCTCACCCGAGACTCAAACGAGGGCTAGCAAAGCATAATTAGGGTCTACTTAGCCTAGGGACACAAAAAATGAAGGCCAATTTTACCCGGATTCACGATAATCTCGAAACCTCTTTCCAAAAGTCGGCTATTTCATTCTTTTGCTAGGTTATGAGCAATTAAATGTTATGGGGTCTTTACACTACTTTTATTAATATCTAAAGCAACTACTAGGATCATTGATTTAAGTTATAAAGTCCAATTTCACAAAACCGTAACATTCCCGTCACTATTCATGCCAAATATTTAACGAGCAATTTCAACCGATTAAACTACGAAACGATAGCATAAATTAGGTCTCTACTACTTATATATAACATACATAAGCATATTTGAGCATTGCATTAACATTTAAGAGCAAAACAAGAAATTCAAGAAAGTTGTCACATTTTTGAAATGCAAAAATAGGTATGAAATCCCTCACCTATTGCGCGTAGGAGCTCTTAGGAGGTTAGTAAACACCCTAAACCACTTGCACCTAGCTTGGCTTGGCTTGGAATGAGGATTTGTTAAGCAAAAATCTCTATTTCTCCTCCTATGCTATTTTCGGATTTGTTACAGTATTTTCAACTTTTCTCTTCTTTTGTTTTTTGTTTTTGTTTTATGAGCTTAATATGTGTGTGTGAGTATATATGCTACGTGGTGTTGAGTTGGGTGAGTGTTAAGTCTATAAAAATGAGTCTAATTAGCTTAGAAACGAGTCTCAATGTGCGTTAATATGTTAGCTAACTAAAACATAAAGTTTAACTACGTAATACTATTCACTAGTTCAATAAAACATTTCTTAAACGAATGCTCTCAACACTAAATGCTTAAAAGCACAATTTTCTCATTCCTAATATAATTAATGTGATTTAAGAAAAATACTAATTCGAAGAAAATAGATAGTTGGAAAACGTAATAAATAGTAACCAAGGAAAGCAACAAGTAAATGTATAGTGAAAATGCACAGACAATAGATGAAACAGTTAATGAATCATGGTAATGTTCTTGGGAATCACAGTAACGATGTGGCACACTACCTAAGAATTGGGTGGAATGATTAAATAATGACATATTGTAGTAAGATTTTTTAAGTTCAAACCAAGACTTTGACATCCATTGTACTATAAACAGAAAAAAGTTGGCGGCACAAAACCAACGATCTTAAATGGTAATTTTTATATTGTCCTTAACTTTTTTTATTTTATTTTCTACACAAATGTAAGTATTTTCATCCCGCATAATACATGGAGAAACAAGACTATATTTCAGCAGAATTTTGGTGTGGAAATAGTTTCAAAACTACCACTAAGGTTCTGTTTGACTTAAATGTGAAATTTTAACTTTTTAGTTGTAAAACTTTCAGTAGTAGAGTTTTGGTTAAAAGTTTTGTTAAACAAAAACAGTTGATTGTTTAACTTATTTAGGTAATATTAAAATTCTTGAGGGAAATGTGGGCTTAAAAAATATAGACATATATATTTGAGGGGAAAAAAAACAAATTCTAACATTATATAAAAACAGTTTCATAATTTTTTTTTTTGAGAACCTCTAATTTGAAGTTTATTATTTATAAGTTAGTTTCCAACTTCTAAATTAATAGGAAATACTTTTAAGGTACCGATTAGTATACTGGAATGAGGTTTGGAATGGAATGACATTCCCAATTATTTTTTATTCCCGTACTTGGTATAAATGAATGAACTTGAGAATCTCATTTTCAAAATAATCACATTCTCACGTATATGAGAATAACCATTTCAGAGCAAACCCATGGGAATAGGCCATTCCCATGTATTTGGGAATAAACTTGACTATCATACCCTCATATTCAATAATAATAATAATAATAACAAAAATAATAATAAAAATAACAATATTAATAATTAAAAAATATAATAATAATAATTATTATAAAATACTAATTTTTATTATTAAAATAATATTAATAAAAATAAATAAATATAATATAAATTATTATTAAAAAATAATAATAATTATTATTATTAAAAAAATTATTATTTTTATTTTTATTTCTAATAATAATAATAATTATTATTATTATTATAAAAAATTATTTTTATAATAATAATAATTCTTATTATAAAAAAAAATATCAAACCAAAAACTAAAAATAAAATAAAAATAAAATTAATAAAAATAATAGTGATTGAAATAATAATAATAATAATAATAATAATAATAATAATAATAACAATAATAATAACAACAATAATAATAATAAAAATAACAATAATAATAATTAATAATAATAATAATTATTATTATTAAAAAATACTAATTATTATTATAAAAATATAATATAAATTATTATTAAAAAAATAATAATTATTAAATAAAAAAATTTATTATTTTTATTTTTATTTTTAATAATAATAATAATTATTATTATTAAAAAAATAAATATAAAATCAAAAACTAAAAATAAAATAAAAATAAAAATAAAAATAATAAAAATAATCAATAAAATAAAAATAACAAAATAATAATAGTGATTGAAATAATAATAATAATAATAATAATAATAATAATAATAATAAAAGCAAAAACTAAAAATAAAATAAAATAAAAGTAATAATAATAATAATAATCAATAAAATTAAAATAACAAAATAATAATAGTGATTGAAATAATAATAATAATAATAATAATAATAATAATAATAATAATAATAATAATAATAATATTAATAATAAAAGAGTAATCTTGTCATATTTTTAATACTATAATAATAAAATGACAATCTTGTTATATTATATAAGGTATTCCCATTACTACTCTTCATTTTTAAAACATACCAAATATGTTATTCGCATTCTCAAGTTCATTCCATTCCCAGTTTCATTCCATTCCTTGGCCCATTCCATTCTTGTCCAAATCCATTCCAATATACCAATCGCTACCTAAGTGTTTAAAAAGTTAGGCTAAACATAACCTAAATATTTTTCAACAATCACTTTCCAAAACTTTTGCAGATATAGAGAATACTCGTATAAAAACTATTCGTCATTTTACAATGAATTTTGAAAATTTATGCGTTATATATCCAATTTTATATGCTTTGAATATTTTTTTATGCATATAAAATGACCATCCCTCTAGTTGAAGGAAGGAATTGCCCAAGTATTCGTACTTGACGATACATGCGTAATTGGATTTGGAGGGCCTTACATACAGAAGTACCGTGATACTACTCGTCTTATGTCACTAAAGCTGCGTGTGTTTTGACCAATCTCCATACAATTTGTCTCTGAGAATATATTTGTAGTTGATAAACAGAAAATGACATAAACATAATTCGAAATCATATATAACTATTTAGTTATCCATATGAAACAAACTGTGTTTTATTGGAAAAGATTTTATATTTCAGATCTATTGTGTGCGTTAATGGTAGAATTGTGGACCGTGTATTTCAGATCCATTTTGGGAAATCAATTTTATTTCCTTGAATGTTTTCCAATAAGCTAAAGTTTATAAATAAAATATTTCAGCTATACAACTTTTGTTCAATAACACTTTTATTTTCTTGAATGTTTTCCATTGATTGAAAATGTATTACAACATAGTTTAAATAGATCAAACTAATCCAAAAATGCCAAACTTAATAAATGCATATAACACTGCTCTAGGAGTCACACTGCTCAAGACTATCTGGTAAGGCACAATGGCGGAGCCAGGCACCAAACATTAGGTGGGGCACAACATGGCGGAGTAAGTAATTGGGGTCAGCAACACTCATTTATGTAATTTGTTTTATATAAATTACAAAAAAAAAGAGAAAAACTATTATTATTATTATTTTTTTTGTCAATGGCAAGCTGGGGTATTCATTCAAAATTTAAAAATATTTACATAGTACAAAAATATCTATAAGATCATATGTTCCTCTATATTCTAAGCCCTACAAATGGCTTGGTTCAAAAGTGATCAATTAACCTTCCTAAACATGTACATCTTAATTTGTACATCAATAATAATGTTGTTAAATAGTTAACTTATTCATTTGTTTTAACTCAATTGTTGAGAAGTCGAGCATTTCTTTCCATCCAAATGTGAAACACAAAGGCTCTTAAGAACAGTTTCAAAGTGAAGACGTGAAACGAGTTGGTTGAAGCCTTCAGAACAAGCCATTGTGCATACTCTTCCCAATGCCGAAGGCCTCTTGGTCCTTTAGACATACTCCATCCTTTCTTCTACAATCTACTAGTGAATGAACACTCACTGAAAAGATGAACGTTGTCTTCCATGTAGAGGTGACAAAATTCACAATATGGGTCAATACTCATACCCCATCTAAAAAGTCGTGGGGAGACGATCCATCCAAAACAACCAAATGCAAAAAGAATGCTTGGGCGTTGCATGTTTGAACCACACCACATTATGCCATTCAACAGTTGGAACCTGTGGTTTAAGGAGTTCCCAAGCCCAGTGAGATTTGAAGCTACTAGTTGGAGAGTTGAGCCACAGGCTTCTATCACTCCAATTACCATTTGGAACAATGTCTCCAAGGTGGTAGATAATCACGGAGAAGATGGCATCCTGGGAAGGCCAACTCCACTGATTATCAACGATAAAGTCCGCAACCATAGAGTTAGGATTATGGCCAGCCGAGAGAATAGCATGATCATCAAATAAAAGATTGAGGCTTCCACATACTTCCAAAACCTGGTGTTGAGGCCATTGCCGATCTGATGAACAAAAAAATTCCTAACAACCTGTCGCAATTGTAATATTTTCCTCCATGCCCACGAAAGATTGCTAGAAATAGAAAGATCCCACAGATTGTGGACTCGAAGATGATTGGCATAAACCCATCTAACCCACACTAACAAAAACTATTCTCTTTATGCATAGAATCTTAATTTTGATTGTAAGATATATATCACAATATTTAAAAATATATTCACTGGTATTCGAATCCAAACTCTTTAATTAAAGACCCAAAATAATCAATTAAAAATAAAAAAAATCTAAACATCATTTAACAAAATCAAATTGAAATAGATGTACAACTAAACTAGAAATGTTTAACTTGAATGTTAAACACAACACATTAATAAACACTATAATCTCTAAAATATAGAAAATAAATTAAAAACCTATTTAAGAATAATAGAACAAAAGTGAAAAATAAAGAGAGAAAAGATGAGGAAAGAGAAAGAATAGAAATAAGAGGATATAAAAAAAATAACAAAAAAATAAAAATAAAAAAACAGATTTTTTTTTTTTCAAATTACATGCACCACCTAACGTCCATTACGCTTCGCCTCTGGTGAGACATACTACTCAAGACTGTATCTGTCCAAGATATTCTATCAGTTAAAGAAGCTCGCTCTAAAACCATTGGACATTTGCTCTAGGGGTATAATTCACGCTTTGTGTGCAAGTTCTGAAATTGATTTTCGATAAATGTAACATATTTTATATGTGATATAATATTTGTTTAACCCTCTCTTTAAATCTAAAAAAAAAAAAAAAGAAGAAAAAGTTTCAACATATGTAATATCTTTTATATGTGATTTAATATTGGTTTAAACCTCTATTTAAATTCAAAAAAAAAAAAAAGCTCCTAAAGGGTTCAAAGGATGTCTAAAATAGACATGGACACAATCAAGGGCAGAGCTAGTATATTACTAGTAAAGGCTGCAAGTCTTATTAGTCCAAAACATATTTTAAGCATATATGTGTATATATTTGCTCAATAACTTTTATGAAAATATGTATATTTTCAATATGAAAAATCAAATTACACCCACTTCAAAAAATATTAACATTATAATTTCCATTAAAATAAAATTCTATATTCACCCCTGGACATAGTGATCACGTTTGGAATATTACATTAGCACAATACACATTAGAACCAAAGAATAATGAAAATGTTCAAAAAATAATGAAGAATCTATATATTGAAAAAGCAAAACTAATCATTTTTTGTTTTTGTTTTTTAGATGCACAAGGAGAATTAGGAAAGTTTTTTTTTAAAAAGTAATTTACTTTTGTAAAGAGGCTCTAAGGAATGTAAGACTTCATTTGAAGAAAGGCTCGCCTCCTAGTTTGAGAATTTTTGTACCTTAACAGTGTTTTTGGATTGAGGGGGGAAATTTATTAAACGAGAGGAAAGGAGAGAATCATAAAGGAGATGAAAATAGAGAATTAAATCATGTTTGGATTGAATAATTTGAGGAAATAAGAATATCATAAAAGGGTATGTGTTTCTTTTTTTTTGATTAGGAAGAAAATGGAAGAGAGGGATAAAATTTATGTGTAAAATGACTTTCATAAATGAGACTTACTTTCCTTCCTTCCATTTTACCCCAAATTGGGGCAAAGAAAAAGTGAACTTGGGAGGAGTTGCTTTGACCCCTTCACTTCCTTCCCCTTTGAAAAATTTCCAAAATAAACAAGGGAGAGAATTTTTTAATCTCTCCTCTTACCTCCCCTTCCCCCTATTCCCTTCAATCCAAACAGACCATAAGTGCTACCTAAAAGGATAATTTAACATGATGGTGTTCAATATGGTACGTAATTACTTGTCTATTTATTTTTTTCACGTATTTCAACCGAAGAATCTAACATGCCACAGGTCGCACATAAGTTGCCGGGTCGCACGACAAAAGAACACCTAACATAAAGATGCATACTCCTCCATGTGAAATATTCATATTTAGTAGAGCTTTTTGGATAGTCATGACCAACAGCCATCAGCTGTCGGCTCATTAGTAAGGTGAGAGATTCAAGCCAGATTTCTGATAGTACACCTCCAACATCTTAATAGAAATTAGATACTTAAAAACTGAAAATCGTAAAAATGAAGCATCTATTGAAATGTACATTGCGCCACATGTATATTACTATTCCACCAATGCCTAAGAAATTCACAAATGACAATCTAACCAAACTCAGCAAACAAAAGACTTGAATAAGCACTGCATCAGAGCCGATCAATCATATTTCTAGTGTTGTTTCCACTGCTTTGTGCATGTATGTCAATATGTGTATCCTCGTCTCCAATAATTACAAATAATCAATTAAATATGCTAAGATATTCTCTTTTCTTGAGACTCATTCGGACAGATGAATGAATAGAAATTCAAATTAAGTAGCCACAATTAGCAAGCAATGCCCATAAGTATTTTATCTTCTTTCCACCACACGGAGCGTTATGACAGATGAATAGTTATTTTTAAGTAAACTATTGAACAATGCCATGTTGTGAAATAGAACCTGATCTTTTACCACTTTGAATAGCTGAATAATATTGACCAAAAGAAAAAAAATTAGCTGAATAACTAATGTACTAACATAAAGATCTTACATGCTTCCAATTGTGTAAATTGGACTTTATTTATTTACATATTTTTGTCCGAAAACAAACTTGCAAAAGCACACTTAGTTACAAACACAAGACACACTCCAAACTTGGCACAAATAACAGACAATGACAAATAAAGGCCACACCTATCAGCATGGCGAGACACACGAAGGCCCAAGAGAAAGGACCCAAAAAGCAATCCAATAAACACCCAAACACAAAAGAGGCCGAACGAAAAACAAGACAAATGGTCAAGCCCGCAAACCGATAAAAGGGCATGGTCCAGGAGGCAACACCAAACAGGGATAGAACCCAAACCAGTGGGCCCAAAAGACAAATACCAGCCCAAGAACTACAATCAACACACTATACAGTAGATCGGGATCTCAATCATTGAAATCAATGGATCATTTGCACCAGTATCATCTTTGTGCTCCTACTTGGATATAGTAACTCCACTTGAAGTTTCAACACCTAATAATCAACCAGAAAGGAAATGATTAGTTTCACTCAAAGTTAAAGAATTTGGGATTTAGATGACTTGGGTGATAATTTTTTTTTTTTTTTTTGATGACGTAAGAATTCAGTTGGGGAGCCGACAATTAAATTATCCTGACCACCAACTGGTAAACTCGAGTGTAGTGGTGCATCCTCACACATGCACCAAATCAATTAAGGGTGAAATTCCAGAACAGTAGGGAGTGGGAGTATCAAACGAGCAACTATACATAAACGATTTTACCCCACTACCGCTGAATAATGTCCTTTGACTTGAGTGAATACTTTATAAGGTAAGATTGTAAGAATTGAAATAGCAAGGAGAAAGTAATATATAATGGAAGCTTTGGAGTAATCATTAGAACTCTGAATAGGAACTGAAACATAACAACATGGCCCTTAATCAAAGATAGAACTTAGTAAACTTGTGTAATTCAACTGATGATATCAAAGAAGAAATAATTTGAATCAAGTTTCGAAGTGCAAATACTATATTACTGACCTTCACAATTCGTCAAAAGAGTAAATACTCTTTGTGAAATCATTCTAATTGTCACCAGAAGCTTGTCCTGCAAATGTTTTCAAGATCAACATTATACATATATATGCCCAAGTACATGTTTGCTAAAATAGAGATACAGAATATGGTATGAAGGGAAAAGATAAAAACCATGATCAATTGTTAACTTGAAAATTGATTGCTAACCTTTGCTGCAGCAAATCAAGTGTTGATACCATGCACTTGGATTTTGATCTGGAGGTACTTCAATGGACTTCTGATCCGAAGATTCTTCAATGGACTCGAGCTCCAGGTCAGGTACGTCCATGATCTTCGGCCAATCAGGCCCTGATTCGACGCATCGGCTTATTAATAATGGACATCCTTGGATACGCAAATGCTGAAGGGAGGTGGGGAAGCCTTCCTCCGGTAATGACTCAAGTTCTGGGCAATGTTCAATGTACAGATCCTTCAGGGAGGTGAGCTTCTTCAGTACATCCCTTGGACCCAAGGATTTGAGACTTGAGCATGGTCCGATGATCAAACAAGTTATTGAAGTAGGAAGCATGTTCTCTGGAAAAGTTTCAAGCTTGGGACAACCCTGAATTGATAGTAGCTCGAGAGAGTTTAGGCCATGAAATGGTTCTTCATCATCTGACAGAGAGACAAGCTCATTGCATTCATGAATATATAGTACCCTAAGGCCAGGAAGATGCGACAACTTAGGAAGAGAGCTTAGGTTTTGGATATTGGAGATGACCAATGAAAATAAAGAGCTAGTATTAGGAATCGCCCTCACTAGTCTTCCATCATCACATGGACCAATGGCTAACTGTTGAAGACGTCCAGCATACATTGATGTCGGGAGGTTGGTTACCAGTGGGCAGCCACTAATCTCCAGCTTCTGCGGTGCAAATATCGTTGGCAGTTCCTGCAACTTGGAGCAATTTACAACTTTCATTTCCAAGAGATTTTCAAAAGAAGATTGGATACTGATTGTAGGTTCGTCCTGACCATCGAAGGAAACCGAAGGGACAACATGTTCATTGAAATCCTCTAGAACCAGATTGTCAACAAGTATGAGGAACATCAAGGAAGGGGTCAAAGGAAGGGCCTCTAGCGAATCACATTTCTTGATCTTCAAAGACTCGAGGTTCAGGAAACAGGGAGGCACTTTTTTAAGCTTCGGGCAGCTGCTGATCTTCAGCCTTTGAAGATTAACGTATTGTGCCTCTGGCCATTCCTCCAGCTCTGCAAGCCCTTTAAGACGAAACTTCCGAAGGTGCGGTAATTCACCAAGGGAAAGGATTTTGCAATTTTTACAATGTTTCAAGGACAGAGTAGTAAGTTTTTTAAGACCAGAGTGCCTCAGCCATAGAGGAAGTCTATCACCTTGGTAATGCAAAATTTCAATTTCTTCAATGTTTTGATGAGGCTGGAGGTCTTCAAGCATTTCTCTGTCTTCAGCTTCACCCTGTTGAGAACCATCTCTGCTGCTCCATTCATAAATCACCTTCAAAAGACTTTCTTTATCTTTTAAATATTCCTCCCCAGTCTTCCTAGCATTTTCAAGCCTGGAGATGTTCAATGATCCTTTAAGATGCAACATGTCCTTCAGTTCATTAATTCCATACCCCGGCTTTTGGCCAACCTGAAAAGCATGCAGATTCTGTAGATTTTTCATGCTCCCTATTTTTGAAGGCAATGTGCGTGATTTGTGCCAAAACATGTCATCTAGCTCAAGATGCTCCAAACTAATCAAGTTACTAAAATCTTTTGGCAATTCAAAGAGCCAAAGGCACCCTAAAAGCTTTAACGTTTGCAAATGGTAGAGTTTGCATAAAGAATTGGGAAGCCTTCTAATTTCAGTTTTTGAGAGGTCAAGATAGTGCAACAACTTTAACTCTCTGATTGATTCAGGCAATTCTGTTATCAGGCTCGAACTCAAGTCCAAGGTTCGTACACATTTCCAAGTGTGGAAAAGCTTGTCAAGTGCTGGCCTAAAGTCCCTCAAATACTCACCATGGGATAAGAATGTTCGCAGCTTCTTAAATTTTCCAAGTTCATTCATGATATGCTGCTGAGCATCTTTACAAAGCAAGGCTATATGACGAACTCTCTCAGGTATACTACTGTACGAGTCATTATCACTAATTTGGTAGAAGTAAGGACTGCAAACTGATAGTGCCAAATCATGGATAAGATCGTGCATCCTATATGTCAACCGGTTATCAGCCTTTGAAGGTTGAAAAAATGATCTTGAAACCAGCTCATCAAAGTAGTCGCCTCCAATATCATCAAGTAGATATGCCGCCCTTGGTGTAATTAAAGATTCCGCTTTCCACAGTTTGATCGGCTCCATTTTATGAAACACATGTGCCTTCGGAAATAAGCAGCAGTAAGCAAAACAGTGCTTAAGATCAGAAGGCAAAATGGTCATAGCTCAACCTTAGAGCTGGCAGGATTCTTGGCTTCCCAGTACTCATACTGGATTCCTCTGTTTCCCAAATATCATGTCGTAGAATTCGACGCCATTTTTCTACATCGTTGTTACCACGTAAAAGTCCTCCCATTGCCTTAACTGCCAAAGGCAAACGTTTGCACTTGTCTACAATTTGTTTGCCTATATACTCCAAATCTTCTTGCACACTGCCTACCAAACTAGTTTGGTAAAAAGCAATCTTTTTAAATAACAACCAGCATTCATCTTCAGGCATATCTTCTAAGCGATATGGATCTCGGGTGCGCATAACGTCTGAGACCCTATCGGAGCGAGTAGTAACTAACACTTTACTTCCTTTCCCACCATGTTTCAATATGTTCTCCAGCTTCTTCCAGTCATCGAGGCTATCATTCCATACATCGTCTAAGACGAGTAGGAAACGTCTCTCTTCTAAGAACTCTAAGAGTCGGGATTCTAACTGGATATCTGATAATAAGTTGACATCATACTCCATCTTAGAATGATATTCTACCATATCTTTAACGATCTTTTTGTGCTCATAGTTATCAGTCACACATACCCACATCTTCAACTTGAAATGGTCCTCCACCTTCTTATCGTTAAAGACGAGTTGAGCAAGGGTCGTTTTACCCAAGCCTCCCATTCCAATGATGGGAATGACAGAAATGTTGTCTTGGGTATCAGATTCTTCCGATAACAACATATTAATTATGTTGTTCTTATCACTCTCCCTGCCAACTATATCAGACTCGTGCACAATATAGGTAGTGATCCTATTCTCAGGAGTTGCAGTGCTAACATCAACATTCAAATGGAAGGTTTCTTTCTCTTTATCAATATCATCAAATCTTTCTAGAAGCTCTTGATGGAATTCGCAGCATTTAATTTGTAGGCAACTTGACTAGCACTAAAAGGAGGCTTGAGGAGTCGTACCTGTTAGATATTAAACTCTAATTAATGACGAGAAGATTCAATGGATAATTAATGCATGTAAAATATTAGGAATGATGGGTTGAATACTTATTAAAATTTATAAAATTAAACTTGATTCACAGCCCATTTGTGTTTGAAATTTTATTACCAAATATGTACTCGATAATTATTTTAAAACCTACAACTACCTGACTTGATCCAATAATAAATTAAAATTTTATAAATGAAAAAATATTGTAAAAAATGTATAAAAAAAAGGAGTAAAATATTAATACAAGAAAATGTAGAAGCAATAGTAATAATAACAAGATGGTGGGGTCCAACCCCAAAAAGTTGCTAAGTTGAAAACAAAAATTAGAAACAGCTATTAAGACAGCTGCACCATGCTATCAAATTGACAGCCAAGAAACCCCCTCATTTTTGCTCCTATAAATTGGGGGTGGTGAGGAGAAGAAATGCATCAGGGTAGAAGAACAAATAGAGAGAAGAGATAGAGAAAAAAAAATTTAGAGAGATTAGTATAAGTAATTTTTGGGTTATTTCACAGTTAGAGTAAAGTTGTGAGAGATTTCTCTATAAAAGGGTTTTTTTTTTTTTAGTGTTCTCAAATACGAATAGTTCTAGAAATAAAGCTAGATTCACTTCAAAACTAAGTGAGGTATTTTGTATTTGAGGGAACTCAAGTTTGGGCAAAAACTTGAGTGTTATTTCTTATACTATTTTTATATAGTGGATTTTCTGCCGATTTGCATTGTGGTTTTTACCTTCTTATTGGAGGGTTTTTCACATTAAATATTTGTGTCCCGTTTATTTTTTTATTACACCATTACTTTATGAAATTATAAATTGATCATGTGGGAGGTGTGGGCCCAACAATTAACGCCAAGAGCAAGGTAATTGAATAGTAACATTATTTGTACGTACTAATACTATTCATATATACGAGATTATTCATACATACTATACTACTCGTATATACGATATTATTTGTACATAAGGTACTTTTGATAACTATATATTATATTATTAGTATATCTAGTGATGTTCGTATATATGATATAGTTACTATTCATACAGAATTTTAGAGGCAAAAATCATGGAGACCGGTTCTAGCTCTAAGATAGAATTAACAACTACAAATTACTCAATTTGAAGGATGATGATGGAAGATCTTTTGTACTACAAAGATCTATACGATCCTCTTGGAAGAGATGCAAGCAAGTCATCTTCCATGACAAAGGAAGAATAGGAAAGATTCAACAAAAAAAACTATCGGTACCATCAGAAAGTGGATAGATGTGAGTGTCTTTCATCACATCGCTGTAGAGAAGAATGTTGATAAAATCTTGACGATTCTGGAGAAAATAATAAAGAAAATCTTATCGTAACAAAGTCTTTACCATAAGAAAGCTCATGAATCTCAAGTTAGAGAAAGGGACAATCTGTTGTTGAGTATCTCAATAGTTTCATAATCTTATAAATCAACTTGCAATGATGGAGCTAATAATAGAAGACAAGTTGCAAGCTTATTTCTTCTAAATTAGTTAACAGATAGTTGGGAAACACTGGTAGTAACACTCAGTAATTCATCTCAATATAACAAGCTGAAATTGAGCATGGTGAAAAATAGCATGTTTAATGAGAAGATAAGGAGGAAGGATTCTGGATCAGACCAAGCACAAGCCTTTATTACTGAAAACAGGGAAATGAGTGCCGGCAAAAGTTACAAAGGACAAGGTAACTCTAGAGGGCGATCCAAGTCTCGAGGAAAGTTAAGGTGTTACCATTATAATAAAATTGATCACCTTAAGAAAAATTGCTATTTATTGAAAAACATAAGAGATCAAAAGAGGGCAGAGGAAAACACTACAATTGTAGTCTATATCAAATGATACGTTAACACTACTTTGCTCACAAAATGAATGTAATCATGTTGTTGACTCTCAAAGCGAATGGATTGTTGATTCAACAACATCTTATCATTGTACTCCCAGTAGGGAATTCACTATTTAGAATGCAAGAGACTTTGGTACAATGAAAATGAGAAATAATAGTGAAGCAAAAAATAGTGGGCTTGGAGACATTTTTGTTCAAACAAATGTTGGTTGCAGAATAACGTTAAAAGATGAACAACACATCCCAGATCTCAGCCTCAACTTGACCTCGGCAGGTGTTCTTGACAAAAAAGGATACAAGCACCAAACAGACAACAGTAAGTGGAAGCACACTAAAGGAACTTTGGTGGTTGTAGAAGGTAAACTTTGTTGCTCGATGTACAAGACACAAATGAAGTTATACAGCGAACAGTTGAATCTTGTAGAAGATTATATTTCTCCAAATGTGTGGCATAAGAAGCTTGCGCATCTGAGTGAGAAAAGGTTGCAAATTCTAGCTAAGAAGTCTCTCATTCCATTAGCCAAAAGTACATCATTAGACCCTTATGATTATTGTTTATTTGGAAAGCATCATAGAGTTTCTTTCCAAGAAAAATCAAGTTGGAAAGAATAAATTGGAGTTAGTATACTATCATATTTATGGCCCATGGAAGTGGAGTCATTAGGTGGCAATAGATATTTTTTTACTTTTATTGATGATGTTTCATGAAAAATATAGGTATATTTGTTAAAAAGAAAAGACCAGGTATTTTAATACTTCAAGCATTTTCATGCTATGGTAGAACGGGAGACCGAAAAACCTTTAAAAGGTCTCTATTCAGATAATGGCAGAGAATACATGTATCGAGAATTTAAAGTGTATTGCTCCATGCACAACATCGGGCATGAAAAGACAATATTTGGCACCCCATACCATAATAGTGTAGCAAAAAGAATGAATCACACCATCATTGAAAGAGTTCGTTGCTTGTTGCAAATGGTTAACTTACCAAATCCATTTTGGGGAGAAGTAGTCAACACAATATGCCACCTAGTTAGGGATGACAATGGTGCCCGCTTATCTGAAACTTATGGGTAACCAGCCGATAAAAATCCAATAACAAAAATTGATAGGGAATTCGTTAGGGTTTAGATTTTATAAAGGGAAACCGATGGGTAAACCGATAGGTTTTGGTTTTTGGCGTTAAAAAAAATCAAAACCCAAAACTCGATTATTAATTTAATAAAAAAATTCTAACATATATATATATATATATATATACACTTATAATAATAGAGGACTAACTAAAATTGGTAAGTAAAATGATAAAAATTTGAACTAAACTCAATTAAAAAAAAGTGAACTAAGCTCAATTAAAAGAAATGGGCTAAGCCTATTAAACCAATACTTATACTCTTAAGAATTGTCATCTTTACTTGCCGAAACGAAAGAAGAGACGTTTTTCGCTCGGCGCTTGAGAATGAATTTCTCTTTGCATAACTTATTGATTTTGATTTTTGCTCATTAAATTATTATGTAATTTATTTCAAGTTTTATCATTGGCTTGGATTCTTTTATTTTAGGTTTTTTATTTAAACGAATTATTTTTTAGTTAAACGGTTATAGTTACGGTTAACTAAAATACTTAATGGTTACGGTTATGGTTATTTGTTTTGAAAACAGTTAGGTTTTGGTTACGGTTATGTTTATTGATTTGTTAAACGGTTTTGGTTACAGTTTTGTCATTTTTTACAGTTATCCGAACTGCTGCCATTCCTACACCTAATCAACAGGACTCATTCGCTACCTCTAAATTTCCACACACAAGAAAGAGTATGGTTGGAAAAAGATGTCTCATATTCCCACTTGAAGATGTTTGGATGCAAAGCCTTCATGTATGTACCGAAGGAGAAAAGACCCAAGCTTGATGATGACTCATTTCATATTTGTAGGATATAACGATGAAGATTTTGGATATAAAGTATGGGATCCGGAAAAGAGAAAGTTCGTTAGAAGCGGAGATCTTATCTTCTACGAGCATGCGATCACTGGAGAATAGCAGTAAGTTAAACCAAACATTAATGCAGATAGAGGTGTTGCAGATACAACACTATAGAAACATGCAATGAGATGTGGATGAAGCAGTTTTTCCCCAACAAATAATGCCAAAATGAGGAAAGATGTTGAACAAAGATAACCTAGACCAGGTGAAAAGTCAACCATGGTTGATGATACATCTGACAGCAATAATGATGTTAAACATGATGTTGAAATTGTAAAGGGCGTTGAGCAGAGGGAGCAAACTACTCAAGAAGAGAATCAGAATCTCAATTGAGAAGGTCTTCACGAGAAAAATGGCCATTAACTAAGTACTCAAGTTTTGATTATATTTTAATCACTGATGATAGGGAGTCGGAGGATTTCGAAGAAGTTTTAACTCATAGGGAGAAGACCCAATGACTGAATGCAATGAAAGAGAAGATGAGTTCGTTGGTAAAAAACAAGACGTACAAGTTAGTCAAACTTCTTAAAGGAAAGAGAGCCTTAAAAAACAAATGGGTGTTCAAGTTAAAGAAAGATGGAGACAAGATAATCAAATACAAAACTCGTCTTATGGTGAAAGGAGTCAGCCAAAATAAAGGTATAGATTTTGATGAAATTTTTTCACCTTTTATATTCTCTATAAGAAATGTCTTAGGATTAGCTATATGGAGCAGCTTGATATAAAGACAGCATTTTTGCATGGAAAAAGAAAATTTATATATATGGAGCAACCAAAAGACTTCAATGTAAAAAGTAAAGAGCACATGATCTGTAAGTTAAAGGAAAGACCATCCACTGAGGAAGAAAAGGGACATATGGCAAAAGTTCCTTATTCTTCTGTAGTTGGGAGCTTGATGTATGCTACAGTTTGTACCAGGCCTGACATTGCTCATGTAGTTAGAGTCGTGAGTAGATTTCTGCCCAATCCAGAAAAATCTCATTTGGAAGTGGTTAAATGATCTTCAAATATCTCAAAGGAATCTCAAAGTTAAGGCAAAGAACCAGTTCTTGAAGGAACATTAATGCTGACATGCCAGGAAATCTTGATGGGAGAAAATCTACACCAGGATATATTTTCACTTTTGTAGGGGGAGTAGTATTGTGGTAGTCCAAGCTGTAAAAATGTATTGCATTATCCACAACAAAATTTGAATACATTGTTGCTACAGAAACATGCAATGAGATGTGGATGAAGTAGTTTTTTCAAGAGTTAGGTGTCAAACAAGCTAAGTAAGTGGTATTTTGTGATAGTCAAAGCGCGATTGATCTTAGCAAAAAAACCATATACCATGCTCGCACAAAACACACTAACATGTAATACCATTGCCTGATATTAGTGATAGAAGATGAGTTATTGAAGCTATAAAAAAAAAATTGTGTTCTACACTAAATAGGTTGGGTTGAGCTTATGAAGCTGTTACTCCTCTCCCTTGGGTCTGGAGGGAGAGGCTGGTAAGGTCTAGCCCCAACATGTTGCCAAGTTGAAAAAAAAAATAGAAAGGTGCAGCTGTTAAGATAGCTTTACCATGCTGTCAATTTGGCAGTTTCACTTGACAACACGGTAAGAGGTTGTCAATTGACAACCAAGAAACATCATCACCCCCACCCCCCGTTTTTGCTCCTATAAATAAGGGGTGGTGAGGAGAAGAAATGCATGAGGCAGAGATAAAAAATAGAGAGAGAAAATAGAGAAAAAAATAAAGAGATTAGTATAGGTATTCTCCAGGTTATTTTATAATTAGGGTAAAGTTGTTAGAGATTTCTTTATAAAGGGTATTTTTTTCTAGTGTTCTCAAATATGCGTAGTTCTAGAAATAAAGCTAGATTCACTTCAAAACTAAGTGAGGTATTTTGTGTTTAAGGGAACTCAAATTTGTGTAAAAACTTGAGTATTACTTCTTGTACTACTTTTATATAATGGATTTTTTGCCAATTTGTCTAGGAGTTTTTACCTTCTTATTGGAAGATGTTTCACATTAAATATTTGTGTCTCATTTATTTTATTACTTCTGGTACTCTCTGAAATTATAAATTGATCATGTGGGAGATTCGGGCCCAACACAAGAGTATTCATTCTTACTAAAAGAAAAGACAAAGTCAAAAGAACAACGATAAGAACATGAAGAAAAATTCTAACTACACCTCTTTAATTCTAAGAAAAAAAATTGTTAAACATATTCAGCATATTGTTGATGATGCTCAAGTGTAAATGTTTTCTTTTTTCATTTTGTAAGTGTGCTAAGCTCCAATTCATCATTCTTGAGAGAAAACGATTGAATAAGAAAGTAATTTTGAATTGGAAGGTTTGAAGAGAGAGATGTATAGAGAACTAGAATGATATTTGAAAAAGTTTTGGTAAATAAGTAAATAGAAATTCAATAGAGAGAATAGAGAAAGTGAAAAAGGGGAGGAGAAGAGAGTGAACCAAAAGAAAAAGCAAAAATAAGGTAGGAAAAACTAAAAAGTAAAGATGAAAAGAAGATTAAAAAAAGAGAAAGAGGAATGATGTACGGAATAAGTACATATAAATATATATTTAGCTTGAATAATTAATAATCGAATTTTGAATTTTGGATTCTTTTCAATAACTTTTATCAAACTCTAGTGAACTATTCGTCGGTGGCCTCCTATAAAAACTAAACTCTAACAGATACTCTACCAAATTAATATTCAAATTTGTAATTAAATTTAATACCCATCGAGTTCAAATTCAGATTCAAACTTAACCAGTTTTCATCCCTACAAAGTACCTATATGAATGAGAGAATGCATACGTACACAGTACGGAGAGTTATATACACGTGGTACATGCATTAGTTTTTTTTGTCAACGGCTAAATTTTACAAATAGTTCCTAATATTTGTTTTTTTTTTAAGTCTCTATTATTTTAAAAGTGACTTACTTGATCCCGGTGTTTATATTTTTTTCTCAATTTCATCTTTATTATTTTCAAAATTTACTCGATTAGTCTTTAAAATTTATAACAAATTTCAATTTAATCCTTCATGTTTTCACTTTGTTTAATTGATTCCCAAAAATTTTATGTGTATATTATAAATTGAAATTTTACGATAGAGATTAAATTATTTTTTTTTTAATATAAATTGTACCATAGAGATTACATTGTACAATATGGATGAAATTAAAAAATAAAAAATAAACGTAAACATGAGTACTAAATTGAAATATTTTTTTAATTTTTGAAAAAATTATAAAGTTAAGATTAAAAAAATATAAACATTAAGAAGTATTTGTAAAATCTACCTAAAAGAAATCTTTAAAGTAATATATTCTTTTCAATTTGTCTCTAAAAATTTCAACAGTACCTTTTGTTTTCTCTGCCAAAGAAAAGCTTCAGTTGCAAGAGTTTCCAACACATCTTCTGAATCATACGTGAATTCCTTGAGCTTGCCAAGCCAATCTCTAACTTTTGGAGATTCTTGTTGCTTATTCTCTGCGTCTTGAAGCACAGCTTGAATACTACTTAATCTGCTAGATAGCTTACCCACATCCTTCTCAACTCCTTTAAGCAATTGGTATTGTTGCTTAATCAAAGATTCTGCATCTTTAATAAGTTGTTCAACTAGTGGAGTCACTACAACTGAAAACACTTCAGCCATTTTTGCTTATCTGATGATGAATAACAAGGGAGAGGAAAGATGTATAGTAACAAGAAAAATGCTCAAGCAGGTTTATATATATATATATATATTTTTCCGGTTTTTTTTCCTGTACTTTTTTTTTTTGTCTCTTTTTGTTGACTCTTTGTGTAGACACAATAGTTAACAATAATCAAAAACACGATTTTAACCTACTAAAAGAAAAACAAAGGGGAAACGGAAAAGGGGAAAACAAGAGAAAAGAAGGATGACAATAAGAATTGGAAATTAAATTAGGCTTGTATAGACTATAGAGGAATACTTCAAAGAAATAGTACAATATTGCAAATGAAGAGCTAGTTTTTGGTTGAAGACGAGTGAAGTCTACAGTTGCATATATATTATATATAGGCGATAAATGTATAGATAGAGGACGACCAAAAAGATGATGTCAACGTAATGTATTGCACTTCTCCAAGTGTGATTGTCTATCCTTAATTAGATGGCAAGTGCAACACTCGAAGACCTAGTCTTTTTTTTACCTTGCATGGTAAGTGGCTCCATTATTTGGCAAAGTCCAACACGGCAACAAAGCAAATGGTTATTTAATTAGCAAATAAAACAAGCTAGTGGTTGGCTTACTGGGTCTCCTCATGGCAAGTGCTTGGCTTACTGGTTCTTCACGTGGCAAGTGGTTGACTTTCTGGGGATCCACGTGGCAAGTGGTTGACTTTCTGTGTCTCCACATGGCAAGTGTCTTCACATGGCAAGTGCTTACTCTTAAATCTCAATTGTTCATTGGATTGACTTTCATTGACATTTACAAAAAGAAAAGAAAAGAAAAAAAAAACTTTCTTTTCATGTTATATGATGTTTTATGTCAATATTATTGATCTACTTGTCTCTTATTAATTATTAAATTGACTTTTCTTAAAAAGCTAAGTTTAACTTAAATTTTTTATTAATCCAAGTGTTCCTCAATTATATATATATATATATATAGTGTTTGTGTATACATGTATATATGTGTGTGTGTGTGAATGTATATAATATATTCAGAATATGCTAATTACAAAAAAAATTAAAAAATGGGTTGGCCCAGTCCAACTCGTGACCCAGGGTGGTGGGCTCATGGGTCGAGCTCTAGTCTTGGAGTTGGTAATTTTTTAATGTGGAAGGAATGTATATTACAACCCTTCCTCACGTGTGACCCGGTAAAAATCGAGAAACGAGAGATAATATTAAGGAAAAACGAGTTAGTAAGAGAAATGAGAGGTAACACTGAGAAGAAACAAGTTAGTGAGAGAGAAACGACAATGGGTTACAAATGGATGAATATGACTAGACCAAGAACCCAACTCTAATATCATGTTAATTACCTAAGGTTCTATCTTAAAATTAATTAGTATTAGGTGTAGTAGCCTAAGATCTTATAAGGAAGTTTTGGAGTTGGTGATTTTCCAATGTGAGAACGACAACTGACATTGAGGTGAAATTAGCCAGCAAGAGCGAAATGAAACAAATAAATGGGTCACACGTGGCAAGATTTGACTGGATGAAGGATCAACTCTTATACTATATTAAAGAGCCACATCATCTAAATTTAACATGTTAGTGATAAATTTATTATATTATTTATTATTTTCAACACTCACTCTCAAATAACAATCTAATCCAAATAAGAAAATAAGAAAATAAGAATCCTTTAATCCTTCTTTACCTTTTGTTTTCTTTGCAAAGTGAAATTAGCCAGCAAGAGCAAAATGAAACAAATAAATGGGTCACATATGGTGAGATATGACTGAACGAAAGATCTAACTCTGATACTATATTAAAGAACCACATCATCTAAACTTAACATACTAGTGATAAATTTATTATATTGTTTATTATTTTTAACACTTACTCTCAATTAACAATCTAATCCGAATAAGAAAATAAGAATCCGTTAATCCTTCTTTACCTTTTGTTTTCTTTGCAAACTAAAATTAGCCAGCAAGAGCGAAATGAAACAAATAAATGGATCACACGTGACAAAATATGACTGGACGAAAGATCTAACTCTGATACTATATTAAAGAACCACATCATCTAAACTTAACATGTTAGTGATAAATTTATTATATTATTTATTATTTTCAACACTTACCCTCAAATGACAATCTAATCCAAATAAGAAAATACGAATCCTTTAATCCTTCTCTGTTTTCTTTGCAAACTGCAATCCAAGCAGGCTTAAGAGACTCACTTGTGACCTGATTTGAGATGTGAGTCACACATAAAAAATTAAATATACGTGGAACACACTAGGAAGATTGAAGATGCATGGAATATAACACACACGAAAGATTGAACAAACATGGACTTTATATAAGATGGGTCACAAGTGGATGAATAAAATTGGACCAAGGGCCCAGCTCTAATATCATGTTAAGATAACTGGGGTTCTATCTTAAAACCAATTGATGTTAAGTGAATTAGTCCAGAATCTTATAAAGTGGTTTTAGAGTTTATGAACTTTCGATGTGAGATAAGTGTATATTCTAACATTCCATCTGCGACATTTGCATGATTCTCCCATGGCTATTGTGAACCATAAAATTTGTTCTCCTTTTTTATCTCTTTTATTTTTGAAATGATATGTCTTGTCGACGCGTGAATTTTTTTTTTTTTTTCCTAATATAATTAAGGGTAGTTCCATGCAACTAAGGTATTCGGGTTTACAAATCAGTTTCTTTCACAATCCTGTGAGCTTGTTCTTTTCCCTTTGAGATTGAGCATCATAGATGATGGATTTTCGAAGTAATATGTATTGTGAAACATCAAAAAAAAAATTTTATAAATATCATCTATTTATTTCAAAATTCATTAATAATGAACAAATTTAATAGCCTTTGACCAAAAAAAAAACATATTTAATAGCCTAAAATGCTCATCATTTTGGAAATGATCAGATGCATAAGAAATGAGAAGATTCGTACCCTTCTCCAACTTGTTGAGAGAATTTTTTAAGTGATCAGATCGGAGAGTTTTTTAAGCGTTCAGACGCCACACCCACCCAACTTGGGAAAATTTTTTAAGCGTTCAGACGCCACACTCACCTAACATGGGGAAATTCAACTTGACATTTACAAATTAATAAAAGTATATCAAAATATGCACAGAACCACATAAACATGATCACAGCTGCAAACTCACAGGGAGTTGAACAGCATCAGAGTTTGGGAAGCAGTTCAATTGGATACAATTATCAGTAGAAATGACAAACTGGAATATAGTTGCTTCCCGCATCAATAACAACAACACTAATGAAGAATTTTTGGAGAACAAGAAGAAGGTCACTTCCTATTTCTCTTAATATATCTTTCTAATGCTTCAATCTGCCAAGAACTTTCTGTGTAATACTATTCAATACTTAATTGTCCTTATTTCGCCTTAGATATAAAGTTTTCATTGTTTTGACAAAAAATGCTCAATGTTGAATGGTTATAATGAGAGGCTCGAATCACAGTTTCGACTTTTATAAAAATAAAAAATAAAAAATAAAAGAAAAGGCACAATCGGGTTACATCAATAATAACACTCATCTTCTTCTCCTCACAGAAAAGGTGGATTAATGGGTCAGGCTATTATTGCTTCATGGTGTACCCAAGAGCTTTAGAAACATTCATGGACGATGGGGGTGGAAGTAATTATTGGGATTGGAAGTGCTTCAAAGAAACCAGGTGAGTTATTTGTTATATTGTTTTTCTTGGATCAATCATGTCATGCACTCCAAAATCATGAAGGTGACAGGCAATGGCCGCACACTTACCCCCTGTTTGGATATCACAAGAGAAAAGAAAGGAAAGAAAGGTAGTGAGAAAAACCCAAAAAAGAAAAAAGGATTTTTTTATTTTTTATTTTTGTTTAGATTGAATAGGAGAAGAAATGAACAAAAAGGATAATTGTAAACGAGAAATTACTTGACTATATCTTTTATATTCCATAGGCATAGACATAAAAAAATTAAGAAAATATAGTGATAAAATTACATGTTACCGCTTTACCTTTTTTTATGATAAATTTTTTATCATGTGTACAAAAAATTGGATATTTAATAATAAAGTATTTCCATATAAAATAGGAGTGAAAAGATGACATAAAAAATTACTCTTTGTTTTAAAACCCAAAACATCCCAAATTAGAAAGATAGTAAAATCTTCCCATGAAGGGATTAAATAATTCTTTAATCCTTCCATATATAACCTCTTCTACCTTTTAAAATGCAATCCAAAGATCAAGCATAAAACTGTAATTCAGAATCAATTTTCTAAATGCAATTAACTTCAAAATCATACCTCTTAAATGTAACCATTGTTTAATAACAAAAATAAATTTATCGAAAAGTCCAAAACTGATCACTATATAATAAATTCCAAAGTTTCACAATCCTCAAGGTGAACCGAGCACCTGGAAAGTGAAAGTCAAGTACGTAGTACTCATGAGTAAAGAGTAGGTCTCCTAAAACATAACATGGAACTTATCATCTTTCTAAAATAGAAATGAGTATTGCTATGGGTTACTCCTTTACTGACCAAAATGTATACATATATATATCACCCTTTCAACTTTGCATCGAGCCTTTCTTGTATAATAGAAGTCTTATTATATATACGCGAGATTTGATAAATATTATATGATTTTGGTTCATTTTATTGTTTTAGGGTCTTTTAACCTTTAAATTGCATTTTCCAAATATTTTTTTGTATTTTTTTCAAAGATTTCTTTGACATTTTATTGTTGTATCATGATGCTTCTCATTTAAATTGATTTTTGATTTTTTTATCATCGATTTCAGTTCGAATACTTGTGAGTTTTATTCTACATATCCGATTCGGGTTTGGTAAATAGATCTGATGTGTGGGTTGGGTAAAGAATAGTGTAATCATATCTGGATTCGAGTATATAAATTTTTACAATATCTGAATAACTATTGTCATTCCTAAGACTCACCGTTATTTATTAATAATATCCCGCATTTATTTTAACGCCTTATAGATTTTCCTTTTGAACATTTTTATTTAATGCTATTCATTTCAACTTCTGAAATAAGTATGTAGCATAGTTTTCACGCTGACTAAGAAATTTTTTCCAAAGTTCCAAGTAGAGAGAATTTTTTTTGAAATATTAATATTAGTGTCAATGTAAATAACACCAGTAATGGTGTTCTTAGACACAATATTCTGATAAAGGATGCAGGAATAATTTCAAAGACTAAGATGAAAAATTTCTACGATAATCGGCAATGTAAAGTACTAGAGAGGACTTTCAGAGTATATATGCAGCACCGACATTTTTTTTTTTTTTTTTTTGGTACAATAGAAGTTGAAGAAGAGGTTTAAACTCAGAACTTTTTATAATAAGTCACTACTCAATTATTTCACCCGATTCTTGTTAGACAATTAGTGGAAACTAATAAACTGGAACTTCAATATTGTAACAGGAAATGAATTGACGTTGGAATGTAAAAGAAACAGAAAAAGACAAAATTGAAATTGCACAAAAAAAAAAGAAGAGAAACCAATGCAAACTAGGCTGGAATATAATAGTGTTGAACGTCTTGTAAACGTAACCTCCCAAGATATAATCATTGATTTCTTTTGTAAAGGCAGCACTCGAAGTTACAAAGGCAGAGCCTATGCTAGAAGATTTGTGTTTCTTGGTGTGGAAGAATAGCCTTGATTAGTAGCTATTTATAGGAGAAATGAGACCTGAATTTTGGATTGGCATAACTTCCATCATAATAGGTGAGCAAAAAACGTGCAAGAAATAAGTTAGGCTAGCGAATATTAGTGTTAAACTCTCTCGACTATTAAAATGCAGAAAAGGAAATTACAGAGAGTCTATGCTAGAAGATTTGCGCTTTTAGGCGTGGAAGAATAGCGTCGATTAGCAGCTATTTATAGGAGAATGAGACCTGAATTTTGAATTGGCATAACTTTCATCACAATGGGTCAGCAAAAAACGTGCATGAATTAAGTTTTCAAAATTCAACCTTGAGTGATGAACTTAGATCAAACCTAAGTTGGGCGAGTCTCTTCACTAGCCACATGGTTGACCATCCATTCTTCTAAGGCAACTACATATATGGGATAGAAATTTATTTCACTTTGTCCAATTTTACTCTTTATTTCTCAAGTTAAAGACTTGAACTTAACCATTATTTCTCTCATTCACTACTCATCCATTTTTTATATGTGAGTACACTACATTCATCTACTCGTTATAAGGAATGCGTATATTCATGTTTCAATTTTGACACATAGGACCCACTTAATTTTTATGACCAAATTGACTCATTACACATGTCAAATACCCATATATCCAACAACTCTTGGGTGGCATTAACACTTTTTTATTGCCAAAGTAGTCACTAAAGGAAAACTACAGTAGAACCTCTTTAAATTAATACTCGATAAATTAATAATCTCTTTTAATTAATAAAAATGTCTGGTCCCGACTTGGGACCAGTGTAAAAAGTTGATAAATTCGATAAAATTATAAGATAATACATTTTAAAAAAATTCCTTTGTATTTTATTGATTCAAATATTTCATAAATTAATAATTAGCTAAAAAGTACATAATAAATTGATTATGAGATTTTCTTAAAATATGAATCAAGAGTAGCTTGTCTTTTGTTGAACTTCAAATCTAGTTGAATCTCATATTTAATTATTTAAAGAGAAAAAATTGAGATAATCCTACAATGATTAAGATACAACATTAGAGAAATTAGTTTTCATCGTAATACTACAAGGACTTAGACACGAGATTATAAAAACTTTTTTATAATCTCCCTAAATTAAATTTTATCTTCTATTCTCATTACTTATTTTTTCAAATTGGACCGAAAAAAGACATTATATCTCTATTAATTAATAGTTATTAATTTATCGATAAATTAATATCTCACTAAATTAATAGAATTTGGTGGTCCCAACGCTATTAATTTAAAGAGGTTTTACTGTATATGATCAGTTTGGACCAAAGTTATCAGAATCATATGATTCACATTCATATCTTACGATTACATCTCAATTGAAAGTATACATGTATCACACTGAATTGTGGTGACTCTTACGATTCAACATACGATTCAGCGTTTTGATACGATTCATTTCAATGCTATATATAGGTCAAGTCACATTGTTTTCTCTTTCTTTTTTCCTTCTATGTTTAAAGTAATTGCCTAAACCATAATAAAACTTAACCAACCATAACTAAAAATAATAATAATGAAAAAAAATCAAAGTGACACCACAAAGACCTCTTCTAGTGTTGTCGGCTAGAATCCTCAATGAAGATGAAGGCGATGAGGAGAAAGTGTAGTATAGTTGTTGTAGTTGATAATTTTTTCTTAGTGATAATGTTGTTGTGGTAACCTTTTCGTCAATCTACTTTAATAGCTTGTTTGGATTGGCAATATTAAAAGGAAAGGAAAGGTTAGGAAGAGATTTTTCAATCATTTCCCTTGTTTGGATTGCAAATTTAGAGGAGTAAAAGATTATAGAGGGGTTCCAAATTCTTTCATTTTCTTTAATGAGAAAGATTTTATAATTCTTCCAAATTAGGGTGTTTTGGAGGGAAATGAAAGATTTTTGTATAAAAAGTCTATTTTGTCCCTATATATGTCATGATTATTAAAAAATAAAGTACTTAAATAATTTTGTATTTAAATTATCCTTTCATTTACTTTAATTCTTCAATCCAAACACGAATCATAAAATCTTTTAATTTTCTTTCTATTATTATTTTTTTACAATCCAAACAAGATAATTCATTTCCTTTCAATTCCTTTCCTTTAGTTTTATTCCTCCACTGTACTTTACTTTACTTTCCTTTCCTTTCCTTTGTGCAATCCAAACATGGGGTAAAGATTCACGCAAATATAGGGTTATAAACTTGTTTATGAAACGAATCGTTATGATTCATGATTCACGATTCAATTAAATGATATTTCGATTTACAATATGATTTACGATTTGACCACTTTGGTTTGAACTGATATCAGTTTCTTATATATTAGTGGCATGACCAACATGTATAAGTATCACCAATCATATAAGATACTGATAGGTCAATCTAGATTAATCCAAAAAATTTCCATTACTAAAATTTGTTTACTATGCAGTGATGAAAACATTGAAGTAGTCAAACTAATGGCCGTGTGCTGGCTCGAAGTCAAAGGAAGCTTTAAGATATCGGATCTGTCGCCAGGGGTTGACTATGAAATTGCATATGAGGTTAAGTTAACAGATGCTGCAAATGGATGGGAACTTCCACTTACACTCTGCCTATCACTCCCAGATGGACAGGTTAAAGAACGTCAACTTAGTCTATTGGGGAAACCCAAAGGCAAATGGTTCGAGCTCAATGTGGGTTGGTTTCATGTAGCACAAGGCGAACAAGGTGAGGTGGTATTTAACCTTAAACAAATTGCAGGGCATTGGAAACATGGACTTATTATCAGGGGTGTAATTCTCAGGCCAAAAGCCTAATTTTCATGACTGAATGGAGATCTGTACGCGAGTGCGCATGTATTAAGACTTGAGTCGGGATTGCAATCTTCACTCATTCTAGACAAAAATCCTAAATTTGTGCGTCTCTCCGCTGATGAAAATATTGAAATCATGTTCATTTTTCCTCTTCTAAAAAAATATCAGCAACGCAATCGCATAAACGGTATATGGACCAGAATCGTTCATGAATGTCTTAGCCCGAGTACCATGACAGAAATCAAAACTCGAATTATAAGTGATGGGATTTAAAAGGTTTCCACCTCACCATGGGAATTGGCTAAAAAACAATTGTCTTTTTTCAACGATCAATTCACAACTTTTGGATATTACTATTTGGTCTCATTGAATTGCCCGAGCATATCTAATAGTTGTCTGAGCAGGTACAACAATCATCCAAGTAGGTTCAATAATGTCCGGGAAGATCCAATAGACGTTTGGGCTGAACTTTTGCAATTAAACAAAAGTGCAAAGGCGGCTAAAAAGGAAACTTTTTAAAGTCTTACCCTGCAAGTACGACTAAATACGTCACATCTTGGAATTCTTGACGCCTTTCTCCAACTATTAAGCATAGAGCATAGCTATATATCTCTCATTTCTCATCATCATGTTATCACATTCTATGTGTATATTTAGTTATCCCAAAATGAAAAGAAAAAAGAAAAATATTGTTACAATGCAGTAAGGAATTATGCAACTGGCATTAGACAGTTCAAGGCATAACTTAAGGAAAATCCAACAAAACGAGCGATCATTTTGAAACAATCAAGTGTGTGAAAGAGAGTGAATGTGTGCCCCAAACAAAGCCGGATGTGTCCGGCTGTCAAGTGTAAGCATTAGCCTAAACATTAATTGATATGCAGTGAGAACAAAGCAGAAACCCGCACGAAGAAGGTGAAAACACACATCATAAGGTGCATCCAATTAATTATAACAAATATTTTCCCAATGCTGAAAAAAACTACCAAATAACCGAAAAAGCTAAAAATAACCCCAAGTGAGCTAGAGCAAGGAACATTAATTAGACGTACTGTATATAAATTAAGAACGTGAATCAACTGTTTTGGACCAAATATCTATTACGGTAAAAGAAAATCAAAATCTCGAAGTGAACTTACTTTCAAGGGCAATGTAGCTTTGTTGTTCAGATAGTTGCACAAATTTGTATAATGACGGTACTTGAACCCCAATCTACTTCTCATTTGGACAAAAGTATGTTTTTTCCCGTCGATAATTGCATAATTCCTCACTATTTGTCAAAGCGTCATGCTAACCTCAATGGTCCATGTCTCTTTCAGCATCAAAATATTTGAACCCATCACTTCAATTTTCCTTCACAAATATGCCTACATTTCATTTCGTTTGGTTCCATATATTCGTTTTATTTGATATATCATTTTCCTTTTTTAATGAGTAGCAAAGAGTTACGAGCAAGATGCTTCTCGTTTGTATACATTACATTAGATTCCTTAAAATAAAGGAATAAAATGTATATAAAAGAGTAAATTACATACAAATAACTCTTTTTATTTTTCCACAATCGTACAGACGACTCTCGAGTCTCATCTCATTCTTGTTGTTAATGATCACCTCATCTAAAACTTTAACCTGTTAAAGCTCTTATATCATGTTAAGTGATTATCTCATCTAAACACTTAAACTATTAGAGGGTGGTTGATTATATTATTTATTAAGGCAAATTAGACAAATAGTCCCTATTGTTTACAAGTTTTAAACAAATAGTTCTTATTATTTTAGAAGTCACGCGGTTAGTCTTTATTGTTTACAAAAATTTCACCAGTTGTCCCTATTATTTCAAAAGTCACTCATTTGGTCCCTATTATTTATAAAAAATTTTCCATTAATCCCCAATGTTTGCAAATATCTCACTATTAATGGTAAGACTTTTGCAAACAATAGGAACTAATGGTGAGACATTTACAAACAATAAGACTAATAAAGAGACTTTTGTAAATAATAGAGACTAAATGAGTGACTTTTGAAATAATGAAGATTATTGGTGAGACTTTTACAAATAATAGGGACTAACCGCATGATTTCTAAAACAATGAATACTATTTATCCAAAACTTAAAAACAATATGGACTAATTGTGAGATTTGCCCTATTTATTATCTTGAGTAAATTGCTTGCCGCCCCCTGTATTTTGCTCGAATTACTCATTCAACCCCTGTATTTTTAAAATAGACTCATTACCCTCATGTGATTTTCGGAATGTAGCTGACCCCCCCTTCCGTTAGAAAAATCGTCTAATTTAACGGCAATTGTAACACACACGCTTAAAATGCGATTTTTTTATGCTTTTGGTTAAAATAAATTCTTTGTTGGACAAAAATACCCTTTTAGTAAATTGCTTGCCGCCCCCCTGTATTTTTTCTGAAATACTCATTCACCCCCTGTGTTTTTAAAATAGACTCATTACCCCCCTGTGTTTTTTCAATTTTAACTTTATATAAGGGTATAACGATTAATTAACTAATTTGGTAACGTTTGCTAACGGAATAAGCGATTTTGGGTGCGTCACCTTAATCGAAAAAATACAGGGGGTAATGAGCCTATTTTAAAAATACAAAAAGTAAATGAGTATTTCGGACAAAACACAGAGAGGCGGCAAGCAATTTACTCTTATTGTCTTCAACACTTATAAACTAACTACAAAATAATTACGGTAACACAACATCAATATACAACTTCAACAAATAACAGGGTCTTCCTATGTAACAGACAACAAAATAAATATATAATAAAGTTGCATCGTAAGATATTTTTATTGTTTCCATAAAAACTAATTATTTCGGTTTTGACGAGTAAGACAAAGTTAATTCAAGTTATTATTTAATCTCACAATATTATCATATAAATTATGAGTTATTATTTAATCTCGCAACACTATCACAACATTACCATACAAACCACGCTTATATTTCACAATCACGAACACGGCGGTAGCCGACTTGAACGGCGTTATAGCCGTCAGTGAATTCAGCTTTGAGTTGAGTAACAATGTTGCCTTGACGGAAGTCGATGATGGTGACGGGACAACGGTACCGGAAGGTTCGAAGAAGGACGTCATGCCGATCTTTGTCCCGGCCCATTATGCCTACGCCCGGCTTCCATTGAGGATTTGATGATGGGAATTGAAGACGAAGAGGAGAAAATAAGGGGTGTGAGAGTGAGGGGTTTGAGGAAGGAGGAATGGAATGAGAAGTTGGATTGAGGGATTTGTTGGTGATTGAAATGGAGGAAATGGAAAAGGAAGAGATAGACATTTTCGTTTGTGTCTCTCTCTCAGAGTAGAGTGAGAGTGAGAGAGAGAGAGAGAGAGAGAGAGAGAGAATGCACCTAAACTCTTCTCATCTAGCATGGGAATTGGGAGGAGAAGGCTGGCATTACACATGATGTTGTATTATAAACGAGATTTAATAGTCGACAATTGTTCATATTATATCATTATAATTAAATTAAAGTTTTGATTGTAACATTAACATTATTATGTTATAAGTGGATCTAATTATTACAAATTGATCACATCATCGTATTATTTAATTATAATTGTTAAGATGTTATAAGCTAATTCATTCCCGTGAATTTTATTTTTTGCTCGGTGGATCATGGATTATTAGGTGTTACTTCCTGCAATGCTTCGGTCAAATTTCCATTTTAATAATGAAGTACTCATTGATGGATCGCATTAAACTAACAATTTTATGATGCAGTGACATATTCGGAAATATATTTATAATAAAAATATATAAATTTAAATTTAAAATATTTGACGATAAGAAATCGCTATCCAATCAATATACTCAACCCTTGATTGCAAAAGATTACTTGAGAAACTTCGGTTAATTTTTGTTTTGGTTTTAAATCTACATTTGAGTCCCTCGACTTTAAAAAAAAAAGGACACAAGAATTTCTTAATCTCTAAATTTTCTTAATTCCTTCAAAATTGAATATACAATCGCACCACAAAGAACCAAAATCTTGTATAGCTTGGATATAATACTTTCTTACCTCCCCATCAATTAAAATGTCTCTCGTTTGAAGAACCCTCTGATTATTATAAGATTTTGATTGCATTACTTATATGCTACATTTGTCCATCTTAAAATATAATGACACTCTTCGCGTTTGCTTTGTTGGTACTTGTAACAATTTTTTAAGTAAAATATATTTAGGCCAGAAGAACTCTTTTTGTATTGTTTTTTTTGTCATTTAAAATATTACACACGAGATTAAATCTCGAGACTCTTGCATTTAAAGAGAAAATCATACCACTAGACCAAATGACTAATGGTTGAAAGAACCTTTAAATTATGAAATTTGCAGTTGAAGCATCACAATCTATCAAGTTGTTGCATATAACATATCATCTACTTGTGCAAACGTACCAAAATGATTTTGGAGAAATTCTTCAACGATCTAGTGACCGACCGGTCGGTGAATTACCGCTAGGTTCAATGATTTGGTGGGATCAACAAATGTAAATGTAGTGACTGGTGAAAACCTGCTTACTAATCAGTCTATAATGTATGTCGATAAATTTTACAAGAGAGAGAACTCTTAGTGTCAAAAGGCTACTGGTAAAGCATAAAACTAAATTTGTTTATTGAAGTGTCCACCAAAATATGTTTATTGGCCCTTGTGCTATACCATCTATCTCTAAACAGAAACAAATTTTGTTTTGATTTAACAAAATCCGTTCTCCACATTTTGAAAACCAATTTTCTGGGTTTCCTCCTCTTTTACTAGCCTCCGGACGATGTATATTCCTCCCCTGCCATGAGAATATACACATGATAAAATGTAAACTAAATTAGAACGGACAATTATCGAATTTTCTCCCCCTCAGCCGGATCAATGGAGGCTAAAAATTGATGACCACTAATAGCAAATTTTAAGATTGCTACTGCGTGCTACTTCCAACAAATAATGAAGCAGAAGCTACAAAGATACTCTGATATCGGCCTGGCTGCTAATCACCTGAACAAAGATAATAGAGCTCGCTTAGCGAAAACAGAGCAGAAAGCAACAAGTATAAAATTGTTACCTTGATTCAACTTTTTGGTATTTTTACGTTATTTTCCAAGACTGCTCCATCTGGAACCACTATTCTCAGTCCTGGTCTTGAATTAATTTTAATTTTACCCTACAATAATAGACGATATAGATTAGAATAAGTCGAGGAAACATTTGACACCTAATAACCCCAGGCCTTGCTACGGTAAAAGCATTTTCAAACTGCCTTGTTCCTTCTTCCATTTTTAGTTTATCCATTCTTGTTGTTGTGGGAAGAGTCGATATTTAACAATGATTCTTGAATGTAAATATCTTTGCTCTAAATTCGCTCTAAAGATTAAGTTGTTCTTCAAAGAGAACTTCAAGAAATTTATATCTACAAATCCAATTTTACATCTTACATCACAAGGATGTTACATCTTCTGAGAAATGATGAAAGGCCAGTATAGAATACATTATTTTCTTCTCTAAATAATTGTGCAATAAGAATACAACCTCTGCAAGGCAAAGATATATGAAGTTGTGGATATTGCCAAGGGTATAGCCTTAAGCAAGAATGTGATGCATATACTATGCAATCAAGAAACTGGAACTTCAGAATCCAATTAGGAGAGGTCAACGAACAAATTAGAAATTCAAGGAAAATTTTCGGATATTTTGTAATGAGATATAGTGCTCTGTTTTTGGTACAATAAAGCCAAACCCATAAGAGTAACTAATTATTCAGGAAATGTGAGTGTCATTCAGGAGGAGCGTGTGCTCACCTTGAGAAAGACGCCAGATCCAAACCAAACGTCACCAGATACCTTCAAGCTTTCAAGCTCAACAATGCTAGGAACAGACTTGAAGCGACTATGGAAGTCATTAACCTGTAAAAGAGAGACATAATTCCAAATAAATTTTTGAAATAGATAGAACACTGAAGATAAGACTCCCCAGTTTGCAGATCTTATACATTTTCAAATTCAGGTCCTAATTCAATAGAAGGATTGGCAGGGTTTGCTCTGGCTTCATTCCGTGTCAAAATCCCATCAGCTAAGGTGTAAAGATCAGACTGCATAAGCATAAAAATGCCATTAGATAATTGCCCAAAACTAACATTCCAACCATAAAAAAAGACTACGGGCAAAAAAAAAGGACAGTATAACCTGAAGAAGAAGTAAATCAGATGTTGCTTCAACAGGAAGATATCTTGATTTTGGAACGTTGATGGCATATGCCCGGTCAAAAAGCTGAATAACAATAAGAAAATTGAGTACTACATAAGACGATGATGAGAATTTCACATTTAATTCCACTCAAATAATTAGAAGTAAAGCAATGATACCTTTGAAATGGTATAGCTCTCATTTAGAGCACTCCTTTCCACTAGCCTTTCAACAGAATTCATACTCACCCACCTAATCAAGATTATTATCAACCACACATAGAAGGATGGCTTTCTCTGTTTTCCTTTAGGAAAAATTAAAATAATTTTCCATGAGCATTAACTTACATTGTATCAGTCACTTTCAACTTCTCCCTCGACTTCAAATGGCAAACGAAGACATTACAAATTAAAATATGTTAGTAACACGGTCCAAATAACATGATGACAAGATTAAACAATATACTAAAGGAAGAACTTTCCACAGAATGAAAAAGGACACAAATCACAATATAGGCAAAATATAGATGCATGATTCCACAAGTAGAAGATGAGGTAACAATTTTTTGAGAAGTAGAAGATGAGGTAACAATAGAGAGCTGCAGTGTCTCCCTAACCTAGATTGTTCTTATAAACACTTCAGAATTTTACAGATTTAGTGGAGTCAACGATTACCAACCACAATTTCAGTGACTCAAATCTCGAACTATATACTTCTCCAAAATCACAGTTTCTTTTATAAGTGCAGCTTCTAACTAGCCTCGAGACGCTCTTAGTATGTAAGGCTTAAAAAGGTCTCAATACATTTCACAACTCCACCCTCCCTCTCCTCTGTGTAACCTCTTCTTGATTTAGCAATGTAAAGATTTTATGCTTCATTTCTATCGAGGCAAAATATGAAAATTGAATTCCAACATCAGGCCCTTACACAAGAAAATGAGCTAAGGCTTCATAAAACTCTAAAATTTTCTCACTAGAAGGGATCGTATACAAACAGATTCAAGAAGCTCCCATCTTTGATACTGTCCAGTGTGACATCCAAATGAACTTCTAACTGCCAGAAGCCATTTTGAGAACCAAGCCTTGCATGACTGGCATTCTGACATAGGCTGCTTATAATTTGAGACTTCTAATTTGTCCGTTTCAAAGAAGCTCGTTCTAATTGCTACTTCTACCGACTTCACGGAAACTAGTAGTGTCGTTTTATCTGGCATATGAACTCCAATTTGACCCTTCTTAGTTCAGATGCACCTCCAACATGCATGTTCATCCAACATCAGATATCATCCTGGTCGATCTCTCAAGATTGGATATCATTTCAAGATGTAAAGCCAATCAGATAGTTAAGCTTTTCAAGTAGAACTGCCAATCTACAAGTATAAAATCCTTGACCTTTACCCCTTTAAAGCTCACAACTTGCATTAGTCTGGATGATCTGATTATTCTTAATGAACTCCTTATTCAGTCGCAAGTCGAGGGGAGGCCCCCCTAGATGAAAATTTGCATTTTAAACTCCAAAACTTAGGACGAGCTTTCCATATTTAACTAGTTGTTATGTCACTCGAGCTTTTAGGACAAAAATCCCAGGCTGCACCCCAGAGACTCCTGCGGGCTATCATGAAATAGGAAGAGATGATGCTTTGCTTTTCTGAAGTCAACTTGCACACAGTTTCCTGACATTGTTTATTGTATCGTGGGACCAAAGAGTTATGGATTTTAATTTTATTTTCCAATTACACTACCAAGGTGGTTCCAGTAGGATATGAACCCTAAACCCCTAGTTTAAAATGGATATATTTTTCAAGGAACTGATGCTTATGAAGACAAGATGCTGAATGAAGAAGGCACAACCAACCTGTAACTTCCCCTCACGGGACAAAGGCTCAGTCTCCTCCAGATCAAATGAGGCAGGCATCACCTGAGAAAACCTGATGAATTAGAAATAAGGGTGTAACGGAAGGGGGGTCGGGGGGCTGGAAAGCAGCAGTTGTTCATGGTACCTCCATACAGTGATCAATTTTGTTTTGGATCAAATGATTCAGAATTTCTAAAACATGCATTAAGGAGCTCCAAATATTTCAGCAGGTCTAACAAAAGTTTGTTCAGAATTCAACTATCAGACAATTTTGTGAAAGCATAGAACTAAGAAGCATGGTAACAATAGAGAGAGAGAGAGAGAGAGAGCAATTTATAAGTACTTTAAGAAGGATACTTTCATCAACAACATGAGCAAGGTTGTCTGACTTCAACACCACGAAGTACTCCTTACCCTGTGATGCAAGGTGATTAGGATTGATTGTCACAGTATTTATTTGTTCAAGCAGCCCTTTCCACTAGTAACCACTTTTTTCATTTTTCCCAACTTACTTGAAAATGAAAATTGTAAAAAGAGATCTAGCGGAACTTAAGAGAGAATGCAGCAGAATTTCTACCTGAGACAATAATACATCAAGATTTCCATTCTTCTTCAAGGAAAGTAAAATCTCACTGAGTCTGAAAGGAAAACTTCACATGTGAAAAGAGAATCTCAATGAAATGGATAAGATTGTCTAACCTAAGTTCAACGAGAGTGACATGAGTACAGACTTTCATCTTTTCTCTTTCAATTTTTATTTTCTTTCAGTGATAAGAAACTATAGACATTTAGGAGTCAATCTTCGTCAAACCATGGATTGCATAAAGCACAAAGCTATTTTAGAGTTAAATTTATGCAACTTCAATGTACAAAAATGATACCCACATCAAAGATGCAAATGCAACAAAAAGAAATATGAATGGGGGTTTCTATAGATTTTGCACTTCAATTGTAGATTCTTGAAGAAAAAAAATTCATGGTTTATACAAATATCAAAATAGTAATTGTTTTGATTAATATCGATGCAGAACATAATGCAAATGCATTTTGGAAAAAGAGTTATCAAGTCAAACATGTGGAAGAAAAATAAGGCATTAATATGTCATGACTTTACCTTATCCCACATTGATTTGGACTTTACTATTAGCCCAGACTAGTTAGTATAAATAGTATTTTGTCCCACATTAGTTTGCTAGAAAATGTTTAGACTAGAGAGCCCTATAAATAGTCCTTAGCTTAAGAGGTAGTGGATCCAGTTTTAAATCTTTTTTTCTCATATCATGAGCCTCTAGCAGCCTAGAGTTACTCTAAATGAAATTCCTTGTTTCAAGGTGTCTTCTAGAACACATCTAGTTAAAATCTTTTTTCAAGGCGACCCCTAGAACACATCTAATTTTTGCCGCTTTCGTGCTGCGTCAAATATGGTATGTACATCATATCAGGCTCCAATACATGTTGGAGATAAAGCTGGGCTAAGTTGCCAACAGATGAAGATTGAAGAATACATACCATATTGCAGTATCAAAAGGAATCAAGATGTCACATTCAAAGATAACAAAGTATTCAAGAAGCGAATGTCATTTCATAAATCAAAAAGAGAAAAGAGAAAATGGTTTACATTTTATCCTTGCCATCATCAACATTGGATGACACTGGCTGAAGATCACTGACATTCTCCTGATGAGGCTGACTCTGTATTAGATAAGTCATGTCCCCAAGTTAATTTGATAAATGAAGGTTCCGTAAAGAAATTAAATTTTTATAACAAAATAGTAACCACCAAGACAGAAAACCTGAATAAAAGCATGGATGTTTTTATTAGGGTGTTTCTCCAAAACCTACAAACAAGCAGAAAAGATTAGCTGTCAACAAAATTATCTCTCAAACTCAAAGTAGAAATCACAAATATAGTCACCTTCATGGTACCATCATGTGTATTTCTTGTGTTAACCAAAAGAAGAGGAATGTTGCATCCGTACTTTGAATTGAGGGACTAAAAACAATTTCACAGTTAAATAGTCAGACATAGCATGTCTTAAATGTTAGCCAGTATCAAGTTACAGAATTATATACACAACAAGAAATAATAGATAACCTCAAGTTGATTGATAAACAAGTCGAGATATGTGTATCCATTACATACTTCAATGGCAGACCTACAAAAGCAATTAAAAAATGAAATTGGTAATGGATACTAACAAAGAGCGACACACATCACGTGAAAACGAATAAACCATGGTAGAAAAATGGAGCTCTTTTGAAATATTGATTATAAGCACAGATTTTGAAATGATTAAACACCATTCATGATGCGGCACACACATACTGATAAAGCATGAGACCTGATCTTTTTCCACACATATGCACACATGTATACTTGCATCTTTATGTACAGTTGTGATATGTATATTTGTTCAGATTCACATAAATCCTCGTCAGGTTTGAGTCAAGACACCACATTCAGAGATGGCATATGCCGTCTTTTTATGAAAATTAAGCTGATTACTATATAATTCACATGTACAACATACTTATCATCAACTAAAAGTCAATTTGCTGAAACATTAAAAAGCTTGTTTATCAAGGGATGCATGGATGAGAACCACATGGCAAAGTAAATGAGTGAGAATACAAAAAAGAGGAGTTCCCAGGCATGAAAAAAACACCTAAAAACTTAAACATGGAAATGGCTCGAGTATAAAGTTAATATACGCAAAAAAACTTAATTAAAGATGATTTACTCAAATATTTTTTTCTGAACAACCTATGACTTATTAGTCTGTAATTGCAGAGCTGTGCAATCCGGCCACCATTCCCAAACGAATTCCAAAGCTATCATAATGGTGCACAAGATAGAGTGTCATTGTACTAAGTTCCAGGTGAGAAAAATCAAGGGCATCAGAAGAAATTGAATAGACAGCCGAAATGTCTTTTAATAATTTTAGTAAGATGTATACAAATTTCAAAGTTAGACCATATGTTACTAGAACTAAGCATCAGTCAATAGTTAGTCCAAGTACAAGCCAAATTACACTGTACCAGGTGTATCTTTTGAAGACATTATGTTCATCAACACGATAGCCAAACCATAAAATGCTTGAAATGAAAATTAAGCAATTGGAAAACATCTTAGGCCCCAAGGAAGTACTTACTTGGGCCCACCAAACCCCATCTTTGTCCCCACATTACCATTGAACTTTAACACAACAAGCTTGTCTAATAGCTGCTTAGTTTCAGAGACATCTGCAGTAATACAAAAACTCAAAATCTTAAGAATATAATATATCCACTATTTAAAACCAAGATACTTGAAAACACCAAATCAGAAAAGACCAACCACCAAAAAGAAGCCAATGATCACACAAGCCACGTTATTACCCTCAGAAGTAGGAGCCAAGCTTTCATAAGGAAGAACAAATATTTTGTCCTTGCTAGCAGTCTTGCTCTCGCCAATTTGTTGGACATCCTCCCTACAACATGCATTTGATACAAAACAACATTTAATTAACCATACGTAATGGAGTCAACTAGAGAAGTCAGATATAACATAGATCTCAAAGGTAAAACTGCTCAGAAATGTAAACCAAACTACTACATTTACAGTTCATTTTTTCCCTTTTTATCTTCTGGAAAAGTACTCTATATTATAGTTGCATAGATTCAATAACTTCCAATTCACCACTACTAAATGTTCCTGTTAATTATAAAGATTTATAAGCTTTTCTAATCGCCAACTGCGTAAATTTAACTGTATAAATGAGAGTGCTTACGAATTAAACCACAAAAGCAACCGACCAATTTTTAAATCAAAATAGATAGTATATACTATATATCCAGTGAGACGGGGATAAAAGCCTAGATGAAATCAACTTCTGTCAAGAACTTCTCCAGTTTTTCAGTACTATTGACACTGACCATCAAAATTGCAAAGCCATGAAAAGTCAAAACAAAAATTTGCTAAAACCAAAGCATCCTACTCGGGGATAAATAATATGATCACAGAAGCAAGTCGACACAAAAAAAAGGCTGTACTAACATAATTGGCAGCCAGCCATGATGGCTGGTTTTCTCCATAAGATAGAAAATACTCCAAAAGGTACTGCAAATTCACATAACTTGCAATTACCCGAATTCCACTATAATAACTAATCACCCCAAAATTGAAACTTGACTTGCACCTACTTACCAGAAAACACACAAAATAGCTCAAAATTACCTTTCAACAGAAAATTTATCCACACACACACACACACGTATATACACACATAATGCAAAACACCTAATAAAAGTAAATGAGACGAACATTAAAATATTTTCCTGACCAAAATTCAGCTTTCATAGCGCCCCCTAATGCACAAATGTCGCTTGAGATGACCTTTCAAACAGAAAAATTACCCACAGAAACACACACATATGCATACAAGTGCATAACACCCAATGAAAGCAAATGAAACATCTTGTATACCGAATTTCAGCTTTTGCGATCCCCCCTAATGCAGGTTTCAACCGCTTCTGCTCATACAAAATAGTCTTGGTGATCAAATTACAGAACAAATATACAAACTGAACCGTATCATTGGCAGGCACAGGGTAAGTAATCCTCTTATAAGTATCCAAAGGCATACTCGAATCCACCAACCCGACAATCGGAATCTGCAGCTTACTAGCTTCTTGAATCACCGACGACTTCCTCTCAGTATCAAAAATCACAACACAATCAGGCGGCTGAATCGCCCCGAGGTTGAGCTTCTTGTTCCGGCCGCGGAACTTCTTGGGGCTGGAGCTGTTGGTCAAGAACCCCCCGAGTCGCCACGAGTTGTCGTTCTTGCAGCCGATGGATTTGGTCATCTGGGCGATGATTTCGTCGAAGAGGGTGTTAGTGTTGACGAAGAGGAAGCGACCCTTTGAGCTGACGAGGTTGCCGATGAAATTGCAGGCGTTGCGGAGGCAGATTAGGGTTTTGTCGGAGTCGATAATGGTCATGGCGTTGCGGGTGCCGCAGGCGTAGATTTTGAAGTGGTGGGCGGCGACGCGGCGGCCTAAGTGGGCGTTTGTGCTTAGGAGTTTTTGGATTACTACTGAATGGATCGTCATTGTTGGAGTTTTGGATTGTGTCTGTCAAGTGTGTGTGAAATGGATTGCTTCTTGTGCTGTTACTGCTGCTGTTATAGACTCATTGAGTGACTGTGTGTGTGTGTGTGTGTGTGTTTTTTTCTGAGGTGGTTCTACCGGAAATGGAGATGGGCAAGGGTTTAAGCTGTTTTTTTTAATATATTTGTGCGTTTGAGATGTGAAAATAGAGAAAGGAAAAGGAAAAGGAAAAGGAAAAGGAAAAGAAAAAAGAGAGAAAGAGAAATTTTGTTTTTAGTTTGATCATAGGATATGAAATTGTTTCATATAACTGCCTTTATATAATCTGATAAAATAATTTAGTTTTTTCCTTTTGGATAATCTGATATGGAGAGAGATCAAGTAGCAAAAAAAAGAAAAATATATAGTTATGTTTGATTCAAAAAAAAATTATATTCATTTTCAAGAAGAAAAAGAGAGATTGATTAATATCGCCTGGAGCCAATTTTAATTATTTGCAAAATTTTCTAATCAAGTCTTCATAATTTTAATTTAGCGACAATGTACACCATATACATCATTTTTATTGAAAAATTGGATGGACAACTCAACTCTATATTGATGCCTCATGAATTGTTTTTTGGTCCAAATTATAAAAGAGAATGGCATAAAAGTTTTATGTTTTTTCAAGATTTTCAGTGTGTTAAAAATGTGCGGGCAAAGATGAACCGAGTACGAATAGAATATCTTTGCTTTACTTATTATAAAATCAAATGTTACAGACTTAATTTGCACAATTAGTAGTTAAGAAACTTAACTGAGAAAGTTGACAACTTTTTTGGTTTGCAAGTGTTTCAGCCTTAGCAAGTCAAGACGCTATTATTCGGTGTAAATTATAGACTATCAAAAAGTAAATGCAGTGGTAAGTTTCAGTTCATAATGTTTCAAAAGATTTATAATAATTCTTAATATTTATAAAAGTTATTTAAAATAATTTTTGTTGTTCAAATTTAACCAACTTGATCTTTATTATTTTTCAAAAAATTCAATGTAGTTCTTGCATGTAATCCTTATTTAAGGATTAAATTAAATTTTATGAGAAATAATAAGGACTAAATTGACTAGTTTTGAACAATAAAAACTATTTTGAATCACTTTATAAATATTAGGAACGAATATAATTTTTTTAAAACATTAAAGATCAATTTGAAAAAAAGTGTAAACAATAGGGACTAAGTGTGAAATTTATCCTAAATGCAAAGAGTAATGTTAGACGTCATCCTTATTTTATCACTCAATTATCACCTCCTAGTTGACATGTCAACTAGATAGATTTATTTTTATTCTTTTTTCAATCTTATTAATTTTATTTAATTTCTTTTTCTCTTTTATTAATTTTTATCTATCTTGTTTTTCCTTTTTTATCTCCTTAATCAACGTTTCCTTTTATTCTCTTCTCTCTCTTTTGTTTACTACACGTTTACTGTATATTTTTTTTCCAGAATTTTCTCTTTTCTTGAGGAATTGATAATTGCTATAATGGAAGAAATTGTTGTTTTAGGCTCATCAAATAGCTTGGAGGAAATCTCAGACTCACATTCGTTTGATATAGGTAAGCTCTTTTCATTCAACATGCTTTCAGTTTTTGTTATTGGTATGTTGATTTTTAATTGTTGATGTATTTCAATGAATTGATAAATGGAGTTTGTATCAGGTTATAACCTATCAGGTTTTAGTTTGTATTGCATACATATTTATGATTTAACAAGCTTGGCTCTTAGTTGAGGCTTGCTAGTATCGAGTTCAATTGAAGAAAAAAAAATGAAAAGTTTATCTACCATAGACATGAAATTTAATGTTAGCAACACTGATTATGTGGGGCTATTTGCGAATCCTCATGTTTTATTTTACTGCTTTTTCTTTTGGTGTCTGCTTGGAGAAAGGGGGGAGGGGGGAGGGTGTTATACTTTATTGGCTTATTTTATCAATCTATTAAACTTTTCGAATATCCATAGTTGTTCTTTTTTTTTTTTGGTCACACATAGTTGTTCTTTAGTAAGCAGGAATTTGGCTCTGCTTAGGTCTGTGTGGCCATAGTTGTTCGATGATATGATTACTCTCAAAAGTCTTTATGATGTAGACTGCTAGAACTTACAATGTGAATCTACTAATCTCTCCTTGTCTCTTGAAGGTGTTTTTGAATGAAGATGAAGCTTCTGAAGAATTGCAGAACATAATTCTACTTCAGCCGCCTGACGAAAGAGAAGCAACCCATATTAAATTAAACCCAAGCGTTTAAGTCCAACTTGTCTTTGTCGATCCAGGTCTCAGGAAGACAATTAAAGAGAATTTAAACAAATACAAAAAGCGTTGGCCTCTGCTTAGAGATTAGTGGGAGGGTACAACATGAATCCAATGAATTTAAAAAGTTATGATGGAAAGCTAGCTTGAAGCTGCTTCAATTCGAAACTCTTGGTTGAAGGTCTGAATCTTCTGCCAATTGGGGTTCGCAGTTCGCAAGATGCAGAAGGTACTGGAATGCCTTCTCAAACTGCAATTGAGACATATCCAGTTCAGCATCACCTTCACCAAGCCTTAAACACCTTTGTTTAGTAATATAATTTCTACAATCTTTTTCTCCAAATTGGATATTTTCAAAACCACCAGCTTCAATAGCAAATGAGTTATAGGTTTTACTAATTTTAATGTCTACTCTATCATTCAAATCCAGGAGCCTTTTACTGAGAGTATCGAGTTTTCTATTACTTCTGTGCATGTACGCATCAAATGGAGTAACATTGTGGTTATGATTCAATTCCACCACTGTTAAACAATACAAACCATCATTCTTCAACAGTGCCCTAATCATAGCCCCACAATCAGTTTTAATCGATGGTTTTTTCATAAAATCATTTGGAGCATTATGCCTAGGCTTACCCGATTTAGAGCTCGCAAGAGTGAATGATTTCTTTTGCCCATCATCTCCAATATTTGTCCTCCTCTTTATTGTTCCAAATTCGATAACTTTTGCATATTGATTATAAAAGTCACACACTTCTTGATAAGACTGAAATAGCATTCCTATTTTTGGAACTTCCACATTACCTCCACTAAAATTGTTATCTTCACTTTGCCTCTTTGGTGTATTGACCACCGTTGTAGTTTCATCTGCTCACAAAGCTGCATTATTTTTGTCACCTACATGCACAAAAAAAAAAAAAAGAAAAAAAAGAGCAACAACCTCATTAATAATCATGTTTTACATAAAGCAATATAATATCACAACTAAGCCAGCAAGCAGATGCATTATTTTTCATGGAATAAATTCTAGTGCAAAATGAGGTCCTACAACTATAACATGTTTGATGTATGAGAATAAATTGTTATAAATAAATATTTTATCGTGAAACAATTTAACTTTTGGGTGAACAAAAAAACCATAAACGCTATTGCAAGCCAAGCCTATTCCAAGACCTGAGAGGTACACCAACTTGGTCTTGGTCGTAAGATAAACATTCAGATGGCATGCGAATGCCATTTCAACAATAATATAAGTTGTGTAATATGGATTTTCGAAAAGTTTAATAGTTGATAAAATAAACCAATAAAGTATAACACCCCCTTCCCTCCCCAAACGGACACCAAAAGAAAAAGCAGTAAAAGAAAACATGAGGATTCGCAAATAACCCGGCATAATCAGTGTTGCTAACATTAAATTTCATGTCTATGGTACATAAATTTTTCATTTTTTTCCTTTAATTGAACTCGATACTAGCAAGCATCAACTAAGTGCCAAGCTTGATAAATCATAAATATGTATGCAATACAAACTAAAACCTGATAGGTTATAACCTGATACAAACTCCATTTATCAATTCATCGAAATCCATCAACAATTAAAAATCTACATACCAATAACAAAAACTGAAAACATGTTGAATGAAAAGAGCTTACCTATATCAAACGAATGTGGGTCTGAGATTTCCTCCAAGCTATTTGATGCGCCTAAAACAACAATTTCTTCCATTGTAGCAATTATCAATTCCTCAAGAAAAGAGAAAAATCTGGAAAAAAAAATATGCAGTAAACGTATAGTAAACAAAAGAGAGAGAAGAGAAGAAAAGGAAACGTTGATTAAGGAGATAAAAAAAAGGAAAAACAAGAAAGAGAAAAATTAATAAAAGGGAAAGAGAAATTAAATAAAATTAATAAGAGTGAAAAAAGAATAAAAATAAATCTATCTAGTTGGTATGCCAACTAGAAAGTGATAATTAAGTGATAAAATAAGAGTACCATCCAATATTACTCAAATACAAATGTATGCTCACTCACAATTGACAATGCCTTCTTACAATTGACAATGCCTTCTTACTTCTCTTCCAATCTTCTCACCATAAAGACAATTCTTCGGACAAATCTTCCTCCATTGGCCACTCCTGGCTTATTTCTCTTCGAGTCAACTAGGTGGCGGATCAATATAAAGATTTGATAGTTGGTTTCTCTTTCTTAGTGATTGTTGTGCAAGTAGGGGTACTTAAAAGGGGAAGGTGAAACAATTATGGCCAGTGGTGGACTTACTTTATGGTGAGGGGGTGCATTTGAAAAAATGTATTTTTTTTTGATTTATTTTTAAAAAAATTAATTATATTTGACACTTTTATTTTATGATGACACATTCTGACTTCTCTCACGACAAGAATGCACCCTTTTAAGTTTGGATGTCTAGATCCGCCACTTATTATGGCTACCTTCTTGACAAATTTAAAAGGACAGAAACTTGTTTGTCTCTGAAGGGATTGTTGTTGACCCCTTAAAAACGGTTTTCAGAGCTAATGCTCTATGTGCTGAATTTAGAAATGCCCTCGAGTCATCTAATGTTCTCTCTGATGTTTTCTAACCTCCTGCGCTAGTGCCATCTTCAAGCTGGAATCCTTTTCCTTATAATTGGATCAAGATCAACTGTAATGCAGCTTTTATTATTGAAGGAAAGGCGGCTGCTATTTGCAGAGTCCATTTGGATAATCTACTGGATGATTGTGTTTGGAGCTGTCAATCAAACTCGGTTTTATTGGCTTTCAATCAAACTCGGCTTTATTGGCTGAGGTAATTGTTGTTCATAATGTCTGTCTATTGGCAAAGCAATACAGACCTTCTAACATCATTCTAGAGAATGATGTTGAGGCTATTTTCATGGCCACTACTGTTGGGAGCTCATTGGACTGGAATGTCTAACCAGTAGTATAAGATATGCAAAAAACGATAGCTAGTCTTCCTTTGGTTCGCATTTATCTGGTGAGGAGGTTAGAAAACAAGCCTGTTGATGGGTTTGCTAAGAGTTGTTTAAGAGGAAAGCTTAATTTAGATTGGTTAGTTAATTCTCCTAATTTGCTTCGTAATCTGATCAAGTCAGACATGGAACCTAATGCACAGATAGCCCCCTCTGCAAGATGTATGTTTCGGCCCCCGAAACTGTCGAACACTTACTTCTTTTTTTCCCTTGGAGTAAGCTCTGTTGGTTTTCCTCACCATTGCAACTCTGCCCTGATGAAAACTTTATCTCTAGATTTGATGTTTGGTTTTTGGATGTCATCAAGAGATGCCAAGAAGCTGGTCATGAAAAAGGTTATGTGAAAGCTACTATTGCAAATATTTGCTGGCAAATCTGGAAAGGCCGCAACACTTTTGTTTTCGATGGAATCAGTCTTTGCCCAATCAAAACTATAGCAACAACAAATCACTGTCAAATGGAGTTCCTTGGAGCTGCAAATTTTTCAGCTTCCTCTTTGAGAATGCATGAAAACTCGCTTTCTTCTGCTATTGTTCCCACAAGATGGGTCCCTCCTGATGTAGGCATTCTCAAGATTAATTGTGATGCCTCCTTCTCCCCCTTTGGCAATCTTGCAGGTATTGCAACCATTTGCAGAAACCATGATGGTCTCTTGGTCAATGGTAATGCCTTCTCGACTCTCTGTGATTCACCTCAACAAGCAGAAGCTTTGGCCCTCCTAAGTGCAGTCAACCTTGCAAGCTCTTATCGAGACTCAAGCTTTATAATTGAAACTGATTGCGAAGAAGTCTATCAAGCTATCTCATCCCACAACACAGGAAACAACTGGAGAATTGACTCAACCATTAAGGAAATCCGTTTCAAGCTGAATCAGAGAAATGTTATCCATTTTGCGCTCATCCGAAGATCTGCCAACACTACAGCTGATTGGATTGCCAACCAGACGCGCCTTCAATTACTTCCTCAGGACTGGTTATCAAATATGTCTGATTCTTTGTATAATTTACTTGTATCCGACAAACCTACCATTAGTGTAGGATGATGTTTAATTGTGTTCAATTTAATGAAATCTTCCTTGACAAAAAAAAAAAAAAAGACATGGAACCTACGGATGTTGGATGTTGGATGTTGGATGACTTCTTATTTATTTCCTTTCTTTAATGTAATGTTTCTTTTTGACAAAAAAAAAAAATCAGGTGGCAGGGTTGAGTTGTACAACAATTAGGATAGTATCCATTTCTTTAGACTGGTGTTACAACCTACTCCTACCACTCTCTTTGCTTATAAAATCTGGTGCTAAGACCTCAGGAATAGGATAACTCATATTGTTATTTTTACTGTGGATATATCAAAATGATGACAAAAAAAACACCAAAAAATGACATTTTTTAGCTTGACAAGCCATTATTTAACTCTCCATATGATAAACATCAGCAATGAGTCTATGCTCCAAAAAGTAAAAGGGAAAAAGTCTATGCTTTGTCAAAAAAAAAAAAAAAAATTAATATCCAAAATTTAAAATAATCGTCAAAAGTCATATTCTTTTTTTTTTTTTTTGGTAAAAGCAAGTGTTTTATTAATAGTCAAAAATATTTACATAATACAAGAGATCATGCCAAAAGTCATATTTTATAACACATGTGAGGCAAATGTTATTTACAAATTTTTAGAGTAAATAACCTAACACCTCTTGTGTTTTATAAAACATGGCGGTATCTTTAAGAAATAAATTGTTCTACGTGACCAGCTCCCATTAATTGGCATGTCCAAATTGATGTGCAACATTTTGAAAACACAACGATTTGATAAAAAAACGTTGGGCATCTCACGCACTAACTTTGTAACTTTGAGTCGTCAACATATAAAAATCTAATAGCATGGGATCATGTGCAACATTTTGAAAACACAACGATCTGATAAGATTATTTCGGTAAGACAAAATGCTTAACTAGCTTTTACAATAAAAGAGTAACTAACTTATGATGATAAGTGTAGAGGGGTGTTGTATATTTTGAATGAAAGACAAGGTTTGAAGTCATTTTAACAGGAAGAACTTAGCTTATTTACGAAAAGCACATAAGGCATTGTGCATATTGAATGAAGGACATTATCGTTATTATTTTTTTTTTTTCGGGTAATGGAGCTAAGCCCTGGAACAAGTGTGAAACATTTTAAAATGTAAGAGCGTTTTATGAAACTATTATAGTACAACACTTGTTTATTCAGTAAATCACTGGATTACTTTTCTTCTTTTAAAAACAGGATGAATTTTACAGTGGTCCTCAATGTATTGTTTTTCAATCTCGTACTTATTGTTTCAAAAGTAATGTGTTTGGTCTTATTTATAATTTTTTTTTAAATTTCATATCTATTATTTCAAAAGTGACATGGTAAATCCCCAAAGTTTGTAAAAAGTTTCAATTTAATCTTCAATATATATATTTTTTTTTCAATTTAATCCCCTAAGTTTCATATGTAAGTCAAAAACGATATGAACTAAAATAAAACTTTTTGCAAATTATGGGGACGAATCGCATCACTTTTGAAATAATAGGGACGGAATTGTAAAAAAGTGTAAATCTTGAGTACTAAATTGAGAATTTTTACAGTCTTTGAGAATCAATCACATTACTTTCACAAAATTGAAAAAAAAAAATGTAAACATGGAATAGTATTTGTGAGCTCTTAAGTATTGAAATCTCAGACAAAAAAAAAGGTATTGAAATCTTGTTCAAGTTCACTTACTGGTCACTAACTGAAGCACAAATATCACCTACCTCCATAAAAATTGCGTCACAAGGCTTGCAATTATGTTAACCTCGAGAAAAGCAAGGGCGGCCAAATCAAATACCCAAGAATGCAATGGCATTCGAGCATATGGTACCACTAGCTTCTCACCACGCAACTCAAATTCTAGAGGAGGGGTAGGCCGATTCTGGTGTGATGTGATCTCCAAAGTTGAGTTAAACCATCAATGGAAATCGACATCGTACCACCTTAAATTAGCCAATAATTACAACCACACCTTATTCACCACCTCAATGGTGTTGTTCTATCTTTCTTTGCTTTAATCCTTCGCCAAATTCTGAAAAAAAAAAAAAAAAAAAATGGGAAGCGAAAACAACAATGTATCCAAGCCCCGATATGATATTAGCATGTCCAAGAGAACCCGAAAGCCATTGAATTTCGAAAGCTTGCAAGAATGCTCTGCAGAAGAAGTTAATGAATATGTGGAAGCTGTTGATGAGGAAGAAAAGAAGAAGATTATTACTTCAACAGTTTGTGAAGAAGATGATGAGGAGGAGAATGAGAGCAAGAAGTGCTTAAAGAAGCTGATTGAACAAGGCAGAAACTCTCTGGGGCAGCATTTCACCAAGGAAGAAAATCAGCTTCAGCTGGTGGTGAAACGATCTGAAGAAGATGATGGGATGAAGTTGAAGAAAATGGTGAGTCGTTATGCTAAAGTTGTGAGTCATATGATCAAGCTCAAGAGGAACACTCATGTGGGGTATCGGAAAAAACAGGTTCTTACATTGACAAAGTAGGTTGTTTTGATACAGAGTTTTATCACAGGTTAAGATCATTAATGTTTTTGTTGTTTGTCTGTTTTTACAGCTTTCCATGTATTTGAGACTTATTTTGTGCTATATATCAATGTTGTGGTACAGATTCTCCACACTATGGACACTGGGGAATGTATTCACACGTCTGTCAGGATGTAAGAAGTGAATTGGTATTGTATTTTTTGAAAATATATGTATTTATAAAATATTATTAAATTGAAAAATTAATTTAATCTCACTGAAAAAAAAATTTAATATAAGAGTGATGAATGGTATGCTTTTAATTTTAATTGAACAAAAATCTTGAATATGTCCTGACTATGTATATCCATATATATTCTCATTATGTATGTTCCTATCTTGTTATGTTGTACACGTCTTTCATAATCAAATAGCATTAAGAGAGTATCATGATATATATATGAAACTCCTATTATACGTGAATTCCGGAAAAAGTTAGACCTATTTTATAGTTTATTATATGTCTTATTATTTTATATTTTTTGTAAAAGACTGTTTTCACGATAATATACTATTTAGCTGCAATTTTTGTGTACAACATTCTGCGGAAAACATTGTCATGATCGATAATATCTCCCAGCATTTTTAGTAACAAGTGAAATGTTATTTCTTTCTTTCGGTAGTAGTAGTTATAGAAGAGAATTGTGTTTATCATCCTCTCATATTATGTAATAACATTATAAGAAGAATTCATTATACTATACGTATAACATCACCAGTCGATCCTTCTTATAACTACGGAAAAAAAGAAAGAAGAAAAAACAAAAATCCTCCTCACAACGTTATAATAATATGAGAGGATCCATGATTTCCCAATGTTAAAATATCTCACATTGGCTCCCCATCTCAAAAAAGACTAATTAATAAGGTCATGGGTCAACTCTACTTGGTTTTAAGTTGGAAACTCATGATACTTAATATGATATTAGAGATGGGTTTTGATCCAGTCGTATTTGTCCATGTGTAACCCATCTTGTTTTGCTCTCGCTAACTCGTTTCCTTCATGTCAACTAATTCTCGTTGGGTTTTCGTCGGGTCACATATGAGGGGGAGGGGGTGTTAAAATACCCCACAATCGGCTCGACATATCCAATTTAAGGGCTTCCGCATAGGATGAAGAGCGATGCTTTCTCCTTGATAAGGATGAGATTATCTTGTATAGCTCTACCGGGATGAATGCAGATTGGGTTGTCGAGACCAATGATTCAACCAACTAGTTTGGTTGCAATAACGAAGGGGAATGAAAACTCTAAAAAAGAACTTTATCGAATAAGTATTTTTTTTTTTTTTTTTTTGTCTATAACTGAAATCTAAAAGTTATTGTGGATCACTTGTTTTGCTCTCGAGTCTTCTTTTCTCATTTGGCGTTTCATACAATTTATAGTGATAATAACATAAAAGAGTTAAGAATAAGAGTATGAGACTTTGATGATAAGCAGGCGAAGTTGGATTAGATGACAATCATCTTATAAGATATTTTATCCGTTTTATAATTTTTTTCAATATTAACATTAGCAGCCTAGGTATCGTACGACAACTAATAGGATGACGAAATCTATAATTAACCCGTCAACTAGCATAAAAATTAACCTTATGATAAACATGGGATTTTCCAAAAGCAATACACTTTACATGAAAATGGTTGGAAATTACCACTAGCCATTTGGTTTAATAGCATAATTTTCGTTTTAAATGTAAGAGATTCTGATATCGATTCTCAAGTGTGCAAAATCCTTTAAAAGTAATGTAAAAATTAACTTGAGACTCCTTTGAATCAAAAAAATAAAACAGAGCAGGGAATTAATCAATAAACAAAAAGTGATGTCAAATTAACTTACGACTAGTCACTTTGAATTTTTTTTTTTTTAAAAGAAGAAGAAATTAATCAATAAACAAATAAACGATTCAAATATAAGTCAACGAAGTGGGTTGTATATGAATTTAGACCCAAACAAAACATAATATGAATAAATAAATAAATAAATCGAACTATCCAATATCAAACCAACTTCCTATCTTAGTAAATAGGATATGAATTTAGCAATTAACTGTATTCATAATTTGAGAGCATCAGAAAAAGTTGTCGACAAGGAAATCCATGTTGAAGACAGACATGAAATCATCAATTGGTTGAACATCATTCTCAATGCCAATTAAGTTTGGAGCATCACTTGGTGGATCATCAGCGTTGGGGAGATTCAAAATGGAATAATCTTCAGTTGGTTCATTGAAGTTTGCTTCCACTGATTGCATGGTCTCATCATCTTCAACTTCATTATTTAACTCAGTTCTGATAAAATCCAACACAGATTGATCAATTTCATTTTCCGTTATAGCCTCATCAAAGCCACCAAAATCGTTTTCAACATAGGGAGTGCTATTAAAGTTAATATCACCACATGTCGTGATTTGATTAGTGAAATCAAATGTACTGAAACCTGTCGCCTTAAACTCAAGTTGTTTCTGTATATTGACCTTGATTTCTTTCATGGCATCCCTCATTCTCTCCAACTCCTCTATAGAATTGCATTCTTCAAATTTTATTTTTTGCCACCAAAAGGGATCTTTTTCCTTTTTCTTCTCTGCTTTCTTCCTCTTGAGCTCTTTCTCTAATTCTTTGAGTTTTTGATATTGAGAAAGCACCGATTGTTTAACATCATCACCAACAATGGGAGATGATTTTGAGAAATATGCATCCATAATAGCTTCAGCTGAAGGGTATGCGAATGAGTAAAACTTTGAACTTGTTGCACTTGGTGAAAACAATATAAGAAGCACTTGAGCATCATGTTGCATGCAAATTTCAGCTGCCTTATTGTACAAGCCGTGGCGTCTTTTTGAGAATGTGACGTATCGTTGATGTGTTTCACTAATCTTCGCAATTCTAATCTTTTTCCTACCCATATGGATATTGTTGTAAGAACAAAAATACACTATAAGAAAACGACTAACGTAACTATCTCTAACCAATATGTCTAGATTTGGGTGAGATGATAAGAAAGGATCAGAATTTGTAACAACATGTTACTTTGAGTAATGAGATATAAGTGTGTTACTTTTATGTATATTTATAGTAATCGTATAAGGAATTCTCCATGTAATATATTTGGTAGGCTGATGCATATAATTAAAGGGATAAAGTTTATCCAAAAGGGATATAATCTAACATGTTACAAAAAAAAGGAAAAACTTATCCTGATCCGACGCATGTTTCCAAATTAAGACAAGTCCATAACCAAAAAAAAAAAAAAAAGATTACGAAATCCAATTAAGAGTTGATTATGGCAACTATCCAAGGCTTCACACACTAATAATTCTTATCCACTCCCAGCACGTCAGATAATACACTAAGCCCTCAAGAAAGATGATTGGGCTTAAGGTTGTGGTAGGCTGCGTAAGTTTTTTATTACAATTTTTTTCAAAAATTGAACCAGACGAATGGCCCAGAACTTTTACAATATTGGGCCTCATTAATTCTTTTTTCTATATATTGATGACGGGAATTTAAAAATAAAAAGTAATGAGTACACCTGACCACGGCAACAAATTGAAATTCCTCACTTATAAATGAAATGGAAGAGAAAATATTATTTAAAAAAAAAAAAACTAGACGCCACCTTTTTTTATCATTTAATTATCACATCCTAATTGACATACGAATTAGATAGATTTATTTTTTATTCACCCTCCAATCTTATTAACTTTATTTAATTTTTTATTTTTCCTTTTTTCTTGCGTTAATCAAAGTTAATTCCTCACTTATAAATGAAATGGAAGAGAAAATATTATTTAAAAAAAAAAATACTAGACGCCACCTTTTTTTATCATTTAATTATCACATCTTAATTGACATACGAATTAGATAGATTTATTTTTTATTCACTCTCCAATCTTATTAACTTTATTTAATTTTTTATTTTTCCTTTTTTTCTTGCGTTAATCAAAGTTTTCTTTCTTCTCTCATTTTTTCTTTGAGAATGAAAGACCACAACAATAAAATTTTATACGAGACAACAACAATACCATAAAATAACAAATTGATAATACATAATAACTTTGCGAATCGCAATTTTTTGTATGCTTTTCTCTGCCAGTTGCATAATACTACATGTTGTCAAGATTTTAACAATTCCATAAAATAACATTAATAATACATAATAACTGAGAATCGTAATTTTTTGTATATTTTTCTCTGTTAATTGCATAATATTACATGTTATCAGGGTTCAAAATGGTTTTTAATGGTTACAAATGAATTTCAATCCAAGATTAAAAATTTTCCTTCTATTCCAATTACCAAAGGTCACTATTCCAATTACCAAAGGTCACGCTTCTTTGTTTTTCAAGAGAAAAGACAATTTGCTTTCAACTCACAGATGAAGAAATGAAAAAAGTATAAACAAAACTTTATAAATAACAAAAATATTAGAGATGATTCAAGTTGTGCTATTGCAAGTTTCTTGTCCAGCTATACGTACATGTACACGTGTAAGTTGAAAAAAATACAGTAAACCTGTAAGGTTAAACAAAAGAAAGAGAAGAAAGGAAAGGAAATTGATTAAGGAAAAAGAAAAAAAAGAAAAAAAAAACGAGAGAGAAATTAATAAAAGGAGAGAGAAAAATTAAATGAAATCAATAAGATTAGAGAGAGAATAAAAATAAATTTATCTAGTTGGCATGCCTAGTTAACTTAGAGGTGACAATTGAGTGATAAAAAAAAAAAGATAACGTCTAGCATTACTCTAAAAAAAAAAAATGAACCAACAAGGAAGAATGACTTTACGTTCTGCATAAAATGATACATTACCCACAGAGGACCCGCGTGTATAAAACTTAATCAGTGTCTCAGTCGTTACTACCTCTCTAATGTAGGTTAGAGTATTAACTTAAATCAATGGGATTCTTTACCATTTTACATGATTACTAAGCCGTCATACGACAACTAAGGAAGCCTTCTAGCTTTGACATATGATGCAGCTTATATTCCAGTCACAGTAAAGACAGGTAAACTCACTCCAGTTATCCATCCTGACACCGAGTGTTGGGAACTGTTAATTGCTTCATAGGAAGTAATCGGGTGTTCTTCGAGTCACATCAGGTTCTCCTCGCCTTGGAGCTGGCTCGAACTGCAATAAATAATCACAAGGCATTTCATGACATTACCACCAGAAACACGTAAACTCCAATCCATCGGCAAATTATATATGATGCCACAAATTACATACTGCGAATATATACAAACTCTATTCATATAACCAAGGATGGAAAACTCAGAATGTAGAGTGTTTCAAACACTTAACTTAGCTGACCATGGATGCAGAGAAAAAAGAAGAGGACGAAAGGTTGGTGTGTGAGAGAGAGAGACCTGAATAAATGTGTGCCCTTTGCAGTCATCTACTTCCAAAATTGACGCCATGTTCCCACAACGATAACAATAATTTGGTGCACTAAAAATTGTGACAACCTTTTGTTCCTGTCACAATTACAAATTGAAATAAAGATGAATCTAGTTTCTAGAACAGAAATACGGTCAATTCAACAGTGTGAAATCAAACATTACATGGCTCCAATTGTAACCCTCCATAACCAGCTGATGAGCTCTAGCAATCAGCTTTAAATTGTTGGTATGGTTAAACTGCTCAGATATGTCCTGCAAAAATGGTATAAACACGGGGTAAGTGCAAGAGCAATCAGCAAGGTACAAAATAGTCGAGTAGAAAGCAAGAAGTACCTGGCCAAAAGTGTATCCAGCACCACGTGGTGAGATACCCCACCCGCAACGATCATCAGGGTCGGACCACAACAAATCGCACATTGGGCCTTCATGAGGAACTTCTTGTACACGGTCAAAATTTCTTATACTATCAAGGGTTTCAATGGATGGCGACAATCCACCGTGCAAACAGAATATTTCTGATTCAACCTAGTATATGACATGATACAACATCAATGAATTAGAATGGACTTGCATGAATCTTATAGGCACAATAACTGCGAAAATTTGTCCACATGTCAATAGATTATGCTCTAACAAGAGTTCTCCAATCAAATTATATGCCACATCAAAAACACAACCCGTTGTTCTTTTCTTCTCATATCCAAGTAGACAAGACCACAATATTCACTACAATTATTTCTCTCTTCCAAAATCAACTCATATCCAACTAAACTTGGTCAAGGATGACCAAAGACCCCTACATATAACCAACTTCTCCACATCTTCACATAAATATAATATATAAATGCATATATTGGCCAAGCAAGTAGCTTTTAACAGCATTAATAGCTAAAAGAGCCTGAACTTGTCCCATCTGTCACAACACATATATGGAAATTACTTCTTAACTCCATAATATTGAAAGGTGATCTCTTTAGATGCAATGCATGGATTTGATAGAAATTTAATTTCAGATCTTGGGCCCTAGATTTGTTTAATTGAACTTAATTCAAGTATATTTCGTACTTTTTTCTTGAAGATGTTATATTTTTAGTTTATTATGGTGCTGCATGAAGTAATTTATTTAATGAGGTTGACAACGGAAGACAGCTGTCCACTAACATTTCGCACTTGAGGGTTTATATAATTGACTAGGAAAAGCCAGCGCTTCTCTATATACGCATTGGATAAGATCAAAATAAGTAGGAAGCCAACTAACCAGCGCAGTCAGAGGGAAATAATCAAACAGATCTGTGAATGTCTTCCAAACATTAGCATTGCCATACCTGTGAGCAAAAGGCAAATTTTGAGTAGGAGTATCAATAGAAAAAGACATAAAAGGTACCGGAAAACTCTAATCAAAGAATCAAATCAAAAAGCTATATACTGTTGATAGCAGGCCATGGCATATAATATATCTACAGTACCACAACAAAAGGACGATGGGGCTCACTTCACTAAGAGATTAAATGCTCAACTCATCTAATATATCAGTCAACACTTCAGGCAATCATAAACCCTAAACTCTAAATGAATAAAACAACAACATTGCAGGAGAAGAACTCTTAAAGAGTTCAAGACATTAGTAAAAACTTAAACCAACAATCTGCCAAGTTCCCCCAAACCAAAAAAAAAAAAAAGAAAGAAAATGCAGGCACAGAAATATAATTGCTATTATTCTAGTTGCACGCTTCAAGTGATTGTCAATGCAAAACACTCTACTACCTCCATTTTAAAACCAATGTGTTAGTTTGACTGTGTTTAAGGTGAGAGCACTGGCGGAGGCACATTGGGGTTAGTGGAGGCTGCAGCCCCCACTGATCCATAAAAATCGTTAAAATTTCTACGTATTTTTTAAAAAAAAATTAGATATCTATGCATTTTTAGTTTAAAAAAATTAATTAGCCCCCACTGAAAAATAAAAGTACTAGTATAGTTGAAAAATTATGAATTTTAGCCCCTACTGGTCTATAAAAACGTTAAAATTTCTATGTATTTTTTGAAAAAAAATTAGATATCTATGTATTTTTAGTTAAAAAAAATTAATTAGCCCCTACTAAAAAATAAAAGTACTCGTATAGTTCAAAAATTATGGATTTTAGCTCTCACTGGCCCATAAAAACGTTAAAATTCTATGTATTTTTTTAAAAAATACTCATATAATTCAAAAATTATAAATTTTAGCCCCCAGTGACAAAAATTCCTGACTCTGCCCCTGGGTGAGAGGTTTGAGTTGTAATAATATTTGAACAGAAGTAGAACCCAAAGTTGAGTTTAGCATACTTTTTTTCAAATTTAAATAGAAAAAGTGAGTCTCAGCAACATTATTACATCATAACGTCATAATAAGAATAATATTTTAAAGTCGACATTTACCATTAAGGAAAGTGGATATACTTTGAAACTGATTGTTGAAAACAGAGGAGTAAATACATTAGCAATCAGAAGTTTAGGAAGAGGCAACAGCTTAGCATATATCTGAAGTTTAACTTAGATTAGCTTAGAGCTGGTCTACTATTACAACATATACCTTTGCAATGTAAGGAAAGTTTTGACTTACGAAATTTTCCAAAAAGAAAACAACAGTGAAATTGGAAATTAAATTGACATATTTCAATCTTTATACTCCATATCTTCAATAGCTTAGACATAGCAAATCATGAGTGTAAGGATGATATCAGCCAATACATCCACAAAAGGCGGGCAACACATGACAGTAAGGTCTAAATAAGGAAATGGAGTAGGAAAACTTGTAAACTGACTTCCGCAGGCACGCATCATAAAATCCAGAGACCTGAGTGATCTGCAAAGAAAAAGAAAAACATATGTTGGTTCACAGATTCATGCAGATGTAACATAGGTAAGTTAAGAAGTCATAATCAACAATGAGCATCTGTACTGGATAACGAAGCATTTTCTCATATTAATTTGCTTCAGAGACAGAAAAATTTCTCGAGAACAGTCTGTTCAGAAACAACCAAGCGAGTCAAGTATATGATCACAAACACATTTCCGAAATCAGATGAGCACTCAAGCATAGCTAAAGCTGACAGAATCCTTGCATAAGCTAACTTCAACATCCAGAAATTTTAGCACAGCTCACTTGCCAAGACAAATGCAACAAATGTCAGCTTTGATTAAAATTTTACGCCAACAAAATTGAGTTCAAGTAGGCTTTCTCAAGTCCAACTTGAGCCAGTAAGTAAACAGGATTCCTTTCTACGGTTCTGCCCCAGAAGAAAGAGGAACGGCAGGGGGAGCAATGTTGCTTGCACCCATCCGTGCGACTGGGCCAAGAAATTTGATAAAACTAAGAAGGGAGCAACCGAGCAACCAATTATTGGCTGCAAAGGAAGAAAAGCACAATATATGTGTGTATAAACACACGCACACATGTACAGTTTTTGGGTCCTTGCACGCATTGTGTTGAATGAAATTAATTAATTAATAGAGAAATAGATATATACACATGAATATAAGAGATAGAGAAGTCCTTAAGCTCCTAGAAGTCATTGTGCAAAAGAATCTAGCTGCTAACAAGAAGATCAATGGTATCAAAACAACTATCTTCATTCTTGACACGGATCAAAAAGGGATAACAATAAAACAAATACCTGTCGGCTTTCATGATTTCCTCTAAGAATTGTGATGCGTTGAGGATAGCGCACTTTGAGAGCCACCAAAAGCTGTATAAAATAGTCACATTAGGATATTTCACGGTCAGAATGTCATACAAATAGTTTATGTCAACTATATCCAAAATTTGAATACATTAAATCGCTGCTTGCATCGCTCTGCATGGTTACATAGTGTTGAGGTATCATGACATCATCCAAATATATCAGAAGACTAAAACAAAGTCAAGTATAGAAGGGGTTCTCCTCGTCACAAAAGCCTCCTACAAAAATGTTTACTTCTTGAAGGAAAATAGCTACATATTTTCTACGGCTATTATACTGATACAAAAAAGTTCAAGAAGCTCTTATGAGCACATTAGAACAAAAACTCCACTTACTATTACTAATTGAAAAATACCAGTTCCTATTACTATTTATAAAGTTGACATACCAGTTACTATTACTATTTATAAAGTTGACATACACTGACATATTAATGGAGGACGAAAGAGGATCAAGTACTTCAATGTCAGGTAGCTTACAAAGCAAATAGTGAAAGCAAGACAGATAAGACAATAAATGGTGCATAACACTGGGCTTCAGGAAACAATTTTGGCTTCAGATAAACCAAAAGATAGAAGTTTATCAAACATATATACTTATAACTTCTTTTGCAGGATAGACAAAGCATGTGGACTCAACAGGCAGCACATTTGCCTTTGACCTTACTTCTCTTTATACTGAATAATATCTTCATCAGTCCAATAACGAGAAGTAATGTCACATAAGCACGGGATTCACGCACATAATACACATACTTGTACTCACACAAGATTGACAGTGATCCCTCTCGCAGGCATAATATGAATCAATAATGATTAATCAAATGTGATGTTCACAATGAATTTCTGCTTAAGTGCTGAAAACAAAGAGAATGAACTGAGTGAAATACAGCAGGATCTCGCTTGTACTTACGGTAACAGTTTCAACTGAATAATATCCACGATCCACATAGTCTCCCATAAATAGATAGTTTGTATCTGGGCACTGTAAATGAGAAAAGGGGACTTAAGAAAAATTATTCCTGGTGCAGATGGATGCCATCATTGGACAAAATTTACATTCACAAGAAAAATAAAAATCTCTAACCAAAAAATGGTTAAAATGGACACTACTAACATTGTTTAATGAATGCAGAAACCAAATACTGGAGGACATATAATAAGTATAAAGGGAAGTGTAACTCTTCTCTTTGGAAATTGAAAGACAGAGAAGATATATGAAGATGAACAGACTCTACCAATTTTTTACAATTATGAACTTTCAAGCTCTTTCGTACCCAAACCCAATGACTAAACCAAGATACCAGAGTCCAAATAAGATTCAAACAAGAAACTAGATCCAGATTTGACTTGATTCATTGCCTCCGCAAGTGCACAACTAAAAGCCCAATGCTTAACTAAAGCATAATGACTAAGCCAAAAATACATTAAAATTTACATAGAATATTGCATGATATCAAGTAAATCTGATTTAAAAATTTAAGGTGTAACAGCCATATTTTATAAATATTCTTTCTAGTGTTTATACTTGCATCTCCAGCAATTTTTACTATATATATATATTAGAATCCAAATAACTTTTTGATAACCAAGTTGACTCAGGAGCTCATGACCCAAAGGCATGTTACATATGTTACACTAATTCTGGATTGACATGAAAACAATAATGCTCTGCAGCTATTCTGCAAGGAAGCTCCTGGATTATAGCCACCCTAGTGAAAAGCCATATAAATGGGAACAAGAGGCTTCAATCCACGAGTATGGCAACCATTAACTCATAAAATGTAAAGTTCCTCAGATGCAGAAAGTAATGTCCCCAACTCTACAAGGTAAATAAATGTCATTACTTACAACCTGAAGGCATGTAAGCTAAACTTATGTCTGAAATATTGTCCTTGCATTTGAAAATGTCCAATAAAGTTATCTCTGTTTATTCCTTGCATTAAGCCTTAGTCAAACAGAAACTGATGGTTTAAATTTATGAAATTGCTGTTGGCCCAGGATTCATTTATACATTCACCAAAAGCCTGAACCAGAGTTAACAATATTAACCCAGATATGCAGGCATCGGTAACCAAGATAACCAAGGAAGTAGCAATCATCCAAAGACATGTTTGCTTCTGTATGGATAGTCAAGCTACTAGATCTACTTCATCCTTGACAAATGCAGACTGATTGGTATACTCATAATGAACATTTAGAAGAATTGCACTTTCTGATAATCAAATGAGATATCATCACGAGTCTCCATTCAATTAATCATCCAGTTCCAGAGAGCTTTGTGATCAGTTCCAGAAGGCATCTATTAAGTTATAGTTGATTTGAAAATTAGGTTTAGACAGATCTTAAAGATTTCAGAATATTCGAACATGTTCATGAATTCCAATTTTCCCAAAGAACTACCGTAATTTGACGTTAAAACACTCACATTCCCACATCTAGCAATATGTTTATATCACCTAGGAGTACGAACAAAATCTTGTGCAGCAGTTTTCATCAACCACAAGAGTCAATAGTTGAAGTTTATTATGATCATTTGCGAGTAATTTACATATTACAGAACCTCAAATTCTTGCATACAACTAAATAGTATGAATAGAATCCTGAAAAAGAAAATGAAAAAACTGCAACTACAAGCTGTTTAAAAATGATGTCAAAAAATTCATGTCACAACTCAGATATTAAACTAAGACGCTAATTAATGAGAACCTGGTATTTTATCACAAGAACAGTTCCATCCTCAATGCCATTCCTTAGGCTCCTCTCAAAATTTACTTCCCCTAGCTCAAACAAAGAAACAAGAAATTCAAATGTCATAGCCAACAATAATTACCTTCCCTCCGATGCGGAAAAGTTCAGCAAGATCATGAAATTGTCCATGAATGTCACCACAGATAGTGACGGGGCTTTTTACAGGCTGCATAGCAAAAATCAGAAAATAATAAGTTAAGTAATATGCATAATATTCTTATCTTTTTCCTTTTATGTTATTGAGCAGGCATAAAAGAAAAATAGCAGAATGTGCTACTTATCCAAATTCAATTTGACTTGTGAAAAGATAAACTATCTTTATTTAGCTAACTGCTAAAGATAAGATCAATATTGGCCTACAAGCATGCTGATTTGGAAATCAGGGCCAATGGTACTCAAAGAAAGAACCACTTCTTTCAATACAGCCCACTTGGCACCCCTGAATCTAACACGGCAGAAATAGAAAGAATAACAACAAATCAAAGAGATCATTAATGCCCATAGAAACCACACTCACATCAGAGACGAAAAACCAAATAAAACCAAGACCTATCAAGTAGTAAGTTCCACCAAATAAAACCGAGACCTATCAAGTAACAAGTTCCAGAGTAAAACCTTATATTCTATTAATGAACTTTGTTTCTTGACAGAAATGGAAGATGTTACAAAGCAAGAGACCCCATGATTGTTCCTTCCAATGCTTGTAAGTTTGACTACTCACTCAGTTCTCATTTCTTCCCATAATTCAGATACATGTTAATTATAGAAATATATACTGTCAGTGCCTTATATAAGTAAGAAGAAAACGAAATAATAAACCAAATGCTAGTTCTCAATAATATGTCTTGCCCAAATCCATACAGTATAAAACATAAACTACATAGCTCCCCTTATCATCTTTCTAATATTCAGAAATTTGTTTCCCTTTCAATACATCAAATACAGACAATATACACAAGGGCAAGGCAATTTTCAAATAATAAATAGAACAATGTTCTTTGCAACTCATGATGATAATTCTAACAAGTGACAGAAAAACACTCATTAAAACCAAGATACATATAACTTATATGCAACAAAAACTATAGATCACTGACTCACTAGAAGAAGGAATAAGGAAAAAGTAAAGGAAAAAAATAAAATAAAATTTCAGATCAATATTCCAATTACAAAACTAATCCTGTTAGTTAAGCATCCCACCAAAAAAAAAGAAGTAAGCATTATAAATTCTAGTTATGATGATTTTCCCCCAATATGATTTTACTACTCAACACAAAGTGATCTGAAAATGCAGATAAATATATCTCAATAAGAAAATGAAACACCTGCAGCATAAAGTATTTCTACAATCGCAAAGCTCAGGCAAAAAGTATAATTAAGATGAAAAAAAGAAACATTTCAACAACCTTATACCAAGCTGGCAGCTTTAGGACTCAGAACTGCATAAAAGATGAACTAGACAGAGATACTCAAATCTGGAGGGAAGGAGGGAGGAACGGAGAGAAGAAAAGCAAATATCAAATTTTGACACTGAGTTTGCACATAGGAATGCACATATGTATAATATGTAACACATTAAAAAGTTCATAAAAGATCATACCTGAACATTACTTTCTTCCATCAGTATCTCTTTAGCCTTCTCACATAATGCCCTAACCTAAAATGACAAAAACAAGAATATTATTAGAAGTTTAGAACTACCAAAACCTTCGCATGTTGTGATAGTGAGAAACTGAGAATCCACTTGAGAAAGTATCAAGTTCCAAGAGGACAATTACTTTCCAATATAAGCAACTACAAAGGCATCACATCCATAAAATGGCTGCTCATTATTAATTAGATATCACCTACCCAATCAAAGAACAGAATTTGATTGCTAAAATATTTCCAGACAAGTTACAGTTTTGTGCTGTTGGATTATAACCCTTTTCTTTTACTAGAAAAAAAATGATATCTTCTTTTTTTTTTTTTTGGTTTAATTTTTTGGAAGGTGGGAATTTTCATCTTCTTGACCAAATATAAGCTTCAACTAATGTCTTTGAACATAAGGCCAAGTTTGTACATCTCTATCAGGATTAGCTAGTTGGGAACAATAAACATATGTGAAATAATTTCATACACTAGATTGCTTTTTCATTTTAAGCAAAAGAAATAAGGCAGCAGCAGCTGGCCTACCTAACCGCCAAATTGATATATACAAAGTCGGCGTATCCTCAAAATGTGAAGTTAAGAGTCCATATTGCTAGTGACAGAATATACTGATGATACAATTTAAAAGTGACATTCATCAACTCAACCACTGATAAGACGAAAGGCAACAGGAATAAGTAAAACAAATGAACAATGGCAACATAACATTTAAAGATACCAATTACTTTTTCCTTCTTCAGTGTCTTTGGATGAGCACATTGCATAGCAAAAGAAACAGTATCCACCAAATAACTATTTGTCCCATATAACCATTCTGTAATAATTCCTGCAACTTTACTATTTTCATTCAATCACTGTGGAGACAATTTTTTTGTTTAATTACTACCCACCTGTGATATCCGCAGTATCATTAGTCATAACTCTTTTTCGTTATCATTTTCCAGCTGTACTAGGGTGTTGTATTGATATCATAGATATCCCTGACTCATGCAATTTTTGTTCTCCATCTCAGACAACCAATAAGTTGCCTTATTTATTAGTCCTGTAAACTACATTTCAGGGACCTGTTTCCTACCACCAGATATGGTATGACCTAATTTTAGCAGTGCTTAACAGAACAAGGGTTATGAGGCCAGCTTAGCTCACGATTTGGGAATGCTTTTCCATTCTCAAAACTATAGGCGGAAGCACACAGAATCCAATTTGGTTTAATTTCTCCCAAAGGCTAATACAAAGTGAAAAGAGCCAGTTTTCAGAAATTCCAACAAGGAAGATTTCTTTCATCTACTTTTCCGTTCATTGTCTTCCAGTCAAAAGCACCTAAGTCACTCAAGTTTTGTGATAAATTTTCAATGTTCTTATGACATTTTTTATAATACTCCACCAAAGAGGACAGTGTACTATAAAATGGCAAGTCCATCTTGTACTATAAAATGGCAAGTCCATCTTGTACTATAAAATGGCAAGTCCATATTTCAACAGGCTTATATATGTCGGTAAATTGTGGCCTTGATGCATTTCCAAATTCTAAGGGATTAGTCATCTCCAAGAGTATGTTTCCACCTGGTCTAAAATTGCCCATTCTAACTCATAACACTGTACATCACAACTTTTATTCCTCAGGAGCAAGCGTCAAGCACTGGCAGTACTTCTCTGTTGCTTTAAAATGATTGTCGGAGCACATCATTGAATTGTCTCATCTGTAATAAATCCATAAGTATACACAAGAACATTAACCGGCATCTTCTCCTCTTTACCTTTAGTGTATGTCTGCAACTAAAGAGGAAAACAATAAAGACATTGAGAGCATACACATTTACTAACAAACTTGTATAACACGACAAGAATTGGTTTACTTCACTTCCATCAATCCAAACCTGATACGTGACTACATCTCCAACATCCAACCACAACAACTCAATGGATACATAATGGACCAATCTACACGTGAACTCCGTACGCGCGAGCTCTAAAACCCAGGCCCCACCCCATCCCGCCAACATAAGGTTACAAAGTTTCGCTCTTTACGTGGAAATTGACAAAATACACACCGTCAAAAAGAACAAAGCCCACCTTTTTTCCTCATTTTCGCTTCGTGCAATCTATTCATTTGTTAATTCAACTCCACGCAATTACAATTTTTACACGCAATACACAAACTATTGTCAATTATTTACACTAGCAATCTACTACAATACACAAAACCCTTGCTCCACAAAATTTAATTGATCGAAAACACCACGTGTCCACATACCAAGATCAAAGGTTGTAAATTTGGAAATTATTAGGAACAAAAAATAAAAATAAAAATATCGTAATAAATGTGAGAAATGGAAATGGGGAAGGTGTGGGGCCCACCTCAGGCTCGGAAAGAGGCTTGCACTGCGTGAGCTGAGCAATCTGCTCGTCCAGGTTCCCATGTGTGCTCGTCGCCACCAGATCCGCGCTCATTTTCTTCTTCTTCTTCTTCTTCTTCCTCGTCCGATGTATTATCTCGACTCAATACGACGCCGTTTCGCCTCGCATCCAATTGGAGTCTGTCGCGTAGAAATGGCTCCAGAAAAAGAAAAAGAAAAATGCTCAACCCTAACCCTAGCTCTAAGTTGCTAAGAATAATTAGTTTTTGGAGATTTGAAAATGGTGAGTCTAGAGAGAAAGAGGGGAAGAGAGATAGTGTGTGTGTGTGTGTGTGTGTGTGTGTGTGTGTGTGTGTTTGTGTGAGCTAAATGGAGGAAACCGATGAACGAGGAAAGCAGGGCGCTTTGGCTTTCTCGATGTATGTTTATTTCTGGACATAAGTCTTTTCGACATAGGAGTATTTTATTATACAAAATTATGGAATATTATTTTAGACAAGCTTATAATTTATTCACCAATATTCGTTTCATTCGAACAAAAAAAATATATATCTCTTATTTTGAGCTCAATATAATTTTTTTTTCCAATTATATACTACTTTATTATACAAAAGTATAGAATATTATTTCAGATTAACTTATCTTTTATCCACTAATATTTGTCTATTCAACTAAAAATATATATATTTTGTTTTGAGCACAATATGATTGTAGTATAAGTTTTTTCCACAATGATATAGTTGTATAAGCATGTAGTAATTGTGATGAAATTTATGGATATTATAGCATCGTCTAGGTCGTAAACTATAATGAGAACACAGGATAATAAGAAAAAAAAAATGATGAAATATTGGCTACATTGTCTACATAGCAATACTAAGAATAATATAGCATTTTTCTTTTCAAATGAGGTGGAATAATTTATAAACATATAATGGCATTTTCTCTTTAATTTGCTATATATAATTGTCTGGTCTCTATTTCTAGATGACTTACCTCATCAACAGAGGTTTATGTCATAACTATTTTAAAACTAGTGTTATCTTATAGTTCTAACCTTAATAGTTTTAAGTATTTGGCCCTTAAACTTTTAAATAATAACTTAAATCGTATAAAAATAATGAAAAAAAAGGATAACACGCAATAAGAGTTATTTTAATATTTTCTTTATTTATTTACAATTAATTTAAATGTCAACAGAGAGAAGGGAAGTTATGAGATTAGTTTTAAATCAACATGTCTTTTTTATTTTAAAAAGACTAAATTACCCTTTAATGAAGGACCGCTAAAAAAAAATTAAAAATGAGGGACCTAAATATCTTAATGATAAAAGGTTGGGACTTGAATGTCTTATTCCCTTTAATCATATGATAGACACAATTGAACCTTTTGTTATGCCACATCAAAAATCTAATTGTTGCACCAACAGTGATTGGTCTAATGGTAGGCATCTCGCTATAAGTGTAAGATATTGTAAAATTAATTCTCGCTAATAATATTTTTTAATATGTTTTATACAATTTAAACTTCCTTTGAATCAAAAAAAAAATCTAATTATTTTGAACGGCTTATCAAAGCTACTCAAATAAAAAAATAGTAAAACTTTAAATGAAAAATAAAAGAAGGGAGGTTTTTTCAAGTAAAGGCGTAAAGAAGTTAGGTTGTTAACATTAATTGTAATGCTAACGGAATTTAACAATTATAAAGTGTCAAATATTTTTTTTTTTTGAATGACGTGAAAATTTAATTGATGAAATTTGATTATCGAATTATTTGACGGAATCTGATTGCCAATTAATAAACTTTTATGTATAATAATATACTCCCACACATACACTAAGACCGTCAAAGACAAAACTCTAAAATAGTAAAAAATATTAAATTCACGAACTCTTACATTATACCGGTTCATTATCATTAGATCAGTTCTATACTTATTTTTTTGGTCGAAATCAGTTCTTAAATGAGAGAATAACGAAGAAGAAACGAATATCAATGTTGGACAGGTGGGTGGGTCCAGTAGAGAAATGCTTGTGGTATTCTGAAATGTGTTTGTGGATATCATATTCTGCAATCGTGGGTCGAGCATTTTGGACAATAACTCAATTGTCTTAGTCCAGGGGCAAAGATTTTGTAAAACTCTGACAAGTACTTTTGATTTTGGGATTATTCTTACTTGAAAAAGATACTTATGTGGACGAATATCTTGCAGGTAATATGCACGTTTTGGGTTCAAAATTTTATGCACACAAATAAAATTAGTGTGTAAATTTAAAAAATAATTATTTGAGCCTTGTATTTAAGGGATAGCCAAGCAGTAAGAAATGTATTTCGAATATGATATATTTTCAGATTCGATTCACGTAATTTATTCTGGATAACCTTGACTAAATCAATGCATATATTGGGACGTACAACTACATTCGAGGATTTAACAAAAGATGGTCGGGTTCTGCCGGTCTCCGGTGATCATGATCCGCCAACTGTGTTTTCACATCATAAAAAAAAAAAAAATTACTTAAGACTCAAATCAACTGGTTCAAAATAATTAATCCTAGTTATTACTTATATTCACAACATCAACTTATGAATCACACATTTAACACTTTTACCACCGATGTTAGACTTTACAAGTTAAGTAATGCAAATAATGATATAATATATCGAAAATATACAATTACTATTTACTTAGGCACTAGTTGTATTTTTTTTTTTTTTTCGTTAGACAAAAAAATGTGTATTTTTATTTTATTTTTATTGTACTAGTTGTATGTCACTAACCTATCTTCAAAACTTTACAGTTGGAGTGTCCAATTGAGTGGAGAGTGAAACTCGTGCGCTGCGGGGGCCCACGTGCACACTATAATTATAACGTTTTGAAGTATTTCCCAAAACACAAATGCACCATGTACAAAAGAAACCAACAATTGGATGTCTAAGCCACGTGCTTCAGCTAACTACAGCTCTGTTTGTTTGCCGTAAAATATTTTTTCAAAAAATATTTTTCTAATTTTCTGGTGTTTAGTAATACCGGAAAATTGGTCAACTGAAAAATATTTTTCAGTCAAAAATGGTGGCTATATTTTTCCAATTTTTTGGTATTTGGTAACATCAGAAAATTGATCAACTGAAAAATATTTTATAGTCAAACATTACGGCTAGTACAAAGTTTGGAAAAATATTTTTATCTCCCAACATTTTACATTTTTCAAATACTAGAAAATATTATATTTGCAGAAAAATATTTTGTTATGAAAATATTTTCCACAAATAAATTATTTTATGGCAAACAAATAAAACCCAACACCATAAAATATTCATTTTTTCAGTTTTTACAAGCAAGTTATTTTACAGCAAACAAACGGAGCCTGCATTAACTTCTAAGCTACTTATGCAATCACTCGTGCAACTTTTATCTCGGTTCTGCATGTCACTGACCTTGAGCACCTAAGGACAGCTTAAACTAAGCCCTTGCCGCAAGATAGGCTTAAAAATTTTCAATCTATGCCTTCTTTCCTAACTGCTATTCAACCTTAAAAGGCATCTATTAACAAAATGGGGACTTTTGGAATGCCAAGTTAGTGAGCTTATTGGTCAATCAAGGTGCAATTGGAATGAAAGGTTGATCAATGGTTTGTTTTCTCCTTCAGTTGATGGGGAAAAATCTTTCAATGTATTTGTCTGAGGCGCTGAACACTCTATCGAAGAAAGACAAGAGATGAGAAATCTCACTCGACTAGTTGGTAGTTCATATCCCAAGCTAGGCCTCTCTCCACCCCTCACCCCCACCCAAAAAAAAAAAAAACAAAGAAATGGCTAAAAGGCAACAATCCTAACAGTAATTTTGTTGGCAGTACTTCTCACCATATTGCCTATTTATGTCATTAGGGTGAATAACTCCAGACCCCCATGTGGTTCATCGAAAGTGCACACGACCCCCCTGAGGTCTCAAAACCTACTTCAGACCCCCCTCTGTGGTATACAATTTGGTGTGTACAACCCCCCTCCGACTAATATTCTGTCACATTTGAGGGAATGTATAATACACGTGCGTGCATTGTAGCTTGTATTAGTTTTCAACAATTTTAAAAATAAAATAAATGTGTTGATTAATCAAAATACCCTTTCCACAAATAAAAATTAAAAAATAAAAAAGTTAAAGCAGTGTCATTTTTCCCAACATCCCTACCCCCCCAAACCCCTACCTACCTCGTCAATCCCTTGCCCCTTCTCACACACCCCGTTAGCCCCTCACATCCCTACCTCTCACCTATATGTATAGTGTATATATATATAGGCATAACCAATAAACTTCCCGAAAAGTATTTGAAAAAAGAAAAATTTCTGACTCATACATTCATCATGCACGAATTGTAAATTGTTGATATAGAAAACAAGCTTCTCGTGGTAGGTCAGGCCTTGTTAGTCAACTGATGCAAGTTTATCAAATAGAAGTTTGAAGATTCAAGAAATATCAATTATAATTATGAGCATATCTATATATATATATATATATATATATATATATAGTTCATTGACCCATGAACTGATCCGATCAATGCTCTCTGGCCATTCGATTGTCAATCCATCAATGGTAAAGCAATCATTATCTTTAAATGATTAGCCTTGTGCTCTTCATTTATCACGCCGACAAGAATCTACCGTCCATTGTTACTCACTACTCCGCGACTGTCTTTCCACCGTCGGCGATGTTATAGGCATCAGTAGACGACACTTCAGCCACAATCATCTTCTTCTCTTTGCAATGACGCCAATGGTGGCCTTCAATCGCTATTTGGTGGTTGAACTATGGATGAAAGATGGCACACATACACACACAATATATATATATATATGGAGAGATTCTTTTTTGGCTAATTAAAAATAAGGGCATAACAATCTTTTATCGTATTTTGTTATTAACTTTGACAGAAATATGTGTTGGGGGTGCTTACACACCAGATGGTAGACCACAATAGGGGTCTGGATGAGGTTTTAAGACCTTAAGGGGGTCGTGTGCACTTTTGGCAAATCACATAGGGTTTCGGAGCTATTCACCCATGTCATTATGGAAACTAATTCCCCCCATCAAAAACCTTTTGTGGAACGAATTCTAGAAGTGGACTTGAATAAAATTTGTATAAAAAAAATGTGCAAATGATCCTTTTTGTAAGATCGGTAAAATTGAAGTTCAATTTATTAAGCATTTGCTTTTTTTTTTGTACTTTCGCTAAAACACAAAGGTGTGTTTCCCTTATCTTGTGATGCATATCTCAAGGTAGGTTACCAGATTTGATGTCTAGTTGTCTGGCTGCTTAATGTAGTTTAAGATTCCAAGTAAATTGGATGCTGAAGAAGGAAAGGTGAAACTAAGATTGCCTTTTGTTGTTGACAGGTTTGAAAGTTAAGGAATAATTGTGATTAAAGGGAAAAACATTGTTTTTCCTATTACAGTCCTTTAGGTTAAGAACAACATTTATGAATTCCTTAGCACTATGGTTCTTAAGAAGCATAAGTCAAGCAGTATGTCATACCCCATTGATGCAAGCACGATGTGAGCAACAACTTGACAACAACGAGAGGCTTTAAGGAATGATACGTGGCTAGTTTCCTTTCTAGGAGCTTCTAGAATATTCTAGAACTCTCTAGAGTTGTGTAGATATTTCTAGGGCGATATCACCCATTATTGAGATTTGATTGTGAAAATTTCTTGATTGATATAAAATTATCTAGATTTGTATTCTCAATTGTTAGATTGAGCTAATCCTAGCTATCTATTGGCCTAGAAAGATATATAAATAGTGTAGTTTCCAGTTGTACAAAACACACAATAGAGTTGTAATATTGTCCAAGCAATAAAACTAAATTCTCTCAAATTTCTTAGGGTGTGACAACCAGAATTAATTGTTAGCTCAACCCAACTTTGTGGTCCCCTTTCCCCTTTGGTTTTCTTAATGCTAATGTCGATGCAACCTATTCTAGAATTGACGGGTCAACATTTGCTTAGAGAGAGTTGTTGTTTGGCCAAGCTCGTCTTTCTGTTTGCAACTCAATCTTGAAAGTTGAGACTAGAGCTCGTAGAAACTCTTGCCTCTTCGCAAAAAAGTCTTATTTGTAAAAAAAAGCATGCTTTGGATACCATAATTACTGAAGATGATGTAGAAGCTAACATATAAGGCAATGATGTCATTCTAGGGCATGTCATTCCTTGGAAAGTTAAGAATGTATAAAAGATTACAGTTGAGATTCCCTCAATTCGATTTCAGTGGACAACATGGATTGCTAAAAAACCAACTGCAAGGTAGCAAAAGTCGTAGTGAGCAGTAATCTTAGCTTAGATTAGATTAGGTTTATCCTTCACGATTGTTGTATGATAATATCCACATACAAATATAATTAAATATGTAAGTTCTCATATTTATTGATCTATAAAAACTTTATTAACCAAAAATAACTTTCAATACTTCATTGGTTACCAAGACTACATAGCAGATAGAAAAAAGGAAAATGTGAAAGTAGAAGCTTGTTCTGTATGACCTGATTCTCAAGCAGCAACAAACTAGTTTATGTATAAACATAAGAGAAGAATTGAAAGAGCCACTTAGAAGGACGAGAATGGGAAAACCACTACAAGAAATTAGCAATTTTGCGACGGTGGATTTTGGTCTCTAATTCGTCACTAATTTGATTTAGAGACGAAAATGACTGCGTCTCTAAACCTTCTATCGCTAATGTCTACATAGTCGCAAATATGTCGTTAATAGTGACGAATATATTTTCGTCATAAAAAGCAACTAATTTGCGACGCTTTTTGTTAACCGTCACATTATTAATTTGTTGGCAAAAAGCGTCGCAACTTTTGTCGTAAATATCGTAGCTAATGTCGTGGCAAAACTTCGTTGCAAATATTTGTCACAAAAATAGTTGCAAATTTTGTCGTAGTTAATGTCGTGGCAAAAACTCGTCGCAAATATTTGTCGCAAAAATAGTCACAAATTTTGTCATAGATGTCATAGTTAATGTCGTGGCAAAAATTCGTCGCAAAAATTTGTCGCAAAAATAGTCTCAAATTTTGTCGTAAATGTTGTAGTTAATGTTGTGGCAAAAACTCGTTGCAAAAATAATCGCAAGTTTTGTCACCAAATGTCGTCCCTAAAGTCATGGCAAAAACTCGTAGCTAGAGGCATCTATAATTTTGTTGCTAATTTCGCCCCTCGTTGCAATGTCGTTGCTAATAGTCGTCGCTTAAATTGTCCATAATTTTTATCCATTTTTTCATAATATTTAAAATTAATAAAATATACGAGATAAAAATAAATAGTTAGTAAACACAAAAATTAAATTAAATAACTTTTGTAATTTCTAAAAGTTTACCAAAAACAGAAAATATTAAAAATATTTACAATATTCAACATAGAATATGTAAGTCTCCATTATAAAACCAGAAATCGTCCATAGTTTTATAACATTATACAATATAATAATAGCGAAATGAAGTCTAAACTAAAAGGGGAGCATAGTAAGAGATACAATCCTCATAACTTTGCAACACAATAATGACTAAATTATAATTGAAGTATGAAAGTTGTGTCGACAAATACGAACAATTCCCAATCAGTAGGATCAAAAGTTACATAATCTTGAAAATTTTGACCAACAAAAAGTGTAACATGACTAATCAGTCCAAAAAACCTGTGCCCAAAATACAAGCATATTGCTCCGAACAAATCCAATAGGTAGTAAGATTAAGCACGTACAACGGATCTACAATAAAATATGAAAACATCAGTCTAAAAACTTTGCAAGTTGCATACACCTAGATGAGCTAGCTTAGAAACTCTAGCTTCTTATTCTTTTTCAACCGAAATCACTTAATTTCAGTTTAGCAATAAAGACACATACAAGGACCAGATAACTATATTTACTAATCTTGTTTATGGCTAATGATTATATATGTATGTATATTAAAATTCCATAGTTACATTAGATAAAACGTCTCATAGAAAACATAAATCTTGCTTCGAGCAAAATTCTATCCTTATAGTCAAATAACAAAATAACTAATAACTCTTTTTCATTACTTACTTGTTTTGCTCCTGTGAAAACCGCTTGTCTACTTTTGTTTCATGCTAAACTCATGCTGATCTAAAACGAAGATATATGCATTGTCCACAATAGCACAATAAACTCTAACATTTCTTATGTTCCTCTAGCAAGACAAATATGACAAAGGTATGGAAAATATACAAGACAGGAGCAAAAAGTTTGCACTTCAGGCTCATCAGATATCACTTCTACCATAGATTTACACCAGGAGAAATGAAGAGGCAGTTGGTTTAGTTATAAGAGACTCAGCTGCTTGACTATTGTAAAGCATTTTAAAGTTCAGCAGACAGTCTAAATATAGAAGCAAAAAACCCAGGAAGGGCCTTCAATGAATACTCCAAAGTTAGTAATGGTATCAATTTCCAAATACCTCATATACACTAGCCAGGTAGTATGTGAAAGAAACAAATAGTTTTGTTAGACAATTAAATTGATTGGGATTTGATTGGCTATGTTTTAGCAAAACTTTTGTTATTTCCATTCTTGTGTTTTTACCTTTTATATTTTGCAGGAAAAATCTTATGGTAACTTCCCATATGAGAAGAAGATTTGTGTTGATTAAGGAATGACATTTATTGCATATTCACAAGGAAAGGAAGAATAGGGTTTGTGAGATAAGGTTTTTCTTGCAGCCCAAGACGTGTTGATATGAAGGCAATTGAGTATAAATAAAGCAGAGGTTGTAGCAGAAATAGGAGGCAAATAGAGTGCAACGAGAGAAAAAATACAAGAGAATTTTATGTCCAGTGTTCCAAGTGGTGTTGCAACACGACCTGTGTTTCAGTCTTTGATTGTATTAAGTGTTGCAACTTTGTTTATTTTGACAGTGAGTCATGGGCAAATTATATGAGTCTTTGAGTGATTAGATTACTGTCTTATTTATTCATTCTTTGGAAGAAGAAGGTGTTGTTATCGGGAGAGAACGTTGCAAGTCGAGGAGAGCTCGCCAAACCGAAGTTCATTGAAGAGTTCACTATAAAGCTATCAAAGGTTAAGAGGGAGTCTTTACTTGTGTAAGTCCGTTGACGTTGTAACTTATTATATTGCTTAATAAACAGATTTGTTGGACCAAGGGAGGTCCCGTGAACGTAGACCGCACGGTTGAACCACGTTAAATCTTGGTGTTCTTTATTTCAGTTATAGTTTTATTATTTCCGCTGTTGTTTGCTGTTTGTTGTTTACCGTTACTACTCTTGTTGGAACATTAAGTGGATCAAGCAATTAGGAAAACAGATTGTTCTCGATTTAATAGTCCAGTTAATGTTGCAACATAGCTTGTAACAGTGTGATAACATAATTTATTTTCACCAAAATATTGCATGTTGTTTTTTTAGTTTCGTTCACAGAGTTTTATTGATTAAGCATTAGTTGTCTTGTTGTTAAATTATCTCATACTTATACTGCACAACTTTTAACAAGTGGCATCAAGAGCATGTTACGAACTAATTCGGTTAGATTCTTGGGAGAAATATATTTTTTTGCAGGAATAAGTATGGACACTTTGCGGGATGGATGTTCAATTACCAAACCATCACTATTGAATGGCTCAAACTACTCATACTGGAAGGCACGCATGAGGACGTTTATCAGGTCCATTGATGAAAAGCTTGGAAAACAGTTCTAACAGGTTTGGTGCATCCTACAATTACCGATGCACAAGGCAATGTTGCACCAAAAACTGAAACACAATGGACCAAAGCACAAGATTTATTGGCAAATTACAATTCCCAAGCATTGAATGCTATCTTCAATGCCATTGACATAAACCAATTCAAATTGATTTCAACATGTGAATCAGCCAAAGATGCATGGGTGATATTGGAGACAGCATATGAAGGCACTGCAGCTGTAAATGTATCAAAACTTCAAATTCTTGCGACAAGATTTGAAGAATTGAAGATGAAGGAAGATGAAACTATCATGGAGTTCAATGTCAGGCTGTGTGATATTACAAATAAGGCCTTTGCCTTGGGGGAAAAATATTCAGATTCGAAGTTGGTAAGAAAAGTACTAAGATCACTTCCAGACAGGTTTGCTATCAAAGTTGCAGCAATAAAAGAGTCCAAAAATGTTGATGAAATCAAGATTGATGAGTTAATGGGCTCTCTTCAGACGTTTGAAATAAAGTTCAAACAAAAGAAGAAAGAAAATAGCATTGCCTTAAAAACAGGTTTCAAAAATCAAAATGATCAATACTCTTCTGATGGTGTTAATGAATCTTTAGCCTCACTCACAAAGAATGTCAACAAAGTGCTGAAAATATTGGAAAAGCAGAATGTCTCGTCAAATTCTAAAATCTTGAAGAAGAAAAAAAAATACATTGTCATGAATGTGAAGGATTTGGACATATGCAATCTGAATATGGAAACATTATAAAGAATAAGAAAAAGGCCATGAACATCACCTCGACTGATGAAGACTTGGAGGAATATACGAAAAGTGATGAAGAGTACACCAACAACATTGTTGCATTAAATGTCGCAACAGTCCAACGTGATGATAAGGCAAGCATAGAATATAGTATAAACAGTGTTGCAACATATGAAGAAACATGCAACTTAAAGTTAGAAAGTGATGATGATTTGGATGTAGAAGACGTCTTGAAAGCCTACAAAGAGATGTACAAAAATTTGTTGATCGTGTGCAAGAAAAATCGTGACATAGAGGTGAGGATCATAGAACTTTCGATGCAAAAATCTGATCTGGAAAAGACAGCAAAAATTCATCAAGATATGGCTGTTAAAAGAGTACAGAAAACTCAAATGTTGCAACAAGAGCTTAAACAAATTCAGCGAAATGTAAAAATGCTATATTGTGGGACTGAGAAGCTTGATTACGTGCTATCGATCCAAAAATCAAGCGGTGATCACACGGGACTTGGATTTTATGGAGGTGAACCATCTAGAAAAACAACCTTTTGTTAGAGAAAATGGAGGGCCAATGCTGGAATCAAATGGTGCAACAAAACAAAATGACATGACTATTGTTGTCGCAACTGATGTTGCAACAAAAGCTGCAGCAGAGAGTAAAATTCCATTATTTAAAAAAAAGAAGTTTGTGCCAGTTTGTCATTTTTGCCACACTCCTGGACACATCAGATCACGATGCTACAGGTACATTGACATGCTAAAAAGAGGTAAGTTTGTCAAACCATTTGTTCATGATAAGTTTAGGAGGCCACCTCAAATGAAAGCGAATTTGTCGCAACAAAAAGTGAAACCAATTTGGGTAAGAAAATTAGTTTTACCTTGTCTAGTAGAGTATAAAAAGGTTGTTTCAAACTATGTTGTAACAAAAAATCAACTGACAGATATTGTTACTAAGGTACCAAATTCTATGAGATATGTGACTTTGAGAAATTTTTTAGGAATTTATAGTTTTTTAATGTTGCATCATAAACTGAAACATGATTGCGAAGAGACTCAAGAGATGTGAAAGTTTAATAGTAAAATCAGCTTGTGATTTGTTTCTTAAACGATATTAGCTGGGCACACTATATTTTGATCTGATTGAGAAACTGATTTTAATGGTTTGCAAGTGCAGGAATTTGAACTTCCTAGTGACTTTGGATATAAAGAGAAGTCTCTTTATCCATTCTTGTACTCTATTTACTCATGAAAAGAAAAAGAAAAAGAAAAAAACGAGAAAAAAAAAAGAAAAAAAAACACAAAAAAGAAAGGAAAGTTGAGACTGGAAAAAGCTACCTAAAACAGATTGAAGGTTCTAGAATGAAAGCTACCAAGTCTAATATTCTTTTGAAAATAAAAATTTTGCAATATGATTAGATGATCAGGTTGTTTGAACAGGTTTCTTTGAATTCTAAATCTTGCAAATCCTAATTCTGAGAAATTTCAAGAAAGATCTTTATATAGTTTTTCACACACACACTTGGTTCAAGTTATAAATCCTTGTTTGGTTTAACTATTGAGTAAGTAATTTTTCTTGATGTTGACTTCATGAATCATGTTCATATCATGCATTTTTTCCTTTTCTACTTACGAAAAAAAAAATTTATTTTTTTTAGTCACAAATTTCTGAGAGAATAGGTGCTAAAGTTAAAATACTCTGTTTAGTTGAATTGTGTTGCAACAGTCATCTGAAACAATCCTGTTTATCATAATTTTTTCTCATAACATTGTGTTGACACTTTATGATACAAAAGTTAATCTGAATTGTTGTGATAATTTTTCAAATGGCTGACTAAAGTTCTTGCAGGGAGAGTACAAAGTAGATATTTAGGGGAAGAACATTCTCACTAGTTCCAATGATGTGCAACAACTCAGAGGGAAGAAAAAGAGATGAAATTTTTTCACTATGAACTAGTGATTATTGTTATTGATGTTGCTTCTGCTATTTCTGATCTAATTGTGTGTTGAGATAAATACTGGAAAAGATTCAGGGGCTGCATTGTTGGAACAAATGCCGGAACTTCAGATTCATACTTTGGTTTATTTTGGCAAAAAGGGGAAGATAACTTATGTTGTGTTGTTGTTCTGCTACCTTGTTCTTTACCTACTGCTCTGGTACTACTGTACTTGTGTTACTCCTACTGTTGCAACAGAAACAACAGGAACCTCAGTACTGGAACGTGTCCTCTGTACTTGTGCAGTAAAAGGTTTTCATTCTTGTGCTAAAAGGGTTTTGCCAAAACAAAGCCAGAGGGGGAGATTGTTAGACAATTAAATTGATTGGGATTTGATTGGCTATGTTTTAGCAAAACTTTTGTTATTTCTATTATTGTGTTTTTACCTTTTATACTCTACAGGAAAAATCTTATGGTAACTTACCATATGAGAAGAAGATTTGTGTTGATTAAGGAATGACATTTATTACATATTCACATGGAAATAAAGAATAGGGTTTGTGAGAAGAGGCTTTTCTTGCAGCCCAAGACGTGTTAATATGAAGGCAATTGAGTATAAATAAAGCAGAGGTTGTAGCAGAAATAAGAGGCAAATAGAGTGCAACGAGAGAAAAAATACAAGAGAATTTTTTGTTCAGTGTTCCAAGTGGTGTTGTAACACGACCTGTGTTTCAGTCTTTGATTGTATTAAGTGGTGCAACTTTGTTTGTTTTGACAGTAAGTCAAGGGCGGATTAGATAAGTCTTTGAGTGATTAGATTATTGTCTTATTTATTCATTCTTCGGGAGAAGAAGGTGTTGTTATCGGGAGAGAACGTTGCAAGTCAAGGAGAGCTCGCCAAACCGAAGTTCATTGAAGAGTTCACTATCAAGGCATCAAAGGTTAAGAGGGAGTCTTTACTTGTGTAAGTCCGTTGATGTTGTAACTTATTATATTGCTTAATAAACAGGTTTGTTGGACCAAGGGAGGTCCGTGGACGTAGACCGCACGGTTGAATCACGTTAAATCTTGGTGTTCTTTATTTCAGTTATAGTTTTATTATTTCCACTGCTGTTTGCTGTTTGTTGTTTACCGTTACTACTCTTGTTGGAACATTAAGTGGATTAGGCAATTAGGAAAACAGATTGTTCATGATTTAATAGTCCAGTTAATGTTGCAACATAGCTTGTAACAGTGTGATAACAAAATTTATTTTCACCAAAATATTGCATCTTGTTTTTTTAGTTTCGTTCACAGAGTTTTATTGATTAAGCATTAGTTGTCTTGCTGTGAAATTATCTCATACTTATACTGCACAACTTTTAACAAGTTTAAATTACTCCTATCTCATAGTTACCCTGACTCTTAAGAGCAATTTATTTATGTGTAATAACTTTTGATAACTAAAGTATATATCTATGTGAAAGTTTAAGATTCATGATCTAATGTCATATTTTACATGTAATGAAAAAATAAATTACCTTTCATCCAAACATGATTTATACTTAGCTTAGACATAAAAAATGAAAAGAGTTAAAGAAAAGAATTATACTATTTGCTCAATGATAAAACATATTGATCAAGATGTCATCTTCAATTTTTATTAGATATTGATTGTAATTGCAAGAATTTCAAACTCAATTAAGATAGCTAAGCATGGCTTGTACATTGAGTTTCAAATATGCCGAGGTCAAAATAGTTGGAATTCATATGTTCATTTTGTAAAGAAAGAGAGTGAGAGAGAAGAGATGGGGGCGGCGGCTAAGTTTCAAATCTGCTGAGGTCAAGATAATTGCAAGAGAATTGGAATTCATATGTTCTTCTCTAATTTCTCAATCACATATGTGCATAATATAAACAGTTAATAAAACAAATTTTCACCAACTATGAATCTAATACAATGAATCAACTTTAACTATCAATGTATAGACAACTATAAACAATAGAATCTCATTACTTGCTTTATACAACAATCTAATAGCTTCTATGAAGTAGCTCATGAATCAGCCTTTAGAAATGAGCTCTGCAAGAGAAAAACCACTCTTCATATTTATAATTTTTTGGTGGTCGAGGGGGTCGGCCTACTGGGTCGACCGATTGGTACAAAGAACCGGTAGGTCGATGCCCTAAACCTGTTGCATCGACTGGTTCCTTTTTTTAACAACAGGTTGACCCCTTCGACCACCCAAAAATCACAAATCACAAATTAATCGTGAACCATAAAAATCAAAAAATGGAAACTGATCAATCATTTTAACCCCTATTATTCACAAAAATACTAAGCACAAATCACAACATAAACAATATAACTAATCAGAATTAACTCATTAAAACTCAACATTTTAGACATCCCCAACATAAACACATACCACAATTCATGGAACAAATCAGCTAGCTTAAGTAGTTAACTCCACATCCATTTTACTTTAGCCAATTTTCTACAAGAAATAAGAATAAAACCAATATAATCTAAAGCTAACATACCACAATTCATTTACTAATCAGAGTATACACCATAAAATTCATTTTCAAAGCACAAAAGGGAAAGGGAAAAGGAATCACTGTAAAACCCCGCACGCATTCATGCATCTATTTAAATGAGTTATAAGTATTAAAGTGCGCTTGTATTATCTTACTTACCTTCACAGACTTCTTTGTTCATTCACTTACTTTTACGTGCATTAAGTGTTAGATAAAGTAGACATTAGTTAAATATCTTTTAATGCTCTCTATATATATCATAAATGTTTACTAGGTGCAATAGAAATAAGTTAGAGTTATAGGAGTTAAGTAGAGTAACCTTGGGGTAACTTTGCAAATGTTAGAAAACTTTGAGGCCAAAGTGCAATTAACTAAACTTTGACATAGACACCAATTAAACTACATATGACTAGGGTTAGCTTATAAACTACACTTGAAACACATGGCTATAGGAAGAAAAGGTAAAGAGAAAGGGAAGAATTACAAAGCTAGAAAAACACTTGGGATCAAATAGCAAAACTTATAAATTTTTAGGGTCAACTTTAGAATTAAACTGTACCAATTGGGAAAGATTTAGGTGGCAAATTATATATGGATGAAAATCTCTACGAGTCTAGTTTCTAAGGCTTCAAACCTTTCATGAATTGGAGTTTTTTAGAATAAGTTATGATCGTTTTCGTAAAGTGTCGCATAACTGTTTTGTTACGCGGGTTTGACGAAGCTTTACCATTTGACTTAACCTTTCACCCAATTATCTTAGTTATTCTTCTACCTAACTTGGATAAAAAACAAATGATGATTGGGGGACAAAAAGGAGGCCATAGGTGGCCATAGGAGGGGAAAAAGAAAGAAAAAGAAGTCTTGTTTTAGCCAAAAGTATAAAGAAAACATAAAGGAATTTGGGGGAAAGTTGTCTTCTTGTCCCCAACTTGTCTACTATTGTTTAGCTCTAAATCAAATTCAGATTATTCTCCTTCATCCCTCATAATCTCTGCAACACACACACATACAGTAGACAACTAAGCTAGCAAGAAACTAGAGGAGAAGAGGAAGACTACTAGGCTAGCTAGGAGAAGAAGAAGAACTTGACTTTCAATTCAAAATCGCTTGGTTCTTGTTTTTCTTGCCATTTCTCAACCATCTTTAACTTCAATCTTCATAAGGTGAAGGTTCTTTCAAAATTGATATTTATGATAAATAAATGCATATTGATGGATTTATGGAGCTTGTATGGAGTTATATTTGCAATTCCATGGATTAGAATTGTTGAAAGCATGCTTGTTGATGATTTAAACCAAGGTTATGGTTTCTGAAATTTTTGAATGTTCTTGATGATAAAGCTTGTATCTAACTATGTAGATATGTTTGATTATTGCTTATTTAGGTTGCTAGAGGTTGCTTGGTTGTATAGTAGTTGATGTTGATGATTTAGAAGCTAGAACATGCAAGGATTTTCGGAATGACTTTACTGGATAGGTTTGTCCAACCAAAAAATTTAGCCCCTTTTTATGACTAGATATTTTATAAAAATCTGGAAATTTCAAAAAATATAGAAAACTAATAGAGGAACATTTCTTCTGTTGGCCATGTCATGAGAAAAAATTATTTTCATGCCCGAAAACACACAAGACAGTAGGTTATGGGATTTTTGTTAAATCTGACAGCTCACTGTCTTAAGTTTCTTTTGCACATTAAAAATAGTAAACGACCTTGGAATCAAACGAAACTTTCACAGTAGCTATATCAGGCAGTTAGGAACAACTTTTGTGTTTTACAAAATGTCGGATTCCATCATTTTAAATATATGAATTTTCCATTTTCAAAATAACCCCAGAATAGTCTTCAATCTGGATAGTCAAAACATAAATGTATTAACTTCATTATAACTCTGTCAATTTAGATTGGAATTGAGCTTTTTTTTATTCTAGAATTATCTACACTCGAAGAGGTTTAATTCTATACTTAATTTGAATAATTTAGAGTTCGGAAAGATAGGTTACTGATTAGCTAAATTTAGACTAATGCAATGATATAAACATTGTTTCAAGTCAATAAGTTTAGCTCTAAGGTAAATTGCTATGGACTGAATGACTAAGTACTTGGATTATTAATGTGTAGTATTATTATATGACCTCTATATGTGTTAGTACAATTATGGGGTCGTTAATTTGAGTTACATTATTTGATTGCTTGTTGAATTACCCGATATGCTATAGATGCTCATATTACTTGAACTTGAATTTGAATTGTTGTTAAAAGGGGTTGCAACCACCTAGTCTTGGCATGGTAGTGTGCATACTACGCCGGACATTCTCGGGGTGTCGGTGATCTTATGTCTACCATGGTCGTATTCCCCTTTCGCTCGGGAACTTTGATTTTCTTGGAGAATCGGGTCATAGGTTTGAGTATTGTCCGGAATACTCTATTGGGGAGATAAGGAAGGAGATGTTGAACATCTCAATTATTAGCGAGGCAGGCCACCTCCACCGCTTGTTAATTGATTTATAATCCTCTTCTCGCTTGGGGGCATTGACTTTCTTGGAGATGTTAGAAAGAATAAGTTATTTCTTACTTAGTGTGTGACACATTATTTGTATATGTATACTTGAATACATATATTACGTGCTCGAAATTTCGTATTTAATTGATAATTATTAATTGAGATTAGTACATGAATGTTTCATCGATAATCCGTTGATTATGGTGAACCGGTTTATCTTATTCCATTAATCATCTATTGATTACAAATATTTAATTTACTGTTATCGAGTTGAATTTGCTTGTTAAGTGCATTGAACGAGTATGGATTTGAAAAATGACTTTGAAAAATAAAATGATTGTAAAACCCCATCCCAGATTCCCCCCTTACCGAGCTTTGGTGCCGGATAAGCTCACCCTCGTTTTTTTTCCCCTTTCAGGTATAGGTGAGTCGGACTACGATATTTGGTGATTGTGTGCTAGGGAATATATGTTCGTGACTTTAATCTCTAGTGACGAAATTTGTATAATATGTGGTATTTGAATTAATGTAATAGTTAGATGTTTTACTTATATATATATATATAAGTTTTGGTTATACAAATGATGTATGTTATACTTTAGAATTAAATTGTCGTTTTAAAATATGTTGGGCGAATTATAAAGTGTTGTTGGAAGTTGGAGTTGAGGAGCTGTAGTGAAGGATTTGGAGTTGTGGCTTGTGGCTCTTCTGTTGCAGGTTAAAACTGAAAAATTCAAAATACAGACGTTGTGCTGCCCGATTTTTGATGAAACTAATAATAGGCTGAAAATTTGACTAAGTATAGATTGATAATTAAATCAACTAAATTACAACCAGATTTAATCCATCGACTGAGGTAAATGAAATTTTGAAATTTGGGATTTAACAATTGGAAAATAATTATTTTTAAAAGTCTTGAAATATTGAATTATGATAATAGTGTTCGGGCTATTGTAATTGTGCCGTAGCGGACTTAGGCGGAACGATCTTCTTAAGCCCGTGACATCACGATCCCAGGAATGTTGGTGGTTTATTTATAGTATCAGAGATTATATTAACGATTGAAAAATTGGGGTCGTGACAAGCATGGTGGCTGCCAGGCTACTGCCGGCAGCCACCACCCGCCGGTGGTTGACTATCCTAATTTCCATTGTACACACTCACTCACTACACCTAATTTCCATTGTACATTGCTTACAGATATATGAATAATCAAGCTAGAAATAAAACTTTAGCTATTGTAATTCTTACTCAAACATTTAAGCAATTAAAACCTAGGTACTATTCTTTATCTCCTACAACACAAAGCATGATAAAAATCACACAGTTAAACATTTGCAAGCTTGAATCCTAGGTTTACTTTATAAGCAACAATAAAGAACTAATAACACATAATAAATGCAACAACTCATGAATCTCTCACTTGGTTTAGCTTCCCGCTTCCGATTTGGCTCATATTCCTTTCTTGCCTTAGTCTGACTGTGAGGGAGAGACGAGAGCTTCCTTTATTATTTTTATTTTATTTTTTTCCTTGCCGTCGGCTCACTGCATTTGATCACTATTCTTTTTTTTTTTTTTTTGTATTTTATCGTCGAGTGGTAGAGAGAGAGGTGAGTTGAGTGTTGTTTTGATTTATTTTTTATGGAGTGCGTGTGGGAGTCGTGTGAGTGGTGTACATATGAGAGGGTGAGATATTTAGTGGTTAAGGTAATTATTTGTGTGGCCAAGCTTATTTCTCTTCTTTATATATATATATATATATATATATATATATATATATATATACTTATATATATATATATGATGTAATGTATGATCCTAAATTATCCAATGTGGTCAAAAATAAAAAGAAAAAATGTAAAATGCCACTTTTACAACTTAGCTCGTTCAGTTCCGACCCCGGCTTCTCCTACGAACATAAAAACAACTAATTGAAAGCTCGTAAAATCAATTTAAACAAATATAATATTAAGGTGATTGTCCTGAAAGTCATTAACTTTAAATTAAATAAATAAAAATAATAAAAATAATGATAATTAATTATTTCACTTAATTCTATTACATAATTTAATAAGTGTAAGCAATAATAATAAGCAAAACATTCATTTTTGGGTCTGGGCTTCACCTTAATAATAAAATTAAATCAATTAACTAAAATATAAATAAAATAAATTATAGTAAATAAAAGAATAAAGCAATCACTCTAAGCAAGTCAAAAATATTATTGGGAATAATTTGGCAAGTTCGTAAAAATATTATTTTATTATGTTTAATTTAGATTCAATATTTATAAGAATGTTGAACCAATTTTCAATAATACCCTAACTAAAAAAACAAAAATATAAAACAAAGTATACAGATAACGATAAATTTTGTATACTTTTACTAATACAAGAGAAAAAAAATATTTAACGTTATATCAATAACGAAACTAAATTTATTTTTATAATTTATAAATCTTAACTTGACACTTCAAAATTACAAACTTAAATTTATTATTTTTTTATAAAATTAAAAATTCTTTATTTCATTTTTTTTCACATGTACTTTTATTTTCATTCTATTTTCTTTTCTTTTTCCATTTATTCTTATTTTATTTTATTTTAATATAATTTTTTTTTACATAAACCCTAAACCCTAAACGAATTCTGAAAGTCTCACCACTCAACACTAATTCACGAAAGTACAAATCAAGAGGTTTGAGATTATTAGAGAATTTGAGATTGAAAGGTAAACATTAAAATTTTATTTGTTTAACAACCTTAACAAGAGTACACACACGTATATATATATATATATATATATACATGTGTGTGTGTACTTCTTATAGCTATGGACTAGAAAAGTGGTTAAATGTATTTCTTTAAAGTAATACGTATAGTTGTTCCACAAAATTTGTTTGTCATGTAGTTGTTTCGTAAAAGGTTTATATAAATTTTAAAACTTTAATTTTATTTGTTTTATGCTCAAGACAAGCATTTGCTAAAGAAAAGTTATACAAACTATAGGCTAATTTCCAAAATTGTATTATATCTACAAATGCAAGTGCCTTGTCCCATTTTTTATGCTTGAGATACTTCAATCTCTTTTTACAATTATAAATTTTGGATTTTAAGCAATAGTCCCGTGTGTTGTTATAGCTAGATATTCTACTAACCATAAAAAGATACATAATCTTTTAAGGATTTAGTGTAGTTGTTACTTCTTACTCTTATTTGTACTAATTAAGAATATCAAAATTCTTTTTTAATGCACTAGGGTCGGCCAACCCAGTCGAACGATGGGGTCAACTGACACCATCAACCGATAAAAAGCAGAAGCTGCCGGACGAGGTTGCCGACCGGCAAACTTCACATTTTTTGGGTGATACAACCGACCAAGGTGTCGCCCAGCAACGTCGACCGATCCGTTAACTAGCCGTTGCAGCAGTTTAAGCCCTGTTTTTAATGACAAGAATCTGAGAACTTGAAAAATAGAGAAAGACATATTTTTTTGAGAATTTGAGAACTTTAAAAACATAAAAAAAAAAAAAAACATCTTGAGAGAGCTTGTGCTAACACTTTTGTATCTTCAAATCTTGAGCTATACATCACTTATAAATCTTGAGTTGCATCACTTGCAAATATTGAACTGTTCTATTATGCTCCATCGGTTAATTATATCTATCTCAAAGAGGAGTTAAAAAATCTCCACACGTCAATTTGAAACCAATTTTGCGACAAGTATTTAATTTGAAGCCATCAATTTTACATGATAATAGTTTTCGTCACAAATATGTATCTATTAGCGTGGAACTTAGCGACGCATAAAACTTTGTAGCTAATTGATGGGCATTTGTGACACATGATAATTAAATCATTTTTGTCGCTAAGTTGTTTCTATTTGAAACCAATTAGCAACGAACTTTCAATTGTTATTTTTTTACAAAACGCGCCGCTAACTCGTTGCTATTTGCGACATGGTAGCAACGAAATTAGCGTCACACTTTAATTTGAAATCCTTTATCGCTAATATTGTTTCTAATTGAGACAAATCAGCGACGAACTTCCGATAAATATTTTTTTCCCTAACTTCGTCGTTAACTAGTTGCTATTTGCGACAAGTTAGCGACAAAATCATTTTTCGTCGCAATCTCATAGCAAATTTGTCTCAAAATTTGTACCAATTTGTTTCCGTCTAAACTCATCGCACATTCGACGCTAATGGTGACAAAAAAAATTTGTCGCTAATGGTAGTTTTTCTTGTAGTGAACTATTAGAGTGGATTATAATATTCCCATGAGGTGCATTTATAACTGTATAATCTGGCCATTAAGCTTTTTTAATGTATTTTGATGAGTAAGATAACATCTAATTATTGTGGGTTTAACATGACTCAAATACTTATATTATGAAAAAAGAGCACTGGTGTCATGAAATTATATATGAAAAAAGTGATTGGAAGAAGATTAAGAAAGAACACATATATTAGTATGGTCTCATGCTTCTCGGAGATCAATAATGGAAGTTATTTCTTTTTCAAGTAGAATGATAAGGCAACATTGTGATAACAAGAAAGACTTGCATATGGTGTTTATTGAATTGGAAAAAAAAGCATATAATGGTGTCACTAAAATGCCCAATTATGTCACAAACAGAAACAACGTATAATCCACCCAATACCTACCTACAGTGGGTTGATGAAGAAACACTTTCATTCTCATGCCAAAATTCTAGACACAACCTCAAATGTTGAGTGAAATGATTGGATAGTATTTCGTTGACTTGTAATTAAAAATTCGATTTTAAATTTATGTTCTTCCATCATAAATATCGTTTGGTATTTAATTAACTTAGAGAACAAACTTGAGGGAGATTTCTTGTCGTAAGAAGGAAAAAATACATTATTGTCACATAAGATACTAATGCTTCCTTATTAATCAGCAACAACTCTTCTTGAAAGTAAAATTTACAAGGTACTAAAGGCGTTTGTGAACACCTTTCAACCATTGCAGCATTGAGCATAATTACAATATCCTCATCTAACTAACGTTATTGCTGCTAATTAATTTACTAAGGTGGCCTGGCTTATATTTGGTGAATTTCATGATTAAGCTAGAGAACTGTAGAAATATTACCTCCATAATCTCACCTTTTCACTATCACTTTCTGCCCATCCTTTATTCACACATTTCTCTTCTTTATGCAGGTGCTCAAGAACGTCCTCATTGTCTCTCTCTGGAGCATATTGGCAGAATGGATTCTAGCAATGAATGAATAGAAACCCTTAAAATAAGGGGTAAGACTTTTATATGGCCTTGGGTTATTTGGCCATTCGATCTCCTCACATATATGTAGGTACATTTTTTCACTGAGTAGCCGAATAACCATTAGCAAGATTGGAGAATTTTTCAATTTTAATTGTGTGATCAAAAAAGGAAAATTTGGAGAGATTTGCCTTTTGTGGAAGGCATATGCCTAAGTCGCTATGGAAACTAATCCTTTTGTGGAATGCATACAAGAATGGACTTAACTTGTGTTAAAAGAAAAAGCGCAAATGACCCTTTTTGTAAAATGTGTAAAATTGAAGTTCAATCAATTGAGAATTTACTCTTTTTTGTACTTTGGCTAAAAAATATAGGTGCACTTCTCCAATCTAGTAATGCATAACTCAAAGGCATATTACCATATTTGATGTTTGGCTGCTTTCATGTACTTCAAGATTTTATTTATTTATTTTTGTCAAGATGATAATGCCGTTAGCTAACCAACATAATTATAAAAAGAGTGGACCCACCACCAGCCAAAAAAGAGCCCAGGAGAAAAGGAAAAAAATACAACTAAACAAGCCAACCAGAACAAGGGGTTGCTGCAATCAGTGAGTAAAACAGCTGTAAACACCATGCCAACCACGTGAACAACACCATGTCAAATTGCCTTTTGTTGTTGACAAGTCTGGAAGCCAAGTAATAGTATTGTTAATGAAGGAAAATAACGTTGTTTTTACAAATGCAGTCCTTTAGGTGGACAACAATATTTTTGAATTCCTCAACACTATGGTTCCTAAGGAGGACTACTCAAGAAGCAGGGCCAATTGTCAGCCCTACCTGACTCTTTGGCCCCTCCCCCTCCTTGTTTTCTTAAAGTTAATGCTGATTCACTTTATTTTGGAATCCGCAGGGTAGCATTTGCTTGCGTTTGCAGGAATTGGAAGAGAGGCCAAACTCATCCTTCTGTTTGCAGCACAGCCTTGTAAGTTCAGGCTTGATCAGTAGATCTTAGAGACTTGCCTTTTTGCAAAGAAGCTAGTTCTGGATAGCTTCATTAGGCAGAAGCAATCCATAATGCAATGACCATTCCATCGTGAATGAGTGACGTCATATCTATACAGCTAACCCTATTTAATGTATAAGGTAATGAGAATAGAGCACTAGAGTTCAAAGGAAGAAGTTTTTGAACCACTAGGCATTTGTTCTAGTGGTATGGTTCTCGCTTAGTGTCCGAATGGTCCTGAGATGACTTCTCAGTAGGTGTAACATCTTTGTATGTAATGTAACAATGGCTTAAACCTCACTTTAAATAATAATAATAAATAAATAAAAAAACAGTAGAAGTTTGTATAAAGCAAAGAAGATAATAAGGAAGTATCTTTGACAAGTCTATTAACCTTTCCTCTAATTTTATTTAAAGTCTTATACATTTACTATCGTTAAATAGCAATGACTGCATTTGAGAACATCACATAATCGATGATCTCAAAGCAGACATTTTCTTGAAGCTTTGCCTTATATGAACGGCATAAGACTATAATAACTGTCCACAAAGAAGAAAAAGAACTAAACTGCTTACTGCCTAAGAATCAACTTTCTGTTGATTTGATCAATTTCCAGGATTGAATCAACTTTCTGTTGATTTGATCAATTTCCAGGATTGACTTATTGTTTTGGAGATAAATTTCATGTAAACTAGTTGCTTACATTGAAATCAGTAACTTGTGTCGTTCACTTTGGATGCTATACCAGCAGGGGTTCTGCAGAAGTGTTCAAAGTAGCCGGTTCAAGATTCATGCTCCATGTTACGACCACTCCAAGAAGGGCGCAAATTGCAGGGAACAGACCTAGTCCATATCTTGTACCTGAGAAACAGAGATTCGTTGGACTGCATTCGGAAAGTTCTTGAGTGGAACCTGTAAAAGTGACAACATTTTTCCAGAAGATTTAGCTAGCCAGAGTAAAAGGATTTCTTTCTGGATTTTCTATGTGCAGTGGAGATTGAAAAATTTTACATGAAGAAAAACAACAAAACCAACTATAGTCGACTGACAAGTTGCCAAAACTGTTAAAACGTGATTAAAACTCGATTGACAGATTCTGCAATCTAATAGCTAAAGTGGACCATACTATCAGCTGATAACACATGTACTGCTGAATAAATGAAAACCGATCTAATGCATCAAAAATAGTATAAAAATGTCTCGACCAATGTTCATATTTTTCGCATAGACAGTGCAGATGAAGATAAAGGACAACCAAAAAGATAGAAAGAAAATGGAGAATATAGAGATAGAAGATTACTCTGATGTAACTCAAGAATGTACAATGCCAGACCACACGACATTTTGTCCATGAAGCTCAATGAACCATAAACAAAAGCACACCCGTTCAGATCTTTATCCACTAGAACACTTTGCATGCCAACTCCAGTCACCTGTTACTCCAAATGAGAAGTACAGTCAACAAATGTCAACAATTCAGAACCTCGAGCTTCTGCAAGCCATAATTCACTTTGGTACGAGAATAGGTAAGAAGTCTCAGGTGCAAGTCAATTATCTTATAGTTTATAATTTCTCTCCCCAATTCTTTTCTTCTTTAGTGTGTAAAATGATGCTCATTATTTTCATGCATTCCAGCAAATAAAGGTTCTCTACATTAATCAAAACTGACTAGACATGTTGACTTTTTCGGAAGATTAATTGAATTATATGGTCTATTTTTCTATCTTCTCTGTTTAACAAGATCTGGCATGTTTTATGCATCAGCAAACAAATATCAAGAACCTTTTCCATACCAGCATTAAGGCATTTGCTATGCCGATCAGTACTGACAAAATGTACATGAAAGCCTTCATGCTGCTTGGCAAAAAGAGTATTGCTGCTCCACAAATGAGCCAAAGAAAGCCTCCGGCAGAATAAAAGGCCTTCAAGCGTTGTCCGGACCATGTGATCTCCTACATAAGATTTGAAGACCTTAAAATGAATCAAACAAAAATATGAAAACAAGAAGAAATAATTTCTGCTATTCTCTCAAAAAGTATTGGGCGTGGGTAGAACCTGTAGAAGGATAGATATAATGAAGCTGCTAATATAGATCATTGCAGGAACCTGCAACAGTTGTCAAAGGAAAGTGTCAGAAAATATACTGTTACCTCCTGCCCCTCGCCCACCCCCATTCCCTCATCTGAATAAAGATGCTACACTTCCTAATGGAACGGTTGTTTCAAAAAAGATACCAGAGCTTTGGAAGACTGAGACATGCGGAGATCATTGATGACGTAGAAAGCAAGAAGTGCCTGACAAATAATATAAATCCCAGTAATCATGTCAGTATGGCAAATTACAGGGAACCATTTTGATTGGTAATCTGAATGAAGCAGCTATGGGAATGTATGCCAACCTGTGAAACATTTGTAACTAGTCTAGTGACGATATAAACAAATGCAACTTGGTAGTATAGAACTTTTTTGAACCAGTACATCCAAGATATTCTAGCATAAGATAACCCATGAGCTTCCATATTCAATCTGCACAAGGAGAGGAGACATTACTATAATCAAAAGTCATATTGAATTCAAATTAGCATCTAGTAAGAAAACGAGAAACAGAACCGATATTATGAAAGGCTTAGATTCAGTGGTCAACTGAAAGAGACTTGTCCAATTAAATAAAAATTCATGAATTATAGCTACCATTATTTGGTGCTATAATTGGAGCTTCCTAGTTTAGTCAATGAATTATCTAAATTTCACCTGAATTTAGTAACTGATAGGACTTTAAGTACGTATCAATGTTGAATCCCGACAAGCAGAACCCCTACCAGTCTGTTTCAATTGGATAAAATGACAAATATGAAAAGAAACATAATGGAAAATAAAGTATAAAACTAAACCTCAACCTTAGTCTCATGAAAAATCAAAAGGAAAGGAGGAAAGGATTTCGCAAGGAGAAGATTTTGGATGGAATAAGTTACTCCCCATTTTTCCCCCTCTTGTTGTAGCCTTGTAGCTAAACATGAATAAAATTTTCTCTCATTTCCCCACTAAATTCCAAGACCTAAAAGAGGTATAGAGCTTAAACAAAACCACCTATAAAAGAAGTGTCCTAACAATAAGGTGAAGTTCTACACCACCAATCTACCAGGAGAGGTCCATATCAATACCGTTTAACCAAAATAAAGAAGAGCAAAATATGTAAACCTTGGCTCCTTGGTTCCAAGATGAAAGATGCCAACAAAACAGCCACCGCAAAGAACTGATGCATAGGCTATCCATCGATACTGTTTTTAGGAGTAAGACAGACATCCATCAGAAAAGATCTTAAAGGAGCTTGAAACAATTTTTGAAATTCAACGCACCTGATTCTGGACATCATTGGGTGACCCTGATGAACTGATATCGTTGAAGATTATGAAAGCAATTGCATATAAGCTGAGATTGGCAATCTTCAAATTTTGGGGTAGGAAAAGGGAAGGTACTGATTAGTCAATTGCAATTGAACAATCATTAAAAAATAGTTACACATCAAGATCATACAAAGAGCTTTTAACCATTGTAAATGCATTCCTACAGCTTGCCAGCGCTACTCTGCTTGTTGAATTCAGCGTGATGCAGTTAACCATGGACCTACAACAAATACAGACAGCGTAACCATCAGCCTTCAAGTAAAAGTAACATTTATAAGGTGGATGTGGTTTTAGAAGAGAAGAAATATTGACCAATCCATGTATCTGTTAACTTTCTAATCCACTATTAGCAAACTCTCAATGTTTCTCATTGTTGGGCCGCAGTACCATCTTGGTTGGTTTTTTCAAACACTGAATGCATAGGAATGAAAGGATGGAATCATTCATATTGTATAGTGTTTACAGACAGGAAATACATGACTCAGAAAAAAAAAAGGATTAGATGCGAGATAATTTAAGTGATTCCTAATGAAAAAAGAACACTACATGTACACGCTCGAAAAGAAATATTTGCTTATGTAATTGATGTTATGAATCAAAAATTAAAATTCATCTCAGGAAGTGCCTTTATTGAAAGAATTCAGCATCTTAAGAACAGTTCCTACATATTGTTACAGAGGAAGAAAGAAAGAGCAGTTCATATGTCTATTAGCTTTATCATATTGTCCATCTGCTTGGTCTTTTCAAATGCTCTATATATGTGCATGAAAGGTAGAAATTGTTAATCTTTATAGTGTCTACAGATACAAGAGACATAGCTAAGAAAATAGAAAAAGAACAAAATTGAGAGACTTCTAGTGATTCCTTTTCCAAAAGAAGAAGAAGAGTATGTGTATACATTCAATAAGAAATATAAATATTTTCCCAGTAAAGACATGCCAAAAACAAAAATAAATATTCCGATCATGAAGTGTTTGTATGAAGGAGAATTTGATATCTCAAGAATTTACAGAAGATGCATGTGTATGCATACAATAGATGTAGGAAGGGACCAAGGGAAGTCATTACATGTGTGAGACCTGTGTAGCAGCCCATCCCATGTTGAAGATTGCAGCAAACACGCTATAGCCAATAGTTTGAAGAGTAGGTGAATTTGAGCCAAGAATTTTGCAAGGCAAGCAACCACCAAAGACAGATGAAAATGAAACAGCAACCAGAACAGATCCAGCAGCATGCCATATTTTGAAATGTCCGAACCTGTCTATCTATCGTGTAAAAGAAAAGGCAATCATTCAATCAGTTGTCAATGCTCCCGATTCTTTTTCTCTTCCCTTCATCAATAACAATTTACGCTGGTCTCACTGAGAGATATATCAAGTCCTAAAAACCATACTAATATTGACATACAGCCTAAAAGTCATCTCTGGCATTGTTTCATGACCTCCTACGTCCAATTACATGTTACTTCTAATAACCATTTAAAACCGACAGGGTACTGACAATTAGATGCCATCACTTATTCTGAGTCACATATGCACTCCTCGGTCAAAACAGTAGACGGCCGAGAAAAAAACAGGAGTAAGTGTATTTGACTATGAAGGCTCCGTTTGTTTGCCGTAAAATATTTTTCCGGAAAAGATTTTCTGGATTTTACGAGGTTTGATAACACTGGAAGATTGGTCAACTATAAAATGTTTTCTGGTCAATAATGGCAGCTGTTTTTTCTTAATTTTACGGTGTTTGGTAACATCGAAAAATTGGTCAACTGTAAAATGTTTTCCGTTAAACAATTACGGCTAGTACAAAATTCTGAAAAATGTTTTCATTTCCTTTGAGAGAATAAAATATTTTACGGAACTTACGATACATCAAACACCAGAAAATATTTTCCAATATTCTATTTTCCAGAAAAATATTTTCTCCTAACAAGTTATTTTATGGCAAACAAACGGAGCCCTGTAAAATATTTTATTTTCCAGGAAAACATTTTCCACAAGCAAGTTATTTTACAGCAAACAAACGGAGCCAAAGACATCAGCTTAGGTGCATACAGTCTGTTGCTAGCTTTATCAAGGTCCAAGATCATTAAAAATCATATAGAGATTGAACTTTCATGCAAGAGATGTTCATTTCTTAAAAAAGTTAATGTACATTGTATACTAAACCATTGATCGGCGTAGGAAATGACCCTTTTACAAAAAGAATGGCACTACATACAGTTATTTAGGACTGTAAATTGTTTCTTTATAAATTGTATATAAACTTAATATGAGAAAACTAGAAGTGAAGGAGAGAAGGCACTAGAAACTTATCATTCCTTCCAGAAGAAAATATTAAGCCTTATATTGATCATAATATGTAATTCTTGAAAAGTACAGAAAAGACGATTGAGACCTATAGACAAGATATTTGGTTCTCGAAATATAATCTAGAAACCAGAATTACAAGGAATCAGTAAGTTGCATACTTTCCCTTAGTAAGTTTTAGAATGTATGACCTTTGGTCCATAATGTGAATATTTAACGGAGCATACAATTGATTTTTCTAGTCCAAAATCATTGTAAGCCTAACTCAGTATTGGCACTAGGAGTGGCCAATATCTTATATGGTAGTCTTGGAGTTTATGATTCTCATATATAACACCTCCCCATGTGTGACCCGACTCGAAGATGCAGTTTTTTGAATGATATGGTGAGCTGCGCGTGACTAGGAACCCATGATTGAAGATGCAGCTACGGTGAACTATGGGACTAGAGAAATGGGTCACACGTGGATGGATCTGTGATGGACTGATCGTATGTTAAGAATCATGAGGTTTTATTCTAAAATCCATTGGTACTTGGAGTAGTTTAGGATCTTATATGGTGGACTTGAAGTTTATGATTTTCTATGTGGAACAAGTGTATATTGTAAGAATAATACAAAGAATTTGAAAAATACCAGTTCACCAACAAATACAGTTGTAAATCCATCAGCCACCTGACCGGAAAGCATGACAGCAGCAGCATCACTGAGACAAAAGAGGGTAAACAAGAAGGAATGCATTCAGGCTCATAGTACTACAGTCGAGAAACACATATATATACGAAGACAAATTATAATAAATATTAGTGGAACACACATTACATTAATGGTCACATTTGAAAAGATAAAATCTGGGATTGTGCGTGACACTAGATAGTTTTGATTAGCAATGACAGACCATCCTAACTGTTAAGAATTTGTAGCAGATAAAGAGGAGTTTGTGAGTGTTCAATGATATAAAAAAAAAATCCTCGAGCAAAATGTCAAGCAGATTGAATATAAGACTTTGTCTAGACATGTTCCATCTTGAACCACCACTCCTATCCCTATTCTTACTGACTCTGTCCACTTATTTAAATCATTTAATATTGGTGTGCAAAAGGGTAGTATAAACCAAAGTATGTTCAACAAGAAATATATCAGATAACAGAGAGATTCTTATTCAATTTCTTAATACAGTTTGGAGATATTTGCTCCAGAAAGCTGCTACCAATAACATCAACACATGATTTGCATATGTTGTGAATTCTCATATTACAAGAGGTAAGGTTTGTGATCAACTGTTTTTATAATTCCAACATCAGAAGTAAAGCTAAAAGATAAATAAAGCATATTAAGCAATGAAATAGCACTTTCAAAGACAAAAAACAATTGGATGCTGGAGATTAATGAAGTTTTTGTTGAAGACAGTAAACAATAAAATAAAACTCTCTTAACAGCTTAAACTTTTAGATGAGATGACCAATTTATACAGTATTAGAGCCAAGGTCTAATAAAAGTTCCTCGGTTTCAAATCTTGCCACCACCCATTTAAAAAGAATATGTTCACGTACAAGGCTCAATAAAAAAGCATCCCCCCTGTACGTGAGGAGCGTGTTCAAGACAATAGACAAATAAACTAAACTTCTTTCTAACAATTTAAACTTTTATGTAAGGTGATCAATTTACAGTTTAAATATCACCCAAGTGCAAAGTTCTAATTCATCATTTTTATGGAAATAATCAGTCAGATACTTCGCTTCATCGAGCGTCACATGTTTTGTTATGTCTTTACCCTTGGTACGAATGCACTTCCAATGTACTCAACCGAGTTGAAGGCTTTTCTTATAAAAAGGTCTGAAGTATGTGAGATGGCTTAATATACCAAGATGTATACTATTTGTATCAGAGAAAAGCCTACTCATACATAAGTAATTGGACTTTAGTTTATGTTCATCTCTGATGAAGATTTCATTCAAGTTCATGTCAACTATGTAACCTAACAAAGAGACTTTCCAGAATAAGCAGGAGGCCAAAAAATTTCAATATTAATAGAGTGACCTTCTGTTTGCGCAGATCATGTGACTATCTCCACGGAGTGTGTATCACTTGTCTGTCTTGAGCGTATGCATCTAAGACACGTAGCAGAAGAATAAACTATAGGCATCAGATAACTACATCAACGAGAAAGATAACGAACCTTGAGGACAATCCAATATCTGTCAAGAAGACTAAGAGATAAGTGAACCAACAAGCAGATGTTATGTCATTCAGCATGTGTCCCACGCCATAATACAGGACAGAGCACCTTCCCAAGGGCTTGGAGCATGCATCTTCATCTTCAATTACACCAACCATGATGCTACAAATACAAAGTCTGGATAGCCGAATGAATGGAACCTGCAATAAATTACATAATCCTTTAGTAATAAGCATAATTACCAACAAGACTGTGAAGTGGAAGATACAAACTACTAAATTGACCCAAATTTTGTAAAAGGTTAAGATGAAGTTCAACCATTATTGATCCTTCTGCTAATACCCAGTATTGTGAAACTTGTACACTTAATATCCTATGAGTTCCCAATTCTGATCATTTGTGGTAGAACTAGTTCAAAATTTGATGCTGATTCATCTCTTCCAACTAAAATATAGACAGCAACATCACTGGTACTTCTCAACTGAAATATTATACATTTTACACGATCGTCTTAAACTGAAACACTGACAGTAAGCATACTCCACGCATGATACAAATTCGATGGAGAAGCATCCTAGAGTTGGAGGCATCGCTTCACAGTCTTGTTAGTCATTATAAAACTAGGGAAATTCAGCTATTACACCAAACTATTGGAAATGCCTTCTAGTAAAATATTGACTCGAATAACCTGTTTACAATTAAGGACAACGTCTCTCTTTAATGTATCACCATGTTTGATCTACCACATAAATGGGCTATCAAAAGAAAAATATAACATTGCAAGTAAGGACTAAAAACTAAAAGCTAACAAGCCTCGTATGAATAAGATAATAACCCATGGATAGATTTCCATTGATTTTCTTCACATGCATATTGTTGTTGTTCATGACATTCATGGTGAGACATACTCGTATCACATAATCTTATTTATTGGATTTTGATTTAAAACAGTGATGTGAATACTTCATACTTGTATATTCTAGTCATCTACATCACAAAATCAATCTAAGCCAGATATGGTTGTCTTTGAATAATATATCTTTCCAACTGAAACATCCTTTGATCACCAATTCCAAGTTCAAATCCATTACCTCGATGCCAGAACAATGTTATGCAGAGCTTCATTCTCCACTATAAATCTATGAAGTGATTTGCCTAAAAAAAACTACACTTAACTTCTCACCTAATCTTGCATGCTTCAAAATAATATGCCAAGCACATTATGCCTATCACAACAGATTGTTCTTCATCTTATGTTCCAGTAAGGGAGTTACAATGACCATTTTATATTCTTATGTTACATATGATTGATTTGCAACAAATAGTTCACCGCGGATTGTAAGACTGCAATACCATCTGAACTAAAGCAAACTTCGCTGACTCAGTGATAGACTCCAATGACTCAGAATTTGGCTGTGGAGCAATCTTAATGATCCAAATTAACATAGCATATGGATTGAAATGATCCGAAAATCCGATTCTCGTAAAGATACAATTCGATAGCACAGGAAAGAGAGATTCTGGAATCTCTTGACTTTACCGCTACTCACATACTTTTCTTACTCCAAGAGCGAAAAGAACATCATACCATCGGTAAATCAAACTATATATAGCTAAATTAATTAACTTACCTAGGATAAAGAGACTTTGTAGCATATGCTTATAAAGTTATATAAGAAAATAAGCAATTAAAGCATAAGAATCGGATGATGTCGTCTAGGTAACTTGAATCACAATAAAATTATTTTGCACTTCAGTCCCTAATTCTTCAATCACAATTCACATAGGAGGGCTTTCAATACGAGTATTATACAATGGAAACTTTGTCTCTATCTATGATGGTATAGGAAAAGTACTTTGAGTACTTTTGATATTTTCAAGACTACACCAACATTTCTTGCTCGTACTTCCCATGATATATATATTCCCTCCGTCCCACAAAGATAAGTCTACTTTCATTTTCACACAAAATTAAGAAAATGTAGTTAATATAGTTAAAGCAATAAATTTTACTTAAACTTTTATATTAATTACTTTAACTACAATTGGTAAATGGTATATATAATTGTTGATAAAGATGCTCAATAAATACGGGTATATTAGGAAACTAACAAATTAACTACCCTTTAAAAAAAGAAAATAGACTATAATTTGGGACAATTAGAAGAGTGAAGTGTACTAGACCCTCCTATATTTTAGGGAAAGTGCACAACACCCCCTGAACTAGTACTTTTGGTTTTTTAAAAGTGCACAACACCCCTTGCCATTAAAAAATCTGTTAAATTTAACGGAGAGTGTACTTCACATGCGTTAAGTGAGATTTTTATTAATTTTTAATGAATTTATCCATTAAATAATTATAAAAATTGACCAAATTACCCTTTTAAAAAAATAAATAAATAATAAAAATGGTAATTTTCTGCAACACCACCCCTTCACCCACCCCACCCCCCACCCAGTTGTCACCCCTCCAGCCCGTCATCCCCTACACCCACCCCCACCCAGCCTATCAAACCCCCACCCAGCCTGTCACCCCCACACCAAGCCAGTCACCCACACCTCCTCCCCACTCCCACCCCGACCCCCACCCCCACCTCCACCTACCCCCCCATACCCAACCCCATCAGCACCCCCACGTAGCCCCACCCCAAACCCTACATTCTTTTTGCAGCGTTATACATATATGTGTGTGTGTATGTGTGTGTGTATTTTTCCTTTTTTTTGTGTATATATATATATGTATATATGTATATATATATATACATATATATATATTTCCTTTATTTGTATATATATATATATATATATTTCTTTTATTTTTTTGGTCTAAACAAAAAAGAAAAGGATAAAAAAGAGAAATAAAAAAAATTGAGGGTATTTACATATTTTTTACAAAATTCGTTACATATGAAGGATTTTTTAACAGTAAGGGGTGTTGTGCACTTTTAAAAATCACAGAGACTGGTTAAGAGAATTTTTGAACTATAGAAGAGTTATACACTTTCACTAAATTACATGGGGGTATAGTGTAATTCACCCAAAAAATGAAACTATTCATTGTTCTACATGGAATTGTTGTGACTTCTCATTGAACACTGAACACTATCCCATCCCATCAAAACTTCATCACTAAGCTACACACAGCTACAATTATATGCAAATATTCGAAAGGAAAAAGAAGTCGAACGATAATAAATGCATTGAAATACTCTATTATACCCCTCAACTACAAAGAATTATCAACCTTTTCCAAATGAACATTAAAGTTGTTCAGCATAGTGCACGAAGCTCCCGCTCGAAAGACTAGATCCACTTTTTAAGAATAAAAGTAAAATAGATAACTGCAAAGTAGAAAATCTTCCCCACCCCCAACTGTACACACACAACGAAAGAGCCAAAAAAACGAAGCTACGTATCACTTATCATCAAGAAAACGTTAGACAACATTTATGAACATGGAAAACAAACCCATATATAAATTAAAAACATCGAAACAACATATGAAGCATCAAAATTAACGAAAAAATCAAAGGTAAAGGTTGGTTCATGCATAAAAATAATATAAAGCTTTTTGAAGAACATAAAGAGAATTAATTCAGAAAGCATGCCTTTGTTTGAAGCTATGAAGAGCCCATTAAAGTCCTTAGAAGAAACCTTATCTTGGAGACAAAAGAGAGAGCAAAAATGTGAATAAAAGGATTAGTTTTTCTCGACTAGCTGACGATGGAGTTATGGGGGGCTTGTTTTGGTCTCTTCCTTTTATACATCGCTTCCTCTTTGCAACTGTCTTTTTAAAAAATGTCACACTGTAGACGTTACCGATACGTTTGGAATTTAAGAAAGAGCAAAAGGACAAATTAGTCCAAACGCAAGTCCTTTTCTTTTTGAGTTTTTCTTGCGTGGAACCCAACTCCATTTGTTTGCCGTAGGATATTTTTTTGAAAAATATTTGTATTTAATAACACCAAAAAAATAGTCATTTAGATAGATTTTTCAGTCGAAAATATTTAATTAAAAGGAGTAAGAGATAAAAATATTTTTCCTTCAATCCACCCAACTCCACTCCACCCCATTCACCCACCCCGCCCATACCCCCATTCCACCTCCACCAGAAAATATATGTGTGTTTTTATACATAAGGAAAATCTCACATTTAGTCTTTATTATTTATAAAAAATTTCAATTTAATTTCTATTGTTTAAAATGTCTCAATTTAGTCTCTGTTGTTTCTCAAAAAGTTTTATTTTCTTCTTTATTATTTTCAAAAAATTTCAAATTCGTCTTTATTATTTTTAAAAAAAAATTAATTTAGTCTTTGAATAATAGGGACGAAATTGAAACTTTTTAGAAACAATAAGGACTAAATTAAGACATTATAAACAGTAGAGAAAAAATTAAAATTCTTAGTGAAACAATAAACATTAAATTGAGACATTTTAAACAATATAGATTAAATTAAGACATTTTATAAATAATATGGACTAAATGTGAATTTTTTCCTTATACATATATACTCATGATGGAGTTAGAAATTAAATATTGAGAGGTAATTTTTTTTTATATAATATTTTTTAAATTAATAGAAAAGAAATTTAATTTTTACGATATATATATATACACACATATACCCATATTTGAAATATACACACACTAACACGAGTAATAGGCACTTAGCTCTCTCAGCAACAGTGGTCAATCCATCAGACAAAGTGGTCAGCCCACTATCTCAACAAACTCCAGCTAAGCAGGGTGGATAGAGTTAAACTTACCTTTGCTTACGCACGTGCTGCTAAGAGTATTAAGAGCTTTTAGAACAACCATATGTAATGTATAATATAAATACCACACAAGTCTATAATCTTCATTAATGAATAATAATTATTGTTGAACAATCAAATAAATGCTCTCAAAGTTTGTTACACACATACGGATCATACCTACATAGCCACACAGAGAAGATAGAGACTTGAGAGAATATGATAATTGCTAAAGTTGAGACTTTAGAGAATATGATATTTTTTATTTTTTTTTAAAAAAAAGATCACATTGTTTTTTGATAGTTTTGGATTTGGCTTGTGTGTTTGCCATCAACAGACCAAATCCACAAATAGATGGACAATAGAGTATAAGAAATGTATAGTTACTCAAACCACACACCGACAATAAATGTATTTGTTACTAACCATAACTGTGAAGTCTATTTTTTAAAAACTTTTATAACGGTTTGAATTTTTACTTGGGGGACCAAATCCTTAAAAAAAAAAAATTTAAAAAAAATCCATTAAATTCTTTTCTTTTTGAAGATTGGAGGGGCCAGGGCCCAGCCTCCCTCCCTTTGCCCCTAAAATAAATATAATTTTTAAATATCTTAAATTTACCCATCTATATATGCATATGCATATGCATAAGAGAAAAGTCTATTTTTTCCAAGATTTTTAGATGTTTGACAGCAACACGTTACTAATTGCAGATTGCACATGTTCATAAGTAACATGAATGTTCTATACTTGTACTAGATTTAACGCTAATTAGACCCGTGATTCTATTATATCACCATCATAAGGGTCTTCTCGCCCCTCTTATACTTCTTCTAAGAGTTTTCACAGTGACGGAAGAACATGGTCAATCATGTGATTCCCCAAAGGCTTGTTCAGCCTGAAATTGGACATCCAATTCCTACATTGATTTAGTACTTCATGGTAAATACTCGAAATTTTTAATCATTTAACCAATAATTTTATAACTTATTCTCACCCATTCCTTAATATATAGTCTTCGTTACTTACTCAAATTAAATTATTGTACAAATGCTTCCGGTGTTTTCGTTGTTCATTTGATGGGAAAATTATGCATATAATTCCTATTATTTATACATTTTTTAAAGTTAGTTTTTAATATTTTAAAAAAATAATACTAGTCTCTAATATTTACAGAAATGATTCAAAATAGTCTTAATTGTTTAAAATTAGTCAATTTAGTTCCTATTATTTTTCAAAAATTTCAATTTAGTCCCCAAATAGGGTCACATACAGAGACTAAAATTATTTTTTTTTATGAAATAATATGGACTAAATTGAATTTTTAAAAAAATAATAAGGATCAAATTGTCTAATATTGAACAATAAAAAACATTTTGAATCACTTTTGTAAATATTAAGGACTAATATGATTTTTTTAAAATATTAAAGACTAATTTAAAAATATATATAAATAATAATAACTAAATGTAAAATTTACGCTTCATTTGATTGGTCTCAACGTAATCTAAGGGACCAATTTAGAGATCAGATTATTAGCTGATTACGATGATTGCAAGATCAAATCCTTCTTTCCACGAAAACAAAAAAACACACCAAATACTTCTGACCTAACTTGGGAAAAGAAACCTCTCTATCTTAAAGAAGACTATACGACATTTTGGACCGAGGTTAAATGTGCCAAAGGCCTGTTTTTCACAAAAAAACCATCAATAGTTTTTACTTTTTTTTTTTTTTTTTTTTTTTGCTGGGTTAACAAGGAAAAATATTTCATTCAACTATTTCAAAAATAAAAACACTTTACATCATTATACAATTGTGTCTAAGTCAAAGACTGCACAAAAGACCTTGAAACAACTAGATAAAAACACAAAGGTTCCATAGTTCGCAAAGCTTTCTATCCCTCTGATTGGTAATAGCAACCTTTTCTAAAACCATCTTCCATTTAACATGATATTTAATATGTTGAAAAACATGTTCTTCGTTTGCATATTCATCTCTGAATATGCGAGCATTCTGCTCCGTCCACAGGTGGTAAATACTTGCATTGAAGAGGAGTTTAGTCAAACGTGCTTGTAATGTTTTCCTTTTGCTCAATCTATTGCAACTCAGAAGGATCTGCTCCCATTATATTGAATCCCCATAATACGCATTCTAAATACTTTTACACATGCTCTCCAAACTCGTCGGTTAAAATGACATTTAAATAACAAGTGTTTTTTTGTTTCTTGGACCATATGATAAATACTACATTGGCTTGGAACATTAATTCTCCAACTGATCAGTCAATTCTTTATAAGTAATCTATCTTTAATTACTAACCAACTGCAGAAACAATACTTTAGAATAAAGAGATTTTTCCAAAACAAGTTAAACCAATCCACTCTCTGATTTGTCATTCTTATCTCTTCCCAAATAGATGCCGTATTGAATTCACCATTGAATCCAATGTTCCACCTACATGTATCTTGCTCCATCGTGGAAACAGTGATGCTGGCAGCTGCAATGTTTGAATGTTCCATAATTCTAGGCCAATGCCATGAACCTTCCCTGAAGATCTCCTTGACTTTTTCTTTTGTTTGGGTAAAGTAAACAACAAAAATCGTTTTGCATTTTGTTAAAATAAGCTAAACTTTGATAATATGATAATTTAGTAACCTTTTTAATTTATAAGAATATGACAAAAAAATATTTTGTTATTATCAGATACAAGAGCAGTTAACACATTCTTATAGAAACTAAATATATTAAGATGAGTAATATTATATGACACCTTATTCTAATAATTTAAATATCACTTTCTATGTGTATATCTATTTTTTTTTTTGGTCAAAATGTGTACATCTAGTTAGTATGGTAAAAGGCATACAAGTAAAAAATAATATTTATGTAATAAAATTAAATTGATATCTAACATTATTTATTAATATATTATAGTACCATATTCTTATACGTGCAATTTTAACAAAACATGAATTTTCGTTCACTTTTTCCTTTTTTGGTTTACATTAATCAGTCCCTTTGATTTTATTTCTCTTGTTCTCTAAACATTATTATATGACACTAAATACGATTTTGGGCCTTGATTGCTTATTTTGTTCCGTTTGCAGTTATTGATGTGCGTCGGCAATGTTAATGAATGTCATTTATTTGGATTTGGGGACCGAACTTTCTCAACCGATTTTAAGAAAAAAATTTCTATGAGGTATATGATAAATCTGTTACATCCATAGTTAAGTTGTTATTTCATAAAATTAATCTATATTAATCTGTATCGTATAAATATGTTATATCAGAATGTCTAAAAATTTTTTTTTTATTAATTTGGCCTTACAGAGTTTTAAATAAATTATTATGATGTCACCACTTATAATAATTAATTAATATTAATCAATTAATTAAATTATTTTTTATCTATAAACGTGTGATAAATTTATCACATATCTCATAAAAGAAGAACTCCCGACTTTAATCGCCTGTCACAAAGTGAGTTGAAGAAAACACCAAATCGGCTTCAGTACTATGAAAGTCTGGGAGCCTGGACCAAAATGTCACCAAGTTCTGACAGGATAAGGGGCAGCTCACTTCGTTATGGGTCATTAAACAGGAATTTTCTTCCATATCCATCTGCATCATAAGAGTCGCAAGTGATAAGACAAGCAGCACAATAGAATTGTGACACGTAATAATGTGTAAAAAAGGTGCAGCAATAGTATAAATTGAATTGTTCGATATACCCTTTAGTTAGTCATAATATTATGTAGATAAATAATATTGTATAAAGATAATAAATAAATTATCAAAAGGGATAAATAATAAAAATGTAGTGGCGTTGCAAAAGATCAAAATAGCCTTAGTTATACGAAATTGATAAAGTGTGTTCCGACTAACAAAAAAAGGAGAGTGAGAAAAGACAAAATTAATCTTTAGGTATGAAAAATTATTAAAATGGGTTCAGAATTGTGTCTGTTTGTGATATCTTCTTAACATATTTATTCACAAAAAAATTATAGTACTGGTTTTGTAAAATTTACAATTCCTATTTGGTATAAATACTATGGATTTCCACTTTCTCGGCACCTCTCTCTGAATACATCCATTCCATTATTTGTATTCCACCACCTCGGCTCAGGCGTAAGCATATGAATGTTGGCATGTTTGTATACGTAGGTTTCTTTGTTGATACTTTGAAATAACTTACAATTGTAAAAAGAGGTGCCAACGTTAGGAAATAGTATAACCTACATTAACAAAATTTCACGTATGTGAAGATAAAAGATAGCAAAAAAAATGTAAGATAAATTTTTACCTTCATTTTGCAATAACAAGATCAATTGTCGAAGATAAAACAACACAGACAAGAATTTCTTCTATTATTCCTTTAGGTAAGCCCTCAAAATATGAAGCCATCTTTCTAACCAAAAAGCTAGGCTACAAAGTGTACCGAGCACTATATATGAAAGAGAAATGGCAGTAGAGAGACTATTGATATACGTATTTTTTTAATAAACACTTATGAGGCAGTGATTACTATTTATAGTGAGCCCATGGTCTTGGATTGCTGGAGAAATGAAGAGGCAATGCTGAAAGTAATTGGTGATTGGTAATCATAAAGGGGAAATAATTAAAGTCATGAATGTAGTAGTTTTTTTTTTTAACGGTATGAATGTAGTAGTTAGCTTGTGTCTTTTGGTATATGCATATTTAATATTGTGTCTAGTAACAGTTCCTAGAAGTATATGACTCTTTGTATTCTAAGGTAGTGATTAGTACACTTTAATAAATTTGGACATAAAGAATGAGCTAAGGAATGGAATGGAATGAACTTGGAAATGAGAATGATATGCTTGGTATGTTCTCAGAATAAAGATATGAATAAATATATTGATTCTAAGCTCATGTTTGGTAGTCAATATACAAGAGTAGTAATGAGAATGACTTATATAATACGACAAGATTACACATTTATTATTATAGTATTGAAAATAAGAATAACCATTAACATAATCGTAAACAACATAGATAAAAATAATAATAATAATAACAAAAATAAAAATAATAATAATTATTATAATTATAATCATAATTAATATAATTATGTTGTTATTATTATTATTATAATTATAATTTTTACTTTTATTATTATGATTATCATTACTAATAATTTTTTATTTTTATTTTTATTAATTTTTATTTATTTCATTGTTATTATTATTATTACTATTATTTTTAATAATTATTATTATTTTAATTTTGTTATTATTATTATTATTATTATTATTTATTGTGTTGTTGTTGCAAAAGAAACTATATCTAAAAGTTATGGGAATGGGCTAATTCCATGTGTTTGTTCTGGAATGACTAATCCCATGTACGGGAGAATGAGATTATCTTGAGAATGTGATTCCCAAGTTCATTCCTTCATACCAAACATGCGAATCGCAATAAAGTTGGGAATGACATTTCATTCTCAACCATTCCAGTGTATCAATGACTACTTAAGTAGATGTAGTGTCATGCCAGATAGAATTAAAGTTTAGAATCTAGATGTCGAGTCTCTATATACAGTAAATAGACAATGAAAATGGGTTGACATGGAACATTTTATCACATCATATTGTGAGAAACGTAGCTCGGTGTGTCTGAGATTTTTTTAACATGGTTAAATAGGCAATGAAAATGGGTTAACATAGAGCATTTTTTTTAGGTGTGTTTGAAGAAAGATATTATTTGTTTTGTTAAGATTGGTAAAGGTGATAATAGTAATTTCATAGATAAAAATCTAATATTAGTGATAAGGGCATTTTATAATTGTGAATCCAATAGGTTAAAAAAATTAATTTTTAAATACTTGTGGGTCCCGCATGTATTTAATTAACAAAAAGGATTAAATAAAACAAAGGGTAAGATGGCCATTACGCATAATTACTATTTCTTTTTTTAAAAAAAATTAATAGACATCAACGGTTGAGATTAGTCTTACAAAATGGATAGCCAAGATGATCTGCGGCTGAAGAGGCGCAGATGGATAAAAGACTTACCGGCATTAAGCATCCCTTGTCAAACTGGAATCTTTAACGAAAAATGTTTTTACACATTAACTGGTTGGTTTCAATTTTAGTGTGAGATCGGTTTTACGTCTCATAAGATCGGTTTTACATGTGTGTAAGTTCACTCTAACACTCGGATCGATTGATAAATGAAATAATTTTTTGGATCTTAAGTTCAATGTTTATAGCTCGGGAAATTCTTCCACCAGGTAATGGCTATCCATTTATGATACGACAAAGTGGGCGTTACATGCAATAGAGTCAACTTATGTATAAACGGGTTAGATGGCTGGACAGCCTGATAAGAGAATTTTCTTGCATAACCCTCAAGTGTTATGTATTATGTTATTTTTGTCCGTCCTATGACTCATTTTCATCCTTCTATTCCTCTTTATACAGTAAAAAATTATATGATTATTGAAGGATGAAGAGGTGAAAGAATGATACATAATAAAAAATTATCTCATTTAGTAAAATGATTGATTACTCTTGAGAGAAAAAGTGAGGTACAATACTATGGGATTTACTTGTGTATTTAAAGACCAGACTATCGTTTGTAGAAGGAAAATCTTTCCACTTATGATAATACTCTAAGGTAGCTATTGGTACATTAGAATGAATTTGAACAAGAATAGAATGAGCTAAGGAATGAAATGGAACTGGAAATGGAATGAACTTAGGAATGAGATTGACATGCTTGGTACCACGAGGGTATCAGGGGATAATAAGCAAAGTAATTGCAAATTAATTTAAAACTGATACAGAGTGCGCCAAGAAATGACTTAAAAATACTTCAACATATATTGATAGAGAAGGAACTTACAAAATGTAAGAGGATTGTGGAAAGGGAAACAAAAGCAAACTTTTATATAACAAAGAAAGCTTTAAAACTGAGAATGAATTTTCGGATGCTGAAACTAAAACTAAGGCCTTCCTTTTATAGGAGAAGGAGGCGGTACATTGGATACCTAACACACCAACAACAAAAGTAAAAGACAAAAGCTATAATTCAGCTTTAGAAAAAGTTGAAATGCCAACAACCGGTGGGGCCAATAGGTAAAAACTTTTGAGTCATCTTGCTTTTCCTTTATGTCATGGGAGAACTTTAAGTCATTTTCATTTCTGCTTTTGGTAGATGACAAAAGACTTTAAGTCCTTTTCTTCTTTTGTTTTTTCATAAAGACTACTTTAAGTCTTGTTGTCTGCTTTATTCACGTGAGACTTTAAGTCTCTTTTATCTTTTTATCTTGCCGACACTCTACCTACCCCAAATGAGACATAAAGTCTTGCATATAGGCATCGTTATCAGTGTCATCTGTTTCGTCATAGGGGTCTTGTGCGTCTTGATACAGATCATCAGTAACTTTTCCCTTCTTTATTTCTTTAAGGGCAGCTGTGAGCGAATCTCGAAGTGCCTCTTTAGGCGTGGAGGACAATAAGTCCTTGAAAAGATCTTTGAGATCTGAAGGTGGGGAATCAGGTGGTGGTGCAATTCCTTTCTTTCGGATAGTTTTTCCTTCGAAGTGAAACTTAGTCCACCATTTGATCATGACTCGTCTGCAAAGCCAGACATATGAGGCTTTGAGCTCGTCCATACATACCTCTGGAATTGTTTCTAGCACATAATCCCATTTAACAATCCAGGGAATTTGTTCAATTACGACAAAATTAAGAAGGCCAATGACTCCTTCTTTTACTTCAGTAGGTAATGACTGAACGAATTCTTCGTAATGTTTACGAATGAACATTGGGATGCTGGAGGGGAAGAGACCCCAAGTTTTGTACCAGTTTAAAAACCATTGAGGAAAAGTCTTATCAGGGTCCTCAAGGCGAAATTGAATGAACCATGTATGTTTTCTTTGCCTGTTCTTGTAAAGAAGAGCAAGCTTCCAGGCAGACACATAATCAAAATAATTATAAACCTTGGGATGAAAAGCATAATACTTTAACCTTTTCTCTGTAAAGAGATCGTTACCCCAGTCTGCTGGATTAAGTATCGATCTAATTGAGATCATCCAGTATGCTACTTCTTCAGTAGATTTCGTTCTCCAGGTTGGGTTGAACGTTACTAATCCTGATTCTATGAGAATCTGTTGATAAAAATAAACATTCTTTTGACCGTATTGAGGAAGAATATCGTCCTTTAGTGCAATTTTTGCAATATGATTCGCGGCCATTCTGATATTGCTTTCTTCAGCAATGTATAATGGATGATGCCCTGTGATGATGAAATGATGTTTTCCCTGACTGTGAGGGTCAGCTCTCGCATAAGCATCTTGTGAGAGTGAGTCATCAACTTCGTCCTTCTTTTGAGAAGACGATGGAATATCCCTGATCCTTTTAGGATCGGGGGATCTGTCCGCCATTAGAGTTCTGGAGAAATTCTCTAGTTAAGAAATCAGGAAGAGAGTTAGTTTCCCCTTTAATAAACTCAATATCAAAATCGAAAGCTGATAAAAGTCCTTGCCATCTAGCAAAAATCTGTTTCGAAGCAAGGTTTTTCACATCTTTAATTAAGACATCTTTTGCAGATTTGCAATCGATTCTTAGCAAAAACTTTTGATTTAATAAATCGCTTTCAAATTTTGGAATGCAAAGGACCATAGCGAGAATTTCTTTTTTAATGGTCGAGTAGTTTTGCTGAGCTGGTTTCCATAGGCCTGAAGTGAAGCGAACCAGCTTTTCCTTTTCTTGAATCCTTTGTTTGAGGATTCCACCATAGCCAAGTTCAGACGCATCTGTCTCAACTATTTTGAAGGCCTCTGGATCTGAAAGGACCAGACAAGGGAGAACCTTGACTTTCCTTTTAATGCCTTGGATTGGACCGCCTTCGTATGCTCCGTTGTCCATGGCTTAGGATTCTTTTTTAGCCACACGTATAGTAACTTGCAATCTTAGGCTAAACTGGAATAGAAGTCAGCAACATAATTAAGACTTCCAAGAAACCTTTGCAGTTGTGTTTTCTCCTTAAGTTCATCAAGGAACTTATCTGCAAATTCAATTGCCCTGTCAATAGGGATAATTGATCCCTCAGTAATGTTGTGGCCAAGAAATCTGATCTCTGTTTGAAAGATCTTGACCTTCTTTGCTGAGATCGCTAAACCTGCTTGCTTAGTGGCCTGGATGAACACTTTTAAGTGTTTAATATGCTGATCAATACTTTGAGAATAAACCAGCACGTCGTTGATGTAGACGATAATGAATTCTGAGTATGGATTGAATATCTCATTCATTATTCTTTGAAATTATGAAGGACGTTCTTTAACCCAAATGGCATTACTTTTCATTCAAAATGCCCAAAAGGTACTGTAAAAGCTGTTTTGTACCTTTCTTCTTCTTTGATCTGAATCTGCCAATATCCAGATTTCATATCAAATTTTGAGAATAGATTTGCTTTGAGCAATCTGTTGAGTAGATCTCTTTTATTAGGTAAAGGATACCTAATCCATCTTAAAGCCTTGTTCAAGGGCTTATAATTGATAACTAGCCTTGGAGCTCCTCTTTCTAATTCGGTAGCATTCTCCACATAGAACGCTGGACAACTCCATGGGCTATAGCTAGGTCTAATAAGACCTTTCTACTGTAATTCAGCAATCTCCTTCTTACATAACTCAAGAAATCTAGGACCCATAGCAATTGGTCGGGCCTTTGTAGGGATTGATCTTTCATTCAAATTCGGCTCATATGGTAGTTCTACCACATGCCTCTTCCTCCCCCAAAAAGCATTTGGTGCTTCTACACAAACTTCTTTTTTGATAAGATCATCAATGGAGCGGATTTTTTCAATCATCTTAGGACTATTGAGTCCTTCTTTCATGTGATGAAAACTGATTTCCTCTTTGAGAGAAAGTAAGAAGTTTTCTTTTGAGGTGATAACCTCTAAAAGTGTATCAAGGAATCTTTCATTTGGTTCGGACATGAAAGGGAGTTTAAAAGGTATTCCTTGGATTTCTGCTTCAATTCCTGACTCATCAATTTTATGAATCGAAAATAAGGAATGAAGAAATGGGTTTCCAACAATAACAAGATGGGATAACCCGGGAACCATGAGAATGGAAGTTTAAACCAAGTCTTTCCTTGACATATAGCTCCATCGGAAACTTTGTACTGAATTCTCAAGGGAGTACTATCGGCATGAGATAGTCCTTGACTCCTTTTCTCAAGGTATTTGGCTGGAATTAAGCCTTCTCTTATGCAGTTCAGATCTGCTCCTGAGTCTATTAAGACTATCGTTTTTACTTTGTGCTCTCCTTTGATTATAAGAGTGAGTTTAGAGTACCATTTGAACGTAGTAACTCTTTCTATAACATTGACCCAATTTACATTTTGGTTTTGTTCAAGTTGCAATCAAACCATTAATAAGATTAGGCTTAAATGTGTCAGCCTTAATCATGCTTAGGGACGCTAGTCATCTCATTTTAGATAATTCCCTACTAGGTGTTGTTGAATCTACACTCTGTGATGGACCTATATATTTTACATGTTTTCCAAATTTTACGGTCTCTCTCACAGATCCACACATCCTAGATACACTCTCCCTTACCATCCAAACCAGTGGTTACCACACTAAAGAAGGAAGAGAAAAAGTAGCTCTCATTTACAGAGTCTGCTATAAAGCCATGAATGCTGTTTTCCCAAGAACTAAACAGATTCAGGCAAGAAGAGGTGAGACCACTCTTCTCACCACAAACCTTAGAAAGGCGACCATCAATGTTCCAAAAACAACACAGTGGAGTTAAGTTACTCTACTAGAACGATGGAAGCTTGAGGCCATTGCACCTCCTTTCAGAGAAGAACCAAGGACCATCGAGAATATCATTGAATACGAAGATGGTGATGCAGCCATAAAATTCTCAGAAAGAAGGAAGGTAAAAATAGAGTTCGAAGGATCTTCCCGAAGAACATCTACATCCTCAGTTCCTGAAAAAGAACAGCCAGCTTGTGTTGTTATAGATCTTAAAAGATCTAGTGAAGGAATTACACAACCTCAATACAAGGTTGAAGTCCCTGAATCAGCAGAAGACAGCAAAAAGGCTACCTCGCCGACCTTCTCAGACATGGGGTACAATTATTCAATCGGGGTTATATCTAAACCCAACACTCTCAAAGAGTCAAAGTTCTTCAATGAAAGATGCCATTACCAAAGAGCTTGGTATACTACTAGGGTAAGTAAATAAACTCAAAGTTTCTATGTAGATCGATTTGAAGAATGGTTGGAAAAAATCAGGAGCAAAGTTGACTTCTTCAAATGGCTTGAAATGGTGTTCACAAAGAAAAGATTCAATTGGCCTAATTTCCAAGACCAATCTTTTTTAAATGTTCTCAGTTCAACTGTTCAAGGATACAAAACATATAAAGGCGATATTGTTAAAGCCAAGTATCCTCCGGATTGCACCGTTGTAATTCAACGAGGTTCTAAAGAAGCAATCGCTATTCCATTCAACAGTAGCAAAGAAGAAGGATCCACAAAGGATGAAGCGTCATCTTCAAAGGATGCACCTGTAGAAATTGGGCCTTTGATAGAACAAAGCAACTACACCAATCTCTATTTACAGGCGATTGGCAGACAAGTTGATCAGGTGGTTGCAGCTGTGGCAGCGATTACCATAAAAGGTAATCAAGAAAAAGAAAAGGAGATAAAAGAAGAGAAGCCATCTCCACCTATGATCCAGCCACCGCCATCTATATCATTGAAGAAATTCACTCTGAAAGATCCAGTCGAGCAGGAAATTATGGATCAGCTGACTAGTCTTGTTGGAGGAATTAAGATTAAAGATCAGGGCAAAGCAGTAGCATAGGACAAAGCTTCTACACTCAATGTGATGACTCAAAATGTTGTCACCTGGAGGCAAACAAATGAGCCTTATTACTCGAGGCCCTCACCACCAGATCTCCTAGATGAAGACTATAAGGGAAATTTTGTCTTCGCTAGAGATAATATAGTCGAATGGAATATTGACGACTATTCTGAACAGCTAGTCATGAACACTGTCAAACAAATGTTCATGTTTGATCAGGCATTCAAGTTTCGTGGAAAAGATGATCAGAACATTGCTAGGGCAATTGTTTCTGGATTTTCTGGTCAACTACAGGGTTGGTGGAACAATTATCTTAGTTCAACTGCTAAAGATCAGATCTATGCTTCCACAACACCTGTATATGAAGGTGGAATACAGACAGGGCTCAAGGCTGATCCAATCAACACCTTAATCTATACGATCACAACAACATTTGTTGGATCTACGGGCAAGCTGAAAGAAAAGACTAGAGAACAGCTCTCCAATCTAAGATGTAGATCTCTAGCTGACTTTAAGTGGTATAAGGATGTTTTCCTTAGTAAACTCTACACTAGAGATTATGCAGCAGCCAGTTACTGGAAGGAAAAGTTTATTGATGGTCTTCCAGCGGCATTCGCTCAAAAGCTTAGAACTCGTCTCAAAGACGAAAATGGAGGAACAATTCCATACTCCCAATATACGTTTGGTCAGTTGGCGACTGAAGTAATTATAGAGGGAATGCATCTCTGTAATGACCTGAAACTCAAACGCCATCTTGACAGTCAAAAGCTTAAAGGCAAGCATACCTTGGAAGATTTCTGTGAACAAATGGGCTTTCAGCTACACACAGAAAAAAGAAAAAAGGTCATACCACCAATCTTATAAAAATGAGTATGACAAGAAACGGCCTCCGTTTCACAAGAAAAGGTATGAGAAAAGAAAGAGGTTTATAAAGAAGCCTGATAAAGCTTCGACCTCACACAAAAAAATGAGTCATGACAAGGCTCCAATTTGTTGGAAGTGTGGAAAGATTGGGCACTACCAGAACAAATGTATGGTGAAGAAGCGTATTCATGCTCTCGATCTCGATGAAGGTCTTAAAAGATCTTTATGTTATATCTTCCTTACTCCATCAGACGACGAAGGAGAAGATCCTGAAGTGAACCTCATAGGTTCATATAGTTCAGAGGAAGAAAGTGATTCAGAATTAGACTCAAAGTCTGAAACAGATGATGAGGAATCCAGTCATCTAAACAAAAAAAAATGTTCTTGCAATGGTGGATGCGAGGATTGCTTCGCCAATAACATCAACGCTCTTGGCTTAAATGTTCTCTCAACCTAAGGCAATCTTATTCTCGATCTTATAAATCAGATCCAAGATCTAGTTAGTAAAGCTCAAATGCTTTCGAAATATATTGAGGTCTCAAAGACTCAAGAGTTAACTCAGCCTCAAAAGGTTGAGCCAGAGGTCAGGCAACCTGATTTTTACTCTTTTAAATCGGTACTAGAAAGAGTTCAAAACTCTCCAAAGACAACAACGAAGCAAAGTAATTGCAAATTAATTTAAAACTGATACAGAGTGCACCAGGAAATGACTTAAAAATACTTCAACATATATTGATAGAGATGGAACTTACAAAATGTAAGAGGACTGCGGAAAGGGAAACAAAAGCAAACTTCTATATATTGATAGAGATTTCTTGAATTATGTAAGAAGGAGATTGCTGAATTATAGCAGAAAGGTCTCATTAGACCTAGCTACAGCTCATGGAATTGTCCAGCGTTCTATGTGGAGAATGCAGCAGGATTAGCGGTCTCAGCATAGAACGCTGGACAACTCCATGGGCTGTAGCTAGGTCTAATGAGACCTTTCTGCTGTAATTCAGCAATCTCATTCTTACATAATTCAAGAAATCTAGGACCCATAACAATTGGTCGGGCCTTTGTAGGGATTGATCTTTCATCAAAATTTGGCTCATATGGTAATTCAACCACATGCCTCTTCCTCCCCCAAAAAGTATTTGGTGCTTCTGCACAAACTTCTTTTTTGATAAGATCATCAAGGGAGCAAATTTTCTCAATCATTTTAGGACTATTGAGTCCTTCTTTTACCTGACGAAAACTGATTTCCTCTTTGAGAGAAAGTAAGAAGTTTTCTTTTGAGGTGCTAACCTCTGAAAATGTATCAAGGAATCTTTCATTTGGCTCGGACATGAAAGGGAGTTTAAAAGGTATTCCTTGGATTTCTGCTTCAATTCCTGACTCATCAATTTTATGAATCGGAAATAAGGAATGAAGGAATGGGTTTCCAAGAATAACAGGATGGGATAACCCGGGAACCATGAGAAATGGAAGTTTAAAACAAGTGTTTCCTTGACATATAGCTGCATCGGAAACTTTGTACTGAATTCTCAAGGGAGTACTATCTGCTTGAGATAGTCCTTGACTTGTTTTCTCAAGGTATTTGGCTGGAATTAAGCCTTCTCTTATGCAGTTCAGATCTGCTCCTAAGTCTATTAAGACTATCGTTTTTACTTTGTGCTCTCATTTGATTATAAGAGTGAGTTCAGAGTACCATTTGAACGTAGTAACTCTTTCTATAACATTGACCCAATTTAATAAGGCCAATTCAGGTGCTTTGAGCGCCTTTTCTTCATTACTTGGCTCATTGATGACCAAGGCCTTTTCTCTGATTTTTCCTTGGGCAGATGACTCTGGACTATCTGGAGTCTTGAGATAATCATGTCGTTCTGGAAGATATTGATCTTCAGGTTGTCTCCAAGTAGAGATATTTGTATCTGCTTCAAGATCGGTAACACGTTCTTGTAACAGGATAACTTCTGCCTGAAATAAGCCTTTGAAGCTAAGCAGTTCATTCTCAGTCTTAAAGCTTTCTTTGTTATATAGAAGTTTTCTTTTGTTTCCCTTTCCGCAATCCGCTTACATTTTGTAAGTTCCTTCTCTATCAATATATGTTGAAGTATTTTTAAGTCATTTCCTGGCGCACTCTGTATCAGTTTTAAATTAATTTGCAATTACTTTGCTTGTTACCCCCTGATACCCTTGTGGTATCAGAGCCATATTTTAGATTTATACCTACTGTTTTCTTAGCTTCCTTAATACTATGAAGTTACACAGTCGTCAGAGTTATAAGACCCGTTGTGCCGTGTGAAGGCTTGTTATGGCAATAATCAGTCTTTGGCAGCATTAACTTACAAGATATTATGGATCGTCTAAGAAGGAGTTTGTCTAGGTCTAGGTCTGGTTCTGAAGCCTCCAGTTCAGGAGCTAAGAACAAAGAAATTCAAGTTTTTGAAAATATTGAAAATCATATGCTAGCTTGGAAACTACCATCCATGCACCCCTCTACTATTTTTCAACAAGGCAGTTTTACTTTTGCCTCAGACTATGTTATAAAAACTGTTGAAGAAACAGTCCCTCTCAAAGAAGGACATCAATCTTTTCAACTACTCTCTAAACATCTCATAGAAGTTCATAGACAAAAATATAAATATTTAAATTTTGGTTTTGTGCAAGTTGCGATCAAACCATTAACGAGATTAGGCTTAAATGTGTCAGCCTTAATCATGCTTAGGGACGCCAGTCATCTCATCTTAGATGATTCCCTACTAGGTGTTGTTGAATCTACACTCTGTGACGGACCTATACATTTTACATGTTTTTCAAATTTTACGGTCTCTCTCACAGATCCACACATCCTAGATACACTCTCCCTTACTGTTCAAACCAGTGGTTACCACACAAAAGAAGGAAGAGAACAAGTAGCTCTCATCTACAGAGTCTGCTATAAAGCCATGAATACTGTTTTCCCAAGAACTAAACAGATTTAGGCACGAAGAGGTGAGACCACTCTTCTCACCACAAACCTCAGAAAGGCAACCATCAATGTTCCAAAAACAATACAGTGGAGTCAAGTTACTCTACCAGAATGATGGAAGCTTGAGGCCATTACACCTCCTTTCAGAGAAGAACCACGGACCATCGAGAATATTAGCCAATATGAAGATGGTAATGCAGTTATCAAATTCTCAGAAAGAAGGAAGGTAAAAATAGAGTTCGAAGGATCTTCCCCGAGACCATCTACATCCTCAGTTCCTCAAAAGGAACAGCCAGCCTGTGTTGTTGCAGATCTTAAAAGATCTAGTGAAGGAGTTACACAACCTCAATACAAGGTTGAAGTCCCTGAATCAGCAGAAGGCAGCAAAAAGGCTACCTCGCCAACCTTCTCAGATATGGGGTACAATTATTCAACCGGGGTTATATCTAAACCCAACACTCTCAAAGAGTCAAAATTCTTCGATGAAAGATACCAGTATCAAAGAGCTTGGTATACTACTAGGCTAAGTAAAAAAACTCAAAGTTTCTATGCAGATCGATTTGAAGAATGGTTGGAAAAAACCAGGAGCAAAGCTGACTTCTTCAAATGGCTTGAAATGGTGTTCACAGAGAAAAGGTTCAATTGGCCTAACTTTCAAGACCAATCTTTTTTAAATGTTCTTAGTTCAACTGTTCAAGGATACAAAACATATAAAGGCGATATTGTTAAAGCCAAGTATCCTCTGGATTGCACCGTTGTAATTTAACGAGGTTCTAAAGAAGCAATCGCTACTCCATTCAACAGTAGCAAAGAAGAAGGATCCTTAAATGATTCAGCCTCATCCTCAAAGGATGTACCTTTACCAATTGGCCCTCTGATTGAACAAAGCAACTACACCAATCTCTATTTATAGGCGATTGGAAAGCAAATAGATCACGTAGTTGCAGCTGTGGCAGCGATTACCATAAAAGGTAATTAAGAAGAAGAAAAGGAAATAAAAGAAGAGAAGCCATCTCCACCTATGATCCAGCCACCGCCATCTATATCATTGAAGAAATTCACTCTAAAAGATCCAGTCAAACAGGAAATTGTTGATCAGCTGACTAGTCTTGTTGGATGAATTAAGATTAAAGATCAGGGCAAAGCAGTAGCAGATGAGAAAGCTTCTACACTCAATGTGATGACTCAAAATGCTGTCACATGGAGGCAAAGAAATGAGCCTTATTACCCGAGGCCCTCACCACCAGATCTCCTACATGAAGACTATAAAGGAAATTATGTCTTCGCTGGAGATAATATAGTCGAATGGAATATTGACAGCTATTCTGAACAGCTAGTCATGAACACTATCAAACAAATGTTCATGTTTGCTCAGGCATTCAGGCTTTGTGGAAAAGATGATCAGAACATTGCTAGGGCAATTGTTTCTGGATTTTCAGGTCAACTACGGGGTTTGTGGGACAATTATCTTAGTTCAACTACTAAAGATCAGATCTGTGCTTCCACAACACCTGTATATGAAGGTGGAATACAGACAGGGCTCAAAGTCGATGCTGTCAACACCTTGATCTATACGATCACAACAACATTTGTTGGATCTACAGGCAAGCTGAAAGAAAAGACTGGAGAACAACTCTCCAATCTAAGATGTAGATCTCTAGCTGACTTTAAGTGGTATAAGGATGTTTTCCTTAGTAAACTCTACACTAGAGATTATGCAGCAGCCAGTTACTGGAAGGAAAAGTTTATTGATGGTCTTCCAGCGGCATTCGCTCAAAAGCTTAGAACTCGTCTCAAAGACAAAAATGGAGGAACAATTCCATACTCCCAATATACGTTTGGTCAGTTGGCGACTGAAGTAATTATAGAGGGAATGCATCTCTGTAATGACCTGAAACTCAAACGCCATCTTGACAGTCAAAAGCTTAAAGGCAAGCATACCTTGGAAGATTTCTGTGAACAAATGGGCTTTCAGCTACACACAGAAAAAAGAAAGAAGTCATACCACCAATCTCATAGAAAGGAGTATGACAAGAAACGACCTTCGTTTCACAAGAAAAAATATGAGAAGAGAAAGAGGTTTATAAAAAAGCCTGATAAAGCTTCGACCTCACATAAAAAAGAGAGTCAGGACAAGGCTCCAGTTTGTTGGAAGTGCGGAAAGATTGGACACTACCAGAACAAATGTATGGTGAAGAAGCGTATTCACGCTCTCGATCTCGATGAAGGTCTTAAAAGATCTTTATGCCATATCTTCCTTACTCCATCAGATGACGAATGAGAAGATCTTGAAGTGAACCTCATAGGTTCATATACTTCAGAGGAAGAAAGTGATTCAGAATCAGACTCAAAGTCTGAAACAGATGATGAGGAATCCAGTCATCCAAACAAAAAGGAATGTTCTTGCAAGGGTGGATGCGAGGATTGCTTCGCCAATAACATCAACGCTCTGGGCTTAAATGTTCTCTCAGCCCAAGACAATCTTATTCTTGATCTTATAAATCAGATCCAAGATCCAGTTAGTAAAGCTCAAATGCTTTCGAAATATATTGAGGTCTCAAAGGCTCAAGAGTTAACTCAGCCTCAAAAGGTTGAGCTAGAGGTCAGGCAACCTGATTTTTACTCTTTTAAATCGATGCTAGAAAGAGTTCAAAACTCTCCAAAGACAACAACGAAGGAACCAACAATTGGTGAACTTCGACATGAGGTCCGTGAGATAAAGAATGAACTGCGTAGCCTCAAAGGCTTATTTCCGGCAGAAGTTATTCTGTTACAAGAACGTGTTATCAATCTTGAAGCAGATACAAATATCTCTACTTGGAGACAACCTGAAGATCAATATCTTTCCGAACCACCTCATTATCTCAACACTCCAGATTGTCCACACTCATCTGCCCAAGAAGAAATCACAGAAAAGGCCTTGATCATCAATGAGCCAAGCAGTGAAGAAAAGGTGCTCAAAGCACCTGAATTGGCCTTATTAAATTGGGTCAATGTTATTGAAAGAGTTACTACGTTCAAAAGGTACTCTGAACTCACTCTTATAATCAAAGGAGAGCACAAAGTAAAAACGATAGTTTTAATAGACTCAGGAACAGATCTGAACTGCATAAGAGAAGGCTTAATTCCAGCCAAATACCTTGAGAAAACAAGTCAAGGACTATCTCAAGCAGATAGTACTCCCTTGAGAATTCAGTATAATAATAGATATATTGATTCCAAACCCATGTTTAGTAGTCAATATATAAGAGTAGTAATGACTAATAAGAATGACTTGTATAATATGACATGATTGCCCTTTTATTATTATTATAGTATTAACAATAAGAATAAGCATGAACATAATTGTAAATATAATAAATAATAATAATAATAATAATAATAATAATAATAATAATAATTATTATTATTATTATTATAGTTGTTGTTATTATTATTATTAGTTTATTTGTTATTATTATTATTTTTTTTATTTTTTTATTATTATTATTATTGTAAAAGAAACAATATATGAAAGTTATATTTTTATGGGGATATGTTAGTCATTTGAGAAATTTTTATTCCCATTATTTTTGTTATTATTTTTATTAATTTTGTTATTATTATTATTATTACTGGACACGTGGTGTGATTTAATCCGAAAATTTAGTAAACAATATATGAAAGTTATGTTTTATGGGGGTATGTTAGTCATTTGAGAAATAAGTTAATTTCCAAACACATGGAAATAGACTAATCACATGTGTTTGCTTTGAAATGGCTAATCTCATGTAAGGGGGAATGAAATTATCTTGAGAATGTGATTATCTTAGGAATGAGACCTTCATACCAAGTATGGGAATAAGAATAGAGTTATGAATGTCATTCTATTCATCACCCATTTTAATGTACTAATCACTATCTAAGAACTATTACATCGATTGAGAATTAGAGTGGTCGTTTAAAATTGATTCTAAAGTATTCAAAAAACAGAGTGGTCCTTTAAACTTGATTCTAAAATAAACACAATCATAAGATGACATTAAAAATATCAGGGTAAATGTATAATTTAGTCCATTATTTTTTATGTAATTTTCATTTTCATCTATTATCTATCAAAATAAACATTTTAGTCTATTATCTTTCGTGTAAATGACATTTTTATCAATTATATTTCGAAATGAACCTTTTAATCTAATATGTTTTACATCAATGACGCCGTTAGTCTAGCTTCAAAACATATTGGACTAACGGCATCACTTATGTGAAATATATTGGATTAAAAGACTCATTTTAATAGATAATAGATAAAAATATTATTTGCATAAAAGATAATGGACTAAAATATTTATTTAAAAAAAATAGATAAAAATAAAAATTATATAAAAAATAATGGATTAAATTATAGATTTATCCAAAATATCAATACCGAATTAAGAGAGAGGAGTATCATCACGTGACAATGAGGACACATTTTATCCACTCGTTTAATGTTTTTTTTTTTTTTTTTTGTAGTACATGGCACAGGCGGCTACAAGGCGGCCGTTGGCCAATTCAAAAGAAAGAAACTACAGCTCACATTTTATCCATGCTTATTGAGTTAACTTGCGTACATTCTGTAGGCCACCATGTCTTTGGGTCGTAGTGGAGGATCGCTTTCGATGTTTTTTTTTGTCTATTTTGTCAACGATCGCTTTCGATGTGAGAGATGTACTTTCAGTACCTTTTTTTTATTTTTTATTTTTAATTTAGTATCTCCAATATTCTAACTTATATTATTGAATAGACGGATAGTAATTTATTGTAATTAAATATTTTTATTTTAAATTTATGTTTACATTATAAATATTATTTGATTATTAATAGATTTAGAAGATATTTTGGGACATAGTGCTGCACTATAGATTTATATATTTGGAACAAATTCAATGTAGTTCGATTTAAAGTGAATTTCAGATATAAATAAACAGTATCCTAACATGTTTCTCACTGAGATCTGGTAAATAAGATTATAGTTTTAAGGAAGAGAAATACTAGTATATTGGAGTGGTAAATAAAAAAACTATAATGGTACCTTGTCTCTCATCTCCAAAGTGCACACCGCAAACCCTAATTTTTCAGCCATCCTCTCATGCACAACTGTACTGCTTCGGAATCGGACTCGTGAGGTTTTTTTTTTTTTTTTTTGTTGAGGTAAATATTGTTAATGGTCTTATATCTTTTCAAAGCAAGTCTTACTTTAATGTTTTGAATTGTTTTATTAGGATTGAGATAAATATTTGTATTATTGTGTCAGTTCACTCGTCATAATATTTTGAATTGTTTTATTCTAATTTGCAATTATTTGAATAATTATTCCTGGCCACTTTGATGCCAAATGAAAAAATAGACAAGACCTCACCTCTAAATGATGAATATTGAATAATTATGATTTTTTGCTTGTATTTTTATAATTGTTATAATGTGCATCAAATGATGTATTATTTTATACATAGATGAGTAAATAATAGGTATTGTTTTAACATAAATTATATGCTTTGTTTGATTTTTGACATCAATATTATGTTTGGAAATTGAGATGGCTGTGTTTTAGGCAGAAAATGTCATATATTGGGTCAAGGGGATTGTTTGTTTTACTTTTGGACGATGGGGAATAAGGGCCACACAAATTGTCTAAATTTTGGAACACAAACCATTTGTGTGGCAATGCCAAGATTAATTTGGCACAAGATATCATGATTGGTTTTTGATGATAATTTCTTAAATAATTTAGACTCGAGACGCAAGCGAATTTCTTCTACATATAATTCAAGCATTCCATTAGTAGGGTAACCTCAAAGGATTAGTAAACCTCTATTAAGATTGCTATTTGACGATTGTTGGAGTTTCCTACTTGGCGATGATGACTGTGGTGTCATCCCCTTGTGGTCATGGAAGAAGGCTCTCAGACTTGTTCTTTTCTTGGGGTCGCCATGCATTAGTGGTAATAGATACAGCTTTATCCTTTTCCTAAAGTTTTTTATTCTTTTTTTTTCCTTGGTCAAAGTCCTTTTGGGCCCTTAATGTCAACATCTTAACTACAGACGAAACTATCATTATGTTTTATTTTTGTTATAATGTACTTATGATAGTACTTAAAGACTTTATTTATATTATAATGTATTTAAATTAAGTATTATTTTATATATAAATGAGTGTTTTTAAATTTTTGTAATTGACTTCGTCGCTGTAATACACCCTTGACTCTAGTGAATCAGTGACTGACTTTGCCACTACTTTAATTCAATTTTGGCGCACGAGCTAAGAATCAAATTTATCAATATTAACCCAAAAGAAAAAGCCAAGTATCATAATAAATGTAAAATTGTAAATATGTAAAAACAGATCAGATCCTTATCTGCTTTCCACTGATAGATTTCTAAGTTTTGTGGTTTTGAATTTTCAACTAAATTTTAATGAGAGAAAATTTCTCAAAAAAGTATTTGTTTTCTAAAAAGGTGGAAGATGACTTCTGAACACAACTTTGTGTCTTAGTGAACATCCTCTTGTTTGACTGGGCCTTTAGTTGGGTTAACATCTCGAGGACAAGGCTTTACTCAAATATTGGCAATGTTGAATAGTAGTTCCCATTTAAAAAGAAAGGAAAAAGGAAGAAAAAAAAAACTAAAGAAAGGGAAAAAAAACTAAAGGAAAAAGAAGAAAACAATTAGAAGTACAGACTTAAAAGTTGCATCTAGATTGGAGGATAGGGGAGGAGCTAGGACCCAAGTGTTAAGCGAGTGTGAGAGGAATCAACAATTACACGTATATAGTAAGAGGATTTTAATATAATATTTTTTAACTATTTTTTTTTTAGTTGAGGGTGTGGTTAAAATTATGTGGCTACGCCCCTATTAGTGGACTAGATTAGAGGGATGCTTTTGAACCTTTTAAATTCTAAAATCCTTTTTATTTGAAATCTATAAAGATATTAGTCCTTTATATGACTACTTAAAAGGATTTAATTGAGAATATGATTTCAAAAGACAGATAAAGCTTGCCCTAAGATTTGGGTGGAATTGTCGAGTAATAACTTATTTGTGACCAAAGATTCAAAATCTTTTCATTACAAGTATTATTTGAACCTTAACTAACTTGAATCATGAACTGAGACACGCTACTACAGTACGAGATTTTAATAACTTTAAAATGAATTCAATGTTCAATGTGATTTTATCTATTATCTTCAAGACTAAAAAAGACACATAAAGCTAAGTATGTGTTAAAGTTATGAGATTTTTAACACAACCGAAGCAACAGTCACCGATGGCCTAGCCAAAGGTACATTCTCATGTCCTGTAGATCCACCGGTTGATCCACTTCCAGTCAAGGGCATATTTGGGTTGTTAGGTCCAAAAGATTGTCCATAATTCATATTTCCAGTTTCGGTATTCATAATTAATATTATTTATATTAAGTCCAAATCCCTGTTTATACACCCAAATACAAATACAAAAATCAAGTTAGTCGCAAAATAACTTAATACCAAAATTAATTTTAAAGTAACAATTAAGGAAATAATATTTCTGATACAAAAATAAAAGAAATATTAAAATCACACAGTCTACTATATGTATATATATACTTATATTAGACTGTCAAGTAAATAGTTCAAACAAAATAAGTAAAACAATTATTCAAATTGTCTTTTCTCGAATCAATTAAAGAACAGTGGACTAATAAATTATTTTGTCATTTAAGAAACAAGAATTAACATTTGGTTCAGTGGTAGACTCTTCTGATTAGTAGCCTTGAGGTCCTGGGATCAAACCTTTGTAGCAGTAAGAAGAATAATTAGAATTTTTGCTTCTCAAATAAAAAATATATATTATAATGTTACTGCATTAAAAGCTACAACAACTAATATAATAATAAATATTATAATACAAAGCTGCAACTAAAGCATAATAAATATTATAATACAAAAGCTGCAACTAAAGCTACTGCATTAAAATTTATAATTAATATAATATAATATAAACTAATATACTATATTATAATGATTTAATATAATATAATAATATATATTAGTTAATATACAAATAATATATATTATAATATAAAGTCACTGCATGATTTCTCGTACTGCGTATGCAGTAATAGCAAGAAAACGATAACAAAGAAACGTGCAATCGGTATTGAACAGTTTAAGATTAGGTCCTTAAAAATTTATATCTTTCTCATTTTAAGTCCAAATTTGATGAAATTTTCATCATTAACTTCAGAAAATTAAGAGGTATATGGAAATGTAATTTATTTTCCAGTTTGTTATACTTCACAGAATCATATTAAAGGAATTATATCGTTTAGAGTCTTAAGATTGTTGGACAATTAAAATGAGAGAAGTGCTGTAAATATAAATACAAGATATGCAATAAAGATTAAAATATTAGAATGTAAAATTAACAATATTAAAATTTAAGGATGTAGAGATAAACCAAATAAATGATATCGAGGCTCGAGTTAGACTCGATGTCCTTAAGACTTTAACGTCCCGCTACGGTACTTTCGGTTGATTAACGCAAGTCTCCCAGGATACAACGATATTTTCTTCGTAGTAGGAGCACACCAAACTACGAAACTATTGAACTGAATATGACAAACTCTCTCTATTGGACATAATGATAAAATGAAATTATTTGTTCTGCTTGTTCAATTTTTCGTTCTTGTTCATCTTTGTTTCAGCTAACATACACAACTATTTATAGCCAATTCTTAATAGTGGGAGTCATCATTACCCACCAATATATATATAAATAAATGCACAAATATTCTAGCAAGCATGCAAGTGTACACAGACTTTATAGTAGACAAGGCATCTTTGCACACAAAACTTAGCAAGCATGTCTATACAAAGTTGTTCCACTAATCTTTAATTAATAATTTCCATTCACAAAGCACTAAAAATTCTTACAACCTCTTGTAAGATTGCTATTTGACGATTGTTGGAGTTTCCTACTTGGCGATGATGACTGTGTTGTCATCCCCTTTTGGTCATGGAAGAAGGCTCTCAGACTTGTTCTTTTCTTGGGGTCGCCATGCATTAGTGGTAATAGATATAGCTTTATCCTTTTCCTAAAGTTTTTTGTTCTTTTTTTTCCTTGGTCAAAGTCCTTTTGGGCCCTTAATGTCAACATCTTAATTCCATACGAAACTATCATTATGCTTTACTTATGCTATAATGTACTTAAATTAGGTATGATAGTACTTGAAGACTTTATTTATACTATAATGTACTTAAATTAGGTATTATTTTATATATAAATGAGTGTTTCTAAATTTTTGTAATTGACTTCGTCGCTGTAATACACCCTTGACTCTAGTGAGTTAGTGATTGACTTTGCCACTGCTTTAATTCAATTTTGACGCACGAGCTAAGAATCAAATTTATTAATATTTACCCAAAAGAAAAAGCCAAGTATCATAATAAATGTAAAATTATAAATATGTAAAAATAGATCAGATCCTTATCTGCTTTCCACTGATAGATTTCTAAGTTTTGTGGTTTTGAATTTTCAACTAAATTTTAATGAGAGAAAATTTCTCAAAAAAGTATTTGTTTTCTAAAAACGTGGAAGATGACTTCTGAACACAACTTTGTGTCTTAGTGAACATCCTCTTGGTGACTGGGCCTTTAGTTGGGTTAACATCTCGATGACAAGGCTCTACTCAAATATTGGCAATGTTGAATTGCAGTTCCCATTTAAAAAGAAAGGAAAAAGGAAAAACAAAAAACAAAAAAAAACTAAAGAAAGGGAAAAAAAAACTAAAGGAAAAAGAAGAAAACAATTAGAAGTACAGACTTAAAAGTTGAATCTAGATTGGTGGATAGGGGAGGAGCTAGGACCCAAGTGTTAAGCGAGTGTGAGAGGAATCAACAACTACACATATATAGTAAGAGGATTTCAATATAATATTTTTTAACTATTTTTTTTTTAGTTGAGGGTGTGGTCAAAATTATGTGGCTACGCCACTATTAGTGGACTAGATTAGAGGGATGCTTTTGAACCTTTTAAATTCTAAAATCCTTTTTATTTGAAATCTATAAAGATATTAGTCCTTTATATGACTACTTAAAAGGATTTAATTGAGAATATGATTTCAAAAGACAGATAAAGCTTGCCCTAAGATTTGGGTGGAATTGTCGAGTAATAACTTATTTGTGACCAAAGATCCAAAGTCTTTTCATTACAAGTATTCTTTGAAACTTAACTAACTTGGATCATGAACTAAAACACGCTATTACAGTACGAGATTTTAATAATCTTAAAATGAATTCAATGTTTAATGTGATTCTATCTATTATCTTCAAGACTAAAAAAGACACATAAAGCTAACTATGTGTTAAAGGTATGATTTTTAATAACCCAAATTTTCCAAATATTTTAATACCCGCAAATACACCTCGAGATATTTTATTGGTCATTATTTCCTATCTTCATGTTAGCATTCCAGCCACCATTTACTTAATTAGATGAAGGGACACTTGGATTCACTTGAGTGGGCTGAAACTCGTGTAGGACTCACTTTGGACTGAGTTTACATATAAAAAAAAAGGTGGGCCAAAAGAACAAAAGAGAAAATAATGCAAATAAAAGGTGGGCCAAAAGTACAAACATTAAAAACTAGACCAGATGATCCAAATTTTTTGTACCCGTTGGCAGATAGATTTCTGTGATTCCACATTCTATTTTTAAACTGGTTCTCAGTATGAAAGTTGTGCATGCTCTAACGTTAACGTTGATCCTAGAAATAGCCGCAAGTTTCCTTATTTGGAATCCCATGATCATTCTAAAGATGAACTTCGAGCCTGACATTAGGTTAGATGACAAAGAATTTACGTACAGATTTCTCTGAGGTGTGTATAAATTTTTTTACCAGTAGAGATTAAAATATATTAATTTTAATTATATGATATATATACATATTTTGTCAGTAAAGACTAATTAGTCATTTTAATTAAAAATATATAAATTTTTTAAATGTTTTTTAAGTCAGTAAGAAGTACAACCTCTGTTATCTTAAATTTACATCCGTCCCTAGAGGGGTGTAACAGGTTAGGTAAATGGAGTTGGGGCCACGTGGCTTGTCCCTTATTAGTTGATTGGTTTTTATTTTTTATTAGTGTTAAAATGACTATAGTACCCCTTATTTGTTAAGAATTTTTTCATAATTTTCAATTTGAAGGACCTGCAAAGAGAAAAAAAGAAGTTCAAGGGCCTAATTGTCTTAAGACAAAAAGTGAAAGGACTTGAATGTCTTGTTCTCCAAAGAAAATAGACTCCCAATCGATCACGGAGTCCCTGTAAGACCTCATTTAACATGTAACTAATTTTTGGTTGTTTGCTTGTGAGACAATGTGCAAAACTCTTATTATGTGCAAAGTCTAAGAAAAATTCGAATCTAATTTTGGGTTTAAGACTAATAAATAAATAAATGAGACTCCTTGTGAATAATTAAATTCTTCAACGAGAGGACTATTCAACGCAAACCTCAATGCAAGACAATATAAGAAAATTATTAGGTCTGATTTACCGTTTAAATTCGACTCTCACACATTAGTAGAATCCACAAAATGTGGATTTAGCTTCATTAGTGTATAAGAGTCGCATAGTCTACCGACCGTAATCCAATATTTTCTCGTCAGAGAAAGTCTCCTGCTTCTTTATTCTCTCTTTTTCTTTTTCGAAGAGAAACAACAGAATTTCAATTAAATTGACCTATGTACATTGTACAACACTTTTGTAGGAAGTACCACACAGAAGAGTTACGTGTAATATGAATACTACAAGGCACCAGATATGCTAATCATTAAGTAGAAGTATCATTGATTAGCTAGGTGAACACAAACACAGATACTACTTGGCTGCAATAATACAAACAAAGTTTTGCCAATTATTCTATACGATTCTTATTGATAACGAATTAAAACCTGTCCTCACATTGAAAGGAATCCGCAGAAAATTCCTCTAGCAAAAACATCTACTAGCCATCGTGAGCCTCGGCTAATATAAAGGTATTAAAAAAACTTTATACATAAAGAAAGTATTAATATAACTTGATAAATTTATTATAACTGTACTTGACAAGTTTTTTTTTTTTGAAAGTGATTTTAATCTTTTATTAGTCTTTTATTAGTGACGGGATCAAACACCCAAAACGAATAGGATCAGTATTAAAAAAATAAAAAAAAATCCAAAATTTATAACCTATATATAAGATTTAAAGATCCGAGTGGGTCCACTCCCCTTAGGGTAATACGGTCCTTGATTGCACCCGGTGTGGTATCTGCATTCTCTTCCGAAGGATATCTACTATCTGCAGAGAATCATTTAGGATGGTGAGAAGTCTCTAGCTTTAGTTTGCTGGGTCCTTTTCGGAATCATGCTGTTCTAAATGAGAGTCAAATGTTAATCAATACCAATAGTTATATCTGAAATATCAAATATGTAAGACAGTTTAATTTAAAGGACGAGATGTAATCCCAGTGCTCTATAGTGATTCTATTTTTATGTGCTGCTTTGGGTATTTTTCCAGGAACGTCTGTTCAATAATTGCATGTCTGCTAATTCAAATTACTTGTGTAAATAAGTAAAATAGTCTTTAACATGTGATTAACTTTGGAGTGTCTTAGACGTGAACGTAATATTTGTTCACTTTTTGATTTTGAGTTAATTAATAAACTAATTTCTATGGAACCAGTTTTAGTGTGTTTGACTTATTTGAATTATGCGTCCTTCAAATAAAATTGTGTGTTTCAAAATTTGATAGAGTTCGAAATTTTTTTCGAAGAAATTCCTTGTCATAAAAACAAATCTTTAACTTGTTAATAAATCCCTGGGTCCCACCCCAAGCTCAGGGGGATCATCGGAAAATCATGCCAAAGACCTTACTAACCATATCACAATTAAACCTCCCCTTTTTGCTAAACATAGAGGGTCTCGATCCATCAAAGAATCCTCCACCTCCAACCTATTATGATTTATAGGCTTCCTCTTCTACCTAAGGCCATAATTACCTACATTCCACTAACCTTCGGATACTAACTTCAACGTCGAATCATATTCGATCAGGTTGTGTTGGGGTCTCAAATTAAAGCTGTTTCACCATCCTTTCCTTCTGATTATATTAATTGGTTGTTGGTGCCTATAAAACAAATAGATTGTGTTAGAATATATAGTTTCTCATATTAAAAAATTAAAAATTTTAAAACCATCTTATAAAATTTTGGGTTATTCTACTTATCATTAATTGATTTTAGGATAAAACCTCATGATTCTTAACATGATATCAGTGTTGGACCCTTGGTCCAGTTTTAATCATCCGCGTGTAACCCATCTCAAATCAGGTCCACTTGTGTTCAATCTTTCGAGTTTGTGATGTTCCACGCATCTTCAATATTTTATGTATGTTCAATCTTCCACATATGTGTTCAATCTTTCAAGTGTGACTCATTTCAAAATTAGGTCCACGTGTCTTTAATCTTCTACGTGTCACCTCTCTCAAATTAGGTCACACTTGAGAGAGAAATCTTCCACTTGTAACTCTTATCAAATTAGGTCACACGTGAGAGAGAGTGTTAGAATATACAGTATAAGATCTTTAAATTAATAGCGTTCGGACCACTATATTCTATTAATTTAAAGAGATATCAATTTATCGATAAATTAATAAGATATTTTAATTTTTTTTGGTTTAATAGTAAACATACTATATTTACGGTATTTTTTTTTGAAAAGTGACTCATATTTTTCAGGCCAATTTTAAAAAAACAAGTAGAAAAGTCTAATAAGAATAGAAGATAATAATTTAATTTAGTAGGATTAAAATAAGTTTCTCTAATTTCGTATTAGAATTAAGACTAGAACAAGTTTCTCATATATCATAGTCAATTTATTTTGTAATTTCTAGCCAAATATTTATTCATAAAATATTTGGACGAATAAAATAGAAAGAAAATATTTTAAATGTATTATTTTATAATTTTATCAAAATTATTAATTTTTTACACTGGTTCTAAGGACCGGACATTTTTATTACTTAAAAGAGATTATTAATTTATAATAGGAATTAATAAATTAATAAAAGAGATGGGTGACCCCATGAGAAGTCCTCGTGTTTCACTGCTCTTTTCATTTGGCTATGCCATTGTTTTTGTTCGTGGAATATATTTTAACTTGCCGATTGAACAAAAAAAAGAGATTATTAATTTATCGAGTATTAATTTAAAGAGGTTCTATTATATACTTTCTTATATCGAAAAATCAAAAATTTCAAAATCACTTTATAAGATTTTGGACTATTAGTATCAATTGGTTTTAGGATGGAATCCCATTATTCTTAACAAATTATTAATTTGTGAGCTCTAGATTGTGATTGTGAATTTGACGTTTACAAATATGTCAATAAATCTCAAAAATTTCTTCGTTCCAAAATTCATCCGAAATAGGATAATATCATGCTAATGACTTTGGTATCCATCAAATTGATTCAGAACAAGGCAACCTCACAAAAGCAGTTTCTTGGGATGTTGGGAGCAAATGGAAAAGCACCGCATGCTATTTTTGCTATATATGTAATGAAATACACCACAATGTAATTTGAAAAATAAAGTAAATCGAAAAGGATAAATAGAGGAGGAGTAATATTACGGCATAACAACATCAAATCACTTTAACTTTGACCAGGACACTTTCCTCACATTGTAATTTCATAGTTTATCTTCACCTTTTTCTTTTCAAGCTTGGTTTCCGGAGATGGCTACACTTTAATAGAATGCAGATAACATCTTTGTCCATGTACAATGTGATAACTAGCTAGTTACGTACGTATTATTAGCCATGTCTCTAGCTGATCAGGTAGATACATGGACGTGAAATGCCATAAGCCACCGAGTAAAGATCCCTTTATAAAATATAACGTGATAATCAAAATTCAAGATTGTAACATTTCCAAATTGTTTTATAATTGTCACATACGGGCTATTAATCATGTTTGTCGCTAATGAGATAGATACATGGACGTGAAATGACACAAGATAGTGAATAAAATTTTTCTAATAATATCAAAACGTTAAGAGTAAAATCAAATTATTACAAACTGTCATCAATATTATTTTATTATAATTATATTAATAATTCATAAATATCATATCTAACTCCCAGAAAGCAATAGCCCCCACACATCATTTCTATCTTTCCCTAAACATGCCATGATAGCGCAAGGCCTCCGACCCCATCATCTCTTTTTAGTTGCGGTGGTTACACAAGTCAAGTGAAATGGAGAGTGAGCCAAGAGTTGTTTTAACGGTGCCTTTCTTGAGGATATTTTAAGGTCGAGGGTCATAGTTAAGATGGAGGCATGTCATCTGCAATCTTGTTGCCCACTATTACCTTTTGTGGTGCCCACTTTACGCTAACCATTTTTTATGGGCCACATCAACTATAATCTTTCTCTATCTATGTAGGTAGGTGGATTCTCTCCAAGTCACAGTAAAATGTTGCTCGAAAATGACCACGAAAAGTAAAGCTCTAGAACTAACTGGCTCCAAGTTAGGCCTTAGAATTTTTTTTTTTTTTTTTAAATTTTATTCAAGAGAACTCTAAATCGTGCAATACATATTAAAAAATATAATTAATAAAAATTGATATCATAATTTTTCGCACTCATAATAAGGGACATTACCACTAAAACAAAGACTTGTTGACAAATTTTAAAAAACTTTTGAAAATATTTTAATTGTATCATCTAACTTAAATATCACAGCCGAATGATCCGTTGTAACTAGAGCTAACTAGCTCCTAGTTAATTAGCTCTAGTTAGGCCTTAACTATCCTTCATTAACACACGCACACACACAAATATATATATATATATATATATTAAACCAACTAGTGATCTTTAGTACCATGTTTTTCTTCTCTCACTCTCTCCCAATTCTCCATTAATTATGGATGATTTACGTTAGCCACCTTAAATAGTGAGGAATCTTTTGTTGGAACAAGAACTTGTACGTACTTATTTGTCATCATCATTCATTTCATACTACTATGCCTGCAGACAACATGAGTATATCTGTGAATGGACAAACTCAGGTCCCTCCTGGATTTAGATTTCATCCCACTGAAGAGGAGTTATTGCAGTACTACTTGAAGAAGAAGGTTGCACAAGAGAGGATTGACTTGGATGTGATCCGAGATGTTGATCTCAATAAACTTGAGCCATGGGATATTCAAGGTTAGTTGTCTATTTATTTCGAAACTGTACCATATTTCCATTTTTGTAGTGTGAGCGTTCTTGTACATTGTTTAAATTCTTTTTCGCGTGTTTTGGCATATGTTGATGTTATTGGTTTTGATCAATTTTTTGCAGAGAAATGCAAAATCGGATCCACACCGCAAAATGATTGGTATTTCTTCAGTCACAAGGACAAGAAGTACCCGACCGGTACGCGGACTAATCGTGCCACAACTGCCGGGTTTTGGAAGGCTACGGGCCGTGACAAAGTGATATACAGCAATTCCAGAAGGATTGGCATGAGAAAGACACTAGTTTTCTACAAAGGCCGCGCACCCCACGGCCAAAAGTCCGATTGGATCATGCATGAATATAGACTTGACGATAACACCAGCGACACCAACAACAACGTAACTAAACCATTTCGTTTTAGTTCGATTTTTTTCTGTATATGATCTTATTCTGCTCTGTTCAGTAATCAAATTTGCTGTTTTATATGAAGATTTTCAACGACATGGGAGAGCAACCACAGGAAGAAGGATGGGTGGTGTGCCGAATATTCAAGAAGAAAAATCACCATAAAATCCTCGACGGTCCTATGATCAGTACGGTCTCGTGTACCTCTACAGAAACAAGTGCTCAAATGGTTGATGGAAGCGATGAAGGAACCTTAGAACAAATATTTCAGTACGTGTCAAGGCCATGCAAGATGGAAAACGAAGCAATCAATGGAACAAGATCATTTCTTAGTCCAGACCATGCCGACAGATTCTCTAGACTGCCATTTTTAGAGTCTCCAAGTTCTCCAATCCCTCAACCTTGTTATCAACCTTCTCATATGCAACTGCTTGCTGACAACGACGCTTCATTCACCAGTCAAGTCATCGTCAATGGCGTCAATGATTGGGCAGCACTTGATCGTCTAATAGCTTCACACCTTAATGGCCAACACGATTCATCTAAGCAGCTCTTCTCAGCAGCTTTCAGTGATCACTCTGCTATTGGTTTTTCCGGTGCTGTTGATGATCATCATCAAGATCCACATTTGCAGCAACTGCGATCAGCATCGTCATCCTCAAGCAGACACTACCAAGGGGCAACACAAGATTATCAGAACAATAATAACGAATGCGACCTGTGGAGCTTTGCACGTTCATCTTCATCATCGAATGATCAACTCGGTCACATGCCCAACGTTCCTGTCTAACACAGAACAATCCGAAATATAATAATTGCCATGTTTCTTGAAGTCAAATGTTAATTATTATAGGAATTATGTGATTTTATTTACATGATAATTACATCACCAACCTAATGTTGATGTTGCTATTAAGATAGGTGTAGCATTATAATCCTTGGTAAATGTCTTATGGTCACTACACTATGTTCAAAGTTGTAAAAGGGCCAGTGAAAAATTTTTAATAGTAAAAGAGTTGCTAAAAATTTAAAACGGATGCAAGTTGATCCTTCTAGTAGTATTCTAAACGATCGAGGTCTAATTATTAACTTGTCAATATAATACCTATCAATATATTAAACTTAATTAACTGACTTAAAAGTGTTTAAACGCATGATGACAGTAGCAGACAACTCAAGTTATTATAAGTTGATGAAACATGTATCTTTCATATAATCAGTATGGGATGAAATGTTATGATTTCATTATTACAATTTGGTCCTTTCAATTTGTAGTTTTCGTCAATAAGAAATTCAAGCATTCAAAGAAAAATATTTTGCTCTTTTTTCTTTTCCTTTTCATTTTTTATTGGGTATTTCTATTTATACTTTCTTTTCCATATTGTGTGGTAATGATGGAGGTTGGTAAATGCACTAGGGAAGTGGAAATAGGAATTAAGAAGGAGAAAGAAAGAAAAGAAAGAGAAGAAAAAGGAAGAAGGAAAATATAAAAGAAAAAACATTAAACTCAAATGCAAATAAAATATGAGAAAGGAAAAAAAATGGAAAAAGGGAATTTCTTTCAGTGTTGAGATACTTAACAATTATGTTTTCATCTCTCACCTCCTTTTTCTATGTTTTTCTTTTTGTGGTGTGATAGAAACTAATAGGACTCGATTTGCATCGTTCTTAACTTTTTAATGGTACTTGTGGATTTAAGATTTTTGTTTAATAGAGGATAAAATTACACAATTTAACACTCATATATAAATAATTTTTTTCAGTAGGGACTAAATTGATCTTTCAAACTAACCATACATTCAAAATACACATTTTTGTAAAAATATTTTGAGGTGAGTAGGTGTTATATAGTCCCACTCAATTTCAAGTAGCTCCGCACTTGTTTGAAACTAATAGAACTCAGATACAATTGTGAAGTTTCAGTGAATAAGATTACAGAATGACGAGTAGTTCACCAAAGATTTAGTAAAAGAAAAGTGGCAATTTTACTATCGATCATTACATTAAAAACAAATGTGTTTCATACGCTGTAGTGCCTTGACGTCCACCTCACATGCAGTTCTGGTTGTTTGAATTAGTTCTTTTCGTGAAAGGAGTTACTATAACATCTGAAAGTAGTGCTGGACTCCAACTGCAGTCCATAAGATTTAAATGATAAAATTTGAAATAAAACACCACATAAAGACAAAGACTTTAATTAATTTGGAATAAAACCGTCTCTTTACAATTTAACTGTTCCAATAACTAGATTGTTAAACCAATTGAAAAAATATATCCAATATTTAGCTTCATGATCTCCATATAAATTAGATAATGTTGATAGTACAGTAAAATCTTTTTAAATTAATAATTTTTTTAAATAACAAAAATGTTTGGTCCCGACTTGGGACCAGTGTAAAAAATTAATAATTTCGATAAAATTATAAAATAATACTTTTAAAATATTTTATTTGTATTTTATCGACCCAAATATTTCATAAATTAATAATTAGCTAAAAAGTACATAATACATTAACTATAAAATTTTCTCAAAATATGGATCAAGAGTAACTTGTCTTTTGTTGAACTTCAAATTTAGCTTGATATGGACATAAAATAATGGATATATGCAATTACCAAAATGTCCAAAGGGAAAAAAGTAACCTTCATCACCAAGACACTTGTCATAAAAATAGAGCACAAGGATAGGTGGGGACCACCAAAAAAGATTCTCAAACATTACTATAAATAGCATAAGAAAAGTGACTAAAATGTAACTCATTCATTCTATTGCTAAATTTTCTATTATTCGTTGGATTCCTATCCGAGCCAACTTACTAATTCTCTCGCCCGATTAGGAATGCAAGAGATAACTCCCGTTGTCCATTTTCTTTACTTGTGCAGGACCTTAGCTCGGACAAAGGCTAAGCAGGTCCTCAGCTCGGCTCGGAAAGTTGCATATCCAATATAGCTGAATCTCATCTTTAATTGTGCGCAATGTGCCTAAAAAATCTAATCCTACTAAATTAAATTCTTATCTTCTATTCTCATTTCACTTTTCTACTTGTTTTTTTTTTTCAAATTGGCCTGAAAAACACGAGTATTTTTCTCAAAAAAATACCATAAATATAAGGGTGTAGTGCACCAGACCCCCATGTGATTTGTCGAAAGTGCACAACACCCCCTTATAGTTCAAAAACTCCTTCATCACTACCCTATGATTTTCGAAAGTGCACAACACCCCCTTGCGGTTAAAAAATCCGTCATATTTAACGAAAATAATGAATTTTTAAATTTTTTTGCTTAAATAAAATATTTTTTGGACAAAAATACCCTTAATTCAAAATATTTTTTTTCCTTTTCTTCTTTCCTATATGTACCCACTATTTCACCAAAAAAAAAAATGTCACCCCCCACCCCGTCACCCCCCACCCCTATCCCCATCCCCATCCCCATCCATATGTGTGTGTATATATATATATATTCCTGTGGTGTGTGGGTAAGATTTAAGCTGCTATGAACAACAGAGAAGCAAAGAAAGCCAAATTGTATTACTGGAATTTTGATTACAAAATTCTGAAGCAAGAGGTTCTTTTGGAAATGTAAAATAACAAGCAAAGAAAATTAACAACTCTGAGAATGATTTCGATGCCTATGTGATCAGCAAGGCGGGTTGATTTCTTTTTGCGTCGTTCGCTCCTACGTGTCTGATAAGTTGGCAACTTCTCTTGGCTCATTACAGTGTGTGTATATATATATATATATTAGGTTGGGGGAAGGGTAGGGGTGATGACGAGGGATTGGGAATGAACAGAGGGGGTGGGGGGTGGCTGACGGGGGGGGGGGGAGGGGGTGTGTTTTTGGGGAAGATGATCTAACAGTTTTTTTTTTTTTTTTTTAAAAAATTCTTTATTTTTTTTTGTCAAATATATATATATATATATATATATATATATATATATATATATAGAAAAGGACAAAAGAGAGGGAAAAAAAAAAAGAATTGAGGGCATGTATGTAATTTTACAAATTCTGTTAAATCATTTTGATGACAGGGGGGTGTTGTGCACTTTCAAAAACTATAAGGTAGTGATCAGAGGATTTTTGAACTATAGGGGAGTGTTGTGCACTTTTGACAAATCACAGGGGGGTCTGGTGTACTTCACCCTAAATATAATATGCTTACTATTCAGCCCAAACAATATCTTGATAATTGATAAATTGATATCTCACTAAATTAATAAAATTTAGCAGTTCCAATGCTATTAATTTAAAGAGGTTACATTGTAATTGAGAAATTTTGTGAGAATTGTGGACTTACCAATAGAAATTGGACTGCAGACTGAACTACTAGCAATGTAGCTGGAATTGTGAACCTTCGCATTAGATGAATTAGGTGGCAATTGGAACTTTAATATCTAAGCAAAACAATTTACAGACAATGAGCCCAACACGGGCAACTGAAATGAAAAAGAGATACAAGTCCAGAAAACACCAAAGGGAAGTGGCTTAGGCTCAAATAAAAGAAATAAAAGGCCCAAAGCCCAACTAAGAGAAACCAAAAACCAACAAACCAAAAACCATTACGAAAACCATGGGCGAAACAAAATAGCGGCAGATTAAAATCATGAATAATCAGTCAGAAAGTCCAAACGAGATCATTTCCTACAAAAATAAAATAGCAATGCTTAGAAATGCAAAACATAATTTGGGCCCCATTTTTGTTATTGTCAGCAAATTAATTAAGTATATATTTCTTAGCTGTTTAAGTGTTTAGATTAAGTAGGTCACTTATCATGACGTTAGAATCTTGTTGCCCAACAAGGGGATTAAGTTTAGTGGGAGTAGCCCTCATTTGATACCTAAATAGTTTCAAGTTTGAGTCACTTAGGGAATAGGTGGAGAACCACTGTTGATCTTTTTTTTTTAAAAAAAAAGAAAAAAAAAAAAGAATCTTGTTACCCTATTATTGAAAAGGTTCTTGGATTCAATATTTGTCACTATCATCCCGTTTATCACATACATAACTCAAAAGCTTTGCTTCCTTGTAAGGAAGTGTGTTGGAAATATCAAACTCATTGAATATATAATTTTAACAGTTTAAACTTTTATAAAATATCGCCACTTTTATAATTTCTCTGACCAACTTCCATATTAAAATGCAATAAATGTACTTATCAAGGCATTGAGAAACATTAGCAGGGGAAATTGCATTTTGAAGGGAGGCCTAATGCAATTATGCAAGGGTATTATTAATTGTAAGACCTAATTTTGGACCATTAATGTTGGCAACAATGCTGCTTGATAACGCACGTATAAAGATATTATTCTTGATTTGTAGTATTAAATATAATTGGCTAGATCTCTCCCAAAATCTCTCCAAACTTTCTTTTTATTTTTTTTATATTCATGGTTTCTTTTCTTTCATTGCTGAATCCGTTCTGGCAATAAGCTCCAAAGGGAGGCAATCAAGAGGTTCTTGGGCAACTACATAAACAAGAGAAATGTGTAAATAAAGGATGGGCAGAAAGTGATTGTGAGAAAGTGGGATTAATATTTCTCTTGGGGTGTTATGGAGGTAATATTTTTACAATCGTCTAGCTTAATCATGACAATCACCAAATATGGGCCATCTTAGTAAATTAATTGGCGGCAATAACATTATAAGGGCGTATTGTATGTAATAGTGGGTTTTCTTTGTAAGAATATGAATTTCTTCTACATAGAAAAATCATCAATTTTACGTCTATTATATAAAACTATGTGTTATTCTTAATATCAATTGATTTTAGGATAAAACCTCATTATTTTTAAGATAGTACCAGAGTGAGACCCTTGATCTAGTCATATCTATCCACTTGTGACCCATTTGTCGTCTGTTTTGTTTTCAAGTCTCCTCATATCTTATTTCAGCTATCGGTTCTCAATTCTTCTCGCTGACTCATGCACCCTCATATTAGCTCTTGGTTTTCAGTTTTTGTCGGATCACACGTAAGGAAGGTGTTAAAATACACATTATTCCCACATAAAAAAAATTATAAACTCCAACTGCACTAATTAGATTAAGAGAAAAATATTCGGTCAGTCTATTGAACCATTAGTTTAAAAGATATATAGAATGAACCTTGTACATACTATGTGAATGAAACTGACGATCCAATAAACTGACCGAAGAGTCTCTCAAGATTAAGATGAACATTGTTAAGTAGATTTGTTTGTCTTCTTGTAATTCGTTGCAGCTGCTTGCTCGGCAGTGTGCATCTTGTAAGTTGTAATATGAAATAAGCTTAACTTCATGGGTTACTCCAGAAGTGAAATGTTATAGTACTAGTGGAAGACTTATATATATATATTTTTCTTTAAATTAGTCAAAAGATTATTATTCAATTATCACCTTATCCTTGACCAAAAAAAAAAAAAATTATCAACTTATCTAAAAGTTTAAGTTGATAGAGAAAAATTATTATACTTATTTATTGTGTTTAACATAGTCACACATGTGCAGCCGTGCAGGTAGGATTCTTTTTTTAAGCCTTTATGTAGACATGTTTAATATTCTTTTAAATAGGTAGCAGCGATACTTGAATTCAAAACCATTTAATAATTTAAACTTTAATACCGTATTAAACTGTCGTTTTCTTTAAAATTAAACTGTTAAAGAGTAATTATTATATTTATTTATTTTTTGTAATAAATATTATTTCTATGGTTACTTTTCATAAATTTTATATGTAATTAATTCAGATCATATTTGTCATAGATTAGTCATGTGTATAAACTTAAACTTTAATAGGAGCTCGAAAAATTTAATAATGTGGGCATCCTACGCGGTACTCTTTCTACGTCCCTAGTGCTGGGAGATCGGCGTTTAGGCGGCCTCTAGTCTAGACAAATTATGCAGTCTATGAAAATAGTGGGGTACAGCTTTAAAAGATTGCAAGCGTTACTCATTTTCTAACTAACCTATAGAGAGAAAGTAGCCAAAGCAGAGCAACCCTAATATTCTATATTCTTTTGACAAAAAAAAAAGAAGAAAAAACTATATTCTTGGTAGGCATCTTGATTAATATGTAGTGAGGAAGAATAATTAATCTAGTCAGCTTGACGTGTCATTTGTTGAAGAGAAACTTTTTTTTTTTTTTTTTGTCAACAAAGAAAGATTACGTCCATTTTAAAATTTATAATATTTTTTTGTCAATACATATATGGATCAGGAAATTATTTTCAAAAAATCTTTCATATTTCTAACATATAGGTCTTATATACAAGTAGGTCTACTTATTTATTTATTTTTGGATTCAAAGTAGGCTTTAGGTCATACAATATAACAAATGAGATTTAAACTCACAACCTCTAATATACAACGAATAATCTTACCACTGGACTAACGCCCTAGTGGCTGCCTACTTATCTATTTCAGGGGATTCAAAACATCCCTCTGTATCTAAGAATATATTTTCTCATGGGTCAGTTTTATTTTCAGCTTAAATTATTGATCAAAATAAGAAAAATTATTATATCAGTACAAATAGTCATCATGTCATAAAACAAAATAGCAAATCTCGCATGATGCGAGAAGATTAAATAGTTATTGACTTGATAGAAGACCAACTCGTTGAATAAACTCTCTCCTATGGCCATCAGACATATTAGCAATGTAAGCCGATCATTGTATGGCACGTAGCCAGATTTGATTAATCGCTAATTTCAGATCTTTCAAGTATGTGTCATCATTTTCACCAAAAAAAAAAAAAAAAAAAGTATGTGTCATCAAAGTCAAACTAACATTAACCCAACAAGTTAGACAAATAATAGAGTGCTTGAATATTTGTTTATATTTTCAGTTCGAATTAATTAAAATTTAACTTTTTTTGAGTTGTTTCCGATGAATCTTTATACTTGGTAAATATAGATCATGTCTTTTTTATGTAAAGTTATATATTTTAAGATTTAACATGAGTTTGAAAAATTTCCAGCATAAACAAAAAATTTGCCCCGAAGATCTTATTAACATAATGATTATATAGTAAATGAAAGACACAAAACTACTATAACCTAACTAACTGCACCATTCGACCCAAAAACAAAAAAAACACTAACTTCACCATCTATACTAACATTTATGTTGAAGATAAATAAAATAACAAATTTCTCTCTAATAATTTAACCTTTTAGATAAGTTGGTCACTTAATATGGTATTAGAGTCTAGGTTATCAGAAGATTATGAGTTCAAAACTCACTGTCACCTATTTAAAAACTTTAAAACTGACAAGATTCAAAAATTAACTATGTTTGCATTTGTGGGGACGTGTTGAAAATAAATAAAATAACAAATCATTTTCTAACAGTTTAAACTTTTAAATAAGATGGTCACTTAACAATTTAATAAACTATCTCAAGATTTTATAAGATCTATCCTAATAAACAAGAAACAGTAAAAGTTAAAAAAAACATGGATACCCATCTCTAAAACGCCAAGAACAATGCATTCCCTCTTTGCCGAATCTAGATTTCCAAGCAGCATGTATGCGCAGACAATTATGTATCATATGCATAGTAGTATAATTCTCAATTTAAATGCATGAAGTTTCAAGATTAAATTTTGTGTGTACATTTAAAAGATGTAAAATAAATTAGGTTTCTTAAATAAAAAATAAACAAATAAATCTGGTCCTGGTCAGTGACAAGTGTCAGCTCCTTAGTTGTCAATCTTTTATAGTATGGAGTTGACCTTATAAAACTTCCACCGGCCATAGAATGTGTGCATGCTAGATCATCAAAAGGGCGAATCTAAGCCAAAAAGTCTCTTTTTTCAGCTCAATTATTCGCTAAGAAGAAACATTAATCTTAATTTTGACCATTAGTCTAGGAATAAAACGCTTGAATTATAGATGAAAAATATATTTCAAATTTAAATTAATCAAGAAATTAACTCTTTTTATAATCAGTTTCAGTAACTCTTGTACTTAATTGACATATACTATGTTTCTTTCAAATAAATTTATGTTGTGAAAATTTAGATTTTGATGTGATTTTAAAAAATATATTAAAGAAATTCTCGACATAAAAAAAAAAAGAAAAAACAAACAAAAAGAGAGAAAATCTCACACACCACATGGATTCAACGAGAAAGCCTTTGTATATTTGTCACATGTACTTAAAATGAGTTCTTGTCACATTCAATGAGAGCATATAATTTTTTTTTCTAAAAAAAATAAAAGAAAGCTAAATTAGAAGCAAATTTGGTGCACTCCTTATATAAAGCCACGCCCACCACACGATAGTCTTTGCAAAAACCAATAATTTGTCAAACTTTCTAACACTTACAAGCAAACATTGACAAAACCATCTTCAAGAATCTTGTTTTTGTTTAGGTTATTCAGTATTATAATTATCGTTGATCAACACGAAAAATATACGATTCGGTGAGAGTATAACACTTCGAGAATTCTTAGAGATGTCTAACGGTTACCATTCTTCTTCTTCTTCTTCTCATTCTCAGCCGCCTTCTTTGTCTGTACATCTTGTTGTCTTCCTCCTTATACTGTTCATATTTGTAGGCTTCACATGGTACATTAACTACGAGTCGATTTTCGAGGGCTTGTTTAATCAGATAAAATTGGTGCTCATGATCTCACCTCTTCTACTTCTATTAGTGGTCCACTTGCTTTCGAGCTTAGAGATCAGGTCTTTGTTTTCTATACCATTGCCTCAGCAAAATTCACTTCACAGGGCTGGTGGAACTCCATGGGGACTTGGTTTGCTGCTTGTGCTGCTTTTTTTCATGATATCGTATCAGTCTGATTTTCGAGAACGTTGGTTTCCTCTTTTAAGCAGATAAGTGAAGTGGCTGCAAGGACTGATCCACTATTGCTGTTCAATAGGGGTCAAAACATACAATATAATTTTTATATATGAATAAGATATATATATATTTTTTTTGTTAACGTAAGAACCCAGTTGGTAAAGCTCGACTATTGATTGGATTCGACGGAGCTTAATTATCAACTGATAAATCCACAAATATAACGGTACGTGTAACACATGTTTTACTATAGTTAAAAGTGTGAACCTAAATTGATTTTTCATACTTACCAAAATACCTTTAAAATACATTAATTTTTTTTATTATTATTTTAAATTTGGGTTGAAAGAGGATGCAACCTTACTCATCCCTTGATAGATCTGCCTATGAGTGGTTGCCAAGATGATTTAGCATTTAGGATTCCTATGTATATAACTTGGAGGGTGTAATTAAGCTATTGCTTTGCTGTTGCATTTCACAACGAGGGGCAAATCCAGAATATATTTTCTCTCTTTCTTTGAATCCCGAAATTTGTGGAAGACAAGCGTAGTTGGTAACTGAGTGAGTCTCTGAAACATTATTTGTAGTTAATCGATCCTTAATTAGGAAGATCAAAGATGAAAGAAATTGTGTATATATCTCTAAGATTTTAATTGCTTCTTTTTATTTCTTTTGGGGGGGGGTTGGGGGGGGGGGGGGGGGTGGGGGGATGCGTCTCTTGTCTACCGAAATCCCAAGCGGAAGGACTCAAGTTTAATGATGAAATTAATATATTGAAGTTTAGTACATAATCTTGATTAATTTTTGTATCAGTAATCTTTTTTCTCTCACCCTGGTTTTAAAGTAAAATAACCAGGTATTTGCACCCCGGTTTTTTGTATTACTGAACTTGCACAAGTCAACTTTCCCCGCTGGTTTTCAATGGAAATTTCACCGCATTTATGAACTAAACGCTATACTTTTAAAATAATGAAAACAAATTTGAAAATAATATAAATTAACTATTTGTGAAATTTTTTCTTTAAATAATTAACAAGTATTATGTGGTAAGATCTTACACTTTCCTCAAACTCATGATGTTTGACTTTCCTCAAACTCATGCTTACCTTATTGAGAATAGCAAGCCAAGTATAAAAATAGTGTTTCAAAATACGTGAATTTTTTCAAAGCAAACTCTCCCATTCAACTTTATTGTGTTTTTTTTGGATAAAGTCTCAAGTCTGCGCCGTAGTAAATCTACCATTTGGCCCTGGAATTCAGCTGATAAAACCCTTTATAACCATTGAAACATTAGTGCGATAATTAGATAGTTTCGAGTTTTTTATTTTAAAGTTGAATGAATATCTTCTTATTAACTTAGCCAAAAAAGCTTGCTTGCTCCATCTCTCAATACATTGGGTAAGCAAGAAATAGACTAAAGTGCCTTTTCGAGATTGAATAAAGCAATCACGATCTAATACCACTTCATAGTTAATCAGTGTTCTCGCCAGTTAATTTTCAGAACTTTATTTTTTTTCCTTCTTTTTTTAATCTCTAAGTTCTCTTAAATAATATAAAATTTTCTTGTTCATCTTCTTCCACTTCTTAGATTCAAATCTATCACTGCCCGTCTGCGCTTTGTTTCCTTCCAAATCATTAAAAGAACAGCCCACTCTCCAAGAATGAATTTAATTATATATATACATTTTTTTTAAACAAGGACTAATTAATTTTTTAACTAAATATACATAAATTTTAATTTTTTTTGAAAAATATATAGCATTTCTAACATTGCCTCCCCCGCTGGCCCCTTTATACATTTGCGACTGCCACTCTTTGCTTTGTACTCTCTTTTAATGTAGACATGCCTGCATCTGGAATTGACTAATTTTACGCTATTTTAGTTTAATATAATGACATTTCTAACAAAAAGAAGATCATAGAATTTACCCTTCCCTCATATTTAATTGATATGGAAATCAAGCAAGTTGCAATGAAAAACAAAGGTAAGAGTCGGTAGAGAAATGTTAGATATCATTTTATTTTTATCATCGATTTATTACTTTATATTTGGATATTTAGTTAATATATATATTTTTTTTTTAAAAAGATAAATTAAAAGTATTTTTTATTTTAATATATTAACTAAGCATCCATATAATAGGTTCAATGAGTGATAAAACTGAGTAATATCTGGCAATACTTGAATAAAATCAATGACTTGAAGAACCCATTAGCAAGGACAAATTAGCTATAACTTAGGGTATGTTTCACCCAATTTTTAGATACTTAAAAACTTTTCATGTGAATTTAAAAGTTGAAACTAACATGTTTGGCCATTTTTAAAAAGCTTTTATGCAAAAGCCAACGCTAAAAAGTTTTTTTTTTTTTTAAAAAAAAGATTCAAATCCAAGTTTTACAAAAAAAGCTCTTGTGAAAACTATTTTTACATCATATAAGATGTTGTTTTTCTTATTATTTTCTTTTTAAAAATACACCTGCACATTTTTTAACAGTACTTTAATATGACAATGCCAAACAATCAATCATTTCCATTCAAACACATTTCTAACCAAAACTTTAGTATTAAAAATTCTATAATTAACAACTGAAATTTCACAATTATACTAAACCTTCCAAAGGGAAATTTGCGCAAATGGTCCCTATTGTTTTCTTAAAATTTTAAATTCATCCCTATTATTTAAAATTAACTAATTTAAGCCTTATTATTTAAAAAAAAATTAAATTCGTTCTTATTATTCAAAATTAACCAATTTAATCCCTATTATTTTCTAAAACAATCAATTTAGTCTATGTCTAAATTGACTAAATTAAAATTTTTCGGAGAATAATAGAGACTAAATTGAAGTTTTTAAAAAATAAGAGAGACTAAATTAATTAATTTTAAACAATAAAGACAGATTTAATTTTTTTTAAATAAAGACTAAATTAATTAATTTTTAACAATAAAAATATTGAAATTCTAATAAAATAATAACTACTGTTTTTTCCCCTTTTACAAAACCATAGCTCGTCTGATTTGTGAACCGGTTTTGCAACGACAAAAACCACGTGCCGAAAAATCTAAGCATCCAAGACAACAAAATACATGGTCAAAAATCAACGTGTCCCCATAGTATCCACTCTATCAACTAGTACAAATCTTTTATCTTTTACTGAAAAAATATCAAACAAAATAAACTGTTATTCCTCATCCCAAGTATAAATTCTCCACCTCAAACACACACACACTCATCACACACTGAAACACACAAGAACCAACCACAAACACACACACACACACACAGAGAAACATGGGGGTTGTAATAATCGACGGTTCAACAGTACGCGCTTTCGCGAGCGACGAAGCACAGTTCAAGAAATGCGTAGAGGAGCGTTTCGCAGCGCTAGACTTGAACAACGACGGCGTATTATCTCGTTCAGAGTTGAGAAAGGCCTTTGAGTCTTTCCGTTTGATCGAAACCCACTTCGGAATCGACGTCGCGACGCCGCCGGAGGAGCTGACGACGCTCTACGACTCGATATTCGACAAGTTTGATAATGATCACAATGGTACAATTGACTGTGAGGAGTTTGGGAATGAGATGAAGAAGATTTTGCTGGCTATAGCTGATGGGTTGGGAACTTCCCCCATACAGATGGCTCTTGAAGATGATGATGAGAATCTGTTGAAAAAGGCTGCTGATCTTGAGGCTTCTAAGTTTTCTGCTTGATCCAATGGCTAAAATTGAGAGTCAAATAACATGTTATCTTTCTTTTCTGTTTTTTTTTTTTTCCTCAGTCAAACCATGGGATTATCGGATGAAAAGTGTAGAAAACTATCAAGTTATCGGATGGAAGTGTACGAAGACTTTCTAATGTCATGTAATTTTATGTAGTAATAATAATATTTTAATAGTATCTAATGTTTATGTTTATTTATTTATCTTGTCTGCAGTTTTCTTTAGTTGAATAATTTTCATTTCCAGCATTGTAATGGGCATTTCTGTTATGGGAAATTGGGAAATGGGAAATAGTAATTGCTCGTATGAGGAAATTGAAATTCAACTTCTTATGAAAAATAGAGGACTGCTCCATTCTATAGTACCCAATTTATGCCATTTACATAGGTTGTGCAAAGAAGCTTTTCGTGTTCACATAAATCTAAACCGTGAGATATACAATATCTTTGAAAGAAATATAATCTAAATTAAAAAAAATACAAAAATTATCAAAATGGGCCTTAGAAATAGTAGTTTGAACTATAAATTAGATACATAATCGATCAGAATTGGTCCTAAATAGACTAGTGTCTTGACAAGACTATTTTTTTTTAATTGAGTTTAGTTTAAATTTTTATTATTTTAATTAATTTTCTATTATTTTAAATATATATATATATATATATATATATATATATATATATATATATTATATTGTTATGAAATGATAGATATTCACTATTAAGAATTATGTGATGCATATCTATGATTACGTATTGTCATATATAAAGTTTTCTTTTGAAAAGGTAAAGAAATGTGTTATAATGATAATAAGTGGAGGATGACATTACTTGCGATGTCATCAAATTACAATCTATGCCATTTTTTTCCCTTTTTTTGGGTCAAAGGAAGAAATTGCATCAATCAAAAGAACATACAAACAAGTTCAAAACCAACAAAGGCTGAGCAGGCAGAATGGGCGTAGTGCAGTACAATCACAACGATAAAACATAAAAGATACAACCACCACAAGCTACTAAGATGAAACAGGGAGGTGCAAAAGAGAAACAACCTAAAAAATTCAAAGAAAGGCAGTGCAAATAAGAGAATGTGATATTCCTTCTCAATCCAAAGCAACCACCACAACACCATTAACAATCTATGCCTATATATAGGAAGAGATTGTGAAGCAAAATATACTAAGAAGAATTCAATTAAATTCTCTTCTCTCGTCTCCTCTTTCTATATTTATTTTTTATTATTGTCTTTTGATAATTATTTTATATTACATTATTAGTACGAGACTCTACCATTATTCGGTAATTAAAATGACGAAGAAACGGATCATCTGAAAGTCGGTAACTTCTCAGTTTACTTTTATTACTCTACAATATTGTATACTTTAGTGTATCTGCAAAGTAAATTCTATATTGCAATTCATTCACTATCATAATTGATTAGAAATACGAGCTCTTACTATCTTTGACGTCTCTCTATTATTGCCTCAAGTTTCAGAACTTGATGAGAAAGAGTCATTTTGTTTATGACCAAGACTTTACAGCTAATCCCACAGAAATATATTTAAATATTGTCAATCAAACTTCCTTCTTATCAATTTATTTTTTCGTCCCTTCATAAGTGCTTATTTCTTTAATCAGTACATACAGTTTAGATATTAAACTCTTGAACTTTTGGTATTGAACCCAAATGAAAGGCCTAAGGCGTTGGGAGTCATTGCTAGAACTCTGATTATCAATATTAAGATAATATATGGTAATCAAAAGTTGTTGTCATGATAAGATGTCTTAGCATTATGAGTTATTGAATCTTAACTTAAAAAAAAAAAAAAGAAAAAAGAAGAGGTTGATGTCTTTGTTCTTAAATATTTATTAACCTTGCCAACTTTACTCAAAAGACCAAGTGATAGGACAGACACATGGAGTTCGTAGTTTATATCTATTTGAAGATGTGCTTGATGAGTGATAGAGATTAATAATGAGTGCAAAAGCCTTTTTCTTTGTTGAGCGATTAAAATAAAAATTATCAACAGAATTGAAAGTATTCAAAGTATAAATTATAGTTAAGTTGATATGTGGTTTGATGTTTATGAAGTGGTGCAGTGCTTAAAGAAGATTGATGAGAGCGGTGCAGTTAAATAAGATACTCTTTAAATTTTTTGTTGATCTAATCTTTACCCATCCGATTTATATTTTTAGTATTTAAATTTATGACAATTTGTAGGTTGGTCATTGTCTTTCCATAGAATTTTTCTTAATTCATTTACTCACTACAATGCCTAGATAATAAATGAAACTGATCAGTGTCGGATTAACTGAAAAAATATGTATTGCTTACCAAATAGAAGAAGTGAAGCTCAGCTCCTGTTAGCAAATTTCAGAAAATTATTCTAAAAGACAGAGAAAGAAGACGGGTAAAGCTTTTTCAAATTCTCTGCTGAAGGGAGAAAAGAAACTTTTGAGAAAGAGAATATTGTTTTATTTTTGTAAACTTTTCAAGACAAAATAAAAATTTCTCACGTGAAAAACAAACTTTTCATAAGCAAAAGTATAACCAAACAAATTTGTGGGCCCTACTTAATCAAGTGCTTTGAATCATTTGTTTTTAACTTTATTTGTGTATATATATATATATATTATTCCTTGAAACTCGGAATAAGTTGATGATGAATTACGATGATTCTGAATACGAATTTGTTAAGAGAATTTTATGATTATATTAATTGTAGTATTTCATCAATTTTCTTATTAAATAACTTATTCATTACCGAGAAAAATAAATTGTACACTATCTTCAATTCTTTAAGATGTGTTATTTTGAATAATTTGAGATTTATGATTTGGGATTATATTATTCGTAAGACTATAAATTTAATGTTATTATTTATAATTTTGATGTGATATGGAGAATTAATAGCTTAATGAACATATCTTATTAAATGAATGTATTCTTACCATGAATATTTTATTTATTTTTATGGAAGTATTAATTGTTAATCTGATAATTGCTTATTTATTGGATAAGACAATAAACTTTATCCCCATAGGAGAATAATGAGAAAAACGTATTAGAAAGGAGAAATCATCGGAAATTAGTTATCTTAAAGTAGTAATGATATTTACTACAAATATGGTAAAATTGAGTATTTGATGAGTTTTTGCAACTACCAATCTTATTGAATACTCTAAAAGAGATATTATTATGTCACTGCTTGATCTTATGGGTTTTTGTCATACAAATATATGATCAATTGAATAAAGATATAGTAATCAAAGTGTTTTCTTGAATTAAAGTGATCACTTATATGAGTGTAATGACAATGAAAGAGGAATTATTGAAAAATCCCTATGAACACCCGTTAATGAATCAGAAGATATTTGAGAGTTTTATGCTTTGACATGAAGAGTTTTATTATTTGGCTTGATCGCCTTAGACATCCAAGCGCAGTTCAATTGAGTACTCATTAAAGAATCAAAAGATTCTATTGTCAAATGAATTTTCATGTACTGTATGTGCCCAACGAAAATTGATTAAAAGATCATCCCCTACTAAAATTATATCAAATTTCCTGCGTTTTGGGAAAGGATTCAAGGGGATATATATGGACCTATTATTCCATCAAGTGGATCATTTTGATATTTAATGGTATTAATAGATGCTTCAATACAATGGTTACATGCATGTTTACTGTCCACTTGATATGTGGTATTTGCAAGAGTTTTATATATAATTAGATTACAGAAAATATTTATGGATTATACAATCAAAAGAATTTGTTTTGACAATGAAGGAGTATTTACATCTCAATCATTTAATGATTATTGTATGTCAATTGGGATTAATGTTTGAGCATTATGTGAGTCACATATATACACAAAATGGTCTTGCAGAATCCTTCATTAAATACCCAGCTAATTGTTAGACCAATATTATTGCGAACTAAGTTGCATATTCCTGTTTAGGCACATGCTATATTATATGCTGCAATGTTTATTCAAACAAAGCCAACCGATTGAATTATATACTCCCCATTATTAAAAGGCCATCTAAGAATATTTTGAACTATATATATTTCAACTGCTCCCCCACAAGAGTAAAAAGATGGGTCTATGAAGAAACTGGGAATTTATTATTTGATACTCTGTCAAGTATTGTATATATGTTGGGCCATTGACAGAAGATGTTTCAATAACACGTTTTGCTAATTAATGAAATGATATTCTCAGTATTAGAGGGAGAAAAACGAAAGCTGGAGAAATGAGAAATTTATGGAAAGCATTATCATATTGATCCTCGTATAAATTAATGTGAACAAAAGTTTAGCAAATTATTCATTTGCAAATCCCGCATGCAAAGATAGTGACTAAGTCACATATATCAACTTTAAATGCTCCTAATAGAATTGATATTTTAGAATCTACTACACACCGCAAGTATGGTAGACATATCGGTTCCAAAGAGAAAGAAGCAAAATTAGCAAGTTGGCATTATTTGAATGATTTAATATCGTGAAGATGAAGAGTTAAAAATATAACTAAGAAATACTAGTCCAAGAGAGTATCAGGTACTAAAAAACAATATGAATATTGAAAGTTTTGATTATAAAGAGATCTCACTCAGTTAATTCACTCTTGGAAAATAACGGAACCAAAAAGAGAAATTGATCATGATCAATTATTTGAAAATAAAGTGGCTACTGATTTTAGGAATGAAATTGAGGACCTTGAATTGAAATCCAAACAAGAATGTTGACAAATAAATGATTGACCAAATAAATAGAGAAGACGCAATCCAGACAATATATAAGTGCATTTTTATAAATAAATGCATATTGAAATATGTATAATTTTTGAAATGCACATGCATTATTGTCAATGTGATTGAGGAGAGCACTGTATGAAATCAATCCCACATCACTATGAGAAATGATTAAATTGTTTAAAAACGAATAAGGAATGAGTTAGTACGCTGTGTGATTATACTTTGATCTATACTTTCCGGGAAAACATAGTTGATATTAGTCTTGTAATTTTGAAAAAGGACTTCATATGCATCTTATGAATATGGTAATATTTTACCTATATAAATCACGTGATAATATTATTGACGCATTTGAAAGACTCTTTATGCCTGAAGTATATATTCATTTAATAATGATATATATAGAAAAAGCCCTAGAAGGATTGTATATGGTTGAAGCATATAAATAAAATCTCTTGAAATATATTCGATTATAAAGATCTTTGTATGGATGAAAACATTCTGGAAGAATGTGATATATCTTTTGTATATATTATGGCATAATTATATATTGTGGAATTCATATTCAAGCCATAAAGTCTATATGTTCAATGTCAAAATGGCTTAATCCCTTGATATTGAAAATGACCATTTTCGTCATTGGAAGATAAAAAAAGAACTATTGATTTTGAAATACAATATATCATATTTGAATTGGTACACTAACATATATTGCTAATGATACAAGGTCATATGTTTTCTTTATTGGTTTATTTATCAGGTAAATTACAGCTTTGATTTGCAGGCATTAGAATGAAATTAAATACATAGAGAAAATCTTTATGAAATATAATATATGGGTTCATTTTACTCACAAAAGATCAAAATCAACATTAATTGATTAAGCAAATATTGACTATCAATTTTATCCACGAAAGACAAAGTCACAGACAGAGTATGTCTTCAATTGTGTCAAGAATATGTATGGTTGAGATGCGCCATTCAACGTGTTCAACAATCCTGTGAGTTATCCTACAACGAAAACGGTCCAACCATATTATATGATGAAGATAGATAATATGACATGCATTACTCAGATCAAATGTGATTACATGGTTAGAAATATGGAATTCGACACTCAAAAGATCTATCATTATGACAAGATCGAAATAAGGGAAAAAATGTATTTGTGATTTGTACTATTTTTCCTTCACCAAAGTTTTTTTTTCCACTGGGTTTTTTCAGGTAAGATTTTAACAAGACAGGACAAATACAAACATGTCACATTGGAATTCTATTTGAGCTGAAAACTTAAAAGGGACGTGACATAAATGCTCACCAAATTCAAAGTCAATCAAAAAGTTACAGGATCCACAGAAGCATTGCCAATAATGAACTAACTACCAAGATTGGCATGTATTGACTTTGTGATCATTATTGATATGTCTACATGAGGGGTGTGATCATTATTGATATGTCTACATGAGCCTTATACGAACTGTACTCTTTTTTCCTTCGCACAGATTTTGTTCTATTAGGTTTTCCTGACAAGATTTTTAATGAGACAGTACAAGAAGCGTATAAAAAGAATATTGTACTATTTTTCTTTGGTCAAGAATATCCAAGGGGGTGTTATGAAATAATGGATATTCACTATAAGAACCATGTGATGCTTATCTATGATCACATATTGTGATATATAAAGCTTCCTTTTTAAAAAGTAAAAGAATGTGTTATGATGATAATAAGTGGAGGATGACATTACTTGCATGTCATCAAGTTACAATCTATGCCTATATATAAGAAGAGATTGTGAAGCAAAATATATTAAGAGTAATTTAATGAAATTTTCTCCTCTTTCTATGTTTCTTCTTTATTATTGTCTTTTGATAATTATTTTATAATATATACTTTTTTATTAGATTAATAATTGAGTGTCAAGTTTCAATTATTTTTAATGTCTAAAATTAAAATCTATCGATTTACCCATTAATTACCTTTCAAAAAAATCAAATTTTAACGAATACCCCATCAACTTTTATTATCAGATTAACTACCAGATTTACATCTTAGCCATCGCCATCCTACTCAAGATACTCACAAAGAAAATCCTCCGCTTTGTGACTATTTAAAAACTAAAACACCAACCACCCAGCCACTTGGTCTACTGATATGAATCTTACTTTAAATGTAAGAGGTATTGAATTCATTTTTGTGTATAAAATTTTATGTGATGTAAAATATCTTAAGACTTCCTTAAATTAAAAAAAAACTAAAACTAAAACTAAAACTAAAACTAAAAAACCATTCACAAAAAAAAAAAAAAAACTAAAATTTGTTTATTAATCATAATTTTGTCACAACTACCAAGCTTGACTTTATCTATCACAAGGGCACGATTTTTTAATTAATCACAAACAATTAAACAAAGATCATGCAGATGTATTGTACATATCTCTAAAGTAGATCGATTATTATACAGATGTCCACACACACACACACACACATTGCTATAAACTGAAACAGCGTCTAGAAATAACTGCTGAAAGAGAATAAATGTTGAAGCCTTTGAATGCATAAGCCAGATTAGAGAACCGACGCATGCCAGAATATCAGCCTCATTTCCCTCTCGGCAACGTACAGCGCTGAAAACGCTATTGACAAAAGCGCATCAGAGACTCTAATTTGTTGCCTTCAACAACAACAAAAAAAAAAAAAAAATCTAATTATTATCATACCCATTTTCTTAACAAACCCATTTGTTTTAAATTTTTAATGATTTATAGAAGATAAACAAGAGAGAAAAGGCATAGAAAACGAAGACTTAGAGAGATATGATACAGAAAGCATCAACAAGCTTTCATAAGAGATGACGGCTGAGGAAGGTCACAAAGTTTGGGGTTTTTATAGGAATGAGGTGCTGTGGACTTAACCTAGAAAAACTTCGAGATTTTCGTTGGTCTGTAAAATTCCTTCAACGCCCTTAATTTTTGACAAAGGTAGTCGAGCATCACTATAGTTTTTGTTGGACAATAAGGGGTGCTTTTGTAAGTAAATATAATAAGGAGTAATGACATGGTAGAAATTCTCTTTCGTCCAAAAAAAAAAAGACATGGTAGAAATTAATATGCTGGTAAGTGAGGTGAGAAGACTATATAATCAACTAGTAACCTCACTTCATTTACCAAAAAATATTTACAATCAATTATGAAACGAAGGGCTGGGATTTTAAATGATTGAATATAATTATAATTCACTTTATCTTGAAAAGGAAAAAAATCATAAAGGAAGAGGATCATTTCCCTCGAGACTCTACTCTTGACAGTCAACATAGGAAAAATCTTTCATCCATCTGCAGCCGATTTGTCGCAGATGGAAATGGACAAATTGACAAAAATGGTCTTCATGCGAAATTTAATAATTTTATTTGTAGTTAACTTTGGAATGTATTGCATGTAATATATTAAAAGTCTTGAACATGTACAATTAAATCGTAACACTTTTCACTGATCTGGAATCATATTGCATGTAATATATTAAAGACCGTGAATATATACGATTAGACCATAACACTATCCACTACTCTGAAATTTAACTTGATAATCCAATAAGTTTACCAGTTGGTGATTAGGTTTTACCTGATAATCCGATAATCAGGTTCCGTTAACTGAGTTCCCACATCATTCAACTGGTGCATATTATATTTACTTTGCGTCTCGCGTCTATTTAATATAATTAAGGGTAATTTGATCATTACATCTAATTATAATAATAATTATTTTTAAACTAAGTGAATCTCATGGTTGAAAACATTTCTAAAAAAATCAATGGTCTCCATCATCTACAGCAGATTTGCCGCAGATGGATGGAAGACCGACCCGTGAACATAAGGCTTGGATTGTCATTGATATGGTAATTTATGGTACCAAGGTTGCCAAGTTGGTGATCGAGCTCTCAATTCCTAAAATATAACAAAAACAATACGGGGGTCCAATGGGAATAGACTCCGACACTCAAGTCAAAATTGAGCTCGAAGGTCAAAAAATATAATAAAAATTGTGTTAGTAAAAGTAGAATGAATTAGTTACTTATGTAAAAAGTGTGTGTCGTATTTATACTATTTATGTGAAAGGGCCTTTGGATTTTTCGGAAGGAAGAGTGTGATCTCGAGTTGACAACTAGTATTGTTTATTAGGGAATATTCTATTTTGACCCCCCGGATATTGCGATTTTCTCACACGGGATGCACCTACTTAACACGGAAGGATTATGTAATAGATGGTGTGACTGCCTTCTCGGGTAACTATTTATTTTCCCTTCCCTTCCTCACTCTATGTTATCCTTCTTTTTTTCATAATTCTTTCTATAACTCCTCTTCCTTTCTTGTCAATGCAAGAAGATTCTCTCTAGCTTAGCAGACTTCAAGTTGGTACACGTGTATCGATAAACTAACAAATATGGAGATTAACTTGTTAATATCGATCTCAATCAATCTCTTGGAAGTCACAACGTGGAACAACCTTTAGATTCTTTGCGCATTCTTATGAGGGGTGATTCATTATTATATAGTCGGCTTAGCCTCCTTCTCATAAAAAAAAAAAGTATAAAAAAAAATAAAAAAAAATAAAAAAAAAGAACAAAGTTTCTTTGAACCGATCACTTACTGGAAACGTAAGAAAAAGAACTAAAATTTCTGATTAGAAACTCATTTGTTAATTTGTATTAGCTGACCTTCTACTTAGGTTTCTCACTTTCACCATTTCTTTTTCACTTGAAGGTAGCATATTGTCACGGGCTGAGAGATTGGGTTTGAAAATCTCGACACCGTGCGGCCTTAGCCAAGCACTGTGGGCTGACTAAGTGCGCCTGAGTGATCAGAGTACGCAGCTAGCGGTGTTAGAGATTGAACACCCTAACACTTGCACGGTATAATCAAGGCAACTTGCAAAGGGTTGTGGGTGAGAAGTAGGACCCTTTGGGCAAGTTGAGCACAAGTTTGGGGCTTGTAAGGGACTGAAAAAGCTAAGAAAAATGAGCTGGAAAAGGGAGCACGAAATTGCTAAGTATGGGCAGCCAAAGTTGTTGCCTTTCATTCACATACAACTCCTATTTATACATGTTCAAGGCCTAGGTCAAGGCCTTTGATCAATGCCAAGTGGCTATAATCTTAGCCATACATTTGTCTATGTACAAATGAATTTTCTAGAGCTAACTATACTCAAACATCCTAGAAAATTCCAGCAATCCCGCTCATACACAAGGCTGGAAAATTCTGGACACTTTCGGGCAGTTCGGGCAGCCCGCCGGGCAGCTTCTTTCTCTAGAATTTTCCTGCACCAAAATCTGGATTTCTCCACCAATTTTCGCCCAGCAGCTTCCTGAACCAACTCCACTGCCCTGGAACACTCTGGAAACGTTGGGAAGGGTCTAGAAATGCCTTAGGCAGATTTTTGCGTCGGGCACGTTCAGGCCGTTTCGCGCGCGTCTTGGCTAAGCCATCGGTATCGTTAGGGCCAAAACACGCGGACCGTCTCACCCTCCCCCACCAAACTTCGCGACGCCCTCGTCGCGCCAAACAAGCGTCCTGCTCTGTGCCTGTTCGTTTCTGCCTTCTCACGTCCTCAGGCTGGTTTTTCCTTTGCACGGACTGGCCCTTCCATCGGGCTGGCTGTTCGGACCGCAGGTGTCTGCCTGGGTTGCCGATACTCGTCCTGTTGCTGGCCTGAGGTTTTGCACCTGACCGTGCGGACTGTCCCGCACTAACCTGTCTAACCAACGGGCTGTTGTCTCCCTGGATTCGCCCGTATCCTTGGCAACGCCCCTTGAGCAACTGCACAGCAAAAAGAGACTTTGTGCCTGTCTTCGTCTCTCGGGTCACCGGTAAAGAACAAGGGGGCTCCTCAGTTGTCACCACAATATTGTCCTTGAACGGGAGGATGACTGCACGAACATCGTCCAACCATTCCAGTCCAAGCACTACGTCATAGTCGTCTAACGGAACGACTGTGAAATCTGCCCGACCTTGCCACTGTCCAATCGTCACGCTCACACCACGAGCAATCCCCACGATTGGCACTGCCTTGGCATTGGCTGCCTTGATCATGCCGCCCATCGGTTCGACTCTCACCTCGAGTCGTCTCGCAATGTCCTTGCTAAGGAAATTATTGGTAGCACCCGTGTCTACCAAAGCCTTCAACCATCGGCTCCTGATATTGATGGGGACATACAGTGAACTCTTCCGTGGCTTCTCCACTTCGGTCTTGACCGCACCGAGAAACTGTAGCGAGCCAATCTGGTCCTCCTCTCCCTTGGACGGTTGGGCCTCGCTTTGTTGCAACATGGCCGCTAACTTTTTCCTTTGTGGGCAGCGAGACACCCAATGTTCTCTACTCCCACACAAGAAACAGTCACGGTTGATGGTCTGTTGTGCGCCATCTCTATCATTCCGTCTGCCTTGTGACTTATCATTGTCATACGAGGGACGGGGATTGTCCTTCCTTCGTTTAGGCGAGTGCGAGCCTTCCCTGTGGTGAGAAGGTGCACCCTTATCCCTGCCACGTTCTCCCCCACCAGAATCATTGCCTGATTCTTGCCCCTTGGACCTGGCACCATCACCTTTCCTTGGAAATTCGATTAGGCTCTCGGCTGCAGCAATGGCCGAAGCAAGGTCCTGCACGCCACGACGTTGGAGTTCTTGCCTCGCCCACGGTTGCAGTCCGTCTAAGAAAGCAAACAAGGCATCTTTATCGGATAAATCAGGGATTTCAAGTAATACCTCTTGAAACTCCTTTACGTAGTCCCGTACCATGCCTTTGTGCGTCAAGCGCCTCAAACGTCCACGGGCTTCATACTCCACATTTTCGGGGTAGAACTGCCTCTTGATTTCAGCCTTGAAATCATCCCACGTATTCATCGTGCACAGCCCTCGTTCAATGTCGGCAGAACGACGTCTCCACCACAGCATGGCAACATCGGCCAAATATAACGGTGCCGCCCGAAGTTTTGCTGCATCATCCAACAGTCCAGTCGCAGCAAAATACTGTTCCAGGTTCCACAGGAAGTTATCCAGCTCCCTGGCATTACGATCGCCACTAAACGGCTTCGGTCTGGGCACGTCCAACTTTGGGGCAGAAACGGCTACAGTAGCTGCACCAACGCTAACAGCAGCCTTGCACAAGGCCATGTCGGCCTTTACCGACTCGAGTTCAGTCCGCAATTCAGCCAAACCCGCGCTGAATTGTGCACGGAACTCATCCAGCTTCTTTTGCATAGTATCAACAAAAGAATTTATAGAAGAGAGCACCTGACCTTGCAGCTCTTCATTTCGGTCTTCCAGCTCCTGAACTCGTTCAGCCAGTTCAGACTCACTAGCGGCTTCCACCTGCCGTAGCCTGCTACACACATCGTCCAGCACTGCCGTGTTCTCCAACGTGGCTTGTTCTACCCGCACAAGCCTGGTTTCGAGAGCGCTCAACTGGTCCCTCGAGCCATGTCGCGAAGACCCCTTCTTCGCCTTACTCCTGGTTGTCGTCCCCTCAACAACCACTTGTTCAGTGCCGGTCATCTCCTCTTCGGAGGCAGCCATAGTCCCTCACGATCACGATCCCACGAACTGAAAGCAAGAAGCACCAACAGTCTTCAATGCAACAGTTTGAGCCAAGCCGACCTTGGCTCTGATACCACCTGTCACGGGCTGAGAGATTGAGGACGAAATCTCGACACCGTGCGGCCTTAGCCAAGCACTGAGGGCTGACTAAGTGCGCCTGTGAAGTTATCAGAGTGCGCGGAATGAACTTTGCGAGTGTTAGAGGTTGCCGACCTCAACACTTAGCCAATGCTCGACACAAACTTGCAAAGGGTGCTTGGGTATGGGTGCTAACCCTTTGGCAAGATAAACACAAGTTAGGATGCTTGTAGAAAGCCTAAAATGTAGTTGAGAAAAGGGCTGGAATGTATGCACGAAAATGGGCAGCCAAAGTTGTTGCCTTTCATTCACATACAACTCCTATTTATACATGTTCAAGGCCTAGGTCAAGGCCTTTGATCAATGCCAAGTGGCTATAATCTTAGCCATACATTTGTCTATGTACAAATGAATTTTCTAGAGCTAACTATACTCAAACATCCTAGAAAATTCCAGCAATCCCGCTCATGCACAAGGCTGGAAAATTCTGGACACTTTCGGGCAGTTCGGGCAGCCCGCCGGGCAGCTTCTTTCTCTAGAATTTTCCTGCACCAAAATCTGGATTTCTCCACCAATTTTCGCCCAGCAGCTTCCTGAACCAACTCCACTGCCCTGGAACACTCTGGAAACGTTGGGAAGGGTCTAGAAATGCCTTAGGCAGATTTTTGCGTCGGGCACGTTTAGGCCGTTTCGCGCGCGTCTTGGCTAAGCCATCGGTATCGTTAGGGCCAAAACACGCGGACCGTCTCAATATGCTTCTTAGAGTGCTTAGAAGGTTTTATGCAACAACAAAATTTCGAGTGATGTTAGATTAGTAATAGAATCTTATTCTTTTTCTTTTGCTTTTTGAAAAAAGTGATGATGCTCATCAGTAATGGAAGCGTTTTTAATAAAATTCTTAACTTGCTTTTTCCAATTGCTTTGTGGTCTAAAATTTAGGCCCCTCTGTCACTCCTCATATCAGACTGTTATTACCAGCAGCATAAGAATCACAATTTGCTTATAGAAGTCGGTGTCTGCAAGTTGAACTTCTATACATATTCGTTTTAAAATTCCTCAATTCAATTTGTTTGGCTTGCTAAACTTTAGTTTGCATCAGGCTTAGTCCAACAGCCTTTTTAGGGAGGCAAATGCTCAAATGGTGGTCCAACAACCTCCCCACAAGGGAGTGTTTTTTTTTTATTGGCACTTTAGATATAGAGTTCTCTCCAACGATCATTTTTTCACCATTAAAGAGTGTTATAATCTTTATAGAACTTCAAGTTTTGATAACAACTTTCTATCTAAGTCAATTCCATCTTTTTCGATTAAAACAAAAGTCAAATAAAAAATAATATTAATTGAAAATATAATAAAAATTAAAATAGAATATCATCATTAAAAAATTTAAAACAAAGAAAAAATCAAATGGTGTATATAGTCAAAATAGAGATAAATTGATTAAAACAAAATAGAGATTTTCAAAAATACGGAAGCTGTTGAAGTGAAATTAAAATAGGGAGCCCCTGAAATAGTGATAGATTAAAAGTAAGGAGACTGTTGGAGTGAAACTCAAATAGAGGTCCCCTAAAGCTAAAGAGACAACTTCAAACTCCTTATTTATAGAAAAAAAATAGAAAAATTGTTGAAATTGTCCTAAGAGTACTGCATGTACTTGAGGTCACTCTTGCAAATTGCACTTACTACAAGAAAAGGGAAAATTACTGCAGTGGTCCTTATTGTTTCACACTTTTTCAAAATCATTCCTATTGTTTTACAAGGTTCAAAATGGTCCACATTGTTTCCAAAAAAGTTCAAATCAGTCTTCATTATTTTAAATGGTTCAAATCAATTCCTATTGTTTCATAAAAATTCAAATCAGTCCCTATTATTTCATAAAAGTTCAAATCAATCCCTACTATTAAAAAACTAACAGAAAATATTAAAATATCTAAAATACCCTTTTATATATATATATATATATGTGTGTGTGTGTGTGTGTGTGTGTAAGGAAATAAAATGTAAAATCGTTGCTACAAAGTTTCAAACTCGAGACTTTTTGCATGAAAGTATGTATTCTGCCACTAAACTAGCCATGTCATTTGTTATAAGAATCGTAATTATTAATATAATTAGCAACTCAAAAAAAACCCAGCTCATCTCCCCTCCATCCCCCACCCACAGTGCCCTGCCTTCTTCTACCCCTACCTGCGATGACCCAACCCACAAGCCCCCATTCCCTTTACCCCGACCCCACTGTATGTGCGCCTATGTTGTATATATATGTATGTATGTATTGTATATGTATAATATGTATGTGTATGTTGTATATATATAAATGTATATGTTTATTGTATCAATATGATATATATGTATAATATGTATGTGTTGTCTATGTGTATGATTTGTGGGTGTCCGTGGGTGGTGACGGTATTGGTGATGGTGGTGGTGGTGGGGTGTATGTGGGTGGTGTTTGTATGTTATATGTGATTGTGTGTGTGTGAAGAGTGTTTGTGTTGTGTGTGATTGTATATGTGTGTTGAATGTGATTGTGGTGGTTGTGGTAGTGGTGGTGATGGTGGGAGGTGAAAGAGATGATGGAGAAGATGAAGGGAGGAAATTGAAAATGTTTATAAGTTTAGGGACTAAATTGAATTTAGTTGTAAATTTTGAATACGAAATTGAATTTATTTGCAAACTTGGGGGACTAAATTAAAATTTTATAAAGATATTATATAACTTTTACTATTTTACCCCTATACAACTGTTCACTTTTGTTAAATTTAACACTAATTTTTTATGTCAAGGACTAAATTGATACTTTTAAAAATATTGAGGACTGATTTGAATTTTTTTGTAAACAATGAAGGTTGATTTGAACCATTTAAACATTGGGGACAGATTTGAACTTTTTTTAAAACAATGAGGATCATTTTGAACCTTTTAAAATAATAGGGATGATTTTGAAAAAGTATGAAATAATAGGGACCACTGGAGTAATATTCCCACAAGAAAATACGATTATAGGCGGTGATTTTCTGCTGGTAGTTAGCACAACTATCGATTAGAAGAATTTTAAGATTGAAATCTCTCAACAGTTTTGACGTTATGGTTATTAAAACTATTTGTCTGTAGATGCCGAGATTAGTGAAAGTCCAAGATTCAATTAGCATCGACAAACCCACTAAGCCAACAGGCCTAACACGACCCAGACCTATAGCCTAGTCAAAGCGGTCCAATAAAGAAGCTTAAAGAACAAAGTGACAACTGGAAGGAACACACTGGTAGTAACAATCTGCCAAGGCCCCACTAATATAAACAAAAATGGACTAAGCTAGCGGGTCTTTGAGGCTTCCCAATCCTCACTTTGCTTTTCCTTTTTCTTTTTCGGTATAATGTTGGTCGAAACCGTGATTAAAATTCAAACTTTCTTATTACAACAGGTCACTACTTAACTATTTCATACAACTCTTGTAATAGTCACTTGTTAATATTAGAGGATAACTATTTGATATGGGTATAAAAATCAACCCGGCCTGAAGCGGGTGTGCACCGACCCAAGTCCAACCCGTATACTCTTTACGACCTCACTTTAATGAAGGATGGGACATAAAGGTATTGTCCGGTGAGTAATAACTTTATCCAAAGGATAAAGGTTGGAGTCAGGCGTGAACAGTACGGGCAGTACTAAACCATTAATGTCTGTCTATCTTAAATGTTAGTATAAATACCCCTTACAATATCTATATTTAAGATAATTTGACTCTCATTAATTGGTCTCTTCTATCAGTGATTATTTGAGCTCGAACATACTAACTTATTCTCATATCAAAAGGTAAACAGAAGACGTAATCCTCACGACTTTTTACATTCTTTTACAAATAAACACTGAATTCGGAATGAAGCATTATTTCAACCTTCATCACTATCAGTTCTTGTTTCTTAATGCGGGTCGCGGTGGAATGTTGTTTGTGATGGCTCCACTTGTCCACCAATTGGTCGAATCAGAGACTTCTTCTCCGCTGACTATGAATTTTTTGTGTGTAGTTTTAACTTTCCATCTTCTACGAAGCTTATGACCAAAGAAAAAGAGGTGTCTTCTACGAAGCTCTAATCATCTTGACTTGGAGTAAATTGCTTGTCACCCTTATTTATTTTGTTCAAAATATTTATTTATCCCCTATATTTTTAAAATGGTCTCATTACTCCCTTGTAATTTTCGAAATGTAGTTGATCCCCCCCTTCGTTAGAAAAATTATCTAATTTAACGACAATTGTAACACACGCGCTTAAAATGTGATTTTTTTATACTTTTAATTAAAATAAATTCTTTGTTGGACAAAAATACCTTTTTAGTAAATTGCTTGTCGCCGTTCTGTATTTTTCTTGAAATACTCATTCACCCCCTGTGTTTTTAAAATGGGCTCATTATCCCCCTGTGTTTTTTCGATTTTAATTTTATGTAAGGGTATAACGATTAATTAACTAATTTGATAACGTTTGCTAACGGAATAAGCGATTTTGGATGCGTCAACTTAATTAAAAAAATACAAAGAAATAATGAGCCTATTTTAAAAATACAAGAAATGAATAAAGATTTCCAACAAAACACAGGAGGACGGCAAGCAATTTACTCTCTTGACCTATTACCAAATAGGTGGATCTGAGGCTTGTTGAAAGCGAAAGTGTGGAAGAAACTTCTTTCGTGGCCTCGAAGGAGTTCCATGTTCATGGCCGCAGTCTAATACTACTTGTACGATGACGTGCTTATGGTTGACAATTAGGCGGCGTTGAAGCAATAAATGGCCGATCGTGTCGTGCAGGCAACAAAGAAGTTGAGATGAACAACCTAACTCAATATGTATACGCTAAGAAAACCATAAAATAGGAAACTAATTTGACAATATATAAAAATAATGACATACTACTTTTAGCATCATATATATTATTGAACATCATAGCTACCTTTAACGATGTCCACTGACTATTATATCCCAATAATGCGATAATTACGATAAGACTTACGTGGACTGATTTGACCACTTCCATAGAAAAGTATGAGGCCGAAAGAGTAGTAACCAACTTTGCTCATATATATATTTTTTTCTTTTTAAATGAGAAATTGTAGAATCACATTGAATCTTTTCAAAAATTAAAAAGTTTGTAGTTTCGATATGTCCAAATATATATTCCTGACCGATTAAAGGCAAAATAATTGTTTTTTGGAAGTATAGAAGTTTTCAAGTTAAACCACTGGCCGTTTGGTCTAGTGATATTATTCTCACTTTAAATACAAGAGATACAAGAGATATCAAGATTAATTCTCATATGTAACACATCTTAAGTAACTTAAAATGAGTTAGGCCTTCCTTGAATAATAACAGGGTTTTTGGTCTTGTGATATTCTTTTCGTTATTAGTGTAAGAGTTTATGAGATTAATTCTCATGAATAATATTTTTTGATATATATTATACGATTTATGCTTCTTTAAATTTTTTTTAAAAAAAATCAGCTTGGAAGTTTAGTCATGCATGATAAATTGTTAATATACCATTTCATCCAAACCTTTGTGGCAACTTTGCTCATAGCAACCAAATATTTTAATACCCCAGCTTCTAATTGACCACATGTTAATCGTTGAAGTCGTATTGTGGATAAGCCTTGACACCTTCTCATATTGGAGAAGCCAAGTCAAGGAGGTCGGCCACAATTCTAGTGTCCTTCCCTCTATATAAAGTGCTAGGTTGTGCATAAAACATAATCTCATTGTCATACATTTCTATTCCTTCTCATTTCTCAACTTCCTCTTCTATTCCCAATAAGTATTCCTTTCCTCAGAGCTGCAAGCTTTTCAAGCACGTTGAAAATTCGTTCCGAATCGTAAAAAAAAAAAAAAAAAAAAAATCAATTGCTTGTCGAACTGGGTGATCAAAATGGAAATTGAAAACAGCCTTGCATCCATGTTGTTTAAAGTGGCCTTGTTCATTGTTGTCCAAGTCCTAGTCTATCTCATCTTATCCAACTCTTCCAACGTCTTCTCCAAGGCTCAACGATCCTACAGTTTCAAGACCGCTCGCTCGGTTAGCATCCGTCGGATTGCAGCCGCTCTTGCTGATGTGCCTGCCGGCGGCGAGCCATCGCCTTCTTCCAATGACTTAAAGGCTTTTAGAAGCCAAAAGTCAATGGTGAAAGATCATTCATCTTAAGCTCATAGATGCATATTCTTTATTTTGGATATTCTTTTGTTCTTTGAAGGCATGGATCTGATTATTATTGTGTGTGAATAGATACTGAATTTGTAATATATATATATATATATATATATATATTTTATTATTTTATTTGTAAAAGATATATTTTTGTACATCGTGTATTCTTGATTTTAGAAGCAATTTAAGAAACCCTTTCCAAAGAATTCATACTTTCCATTCATCTCAATAATTGGAATTTCATATTATTCGTACAATTACCAATTACATCGGCAACAAAATAATGATGATGACATAACTTTTACAGGCAAGAAATGGCGGATCTAGAGTGTTGTTTCAGTCGAAGCTAAAGCATTAATATTTTTTTTCTTTCAATTGAGACTAATTTAATTTTTCATATTAAAAAAAAATATATTTTTTATAAAAATATAAGGTAGATACTTAATTTTTTAATAAATTAAGGTTTACTGGAGGCTGCAATCCCGACTTGCACCACGTGAAGATTAACCTTTTTTTTTGGTCGAAAATTAGGATTTCATTAATCCAGAAAGAGAATACATAAATTAGCCAATACCAGTGGCTATCAGATCGTTTACAAGCAATTGTGAAAGCGGTAAAGGAATGTTAGCATTCCAATCTGGAGGAAGGTTGCCATCCTTAAGTTGTCTAGCAATCCAGTTTGCAACCTTGTTGCCAGATCTTCTAACAAGAGATAAGGAAGCTTGAGGGATTGCTTGGCGAGTAGCATGGATATCTTTGACAATAGCAGAGATTTCTATAATGGCAAGCTTAGAGTTAGAAGCGACTGCTGAGTAAACAATTTTGGCATCAGTTTCGATAGTAAGGGAGTGAAGACCCAAAGAAATAGCAAAGTGACAAGCATGAAGAACAGCAATGGCTTCAGCTTGACCCACTGATCTGCAAGAGATTTTCTTGGCATTACCCATCATAAAATTACCCAAGTGATCACGACAAACTACTGCAATGCAGTAAGTAAGACGTGAAAAAAGAGAAGCATCACAATTAATTTTAAGATGTGATACAGGAGGGGACACCCAAGAAGTAGGAATTAAGGATTAGTGGGGTTGATGGACCTGTTGAGAAGACGACCCAAGGTCCTTGGCATTTCTATACTCCAAATGATGACCGACATCATTTTTCCCTTTCCAGATCAACCAGCAGACGAAAGCAATAAGAGAATCAGCTTCACCACTCAAGTAACCAGCATTCGAACATTTTTTAAACAGATCCTGGAACCAGGAATCAAATATGGTAATCTGAGAAGGGGAGATTGCATATTGGATAGGAGAAGCTGACTAGATTCTTTGACTCCATTGACAAAGAATAAGAAGATGCTCAGGTGTTTCAAATTCTTCATTGCAGAGAGGGCATATTAGATTCTGGGTAAGTTTTCTCTTTAATCAATTAGTTCCAGTAGGAAGACTGTCTTTGCAAGCTTTCCAAAGGAAGACCCTAATCTTGGGAGGAATTTGAAGATTCCATAAAAATTTCCAGAAGGCATCTGAGATATGGTGGGAAGAGGAACTCTAAGAAGAATGAACTTTGTTACGAGAGAGAGCCCATAAATAACCTGTCTTCACAGTAAATATTCATGATGAAGAATGAAGCCAATAAAGAGAATCATCATGAGGATTAAAAGGGATGTACATCGAGTAAATCTCTTTGCAAGTTTCATTATCAAAAAGGGATTGAAGAGTATGAAGATCCCAGTCTCTCTTAGAAGGCAGAAAAAGTTCTGAAACTTTAGAAATGGTGGTATCTGGAGGTTTGGTGATTGAGAGTGAAGGAGAAAGCCAAGGGTCCTCCCATACATTAATGGAGTTACCGTTACCAATAGACCAACTACAACCAAAAAGACAGAGATCCCTGCCTTGGAGAATACTCCTCCAACTCCAAGAGGGTCTTCTCCCAGTAGAAGCATGCCAGAAATCAGAGTTGTTGAAATAGAGACCTTTAAGAATTCTGAAACAAAAAGAGTTGGGATTTTGAGAAAGTCTCCATGCATGTTTGGCTAAAAAGGCTTGATTCATGCAGAAGAGATTTTTAAAACCCATTCCACCTTTAGCTTTTGACTCATAAATGGACTACCAAGAAGACCAATGACATTTTGAGCCCCACCAAAAATTAGCAATCTTTGCTGAAAGTTTTTTGCAGACTCCTTTAGGAAGGAGAAAGATGGACATAATATAAGAAGGAAGAGCTTCAACGACAGCTTTAATAAGGACTTCTTTTCCACTAGCACTGAGCAAATGAGATTTCCATCCCTTAAGTTTGTGCATAACTCTGTCCTGAAACCAATTAAGAGCAGAAGATTTTGAACGCCCCCAATCTGAGGGAATGCCAAGATATTTGCCGATGTGATTATGAACATTAATCCTCAAAATGTCAGCAATAGCAGATTTGAGATGAGGGGGAGTATTGGCACTGAAAGCTAAAGCTGATTTGTTCAGGTTAATTTTTTGACCCTGAAGCAAAAGAGAACTGATAAAGAGCATCCTGTAAAGCCAATGACTCCTCAATAGTAGCCCTGATATAAAATATAGAATCATCTGCAAAAAGTAAATGGGTTAAAGGGGGACAACCCCTAGCAAGCTGAATACTTTTGAGTAAGCCAATGTTTTCCTGACAACTGCAAGATTGTTTAGGAAAGTTTGTAGCCCAATGGAATAGTTCTACTTTCTAAGATTTAATTAAACTCTCTATAATAAATGTTAATCTCATGATTGAATAATCAAGATTGTTTAAGCCTCAATGTGATAATCCGAACCCGTCATATAGAGAATAATACCTATTTGCATTTAATTAGGTTTTATTTGAATGCTAGCATAAAATTATATGTTTATTGTACAACTCGAATCCGAACATGAAAATTTTTCTGTTTCCTTTTTTGAATTTCATATTTTTTCCTTAATACTTGCTATTTTAGATGCATACATCCATTGAGTTTGCGTGCATAGCATATTGGGAGCAACGGGAAAAAATTCGTAAGCGAGCACAATGAATAGTCAAAATTTTCCAACATTTTCAATTTTATTTCCACTTAAATTTCTTGACCCATTTTGCTTAAAAACTTGGTCCATTTGCATTTTAACATGATCTAAACCCATACCCATTGGCCCAAGACCCACCTAGCTATCTTATAACCCAACTAAAAAGCAAACAAAATAAAAAAAACACAAGACACACAAAATACACAACACACACATTGGTCTTTACACACACACACACAAATTTTTGCACACACACAACACACACAGAGAGAAGAAAAGGAGGAAAAAGAAATAGAGGAAAAGGAAGAAAAAGGGAAAATTTTGCTCATCTCTTGCATCTCCTAGCTATCAAGGTGAGGGATTTCATCATTTTTAAGCATTATTGTTGATGTTCTTGCTTCTTTAAAGATTGTCTTGAAGTGGGAAGTTGAGCAATTGAGTTATTATGCATATCTAATCTATGATTTGGTGTTCATAATGTTGTAGTAGATATCTTTAAACATGTTTTTCTAACTTAGTGGTAGTTTTAATGTTAGAAGTAAATATGCTAACTCAAGTTGATGTTGTAGTTTAAGTGCTTGTATAAATGCTTAAATGAGTTAATGATATGAGTTTCTAGAGTCTAAAGCATGTTAAATAAGCAAGAAACAACAATAAAGGGTGGTAGCAAGCTATAGTCTGATTTGGACAGTGCATTGCTCGTGATTTTGAGAGCCCTTTTGACATAGTAAACGTGCTCTAAACTTAACAAAATTTATATAGCAGCTATATTAGGCAGTTTAGAGAAAATGTTGATTTCTAGAGTGAAGGCAAATTCTGACGTTTTAAGCCTCCGATCTAGCCATTTTATAAAAGTGTCTTGAAAATCGCTGCAACTGGATAGTTTGTGCGATTGCACGGGAAATGTCATAACTTACTGATTTTAAACTAGAATTAAGCTTTGTTTTATTCTAAAATCAACTACACTCGAAGAGCTACATTAATATATAAGAACTAGGGAATTTGGAGTTCAATAGCATAGGTAATGAATTTGATAAATTTAGGGTTCTATTAGAAGTTTTGAAAATGGGCATGTTTCATGAAGATCTACTTGGTATGTGTTGTATTCCATATCTATCTTGTATATTAGAGTTCATAAGTGGGTAGGAGCATTCTTTTGATAGTTTAGAAGTTTTTATGGTTATTTTCATGTTAGATCAAGGATAAGTTAATAATGTATATATTGAAGACCAAATGTTTGAGTTTATGCTTGAATGAAGTGTTTTATGGTAGAAGTTTGAAAATGTTATAATTAAGTGTTTTAAGTGTTCTACATGTATTAACTTAGTAATTCTAGCATGTTAAATGTCTAGTTAGTCTCTGTGATTTAGAACCCCATGCATGCTAAGTGGAATACTCGAGAATGAATGTAAAGTTAACTTAGATGGTTAGATTGTTAATAAATGTCATAGTTAAAGAGTATTTAAAGTTTTATGCATGTTGTTGACCAACAATTTAAGATGTTTGCAAACCATGATATAAGGTAAAGAATGTTTTCAAACATGTCAGTGAGATAATGTAAAGTAGTTAAGTTTGATGTGTTAGTTAACTACAATCAAATCTAAATTGCTCTTAATTATGAAGTCTATTGGAATTGCAAGTTTATGGTGCAATTGGAGAAAAGAAGTGATTATTGGCCTAGATTCTCGCATATTGGCTTTCTGGAGGTGAGGGAATGCATGTATTTGAGCATTTTAAAGTTTGTAACTTAGATTTGTAAATGTTTAGATTTGTAATATTTGCTTAGTTTTATGCTTAATCTTGCTCATATTGTTGTTATTGATTGAGAATAATTGTTATATTGAATATTATTATTAATCTGCACTTTTGTGCTATCGCTCATTTATCACCTTGTATCGTCTCTTGCATTGCATAGTGTCAGGCGCGTGAGTGATGAGCATTTCTGGGTAGCCTCAGGTTGCCAGGGTTGGTTGCTCTAGCTCCGTGTCCTATTCCCATTCTCGCTAAGGATGCCGCCCTGAGAGATTGGGGTCATAGATGTGTCAGGGTACATACGGAGTACACACCGTTGAAGTTATATGGTGGATACGCTCTTATTGTCATCGTTGTTAACATCAAACTCGAGATTGATGTATCGCTTGTGGAATCGAATCGCTTGGTATATAGCTCGTGTGAGCGAATTGTAGCCTTTAAAGTGTGGTTTAACTTTGGTTGGTTATGTTAGTGCTCTCCTTGATTGTTCCTTTATTGATTTAATGTTTACATTGATTGCTCTCTTTATTGATTATACTGCTTAACTGTCTTTATTTGTATTGCACGATCTTCTTCTCTCTCCACCTCATTATCCGTTTCGCCCTCACTGAGTATACGTGTTTTGTATACTCACTCCTCACCACCACATTTTAGGTATTGTAGTGATAGATGCAATGTTCATGCTTGTGTTGATTGCTTTTGCTTGGGAGTCAATGTGTTACGTGGCTTGTTTGTGAGAAGTTGTAAAGATGTTACCTTTGAGTTGTATGAATTTATTGTTAAGGGAAATGTAGTTTAAGTTTAACTAGGTTATTGGAGTGGTATGATAAGCTAGTTTATGTAATACGATAAAATAGTTTAAATGCAAAGCATGAATGTATTGTCTAAAGGAAAAGAGCTAGGTTGGTTTAGAGTTTGGTTTAGGATTGTATGGTTGTTGGGTATGCTCGTTGAGAACCAACGCTCAAATGGCCTTGAGGAGTTTGAATGTTGGACAATGTACTGGTCCATTTATATTCCGCGTATAGGTAAACTGTTGCCCTATAAACAGGAGAAATTTTGTCCCTTTTTTTCTAAATTTTGTGCCCATATTTGATATCGGGTTGAGATTAGCTTGATTAATAGAATTCCTGATCTCGTGAGGGATTGAGGTATTACACTTAAGATTACCAAGTGCTCGAAAATGTATAAATCATTGATTTTCTAACATAGTAGCACATTATGAATATGAAAGTATATATTCCCTATTTGATTAAATTCCACCAATGCATTTGTACAAGTTGTAATGATGCACTTGTAGGTTATTAACTATCAAAATGTATATAGAACCTTACCTAAATCACCTATGCTCAATGGAATCTTTAATTTCATTAATTCTTGACAGTCTACTACTTGTAACTTCTTGATTATTAGATGATTATTTTAATTTTTTAATCAAAATATGTTAAAAACAAAAATACACATTATCATAGCTAACAACAAATAATTGAATAAGTTAGTTTAATAGTCTAATTATTGGGTTAAACCAATAATTAAAATATAGTTTCCTTCTCTCCATTTAAAATATTGAAACTGTTAAATAGTGAAGAGCTATGGAGGAGAATATAAACAGGAACTAATTATAACCATTGATAATTAGTACTTCTCATGGAAAAAAGACTAACAAAGTAAATACTTCACAGGCTTTTTTTTTTTTTTTTTTTTCTGTCGGGACACAGGCTTTGTAAAGTAAATGGGATAAAAACTTGATTTCAGACTCGTCAAGAAAGTTCACATAGGTTTTATAATTGGATTGGAAAAACATTTAATACTTCAGAAATTTTGCACTAAATATAACCATAAATTAATCGATTTCATCATGCTATACTCGCGGGGAAGTAAAAGTGAGAATGATTTGAAATTCTTCTATGCAATACCAGTTTTGATTCATATCAATTGCCTTATACATGTTTCCCAATTTTTTTTTCCACTTCATAAGCAACTACATGTGCAATTCTAGAATAATAATGCACATATTTTTTTCACATATAGTGTCTCGTACATGTCTAAAAATTTGAGCTCATATCTTTTATTTTTTTGTCAAAAGCTGTTATCTCTCATATATACATAAAAGTGTACATAAGGATGCTACACAATCTAACCAATCCCTATAGGGGTAGTATCAGTAAGTAAGCGAGATAATAAAGGTTGAAAAATATTATAAGACCAGTCTAGTGGCATGGTAGAGATCCTAATCTAATTGCATATACAACCCACGTTGCCACATGGTTTGCTTGTAGGGAGACAAGCTGAATGGTGTGGCAAGACGTAGACGATGGGGAACACTTTAGATTGTGAACTAGGGAGAAGATCCGCCGGTCACAATTGTGAGGGCCCTTAAGAGTGTGAATTGTTGGTTTGAACTCATATCTTTTTAAGTAAATACCTTAAAATCATATTCCAAATTTTAAAAATCATGGGCTGTTGGACTCTCCTCTTGTAATCAGAGCGGGCACGATGGTCCACAGGCTTCGGCAGCCCAAAAGACCCGAAAGTAGCTTTTACAAGAGCCCAAGATCCATAAGCAAAAGTGATGGCCCAGAGGTTGTTAAAGTGGGCACTATATTAAAGTGGCGGGCTAAATAAAAACGCCTAAGACCAAGCAACTTTATTTATGCACTCTCAGATGTATAATCTATATGATTTTTTATTTTTTATTTTGTGAATTGGCACTTTCGCCACGTGTACAAGTTGTGTCTGGTTCTGTTTTACAAAAATAGAATTTTTTATATTAAAAAGGTAAAAAAGAAAAAAAATTGCATTGGCTCTTTTCAGAAAAATTACAAGTTATAGAAAACAATATTTTTTAGACAACAATAAAATCATGCTTTCTCTATTAGAAAAATTACAAGTTATAGAAAACAATACTTTTTAGAGAACAAAATCATGCTTTCTCTATTATGTTTTCTGTTTTTCAGTTAAAAATAATTAAATAGCCTAAACCACTTGTTTTACTAGCTTAGAGAACAATAAAATCATGTTTTCCAGTCATAGTGACTGATTAATGTGGGTACTGATGGACGCTATGCCTTATTGACTCTACAAAACTTCATAGAAAAATTTTAATATATCACTAAACGGAACTTTTTATACCATCTCATTCTGGATTCCCATATATCGATAATTTTAGTCTAAAAATAAATTAATCCCAACTAAATAAAAAATATTATTCGTGTGTTTTACTAATTGTTTATTATAGACTTAGAGGGAAAACAATCCTAGATTCCCATTTATTTCCTTTCCTAGGGTCAGTATTTTAATTATCACATGCCCAGTTCACAGCACTTCATTGGACATTTGGATTAACTTTTATGACAAAAAAAAATGGATGACCTTTGAGATAAATTTGTTTTAGAATAAAATTCCGTAATTTTCATCACGAAAGATCTTTAAATTTTCTAATCGATGTCATTACGATGATGCAGATACAGATGCAGGCATAACGTGCCAGAACTGTAGCGTGATCACATTATATTCTTCAATTAATTTAAAGCTGCAACGCGTTTTTTTCTAGTTGAAGTATTAGTTTTTGTTGGATAAGACTATTGACAGTTAATGAGTAATCAACAGAAAACGGAAGTGGGATGCCAAAATCACAGACACTGTACGCACTTTTGGCATTTCATCATCACTATACATAAAGGAGATATATACATGCTGTAGGACACATAATGAATTGCAATTTAATATGTGATTATACTTGTTAACAATCGTAAGATTTCATTTGTCTTTTGAATACCAAATCTAACATGGAAGAATAGAACTAGAGAGACAAGTTATACGAGATAATTGATATAGAGAAATAGATTTGATAAGGGATAAATACCTAATTTAATGTAGAATATTGACTTTGTCTTTGAAATTGTTATGAGGCAGTCTGCAGTGATCAGAACAGGTCAGGCGTAACTGACCTGATGAGACATGACCGACCATCTGACCCTTTTTGGAATCGAATTCACCTCGAGAAACGGTAGATCGAGCAAGATCCCGCAAAATTTGGAAAAATATTTCCTACAGTAGTATAAATATCATAAATGTCTTACATTGAAAGGTAACTTATATTTTTCACTAACACTCTTTCCCTATCAAATTGCTAACTTGAGTATTGAAATGCTCACATGGAAGAACCCACAGTTTGTTCATTGTTACAAGTGAATCCAAGAGCTCGGTCTAGGACCCGAGGTCAACTACTACCAATTTTCTACCTCAACAAAAGTTAATGAGAAAAGATAAGTCATAAGACGTACCTGGATATTCAATATTAGAGGAAGGCCGGATTATAATACTATGTTAAAAAACATAAATTTTATGTAAAATCAATTAGCGTTAAATGGAGTAGTCCAAATTCATATAAAACGATTTTACAATTTATGATTTATCAATATAAGAAAATTATTGTTTAATTATACTAATGCATATCAACACCTTCAATATTATTGTATGCTTACTTCACGATGGCCAGCTAGATTTTCTTTTTAAGATTGAAAACCAAATCCATTATTGAACAGATTGTAAGTTGGGGACCAAAGTCATCGGACATTGTACGCAGTTTTAGCACTCCATTACTCCTTAAGGAAGTGCCTATTGTTTTATCATTATATAGATGCTCTGCTGCCACATTTGATATATTATAATGCAAATTGAAACCTTCATAATGGTATGTTTTTTTTATAATTTTGCTGATGTTAATACTGTGACGCTCTCTGCATGTTGCTTTGCACAAGCATGCCGATATTTGAGTTAATATATAGGTCGGCCGAATTTTTTAAAAGCAATTGTCTCCTCATTTGCTTGATGATGGTTCCGATATTTTCCATTAAGTTTAATCCTTTCACGACGATATATTCCCTTGACATTAATATCAATGACGTTGAAGTACTGATGATGCAGTTATTTAATCGTCACACTCAATAGTCCAAACTATTTGACTATAATTACTGATATCCAGGGGCGGAGCCACCTTTGGCATTGAGTGTGCAATGGAACACCCTAAATTTTTGGGTGTGTAGTTTCTTTTTTTTTTTTTTTTTCTTTTCATGAAAACAACATTTTTGTAGTGGAACACCCTGAAATTATGGTTCAATGCCATGAACACAATATTTTTTGCAGTGAAACACCCTTATATTTGTGTTATAAAGTGTTAAAATTAAGTATTTGTTTAGTTATAGTATAAAAATATGATTTTAGACATAAAATCATCAATTTTTTTTATAGTTTATATAAAAATTTATGCATAAATAATTGTCCTGTAATCTCGGTTACTGACTTTGATATTGTAGTGCACACCCTAATGCTCGGTGCCTGGCTCCGCCACTGCTGATATCCCTTCATAATATATGAGGGAATACATATTTTTGACGGAAAATGGCAAACATATTTGGAGGTAAGAGCAGCACTTTATGAAATTTTGACCAAATATTTCTGTTGTAGCTTTTGTCCATGACTATGAGGTGAAATTTCAGACACAGGATATGACACTCTTCCCATATAAGTTATTTAATAAATGTGTGTTTAATTTATAATAATTTAAATTTATTATTATTGTCAACACAACTTTAAATATTTTGAATCATTTGAGTAAGCACAATACAGTGACAGACTACGAATCAAACATGGGTTATTACATGTAGTATCAAATTAAAACAGGCCTACCAAGCTAAAGTATAGGCTTCATGCACACTCTAAGGTCCTATACTTTAGTTCTCTTCTGTCTGACGCAATAAGGATGTCACATATTTAATGAGGTATTTTGAGCCAATTATTAAACTCAATATGTTTATAAATTAGTAGTTCGAATTGGATCATGAGGTTTCTTAAATTATTAGATAAACAAAAATGCATAAAAATATCCTATTCAAATTCATGTCCGGTTGCTTCTAGGACTGTTAATTCTTGCAACTCATTTCTTCTCCATCCCATCCTTTGGAAGGGTTGTTGGGGTCCAAGGCAAAAGCATGTAAAATTGCAACAAAAATTAAATAATAGAAGTAAACCCAATCTATCAACGATGAGCAACTTGTTTGCAAGAATGTAACACTTAGCCAGCCTTATTACAAGTTGCCTATTATTTTAAACGTTGACTTTCAGTATAGAAGTTTTAATATGACTCAGCATGAATTGAAAATTGATCGATAAGACAATGAATGTAGATGCCTTACTATGCTATTTCTGCTACATTAATGAGAATATTCCTAGAGGTTATTAGTTGTAGGCAAAATGATTTATATTATCTTGCTTATAGGCATAGTTAATAGTTATTTGTTACCCGTGCATAACTGGTTTTTTTCCACTATATGTCTATATTTGTCGGCCACCATAGTCTTTTAATCATGGAAAAGTTTGTTGATAATAACTCTCTCACATTAAGGACTATTAATCGACTATTTCGTTTAAAATTTTAAATTATTAAAAATAAGTTTATGGGCTTTTTGTCCTTTGTTACCCAGTTCTTTGGTCTTAAAAAAATTGATTTTAAGAATGAGTAATTAACATTTTCCAATCCTTACTATCCAACCTAAGAGTGGCCAACGATGGATTCAATTCCACTATTAATTAGAGGATTCCATGGTTGGTCCATGACCTCTAAATACTGAAGGCGTCCTTGGGCCGAACTTCTATGAAATGGTTTTGCAAGATTTAACCAATTGTGTTAATCGTGGAATATCATTGAAAAATAGGAATTCATGTTATTAAAGGAGATCTTGTTATTATAGTATGGAATGAGTCAATCATCTAGATAATAGGTTGGAGTATAAACTGAAATATTTTGGAGCTAAAAAAATAGATATTAAAGCTCTGTTTGGCTTATTTATAAAATTTTAGCTTTTGAGTTAATACTTTTAGCAGTATAGTTTTGGTTAGAAGTATTATTAAACAAAAGCCGTTGAGTGCTAGACCTATATTTGTCAAGGTTGAGCTTTTAAAAATTTTGAGGGTAATGTTGCACTTTAAAAAATATAGAATGGGTATATTTAGGAAAGAAAAATAAAAATAATTTTCAGCATTATATAAAAATAGTTTCGCAAAAGTCTTTTTTGAAAGTTCTAAATTTTTTTTTTGGTCGAAAAAGCTCCAAATTGGATCTTCTTATTTTTTAATTTTTTTCAACTTCAACTTTTACTTAAAAGAACTTTTAAAAAGTGGTCAAACAGATTAACTTCAGTTTCTAAGCACACAAAAAATATTTTCAAGTATCTAAAAATTAGGAGAAACGAAACCTAAAAAGTCACATAAAAATATTTTTTTATATTTATTTATTGTTTTAAATGAAAACTGTATTTTGTCATTTCTAAGCCCATGTAATTGAAAACCTCGGTCTCCAACCTTTTCCCGGATAGGATAGTTTTGGCATGACAACATATACAAAACCCAACAGCGCGACCCCCACCCCCACCCGCAAAACCCCCACCGACCCCGTAAAGAAAAAGGACAAGAAAAAAGAAAGAAGAACAAGAAGCAATAGGGATGTGAAATTGCATCATATGTACATGTGTTGACTTTACCAGCTGATTAATCAGTTAAGAATATATCAGTCTTTTTACGATGTCTAAATACAAAGATAGGGACTCAATTATGTAATTAGAAATTATTTTAAGTGCAATTAGGAATAAAAAAATATAAAAAAAGACTAAACTTGAATGGAGACTTTGGACGCGTAGGAAGATACTTCGTGCAAAGCTATTAGCCTCTAATCAAAGACAAAATCATATCTAATTAATCGTTGCCTCCAAAAGCCAAAGCATATCTCATTATCTTCTCCTTTTGGTTTACTTACCATCTATATAAACCCTCATCTTCTTAAGTTTCCACATCCATAAACAAATTAAGACACTTTCCAAAATTGTTTGCCAAAAAAGGAAACATGAAGCCTCAGTCATCGATTGAAACCTTCTCATCTCAATCTAAGTTTTCCATGCATAAAGATTCACACACAATATGCAAATTCAAGCCAAAAATTCGCATAATTCACATAGTTGCTCCTGAGATCATTAAGACCGATGTTGAACATTTTCGAGAGCTTGTACAAAGACTCACTGGAAAACCTACAGAAGAAGATCAAAAAGCTCGCAAAACCAAGAAATCAAGAAACGTTTCACGAAGAGATTTGAGTAGCGAATGCTCCAAGCCAACCAAGAATGTCGAGTTATTACAAAATGAACAGATTGATCAGATGTTTCAAAGTATGCCCAAAATGAAAAAAGAGATTAATGAAGAGATATTTGGAGGTGAGAGTAGTTCAAGTAGTTTTTTCCGTGGTTTTGGAGATATGGATTGCTTCAATATTCAAGATTTGGTTGAATTTCCTCTACTTCCATTCAAGTCCTCTCAGATCAATGCATTTGGTGAGATGCCTCTTTGCTAGGAGTAAGGATGCTCTCGTAATATTGTAATATTATGAGTGAGATCTAACAATTATAAATTGTCCCATTATTTTCTCATAAGTTTAATAATTTTTAATTGTTAAATTTCACTCATAACATCATAATGTTGTGAGTAGATACATCCATATTGCTAGCAGTAGATTATGTTAACTTTAGGAGACATTGTAATCCCAAATTACCAATAGGTATGAAGGAATTTGAGTGCGCAGAACAATTTTTTTTTTTTTTTTTGGGAATATTTTTTTGGTTGAGAAGAGTGGGGGGTAGGGGAGAGTGGTGTGAGATGGTTGACTTTCTTTCTCCATTTTTGTGAAGCAGTGGAGAGGTACATAAAGCCAACTCTTCATCTGACATATTTGATAATTTTCCATTGATTGTGTAATTATGGTTGATATTCCAAATTCTTTGTAATATAATGGATTGGCAAATTTGCTTTTCTAGTATGAATTTAGTTACCTAATTTTGCTTTCACCCTTTCTTCCCCTTCAGTTATCTCATTTATGGTTCACTTCTTCGATTTCTATTTCGACAGATCATTTGATCCCCCTTTGAATTAAAGAATTCAGAAAATATTGCTCGCTTTAACTGTTAAGAGTAGGTAACCCTTTTCCCCCGACACGTACAATCATATATCATTATATATGAGTTTTAAGATTTAAATTGCAGTTAGTTTATGAATTAAGAATATCCAATAAGGACGATGTTTGACTCAACCAACTTCATTATTATTGTAGTATACTACTAATCCTAGTACTTGTAATCTAAATTATTACATGTTGGTGATGGTAAGTATACTTCCATACCATCTCTCTCTTGGGACACCATAGATCAGTAAACTTGAAGAACAATAAAAGAGAAAAGTTTAATATGGTTCTTGTATTGGATCTCTACATGCATGTATAAGTATATGATATTATAGAAAGTAAAGGGTAAGTGTTACAAAACTTGATAGGAAATAAAATCATGAAAATTTTAATTTTTATGTGTTGATTTCCTTATATTAACCTCTATAACACTTTATATTTTCCCAGTTAAATATCAAAATAGAACCCAAATAGTAAGCACTCATATTATACATGTATAGTATGGTATATTAATGTACATAGAAATGAAATGAATTTCCTTCAAACATGTAACTTAAGATACTTTTAATAATTATACTTAACCATATCATACATGAAATAAGGAATTTAAGTCGTAGTATTATACTTGGCGTATTATAATCTATAGCTTAAATTTTGAAATTGTTAAATTTGAATTTTATTTTTTATTTTTACTGTAAATTCTATTACTAACTTTATATTTACATCTTGACATAACACATTGCCTCAATGTTAGTTTTTCAATTCATATATTTGTTTTGTTATACAATAACTCTTGGCATTGCATGAACTATGATTGACAAATAACAAAATATGCTCCCCTATAAGTTCATAAGCGTCGACACAAGAAATTGATCGAGCAAATGCAATGACAATCCTCAAAATTACATACTACAACATTTCTCTACGAAATTGAACAATAGTGATCAATATTATCATTAATTCATAAATACCAATAAAAAAAACAATTATTTTACTTAGTGTGTCTATTTTGAAGATAACATAGCTAATAATACTTGAGGTTTTCAGTTAAATATCAAAATTTCACTAGATAATTCATGCATAATTTTCTATAATGTTGAAATTCAATAATAGTTCATCTTTGGTAAAATAGAATCGGCCAATATATATCAAATGCCTTTTTTTAATTTACAATATCAAAATTCAGAATAGTTCCATCCAAATGTAGGGATATACACAATTAATACTCGATTAATTTGATCGAATAAAATTTCAAATTTTAATTATTTCATTTCAAAGAGTAATACCTGAAATTCCCGCAAAAGTCCTACTCAATTCCCCTTCACTCTGAACTCTCCCCACTATATTTTATGGCCAACTACTTGAAATCCATAATAGCCGCTGTTAGATATAAAATCTATCGAGCTGAATAGAGAACCTGAATCATCACTTTTGTCTGAGCTGGACTCTTGCACAAGTAGAGAAAAGAAACAATGGGGGTTATCTCCCGCGTTTCTCCTCGGACGAGAGAATTAGTGATTTAGCTCGGTTGTAATCTAACAATAATAAAATTAGCAATTGGCGTGAATCAGTTACCTTTCAGTCATTTTCCTTGTGCTACTTATAGTAATACTTAGGGTGTCTTTTTTGGTGGTCCGCACTTGTCTTTGAGTACTATTCTTGTGACAAGTGTCTGGCAATGATTATTCCTTTTGTTTCTATGGATATTTAGGTAATTGCACATTTGGGTCTTTTTTATATCCATATCAGCCGCCTACCTTATTTGTCTAATGTAACTCTCTCATCAACTCAAGGAACAGGATAATTGCAACATACATCATAGTATTTTAGTCTCAAAATGAATATAATATATTTATAGTTAGCGTGAATTTTTTGTCATAGAAAATAAATAAAATAAAAATAAAAATTTTATTCACTCTAAAATAGAATAAAAAGTCAATATAAATGACAGACAGGATGATAACAATACAAAGTAATTTAAACCCTCACTTGGACGCAAAGAAACTGTTTGTGTGGTTCCTACGCTGGCTAAAGTCTATGTTATAAATAAGATTTTATTGGTAGTTGATAAGCATATTGTTTCCCCATTGCCAATTTCCATTATTGACAATGAAAGAATAAACATTGACTTTTGTCTAGCTCAAAGTCAAGTCGTTCATGTGAATGTGAATGCAGGTTTAAGAAAGCACTAGTTGTATGGTAATTATTGCGACTTCATCTATGGTCACTGTCTACTTGTGTGCTTTCAAGCAAATACGGATTTAGAATTATTTTCTAATAAGGATTATAAGAGATAATTTCATAATTATACTTGTTAAGGGAAGAATATGAAATGTAGTCCTCGATCCCTGTTATTCGAGCTAAAAACTTATAAAATGAACTCCACTGGCTCAATTCTGGGGAAGTTCTGACGATCAAGTCAATAATCGTTATAAACGAGGTGGAATAATTTTTTAAAAAAAGAGAGAGAGAGAGAATATTTAGAATTAATTATCATTTTGTGTGAGTTGTTGATAGTAATGCCTTGGTGAAGTTCTTAATAAAGATGTTGTTTAGTTGTTTTGGGCCATGGCTATTTTGTTTTGTTAATAGACTTTGCTTGGCCGAATGGATTGTTCTTTTCTTTCGTGGGCTATGGTATGGTGGCTCATTCCGTATACTTATCCTTTACGTTAATATTAATATTCCAATTAACAAAAAAATAATAATAGAACTATTTTTCGCTAGAAAAGCACAGGAACAAAATACACACGCAAGCAAAACTTATTTCCAACTCTCATGTCATGGTCATTACAAGCTTTCACATATCTTCCGAGAAGCAAATAAATGTACAAATTGACTCGCTAACTATGAAATTTCTCAAAACTTAGGTTGCAACACATTGAATCAACTCCCAAATCAGCTTATTCTCCTTGTGGAAAAAGATAGAGTAGACGAGTTTACCTCTAAAATTGTCAAGGCTTAGTTTTTGACATTAACCTTCCAAGTAAAAAAAAAAATCTTATTTCCAACTAGGGTTGGTCAATGAGCTCCACCCTACCAAATTCTGATACTAGATGTCTAGCCATGAAAAAAGGCAAGTCTGTTGGGCCTCAACTTCCTACATTCCACTTTGTTTTATTTCCATATTGTACTACTTACAAAATGCAAATTAAGGCCACATACAATAGATTTTAAAATAGATCCGATTTTTCCTAAACGCTATATAATAGATTCTAAAATGAGTCTGACATTTTTTCAAATACCGTGCATAGTGAAAATTTCATACACCAAGTTGTCCTTTATTGTGCTCCTTTAGCGAACGCTTAGACCTTAAGTTGCAAGATAGACATACAGTACGATGGCTAAACTGATACCCATGCACTAAAGTCAGACTATCCTCAGCTTCTCAACATGTTTTCACCAACTTATTTCTAAACCATGTAAGAATAATAAGACACAATCCAATACAAAAATTGCATCATGTTTAGGCCTTCAGTAAATGTTAAAAGGTATCAGCATTACAAGATCTTTCCCTTCTATAACAGAAAACATCGTACACTCTTCTTTCAGTAGAACATTGAGATCAATATTACCAAAGTACAACACACAACAGCGTATATTTTCGGTTTGTATCTACTGGTTTCAGCAATCTCAGCACGCTTATATACAGCTATGAAACTCTATATGGAAGTATAGCTAGTAAATAACATTCTTAACTGTCTGCCAATCCCTTCTTTTCCCTTCATCGTCCATTTCTGCATCGCTTTGTGGTCAGACCAATTCACCATATGAATGAGAGACGACCAGCTCAGGATCTTTGTTCCACTAGCAAATTAGATCGCCCAGAACCTGGAAAGAATGGAATGTTTCAGGTTAAGAGAACCTAGAGGACATCACCTCTAGGAGAACGATAAATGAGAAAAGGGAAATGAACAGTCGAGAAAGAATTAAATTGAAAATCTATGTATTAGCCCCAAGGCTTAACAATCACGCTTCAACGATAACAAAATGTTGAGGTATATTATTAGTAATGTGCTCTAGTGTTGTGATTGGTTAGATATTTGAAGCACACAGAGAAATAACAAAGAAAGAAGCAAAGCACACTTTTGAAGCTCACAACTACAACACTTGAAGACATAAGTGCACTTGAAACAAGAGGGAATTCAAGTCAATGTTCTCAAGGAAGTGAAAACTTCCAAGAAGATCATAGGTTGGATATCTTGAAACTATGATCTTCTCTATGCGCATAATAAGTTTGTGAAAGCTAAAACACGTCTTCTAAACAGGTTTTCAGAAATTATCTTTGAAAAGATTCTCGAAAATGCTGTCAAAGTTGGGTCTTAGAATCTATTTTCATAAAAGATGGTTCCTGACTAATTGTTCAGGCTCAGAGAATTTTCTTCTTGAGATCTGGGTACCTTGGCTTAGGTTCCTAAACTTGTCTGAGGTCCTTATGGATAGTTGCAACATTTGTTTTTAAAATTTTCTTAACTGCAACAGATGTTTCCTTGAATAATTTTTTTTAGAAAAAACTAATAATAATAATAATAATAATTGGCAAATCATTCAACATAGAAAAATAAAGTGTCCTTGAGCTAAATCCGGAAATTCCTCCACATAATCCAAAATTCCACATACATACAGCAAGTGACTCCAATGGTATTTCATTTGTATGCTGACTAAAGGTTACCTTGATTTCGGATAATAACAGGACAAATGACTTTATATGAACTAAACTATTAATGACATAACTTTGAGTCGTGATTGAAATTGTGACATAAAAAATATTCAACATGAACTTTTGACATTGACAAGAAGTCACAGTATCCCATATAAAGATAAAAATCAAGACCCAAGGTATATCATGAGAAGGTTTTGAAGCATTTAAAGCTGAAATTTGACACATGAAAAAACTGATAAAGGAACAAAATGCAGATGCGCATAGGGAGTTTAAGTCTAGGAAGTCTGTAATTAGAGTTATGGCATGGTTGGCATATAATGATGATGCACAACTACCACAAACAAATACCTAGCATCCTTCTTGATACCAAACCCAAGCCTTATCCCACTAGATGGAGTCAATTATATGGATGACAAAGCCACTCATTCTTGTTGAGAATCATATCCCCTGTTATTCCCGTGCATGCAAAATCTTATATGAGTGTCTCCATCTAACTCTTCTTAGGTCTTCCTCTTCCCTCTTACAATGTACAATCTTATAGTTCTACACCTTCTAACTGGTGTCCCATTTGATCGCCTCCTACATGTTTAAACCATCTCAAATGGTTGTTCCTCATTTTGTCCTGAATTGGGGCCACCCTCAGTTTTTTTGAAGCCTCAATAACAGTCTTCTTTATTAATTCTCTCCAGATTCCCTTCATTACTTCTATGAAGCTTCATAACATTTTTCCTTAACCTTTACGTTTTCTTGGACACCCTTAATCTACCACCATGCCTCTTTGTAGCTATTGCACTCCCATTAGATTCTCCTAAAACTTCCTTTCCTATTCTATTGCTACACTCTGCCACTTGATCCTATATATTGTTAGCACTCCCATTGACCTTTCAAAACATTTCCTTCAACCTAACACCCGTCTTGATATGCCAACAATAGTAGAGCATTCACTTGCTGTGATACCATGGAGCTAGATATCAATAGTCCTATTTTCTGATTTCTGCAGTTTGCAATTCTTTATTACTTCCCTCATATAGTACTGATATTCCTTTCTTTTGCAATCCCCAGCCCCAAAAGATTATGTAAGGTATATATTATTTATATATACTTTCAAATATCACAATGGCCAAGTCGAGGTTCCTGTATAACAATAGATTCCAAGAATCTGCTTTGCAATGTGATAAGTGATACTCAATAAGCCACAACTTTTGATCCTTATTATATAAATCTAAACCAGGCACGTCACTTCTAACACCAAAACTAAACATCACGAGCCTCCACTCATTTGGAGTTGATTACCCCAAGTATAAACTATTACTGCCACTGATACACAAATCTCAAAGAGCTAAATACATCGTCACATATCTGAGGGTGTTAAGAATTCCAGTGCAATAGATGGGGAAGGAATATACTGACAACAGTATCTATAGACTGATTTACAGATAATTAATATCTTATCAAATTGTCTGAACCTTAGCCGCCAATATGTATCATTGGTCTATTTGGTGTCTTTGCAATGTCAAACATTCCGGCATGAGAAGCTTTTTTCCTCTTGACCTGAAGTAAAAGAATCAAGTATAGGTAATTCAGGAAGAATAGTAAACAGATCTTGAAACTATAGTGAACGGTATGATGTTACAAATGCAACAGCCAGATATCAAAAGCCAACAAAAAACTGATGTTCTAGTGTCAGAGGAATGAAATTAATGAAATTCTTAGAATTCCCGTTCCCACCTCCAAAAAGTAAAGGAAAAAGAAAATCAGGGTTGAACAAAAAAAAGAAGCAGAAGAGCCTTAATAAGCTTTATAGTAACGGTGTTTACTCCATTTAGCATATTGAAAGAATAGCATCTACATACCGCCGCCCCAATAATATCTCTGAGGGCATCATCGCCAGCACCACGGCGAAGAGGTTCCCTTAAGCTAACCTGAAATAAATAGAACTCTTTTAGGGAGTTGAGCATCCATAAGTGCTTCAACGTGTCATTTCTATAGGTAATAGGAATATTACAGTATTAAATCTTGTGTATAAGTAAAGAAAACATTATGTTGCCAAAGGTCAAAATGCAAACAAAGCCTCATACGTCTGGTTCTATAAGCTAAGGCAAAGAATATATTCCAAGACATTGGTTCAAGAAACATGTTCCAATGAGAGTTAACTCAACTTTTATTCCCAAGGTATGTCAGGCACTTAGTTTCCTTACCGAAACATTCACTCATTTACATACACCAAGTGCTCTACAACAAATATGCTTTAGACTCTATCTATCTTATATTCACATTTCATTTCCTCCTCTCATTTCTAATTTATTGGTTAACCAGGACAAAGTGCTTCAAACTAATGAATATGAAGAGTGTCAACTTGCCAATAAGTAGATCTTATTTACACAAATTGTAGAGTAGGTACCCTATAGATTTGCCGATTTTACTTGCCTAATAATTGTAGAGTAGGTACCCTATAGATTTGCTGATTTTACTTGCCTAAACATCTGTTTCACCTCTCCTAAAATATCTTATGGCAGAAAGTAAGTTTAGATAGATTCTAACGTTTCGATATCAAAGACAACCTACGACTCAACAAGCTAGGGACATATCTTATTCCAAATTCTAGGCATTATCTATTATCATAACAGGTTGTAAAGACTAGACACCAAAATTCAGAAATTTGCTAAAAATACCACTGGTTGCAGCAATAGGTATCAAGATGAAATATAAAGACATAAGGCAACATGGCCTAGATCATGTAAGATGCAGATGACTAATGCAACAATAGTTGGAAAAAGGCTAAGTTAATTTGAGATGAGTTGTCTTAAGTAGCACTAACACTTCGTTGCCTTCTGAAGTTGACATAAACTTTATCAAGATCCGTGTTCTGACTCAAAGTATACAGCTAGAAGTTAGAGGCTGAAACAATTCAGACAATGGAAGAACATGTCATATATGTATGTTTTCGCAAAACTGGAAATCTTTTTCCTTCTTTGTTATTTATCTATTGTTTGTCACTTTTATTAGGATTGTCTTTGTCTTACTGTGTCGTTTATCTATACACATAGCGACCAAACAAATATGATAACAATAATAGGGTATGCCAATTCTCAAGTAAATGAAAATTATTAATTATATCAACTGCAAGGAGCGCCATAGTAACATACCTCTGAAGGACCAAAAAGGCATACTTTAAAATTTCCATCAGCTAGAAGTCTCAGCCGATTGCAACCAGCACAAAAATGCTCAGTCATTGATGTGATAAAAGAAACTGTGCCTTGATGCCCATCTATCCTGAAATTCTTAGCTGTCTCTGTGGGATGGTCCTGAATTCTCTGAAGCCCTGTAAATTGTTTAACCTGTTCAGTAATTTAATAATTTAGGCTACTTGAATGAGTAGATTGAATAATGAATAAAATGTGACAATCTGCAAGAAATCTACCTTACCACTATGTCGAGCATCTCCGCATATGGTACAAGTTTCTTAACATTCCAAACATTTCCATCAAAAGGCATGAATTCAATAAACCGCACATTAATTGGCTTCTCACGGGTCAATTCTACGAAATTACAAATTTCGTCATCATTGAACCCTCGCATCACGACACAATTCACCTGATATATAGGACATATAAAGCCATAATTAGGTCTTCTATCAATCAGATATGGACTGCAACAGAGTCATCCCATTATTTGAAAAAGAAGAAAATAAAACTAAAATATGAATGCAAATGCTGTTCAGAAACTTGAGACAACTACCTTCACAGGATTAAATCCCAAGTCTATTGCAGCATCAATGGACTCCATTACCCTTTCATGTCCTTTACGTCTACTCATGAATTCAAATTTTGCTGGAATCAGTGTGTCTAAGCTTATATTCACTAAATTAAGACCACATTTTTTCAACTTTGGAAGTTTCTTCGCTAAAACTATTCCATTAGTAGTCATTGCCAGCGTCTTAAGTCCCTTCAAGTTTGATAGCTGTAAGCAAATTTCTTCAATATCCTTCCTAATGGTAGGCTCCCCACCAGTCAAACGAATTTTGTCCACCCCAGCACTAACAAATAGATTTGCCAAACGAACTATCTCATTCTGTGATAGAAGCTGAGGATTAGGAGTGAGGTCTACACCCTCAGCAGGCATACAATACTGGCACCGTAAGTTGCAACGTTCTGTCAAAGAGATTCTTAAATATGTGTGTAGCCTTCCAAATGAATCGATTAGCATGTCAGAAACAGGATTGTCTTTGGATACATCTTCTGGCAAACGTTCACATGAAGTCCCAGACATTGTCGTTGAAGATAGATCCATGTGATCATTTATTAGACCCTGAGCGTTACTGTTCCCATATTGTAATAATGATGTGGATCGATAGTTGGCCTGTTAATCAGCAATTTAATACTTAGTCACTACAGCTTATATCCAGCAACAAAGAGTCCAAATAGTCTGGGTTCTCAAGGAATTAGAAAGGGCAGAAAAAGAAAAGACAGGAAATTAAACAATGCAAAAGGGAGGGAAACCCAAATGCCCCTGAATTTATCAACTCAATTACAATTGCATATTGTCAGCAGCCCGTGAAACAGGAAGAAAGCTATTCGACTTGATAAAGAATGCAAAATGCATCCACAGTTCCAATACGCCTATACACATCTTCCTTGTAGGTAGTTTCCATTAACATGAGGTGTATACATGGTGGAATAATATGTCCCTTTAATTTCAATAAAACACAAACTGACTAAATGACGTTAATTCTCCTTATGCGATAATAACAGGATCTTATTATGTTTGGCTCCTTAATTCTCTGTGAATTTCAAAGACTTCAGCCAGTTTAATTTGGATTATGAAAAGTATTTGTGATTATCTAATAATGTACGAAAACTATCTAATAATAAGTAATTACACTATGACACTTTTAAAGCAAAAATGATCACCATAAATAATTTAAACTACAGTTGATCAGAAGCAATCTATTTTTTCGAGTCAATCAAATCCATTTTTCTAATTTAATCAGAACAGTACTAAGTTTCTAGTATCAAATTTGGTCATGAAGTAAAAAGAGTCTAATATCAACTTAGAAGAAAAGCATATTTTTTATGAGCATATCAAACATAGTAATTTCTTACAATAAGTAAACAAATAAATGAATAAATATCATCAATCAATGAAATCCCAATTCAATTATAATAAAAGAGATCACATTCCATGAAGATACAAAAGACAAAAGAGAAAAAAGAGAAAAAGGAAAACACACCACACACACACACACACACACACACACACACATATATATAGCAAAAGGAAGGTAAGATAAGATACATGGGCGAATTTCCTGAAACCCAAATGGGGAAGGAAGATTCTGGAAAGAGAGGGTCTCATGTTGATAAAGCAGAAGAGGAATGAAGGCAGAGCTGCTTGAATGAATGAAACAAGGATATAGAGATGAGATTGAGCTGAGTAGTGGGGTTCAATTCAAAATTGGGAAAAATTTGGAAACGTGGCAAAGGGGACCAACCAACAACAACAACGGTGAAGGGTACACGAAACAGAAAATGATGGCGGCTATATATATACTCAAACGTGTGTTACTTGTCTTTGGTTTCGTAGCATCACCGCCGCATTTTTTGATATCTCGTAACATTATAATATTACGAATAATAATTATAACGTTATAAATAAATTTTAATAATTATAAACTAACAAAATTATTTTTATATAAGTACATGATAATTTACGATTATTATATTTTAATTATAACATCATAACGTTATAATGTATAAATTTTTATCGCTGCCACGTGAGGCCAGGTCGTGACTCTTGTTCGGCACCGAAGGTAGACAACTTTTTCCGTTGTACTTAAAGTTATCTTTTTGCTTTGACAATTATTAGTGGAATTATTTCAAGAGTTTGTATTGATTTTCTTAAATTACAGTAGATTCTTAATGGTTGTATGTGAACTTTTATGTAATCATAGAACAAATTTTTGCTGTGTTTCTAAAAACAAATTTAATATCTTTCATTTAATAAGAATCGATAAAACTCCATTTTTTCAGTCAAAAAGTACATTCTATGAAAGAAAAAGGAAGTTGCGTCCAAAACTCTTTTTTTTTTTTTGGGTCAAAAATTGCGTCCAAAACTCAACTAAACATAACTCATAAGTCCAACCAGACGAGAAGAGTAATACTACACAAAAGCCCAAAATAAAAAAGGCCAAACCGGAAAGACTAGGTCAAGGCCATTACCACCACAAGGGGCCCATAGATGTTTAAGCATCCAAGCCCAAGCCACAAGGGTCAAGTCCAACCAAAGGGGAAATGGCCTACTCATAGAAAAGAAGACCAGCCCGAGCTCAAGTTTGAAAACCCAAAAACTAATGACAAAAAGGCAGACAAAACGCCGGGGTAGACAAGCAATACCATCTTGGTGCTCAAACCACCACTAAATTAACCTCAAATGGCATATCGCCAAACTATTGGTAAAACTTTAGTAACCACAAAAGCACATTTCAACCGCTAACAAAAAACAAAAAATAAAAAATTCAAGAGTAGCCTGGTGATGGACTACTCCCTTAACAGTTAGAAAATTAAGTTCAGATCTCATAAAGGGTTAAAGAAAAGACTAACAAAAAGCACTACCAAACAAAACACAAATGTGACTACTCAACAATTACAATCTTCTTAATAATACCACCTGACGAAGGGAACCTCGAGCTGAGATAAGATACCCACACTGAGCTGAGGTAAGCTAACCCGAGCCAAAGCCAGTGTATTCAGCTAATGCCCAACCTGGATGCTGATCCGACCTCACCCCGACCCAGGAAAATCCCGACCTTTGTGCTAATTGTTCCGATGGGACATAAAGCCCTGATGGGACATAAAGTTACGCCGCATTAAATGTTGTCAGATCTGGATTTAGTATAAATAGAGCTTCACCCCCTCACTTGAAAGGTAACTCGTCATTAATGCTTTCAGCTTCCTTACCAGCTCTAACATACTAATCATTCGCACGCCCGAGAGAAAAATTTGGGTTGTCACCCTACTTTTTCCTTCCCTTTCATTGTGCGGGTCCAACAGCCAACCCGAAAGTTCAGCTTGGTGGCCGACCCGAGAATTCAACTTGGCAAGGCGGATCAGTCCAACCTCAATTGCGAGTTTCCCGACCTCGACAGTTTGGCGCCGTCTGTGGGAATGAGTTATTTCTATCACTCTTCTCACAACTTATTGAGAAACTATCATGGTACAAACTAGAAGCCACAGCGCACTGGTAAAGGACTCACCCAACCTGGATGAGGACCTCGAAACCAACCAAGCGCCTAGCCAAGACCTAACTCAAACCGACGTTGGAACGAGCCAACGTATACACTTAACCTCACAAACCAACCCCTCTACAGATGGAGTCCTCAACTTCAGTCTTTCACCGGAGATGAGAATGATGCTCAGTGACGAGGGGGACCCCGAGTTGAAATAAGATACCCACACCGAGTTGAGGCAAGCCAACCCGAGCCAAAGCTAGCGTATTCAGTTAATGCCCAACCTGGATGCTGATTCGACCTCACCCCGACCCAAAAAAATCCTGACCTCTGTGCTATCTGTTCCGATGGGACATAAAGTCCTGATGGGATATAAAGTTGTGTCGCATTAAATACTGTTAGATCCGAATTTAGTATAAATAGAACTTTATCCCCTCACGTGAGTGGTAACTCGTCATTAGTGCTTTCAGCTACCTTACCAGCTCGGACATACTAATCATTCGCACCCCGAGGAAAAAATCCGGGTCGTCACCCCGCTTTTTCTTTCCCTTTCATTATGCAGGTCCAACAGCCAACCCGAAAGTTCAGCTTGGTAGCCGACCCGAGAATCCAGCTTGGCAAGGCGGATCAATCCAACCTTAACTGCGAGTTTCCCGACCTCGACAGTTTGGCGTCGTCTGTGGGAACGAGTTCTTTCTATCACTCTTCTCACCACTCATTGAGAAACCATCATGGTACAAACTAGAAGCCACAGCGCACCGGTAGAGGACTCACCCAACCTGGATGAGGACCTCGAAACCAACCAAGCGCCTAGCCAAGACCCAACCTAAACCGACGTTGGAACGAACCAATGTATACACTTAGCCTCACAAACCAACCCCTCTACAGATGGAGACCTCAACTCCAGCCTTTTCACCGGAGATGAGGATAATGCTTGGGATGTTCAAGAAACTTAAGGAGCAGGTAGCCTAGCTAGCTGCGGATCCCCCGGCTTCACAAGCAACTGCGTCACAACCCACGCGTCCACAATTCCCCATCCGAACCCCAAGCAAAAACGAGCGCAAGACAAAGAGGGCTTCCTAGAGCCGGAGACAAGAGGAAAAAGGACAGCACATGCCGACCCCGAGCAGGCCAAGACCGCGGCTGCCATAGCTAAGGTCATTAACCAGCTCGGTGTAAGCCCGCTCTCCTCCTAGGTACTAGCCACACCATTACCCACCGGCAATCGGATGCCCAACCTGGCAGTCTATAATGGGGACGGAGACCCAGCCATCCATATGCTCAACTTTGATCACCACATGACTCTGCAGGACATGACCGACCTCATGAAGACAAAAATATTCCCGACCACACTGGTTGGCATTGCCTTGGATTGGTTCCAAAAACTTCATCCCAGCTCTATTGTAAGTTTTCATCAGCTGGCGGAGACTTTCCTGTCCCGCTTCACGGGAAGCCAGCAGGCAACCCGTCATACATCATCGCTACTATCAGTGAAGCAGCACAGAGAAGAAAGTTTGAGGGCTTATACAACCCGATTTAATGAAAAATCCCTCAGAATCCCCAACTTGGATGACTTCATGGCATTTATGGCTTACCAAAGTGGGCTCAGGTCGGGCCCCATCATATCCTCCTTGGCCATTGACCCCATGGATACTGTAGCCGAGCTGATGGTACGGGCATAATGGTACATACACTCAGAAGAAATCCATCAGTCGAAGAGGGACGATGACAAAGAGAAGGAAGTCGGTAAGAAGGGGGAGGTCTCCCGAGGCCAACTTGGAGGAAAAGCCCAAAACAATCGAGGTAAGCAGCCTTAGCAACCAAAGCAGAACCCCCGGTTTACCATGTTCACTCCCCTCAACACCTCGAAAGAACAAATCTTGATAGAGATCCAACACCAGAACCAGTTGCCTCCAGCATCGAGGATGATTGGCCGACCTCAGAAGCGCAATAAGACCAAATATTGCCGCTACCATATAGATTACGGCCACATCACCGAGGAGTGTCGAGACTTGAAACAAGAGATCGAGGCATTGATAGCCTGAGGTCACCTCCGGAGGTACATAGACCAACAGCCAACTCGGAATCACGACTAAGTAAGGGAGAGAGATAGGGAGAGAAGTCCACCCAGGCGCAAAGTTGGGGGCAGAAATTTGGTTGTGATTGAGACTATCGCAAGAGGATTAGCAACGGGTGAGAACACCTCGGCTGGTAGAAAGGGTTATGTTCGGGCTGGAAGAAAGTACAGGCCTATGTGGGGTCCGGTCCCGGAGATAGAGGAGCTCACTTTCTGCTCAAAAGACTTGGAGGGGGTGATATTGCCCCACGACGACCCATTGGTGATCAGCGCTGAAATAGCCAACTTCACCGTGAAGAGGCTGATGGTGGACACCGGGAGTTCCGTAGAAGTCTTATTCCTGAGCGCATTTGAGCAAATGGGTTGGACAGGAACTGACTCAGGCCATTAAGGTGTACCTTGGGTGGTTTCACCGGATATGCTCACCGAGCCGAAGGGGTCATCAACCTCCCACTAAAGCTGGAAGACGGAGACAAACGGGTTTCAATGCAGGCCAACTTTATTGTAATGGATTGCAACTCCATTTACAATGGGATCTTGGGGCGAGTAGCACTCAATTATTTCAGGGTCGTTCCTTCAACTTACCACCAGGCCTTGAAATTCCCGACCCCGTGTCACGCCCCAACCCGGCCTATAAAGGTTAGACTAGGGTGTGATCTAAACATTCAAGTCCTTTCACATTCTTAATCATTCTACGAGATTTAACACTTAACGTGTTATTCTAGACTCCAAAATTTTCCAGAAATCCGGCAGCATAACGGCTGTAATTGGGCTCTTTGTTTTGTCCTAAGTTTTCTAACAGCCTCAAATTCTCAATTCAAGTTCATTCCCGACTATATATTTTTTTTACTATTTATCATCGATTGAATTGCTTATTGGCTATTCCGACGTCCCGTTTGATTTATCACCTAGTATGGTACTATGTCTCGTTTGTCCATTTATCATTGTTTCAAAATATACCTGTTGACCTTAGCTTATTAGCGAGTACCTGTTGAAATTGGATAAGTTCATTTACCTATTCCTTAACTAAGCATCATAACCTGTGATAGATACTAGCGGTAGTAAAAGCAAAACGATCATAGTAGTGTCATGTCTAATATCGGTCTACTTAAAATAAGTACAAACCAAAATTAGACCCCAAATTACAACGGGGGTCTTTTACATTAGCAACAACAAGCAACATAAGATAAATGGTCTTCAAGCAGCACAAAATACACAAGAAGTCACGTTCATGCAAAACAACAATAACAGACAATCACTCCACGAGTTCATCATTAGGTACATTATCCTCAGGTTCCTGTACCTGTTCTTCTTCACCTGAAATGATAAAATAGGGTGAGTCCTTATGAACTCAGCGAAGGGGAAACGAGAAATAAATTTTGAAACTCATTTTCCGGTTCAATTTATGAAATCCCTTTTTTTTAAAACATGTCACATATTATAATTAATATGGTAAGAAATTATAAGAAACAAATCGAGAAACAGATACAATTACCAATCATTTCAAGGATACGGTGAGCATTTGCTCTCAATTTCAATTTCGAATCATTTGGTGCGGCCGACTTCAATAATCCACTTTTCACTCCCAATTGGGTGTACTCCGGATGTACCTCGAAACCTACGACCCAACTCTCCGAGGGTGAAATGCCAAACGAGAGAGGGAATTGGACCATGGTAGTCACGGTAACACCGGCAAGCCCGATGCCGCCCGACGTGCGTGAAACACTACCATGCCACACGAAAGGTTGCAACCTCGTATGCAATGCACATTTATAACATTTAACATATCACATTAGGAGGGCAACAAAGTAGGTTGCCTCCGAACAGTTATAAGATCGCACGTTGTCAAGTAGTCAAACAAGGCACGATAAGGCAAGTTATTTCACTTGAAAGGCATATAGAGTCATATGAACATCAAACGGGCAGCCATGTACACATGTAAAACAGGCCATATAACTCATTAAGAAGCTCATATAATCAAGTGATATGAATTATTCAACATGCAACAACATTTACGTGGGTTTGGTAGCAAGAAAAGCTTATTTGACAACATGCAATCGTCAAAACCATAATTGAAGTTATAACACATTTATGGGCAGCCCACGCAACGTACAATTTTCACACAATATCCAATGATTAACACTTAGTAAGACTACTTAGCCATTAGGGTTTCCGTTTCATGCACAATCGTGTGTTCAAGCCCTAAGTCAACTCAACATCATTCCCGAGTCATACATCATTCAATTCAAACATCCTCAAGTACTCAAAACAGTCCACGCAATATTCCGACATCAAAATTCCAAGCAATTAGCACCACAAAAGAGGTTACAATAGTTTTCCATGCATATAGCTAAGTGAAACACTCACTGCAATAGGCTGTCTTCTCACCATCAATCGGGTAAGCAAACAATCTCCAAATTCAGTGAATAAGATGTCAAATTAAATCTTAAGAAGTTAACTAAACTCAGAAACAAACCTTGCATCAATTGGAGTTCAGAATCATTAGTTATGGCCGAAACAGTGAGGTAGCACAAAACTGTCCAGATTTGCGCACTTTTTCAGAAATTGACGTTTTTAAGGTCCTTAGAGTCATTTTTAGCTTTGGTCCATTTCTGACAAAATTGTCCAGAACTGAAAAATCTAGCAGCACACAAATTTTCATGCGTTTTTTACAACAGTTACTAAGTAAAATATGGTTCGTTCTACAAGATCAGTGCATCTGCCAAAACCTGATTCATTTTTCCAGATTTCCAGATTTGGTCACATTTTAATGATTTGCCATTTTTAGGACCTTAGAGTCAAAATTAGCTTCGGCATATTTCTGGGAAAAATGTTCAAAACTGTCCAAACTAGTCACCCACCAATTTCCAAGCATTTTAAACATCATTTGCTTAGCTAAACTTACCTCGAACAGACTGGTCAGAGAGCTGTCACATAAATTCGACTTCACCTAGCATCATTTTCAAGCCAAGATCTTGCCATGCATGGTTGTTTAAGCTAATGGACGACCACATAACTCAAATACAGAAGCAAATATACACATTTATGAACATGCATGTGAAATTTCAAAGAGTTTTCAAAAGCTTTTAACTCTCACCTTTGCAATCAATCAAAAGATGCACAACAACCATGTTGAAGCTCAAATCTTCTCCTTTTCTTTGCCTACCCGAAAACCTAGTAGCTTTTCTCTATTTTTCCTAGCTTAATAAGCAATCTCTTAGTGCATGCAAGTAATTAGAACTTGAAGAAAAGAAATGGATGCTTAGTAACTCACCTAGGCTGAAATGAAGCTTCAAATGCACATGCAAGAGTGATTTCGAGCTCTAGCTTGTTTGCTTGGGTTTCTCGATGGCTACTCGACCTTGCTCAACCAAGATGTGAAGAAGACAAGCTAAGGAGGTAGAAAACTCAGCCAAGAACCGAAAATGGAGAGAGAGAATGAAGAGGAAAGAGAAATGTGAAGAAAGAAATGAAGAAAATGACAAACAAGGAAGCCTTTTGCATCTTCAAGGGGAATGTCGGCCTTGGGCTTCAAAAATTTTGCATTTGTGTCTCCAATGTGATATTTTGAAATTGCTAGGATGGGCAAGGATGAAGTGGCCGAAAATTTGTGCAAGTGGAAGGATTTTTGAGCAATTTTTAATGCCTTTGTGTCATAAGTTGTCTTGGCATGCATTAGAATAAAGAAATTTTGCTCAAACCTTGTGCAAGACCATGGTATGGTCGGCCAAGGCTAATAAAATGGCTGAATTTGTGTCATCTTTTTGGTGTTAATTGTTGTGTGTTGAAAATGCAAAAAGAACAAAGAATAAAGAATAAGGAATGACTAGTGTTTGGTGCATTTTTGTCTTCTAGTGAATGGAATTTGGATTATTATATTGTTAGTGGATTTTGTAGGATTGTTTAATAGTCTAGTGCTTCGTGTAAGATGCTTTCTTGATTAGCGTGAAGACACGCTTTCTTAGGTTTAGGGCACGCACTTCGAGGTAGGACACGAACTACGAGATGAATGCACGTTTTTCAAGTAAACGCACGTAACCTTATATGAATGCACGTAATTCAATGCAAGGCACACAAAACTAAATACAATTCTCAAACCTAGGTCATGGCACGCACATCTAGGTTAGGGCACGCAAAACGAGGTATCGAACGCAAATCGGGGTCGGGCCTCACACCCCGGGTGGCACGGCCACCATCCGAGGAGCTCAATTCTCGGCTCGGGAGTGTTATAAAAACTCCCTCCGCCCCAAATATCAGGCTGACAAGGGACCAGATTTACGTGAGGAGAAAAGGGATGCCAAGAGAGGAAGCCCAGCCAAAGACCTTCAGGAAGTGGAGCTTTCCGATGAAATGAAGATAGCAAAGATCGGGAGTGAACTCCCCAATGACCTCAAGAAATGTATAAACCAATTTCTTCTGAAAAGTGAACACATATTTGCATGGTCTGCTTCTGACATGACATGTATCGACCCGAGTGTGATTGAGCATCACCTGAATGCCGACCCAAACCATTATCCGGTAAAGCAGAAGCGCATGCTCTTTCATTATGATAAGCAACATGTCATAGCAGAAGAGGTCGATAAGTTGGTGGACGCCGGCCACATAAGAGAAATTCAATACCCAACCTAGCTATCCAACATGGTGTTAGTGGCCAAGTCCTTGGGCGAGTGAAGATTGTGTATTGACTTCACCGACCTCAATAAAGCCTGCCCCAAGGATTGATTTCCCCTACCTCGGATTAATCAGATAGTGGATATCACCTCCGGGTTCAAGCTACTCTCTTTCATGGATGCCTTCAAAGCCTATAACCAGATTAAGATGGCTCCCGGAGACAAGGAGAAAATTGCTTTCACTACTGATAAAAGTCTCTACTACTATGAGGTCATGTCTTTTGGCCTCAAGAATGTTGGACCTACCTACACTCAGATGGTGAACAAGTCCTTCAAAAAGCAGATTGGCCGAAATATGGAGATCTATGTAGATGATATATTGGTCAAGAGCAAGAAGGCGGAAGACAATGCAATCGACCTGGCTGAAGCCTTCGTCGTAATGAAGCACTTCGGGATAAAGCTAAACCTGAAAAAGTACGCATTTGGTGTCAAGGCAGGAAAATTTTTAGGATTCATGGTCACAACTCGGGGAATAAAGGCCAACTCGGAGAAGGGTCAGGCGATTCTAGACTTGGCACCACCGACCTGTGTGAAAGACGTCCAGGTGCTTGCGGGCAAGGTTACAGCATTGAGTAGATTCATGTCCAAGTCGGCCGATAGGTGTGCTCCTCTGTTCAAAATATTGAGGAATCCTAAAAATTTTGAATGGACTACGGAATGCCAGAGCACCTTCCAAGAGCTGAAAAAGTATCTAGTTTTGCCACCTCTACTATCCTGACCTAAGGTGGGGGAGAAGCTGGTATTATACTTGGTATGCTCAGGGACAGTAGTGGCGGCGACACTAGTTCGCGAAGAAGGGAAAGAACAGAAGCCAGTCTATTATGTTAGCAAAACCTTATAAGGGGCGAAGGCGAGGTACTCCTCATTGGAAAAACTCGCCCTCGCGCTCATTACGACGTCAAAGAAGTTGAAGCCATACTTTGATGCCCACCCAATTAAGGTCATGACGGATGCCCCACTCAAGTCCATCATGCACAAGCTAGAGGCGTCGGGTAGGCTATTGAAATGGGCGGTTAAGTTAAGTCAATTTGGCATCACCTACCAATCCAGAATAGCCAACAAAGCCTAAGTCATTGCGAATTTTATGGTGGAATGTATTGGCTGAGCCGAGCATGACCCGGAGGATGTGTGAAAGGTAAATGTGGATAGAGCATCGAGGATGTCAGGAAGCGGAACTGGAGTGGTCATATCCGACTTGAACGGACATGAACACCAATACTCCCTTAAATTCGCCTTTCCGGCATCCAACAATGAGGCTGAGTATGAGGCAGTGATCACGGGGTTGAAAATTGCAGCTCAACTCGGGGCACAAGCAGTTGACCTGAACACCGACTCTCAATTGGTTGCCAATCAGGTATTTGGAGAATTCGAAGCCAAGGACAATGCTATAATGGCTTACCTCAACCGAGTCAGGGATTTGACCTCGGGGCTCAAGAGACTAACAATACAACAAATTCCAAGATAGGATAATATGAAGGCCAATGCTCTGTCCAAGTTGGCCTTGGGAGAAAGCCGACTTGCACTAGTCCATGTGGAAGAAGTCTCCGAACCTAGTATTCAGTTGGGAAGGCAAGCCGTAGCCGAGTTCAATTTAAGCCCAAATTGGACCAAACCAATCGTGGACTACTTGGAGAGAGAATGATCTCAGAGGATGAAAAGGCAGCTCGGAAACTCATGAAACAAGCCTCAAGGCTTGTCATAATAACTGGGCAATTCTACAAAAGAGCCTACACTTGGCCTTTCTTAAAGTGTGTTGGGCCCGATGAGGGAAACTATGTACTCCGAGAGATCCATGAAGGGGTATGGGGAAACCACTTGGGTGGCAAGGCTCTGGCTCGGAAAGCATTGAGGCAAGACTATTTTTGGTCAACCTTAGAACAAGATGCCAAAGAGTACGTAACAAAGTGTGACACCTGTCAGAGGTTCGCCAATGTACAGAGGAAGCCAGCAATAGATCTGACGGTGATGATAAGCCCATGGCCATTCTATCAATGGGGTCTAGATATCATCGGCCCATTGCTAACCAGTATTGGCCAGAAGAAGCACGCCTTCGTGGCTGTAGACTACTTCACCAAATGGCCCGAGGCTGAAGGTGTTGCTAGAATAACAAAAAAGACAGCTTGGGATTTCGTATGAAAGAATATCATTTGTCGATTTGGGGTGCTAAAGGTCATCATCACCGACTACGACGAGCAATTTGACAGTGTATACTTTCGAAACAAATGTGCTGAGATTGGGATCGACCTCAGATTCTCATCTATTGTTCACCCTCAAAGTAATGGCCAAGTTGAAAGGACTAACCAAATCATTTTACAGTGCCTGAAAACCAAGCTGGAGGAAGCGGAATGCTAGTGGACATCGATTCTCCCCGAGGTGTAGTGGGCTCAACGAACCACCACCAGCTCGGCAATATGAGAATCGTCTTTCTAGCTGACCTTCGGTACTCAAGCAGTACTGCTAGTGGAAATCGGATCTCCTACCAGTAGAACCCTCCACCATGATCCAGGAATAAATTAAGCCCTAATCTGTGAGGAGCTCGACCTCGCCGAGTAGCTCCGAGCTAAAGCTCAAATTAGAATGTTAGCCAGCAAAGCTGCCATGCAAAAAACCTTTGCCAAGCAGGTCAAGCCTAAGCCTATTAAGGTTGGTGACCTCGTCCTCAGAAAGGCCATCTTTTTGCCACGCTCAAGTAACAAGCTCTCCCCAACCTGGGAGGAACCGTACGAAGTCGTGAGAGAAGTCCGACCTAGGACCTTCTACCTCCACAATAAACACGAGAAACAATTGAAGAATGCATGGCACTCAGAGCACCTGAAATGGTATTTTGTCTAAGGTCCCCGAGCCGAAACCTCTTGTAATGGCCAAAGAGTCGAAATCTCTTGTATAGGGCCTGAGCCAAAACTCTGCCTGTAATTGGCTCCCGAGCCCTATTACACTATGTACAAATTTCAATACAATGTATTTTGTAAACCAGTGTGAAGCCCGACCTGGGCCTAAGTACCTTGGATACTCAGCTCTTTCCAACTCGGATTAACGTGGTGGCCACGCTTAATTACGAGCTATCGATCAAGTAAACCAGCTCGAACTAGTTTCCAGCTCGGTTATAATCAATAACAATTTGGTTCGCATTACTAGTTCGGATTAAAGTCCAACTCAGTACTAATTGGCTTCAGGTCGGTATGTTAGTTTGGGTCTAAACTTGAACTCAACATTAGTCAACATTAGTTTGACCCATTTCGAACCGGACTGACGAGTTCAGGTTGGCAACAATAATAGTTGTCCAGTTAACCAGCTCAGATTAAGATATAGTTCATTAATGGCGTCCAGCTCGGTTCTTTATATTTAAATTAATTACTTAAGTTTGAAAGGTCTATTATATTGGTCCAACCCCAATTACTTAAGAAAATTTGCGAAGGGAAAAGTACACTTGTACGAACTCAAACAAAACGCAGATAAATAACAAAATATTATTTTCATTAAAATTGAAAGTACAAGTTATAAAAGCCCGACCCGGTTGAGATTACAAATCATTCAGGAGTTGGGGCAGAGGCAGCGGCATCGGCTTCTTCCCCGACCTGGTCCATGCCATTCTTGACGAAGTCCATCACCTCTTAGGCCTGGGACTTGAGGTCAGCAGGGAGCTCGGGAACCTCCCAAAACTCTAGCGGCGGGGCCTCCAGGACTTCAATATAGTCACTCTTGAAGGGTAGAATGAAGGTCTCTGCTCGCTCCCGAGCGGTAACCTGGCCACGAAAATAGTTTCCCAGCTCGGCGTACTTGGCCATTATCCCACATTCCGTGGCCACCCAATCCACAGCTACTTCGCTGGACTTGTAGGCTTCTATCGCCTTCTCTCCATAGGGCTCGACCCGATCAAAGAGCTCCTGAGTTTTGCCTCGGCCTCGTGCTTCACCAACTTATAGTGCTCCACATCCTTGGCCGCAGACTGGCGTCGGGCTTTCTCTATCTCGAGCTCTTTCTCCTTGGCTGTGAGCTCTACCTTCAGCCTGCTGACCTAGTCCGTATCCTTTTTATACCTCTTAGAGGCCTCATCTCTCTGGGCGTTGAGCTCGGCTCGGGCGTCAGCCCATCACTGCTCGAGTTTGACACAGTGGGCTTGGGTTTTAGTGAGAAAGCTGGGAATGGTGAGGGCATGGGGACTTAGCCTGCATAAGAAGGCAACAAATACGATTAGCCAAGCTGAAAGGTATAATTATGCATTAGTAGCTGAGCTCAACTCACCGTGACCACGACCGTTCTTAGGTCGAGTGAAAGCTGCTCGATCGGAACCTTTGCCAACTTGGGGTCGAGCTCGACCGAGGCCGCGTCCACATAATCCCTTTTATACTGGACCACCTCGGCATCTTTACCCTTTCCAGTATATTCGGGTCGGGGCCTCTTCCTATTCTCAGGGCAGGACGCCGAGCACTCTTGGACTACCACTCCTGAGGACGGCCTCTTCGGCAAAGAGGACTCCGAGGGCCCTCTGGAGGTTACCTCAGTGCTGACTTCCCGGACTTGGCCTTTGGGTCGCTGCCTCTGCTCTTGAGGAACGGCATGACCCAAATCGAACCGAGCCGAGACTTCGCCGCTGGCCTCGACCCTCATCCTCCTCTGGGTATAAGCGAGTTTTTCGGCCTCCGACATATCTGCAAAAGAAAAATATAGAGAAGTAAGAGATGGCTGAGAACTGATTTAAAATGGTAACAACAGTTAGATGGGGAGGTCGGGCACTTTTTGTAGACTAACCCTCTTTTGAACTGGACCCCGCATCCTCTTCGGGCTCAAGAAGTAAGTTGGGATGATTCTTGGAGAGGTCGGGTTCTCTCCTGAATAACTTTGATTCCCAGATGCTGTCTCACCTGAGTATGCTATCAATATTTATCAACATTCTCGGCTCGGATCTCAGCACCCTGACCTCGTCGAGTTCTGCGTCTGAAAATTTAGGGTCGTCGTTCACATTCTTCTTCAAAGTGGGGTTCCAATCCACCCTGCAGCCCGGGTTCACAAGCGGCTCCACCCAATAGTAGTCGTTGTGCCAACCCTTGTTGGAGGAATGCCACTTGGTGAATATGGCATTACCAGCCCAAGCTGCGAAATAGAACTACCTTGGTTGCTTCGGGTTGGGCTTGCACACAAAGAACTACCTAAATCGGCGTAGAGTCGGCTCTACTTCCTTCTCGAGGCAGAACACATAAAAAGCCACCACTACGGCCTAACCATTGTGTGACATCTGACCCGGGCTAACATCTGGTGACGAAATCAGGAAGCGGGAGCCGAATAACATCGAAAACGAGGTCATAGATGGTGAAGTAGTCAGGTGGAGGATAGCAAGCGGATTTATGCTGACCTGAAACCTTTAGCTTGTAATGTCGGTCCACCGATCAATTTCTTAGCCTGGCGTTGGCCATCTGCACAGTAGAATGGCACTTGCGCTTACAACAGGCAAACAACTGCTCAATCCTCTTCCCCCATGCAGACGAACTGCCGTAGCCGAGTTCTGGGGTCGGATTGCCCTCACCGGGACTGCTTCAATTGGCTCCGCCGTGGAGGCTCTAGTTAAGTACTCTTGTGGTATCTCGACCCCCTCCAACAGGTTCAGAGGCGACCTATCATCTTTATCTCCCACTTCTCCCAGGTCGGCTAAAGGATCCTCCTCAACCTCATCCTATACCCGTCTGACCTCGATGACTTGGCAATCATCATCACTTTCCTTAGGCTCGGGTCACCAGACAGACCCTTGACATATGTCGGTGCTGCTATCTCCTTGACCTCCATTCGAGGTGGACTTCGAGCTTGACGGACTCTCGTCCCCACCATAGGATCTTACCTCCATCATTTGGGAATCTTCTAACTCCAACCTTTTTATCCTGTTTACAAATTAAAATATATGTACAAGAAAATCCAAAAGGAGTTGGGACGCACCTACGATTCTAGCTGTGGAAGATGACCCGACCTAATTGACTCCGAACTAGTGGATTCCGAGCTGAAAACCCTGAGTAGGTTGTTTGCCGAGCTAAAATGTTCGACCACTCCGGTTGCCGACCTAAAGCTCTTGAAATTTTGTAGGCAAAGTGAGAAATGAACCTCAGAAGTCAGGGCCCTATTTATAGGCAACTCCTGTAACTGTCTCGGGAATCCCAAACGTCGCATCTCGTCATAATTGCTAGGTGACGTATCAGCCATCTGAAGGGCATGCTCCGCTGATGTGGCCATCTCACTCCGCCGGGATCGGGTACTTCCAGCTCGGGAACAACTCCCAGATCTAGATCTTACCTTCTCGATCTTGACTTTTGGGGGGGAGGGGATTAACGAAGGGGACCCCAAGCTGAGGTAAGATACCCATACTGAGCTGAGGCAAGCCAACCCGAGCCAAAGCCAGCGTATTCAGCTAATGTCCAACCTGGATACTGATCCAACCTCACTCCGACCTAAAAAAACCCCAACCTTTGTGCCAGTTGTTCCGATGGGACATAAAGCCCATATGGGACATAAAGTTGCGCCGCATTAAATGCCGTCAGATCCGGATTTAGTATAAATAGAGCTCTACTCCTTCACTTGAGAGGTAACTCGTCATTAATGCTTTCAACTACCTTGCCAGCTCGGACATACTAATCATTCGCACGCCCGAGAGAAAAATCCGGGTCGTCACCCTACCTTTTCCTTCCCTTTCATTGTGCAGGTCCAACAGCCAACTCGAAAGTTCAACTTGGTAGCCGACCCGAGAATCCAGCTTGGCAAGGCGGATCAGTCCAACCTCAACTGCGAGTTTCCCGACCTCTACACCACCACATACAACACAAACATATCAAATATCTACTTGACATGCCACAAACACGACGACTAGCTCACCATAGTAAGCTAGCTTGCATAAGGCAAAGATTAAAGGCCTCGCCAACTCAAATTTGAAAAGCCAAAAACCACTTACAACAAAAGGCTGCCAAAACTAAGGATGGGAGAGAGAGGGGCAAAACCTCCTCGGATCACCAAACCATAAAAACCACATTTTAACAGCTAACAAAAAGCATTATCAAGCAAACACAAATAGCACCATGCAACCATTACAATCTTCTTAACACTACCACCATATATGACGCGCATCCAATGTCCACTTGACATGCCACAAATGTGGCGGCTAGCTCACCATAGTAAGCTGGCATAAGGCAAAGACTAAGAGCCTCGCCAATTCAACTAAATAATAGACTGTAAGTATTAGTTGCTCAAAGCAAATGAGATGGTGTCTATTAATAGATGAAAAATAGAGAGTCTATTAGAGATAGACTCGCATAATAAAGAGTAATGTTAAATATCATCTTATTTTTATCACTTAAATATCATCTCCTATGTATATGCCTAGTTAACATGTTAAAAGAAGAGAATTAAAAAAAAAAGTTTGTTATATACTTAGTTAACATGTTAAAAGAAGAGAATTAAAAAAAAAAGTTTGTTAAGTTAGTATACCAATTAAATATACACGTAAAAAATAATATTTAAGTGATAAAAATAAAGTAATATATAATATTACACCATAATAAAAAAAAAAATGAAATCTCCGTTTTCCATAAGATAATGGAAGGCTTTGTCTTTTGTTTATTCTCATTGGTTTTTTTTGGGGCTATGTTAAGTCTTTTGTTTTGGGCCAGCTCACTTGGCTTGTGTGTAGTCTGGGTTTTGTTTATGCATTTTTGTGTCTTGGGCCGGCTTGGAGTCTTGGACTAGGCTCACTGTTTGTATATTATTTATTTATTGCTCAAAAAAATGTATATTATTTTACTTAATGTAAATTTGCCATTTCTCAATAAATAAATAAATAATGGAAGGTCAAATAGTCAAGTGCAATCCACTATTTCCATTTAAAAAAAAGTAACATCACAATGAGGTATTATTCTCAATCTGTAACCAATTGTCTGTCTCTTATGAAATGATGAGAAAATATTATACATAACATAATTGCAAATGTGTCATTATCGTTATTAGGTATGATTAGAGTTGACGCAGTTATAATCTACCCATAGTAACTACTTTGTTTTCTGTAAAAACATTTAAACGAGATTAATTTTTTTTATGTAATTAAAAGAAAAGATAAATTTTGGTAAAAATGAGTGGCGATATCAGATATGTTTAGTCATCCCCATCTAGTAGAAAAAAAGGGTTTGCTTTGATTTATGCTATCAACTTCTACAAATTGTCAAGCGTTGTGTGTAAAACCAAAATATAATTAGGTAAAAAAAATTTATACGTAATACTTTCTAATTATCTCAGATTATTTATCTCTTATAAAACGGTATCCGAAGACAATATAATTATATACTATATACATATATACACATATGTATACTGTCAAATTGTATATTTACTAATTAAATACAAATAGAATCTGGGTCCACATTATACAAGAACTCAAAAAATAAAATAAAAGTATAATATACAAAAGTTTAAAATCAAAAGCCAGTAAAAAATTTCAATTAAAGCCAACAAGAATTTTACTCTCAACCTATAATTAATCACCAAATACCCACAAAAAACGGCTACACAAATAGCAAACAATCCACCAAATCAAACTACAAAATAATGCGTGAAAAGAGAAGACGCCCGATACTCCACCAGCATATTTATTTATGAACTCATGTTCATAACATTAAGCCAGGCGGACTCAATTGAGCAACAAAGCAATCAAGGCTATTGATGGAATTTTGAAATACTAGTACCAAACAATTCTTAGTCAAAATAATGACACGTTCCTAGTATTCCCATTTCTGATGCTTCTGCTAGCTCCAAAAAAAAAAAAAAAACTCCTGCTATCACACTATTCCCATATCTAACTACTTATTCAAAGTTGACGAGCGGCTCCTTTTCAGATCTCTCGCTTTCTTTCCTCTCCATTATTTTCGTCTACGCTTTTGCCTTCTCTCTCCTTTCTACTAATTCTTCTCTCTACTTTAACAAGGTATTGTGTCCTCTCCGCTTTATACTTTCTACTTTAATAACTACCAAAAAAATAGAATAAACAAAAAGTTTCGCTGTATCATTTCTCATATTAAATCGATATTTTTTTTTACCGTATTAATTTAACTAAAATCTGTTATTATTTGTGATTACTTAATATAATGTATACGAATTAATTTTCTTGCGTAATTGTTATTATTTTTATTTTTTTGCAAAATTATTTGGGTTGGTGCAGTGGGATTTTGATTGAGAGGAAAAGCTATGGTGTTCGACAGAGGCGTTTCGCTACTCTCGAAGCTTCGTTCTCACGCTGTAAGTGATTTTTTACCCGATTTTATCCTTTTTTATATTCCTTATTTTTATTATTATTTTTATTTCAGTTTTGTGATTGTGAGATAGGCTTCATTATATCAATAATCAGATCTGTATTCTTTTTTGTTTTGCCGAAAATTTATTCTTCATTTCATTTATTTTGTATTGAATTTTTGATGATAGGCTCAACAGCCTTCTCTCCGCAACTCGGTTCGCTGGCTTCAAGTCCAGACCTCTTCTCCTGATCTTGTAATATCTCTCTCTCTCTCTCTCTATATATATATATACATATATATACACACACACACACAATATCGTTATCTAATTATATATCTATATATATATATATAAGAATATGAATATTCATGTATAATATGTACGTCTGTGTGTATGGACTTGTTAATATGTGTATTTGCATTATATTTATAGTAGAAATGAAGATACAGTGCAGTAGTTTGGTGGTGATGGATGTTAACATATAAGGATTAGTGTGAGCTTGATTGTTGCAATCTTCTGTTTGGAATTATGGAAATGAGAGATTAGTTTTGGATTTGGAAATGAAAGATAATTAAATTTGGATTTAGTTCGTAACATGAATTTTAGTTGTAAGCCTGAAAGTGCGTAGCTAAGATGGTAATAAGGCCTTGTCAAAACCTGAAAAAATAGGAGGAAATAGGAATAAGAAGGAAGGAGAAGACTACAAGGACATTTTTCTTCTTATAAAGAACAAAAAGTATATGAGAGCATGATGAACCAGTAGCTGGCATGGATACCTCTAACTGCTCATTTTATTTAGTATCTATCCTTTTTATATTACTGTTAATGTGGAATTTTCTTCTTTTTCTTTTAAACTTTCAGATCTTTAAAGATAACCTCATTTTGCTACTGTTTTCTTTATCTTTTGGTTCTGTTTTCTGAAATTTCAAACTGTGTCATTAGTTTTGTTGTACATCATTATCTGTATATGAAAGTTACAGCATAGTATCGGGGTCGTATTGGTCTTTTGATATGTAATAGTAGTCCTGCTGCGTGCGTATGATAGTAACTAGTTGAGAAAGCAACCAGTTGTATTTGGTCGAGAACGCCTAAAATTGACAAATACTTGGTGAGCTAATCTGTTTGTAGGGCGTCAGAAATTTAAATTCTCTAGTGCTGATGTGAGCATTGTGATGCGTGACATAGCATGTTTTTAAGTGAATCCACTTGGTCATTCCATTAATGATTAGAAAGTTTTTGTAGATGGAAAGGTTTGAAACCTATCAACCTTTTTCAAACATTTTAACACACTCCAAGAGCGTATGGAAGAATATAGATAATTTGTGTGATATTATTCTTGTTATGCAAGAAGCAAGTGACTCCTTGCGAAATCCAAAATACTTTTTCCTGAATGAAATGGGGATTTACTATCAAAATGGCCAGGGGATGTGAAGTTAATTGGCAACTTTTGGTCTAATGATTGAGTTCTTGAGAGAGGGAATTGCTTATAAACCCAAAGAGCAGACTTCAACCTTCTTGTTTCCCCCCTCCTTCATCGCTACAACCAATGAAATCATATTAAGTTGATATTCTCATATCCCTGCCCCTTTCTTTCTTTCCATTTTCTTCTGCTTCTTTAATGTAAAGAATTACATGGATGGAGGAGAAATTTGTAGTGAACAATTAGTAGTATGATTTTTGTTGAGCAATCTTCATTGTTCAACATTGATAGAAGTCTGAAAACAAAAAGCTCTTCTTTTTTGTTTGTTATCATAGTGTCATTCTTTTCCTTATGCATGAATTGATTGTTACCTATGACACAGTTTACAGCTTCTGTCTAGTGCGCATCTTTTACCTTTTTTGGTTTGTGATTCTCTCTCTTTTACCTTTTCCATTTTGTGATTCATGGACAAACTCATCATTATCAATGACTTATGGTTCTCTTTGTTCTACACTATCAACTTTTTCTGGTATGTGGAATTGAAACATTATGACTTTGTTCTTTTTAACCTCAAGGAAATGTTGATACAGCTCTCACCAAAAGACAACTGCCTTCCATTTCTCACTGATAATTGTTATTGCCTCTCATGTAGGACCTCAAGTCTCAGCTGGCTGAATTGATTCCAGAACAGCAGGTATGTTTTTCTAGGTTCTACAGTATTTATATCTTAGTAATATCAACTTTTCAAAATGTAATACCTATGTAGAGTTTTGTCGTCTTCTACCTTCGGCTAGAGAAGCTTTTATGCATTTGTACATCTTCTATAGTGCATATATTGACTTGTTTACTGACTTGTGAAAAAAGTCAACACATTGGCATTGGATATATACCTGGATGTATGTTTTATAGACTGTGAAGTATATTTTAGCTATCTAAATTGTGGATGTTTGCGTCCAAATATATTTCAAGTTGATGTTTTGTGTATTTCTTACTCCATTTTGGGGGTTACAGGAGCGCCTAAAAAAACTCAAGTCAGAACATGGGAAGGTCCAATTGGGAAATATTACAGTTGATATGGTAAAGTTCTTTCTTTCTTATCCATTAAAATAATTTTCAGGGTTCTTTAACTTTTTATAATCTAATATTCATGAAAAACTTGATGGTTAGGCTAGTTCAAATATGGTTTTACAACGGAAGCATTCAATATGATTATGACTAAATGTTCTATACATTTTAAAAGGTACTTGGTGGAATGAGAGGCATGATAGGATTACTGTGGGAAACCTCTTTACTTGACCCAGACGAGGTATGTGTTCCTCTGCCTCAAATTGAGTTTTTTAATGAGAAATTCAGACAACAAGTGAATGTGTGACATTCCCGAGTTTCATGATTTTGTCTCCAAAAAATGGGTTTCTTTCCTCTTTCTTTCTTTCGTTTTCTAACAACCCAAACATGTCAGGGAATTCGCTTTCGGGATTTATCTATACCAGAGTGCCAGAAATTATTACCTGCAGCTAAGCCTGGTGGAGAGCCAATGCCTGAGGGTCTCCTCTGGCTTCTTTTGACAGGAAAGGTTAGTAGCTTGGTTTCTAAAGGTATAATAATATCTATCTATTAGGATTGCTTAGGGGAACTATCTATCCATAGTTATCATGTTTACTTGATTTGTAACTTCTATTCTGATGTTGCGTCAAATGTCATCATCCGGTAGTTTAGCTCAGAGCTACTATTGAATTTTGGGTTCTACCAGAGTTACTTCGCTATGTCGTGTACTTGTGCCATTTGATGCTGGTCAAATAGTATCTTAATCTTTTCATTCCCACTCTTTGGATAGGTTCCAACAAAAGAGCAAGTGGATTCTTTGTCAAAGGAATTGAGAAGTCGTGCCACCATTCCAGGTTCGTAACTGAATTTAATATGTTCACTCACAATTAATATACCCTTGTTTCTGGCAATTGGTTACACTGTTCCTGATCAAATGAAAGAGTTTTCTATTGAATTTCCTCCTTTCTGACTGATCTGATTTCCTGCCCGTCTTTCCTTTTGGGCAGTATTACATGGTTTCGTTTTGTTGGTTTCCTGATTTGAAGACTAGACCAACGAGCCTTTTGACAGTCACAATGGATTTCTTTCTTTTCTTAAGCCTCTCTCATGTGAAAGTTCATTTTGTATATATGTGTTGTCTTGAGTTTATGCCACATGGAATCAAGAATTTTAGAGACTGGATTTCTATTAGCCACAGTACCTTTTTCAGTGTATCCTCATGTGTCTTTGCAGATCATGTATACAAAACCATCAACGGTTTACCTGTCACAGCTCATCCAATGACTCAGTTTGCAACTGGTGTCATGGCTCTTCAGGTGAATCTTTGATTTTTGTTCTCCTCTATCTTGAGTTGCATATTCAATCATCAGCAAGATCATACAACAATTTTGGTTGAAAATAGAAAGTGATGCAGATTATTGTGGACTGAATAGAAAATACAAAGAGTATGCAGATGGAACTATAGTAGGTAAAAAATTTATAAAGTATTTTATATTTCTATGCCGTGTAAAAATATAGAGTAAGTTTCAGCATTTTAAAATAATAAAAGTACCATCACTAAGAGATAAAGGTGGCTGATACCAATTAAACTTCTCCAAAGGGAAAAGAGAAAAAAGAAGATGAAAGGATGGGTGGAACTCATAAGGAAAGATCGAACAGGATAGGATTAAAATTGAAGATTTAAGTATTTGATAGTTTGACACAGTAACTTCTAATATGGGGAGGTAAGTATGTGTAACAGATTGAAGTAGCTTATTGATGTCATGTTAATTTCTTGGGTTTGGTGAAGTTTATGTGGGGTTAAGTAATGACTACAATTACATTCTCTTTGAAAAATAACTTTGCAACAAAGTTAGCATTAATGTTTGACAGGAATAGTTGAGCAATTCTAAAGATTCTTGAGGAGAAGGGAGAGATGACATCTTATTATACATCAATTAAGCAGAGTGCTCCGTATGTGCTGTTGCATTGGGTGTTCTTTGAAGTTAAGCCTCACTTGGAGACTAATCCTTGAGAAGGATATGAAGTTTTTGTATTTTCATATGTCCTTTGTTGTCATCTAATGTAAAAGGGTTCTGATGATTTTAAATTTCAGGCTTCATCCGAAAACTTTATGATACTGTGTGTTTGTATGTCTCTCTCACTTTATTTTTCTTTTTTTCTTTTTTTCCCTTAAATTTTAAAAGGAAAATGGCATACTACAGCAGTAATTGGCTGTGGGAACTGGAGATAATAAAGAGATTGTAAATGTGGAGGAAAGAGTGCCATAAGAGATTCATTGTTGAGCTTACGTTATGTGATTGATATGATTTTTCCTTCTTTCAGTTTGGTATGGAGTGAATCAAGTTTCATGTGTATCCAATATGGTCCCCCTCCACCCCCATTCTCTTGGTCTGTTGTGCATGTGATATTCTTGTTGGAACCCTTCAGAATTTAGAGGAAGTATTTCATTGATTTTACTTGGATGTTTGCTAGTAGCTGTAGATTCTTGTAAGGAGGCATCAACTAAGATTTCCGTTTATTGCTTTCAACTTAGGTTCAAAGTGAATTCCAAAAGGCATATGAGAAGGGAATACACAAATCAAAGTGAGTTTTTTCTTCAGCAGTTATCTGGAAAATAAATGGATTCCATCTATATCTATCACTTACCTATATCCTATATTAGGTATTGGGAGCCAGCATATGAGGACTCACTTAATTTGATTGCGCAAGTTCCGGTGGTAGCAGCTTACGTGTATCGCAGGTCAGTTGATTATGATATCCCCCAAAAGAAGTTTGGTTCTGATATTTAGCTCCCATAATTTTTGATAAGGGAGTACTTTTACTTGCATGTCATTGCATCAAACATGCTTCAGCATCTCTGGCACCTAACATGCTTGAGCATCCTTGTCTGGCATGTTTTGGAACCGTTTGTGCTTGTGGTTTTCCATATGTGTCAGTGTCCAATAGATCGACTTGCATAAAGTAGTTTATTTTTTGTTGAAATTGGCTTCAATTCTTTCTTTTTCTCTTTTTTTGGTCTTGGGTTTTATTTTTTCTGACTTGACAATTTCTTGTGCTTGTGAAGGATGTATAAGAATGGACAAGTTATACCGATGCATGACTCCCTAGATTGTGGTGGAAACTTTGCCCATATGTTGGGTTTTGATAGTCCCGATATGCATGAGCTTATGAGGCTCTATCTCACTATCCACACGTGAGTTTTTAGTAAACTTCAGTTTATGGTAAACTGTCTGTATTGCTCACTTGAACAATCTGCAAGGGCTTAAGCGTTTAAAATTTTCAATTATCTTACAGTGACCACGAAGGTGGAAATGTTAGTGCTCACACAGGTCACCTGGTAAGTGATTTTGGTCTATATATGTTATGATGGTGTAATTTCCTTTATTAAATCAGATATTCATTCCTTTTTGAAATTCACATCATAGCTCTGGAAGTATTAATAAATTTAATTGTTGTTTGTTGTGGATGGCTTTATAATATGACCACTATATCAAATTAAGGCTTCCATCTTGCTCCTCACACAATGATTTTTGCTCAATTTAGGTTGCAAGTGCACTTTCAGATCCTTACCTGTCGTTTGCAGCTGCATTAAATGGTCTAGCTGGACCTCTCCATGGTTTGGCCAATCAGGTGCTCTGTCTTTTCCGCTGTTCTTTCCTTTTTCTTCATTGTGTTGTATTTAATTTATCTCTTTCAGTCAGTGTGGTAATAGTTTCTGTCCGATTTAGATGACTACTGCTGTCAGTCTCTAAAAACTACAGATGCTGGTATCCCCTAAAATGCTATCAGCATGTTAGCATTTAAGTAACCAGCAAGAGACAGATGAAAAAAGGGTCTGTTGAGCAGTGAACTGCTGCTTGTTGATCTTTGCTTTATGATCACAATGTAACTATGCTGCGATGCAAAATCAACCATTGTGAGTTTGAAACTTGAGTAATTACAAATTATCCTCTAATCAGGCTGAAATCTGTTTTACCGTATATTCTTGTAGTAGCTGAAAATATTTTGGAAATTGTTTTCTCTAATAACTCTTTTAACACATTTATTTTGGGTATTCCATAAATCAACTAGCCATGCGAAATCATAACTCCCTAATTTTGAGGATTCATTACAAAATTGATTAATTTAAAGTTGGTTGATGCACGGACATGTCTAATTTTAAGGAGTATATTTCCCTCTTAGCTTTATATGCTCACATTCATATATATGAAGATATAATTATAAATTCATTTTTTTTCAAGAAGTGAATAAATTTTATTAATATGCTCCAAGGGGGTGCTACCCAAGAACTTATATCAACATTGTAAAGAATCTACACATTCTTGAATACTATCTACATCAATCTTACACGACCCTCTAGTCCAAAAACACGTCATAAATATATTCTATGCTTTGCGCGCGTATATATACACTTTTCATTTTTCGTGTTTAGTCTGTTTTGTGATGGCTCTGAACCTCAAATTCTGCACACCATTTCAAGATTTCAAAATGATAGGTGCATTAATGGTATCAACATGAAAGTTGATGTGATCTCAGACCAATACAGACTGAACCACATTGTAAAACTAAACCATCAAAATTCTGAAGTCTAGAACATCTGATGCGGAGTTAACCTTGGAAGTATACAATATTTATTATACTTGCTTGAGAAAGGAACTTCACTAGACAAGCCTTCCATGGAAACGCATTCTATGGATGCCATAAATTGGAGGTCAAGTTCTTTGGTGTATTCATCTTGTGACATCTTAGAACTTAGATTTTGTAATCGGAAACAGAACATATTAGTATGAAGATAGCTTCTTTTGCTTTTCAGCTACTAACTTCTAGAAAGTTTCTGATGCACGGAAGCTTAAGTATTTGGACTTCTAAAAGTGTTTATCTTCATTCATTTAAAGTATCTTCATGTTTTACATTGTCATTACAGGAAGTGTTGCTATGGATAAAATCTGTGGTGGAGGAGTGTGGCGAGAACATTACCAAAGAACAGTTGAAAGACTATGTATGGAAAACATTGAACAGTGGCAAGGTAGTTTGCTGTTCTTGATATATTCAATCTTGTGTGTGGAGACACTTTTTTTGTTTATTTATAAACCATGCAATTTTTATAAAGGTACTACGGTTAGCTTGTAGATGCATGAGATAGAGCATTTTCTGACATTATTGTATTTCTTTCGCAATATGTTTTGACTATATGGTAGTTAAGTTAGGTTATATTTGATCGCAATTAGGTCGATCATTTTGAACTGTCACTAATTATTACTGTTATGGATGTGACTAGCACCTGCAACTTAAATCCAAGTAATACGGTTACTTGAAGATAAAAAATAATACAAACTGAAGCTGAAAATTACATATTCTAAACAGGGAAATTCTATCCAGTTTGGCTTCCAGCATATAGATTGTTGAATTTCAAATCCTAGTGTATAGCCGTAGCTCTGAATCATCTTCAGCTGAAACAGATTGAAAATTGATTCTACCAGATATGAAATCTATATGGATTTGTTAAAATGAATTTTATATGGACATTTGAATTAAAAAGTTATGTTCATCTGTGATGAGAGAACTAAGAATGTTTTATTAGAAACTTAGTTAAAAAGTCAATTCAAAGTGTAGTTCTTTGTTATCTAAGGCGAGCCAGCACTTGATTGTGTAGTGTTGAAGATTCTCTCCACGTATATTGTGCTTTTTCTTTGTGCACTGTAGAGTTTCTTGGTGGTAGAATCACTGACCTGTGATGATATTCAGTATGGATTAAGACTTCCTTTACTTCGTCTTTTCTTTTCCTTTGTGATGTCTTATTTTACTCTCTTTGTTGGATATGGTGCTTCCTCAGCTTTTCCTGAACAAGAGTTTTAACTATATGAGTTCAAATTAATATTCCTTTACTTCGTATTCTCCTTTCACCCCCCACAACCATCCCTTTTCCCCCCTCTGGGAGGGCTTTGCGGTGGTGGGGGCATTGTCTAGTTCAGAGTAGAAGCGTTATAGTTTAATGTGTCCACCTTAATGTTCTAAACCATATATTTTCCCGTTGACGTGCAGGTTGTTCCTGGATTTGGACATGGAGTCCTGCGGAAAACAGATCCAAGATACACGTGCCAGAGAGAGTTTGCAATGAAACACTTGCCTGAGGATCCATTATTCCAACTGGTTGTACTTCTTGCTCTTGTTTTTCCGTATGTAATCCTGACTTTGCTTTATGAAATTATTATGTAGTGGTAAAGCTAACTTGATGTTTCCTATACCCTTTCTGCAGGTATCAAAGCTTTATGATGTTGTGCCACCAATACTTACAGAGCTTGGGAAGGTAATTTATATTTGTGTTATTGTTGGAGGATGCTCCAAACATATTGTCCTATATATAGACTAATCTTCTACAATTTTCTTGTTATCCTGAATGATAATTATAGCTAAAACCATCATATAGATATGGCAGTTTAGGATATTGACAAATCTCTGGGGCCATGCACCATCACCTCCACTATCTTAGAATTATTTTGGTGCATAAATGGTCACCTGCACTATTTGTGGAATTGTTTGCTGGATAGAACTTTCAATAGAATTTTTGATCCGACTCCATATGCCAGATATCAGTAATATATTTTTGATGATGCTTCATATCCTTGAGAAGTCTCTACTACAGTAAATGTTGACTTGTTAATCATGAACCATTGACGAAAGTTCCAGTGCATCTCGAGGTTCATCTATTACGTGATTCTGTTTTCCATTTTCCCATTTTCCCCTTATTTTGGTGTGTGCCAAATGGTTGGAGTATAACCACCTGATATAGTGGACAAACGACCAACACGTATAGTTGGACAAATAACCGGCACTCTGGCAGGGCTTGCACCTGGCATTCAAAAACAACGTAAAACTAATGTACACTTGTCTGATATTTGGAAAATCCAGGTGAAAAACCCTTGGCCAAATGTTGATGCCCACAGTGGAGTGTTGCTGCACCACTATGGTTTAACTGAAGCAAGGTATCCCTTTTCTTCTTTCTCTTTCTCTTTTGTTTATTTCATTAGATTCTTGTGGCTGATGATACGCTTCTTCTGTCATTTTGCTCTGCTTTATTTCTCAAAGATAACAAAATTTCTCAATTATTAATTGTGCAGATATTATACGGTCCTCTTTGGTGTATCAAGGGCCATCGGCATTTGCTCTCAGGTACACCATGCTATTTCAAGTTCCTCGATTCTTAATATTGTTGTTTCTTTATCGGTGCAATTTTTCTGAACTTCACCTTGATTTTCTGATGCTTGATTTTAGTTGGTCTGGGACCGAGCTCTGGGGTTGCCACTCGAGAGGCCAAAGAGTGTTACGATGGAATGGCTTGAAAACTACTGCAAGAAAGCAGCTTCATCTTGAAATATCACGAGCAAATAGATTACTGTGTTGACTTTATTAATAAGAATTGCTTGAGAAAAGCAGTGAATTTTCGGGAAAGTTTAGGTAGGGTGGTCGAAGAATCGATGTTCCACAGTATCATCACATTGGAAAAGGTTTTCGACTTTCCAGTCTGACGGAGAATTTGTTATTCTTGGTTTTGCTAATCTGTTAAACTGAGGTTTCGTTCATGTCTTTACAATCCATCTTGTATTAATAATATAGGATGAAACTACGCAGGCTTGTTGCCTTTTGGACATGTGAATATATTCGGAGCATTTTCTGTTGATTTGATTTGATCGTATTGAGACTTCATCTGCTTACCAATATAGGAAACGTTGCCGAACCCTATCGAGGTTAAGGAGTCAACTGATCATTTCAGCTGCGCACTCATCAATGGATGGATGCGTTTGCCCAGCGAGAAAGGCCTCGACCCCCATCCCTTGTAGACTTTCTTGGCTGAGGTTTTGCAAAATTATTCTTCCAGGCATTGATACATTTTGACAATCACTAATTTTGGAAATTTAAGTAAAACAGAACAGTTGTGAAATGTTTTATGTTGATAGAAGTTTTGACCACAAATGTAAGAAATGCATACAGAAAATGGAAAACATTATTATTATTATTATTTTTTGAGTTTAGAACAAGACTGAAATGTCTTTTTGTTAAAAACAGAATACATATAAAATAATTCGTTTTGGAGAAAAATAAAAAAACAGTTTTCTGGAAATACGTTACTAAAGTGATCAAACCTTGCAATTATCTGTCGCAACAATGTTGGTATGCTTTCCTTCGGCATTGCTAAAAGAGTTCCTGCATGTTCAGCCCTTCAAGGAGAAGCTCTTGCCATGCTCAACGCCTGCTAGCTTTGCACTCTTATTAATATGAGCAGCCCGTTGATTGAAACGGACTCGGAAATCCTCTTCAAGGCAGTCACGTTTTGATTACTTGCTCCTCCTTGTGGAAATTAAGAACATTGTTAAAGATATTTATATCCTTAGCCAAGCTATCCTTCATGTCTCATTTTCTTTAGTGCGACGCAACAGAAATCATGTCGCTGATTGGATAGTTAAATGATGTATGAATGATAACCTACATCTGGACTGGAGCTCTAATATCTCTTATGATTTGTCCAAAATTCTTTTGTATGACTGTGAACTTGCTGGTATCGGCTAAGCTTGTATTTCATCTCTTTTCTTATTAATGCATTTTAATTTGACCAAAAAAAAAAAAAGTGATCAAACCTTAGTACCTCGGGACCATTGGCCAGTGTCTCAAAGCTGAGATAGAAATAAAATTGTTGAATGTCAAATCCGTGAATAATTACGGAATGATCCATGATTTATTTATTTTTTCTCTTATTAGGAACTTTTGAATCTACGAGAAATTGTAGGACACGTGGTTAGATTTGAATGATATATGTTTTAAGTTAACTAGGTATAAAGTTATTGAATTGATATCAAATATTTTTAATATCAATTTTCATATATAATATTTTAAATGATATAAAATATTTTATATTTTTAATAAATAAAAAATAATAAATTTTTTTTTCATATAATAAAATTTGAAATTATAGTTTTAAATTTAAAATTTTTGATTATAATAAATTACTATTTGATTATTTTAATTAACTCTTAAATTTACTAGAATGATTTGAAGAAAATTTATTTCCTCACTAATTTGAACCTAAAAATAGGGCAAGTATTATGCTGCATTTTGCCATGTGATAAAAAATTGGACCCCGTAGAATACTAATTAACACGTAACCATCCACTTTAGCGAGAACAAAAAGAGAAAAAAAAAAGTGGAAAATTTTAACCATCCACTTTTCCTTCCAAGAATGCCCAGGAGCTAGGGGTGGTATTTGGGTTAGGTTGATACAGGTCCAACTCAATTCGATATAAAATTTTATACATAAAATTTTGGGTCTAGCATAACTCAATTGAAAGTAGACTCAGTTCGGTCCAACTCATCACATATAGGTGGATCTAGTTGGGTCATATAATTTTGGGTGAATAGCTTCGGATTCTCCTGTGGTCAAGCGAAACTAGTTATAATCTTTCTGTGGTCTAACAAATATAGCCGAACCCCCCTATGGTCTACCCGTTGATGCACACCACCCCCTCCGTCAAATTTTTCATCAAAACTGACGGAATATGTACCACATGCTAACTAAAATGTAATTTTTATTGGTTTATAACGTATTCAACTAGATATTTTTATTTTATTTTATTTTAGTGATAAATAAAAAAATAGGTGAAAATGAAAAGAAAAAGATTTTTTTTAATTACTAATATTATTTTATTATTAAATACGTTAAAAACTAATAAAAATCGCATTTTAAATGCGTTTGTCATACTTTCCGTAAAAAATGTCAAAAAATTTGACCGAGGGGGGTGGTGTGCATCAACAGGTAAACTACAGGGGGGTCCAGCTATATTTTTTAAATCACATGGGAATTATAGCTAGTTTTACTTGACCACAGGAGGGTCCGAAACTATTCACCCTATAATTTTTGATCCAACTCATTTGAGTTCAGACCTATTTAAGCTCAGACCCAACTCAACTCAACTTAACTCATCCCATGAACCCAATCCAGCTCAAGCTCAGATAAAGCCTAACTTGAGCCCAACACAAATTAAACACAATTTGAGTTCACTTATTAAAAAAAAATTGAAATATTATGTTTTATGCATGCAATATAAGTCGTAATAACTATTTTTTTTTAACAAACTAATAATAACAAGTAGTAAATTTATTTCTTAAGTTGATATTAAATAACTTGTTATCAAATCTTTTTTATAATATTGCAATTTTTTAACTTACAACTTTAAGTCCCTTCATATTATTTTTAAAATATTTTAGGTACAATTCTTTTTTACAGTTTTTATAATCGTACATATAATTTTTTCTATAAATACTTAATGACATAATACTTTAGTCAATAACTATATTTAACTGTATTTTATGACAAGCTTACAACATTATATATAACTATATCTTTGGGAGAAGAAAATATTTCACAATGATTACATTCGTCAGAGTTTTAAAATCATTTTATGTACTTTGAAGAACATGAATATGTAATTTATAACTATTGACAACATTAATTTATATTTCGACGTAAATTTAAAATTAGGACGCTTGTAAGACACTTTGTATCTCAACACCCAAATATCATAAACTATTTTAATCCTGAAGTGGTTATTCAACCACCGCCACTGCCAAACACACCACAACCACTAGTAGGTCCAGTACCCGTATAAGGAGCATAACAAACACTAATATATTCTTATTTCATTAACTTGTAGTTTGTTATGTAGTATTTTATCATTTATATTAATTGTTAATGTTATCAGTTAACTTATATATTATCTCGTTAATAGTTAAATTAAATTTTCTTAAAAAAAATTAAGTTTAAATTTTAATTTTTTAATTATTAATCCAACTATTCAAGTAATGTATATATATATGTGTGTTTGTATATATATTAGTATAATTTTATATTAAAATTATATTAATTATAAAAAAAATAAATTGGCCTAACCCAATTTAACTCACGACTCATGATAACAGGCTCATGAACCCAATTAAATTTTATATTTTGATAAATAAGTTCAGTTCAACTTAATTCACTAAATATTTGTGAGTTGCACTCAATTTTCTCACCCCCATAATTCAAAAGAGTTGTGACAGGCGGACCCTTATGCCAGCTCTACCAGGAGCCATACAATTGTGTGAACCATCTCTAGATTTTATGCTTTCCACAAGATACTCTCTGGTGACTATGGCGTCTCTGCACTGTTCTGCACGTTCGCCTCAAGCGATTCCTGGGTTTGACCGCCCGAGTTTCAACACCAACACCAACACCGTCATCTTCTTTAATCCAGCACCTACTGCTGCATTCACCCATTTCAGTTTCAGGTAATCCACTACTACTTGGTACAACTCTGCTGATTTTTCTCAGTTTTATTTTTATTTTTATTCAAAACCGTAGATATTCGGGTTTTGCCCGACTAATGAGTGGTCCTCGTGGGACTCAAATTGGCAACATCCAGATGAGACTTGAACTGGCGACCTTTAGGGAGTACAGCCGTATTTTTCTCAACTTCTATACAAAAGGGTCTTTTTTTTTCAAGTCGTTTTGCTTGGAAATAGTAAGCACAACTGTGCACTTATAAATAGACAACTGAGTTATTAATGGGTTAAGTGATAATGTAGTACTTAATTTAGACAATACCACTGTTTTTACTTTCAATTTAATGTTTATGGTCTCACTTTTATCATGTGCTGAACTTGAAAATATTTCTGACTTTTTTTTTTTAGGTAAATATTTCTGAATTTGTTTACTTTGTACATTAGAATTGTTATTAGTCTCTGGCCACTTTGGTTGAGGACCTTATTCATTTTGCAGCATTTATTTGTTTAGTTAAAGGAGAAAGGAGATCGGGGTATGAAACTCCTACTATGTTCGAGTCCTACGAAGAGTTGTACCCATTCTAGGGTCATTTGTTAGGAGTGTGACCTTGTTGTTTGCAAGAAAATGATATTTAGTAATCCAATTTAAATTGCAGTAACTTCTCTATAAGATTTGTGTGCTCATTCACTCTCACGTTTTCACACTATTTGCGTCCTTTTTAGCACTTATCTCAACCTTAGTCCTTAAAGTGCGGATAATTTAATCGAAACATAAACTTTATTCTTGAGAAAACTGGGTTGGTCTGTAGTCAGCCAAAGTGATTAACGGCTGACGCCTGCTTTAACCGCAATACGAGTAAAAGTATCACAATTCATAAAAAAACTGACCACAATGAGTAAAAATTCTTATCTTTATTGCATGCTTTACATTTTTTGGTAGATTTTTATATGGATTTTGGTGCTACTTAGTTGTTTTGTGGTTGGAGCAGTCATTCATTAACTTTTTCTTGGGCGGGCATCTGCTCAACTGTAAAGCGAGTAAAAAGTGTCATTCATGTAAATGACACCAAAGGAAGTAAGGTGTGAATGCTTTACACATTTGTGGTACATTTTACATGAATTGTGGTGAGTTTTACTTGTTTTGTGGTTGAAGCAGGCGTTTGTCAAACTTTATTTTGATGAATATCCGTCTTAATTATTAATTGACACAATCGATAGGTTAAGCGACCATAAAATAAGTATATTGTGCCACAAACAATAATTACTGCACCCTTTACACATGCTATGGTTGGAAATTTTCCTTGATGGCCTGTAGGGGTGCCCCAATTATGTTGCTGAGCTCGAAAGTCTCAAGCAAATGTTTACAAAATAAGAAAGTATTTGGGTTTTACTCTCTGCTTCCTCTTATGCATGCCAGTAATAACTCTGCCACTTTGTACACCAAGTTTTATTGTGGTGTAAAAACTCATCGGTGTTGGAAGAAGAAAAGAAAATATTGTTGTTTGTTAATCATTTTAGAACTGATAGCTTAGATTTGTTCAGGTTCAAGAATGCTACAAGATTGCACGGAAGGGAAAAGTTGGGTCCTGTATTTGCCTCAAACACTAATCCTTCTGAAGGATCCGATATTGCTAAAACCAGTGATGCCAAAGGGCCTCCGTTCCTCACCATCTTGGCTGGATTCTTCATCTTTTTCCTCATCTGCTGGATCATTGGAACAATTGTCACGTGGCTTATTGGTTTGATAGTCAATCCTCCATCTAAATAAGATCATACTTTTGCACTTTTTGCTGTATCTTCTCCCCTCCTTTGAAACACTAGACTTGTCAATCAGCAAAATTTTCATATCCGTTGTAGAGGCTTGGGATATGTGAAGCACATATAACTAGCTATATTTTTGTAGACTACGTAGATACTTTTAAGACTTTTACCTGAACCACGCTGCCTTTTTTTTTTTTGTGTTTTCTTTTTCTTTCGGGGGAGGGGGAGAGGAGAATGAGTTCGAACCCGAGACTTTAGTGGCATTGGGGGTTTGACCCATTGGGACGACTCCTGGTAAGGAAAACGGTCCTCGAACCCAAGACCTGAACCATTCTGTTTGTTTTGTTGATTTCTGCTCTCTACTGGGTCAGTGCTGGATCTGTATATGATTGTGTCCATATAGCTTTTCTTTTTACAGTGTTATGAAGCTGATAATCAAAATAGACTCTAACAGCTAAATGCCACTTGCTAGTTTCATCTAGTTCCATTTATATGGCAATGTCTACTCTTCACTCTCAGCCATCTCATAGAGACATGATTATAACAAGCTTACGACAACAGATTTTTCCCAGAGATCATTTGTTCGAGTTCTCTTAAGGTCATTTGAGGTTTACTTGATTGTTAACTTTAGGTCCTGTGTGATTAATTGGGCAAAGCTCAATACCTACAGATTTCCTAAAAAAAAAAAATATCTGCAGATTCTTGTGATGGAGTTTGTTATTGAACTGTAAATCTTGCAGTTACAACTGCTGACAAGACTGCTCAGTCCCGTTGTGAGATCAAGTTTTTAGACAAGTTACTGCTTATCAATGCTCTGAACTCACATGACATATCAATGTTAACCTATTTCAGCCTTTGTTAAACGGATTTTGCTAAAAAACGTGTGGACGTTTTTAACGTCCTTCTCATACAGTGTGGGTTCCACTAGCGCGTGTGATGCATGTGCCACAAATAACTGTGGGGTCAACAACACGTTTTTAAGAGCTAACCCTTGTTAAAGACGACATTTGGAAAAGTAGGCATGGCTCTAGCACATAACTTTCTCTCTTACTGGTAAGCATTGCAGGCCCCAAAATTGAAGAAAAACAACTAATTCAGATTGCATCTCACTTACCATTTTGGGCATTTAACATCAGAAAAATACTCATAATGGCAACCGTTGCGAAGTTGTCATATGTAATTGATTTTTCATCTTGTGTTATTATTATTGTCATGTGTCATTTCTGAACCTACGGGCTCTTGACTTAAAACTCCTCCAGGTCCCCATAATTGAATAAAAGAACTAACAAAACTACTGAAGCATCTGATAACATGACTAAGAGGAGTGAAATGTGAAATGCTTCAGACTAGGAATTAACAGATTCCAAATTTTGTTTACGAGGGATGCTAGAGAAATTCGATTCAAGTTTCAGAAACAGAGAAAAATTCTACAATTAATGGATTGAGTGATAAGACTTTTTATATTTTTGGGCCCACAAAGATGAAGATTTTGGCCCATAAGCTAATTGGCGGACAAGTTCCAAATTAAGCACAAAAAACAGACAACAACATCTAGCCCAAATTGATAGCCCAAACCAAACACAAAAAATTGGAATCACAAAATATGGTCCATAAGCTAATTGGCCCAAAAAGAAAACACATCAAATAGGCCCAGTTCCAAACACAAAACAATTGGAATCACATAAACATGGGCTAAAAATCTGCGGGTACGAAACAACCAACTAAAAATCGGATATGGAAAACCAAAAGCCGGACAACCATTTAGTTTATTGGTATGATTTTCGATTTAGATATTAGAGATTTCGATATTCATTCTTATGTGTAACATTTTAAATAATGTAAAATACTTTAGGGTTCCTTTGATTGAAAAAGAGAAAAAAAGGAAAAATCATACACCAAGGGCCTCAAATCGACGTTAAAAAAAGGGAAAAAACCAAATTGATCCCTGAACTTTGCACAAAAAGGTCATTTTAGTCCCTCACCTTTGGAAAATACTCATTTTAGTCCCTCTCTTTGACTATCATTAGGCTTCTTTTAACAATCAAAGGTTTGACCGTGCTAAAAGACATAAATGCCCTTATTAAAAAATATTTTATTGTTATTCTTTCTCCTTCTTCACTTCTCATTGATAAAAATATATAATTTCACGTAATTGAAAATAATTGACTTTTTCTTTCTTTAAAGGGAAAACTTTATTAAGGTTGAATTATATTTTATTTTTTATAGCTCTATTTAGGCTAAGTTATAATTTTTATTTATAATAATTAATCTTCAATTTTTATTTGTGTAATGTTGTTTCGTAATTAAAAAAAAAAGTGATAAAATTTGCCAAAATTATTCGTTGATTGACATGTATCCTATTTATTTGCCTAGTGAATTGGCAAAATCAATTAATATCATAAATATCCCAATGGTTAAACCCAATAATTTTTTAATCGTATTTTTTTCTTTCATGCCTAACAATAAGGGCATTTATGTCTTTTAGAAAGGTCAAACCTTTGACCATTAAAAGAAGCCTAATAGTAGTTAAAGGGAGGGACTAAAATGGATATTTTCTAGAAGTGAGGGACTAAAATGACCTTTTGTGCAAAGTTCAAAGACCAATTTGGTTTTTTTCCTAAAAAGCAACGACATCACTACAACTAAAAAACATAAGAACATTGGAACAATAAACTGCAATAGGAGATGTTTAGCTAATGACAAAAATCAATTTTAGGAACCAAGGGTGGAATTATCCTAGGTGGTCAAGTTATATATTCAAGTATCCAAAAGAGTGCAATTTATTTAATTTGATTCTTGTTGAAGCAGATGTTATTAAATTTTTTATGTCAAAAAGAAAATCTGTAAAACAGCAAGGAAGATTATTTTTTCGAATTATCCGTAAAGCGTAAAGCAATAAGTCGAGCATGAAATGAAACATTTTATCACTGAAAATAGGACATCATATGTTTAGAGAGATACATCAATGTGCCTTATATTTTTACTTTTTTTTTTCAATTGATCCTTTCTTACTAATGAAATTTTAGAGATGGTCAATGAGCCAAATTTAGATTGAGAAAAATATTTTCAAAAGAAAACACAAGAAAAAACTTGCAAACGACCTGATTGTTCAAACGATTAAGTCATAATGTGAGAGGCGTGTGAGTTGAGATTCATAGACGCCTCTTAATTAAATTTGTTTAGCTGATCACTCAAAAGAACGACCCGACAATATATGAACTAAAACTATAAGTAAAAGAAACTCAAAAAGAAATGCAAAATTAAAATTACAAGTGTGTTCTTCATTGTATCACTCGATAATTTAAACAACTACTTGAATGGTTCTATGTACCTCTCCAAGTGTATCTAGAGATGATATCTTCATCCATACTTAATAATGATTTGTTCATGAAGCCCTCTCTCTGATAGACTAAACTTGGTCATCTTAAACCCCCCTTACTGTGATCAGTTACCATAAAGTATTGGGTCAACGTAAGTTGGTGCTATCTCATTGGTAAAGTCAACCACATAATTGTCAACGGTACTTGTTTACCAGTTACATCTCCTCTAATTCTGGTTCTTTGCAACTGGTCCAGACTGCAAGATTCTTTGATGTCTTTATGACCCACTAGAGGAACTTCTTTGATATTTAATTCTTCCACCAGTACTATTGATACATAATATCGGGATGAATATACTCATAACATTATTATTTTGAGTATTAAGATTTGATTATAGTGAATGAATGATACAATTATAGTAAAATAATTTTAACAGTTCACAATTATTAAATTTCTTTAATAACTTTATTACTTTATGAGAAAATCCTCAATCACATTAATTTATTTGTGGTGTGCACGTTTTTTTGTCTTAAAACAGTTAAACCTGTAAAATGCTCGTCGTCATGGTGTACTAATGCATCACGGTATTGTTTCTATATTATAGTAGGTTTATTATAGAAATAGATGTCATACAGCAAGACGAAAATCAAATTTGTTGAATTACCATAATTAGCTAAACTATGACTTCTCACAGAGTGGAAGTGCGTGTTGTAGGTGAGGTCAAGCTTTGCAAATTAGCTCATATTATTCCTCGTTGACTAGACTTTTTCCTTATCTTTTAGGCTTCAACTTCTAGAAGTATAAGATATTTCTCCCTAATTTAAAGCTACTTGTTTTTCTTTTTTTACTTTTATTTTTTATTCAAGTGAGACTGATTAGCGTCGTAGAAATAGTAATGGGAATGAGTTTTGTGAATACCCATCCTGCACCAGCCCTAGACGGGGCGGGGATTGGAGTGGAAAATGGGGAATGGGAGGGGGGGTGGGGATTAATTTTTAATCCTCGCACGAGGGGAGGGCGGGACGGGACGAGGGAATAAGCATTTCTCGCTCCATACAATCTGTCCCGCATACATATATAGTTATTTTTATATCTTTAATTTTATATATATATTAAAATTTTAAAATTATAAATATAAAAGTATAAAAAATGAACTTAGATAAATTATTATAAAAATAGATTATTCAAAAAAAATTATATTTTTTTTAATCAAGACCATTGTATTAATTGAGACTTGTTATCATTTTACATAAATAATTCCATTTTACTATTGATCAAGTGGATTTAAAAAATTTGTTAGTTATTCCTAGTTGTACATTAAAATAGTTTCAAATAACATAATTAAGGACGATACGGTAATTACGATTATATGTGGCATGCGATAACCAAAAATAATTATAAATAATCAATACGATCCCATAACACAAAGAAGTATTATTTTTTCACATATAGTTCTCATACACAATGGTTTCAGTTAGAATTTATTTTAAATGCTTAAGATTCAATTACTGTAAATTTATTTTTACTATTTAATTGCAAGTATAAGACTCGATATATGATTAATATTTAACATTTGTTTAAAACATGTATTTATATTTATAGTTACTATAATTTTAATTTATATTTTGAAGTTAAGAGGTTTAAATTAAATTTAATATCATAAGATTTAAAGAATAATAAAAAAATCCCGGGGTGTGAAACCCCACTTTTCTACCTTATCTCGTTTTGCGTACTTTATCTCGTTTTACGTGAATTAACCTGTTTATGTGCTATGTGACTTAGAATGTGGTAATTTTGATATCAATACTCCTAGAACATGCTAAATGTGCATTCATAAAATTTTCATAAAAAACGGAGTCAGAAATTTTATAGTCGATTTTCAATGAATAGTGTTTTCGAAACACGTCCGCTAAAATTTTGAAACTTGTCTTTTTAACCCTTCTAGACCTAGTCCACGGACTTTAATAGACCTGTGTTTGATTAAAATGGTTTTAAAATCGGCTTAAGAATTTATTAGGGTTTTTACACCAACTTTTGCGAAAATCGAGTTTTAAGCTGACTCGGGTGAAATTGTTCTATTGTAAAACTTCTTGTCACCTAAAAATAACCTACTTGAGCTATCTTGGGTGTTGAATAATTGTTTTGAACTTTGGTGATCAATAAAATGCATTTAAAGTCAAGAAAACACTAAAAATACTAAAGTTTCAACTTTAACTTTCATTTAACTTGTTGACTTTCATGCATATATCACCAACACACACTCATAAAGCACAAAAATACCCACAATTTCACACACATTTCCGAGAGGAAGAAGAGAGAAAAGAGAAAAGAGTTTTCAAGGTTTTCAAAGCAAATTTTCAAAGAAAAACCTAGTTTTTGTCCGTAGAACTTCATGCCGAGTTGGATTCCGCTTGTTGGGCACACATTGCACGCATTCCTAGGCTTTTATCGCATCAAAGGTGAGAGAAAAATTTTGGATCTCAAAACTCATTTTTATGTTTTTGCTCATAACTGCATTTTGAACCGTTAGAATGTTAATCTGATGTTAGATTATTGCTCCATGCATACTAGGGATTGTTTATGTGTATTACTACGAGATTTGAGCCATTGTAGCGAAATTATTTATTTTCGGGTATTTAAAGTTAATAGAATGGCTTTTGGAGGATTATTTTGAGTTGTTGTGGTTGGAATCGATTGCCGTCGATTTCTAAAAGTTTGTTAATTACGTGGTAACGCCGTTATAATGCCGAATTTTCGATTGCATTTTTTGGGTGAAAATCCTGAAATTTCAGCCTAGGTGCCCTGAGGTTTTAGGGTTGTTGGGCTTGATTTTGAGGTGTCTTGGTTGGTTTCCGACAGGGCTAATGTAGTTGATCGAATGGGTGAGTGTTTGAAACTGATTTGGAGTTGTTTGGATTAGTAGAATGTAAGATATGATTATTTGAAGTTTAGGTTATCTTTCTTTAAATTATTGAATTGAGCCTTAGTTGATCGGGTGTGGTTTGAGTGATTGAATTGTGAGTTGTTGATGGGTAAACTAGGGTTTGATTGTGTGTTTAATGCATGTTTGGTTGGATGGCCTACTTTGTCATCTAACTTTGTTATTGTTGTTAAATTGATTATTGATGTTATTATGATGATAATATGATTATTGATGAAGATTGATGATTATTGATTGATGATTGATGCCGGGAGGTAGGCAGTTTTGCTAGACTGTCCTCTTGTGAATGATTGATGTTTATTATTATTGTTGAGTCTTTGGTATGTGTGTGCCACCTCTCAGGCAGCATCGGGCTGTCGGGTTGATAACGGCATGACTACCAGAGACTGCCTCCAGCTCGCATGACGGAGGTGTCATTGAGGGAGAGGTTATTGGGGTACCTCGGGTGCGTGAGTTTATGGGAGTCACAAGAAGGCTGTTATGATCGTGATGGTGACTGGAGCTACACCAACTAGTGTATCCTTTATTGAATGGTCATTATAGATTATGTGATAATAGTATTATTGATGTTATTGTGTGTTTACTTGCTAAAAGGATTAAATCCAAGGAGCATAGTGAATACTGTAGAGATCTATCGGATCTTCACTAGGCTTATTTTATATAAGCTCACTCTCTATTATTGCATGCTTTCAGGTGTTCTTTCGCAAGATTACGGGTACGTGCCTCCTGAAGAGGAGAATGTGGAAAATGTGCCTTATGTGGATGAATCTTATGTTCCGGAGTCTTATCCTTGATGTTGTATTATTTTACTATCTTGTAAATTAACTTAGTAGACTTTTATATGCTTTTTAGTTTATAATGTATAAGATGTTGAAAAGATAATGAATTAGTTGATGCTGTCTTAGTAGCCTTTCTGTTGTTTATGATTAGGTTGCTAGATTAACTCAATATGTTTTTATAATGTATATTAAGGGTTAATGTATTATATTGGAACGGAGGCATATAACGAGGAATGATTATTGTATAATATGGTCATGATGTATGTTGTTATTTTATTGAGGAGTAGTTTGTTGTATGATTTATGAAGTTGATGTATGATGTTCTGTTGAGGTTGGTTTAGAGCCTCGTGTCCTATTTACTGTCGTTATACTGCCGAAATTCCGTTGCGTCCTAACTGATTATAGGAGGGGTCGAGTTGGGGCGTGACATTTAAGTGGTATCAGAGCTTGCTTAGTTGTCAGCCGGGGTATCCTCGGAATGTGGGTAGTAGTCTAAGCATGCAATTATGTATTAAGTGAAAGAAAAGTGAAACATATGTTAATATGTTTATGTGATTAATTTACTTATGTGTCTAACTTTCTATGTGACCAATATGCCTTGTGTGTTAAGTGACCTAATGTGGTCAATATGTTTTATGTGATAACGTGCTATACGCACTCAATGTGTTGTAATTAATGTGCATTATGTGATTAATGTGCATTATGTGATTAATGTGTATTATGTGACAATTGTGTTTTATGTGATCAAAGTGCCTTATGTGAAGTTTGTTGCTTATGTGACTTTAATTGTTTATAACTTACTTCTGTGATATAACCTGTTTATGTGATGTTGGCTTCTTATATGCTGAATTGTGTATTATGTGATAATGTTATATTATATGATAATCATGCATTACGTTGTACCTGTATTCATGTGATGTAATTGTATATACTCTATAACTGTGGGTGATTCTTTTAGGTGAAGTAAGGATGACTGCAAGAGTTTTCGGAAATAGAGGTAGGCCATGATTTTGAATTATTATTATTCTAGAAGTTTATTAGTTAGATTTTAATTGTTATATTTATGGATTTTAGTTTCGGCTTAGTGGATTGATCTTGATGTTCCTTTAGTGAGAATTGAAGTTGTTCGAGGAAATAGCAATGTATCTTGATGATTATAATTACTTTTTTTGCCATGTTTAACTTGTTATTACTTGGAGATGGATTATAAGTTGAGGTTTCCGTGAGGTTGTGATTAGACATTTTTGGAGTCTCAACTCAGATTATACTTTCTTGAGGTTATTTTATAATGAATTTATTTGAGGAATTAGTGATGTATATTTGTGAATGGAATGAAGTGTGGTATAACATGTGAATATTTCTACTATTTGGGATTGCTATATTATTAATGGATATTTTGGAGTTTTGATCTTTAAACCTTGGAGACAATTGGAGTGATTCCTGACTAAAGTTACTTTATTTGAAGATGTAATTGTTGGGAGATAGAATTATTTGAGGAAATAAGAATGCATTTTGGTGACTGAACATTTACTTGCCTACATCGAGCTTTTGAGTTTTAGGTGGTATGACTTTGTAAATTGTTGATTGAGGATTCACTAGTGATATAATGGGTTAATATGAATCTGTATTGTGTTATCAGATTTTGGAGTCTTCATTAGTGAATCTTGTTGGGTAATCTGTGATTTATCTTGTTTAGTGATTGGTCTGTATGGAATGAAAAATTTTGGAGTGATTTATCTTGTTTGGTGATTGTTATGACTCATTAGGTTCTCTAGATCTCCTTAGTGTCTTGTTTTGGAGGAAGATAGATTGTAGGATTTGACTTGTTGGTGTTTAAGTGTGTAGGTGGGACACCCTTCTTGTACTTCATAATTCTATCAGTCTTATTATTATTTTTTACTCTATTCTCACTTATTTGAGAGAGAGTTACACTTTTCTAGCATATCAATTGTTTCTTGAAAGTTTTGCTTATTGGATTAATGGATCCTATACTCATTTGACATTGTTTCTATTCTTAACATTCATATTTGCTTCTTATAGTAATGTCACTTATTGAAGTTAAGGTTTGAGACTTCTATATTTCATTCTATATCTCCAGCCATTGATTTCAATATTTCATTTCATCCTATTACTATTCATTTGAAAGTAATTTTTCCTTTGGTATACCATTTTACTTGTTCGAATTCCACTTACTTGATGTATTCCCTACCTAAGTACGTCATTGTCATTCTTGTTGATATTTGTTAATCCTATTGTTTTATTATTAAATCCTGAGCCATTACTTTGTTTGTAATTGCTCATTTACTATACTCAGTACTGTCCTTTCTTATTTATACTTCTTTGGTTATTGCGTGCTGAGATACTCATTATCTTGACACTCATATTTTCTATTGAATTAATCATTTCTTATCTCTTAATTTCATTTCACGTCAAGTACAACTTACTTGTTGGTTCCTTGAACAATCATCGAGAATTGAAATGTTTACTTGTTCAGGAATTTTTGTTCAACATACTCAGCAGTATTTTGACTCGTCATCATCCTTTGTTCGTACTTATTTAATTGATAGGTGCTGAGACATTTCTTATCTTAGTTATCATGCTTCCTTATTAAACTATTAACCTCTTGATTCTCTAACTTGTTTGACCTTTTGTTCACTCGATTGTTGACTCGAATAAAATTTTTCATATTCGTATTTCCTTGTAAATTTCATAAGAGCCATATTCTGACCAATGTCACTTTTGAGATATTCTCGTGATCAGTAATCATTCATGTTATCGTGAATAAGTTTTTAAACCCTCGGGGTGTTCATAGAGCTCTTTTGTGTAGTAGGGGATGATTGATAAGTAGTGGTGTCATGCTAAGACTTTGGAGTTGCGAATTCTTTCATATGCAATATGATATTAGGTGGGAGAGAATTATGAATTGAAGATTGTCTTGGAATTATGATAATCATCTTGCAGTCAACAGAGTTTGTTCTTTTGAGGTCTTTGGTTAGGTGTCATCCTAAGAGATAAATGAGAATTAAGAGAAGTATTGTTAAGTGTAACGATATAGGATTTAATTGTCTGTCAGTTCGAGAATTGCGCGGACGCAATTGTTTTAAGGGGGGAAAAATGTGAAACCCCACTTTTTTACCTTATCTCGTTTTGCATACTTTATCTCGTTTTGCGTGAATTAACCTGTCTATGTGCTATGTGACTTAGAATGTGGTAATTTTGATATCAATACTCCTAGAACATGCTAAATGTGCATTCATGAAATTTTCATAAAAAACGGAGTCAGAAATTTTATCGTCGATTTTCAATGAATAGTATTTTCAAAACACATCCGCTAAAATTTTGAAACTGGTCTTTTTAACCCTTCTATACCTAGTCCACGGACTTTAATAGACCTGTGTTTGATTAAAACAGTTTTAAAATCGGCTTAAGAATTTATTAGGGTTTTTACACCGATTTTTACGAAAATCGAGTTTTAAGCTGACTCGGGTGAAATTATTCTATTGTAAAACTTCTTGTTACCTAAAAATAACCTACTTGAGCTATCTTGGGTGTTGAATAATTGTTTTGAACATTGGTGATCAATAAAATGCATTTAAAGTCAAGAAAACACTAAAAATACTAAAGTTTCAACTTTGACTTTCATTTAACTTGTTGACTTTCATGCATATATTACCAACACACACTCACAAAGCACAAAAACACCCACAATTTCACACACATTTCCGAGAGGAAGAAGAGAGAAAAGAGAAAAGAGTTTTCAAGGTTTTCAAAGCAAATTTTCAAAGAAAAACCTAGTTTTTGTCCGTAGAACTTCGTGCCGAGTTGGATTCCGCTTGTTGGGCACGCATTGCACGCATTCTTAGGCTTTTATCGCATCAAAGGTGAGAGAAAAATTCTAGATCTCAAAACTCATTTTTATGTTTTTGCTTATAACTGCATTTTGAACCGTTAGAATGTTAATATGATGTTAGATTATTGCTCCATGCATGCTAGGGATAGTTTATGTGTATTACTACGAGATTTGAGCCATTGTAGGGAAATTATTTATTTTCGGGTATTTAAAGTTGATAGAATGGCTTTTTGAGGATTGTTTTGAGTTGTTGTGGTTGGAATCGATTGCCGTCGATTTTTAAAAGTTTGTTAATTACGTGGTAACACCGTTATAATGCCGAATTTTCGATTGCATTTTTTGGGTGAAAATCCTGAAATTTCAGCCTAGGTGCCTTGAGGTTTTAGGGTTGTTGGGCTTGATTTTGAGGTGTCTTGGTTGATTTTCGAGAGGGCTAATGTAGTTGATCGAATGGGTGAGTGTTTGAAACTGATTTAGAGTTGTTTGGATTAGTAGAATGTAAGATATGATTATTTGAAATTTATGTTATCTTTCTTTAAATTATTGAATTGAGCCTTAGTTGATCGGGTGTGGTTTGAGTGATTGAATTGTGAGTTGTTGATGGGTAAACTAGGGTTTGATTGTGTGTTTAATACATGTTCGGTTGGATGGCCTACTTTGTCATCTAACTTAGTTATTGTTGTTAAATTGATTATTGATGTTATTATGATGATAATATGATTATTGATGATGATTGATTATTATTGATGATGATTGATGATTATTGATAATGATTGATGATTATTGATTGATGATTGATGCCGGGAGGTAGGCAGTTCTGCTAGACTGTCCTCCTGTGAATGATTGATGTTTATTATTATTGTTGAGTCTTTGGTATGTGTGTGCCACATCTCGGGCAGTATCGGGCTGTCGGGTTGATAACGGCATGACTACCAGAGACTGCCTCCAGCTCGCATGACGGAGGTGTCATGGAGGGAGAGGTTATTGGGGTACCTCGGGTGCGTGAGTTTATGGGAGTCACAAGAAGGCTGTTATGATCGTGATGGTGACTGGAGCTACACCAACTAGTGTATCCTTTATTGAATGGTCATTATAGATTATGTAATGATAGTATTATTGATGTTATTGTGTGTTTACTTGCTAAAATGATTAAATCCAAGGAGCATAGTGAATACTGTAGAGATTTATCGGATCCTCACTGAGCTTATTTTATATAAGCTCACTCTCTATTATTGCATGCTTTCAAGTGTTCTTTCGCAAGATTACGAGTACGTGCCTCCTGAAGAGGAGAATGTGGAAAATGTGCCTTACGTGGATGAGTCTTATGTTCCGGAGTCTTATCTTTGATGTTGTATTGTTTTACTATCTTGTAAATTAACTTAGTAGACTTTTATATGCTTTTTAGATTATAATGTATAAGATGTTGAAAAGATAATGAATTAGTTGATGCTGTCTTAATTAGTAGCCTTTATGTTGTTTATGATTAGGTTGCTAGATTAGCTCAATATGTTTTTGTAATGTATATTAAGGGTTCATGTATTATGTTGGAACGGAGGCATATAACGAGGAATAATTTTTGTATAATATGGTTATGATGTATGTTATTATTTTATTGAGGAGTTGTTTGTTGTATGGTTTATGGAGTTGATGTATGATGTTCTGTTGAGGTTGGTTTAGAGCCTCGGTGTCCTATTTACTGTCGTTATACTGCCAAAATTCCGTTGCGTCCTGACTGATTATAGGAGAGGTCGAGTTCGGGCGTGAGACCGGGTAATCTCCATTCTCCGCAGGGATTCAGGGACAGGGCAGGGGCGGGGGATGGGGGCATACAATGCGGGGGCGGGACGGGTGTTGGGGGGACATTTTAAGTGGAGGGGCAGGACATGGGAATAGGTCCCCCCGCTCCAAACTCGTCCCATTGTCATTCTTAATCAACGGTACAATACATATTACAAAATATCATTTATAAGAATTAATTTTGTAATTTTTTACATTTATAATAAAAAACATATCACTAGACTAAAACCCTTGTAGTAATTTTAAAGTACTTGTTTCCTCATGTAATTCATTACTAGTCTCTCTCAAAGTCAACGTGCATGTAATATACAAATCGCTCATGCTAGTACTGGAGAAACAATATTTTCCCATATATCTATCGTCTCCATGCGGTGCTTCCATGCAGGCCGCTGCATGTGGCTTCCGGTCTTTTATTGACTGGTTAAACTTCGGGTTTTGGAGGAACGGAAAAACATATTACTTAAAAAGAATAATCTAAAATACGAAACTTTCATTATATGTGGAGTTCGAAAAAGTATTTGATCCACTTTGTGATCTAACACATGTCTTTTAAGCTATTAGGACTTTGATCTAGTGGTATATTACTCTCTATGTATACGAGAATTCAAGTTACTAGTTATATATTTGATATGTGTTATACGATAATGTTAGGACTCCCCTAAATAAAAAAAAAAGTGTCTCTTAGAGAAAAAAAAAATATATATATATATATATTTTGTGATCACATACACTTCCAACTCAATGAAAAGTGTATCCTCTATCAAAATACTGGAGAATAACAAGGCACTAAATTGGAAAATCAAAATGAAAGACATAAAATGATCAGAACTAAAATACATAAAATGAAACATCAAAGCTAAATCGATTTTATTTTTTAGAAAAAAATGTAGAGATTATTTGTTATATTAGGCCTCTATTCTATGCAGAAGCAAAGGGTCTAAGCACATGATTGATAAATTCAGTACGGTATAACCTAAAAGAATTGAGAAAATTAAGAGGATTTCGTTGATAGTTTGAGGTAATGACCCTTTCATGTGTTTATAATGAATACTAATTAATGTGGACTCCTAATGTATCAAACCTTATTTTTTCTTTCTTTTTGATAACGAGAAACTCACCGTAGATAAGACCACATTAGATCTACCCTAGCTAAATCTATATATCCCGTGGTGCAGCACATTCTCCAAGCCATTATTCAAGAATTAAACAATATTTGTGGTAAGAAGACATAAATTTGAACTTGAAAGTTCTTTGATCATGGATCCATTAAGAGTAATAATGTTATTAAAGAAACGCCAACTATGTTAAAATGATTTTAAAATTATTTAATCTTCACGTTCAATAATCCAACTTATTTCATCACAATTTCATCATTTTTGGTCAATTACGTCGCTTTTATGCCCGTCATTTATTCGTCCCATCTAGTGAATAGTTCAACACGCCAGCCCTCGACACAGAGCTATAATTGAATAGCCAAGAGTTGCCAAGTAAAACAAAAGAAAAGGAAACACGCAAATGGATATCAAATGCCTTTATTTTCCTTTGTTTTGTTCTTTTCGTTATATCTTTGTGAATGTCACTGTGCTTTTCTAGTTTTCTTCCTGTTATTTGTCACCTTGAGATGGTTGCGGTCAACAAGGAAAGTGAGATAATAAGTAATTGATAATGGATTTAAGATTTTTGTTCAGTTGAGATTAAAATCATATAATATATCATTTATGTATAGGAAAAAAAATTCAGCGAGAATTAAATTAATTTTTAAAAATACATTTAAAATACACACATTTTAAAAAAATATTTGAGGTGAGTGGTGGATGAAACTCCCGATCTCCATAAGGTAACTCCGTTAAAATTAATTATTTATCTGATTACATTAGGCATGTTAAGATAAGGTTTCACATGACTTGAATGAAGTCACTGGATAATGAAATCCGTACGTTCTCACTGGCAAAGGTAAAATTAAATAAATTTATTTTCACTTGCAAAATTGAAGTACAATAAAAGAAAGAAATGAACATTTTCCAAATGCATATACTTAGCACATAACACAAGCCCAAGCCAATCAAAATCAATCTGCAGAAATCAGAAAAAAAAACCCAAGCACAATCGTGATCAACTTCGATCCTTCATAGTTCGTGTGAAGGCATGTTACTAGTAATAGTATCTTTTATGTGATGATCCAACGTATTCACCTCCATTGTCAAGAGCTTGAAGCATCAATTTGTTTGCAAGGTGATTTTCCACCAATTTTTGCTGAGCATCACGATACGCCTCTTCTGCAGACATATATTTTGACCCTGATCAGATTTTTCTTCATCATCATCATCAATTGGTTGTTTTCTTACACCTTGTTTAGAAGTTGCACAGTTTAAGTGCGTCCCAAAATCACAATCAGCACAATAATACCTCCAGAAATCACCCTCAACAGTGCCATGGCAAACACTGCATTCAAAAATGGAGTTCTTATCATTGTAAGGCGATTTAAAGATCAATTTGAGTTCATGGGCGTGCTCGTCATGCAACACTGTGATCGGCAAAGACGCGCATGTCACGTGGAGATCGAATTCACAATGTGCACAGCAGAAGTTGAAGGCTTTGCCTTCAGATCCACAAGCGTCGCAAGTTAATGATCGGCTTGAATAGGTAGGGTTTGGAAGAAGAGCCAAGGGGTGAGAAGGATGGGAGGGGTGTTGAAGAGCTCGAGGGATGTTGAGGCAGTGGTCGTGGAGGTAGTAGTTGCATGAAAGGCAACCATGGAAGGGTTCAAATATAAGTTGTTCGCAGCCATTGCATTTGATTTTCTCACCTTCGTCAAGCTTGAGAGACACCAAGATATGGTCGTGGCTGAAATGTTGATTATCTTGATATCTCATCGCTGTTTGGGTGTGTAGCGCTTTGTTTTGGGTTGTGGTGGGTGGGTAATTAGGCTTTACAAGGGTTTAAGTGCTGAGAGTCGATCTGCGCGCAGCTTATATATATTATTCCTCAATGGCTGGATTTTTCTCTTGGATAACGAGAAAAGCATTTTAACCACAATTACATTAGATTCATTTTAAAACTACAAATACTTAATAAAACAAATATTGGATGATAATTTATTACTCTTCACTATTTCTAATTTCCTGATTTGAATACCAATTACTTGGATGCCTTTAAAGTCACCATGGCTACGTATACTAGAAACCATCAGACCTTTGGTCTAGTGATATATTCTTTATTGTAAGAGTGAAAGATTGCGAGATCAATTCTCGTCTCATCATTTAATATATGTTATATGACTTAAATTTCACTTGAATAAAAAAAAAAAAAATTGACTACTAAAGATCGTTTGTTTGATCTGCCTATCCATATTCCATGGTATGACTATAAGGTTGCAACTTGAGGCTACAAAACAACCAAGTCAAAAGTCAACTTCATTTGTGTGAGCCCTTCTATTAATATACTCCTACTTAATTGCCTGCAACCATCGCCCTGTGACGAGTAACATTATCAAAAGAAAAACATATAGTACCTTCACACACCAAAAAAATAAAAAAAAATAAAAAAAAAATCGAGTGCTGCCAAACAAGTGCAAACACATTGCTCTCTTCGCTTGTAAGTCGTGGACTATAGAAAGTGATGAGGAATAAATATCCGACTTGATATAAAATATCAATTTTACCTTTGAACCAATTATGGGATCCACATTAATTAGAGTAGGTCAGGTATGACTGACTTAAGGAGATAAGGATCGACCATCCGACTACTTTTAAAACCTAATTCATCTCAGGAAAGGATAACTTGGACACCCATAAAATGTGGGAGAGTATTTCCCAAAGTAAATATCTCATGTGTCTCCAAAAAAAGGTAACTCATTTTTCCTATAGCCACTCTCAACTTACATATAATTATTAAGTTAAAACAAATGACTATCCTGAGTATCGGAGTGCTCATGCGAGAGTAACCCATAGTTTGTTCATTTTGTGCAAAATAGCTCAGGTCCTTGCTCGGTGAGTCTATCAGCTCGATCGGACTCAAACCTAAAGGCGATAAATTTAAGTTTCTACCTTAATAGGAAAGAAAAAAAAAAGGAAAAAAACAATTTTTTTATTTTTATTTTTTATATTTAAGTTCCAATTAAAATTCACCTAATTTTCTTTTTCAAATGAAGGAACTGATGGTACGTTATTAACATTCAAATGTGTTTGCATATACGGCATCAATCTGATTATAAGAGAATTAGGTCATTCTAATGTTACGTTACATTATGCTTTTTATCTAACTTGCACTTGCCACTCTAAAAACTGAAAGTAGAAACGCATATAAACATAGGTGCAAATATTTATATAAGACTAAGTAAAGTAATACAAATTAGGCACTTTTAGTCGTTCCCTCATTCTAATTTTAAAACACTGGACAACTAGCAAATTAGAGAAAGAAAATACTAGAAGTTGAGAGATTAATCCTCGTGGATAATATTTGACATGTGTTCTATGATTTAAGCCTTTTTTGAATAAAAAAAGAAAAGAAAGCGAGGATGCAAGTCCATTAAAATTTGCTGACTTTCTGGCAGAAGCTTGCTATTAAATATCAAATATTTATTAACATAATGTATTAGTAGTGCTTTCCTCTATCTGATACAAACTTAATTATCTTGCATTTATTTCTTTCCGACATTTCATAAAGCACCTAGCAATTTTCAGTAATAGTATTACCCTTGGTAATATGTTTATTATCATCACCAAAGTGAATGATCCCTAAATCCTAAAATGAATGACATGATTTGCATTTTTTGGCCAAACCAATTTTTTTGAGCAATTTTCTATTTTAATTCACTTATTTTTTTCAAGAAAATAATATGACCATGATAAACTATATAAATAGAAAAACATCACAATATATATTGAAAGTTTATAGTTCTCAATGTTTTTAAAAAATTAATCTAAAATATCTCTTTTAAATAGTATTTTGGTTAACAAAAAAGTCAAACCATATCATTCATTGGAGGCAACAGAGTATTTTGATTCTTTCCTAATCATTTAATGACAATATTTATTATCTTTATATATAATCTTGTCTTATTATTGAATGTGATGAACATAGTTACAGGTAAAGAAACCGGAAGGCAGGTAATGAGATTCATACTAGATTACTAGCTCCTTTTTTTTTCCAAACTCTTGCTGGAACCTAAAACCCTAAAGCAATTTCCCAATAATTTTTGACGAGGGAAAAATGCGTTGACCCTCGCTGATATGCTTTTTGTTGTGAGTGAAGAGATTGCTAGATCAATTCTCGTGATTGACTCTATTGGATACACATACTCAGTATGTGGCACAAATAGTGGCGGATCTAAGTACCGCGGGTCAAGATGGGCACTATAGTGCCGAAGTCAGTAATTAGGGATCAGGATACTCGTTTATGCATAATTTTATTATACAAATTATAAAAAAAGTTATTGGTTTAATTAATGACTAAATCAATCGGATTAGAAATTACTGTACGATCTTATGGTCGATGAAGGCTGCCTAATTTTTTCCTATCTTTCTCTCTTATTAATTTTCTCTTTATTTTGTCTCGTTTTCTCACACTCTCTACTCAACAAAAGTATAAAACATATCAAATTCAATGTGAGAAAACAAGATTATATAATTGAAAAGAATAGTTAGTTAAAAAATAAAGATAAAAAATTTCCCATAACTCATCATTGTTTTAACACTAAAAAATAAAAAATAAACCTTTTTCCCCCAAGTCAGGGTGTGCTTGTATCAAAGGGTGCCTCCAACAATGGTTACAAGATATTCACCAATTTTCAACTAAGAATGTTCAATTATGGTTATAGATGGAACAATCAAGTACAACATAAAGCAACCAAAAAAAAAAAAAACGTACAACATAAAAGCATTAAATGACATTTTTTATTGGACACAACAAGCTGAATAATACATGTATACATCAAATCAGAAAAGCAACATCGTAAGTGATATGATTATCACTTTAGATGCGAGAGTTTTTGAAATTAAATTTTATGTTTAATATTTTAAGTGATATAAATGGTTTGAACTTCTTTTAAATATATATTAAAAAAAACAATAAGAAAAGCACAAAGTTTCCCAAAGAAACAGTAACTTGCATCGTCTGTCTGCTGACCATGAAAATCATGGTACTAGTAGTAACTATATCGGCGGGGAGGACTCAATAAATCAAGTGCAGCCTGTCGTCCTCTAGCACTCAACATAGCCTCAACACGAGCAGCATCTATAGCCTCCTCCGCTTTCCTTATTGCGTTTATATCCTCAACACTACGAGTATAATATCCCTGCTGCGCTTGACTTGCTGAGTTTATACTCTCAGCTGCTGGTTTTGGCCTTCCCTTTGGGCGTGGCTTAGCATTCATACAATCCAAATGCGATGCGAAATCACAGCCAGCACAGTAGTACAACCAGTGATGCGGATTCATTCCGGCACGGCATATGTCGCATACGAACTCAGTGCTCTTATCGTCATAAGGCGAACCAAAGAACAATCTCAGTTCATGTGGGTGTTTATCAATGAGTACAAAATTCGGCAAGTGAGCACATTGAAGGTGGATATCGAATTCGCATACGGCACAGCTGAAGCTGAAGCCATTGCCTATGGAATCACATGCGTTGCAAGTGTAGGATCCGGAAGAATATGTTGGGGTTGGATGGAGAGTTAAGGGGTGTGAAGGGTGAGAGGGGTGGACAAGAGTGCGAGGGGTGTTGAAGCAGTTATCGTGGAGGTAATAGCTGCATTTGATGCAGCCATGAAAGGGCTCAGTGATGTCTTCCTCACAGGCTTCGCAGTTGATCTTATCACCCTGCTCAAGTTTTAGTGGATTCAAGACATGGTGGTGGCTGAAATGTTGATTTTGCTGATATTTCATCTCTCACTTCTCTGTGTAATAAGGAGTTGCACAATTGTCTTTGCTTTTGTCTAGGAATGACGATTTATATAAGGAAAACATACGAGGGCGGGTTCACGACTTTTTCTTTTTATAATAAAAATTAAAAATATATAATTTAATATCTATATATAATTTTTTAATTTAAAAATACACATATTTTTAATAAAAATTTGAAGTGATTATAAGTTATCGGCCCCACTGACATCTATCCTTTCTAACGTATCGTATCATATAATTTGACTTTTAATCATTCCACAGCTTCAGTATTTTTTAATTGGGCAAAAATCATTTTAGTCCCTGAGGTTTGCTCTAAAGACCAAATTGGTCTTTCAGATTTATAAAAAGATCAAAGAGGTCACTCCAATTAATTTTTATTAGTCAAATGTTAATAGTCAAAGGGTTGACCGAGTTAAAAGACCATTATATCCTTAGACACATATATTATAAAAGAAAATTACGATAAAAGTTTAAATCAGTCTAAAAAAACATAATTCACAATATTTGTGCAGGAAAAAAAAAACTAAAACTAAAAAATATCAATTCAAACATAAACAAATTAAATTCAATAATATATCGTTAAAAAATGAACAATCATTATCGACATAATTAACAACGAGAGTACCGTCCAAAAAAAAGAATGAATCATGATTATTCATTTTTTAACGATATATTACTAACTTTAATTTGTTTATGTTTGAACTGATATTTTTTAGTTTTTATTTTTTTTCCTACGCGAATTATATGAATTATGTTTTTTTTAGTCTGATTTTGACTTTTATTGTAATTTTCTTTTATAATATATGTTGTCTAAGGATATAATGGTATTTTAACTCAATCAACCATTTGACTATTAATATTTGGCTAACAAAAATTAACTAGAGAGACCTTTTTGATCTTTTTACAAACTTAAAAGACTAATTTAATCTTTAGAATAAACCTCAAAAACTAAAATGATTTTGACCCTTTTTTAATTTGACCACTTGTAGTTTTCTTATCGTCACTTGTCTCATTGACTAGCTCTTGCCGGGGGAGATGGATATCGTATATGATATATTGCTAAGTTAAATCTACATATTCACGATCCGCTTAGTCAAATTACATGCCTGCAACTATTCCTTTAGAAATAATTTATGTCACTTTGTTCTCTCTACCTCTTTCCTCCGTCAACAAGTCGTACGCAAAGAAAGGCACCTAAGCAGTGACGAAGGGACCTGGAATAATTAAATGAGGTTGCAATTCTCATTAATTTAAAAAAATGTTAAAATTTATATATATATTTTTTAAAAAATTAAAAATTTATATAAATTTTTAATTAAAAAAATTAATTAATCTCCACTAAAAAAAATATGTATTCATATAATTAAAAAATTATGTATTTTAACTTCTACTAATAAAAATTTCTAGATCTGCCTCGCGTACTTAAGAGCCTTTTTTTTTGTTGAAAATCACAAATATCCCAATAGACACTGATTGCAATTTATGGTTTTCCCTGCTTCTATCCTTACTTCTTCCATATATTCCTACCCATCCCCCAAGCAAAACCCAGTTTTAGTAATGGTAGACTTAGTCGTAGTCAACTAATGACATGTAAAACTGCATGAATTTGTAGGAAAAAAACTTTAAAAAAGCCGTTCACAACGATCATGTCGTGTGAGTATTATATGTTATGAGAGTCTCACATATGGGACATGAGGACTCACATGACGCGTAGAGCTTATGAATATCTGACTGAGTGATAGTTGAGAAGCATTTTTATACTGATTTTGTATAGATTGGATGCGTGTTAGCTGAGAACAGTTGACTCACCTCTTTTTCTTAATTTATTTTCTCACGGATTGGATAGAAATCATCCAATGATCACATGTAAATTTCTTAGAATAACAGCGGCATGGGCCACGAAATACGGATCTAAAAGTCCATAAGACCTGCATGAAGCTTTTCATAAATCTCATATTGCTTGCTAGTAATAATTTATCCCAACTACCACAAAGTTCAACGGACTCGAACAAGGAGTTGGCTTGTTTGGATTCACAATGGAAAAAATAGTAAAGGAAAGGAAAAGATTCAATAATAAAAAAAAGGGAAAGAGAAGGATTAACTAATTAGATCTTATTTTCATCGGGTAAAATTACACAGAAAATGCTAACAGAAATTTATCGTAATTTTTGTTTGAATTAAAAAGAAAATGAAAGGAAGAATAAATTCTGTCAAACAGGACTAATATAATCATTAATTAAGTAATGATTATTTTTTTAAAAAAATAATCATTACTTAATTAATATTCCCTCCCCTCTTTTGACCCCGATTTGCTGTGATTGCAAAATAGGGCATATGTAAGTGATTTCCAAAATCACCTCTTAACCAATCATGTATAAACCTTCCCCATCCAAACTACACCCCAATCAATTCCTTCCTCCCAAAACCCCTAATCCAAACACACTCTAACATAGTGTTTGAAATCACTTGAGATATAAAATTCATTTGATTTATAAATGAATTGCGCAAGAATTTGTATTTACAAATGAATTCCCTTGTTTGAAATTGTAAAATAGTATTAAGTCAATTATGTTATTAACAAATACAAATTGTGTTTGAAATACATGTGGAATTGAAACTAATACGTGTATTTTACATAAATGCCCTTATTTTATTGTATTGAAATTAGGCTTGTCATAAATAGATTATTGCCTCATCCCATTATTGATTATTGCTATTATCATAAAATCGTCCCAAAAAATAAAATAAAAAAACAAAGAAAAATTGTTAACTTCAACCATCAGTTCAAGATTATAAAATAAACCTACAAGTGATAAAAAAAAATTAGCGAGAGTTAAATTAATTAATTTTTTAGCCTAGAAATACCTTTAAAATACACATTTTTTAGAAATATTTGAGGTGAGTAGAGGTTGAAACTCCTGATCTCCGTAAGGTAGCTCCGTCAAAATTGATAATTTATCTAATTACATTAGGCATGTTAAGATAGGGTCTGACATGACTTAAATGAAGTGGTCGGATAATGAATTCGTACGTTCTCACCTACAAAGGTAAAATTAAATAAACAAACTTTATTTTCACTTGCAAAATTGAAGTACAAGAAAAGAAAGAAATGAACATTTTCCAATTGCATGTACTTAGCACATAGCACAAGCCCAAGCAAATCAAAATCAATCTGCTGAAATCAGAAAAAAAAAAAACCCCAAGCACAATTGTGATCAACTTCGATCCTTCATAGTTCGTTTGAAGGCATGTTAGTAGTAATAGTGTCTTGTATGTGATGATCCAACGTATTCACCTGCATTGTCAAGAGCTTGAAGCATCAATTTGTTTGCAAGGTGATTTTCCACCAATTTCCGCTGAGCATCACGATACGCCTCTTCTGCAGACATATTTTGACCCTGATCAGATATTTCTTCTTCTTCATCATCATCATCATCAATTGGTTGTTTTCTTACACCTTGTTTCGCAGTTGCACAGTTTAAGTGCGTCCCAAAATCACAATCAGCACAATAATACCTCCAGAAATCACCCTCAACAGTGCCATGGCAAACACTGCATTCAAAAATGAAGTTCTTATCATTGTAAGGCGATTTAAAGATCAATTTGAGTTCATGGGGGTGCTTGTCATGCAACACTGTGATCGGCAAAGACGCGCATGTGACGTGGAGATCGAATTCACAATGTGCACAGCAGAAGTTGAAGGCTTTGCCTTCAGATCCACAAGCGTTGCAAGTAAATGATCGACTTGAATAGGTAGGGTTTGGATGAAGAGTCAAGGGGGGAGATGGGTGGGAGGGGTGTTGAAGAGCACGAGAGATGTTGAGGCAGTGGTCGTGGAGGTAGTAGTTGCATGAAAGGCAGCCGTGGAAGGGTTCAAATTAAACATAAGTTGTTCGCAGCCAATGCATTTGATTTTCTCACCTTCATCAAGCTTGAGAGACACCAAGATATGGTGGTGGCTGACATGTTGATTATCTTGATACCTCATTTTTTTGTCTTTGTTTCGGGTTTTGGTTGGGGGGAGGGTGGTTAGGTTTTAGGAGGTTTTAAGTGGCGAGAGTCGATTTGCGCACACAGCTTATATAGCTCAATGGCTGGATTTTCTTCTTGGATAGCGAGAAACGCATTCAAACCAAAATCACATTGAATTCATTATAAAATTACAAATACGTAATACGACAAATATTAGAAGACAAAGTTTTACACTTTTACTATTTCCAATTCCATGATTTGCATATCAATTTCTTGGATGCCTTTAAAAGTCAATGACTATTATAAAGAATTCTTTCTAGTGTGACCCACTGTAACGACTTAACCTCCTCGAGAAGAAATGGAAAAAAAATTCTTTCTAGGTTTGATTTGCCTATCCTCGGTATGAGTATAACGTTGCAACTTGAAGCTCCAAAACAATCAATTCAGAAGTCAACTTCATTTGTGTGAGTCCTTCAATTATCTAACATGAATAAATCAGGACATTTAAGACCAACATATAAGATTTTGAATTATTCCACCTAATATCTCAGGTTGTTTAACAATCATGTCTTATTGTTAAATGTGATGAACACAGTTACAGGTAAAGAAACCGGAACACTACAAGAAATTTTACGTTTGGAGACGGCACATTTCCGTCTCCGTTCCGTCTCCAATCTGAAAAATGAGATGGAAAGGAGACGAAAATTGGGCGTCACCTTTCGGCCTGTCTCCTTTTTTGAATTTCGTCTCCGTTTCGTCTCAAATGGAGACGAAAAGATATTTTGTCACATTTCTGTCTCGCTCACATTTCGTCACATTTCTGTCTTCCTCACATTTCGTCACCTTTCCGTCTCCCTCACATTTCGTCTCCATTCCGTCTCTCTTACATTTCGTCTTATTTCCGTCTCCGTATAATTCCATCTCATTTCCGTATCTATTCTCATTTCATCTCTGTTTCGTCTCCCTCACTTTTTGTCTCATTTCCGTCACATTTTTTAATTTTTTTTAAAAAATAATTTTTTTTAAAAAAATTTATAAATTCAGATTTTGTCAAAATTACTATAAAAATTTGAAATTTTTTACCAAAAATTATACTAATTATATATATATATATATATGAAAGAAAAACAAAAATAAATCTGATTTTTTTTAAAAAAACCCTAAACTCATGATAAAACTACAAAAAATCATATATTTACCTAAATCTATCACACACACACACACATATATATATATGAAAGGAAAAAAAAACTAAATAAAGCTGAATTTTTTTTAAAAAAACCTTAAAATCATGAAAAAACCTACCAAAACCATATATATTTACGTAAATCTATTAGTTATACATACATATATATGACATATATACATAATACATATATAATCCAAACAAACATGGTAGTATAAAAATAAAATCTAAAATCATAATAAAATAGCACTATATACAAACATATATATAATGAACTAAACCAAAACAAATTCAAAAATTTAAATTAAAGTAAATAAATGTATTACCTTAAAATAAATTAAACTAATAGTGAATTCACACTTGATATAATGAGTTAAGAAAAAAAGGAGGAGGGAAGGGGGAAGGGGGGAGGGGGGGGGGGGGGGGGTGGGAGGTGTATGCTCAATTTTTTTTTTTTTTTTTGAATTTTCCCCCAAAATTCATTTGGGGGAAAATGAAAAAATGGTTCAAGTGGCTGGATTTTCCAGCCACTTGAACCGGGCCAAGTCCTTTTAAAGGACTTGGCAAATTTTTTTTTGTATTTCCCCCCAAAATATTTTTGGGGGAAATGAAATAATGGTTCAAGTGGCTAGAAATCCAGCCACTTGAACCGGTACAAGTCCATTCAAAAGGACTTCTATGTACTTTCTTTTTTTTTTAAATTTCCCCCAAAAATATTTTTTGGGGGATTTTTGAATTGTTATTTAAATTTCCCCCCAAAATATTTTTGGAGGGATTTTTGAATTGGTTCAAGTGGTTGTCAATTCAAAAATCCCCCAAAATATTTTTGGGGGGATTTTTGAATTGGTTCAAGTGGCTGACAGCCACTTGAACCAATCTGTAAAACGTGGTTCAAGTGGCTGTCAGCCACTTGAACCACATTTTATGGAGATGGACCCAATGGGTCCATCTCCCTTTTTTTTTTTTTGGAGACGGACCCATTGGTCCGTCTCTTTTTTTTTTTTTTGGAAACGGACCATTGGGTCCATCTCCTTTTTTTTGGAGACGGACCCATTGGTCCGTCTCCTTTTTTTTTCGGAGACGGACCATTGTTTTTTTTCGGAGACGGACCCAATGGTCCGTCTCTTTTTTTTTTTTTTTCCGGAGACGGACCATTAGGTCCATCTCTTTTTTTTTTTTGGAGACGGACCAGTGGGTCCGTCTCCTTTTAGTTTTGGAATTTTTTTATTGATTTAATTAGTATTAATTTATTTATTATTTAATTACAAGTTTAGAATAAAATATTAATAATACTTTAATTATTAATTTAATTTAAATTTTAAATTAAAATAAAGTATTTAGTTTATGGAGATTTTTTTGAAAAATGAAATTTTGTGTTACTTTAAAAAAATTTATAAAAAAATTAAATTAGTAAAGATAATTAGTAATTTATTATTATTAATTTATTTACAAGTTTATAGTAAATTGTTACTCAAAATTTAATAATTATTTATTAATTATTTTTTATCTCCATTTCGTCTTTGCTAAGAGACGAATTGAATACGACATTCATGTTCCGTCTTTATTGGGAGACGGTTTAGAGACGACATACTAAAGTCATCTCCAAATCGTCTCAAAATGGTCACTATTTATGTAACAAAAGTTCCGTCTCCTTTTCATCACTTTTTTGGTGACGAAAAAAAGACGGACCGTCACTTTTTACAGTTTTTCTTGTAGTGGAAGGCAAGTAATGAGATTCATACTAGCTCATTTTTTTCCAAACTCTTGATGGAACCAAACACCCTAGAGCAATTTCCCAATGATCATTGACAAGGGAAAAATGAGTTGACCAATTCGGAAAGGTCATGTGATTGTCCATTGGAAGGAAGTACGTTACATAGGCTAACTGAAACTTAACAACCGAAGTGAAGGTTGCTTCTCCCAAACCACATATAGCACATCTATGTCATACAATATCTCTAATTAAATACATAAAATTATTATACATTGCGTGACGGACGTTAAATCGTGAAATAAGGGATGGACGCTAGACATTAGTGGTGCTCATCCCACACTCATGGTCTAACAAACGTTAGGGCGTGTGCAACATATTTCTCTCTAATACAATTTCACAATTTCCTTAAAGGCGTGGGTAAATCTCCATCAAATTTAATGCGCAACAGCTACTGAGGCAACATGATTGTCAAACTTAAAAAAAAGGAGCTTTCCCCAACGAGCAAAGTTAAGCCAGACAAAGGCTCTCACAAGCACTATATATCAATCAAACTCTTATATTTTTTTTTTTGACGAAAATCAAACTCTTATTGATGTTGTGAAAATTCAACCACTCTCACAAAAACATACTCATACGTCTTGTATTAGGCTCTTTGAGCCCTTTTTTCAACACTGACTCGACTTGAATGTCAAAAAAAAATTTTTTTTTTTGGGGAACGATCTTATTTCTCATATTTTGTACATTGTTTGAACCTGATTTGACTCAAGAAAATCTGGTTGAGCTAAGCATGTATTACATGGATCCGACGATTTTCGAAATTCGAAATCCTCAAATACCATTGTCCTTATTTTTTCACTTTCCTCAATTGGGGCGCAGAATTAAATTTCTGAATTCTACAAGTATCCTTATTCAATTTATGTAATTCTTCTAGCTCTCCCTTGTTTTTATGGAGTCAAAGAATGAATAAATAAATAAATAAAATGAAATGGAGAAAAACTCTGTTGGATAGTACACGTACTCAGTATGTGGTATAAATAGTAACAGAGCTGGGTAACGCAGGTCAAAGCAAACGATACAGTGGTGAAGTCAGTAATTAGACAAAATTCTGACTGTTGAAAATTGTTGAATATCTTATAGTCATTGTTGAAGATGTTGTATAATTTTTATTTTAGATGCGAGAAATTTTGCAGTATGATGGCTACAAGATATTGGAGATCTCAAAGTTGAATGATTCTCACAGGAAAAAAAAAAAAGAGTTTAACATAAAAGCATTAAATGACATGTTTATTAGACACGACAAGCTGAACAATACAAACATACATCAAATCAGAAAAGAAAAGCAACATTTTAAGGAGTATGATTCTCACTTTAGATCAAATCAAGTGCAGCCTGTTGTCCTCTAGCACTCAACATAGCCTTAACATAAGCAGCATCTATAGCCTCCTCCGCTTTCCTTATTGCGTTTATATCCTCAACACTACGATTATAATGTCCCTGCTGCGCTTGACTTGCTGAATTCATCCTCTCAGCTGCTGGTTTTGCCCTTCCCTTCGGGCGTGGCTTAGCATTCATACAATCCAAATGCGATGCGAAATCACAGCCAGCACAGTAGTACAACCAGTGATGCGGATTCATTCCTGCACGGCATACATCGCATACGAACTCAATGCTCTTATGGTCATAAGGTGAACCAAAGAACAATCTTAGTTCATGTGGGTGTTTATCAGTGAGTATAAAATTCGGCAAGTGAGCACATTGAAGGTGGATATCGAATTCGCACACGGCACAGCTGAAGCTGAAGCCATTGCCTATTGAATCACAAGCGTCGCAAGTGTAGGATCGGGAAGAATATGTTGGGGTTGGGTGGAGAGTCAAGGGGTGTGAAAAGTGAGAAGGGTGGACAAGAGAGCGAGGGGTGTTGAAGCAGTTATCGTGGAGGTAATAACTGCATTTGATGCAGCCATGAAAGGGCTCAGTGATGTCTTCCTCACAGGCTTCGCAGTTGATCTCATCACCCTGCTCAAGTTTTAGGGGATTCAAGACATGGTGGTGGCTGAAATGTTTATTTTGCTGATATTTCATCTCTCACTTCTCTGTGTATTTCTTGATTTAGTTGTCAGAATTATCTTTGTTTTGTTTAGGAATAATGATTTATATATAAGGCAAACATAAGATTCAAGATTTTTGTTTAATCATGATTAAAAATACATAATTTAACACTCATACATAAATTATTTATTTTCAACAAGTCTAAATTAATTTTTAACTTAAAAATAACTTAAAACACACATATTTTTAATCAACATTTAGAGTGAACATAGGATGTTGCCCCCACCGACTCCTTAATTAATGACTATGCACACCATATAATTTGACTTTTAATAATTCCACATGCAGTTTCAGTATTTTTAGTTTGGTTGTCGTGACTTGTATCATTGACTTCAAGGGTAAATAATACAGTTTGACCCTTTATATTTATTGTGACGAAGCGATCCCTTATATTTAGAGCGGTAAATTCTATCTCTCTTCTGGATGTACATATATATGAATTAAAGTCTTAGCAAACAATTTAGGGACAATATATTGTAAGACAAGTCAAGTCTATTTTCGAACCGCAAAGTCAAATTACGTGCTTAAGATAGAGAGAGTTTACACTTTGTTCTCTCTACCTCTTTCCTCCCTCAACAAGTCGCATGCAATGAGAGAGATTTTTCTTTTACATGTTGGTAATAAAAATATTTCAGAATTTTATATGGTGATATTTTGAGCATGATTTTTTTATGTGAGGGAATTATTATTTCAACATCCCCTTCCCTTCATGTGTGACTCGGCGAGAACCAAGAAGCAAGAGTTGACATGCATAACATACGAGTCAACGAAATAAAACAAAACGGACAGATAGGTCACATATGGATGAATGATACTAGATCAATGTTCAGCTCTAATACCATATTAAGATAACTGAAGTTTTATTCTAAAACCAGTTGGTGCTAAGTAGAATAGCCTAAAATCTATGGTGGTGTTTGAGTTAGTGATTTTTCGATGTAGAAGAAATATATATTTCAACATCTAAAAGTCGTTTTATGCTGAAAATCACGAGTATCTCATGAATAGACACTGATTGCAATTTATGTTTTTCCTTGCTTAATCCTTAATTACTTCTTCCATATATTCCTACCCATCCCCCAAGCAAAACTGAGTTTCATTATAGGTAGACTTAGTCGTAGTCAACTAATGACATGTAGAGCTGCATGAATTTGTAGGAAAAAACTATAAAAAGGTTGTTCACAATGATTTTGTCCTGTGAGTGAATGATATGTATGGAATATGGGGCTTTATATGATGCATGGAATTTAGTGATCATTCACAAACCTTAAATCCTGATTTTGTGTAGATTGGATGCCTGTTAGCAGAGAACAGTTGACTCACCTCTTTTTCTTAATTTTTTTCTTACGGCATCGGATAGAAGTCATCCAATGATGACATGTAATTTCTTAGAATAACAGCGGCATGCGGATCTAAAAGGCCATAAAACCTGCATGAATAACTTTTTATAAAGAGAAAAGGGTAGTTTTAGGAGCTGAAGTTGGTGCAATATAGAATTAAGGGCTTCAACTTCAAAATTATTTATAGAAGGGCTTGAACTTTTAAAAAGAAGGTATTTAAACACTGTTAACTAATAGTGTTAGTATTTTGCTTACGTTGTATTTTTCTTTTATTTCAAATCGATGTGATATTTTCTTTTTCCTTTTCAAGTCGTGCCTTTTTTTTTAAACACCAAATAAAAATGATTTTTTAATATCTTAAATTGAATAATAATGATTTTTTAAATATATATATACCTACACATATATACACAGACCTATATTTGCATTTTTTGTTATTGAATTGTTTCTAGGCAAGCAACTAAATATTGTTACATGCCCATATAATTTAAAGTTATAGATGTGGCATTTACTACCACCTCTTTCTATATATATATATTTTTTTAATAAGAGGAGATATGAAAAGGTTTTTTTATTGGTTTATTGTAACTTCATTTACATTTTGTTATTTATAATGCTTACAATACATAATTAATTCACGTTTTTTATTTCACTATATATGAGTTTAATTATATGTCCAAACTGAACCTGTATAATGATATGTATCAACAATTGAGACTCTCCTTATTATTTAGGCTCCAAAATAAAATATATTTTTTCTTTTCTTTTCTTTTCTTTTTTATGGATTAAGAAGCTTTCAAGTACTCTATGGTAATTCTTCTCTCAGAACACCAAATTTGTGCATTGTTACTCATAATAGTTTAAACCTTTGCTTTTATCTTGCTTGTAAATTGTTTGATGTCATCCTATGTTGCTTGCAAATTGTTTGATAGCACTTAAATGAAAACACTAGCTAGATGTCGCCTTCTCAAAATTCATGAAGGCATATTCGAGGTCTTCATTTTCATGTGCTAAAAAAGATTAGTCCTCCTAAACCCTCAATGCTCTAATCTACAAGACAATAATATAACTTGCAAAAAATTACAGTGGCAAGGCTTAACCTACAACTATTAAGAAATAAACATAAGGTCAAATTAAAATACATTCTCCAAATGCAATAGATGTCAAAAAAAATGTCTCCAAATAACAATGGTTTAATAACAAAAGAAAAACTAAAAATCCAAGAGCGGATCACTATAAAATAACTTCTGAGGGGCTCTCTATATATTGCTTAAGTTGTCTTGACTTTGACTCTTTCCCTGCTCAATATTATATTTCTGAAAATGCAATATTTCATGACTTTGTGAATTTTTATTCCCATGCAAGGGATGGGAGTCTATCTTTCTCAAAAGTTGTGAAAGTATTTTTAAAGAAAAATAAAGAGACAGAAATACACATACCCCCTTTATATATGTGTTATTGCTCATGTTTTAATTTCTTATTGCTTATAATAGTTTCACTTATCAGACCTAAGTTGCTAGGATTATAAGCAATAACAGTCTTTATTTGAGTCCTTTAACTTTTAATTATTTATTTTAGCCCTTTTTTGTTAGCATTTTTTGACGGTATTTGATAGAATGGTTTGAATGAAACCATTTTAAAAAATCAAAAAGTCCTTTTAGGATAAAAAATAATTCAATGATCAAAACAGGACTAATAGTATAATTTAGGACCTCTAAAATATTTTACCCTCCTATGCAAACTTGCTTGAATTCAAAACCATGAAAATGGTTTTTTGACTTTGCTTTAGTTCATGGTACGGTTACACAATAAAAATGAGTTAATGACATTTACCCCCATGAGTTTATGACTAAGACTCTATTTGGCCTAGTTGTAAATTTTAGCTTTTGAATAGTAAAACTTTTAACAGTAGAGCTTTTGTTAAAAGTGTTGTTAGATCAAAGTCGTTCACTGTTTGGTCTTGTCATGTTAAAAGTACGGTTCACTGTTAGTGAACTTATTTGGCCCATTACTAGAAAAGTATTGCAAGTTATAAAAATGACCAAAAAGAACAAAATAAAAGTTGTTAAACTGTTTGGCCCATAAAGTACTTAAATGAGAACTTTTCATGACATAATTAAATATAAAACATAGGAATGAGAAAAATAAAAGATATGCAAAAAATTCATTAAAAGATAGAACCATAAAAATTACAAATAAGTTGTGTAATCATTTAAGAAGCTATAGAATTACATAACAATGTGAGTCAACATATTTTACGATGAAATTGGGTATTAAGCCAACTACTCAATTATGTCTTTATTGTTGGAATGTATTGAGAGATGCCATACTTCTTGTTTCCACTTAAAAGACGACTTTTATTCATTATGGAATCATAAAACAAACATATATAATGTTTCCAAAAATTATATGTGAATCAAGCCGATAATTTCAATTCCTAATCACATAAAATTTGAGACTTTCAATTAATACAACATAATATATACAAATTTCAAATATTAAAAGAAGCAATATAGGACTTGTAACACCCCGACCCGTGCATATAATTATTTATTGATGTGCATATATTTATATGTCTACTTTAATTATTTATGTATATTCGTTTGCATAAAATATCATATTTTTGGGTTACGTGCATCTATTTCGTTTAACATGCATTTATCTCAAACTATGTGCATACATCTAATTTAACAAGAAATTTCATCTATTAACATATATTGCATCAATATAAATGCATTCTTATGTAGGTAGGCACGTTTAATTGGTTAATGCGCATAATTCTCATTTTACATGCAATTTCGGGACTTCACGAACACTTTGGAAAAAATTGTAAGAACCGTAGAAAATAATTAACGTAGACAATTAGGAATTGGAGCAACTAAATTAGTTAGAATTAAACTAGAATGACAAACTAGTTAATAGCATTTAGTTGAAGGGCATGTTGGTCATTTGGATTTTTTCTTTTATTATTTACACCTACTAATATATTACAACACACACAAACACACAAAAGACATACAAAAATCAGATCTCCACACACACACACAAATTCAGCACACACACACAACACACGATAGAAAGGAAAGAAGAAGAGAAGAATAAATCAGCTTTGTAAGGTCAATTTTCATGTCATTCTTCATGTCTAGGTAAGAGAATTCATATTATTTGCATTCTATTTGGATTATTCAGCTATATGTATGCATGCTATGTTTTATGTAAGTGTTCAAAGATGTTGGAAATGTATGTTTAGCTAAAGTATTAGTATGCTAAAGGTTGTAAGAACTCTCTAGTGCTCATATAATGAATTCTTGCATGCTATCTTTAGTTGTAGAGTTGCTTTGTTAACTAAGTGTAATTGTGTAGTTTAGGTGTTTGTTAAACGTCCTAAATGAAGTGTAGGAATGTTATATAGGCTAAAGTAATGGTTATTGTTGGCTCAAATGCAAGAAGTAACAAGAAGATGATAAGCAAGCAAAATTCGGATTTGGACACTGCACCACCCCTGACTTCCGAAGTTGTTTTGGTATAGCAAACGTCCTTAGAATTGAACGAAATTTATATGGAAACTAGATTAGACAGTTTAGAACAAATGTAGATTTCTAGAGCTAAGGAAAATTCTAACGTTTTGACCTCGCGATTTAGCTATTTCCGAAATGTGTCTGAAAATCACTGGTGCAGGGGCAGTTCGCGCAGTTGCACGGAAAAGGTCATAACTTGTGGAATTTAGATCGGAATTGAGTTCTTCTTGAGGCTAAAGTCATATACACTCAAAGAGTTACGTTTATACATAAAAATCAGTCAGTTTGGAGGTCTATAGCATAGGTAACTGAATAAATTAATTTAAGCCTCTGTTGGAGAAAATGAAAAATGTTTTAGTGATATTTAGGGTTTTGTGCAAAGTTGATTCTAGGATTGATTTGATGCTATCTATAGGTATTATAGGCACTAATGAGCATAGATTAGTGATTAGACGTGATTGGCTTGATTGAAACTTTAGGAAATTTGTTTAAATGGCTTAGAATTCAAAGGGGCTTTATCCGAAAAGTGAATCCGGATAAAATATAATGATGTAGATAGTCTTTATTAGGTGTGGTAGTGCTTAATGTGCCTTTATGGTGCCAAATTGGGGTTTGGTTAGAGTACTTGTAGTTAAAACGCATAAAAGGGATATTTTGGGACTTTTATGTTGAATGTAGTATAAAGTGAGGTCTTGTGGTTCTAATTAGTGCCCTAAGGTGTCATTAGAAGTGTGGAATAACTTACTTGTGGATCTTGTACCTTGTGTTTCATTTGGGTGTCAAATTGTTTTAGTAGACGAAGGGGTCTTTGAAGCGAAGTGTTAGCGATGGCTTGTTTGAATAAGTATATGATCTTAGATGTGTTAGAAAGCCTCTAAGATGTATTTATGGCGTGGTTTAGATAATCGAATTAGATAGTTGTAGTTCAAATCACTTGAAGGGCTTTTCGGAGTTTTATGTTAACATGACCTAAATGGTGGTTTTGTTGCATTTGTATGCATCATAATGTGACTATATGAGAGTAGTAAAGTTAGGTTTGGAATTCGTTCTCATGTGTGAAGTTTAGAGCTTGTTTTGTAGGCATTTAGAAGGAGATTTGTTGGATTCTTTTGAATTACATGAATTAGTTGCACTAGTAGTTATTATTATTATACTAGCTCTAATTGATCATGATTGAGTTATATGTTATATAAGTGTGAAGCTTATGACCTAAATACTAGGCATGTGGAAAGGTTTTAGTTGGATTTTATGTGAACTAGTTGAGCTTGATGCATAGTCAGTTATTTGAATTGATGTAGTTATTATAATTGACTTTTAAATGATTTAAATACAAGTTTAAATGGTATTGGTATCAATATGTAGTTGTTTGGAGAAGTTTCATGAAATAGGTTGTATAGCTAGTTCATTAAAATATGTTTGTATCTTGTTTATAATGCCGTGTTACTTATAATTATATGAGTTATGTTGTGGAAAATGACTACTTGGAATATATGTTAAGTTAAAGTATAACAAAGTAGTACTTTGTTAAAAATAGAATTCTAATAGAAATTGTATGCTAAATAAGTGAAACTATAAGTTAACTAACTTAGTTGGGTAATTAATGAATGTTGTAGTTAAAGAGTAATTGAAGTAATGTTTGACTTTATGTTCAAGGTGATTGAGAGTGATGTGAAGTCAATCCTCATTTTGGAGCTTGGTAGAGGTGAGGGAGTCTTCATCTTTTTTGTGCATCTTAAATTACTTTACTATTTCTAGATTGTATTTTTTAGTAATTGATAAAGTTTATATGTATTATTTTACTTGTTCTCTTGAGTCTTTTCGTGTTATAGTGACTAATTGTGAGAGCGGCCTACTTTGTCGTCTCTCTTATGTGTTATTTGATAATCTTGACTCTTATGACTTGACTTGGGGTTGTGCAACCTTTTCGGGCATGGTAATGTCGAGTAACACGGGCGGCGTCGGGCTTACCGTGCTCCCTCGGCTACCATGGTTTTCCAGTCCCTTCTCGTTAAGGCATACTCCCCTACTCCAGAGGCGTGGTTCACCTCGTTCGGGCATACGGACCTAACTCGGGAGATGTGGGTCGTAGGATCGGGGTACATCCAGAGTACCCTAATTTGGAGGAGTAAGGGATTGCAGGCACTTGTGTGAAATTTGTGGTACGAGATTGAAGACTTGAAGTGGAACCGTATCCTTTTAATATGTGATTAATTACTTGTTTACTTGGTTGTGTTATTTGATGTTGAATATGTTTTTATCCTGTTGCATATCATGTTGCATGCCTGGTATGTTGCATCTCTAACACCTTTCAGGTTCAGCATCTTCGCAAGGTGATACAGGAAAAACTCGAGAGTTACCGTGTTTGGTTGTGTTGGCTTTCATTATTAATACCTGCGAATCCATGTGAATTAGTGAAGTCGTTTGAATTGTAATTTGATTAGAACTATAGAAACTCGGCTTGTAATTGTATTGGATCTTGTTTTTATTTGGTTCGTAGATGGCCTGTAATAGCTTAATGGACTATGTTATTGTTTAATGGTCGTGCATGCTTGCTTGGGTTAATGGAGTTAGTAGGCTGGGTTAATAGACAAGTCAATTGAAGAGATAAAGTTAAAATGGTATGATAAGTGACTTTATAACATAGTATTTCAATATTTGAGGCCTATGCATGCTTGTGTACCTATTTTGTTGAGTCTAAGGCTTGGATGCCCTTGAGATGAGGCATAGCTTAGTGGTTGAATTTGAAATATATGAGAATGTTGGATTATGGTTTTGTAGTTGTATTCTATTATTTGCAGGTTTTTGATTAGTCCTATAAACACGGGAGACTCCGTCCGTTTCCCCTAAATTTTTGTGCTTTGGATTTGGGATCGGGACCCCAGTCTCGTGAGAGATCGGGGTGTTACAAGACTTGCTTGTGAGAGAGATGGATGACGATTTGGATCTACTTTTTACTTGTATCTTGTTCTTCCTTGGGAGAAAACATAAGTTGGAAGATGAGAGTTAAGAACGATGAACGTCTACTAGGGTAGGAAAAGCTGTCAAAAATTTTAAGGGCAATGTTGGGTTTTAAAAATATAAGAAGATGTATTTTTAAGAGATAAAAAAGTAAAATAACTTCCAGAATAATATAAAAACAGTTTCGTAAAAGCCTTAATTTGGAGCTTTTGATTTTTAGCTTTACCTTTTGCCTAAAAGTACTTTAAAAAATGAGCCAAACAGGTTAACTTCAGCTTATACGTTTTCAGGTTACTATTGCTAAAAAATGGCATTGTATTATATCATTCAGGAAACCATGAAAATCAAACTCAACTATTTTTAGTACTGAATCCAATGAAGAGCTCCAGAATATAGAACACTCATTTTATTTCAAACATAAATGGCAAGTCGCCAATATTACATTTCAGCAGAGATCAACAATGAAATGAAAATCAAATAGAAATGTGTATCTTTGGGGTGAGGCTCTGCACCCGATGTTTTATCAGTTAGTAGTCCTTAATATTTACAAAAATGATTTAAAATAGTCCATATTATTCAGAATTAGTCAATTTAGTCTTTAGTATTTTTCAAAAAAATTCAATTTAGTCCCTTTTATTTTCTAAAAAAATTCTATTTAGTCCCTACACGTGATCCCTATTTGGAGATTAAATTAATTTTTTTTTGGAAATAATAAGGACTAAATTGTTTAGTTTTGAACAATATGAATTATTTTGAATCACTTTTGCAAACATAGGGACTAATATGATTTTTTTTAAAATATTAAAGATCAACTTGAAAAAATATGTAAACAATAGGGACTACATGCATAATTTACCCTTCTTGCATATGTGTAGTTGATATAAAAATTGCACAAACAGTCCCTATTATTTTTTTCAAATTTATTAAATTAATCCATATTATTTAAAATTAGTTAATTTAGTTCCTACTATTTGTCAAACAAATTCAAATTCGTCAATATTGTTTAAAATTAGTCAATTTAATTCTGATTATTTTTTTAAAAAATATTCAATTTAGTCCCTATTGTTCCCTAAAAAATTTTAATTTAGCCAATTTAGGCAGGGATTAAATTAATTTTTTTTAGAAATAATAGAGATTAAATTGACTAATTTTGAATAATAAAGACAAATTTAAAATTTTAGAGAAATAATAAAAACTATTTGTGCAATTTTATAATATATGTTGATGGCTTCCAATCAAACCAGGTTGTACGAAGTAAAAATCCAAAGCACAATTTGTATAAAATAGAAGCACTAGTCTCATGAATGGCCAACACGAAAATAGTATTACCTATTATGAAATGATGGATATTCATTATGAAGAACCATGTGATGCTTATCTATAATCAGATATTGTAATATATAAAGCTTCCTTTTAAAAAAGTAAAGGAACATGTTATGATGATGATAAGTGGAGGATGACATCACTTGCGATGTCATCAAATTGCTATCTATGCTTATATATAGGAAGAGATTGTGAAGCAAAATGTATGAAGAAACATTCAATGAAATTCTCTTATCTTCTCTCTTTATATTTCTTCTTTATTATTATCTTTGATAATTATTTTATAACACGTTATCAACACGAAGAGTCTCTACCAATAATCACTTGCTAGAAGTAAGATGACAAGAAAATCTCTAAATATCGTCTAGCCTCTTATGAACTTCTAACCCTTTCATAAGGTAATGAAATGATCATCTTGAGTATACCAGATATGATAAGTTAGACAACTTAAATATAACAGATTTATTTGTGCTCAAAACTCAGTATATTGAAGGACATCAATTTATTATTATAAACATGAGATATGAATACTATCAACCCTGTACCAAAAGTTCAGATCTTCTGTGTTAAATATCGTATATCATGTTGCTACTGGTTCTTTTCCATTGAAAGGTTTGGCTTGTTTATTGAATTTATGTTATAATATACATTTTATACTATCACATGCATATTCACGACCTTCTCTTTTGTGAGCATGTTACTTTACTATTTGAAAGGCTTATAATATTAATGAGAATGCTACTATGTCAGATGATAACAATAAGTCAAGACAACTACACACCACATCATCATATATATATTCATGGTACCACACATGATAGTCTTGACACAAATTGTTTATAATATATCCACCTTATATCATAATTTGTCCATATAGACATATTATATATATATGAAGCACTCTATATGATGTTATGTGTTCTCCTCTTAACGCCCGAATTATTTTCACCAAATTATAAATAAATAAATAAATAAACTGCTATTATGCATTATATTTGTACTACTCATGATAAGAATATAATAAAATAACCAAGTCATGAACTACAAAATGAATTCAGCAAATGAGCAGATAGCAATTCATAGTTTTACTAATAGATATTCTTCAAGTTTGCCAATAAAACATGTCTTTGGCAATAGGGTCGTATACTGCAGAAGGACACATATTTGTAAGAATAACAAAATATAAATATGCAGTATGATTGTTGACATAAAAAAAAGGAAGTAGGGAACATAATAAACGAACCATAATCCAAACCCAAGTTTTCGTTTCAGATGAAGAAGAAGATAATTGAAGCGAGAACATTAATTTGATTTGATATTATGCTAGGTTGGATTGTTTCTTTGATTTTCTTATAATGTCAAAGAATATGAGTCGCAATTGACCAACTTGGAAAAGCAGGTTTGTTAATGAAGTGTACACATTATTATAGGAGTGGTATATATGATGGCTATTGCAATAAAAAAAAAATTGGCATGCATAGACTCCACTCGATAGTTGTGTAAGCTTTATATAATTCTTTATATAAAGTGTAATATTTTGGTCCAAGTTGATGAATAGTTGTGATGATGGCCGATTTTGGTTTGGTCAAAAGGACTATGCCATGATTTTGTATTTCACGAGTTGTTGACTTTATTTGCTGGAATGTTTGTGGTTTTGCCAAAAAGATTAAGATTTGAGATTAGATCTAATCATTCCTGTTAAAGAAAGCAAAGGTATGGTGTGATTTTTTTTCTTCAAACAGTGGTGGCTTGGCTTTAACTTTTTCCTGCTTGTGCTCATAATTACATGTACGTAGTATAATAGATCTATTATTGCGAGGCTCAATTAATTACGAGAAAATATCTACACAAAGATCTAACAAGGAGCTCGCTAGATGCAGTTTGCTGCACCTTATTGTAAAATGCCATTATAATTTTTTGGTGATGGTCTCATGTGAAAGGCAAACTTTTCATAAGCAAAAGTATAACCAAACAAATTGGTGGACCTACTCAATCAAGTGTTTTGAATGACCACATAAGCACATATATTTTATTTATATGATAGTCAATATTTAGGTGATAATTGAGAATGCATAAAATTGTTGTATGGCTGCTTGTTTGTTTCGCAAGACAAATGGGCATTAATCTATTTCAGCCATATGAGGTAATGATTTCATTTGTGTTGGAATTATCTTCGTCCTACTACAACACACTAATAATATTATTTAATTGTTATATGTTAATGCTTCATAGTCATGTTGTTTGACATATCTCACAATTCAAGCTTAATGCAAATTTTCAATACTACTTGGACCATATGTTGAAATCATTTTTAGCTTGACAATTAAAAAAAAAAAGGGATTTGACTGAGCGAGTAGGGTTTTTGACCTAATACTCTTTTTATTCTCCCTTTCCCCTCTCGCCGCATACTCCATCTTCATTCCTCCATTATTTTTCTCTCTTTCACTTCATCTTCTTCATCCGTAACACCGAAAAAAAAATAAAAAATTCGAAGGTTAGTAATGAAGGAGTGCATGGATGTGGTTCTAATTTTTATATGTATATTACTTATGATCCTTATTTTTTTCTTCGTTTTCGTCAAGTTTGTAATTTTGAATATAAATGTGAAACTTGATTAAAATAAAGATCTATATCATAGATCTGAATCTTTTGGTATTTTAGATGGTTGAATTTTGATATTTCGATTAAACTCTTGTACTTTAATCTTTATTTCATTTGTAGTCCGTTAACCGTTTGGAGCTATTGAACGGTGTCATATTATTCTCAAGATCCACTTACAATTTATAACTTGGAGTTATATGATTTTGTGTTCTCATATATAATTTATTGTGGTATGATAAACAAAATAATTATATCTTACTAGATGAATGTATTTTTAGTATTATTAATCCTATGAATATGAGTTTTCTCATACAACTATATGTGCAGTTGAAATATATATATATATATATATATAGTGATCCTACTTTTTTCATGCGTTGAAATGATCACTTGTGTGGTATGAGTGTCACGGTAATAAAAGGAATTCATGAAAAATTCTTATGAACACCCATAAATGAATCATAGGATATTGGATTCAAAGTGTTCTATATTATGACATGATATGAGAAGAATTATTATAAATTCATATGGGCACCGATTAAAGAATCAAAGGATTGTGTTACCAAATAAATTTTCATGTACTGCTTGTGCCCAAAGAAAATTGATTAAAAGGTCATCCCGTATTAAAATTGATATCAGAAATTCTGTTTTTCGAGAAATGATTCAAGGGGATATATGCGAGCCTAGTATTCTATCATGTGGATCATTTTGATATTTTATGGTATTAATCAATACCCCAATAATGTATATTGGGATTTGTGTTGAGCATTATGTGACTCACACACATATGGTCTAGCTGAAACCTTTATTAAATACTTGCAGCTAATTGCTAGACCAATATTATTACTGATTAAATCTGGTCCTGTTGAGAACATGGGTATCATATGCTGCAACATTTATTCAAACAAAGACAACCGTTTGAATTATATACTCCCCATTATTTGAATCCCATCTAAGGATATTTTGCGCAATGTATGTTTATATTATTCCCCCACAAGCGCTTAAAGATGGGTTTATAAAAGAAACTGAGAATTTATGAAATCCCATCAAATATTATATTGGGACATTGAATGAATCAATTTCAATAGTATATTTTTCCAATTAATAAAATGATATTCTCAGTATCAGGGGGAGAAAAACAAAAGCTAAAACAATAAATACTTCTATGGCAAGTTTATCATATGATCCTCGTATAAATATCAAATGCATTCCCGATGCAAAAATAGTGACTAAGTCACATATACCAGCTTTAAATACTCCTACATATCAGGATTGTTATTTCAATTGAGAAACATATAAAAGAATAACATATACTACACATTGAAAGAGTGGTAGACATATCGGTTCTACAAATAAAGGAGCAAAATATGCGAGTTGGTATTTTTGAATTATTTGATATCTTGCAGATGTCAAAACAAGGAATTGAAAATATAACTAAGAAATATTACTACACGAGAGTATCAGATACCTGAAAATGATGTGAATATTAAAAATATTGAGACTAAAGAGATCTCACTCAGTTAAATTACTCCTAGAAAAGAATGGAGCCGACAATAAAAATTGATCATGATCAAATTTTGAACACTGCAGTAGGTACTCATGTTATGAAAGAAATCGAGGATCTTATATTACAAGTCCACTAAAGAATGTCGACAAATAAATGATTGACCAATAAAATCAATGAGACGCAATCCAGACATAAAATGAGTGCATATGACATACGTATAAATGCTCAAATACTCATTGAAATGACATATGTATAGTTGATGATATGCTTATTGAAATGACATATGTCTAGTTGTTGAAATACACATTAAAATATGTATTGTTGTTGACATCTACATGAAATCTGTATAGTTGATGAGATTGAGGGGGAGCATTGTACGAAATTAATCCCACATCACTATGAAAAATTTCAAGAAATTAATCATAATAGTTGTATTTCCCTTAAATTGTTTAAAGGCAAACAATGAATGGGTTAGTACGCTGTGTGATTATACCTTGGTGTATATTCTTTGGGAAAATCATATTGATATTAGCTTGGTACTTTTTGAAAAAGGACTTTATATGCGTCTTGTGAATATGGTAATAATTTACCTATATAAATCACATGATAATATTATTGAAGTCTTAGAATGACTCTATATGCTTGAAGCATATATTCATGTGATAATGATATTTAAGTCTTGGAAGGACTTTATATGCCTGAAGCATATATTCACGTGATAATAATATTTATATTGAAGTCCTAGAAGGACTGTATATGCTTAAAAGCATATGAATGAAAATATCGAGAAATTTATTTGATTACAAAGATCTTTGTATGGAAGAAAATATTATGGAAGAATGTAATATAATTTTCTTAGAATATAATGATATCATGACATATTTGCTTCTGATTATTATATGCATTTGTTATATATGTTGATAAATACTATAATGACTCACCAAGAGTTATTGGTCCTGAAGTATCATATTTGAGTACAATTAATGTACTAACATATCTTGTTGATAATACAAAATAATATATTGTGTTTTTGGTTATTTGGTATCTAGGTATATTGCAGCTCCAATATGAAGTATCGTGCTATATATGTGGAATATCACATATGAACTTATCTTATCCAAGAACATTGAAATCATCATATATTGGCTCTACAGATATTGATCATTTATTTGAACCCCACAAAGTAAGATCACTGACAACCTATGTATTCACTTGTAGTGACAAGTATATTGTGGTGATCCATGAAACAAATCATGAATACTTCATTTTGAAATCATGCTGAGATTATGACAATTCATGTGGCTGGTTGAGAATGTATATGATTGAGAACTGTCACCAATGAATCATGTTGCAATGACGGGAAAAAGGTATTTGTGTGCTGCACTCTTTTTCCTTCACCAAGGTTTTTTCCCACTGGGTTTTTCCTGGTAAGGTTTTAACTAGGCAGACGAAATGCAAACATGTCACACTGAAATTCTATTTGAGCATGAAACTTAAAAAGGACATGACATAAATGCTCATCAATTTCAAAGTCAAACAAATGTTACAGGATCCACAGAAGCATTGCCAACGATGAGCTAACTACCAAGATAGACATGTGTTGACTTTGTGATCATTATTAATATATCCACATGAAGGGAAACCTTATACGAACTGTACTATTTTTCCATCGCACAAGTTTTGTCCTACTGGGTTTTCCTGGCAAGGTTTTAATGAGGCAGTACAAGAAGCATATATAAAGAATATTGTTCTCTTTTCCTTCATCAAGTTTTTATCCCATTGGATTTTTTTTTACAAAGGTTTTTAACGAGGCATATTCTTAAAAGATGAATATCCAAGAGGGAGTGTTATGAAATCATGGATATTTATTATAAAGAATCATGTAATGCTTATCTATAATAAGATATTGTAATATATAAAGTTTTCTTTTAAAAAAGTAAAGGAGGAACATGTTATGATGATGATAAGTGAAAGATGACATCACTTGCGATGTCATCAAGTTGCTATCTATGCTTATATATAGGAAGTGATTGTGAAGCAAAATGTATGAAAAACATTCAATGAAATTCTCTTCTCTTCTCTATCTATATTTCTTCTTTATTATTATCTTTGATAATTATTTTATAACATTACCCACGTTCTGGTTCTTTTTTATTATTATTTAAGGAAGGTCTAGTTATTTTACATCACTTAAAATGTTACACATGAGATTTGATTTTGAAACTTATTATATTTAGAGCAAGAATCATACTACTAGACCAAATGGCCAGTGGTCATGTTTTGATTCTTTTGACCCCCTCCTTGGCTCCTCCTATGATACTCACTAGAAAAATTATAGCAAACTCGATGCCCTTTTGAGAAAATATGTTGGATAAATATTACTTCGTCCCCCTGTAAAACACATATATATCATTTTGCATTCCTGTGTTAGCAAAACTATCAAAAACTCTCTATAATTTTTAAAAAACGACACCCCGTCCCCCTCCGTCTCTTTTAAACTAATGCTGTTAAAAAATTATTAAAATGATATTTTTACACTTATGTTATACATTTTTTTTTTCATTTTCTTTACTCTCTCTCCTCCCATTTTTTCAACCAAAAAAAAATTAAAAAAATAATTTCATCATCTTCCTCAACACGCCCCACCCCCTGTTAGCACCCCCCACCCCCAACAAACACCCTCCACTTCCCGTCAGCACCCCCCACTGATAAGAGCTAATCTTCATGCTGTTTCATTTTTAAATTTGAACTCACTCTTGTTGTAACTATTTCAATCTTTTCCTAGATAGTCTCACATTCAATTACTGCAACATGTAATATATATCTGTTGTACACTTACTTTTGCAATACATAAAAACACTTGCTCAAACACTTTCATGGTATCAGTTGACATATGACTTACATCCTATTTCCTTGTTTCTCACTTCTGTTGCTATGCTGGCCTAAGCTCGTCTTTTGCTGTTCCTTTCTCATAAACACTCAAACTGCCATAAAAAAAATAAAAAATACAAAGAATCGCCTCAAACACTTCAGCTCTCTCTTTTCCTCCGTCTGCTTCTCCGCTTTCCTGCCTTCAAATACTTCAGCTCTCTCATCTCCATTTTTCCATGGCTACCTCCTCTAACACATCCTTCTCCTTCCTGCGTCAAATCTAAAAATCTTCAAGAACGAATTCATGGGTCTCACCCTTGGATCACACCGGAACAAACCACACCCATCACTGGACTCGCTGGGCTGACTCAGCACCTCCCACCCCCCAAAAAACAGTCCCCCACGCCCAGCGATACCCCAACCCCAGCCCCTTCAGCTCTTTTATATATATATATTCTTGGTTGTTGGGGTAGGGGGTAAGGCGTAGGGGAGGGGGTTGGGTGTAGGTGGAGGAGATGCTTTGATTTTTATGCTTTTTTATTTTATTTTTTACATTTTTTGGGTAATGATAGGTGTAAGGGTTTTTAGGTCAATTATTTAGCTCATATAAAGGTCAAAAACATTCCTAATTGTAGAAATAGCGTGTGGTATGCACTTTGGATTGAAAAACAGACAGACAGCAAACGGAGGGGGACGGTGTGTCGTTTTTTAAAAATCATAGAGGAGTTTTTGATAATTTTACTAACACAGAGAAGCAGGCTGATATATATGTGTTTTACAGGAGAATTGAGTGATATTTACCCAAATACGTTTCAGATATCAAAATGAAGGGATAGCCATGTAAGTCAGTGACTTGTAGTCATTATCTCAACTAGGTCATGGTGTTTTTAAAAATCTATTGGAGGTTTTTAGATATAACATCAAATAGTTTACCGTCAAATCTTTGACCACGTCAAAAGTTGAAATTGCCTATAAAACTGTTGTTGATTCTTAAAAATTGGATGCAATAATTTGCATATTTAAGAGTTTAGAGTTATACAACTTAAATAAAAATAAAGTAATAAAAAAATACAGTAATTGAAGCAACTAATACAACAATACGCAATTATGCAACTGATTTATGTTATTACCACTAAATGAAACAAAAATAAAACTAAAGCAGTAAAAAGACATAAACCAATATTGTTTAAAATATAAGGTACTGGTTTGTGCAATCAGATAAAATTAAGACACAAACTACCACTTACATAAACATGAAAATATGTGCGCGCGCATATGCGTGTGTATACTGGTACATTTTTGGAAATCCTCACTATTTTGGACATTTAACATAAGGAAAATACTCATAATGGCAAACCGTCATAAAGTTGCCATGTATAATTGATTTTTCATCTCGTATTATTATTATTGTCATGTGTCATTTTTCAACCTTTTCGTATTGAAGACAGACACTTGACTTAAAAACTCCTCAAGGTCCCCAAAATTGAAGAAAATAACTAACAAAACTACTGAAGCTTCTGATAACATGACAAGAGGAGTGAAATGTGAAATGCTTCAGACTAGGAATTTACAGAGTGTTAAGAGGCCAGCGATGCAAAACTAAAAGATTGTTGAAGACGACCAACTTTTTTACGAGGGAGGCTAGAGAAATTCGATTCAAGTTACAGAAAGATGGAAAAATTCTACAATTGATGGATTGAATAATGAGACTTTTTATATTTTTGGCCCAGAAAGATGAAGATTATAGCTCATAAATTACAGCATAATCTCTTTATATTAATAGTGTTGGGACCACTAATTTTTATTAATTTAACAAAATATCAATTTAACAATAAATTAATAATTATGAAGTTATAAAGATAAACATGTCATTATTGAATTGAGGGTACCGCCAAAAAAAGATATCAACCACCTCTTGAATTTTTTCAATGAAAATGACACCAATACAGAGATTTTGAGTGTAGAAGAGATTATTGAAAACATGATAGAGTGTTCTCAAGATGAAGTTGAAGTTGAAGTTGATGATGATACACAATCTTTAAAACTGGTGCCCCAGAAGGAAGCACTTAAAGTATTAATGACATTTCAGAACTTCTTATTGCAATACGAGAAAGCAACACTAAGACTTTTAGCCGCATTGTGCACAATTAACGATGAAACTCAACTAGATTTGAAGTTCAAATAGAAAACCTTATAGTCAATTTATTATGTATTTTTTAGTTTATTATTACTTTGTACAATATTTGGATATTATAAAATACAAACAATATATTTTAAATGTATTATCTTATAATTTTATTGAGAGTATTAATTTTTACACTGGTCTCAAGTCGGGACTATTTAATTTTATTATTTAAAAGAGATTATTGATTTATCGAGTATTAATTTAAAAATGTTCTATTGTAATTGGCCCAAACAGAAAACATAACAAATAGGCCAAGTTCCAAGCGTAAGCACAAAAAACAGAGCACAACATCCCCAATACAGAAGCCCAAACTAATGGCCCAAACCAAACACAAAAATTGGCATCACAAAACAAGAAGGAAGATTATTTTTTTGAATGATCTGTGGAGCAAAAAGTCGAGCATGAGAGAGATACATTGATCTGCCTTATATTTTACTCTCTTTTTTTTCTCAATTTTTCCCCTTCTTAATAAAATTTTTTAGAGGGTCAACGGACCAAATTTAGATTGAGAAAATATTTTCAAAAGATAATACAAGAAAAAACTTGCAAATGACCTGATCGTTCGCACAATTAGATCATAATATGAGAGACGTGTGGACTCACACACTTGTGAAGTTTGCAAACACTTCTTAACTAGATTTGTTTGACTGATTGCTCAAAAGAGTTACTGACAACACATGAACTAAAACTAAAAGTAAAAGAAACTCGGGAAATGCAAAATTAAAATCACAAGTGTGTTCTTCATTGTATCACTCGATAATTTAAACAACTACTTGAATGGTTCTATGTACCTCTCCAAGTGTATCTAGAGATGATATCTTCATCCATACTTAATAATGATTTGTTCATGAACCCCTCTCTCTGACTGACTAAACTTGGTCATCTTAAACCCCGCCTTAATATGTGATCAGTTACCATAAAGTATTGGGTCAACGTAAATTGGTGGTACCTCATTGGTAAAGTCAACCACATAATTGTCAACGGTGCTTGTTTACCAGTTACATCTCCTCTTATTCTGGTTCTCTGCAACTGGCCCCAGACTGCAAGATCCTTTGATATTTTGTTCCACCAGTATTGATACATTATATCGGGAATGAATATGCTCATAACGTTATCATTATGAACAAGATTTGATTATATTAAACAGATATACAATTTTTATGAAATAATTTTGACAGTTCACAATCATTAAATTTCTCTTATAACTTTATTACCTTATAAGAAGATTCTCACTCACATTTATTTGTGTGTGTGTGTGCGTGCGTGTATTTTTTGTCGTGAGATAGGTGAACCTGTGAAATGCTCATCGTCATGGCGTGCTAATGCATCACGGAATTGTTTCTATATTATAGTAGGTTTATTATAGAAATAGATGTCATACAAATAAGAAAATCAAATTTGTTGAATTGCCATAATTAGCTCAACTATGACTTCTTACAGAGTGGAATTGCGCGTTGTAGGTGAGGTCAAGCTTTGCGAATTAGCTCATATTATTCCTCGTTGACTGGACTTTTTCCTTCCTTATCTTTTCAGGCTTCAACTTCTAGAAGTATATATAAGATATTTCTCCCTAATTTAAAGCAACTTGTTTTTATTTTTTTATTTTTTATTCAAATGAGACGGTATAGTACATATTAAAATATAGAATTAATATTATTTTTGGTCTTTTATTTTTGATCTCATTAATACTTTGATCTCTTATTTTTAAAAGTGAGATATTTCAGTCCCTTATATTTTAAAGTTGGACACTGTTAATTATTTTCGTTCAATTCGTTAATTTTTTAACGGGAAAATAAAACACATATGTTGCACACGTGCTTCTCCCGTTAAAAAATTAACGGATTGAGTTAACAAATTAACGGATTGAGCGAAAAGGACTAACGGTGTTCCAACTTTAAAAGATAAATGATTGAAATGTCTCACTTTTAAAAATAAGGGACCAAAATATCAATGAAGTCAAAGATAAGAGGCTAAAAGTGATATTAACCATAAAAAATATCACTTATAAAAATTAATTTAGCAACTTTTTACACTTAAAACGAGGAACATATCACTATACTAAAGCCCTAGTGGTATTTAATTTAGAGCTAGTTGTTTCCTCATGTAATTCATTACCTGTCCCTCTCAAAGTCAACGTGCATGTAATATACAAATCGCTCATGCTAGTACTGGAGAACAATATTTTCCTAGATATCTATCTTCTCCATGTGGTGCTTCCATGCAGGCCGCTGCAAGTGGCTTCAGGTCTTTTGCTGACTTGTTAAACTGAGGACTTTTGGAGGAACGGATAAACATGTTACTTACAAAGGACAATCTAGAATACAAAACTTTCATTATATGTGGAGTTCATAAAAGTATTTGATCTACTTTGTGATCTAAAACATGTCTCTTAATTAAGCTCCTAGGGCTTTGGTCCAATTGTATGTTACTCGTTGTGTATATAAGAAGTTGGAAGTTCGAGTCTTGCTAATTATATCTTTGATATATGTTATACGGTCTTAAGTCTCCCTTAAATAAATAAATAAAATGCAAAAAAAAAGATTTTGTGATCACATACACTTCCAACACTATGAAAAGTGTATCCTCTATCAAAATACTGGAGAATAAGAAGGCATTAAATTGGAAAATCAAAATGAAAGACATAACATGATCAGAACTAAAATACATAAAATGAAACATTAAAGCTAAAAAGATTTTATTTTTTAGAAAAAAGTGTAGAGATTATTTGTTATATTAGGTATATTCTATGCAGAAGCAAAGGGTCTAAGCACAAGATTGATAAATTCAGTACGGTATAACGTAAAAGAATTGAGAAAATTGAGAGAGATTTTGTTGATAGTTTGAGATAATTGGAAATGACCCCTTCATGGGTTTATAATGAACACTAATTAATGTGGAGTCCTAATGTATCAAACCTTATTTTTTCTTTCGAAATTCACTGTAGACAATACCACATTAGATCTACCCTAAATTTATATATCATGTGGTGCAGCGAATTCTCTAAGCCATTATTCAAGAATTAAACAATATTTGTGGTGAGAAGGCATAGATTTGAACTTGAACATCCTTCGATCATGGATCCATTCAGAGTTAAAATTTTATCAAAGAAACCAACTATGTTAAAGTAATTATAAAATTATTTGATCTTCACATTCAATAGTCAAAATTATTTCATCACAATTTCATCATTTTTTGGTCAATTGAATCGCCAAGAGTTGCCAAGTAAAAGAAAAGAAAAAACAAAGAAAAAGGAAACACGCAAATGGATATCAAATGCCTTTATTTTCCTTTGTTTTGTTCTTTTCGTTATTTCTTTGTGAATATCACTATGATTTTCTAGTTTTCTTCTTGTTATTTGTCACCTGGAGATGGTTGCGGTGAACGAGGAAAGTGAGATAATAAGCAATTTAGGAACGGATTCAAAATTTTTGTTCAGTTGAGGTTAAAATCACATAATTTAACATTTATATATAGGAAAAAAAATTTAGCAAGAGTTAAATTAATTTTTTAGCCTAACAAATTTTTTAAAATACACACATTTTTAAAAAATATTTGAGATGAGTGTGAGCTACAGCCCCTACTCACTGTAGGGTAGCATTGTCCTTGAAGCAATCAAAATTGATAACTTATCTATTAGATTAGGCATGTTAAGATAAAGTTTGACATAATTTATGTAAAGTGATCGAATAATAAAATTCTTGTGTTCTCACTGTCAAAGGTAAAATTGAACAAACAAACTTTATTTTCACTTGCAAAATTGAAGTACAAGAAAAGAAAGAAATGAACATGTTCCAAATGCATATACTTGGCACATAACACAAGCCCAAGCCGATCAAAATCAATCTGCAGAAATATTCAGAAAAAATAAAAACCCAAGCACAATCGCGATCAACGTTGATCCTTTATAGTTAGTGAAGGCATGTTAATAGTGATAGTATCTTGTATGTGATGATCCAACGTATTCACCGGCATTGTCAAGAGCTTGAAGCATCAATTTGTTTGCAAGGTGATTTTCCATCGATTTTCGATTAGCATCACGATACGCCTCTTCTGCAGACATATTTTGACCCTGATCAGATTTTTCTTCTTCTTCTTCATCAATTGGTTGTTCTCTTACACCTTGTTTAGCAGTTGCACAGATTAAGTGCGTCCCAAAATCACAATCAGCACAATAATACCTCCAGAAATCACCCTCAACAGTGCCATGGCAAACACTGCATTCAAAAATGGAGTTCTTATCATTGTAAGGCGATTGAAAGATCAATTTGAGTTCATGGGGGTGCTCGTTATGCAACACTGTGATCGGCAAAGACGCGCATGTCACGTGGAGATCGAATTCACAATGTGCACAGCAGAAGTTGAAGGATTTGCCTTCAGATCCACAAGCGTTGCTAGTAAATGATCGACTTGAATAGGTAGGGTTTGGAAGAAGAGTCAAGGGGTGAGATGGGTGGGAGGGGTGTTGAAGAGCACGAGGGATGTTGAGGCAGTGGTCGTGGAGGTAGTAGTTGCATGAAAGGCAGCCATGGAAGGGTTCAAACATAAGTTGTTCGCAGCCATTGCATTTGATTTTCTCACCTTTGTCAAGCTTGAGAGACACCAAGATATGGTGGTGGCTGAAATGTTGATTATCTTGATATCTCATTTCTGTGTCTCTATTTGGGTGTGTAGCGCTTTATTTTGGAAAGGAAAGTCAAGTGGAGGAAAAAAAATAAAGGAAAGGAAAGGAAGTGAATTACCTTGTTTGGATTGCAAAAAAACAATAATGGAAAGAAAAGAAAATGATCTTATGATATTTTGTTTGGATTGGAGAAGGAAAGGAAAGAAAAATGATAATTTTAAATGCAAAAATTACTTAAGTACCTTTTTTATTTTTATAATCAATAGATATGCAGGGACAAAAAAAACATTTTGTAGTGAAACATTTCATTTTTCCTCCAAACACTCCAAATTGAAAAGTTTAAAAAACTCATTCAATTAAAGGAAATGAAAGAATTTTCGTACCCCTCAATATTCTTTACTTATTTAAAAATTATAATTCAAATAAGGGGAAGGGTTCTTTATCCCTTTCCCTTCTTTTACTTTCCTTTAAAAATGTGAATCCAAGTTGCAAAGTTGAGGCTAAAAAATAACCCAGTCAAAAGTCAACTTCTTTGTGTGAGCCCTTCTATTACTATACTCTTAATTAATTGCCTGAAACCATTGCCTTGTGGATCAAAAGAAAATCATATAGTAACCTTCACACACCAAAAAAATAAAAAATATAAAAAATCGAGTGCTGCCAAACAAGTGCAAAACACTTTGCTGTCTTCGCTTGTAAAACAAAACGTTGACTATAGAAAGTGATAAGGGATAAATACTCTTGATATGTAAAATACTGACTTTACTTTTCAACTAATTATGGGACTCGTATTAATTAAAATAGGTCAGGTATAACCGACCTAAGGAGATAAGGATTAATTATTCGACTATTTTTTAAACCTAATTCACCCCAAAAAATGATAAGTCGGGCACCCGTAAAATGTGAGATAATATTTTTTAAAATAATATAAATATCTCATGTGTCTCAAAAAAAGATTACTCATTTTTCCTGTAAACACTCTCAACTTACATATAATTATTAAGCTAAAACAAATGACTAACTTGAATATCAGATTGCTCACGCGGGAGAAATCCACAATTCATTGTGTACAGATTAGCTCAGGTCCTAGCTCGTGGAGAGTCAACCAGCTCGGACTCAAACCTAAAGGCGATAAATTCAAGTTTCTACCTTAATAAAAAAAAAGGAAAAATACAATTTTTTATTATTATATTAAGTTCCAATTAAAATGCTCTTAATTTTCTTTTTCAAATGACGGAGCTGATTGTACATTATTAACATTCAATTCTGTTTGCATATATGACATCAATCTGATTATAAGAGAATTAGGTCATTCTAATGTTACGTTACATTAATATGACCTTAGGATCAAGTCGATTTTCGTTATAAAAATCATCACAATCGCGTAAAGAGTAAAAACAAAAACAAATATTCAATAATATGGAGACACATAATCAATTTATGCTAACATTTCGTACACCATATATATTAACTAGAAGTTAATAATAAATTTTTACCAGTCTGCACACTCTATAATAAAATTAGTTGAAGATCCAAATTTTCGTGATTTATCCTTTTTATCTTACTTGTACTTGACACTCTCTATAAACAGAAAGTAGAAACGCATATAAACATATGTACAAATTTTTATGCAAGACTTAAAGTAATAAAAAATTAGGCACTTTAGTCGTTCCCTCATTCTAATTTTAAAACACAGGACAACTAACAAATTAGAGAAAGAAAATACTAGAGGTTGTAAAATTAATTCTAGTGGGTGATATTTAATATGTGTTGTATGATTTAGGCCTCCCATGAATAAAGAAAAAAAAAAAGAAAGCGAGGATGCAAGTCTATTAAAACTTGCTGACTTTCTGGCTGAAGCTTGCTATTGAATTTAAAATATTTATTAACATAATATATTAGTAGTGCTTTCCTCTATCTGATACAAACTTATCTTTCATTTATTTCTTTCTGACATTTCATAAAGCACCTAGCAATTTTCAGTAATAGTATTACCCTTGGTAATATGTTTATTATCATCACCAAAGTGAATGATCCCTAAATCCTAAAATGATGACATGATTTGCATTTTTTTTGGCCAAACCAATTTTTTTGAGAAATTTTCTAGTTTAATTCACTTAATTTTTTCAAGAAAATAATATGACCATGATAACCTATATAAATAGAAAAACATCACAATATTGAAAGTTAATAGTTCTTAATTTTTTTATTTTTTATTTTTGCTTGGGAAGTTTGCAGAAATGCAAGTGCTGGAAGAATCATTTTTGAGAAAATTTGGGACAAATCTATCCTTTCTATGCTTGCCTGGAGGACTATTAAGAAATGGTTACCCACTGATGAAAGATTGCAAAAGAAAGGTATGCACATTGCCTCTAAATGCCAATGTTGTGATGATATTGAATCATTACCACATTGCCTCCTTAATAGTAAAATTGCTAAAGAAGTTTGGTTGTTATTTGCTAATATGTTTGGAGTTAATATCCCTAACTCCTATGAATTTTCTCACTGGCTTTCTACTTAGTATTTTCTGAGAGACTTCATTTGTAAAGGACATGTGAGAATCATGATTCCTTTATTTATCATTTGGTTTTTTGGGAAGCAAGAAATGCTTCTAAATATCTAAACATGAAGATTTATGGGCAAAAAATTATCTGAAAAGTGTGTAATCTTGTGTACCAATTAAATCAAGTTGGCCTCATTAAAAGGAAGCAATGGAAGGGTGATATCTGTATTGCCAAACAATTTAATTGTACTGTTTCCGGGAAGAAAAAGAAAGAAATTAAAGTGGTTAGATGGCTGAAACCTATTTCCAATTATGTGAAGTTTAATGTGGATAAAAGTGTTCAGGTTCAATCAAAGCTAGCAGGAGGTGGAGGAATTATTCAAGACAGTAAAGTCAACTTGATTAGATGTTTCTATATTCTTTTATCCACTCAATCTGCTATTAAACCAGAGTTACTTGCTCTTAACTATGGTCTTAGATTGTGTTTAGAATTGTATTTTTATAATGTTTGGGCGGAAATGGATTTTTTAAGTGCAGTTTAGCTTGTGTGCAAAAACAAACAAGGTTCATGGGACATTACTCAAGAACTAAGGAAAGCAAGAAGATATTTGAATGCTTGCAATGGAACTCTGACTCACATCCTTCGTGAAGGTAATCAACCAGTTGACTTTCTTGCTAGTTTGGGAGCTAAAGCATTGTGTGCTACTACTATCTTGTAATAGACCACAAAGAGCTTCAAGAAATGATCAAGATAGATAAACTTGGTTTACCTTGTTTTAGAGTCTAATATAGGATTAGGTTGTGGTTTGTTATCTAGATTTAATTTTCTATATGTCTTTGGAAAAAAGAGTGTTTGTACTCCTTTTATAGTAGATGGACGATAGGACTAGTTCCCTATCCTCCTACGAAGGTTAAGTCATATGTCCCTTTCGTTTTTATAACTTTTTTTATATTAATAAAATTTCAAAGGGCACCGTCTCTCTTTTTAAAAAAAAAATAATAATAATCTAAAATATCTCTTTTAAATAGTATTTTGCTTAACAAAAAACCATATCATTCATTGGAGGCAACAGAGAATTTTGCTTCTTTCCTAATCATTTAATGACAATATCTATGATCTTTGTATATAATCTTTTCTTATTATTGAATGTGATGAATATAGTTACAGGTAAAGAAATCGGAAGGCAGGTAATGACATTCATACTAGATTACTAGCTCCTTTTTTTCCAAACTCTTGATGGAGCCTAATACCCAGAGCAATTTCTCAATAATTATTGATGAGGGAAAATTGCGTTAACCCTCGTTGATATGTTTCTCATTGTGAGTGTAAGATATTGCTAGATCAATTTTCGTGATTTAATATGTTGGATACACGTACTCGATATGTGGTACAAATAGTGGCGGAGATAAGTACCGCAGATCAAGGTGAACACTACAGGGACGAAGTCAGTAATTAAGGGTCAGGACACTCGTTTATACATAATTTTATTATATAAATTATAAAAAGTTCTTGGTTTAATTAATGACTAAAATCAATCAGAGTAGAAATCACTGTACGATCTTATGGTCGATGAAGGCTGCCTAATTTTTTCCTATCTTTCTCCCTTATTTTTCTCTTTATTTTGTCTCATTTTTTGATCACACACTCTCTCTACTCAACAAAAGTACAAAATATTAAAAAAAAAAAAACATATCATTTTCAATGCAAGAAAATAAGGCAACATAATTGAAAAGAATCATTAGTTAAAAAGTAGAGATAACTATCATTGTTTTAATACAAAAAAATAAAAAATAAACTTTTATTTCCCTAAGTCAAGGCGTGCTTGTATCAAAGGGTGCCTCCAACAATCAAGTACAACATAAAGCAAAAAAAAAAAAGTACAAAATAAAAGCATCAAATGACATGTTTATTGGACAGGACAAGCTGAACAATACATGTATACATCAAATCTGAAAAGTGACATAATTATTACTTTCAAAACAAAAAGTATCAAAATTAAGTTTTATATTTAATATTTTAAGTGACGTGAATAACTTAAATTTTTTAAAGTAAACCACAAAGTTTTGCAAAGTAACAGTAACTTGCATCGTCAGTCTGCTGACCATGAAAATCATGGTACTAGTAGTAACTATATCGGCGGGGAGGACTCACTGAATCAAGTATAGCCTGTCGTCCTCTAGCACTCAACATAGCCTCAACACGAGCAGCATCTATAGCCTCCTCCGCTTTCCTTATTGCGTTTATATCCTCAACACTACGAGTATAATATCCCTGCTGCGCTTGACTTGCTGAGTTTATACTCTCAGCTGCTGGGTTTGGCCTTCCCTTCGGGCGTGGCTTAGCATTCACACAATCCAAATGCGATGCGAAATCACAGCCAGCACAGTAGTACAACCAGTGATGCGGATTCATTCCTGCACGGCATACATCGCATACGAACTCAATGCTCTTATTGTCATAAGGTGAACCAAAGAACAATCTTAGTTCATGTGGGTGTTTATCAGTGAGTATAATATTCGGCAAGTGAGCACATTGAAGGTGGATATCGAATTCGCACACGGCACAGCTGAAGCTGAAGCCATTGCCTATTGAATCACAAGCGTTGCAAGTGTAGGATCGGGAAGAATATGATGGGGTTGGGTGGAGAGTCAAGGGATGTGGAGGGTGAGAGGGGTGGACAAGAGAGCGAGGGGTGTTGAAGCAGTTATCGTGGAGGTAATAGCTGCATTTGATGCAGCCATGAAAGGGCTCAGTGATGTCTTCCTCACAGGCTTCGCAGTTGATCTTATCACCCTGCTCAAGTTTTAGAGGATTCAAGACATGGTGGTGGCTGAAATGTTGATTTTGCTGATATTTCATCTCTCACTTCTCTGAGTGTTTCTTGATTTAGTTGTCAAGAGTTGCAGAATTGTGTTTGCTTTTGTTTAGGAATAATGATTTATATATAAGGCAAACATAAGAGCGGATTCAAGCTTAGCCAAAAAAAAAAAAAAAGGGAATTCAATATTTTTATTTAATCATAATCAACAAGACACAATTTAACACTAATGTATAAATAATTTTTTTTAACAAATCTAAATTAATTTTTTAACTTAAACATTACTTAAAAACAAACAAACATATTTTTAATAACCCTTTGGGGTGAGCATAAGTTGTCGCCCCCACCAACTCTTAATGGCTCTGCCCTGCTAACATACCATATAATTTGACTTTTAATCCACATGCAGCTTCAGTATTTTTAGTTAGGTTGTCGTCACTTGTATCATTGACTTCAAGGGTAGATAATACAATTTGCTCCTTTATATTTATTGGGTTTGACGAAGTGATCTTTTATATTTAAAACGCTAAGTTCGATCCATCTCTTCTGGCAATACATATCAAGTCTTCTAAGCAAGCAATTTAGGGACAATATATTGTAAGACAAGTCAAGCCTATTTACGAACCGCTAAGTCAAATTACGTGCCCGCAACTACTCCTTGCAAGTACGTAATAAGATAGAGAGAGTTTACACTTTGTTCTCTCTACCTCTTTCCTCCCTCAACATTTCGTATGCAAAGAGAGAGATTTTTCTTTTACATGTTGCTAATAAAAATGCCCCACAATCTTATATGTAGTATTTTGAGTTATTGATTTTCCGATATGAGATAAATGTACATTTCAACACCTTCGTGTGATCCGGCGAGAACAGATAAATGAGAGCTGATATACGAGTCAACAAGAGTAAAACAAAAGAGACAGATGTGACACACATGGATGAATGAGACTGGACCAAGACCCAGTTCTAATACCATAACTTATATTCCATTATAAAATCAATTAATGTTAAGTGGAGTAACCCAACATCTTATATGGTAGTATTTGAGTTAGTAATTTTCTAATTTAAGTGAAATATATATTCGAACACCTAAGAGCCGTTTTATGCTGAAAATTACGAGTATCTCAATAGACACTGATTGCAATGTATGCTATTTTTCCTCTGCTTCTATCCTTACTTCTTCCATACATTCCTACCCATCCCCCAACCAAAACCCAGTTTTAGTATTGGTAGACTTATTCGTACTCAACTATGACATGTAAAACTGCATGAATTTGTAGGAGAAAAACTTTAAAAAGGCCGTTCACAACGATCAGGTCACGTGAGTATATGATATGGGAGTCTCACATGGGACGTGGGGTCCTATTTAACGAGTGGAGCTCATGTACATTTAATACGTTGATTGTTCACAAGTTTTACCCGAATTTTGTATAGATTAGAGGCCTGTTAGTTGAGAACAGTTTGACTCGCCTCTTTTTCTTTTTTCTTTTTCTAACGGCCTTAGATAGAAATCATCCAATGATGACATGTGATTTCTTAGAATAACAGCGGCATGGGCCACGAAATACGGATCTAAAAGGCCATAAAACCTGCATGGATATTCATAAATCTGAAATTGCTTGCTAGTCCAGATCTGAAATAATTTCTCCCAACTACCGCAAAGTTGAATGGACTCGAACAAGGAGCTGGCTTGTTTGGATTCACAATGGAAAAAATAGTAAAAGAAAGGAAATGGGAGGATTAACTGATTAAATTTTATTTTGATCGGATAAAAGTACAAAGGAAAGGTTAATAGAAATTTATGTTTGGATTAAAAAGAAAATAGAAGTGAGAATAAATTTTGTCAAATAGGGGGTAATATAATCAGTAGTCAATTAATATTCCCTCACCTCTTTTGACCCCGATTTGTTTTTGATTGCAAAATAAGGCAAGTAAGTGATTTCCAAAATCACCACTTAATCAATCATTTATAAACCTTCCCAATCAATTCCTTATCTTCAAAACTCCTAATCCAAACACACTCTAAGAAAACACTAGATGTCGCCCTCTCTCAAAATTCACGAAGGCATATTTGAGGTCTAAATTTTTACGTGCTCAAAAAGATTAGTCTTCCTAAATCCTCAAAGCTCTTATAAACCACAAGACAATAATATATCTATATATATATATATATATATATATATATATATATATAACTTGCAAATAATTACATTGGCAAGGCTTAACCTACAACTATTAAATTATTTCATACATATTGAACGCAGAACTCCATATGTCAATACCCTCAGGCCGTAAATTATAAAAGAGTAAAATGCATCATATTCCCCTGTGTTTTCACAAAGTTGCATCATAAATCTTATGTTTTAAAAAGTCGTGCTATAAATTATGTATTATGAAAAATGTTGCATACACGCTCCAAACTCAAATTCCATTTAACTCTGTTAGTTAACCTTGTAAAAAGACAAAATTGTCATCGTTTAAAGATAAATCCATCAAATGGGGTATTTGCAACTTTTTTGATATTAGAATGGGGTATTTATCATTTTTTTAATTTTAGAGGGAGGTATTTACAACATTTTTTATTTTGCAATATCATAACCATGTGCTAGTCTACCTTCTAAGGAGATCTACAACCTTAAACTAATAAATATCATTTAATTAAAAGAATAAAAAAACGTATAGCTTATATAACAGAACATTGATATCCACCATAAAAAAAATGTAAATCTTATGCTTAAAGTTCAAAGTCATATTGCAACTAGTAATAATCGTACTTTCATTTGGAATCACGTTCTTCTACAAGTAGATTAAAATCTTTAAATCAGTGCAAACTCACCTTCAAAACGAAGAAAAATCACTGTGAAATAGTTTTTATCTCAAGGATTGTCAAATTTTTTTATTTTTTTATTTTTGAAGGCGTAATTTACATTTTTATAAAAAAAACAGGGGCAATTAGAAACCTTATAAAAAATACAAGGGGCCATTTACAACCTTATCGAAAACACAAAGGGCAATTAGCAACTGATGTTAAAAAGGGTATTTTCGTCCTTCTGCATGTGTTTTAAAGCTTAATAAATGTCATACTTGCATTTCAAACGTGTGTATTACACTCACGTTAAAATTGACAGAAAAATAGACGGCGGGGGGTTATATGCAACGTTTTCTATAACACAGGGTTTATAACGCGACTTTTTAAAACACAAAGTTTATGATGCAACTTTATAAAAACACAGGAGAATATGGTGCATTTTACTCATTATATAATCATGCCACTTTGGGCATGTTCAGCAACTGCCGAATAGGCATGGATAGCTTTGCTAATACAAGTGAATAATGATAAGAGATTGATAAGCATATTTGTTTAAAATTAATGTATTAGGATTAGGTAGTAACATTATATTCTAACACTCTTGGCAGGAGAAGTAGGATTGATTGGATGAGGTTCAATTATTTGGTGCGGAACTAGTTGAAACAAGAGCTATAGAAGCTCTGACATGGATTAAGAAGCTTTGACTTGGAATAGTTGGGGACATTGTATGGTGTGGCCAAATACAAACATCGAGAAAAAGAAAAAAAATTGAAACGTGAATGAGTTAAACTCCATTGAAACCCAACTCTAATAGCAATATTAAGAAGAAGAACTCAAGGATACAGAGGTACGAGCCTATAGAACAGATCCTGTTCAAATAATGACAATTGGCTTGACTGGCTGAAAAAAAATTTATGCAACAAATAAAAAGTTCGAGGGATTGATTGGAATATATCCTATTTGCTTCCACTTTGTGGTGGCTATGGAAATGGCGCAATAAAAAACTTTATGGAAATGATGAACAACAAAGTCTGGATGTGAATGGAAAAGTGAAGATGTTGCTGGATTATGCTAGAAGCATTATTGATGCATGGACAATAAGTAATAATGCTAGAACACGGGTGTTTAAAAGAATGGTGCAAATTCACTGGACTCGGCTGATAAGGGGATGGAAATTAAATGTGGATGGGTGTTCAAAAAGGAACCCGGAACTAACAGGAGCAGGGGGTATATTTAGGAATATTGATGGCAATATTAGATATCAGGATACATGATAAACTTGGGAAAGACTGCAATTAATGTTGCAGAACTCATGACCCTTTATGAAGGCATGCAACAAGCTAAGAATCTGGGAGTTAGAGAACTTCTCATTGAATCAGATTTGCAGGTGGTGGTGCAATTGGTCACTGGAAATGCTTTGTGTAACCAACTCCTTGAAGCCGATTGTCGATAAATGTAAAAGTTTGCTCGCGGAATAGAATGGGTTCAAGATTAAACATGTATCCCGAGAGGTTAATATGTGTGCTGACTGACTTGTAAATTTTGCCCTTGAACAATAGTTGGGAACGTACTCATGAGTTGCAGTAACCTCCAGAAATGTTAGTATCATTAATTGATAGAGATAGAAGAAGTGAGTCCTACTCCCGATGGATTGTGTAATTCTCGGCTTTGGCCTCCAAAGAAAGAAGAAAAAAAATATATGTGAACACAAATATTCTTTCTTGGCAATCATGTAGGAAGTCAACTTAATGCCTAGCGCGATAAGTATTGAAAGTCAACTTATCTAATTCCACTATGATTTTAAAACTTAAATCCTTTATATTTTTACGAAGTCAATGTAAGGGCTTACAATGTGCTTAGTATTTTTTAGGTATGACAAAAAAAAAATGCTTAGTATTTTTTAGGACTCCTTCCTCTATCTAAAACTTCCTAGCAATTCATGGCAACTACTAATTAGTTGACAATGATTAAAGATTACCTGTTTACCACCAGCACAACGTGGGGATGATTCACGGATAATTTTTTGATTTCTATGCAGATCATTTTCTCAGTTTTTTTATTATTTTTATGCAGCCTATCTATAGATGGGTTCGAATTCAATTTGATCAAGTTTATTTGAAGCTTTCACTAAAATGGGAGCTTACTTTGGTTATCTCCAACAACTTGTATTTTTTATTTTTTTATTTTTTTAATAGTAGGCAGTCAAAATAAGTGACTTTCTATTTTTAAGAACTTTTTATTCAGTTTCATTCCAATAACATTATTTATTTTAGACTGTTTTCACTGTTAAAAATAAATAGAGCAGCAAATCTGACTCCCCATAATATTTAAGGAGTCAAACCTGCCAATTTGAGAGCTTCTATTTTTAGGGAGCCTTTTAAGGAGTCTGTTGGACCTTTTTAACCATGTTAGTCTCAATCAATTAGTTGAATAAATTGCATCAACTTGGGAGCATTAGCCGAATTGCTTATCTTTAGCTAAGTAGCTAAGACAGGTAGGTCGTAGAAGTTGGCCTTAATTCTTTCGAGGTCGCAGTTAGCTAAAACATAACTAGGGTGGTGGTGGTGGTGGTGGCGGGAGCGGCGGCGGTAGAGGGAGAAGAAGAAAAAGAAAAAAAGAAAAGAGAAGGAAAAAGAAACAAAAATTTCACCGGAACCCTTGAGGCTCCTTGTGGAGAAGGATAAAAGGGGAGAGTCTTCTCCGAGAAGAATTTTTATTTAACTGGCTCTCGCCCTTCGTAGATCAAAAAAAAGAAACAATTTTTTTGTCTCATTCTTTCCTTAAGATGAATTTTTTCTTTTTTGGTACGTAAAAGCCAAAATTATATTTCAAACTTAAAACCTTTAATTATAAAAAGTCACTAACACAATTGTTTCACCCGACTCTTAAGCATGTAAGATGAAAAATTTCCATTGACACTCAAAAACATTTAACCGATCCTGCAAAGAAATCGGAGTACAAACACGTACTGAAGCAAAAAAGGCAATCCGTGGATAAGCAATCATTCGGCAATGCAATACGAAATTGAATTTGCTATTCTCTGGACAAGTTGAAATCTAAAATCAGGTAGCCTGGAATGGACCAATTGTTTAACCTCATCAATTATCATCTGGGCAGTTCGAGAGATTGCGGTGTCAATTTTCATAGACGACATTTTTTTATATTTACTTAAATTTTCTTTGAATTAAAAAAAGGAAAAAAAGAGAGAGAGATAATTAAATACTACGACGCCAATGCCCACGTAAACTAAAAGAAGTAGAATTTGAACCAATCTAGATATAGGCAACAGATACAAGTTGACGAGAAAAATCAATCTGCGCGCTGATAGAAGTCAAAAAATTATCCTTGAATCATTCCCACATTGCGCTGGTTGTAATAATTAATTAATGTCAACTAATTGATAGTTGCCATGAATTGCTTGGAACTTAGAGGTAACGATAGATGTTTCGTGTTTTGTTCTAATATTCTAATATTATATTTTAATTATTTATTTGATTTTTAAACTACAAAAATAGTGGGAAAGTATTTTTAATGGGTGAATTAAATGACTGAGATACAACTTAAAATGTTAGAATAAAATATGACCTAAGATCCTCTGTGTAGTTCAGTACACGTTCGTACACTTTTGTACGGTTTTGTATATTTTTGTATAGTTTTATATACTTTTATACCGTTTCATACACTTTTAGACACTTTTGTACGGTTTTGTATAATTTTATATGCTTTCATACGATTTTATACACTTTTATACGATTTTGTACATTTTTTTCTTTATGCACGCTAAAGCAATCGCTTATATTGTTAGTTTTTCTTTTATGATTCGAATAGAAGATGCCTCTTGTTAATCTTTGGCAAATCTAAAATAATAATCACCCAAAGCTACCATTCAACTGTCACTTTTTTCACAAAATTTGAACAAATTGACGTATTCAAAAGAATACGGAGACACACTCTTTATTATTATTATTTCAAATGGCAAGTAATTATGCCCACACGGGAAACACACAATATTATTGCAAACGAAGGAACAAGAAAAACAAAGAACATATATATATATATGCTTAAAGAACAGCAATATATATGTTTGTAGTGTCGTCACAGTCGTCCTAAACGGTCGAGAATTTCCTTGTTGAACTTAAATTGTTGTTCCATCGTGGCGATAAGCTGACGTCGCAATCTTTCCTCCATCGCCCTGACCCGCTCTTGCTGCACATTAATGTCAATTCTTTCTTGAAGTCTTTGGTTCTCCACCTTCTGCTGAAAGTTTTGGTCGTTGTTATGCGGGTAATTTAATGAAATGGTCCTAGATCTTTATCTTTTTTAACATTTAAGTCTTTGATCTTTCATTTTAGGCAAAATGATCATTCATCTTTTAGTTTGGTGATAGTCATTAGTCCTTGGAGCAAAATCTATCAAAAAATAACATTAGTGAGTATGTGGATGGTACGTGACCGCAAAATGCATAAATCTTAGGATGCATATATTTTAATGCGTGACAATTTTACCCCTAAAGATTTGTACATTTTGCGGCCACATACTCACTAATATTATTTTTGACAAATTTTGCTCCAAAGACTAATGGTTGTCACTAAAATAAAAGATGAAAGACCATTTTATTCAGAATAAAAGATAGGATAATTAAATATAAAAAAAAAAGCTAAGATCTGAGGCCATTTCGGTAAATTGCCCTTGTCTGCATATCTTTATATGGGTGGCATCAATGCACCTTTTCGTCATATTTATTTATGTAAACTAGATGTAAAGACAATTAATGTCAATTGTATGATGATGTAGTTGGCTCCTGTTAGCACGAAAGATAGATATGAAATGTCTCTTTTAGAATATATTGAAGTATTAGACTCAATAGTGTCCTCCCATGAGACAAGCTGGGCGAGGATAGGTTCATTCTTGTATGAGGTGTATTAGGGCCCTCGTATATTTATTAGAGTATGCAAGGATGATCAATTACCATTGCTATTAAAAGAACTGCAGGGAACTATTTCTTATATACATTCATCTCATGCCAATACATGTACAAGTATAAATAGTTACAGAGAGTCATATGTAGATAAGCTAACTCTCCTACAAGTATGGAGATACAAAAGTTTAAAAATACAGAGACAACAGATAATGTGCAAATCCATGAGATAACGTTGATTTGATAAGATAATCAAACTCTGGAGTTTGTTATGTCTTGATATGCCCCCGCAAGATGGTGGTGCCATCAGCAACACCAATCTTGTTTCGAATTGCAAGGAACTGGGACTTGGCAAGAGGTTTGGTAAGCACGTCAGCAAGCTGCTGGGACATATGAACATGAACAACCTTGAGAGAGCCAGACAAGACTTTTTCACGAACAAAATGGTAGTCAAGAGCAATGTGTTTCATCCGAGAGTGAAACACCGGATTGGCACATAAGAAGGTAGCTCCTAGATTATCACAAAAAATTGTTGGTGAATGAGTTGCAGAAATTCCAAGCTCAAGTAGCAAATTAGTGACCCATGTAAGCTCGATAGTAGTTGAAGCAACTGCTCTATATTTAGCTTCAGTCGAAGACCTTGCCACAGTACGCTGTTTTCTTGAACACCAGGAAATTGGATTACCACCAAGGAAAAGCACATAAGCTGTAGTAGAAGTGTAATCATCCTTATCACCCGCCCAATCAGCATCCGAAAAAGCAGTAAGAGTTAATGGTTGATTGCTTTTGAGATATAGGCCAAGATGAATAGTAGATTTCAAATATCTCAATAATCGTTTGGCAGCTGTCCAATGAGTATGGCGTGGAGCATGCATAAATTGTGCTAATCGATTCACAGCAAAGGCTACATCTGGCCGAGTAAGCAACAGATACTGAAGTCCTCCAACCAAACTGCGATATGCAGTACCATCAACAAGATCAGAACCGTCATTCAAAACCAGCCGACCAGTGGAGGACATAGGTGTAGATGACCCTTTAATTCCTGCAAAATTATGTTTCTCCAAAAGATCCCTGATATATTTATGTTGCGAAAGAAACAATCCACTAGGTTTATGAACTGCCTCAACACCCAAAAAATAGCTAAGAGAGGTCGGATCCTTGACCGAAAACCGATGAGACAATGCGACCAAAAACTTAGAAATGAAAGATGGACAGTTACCAGTGACTAATAAATCATCAACATACACTAGGAAGAAAAGAGTGATAGCATGATGACGAAAGATAAATAGAGAAGCATCAGATTTAGAATTTTGAAAACCGAGTGCAAGAAGATAAGTTTTAAGTTCAGTGTACCATGCGCGGGGAGCCTGTTTTAACCCATAAATAGCTTTCCTAAGGCGACAAACATGCTTGGGAAAACAAGAATCAACATACCCCGAGGGTTGAGACATATAGAATTCCTCAGATAAATGACCATGAAGAAACACGTTATTGACATCTAATTGAATAATTGACCAGTGCTGACTCAACGCAATTGAAAGAATGACCCGTATGGTGGTAGGTTTGACAACTGGACTAAAAGTCTCGTGATAATCTACCCCAGCCCGTTGATTGAACCCTTTCGCCACAAGACGAGCTTTATAACGCGAAATTGACCCATCAGGATTTCTTTTTATACGGAAAACCCACTTACATCCTATGACATTATGCGATGCAGGACAAGGAACTAGGTCCCATGTGTGATTTCGAGTGAGTGTAGAGAATTCATCAGACATAGCGGCTTTCCATTCAGGTAGCTTAAGAACCGCAGAAACAGAAGATGGCTCACTAAGAATAGGCAGGGGATGTTTTTGAACACTATAGTTTTGAACAAAATCAGGAAAAGCCTTGGGTTTAAAAACTTGATTTTTTGACCTCGTAACAATTCCACTAGGAGTAGAAGCATGTAACGAATCAGAAATAGGACCACGCGACCCAGCAAAATCGGAGGAAGAAGAAGTTGAAATGGGTGAGGAATCATACCTTGGGGACAAAGCCCGCTCTGTCGGCAGTGAAGGAAGTACAGTAGAGGAGCCATGACCCAGCGGCGGTGTAGAAGACGAAAAGAACTCTGTAATAGGAGGCGGAGAGAGAGTGGACGCAGGTCTGGAAGGACCAGGAGGTGAAGACGTTGAGGGGAGGGACGATGGTGGGATAATAGGAGAGGGAGTTGGCACAGTGGGCCCCAGCGAAGCCGACAAGCGTGTATGAGGAGGTGAGATAGATGAAGACTTGTGTGTTTGTGCAGTAGGTAGAATAAAATGTGGTGGTTGAGTAGATGCAAGAGCAGTGGAACACATAGACCACATGGAAACCATTGAGTCCAGGTTGGATAAACCAGCTGATGGAAAAAATTGATCCTCAACAAATCTGACATGACGTGAAATGTATAGCCGATGAGTAGTGGGGTCAAGACACTTGTAGGCATGATGAACATTAGAATACCCAACAAAGATGCAAGGCTTGGACCGTTGTTGCAATTTATGAGACGCATACGGACGAAGCCATGGGTAACACACACACCCAAACACACGTAATGACTCATAAGCCGGAGATTTTTGAAAAAGCGCATCAAAAGGAGATTTGTCATGAAGAACAGGCGTAGGCATTCTATTTATTAAGTACACTGCAGTGAGAAAGGCATACGACCAGTAAGTCGGAGAAAGAGAGGCAGTATGCAAAAGCGTTAAGCCGGTCTCAACAATGTGCCGATGACGGCGTTCAGCCGAGCCAACATGTTCCGGGGTATATGGTGGAGAAACAAGGTGTTTGATACCTTGGCTTTCAAAGAAAGTTTTGAGGCCTTTACATTCTGTCCCCCCATCAGAGCATAACGTGACTAAAGGCAAACTAAAAAAATTTTCTACCATAACTTTGAATTTTTGGAAAATAGAAAAAACATCAAATTTATACACCATGGAAAATAACCAAATGTATTTTGTAAAATGATCAACGAAAAGTACATAGTAGCGAAAGCCATCAACATATGTGACGGGAGAAGGTCCCCACACATCTGTGTACATTAATTCTAACGGACGATGACTAGTTAAAGAAGAAACCCCAAACGGAAGTTTCTGACTCTTATTGCTGAGACACGAATGACAAGCAGAATTTGAAGACTTGCTAGAAGAAACTAACAAAACTTTATTGTGAACTAAGTGACGAAGCACACGAACAGATGGGTGGCCCAAACGTCGATGCCAATTTGACTCTGAAGTACGAACACTGAAACAAGCTTTATTGGTGGAAGAAGGAACTGCACCGTCCCCGGAGGACCGAGGCCACTCGTACACGTCATTCATATTCCTGCCTTGGAGAAGGTGTGCCCCCGTGCTGAGATCCTTCACCACAAAGGAAAAAGGAAAAAATTCAATAGACGCGTTATTTGATTGACAAAACTTGGCAACAGAGATAAGATTTTGATGCAATGAAGGGACATATAAAACATTAGACAAATTAAAAAAACAAGACTGAGAGGGAATAATAGATGAACCAGTATGGGAAATGTTGAGGTCGGAACCATCACCAAGCAAGATATCATCAGGACCCTCATATTGTTGATGCAGAGGCAAATTCCCCAAGTCTGGAGTAACATGGTGGGACGCACCTGAATCAAGAAGCCAGGTATTATTATTGCCCTGGCGCGTGCCCATATTATTAGCCACAGGTTGCTGCATCAAGCGCTTCGCAGTAAAGCACTGTTTTGCCGAATGACCACGCTTGTCACAAAACTGACATACAAGGTTGGATTTCGACCCATTATTTTTTTTCCACTTGCCATTAGTATTCTGCTGATAGCCTTTGTTTTGTTGCACACCCATACTAGAAGGAAGAGATCCCTGCTTGGATGACGCAGATGCCATCGTGTGAGTGCTATTCACGGCCATAAGAGAGGGAGAAGTACGGGCATCCTCTCGTTTAAGCGTGACTTCATACTCCACCAACTTGTCATGAAGCTCTTCAAAGGACACAGAGGAGTCTCGAGCCCGAAGAGCAGCAGCAATCTCCTTGAAGTCATTCCCCAATCCATTCAACGCAAAAATTGTGAGATCGTCGTCACCGATGGGTGCGCAAGCAAGGGCAAGCTCATCAGCAATGGCCCGAATAGTTTGCAAATAGTTTGTGACAGACTGAGTACCACAAGTGATGTTGGTAAGCTTTTCCTTCAGATTCATGACCCTGGAGCGAGATTTATTTGCATACAATTTATGAAGCTTGTCCCAAGCATCCTTTGCCGTGACAGCCGAAGCACAAAGAGTTGCCACCTTTTCAGTGAGTGATGTGAGGATAGCATGAAGCAAAAACTTATCCTGCCGAACCCAAACCAGATGAGCAGGATTGCTATCCGATTTGCCGCTAGTAGGAATGATGCTAGCCGGCTCAGTAATAGAGCCATCAAGATAGCCCATCAGATTATACCCAACAAGCAGTGCATCGAACTGAGCCTTCCAGGCTGGAAAATTATTTGGAGTGAGTTTTAAAGGCAACTGCGCCCCAGCATTAATGGCAACGATGCCCTCGCTGGTTGGGGAAGAAACAACCCCAGCAGCAGTGCTTGAAGTACTAGAGTCAGTCATGTTGATGAACAAAGACTAAAAAAAAAAAAAAAAATTCTCACAAGAGACACTTTGGCTCTGTATACCATAAAAGAACTGCAGGGAACTATTTCTTATATATATTCATCTCATGCCAATACATGTACAAGTATAAATAGTTACAGAGAGTCATATGTAGATAAGCTAACTCTCCTACAAGTATGGAGATACAAAAGTTTAAAAATACAGAGACAACAGATAATGTGCAAATCCATGAGATAACGTTGATCTGATAAGATAATCAAACTCTGGAGTTTGTTATGTCTTGATAGCTATTAATGCAAAAGCTTTTGGTGCATTTATATAGAAGTTCTACCAAGTGGAATTAAACAATTATAAATGTTGTGACCTCGAATCTCACTAATTATATTGTACGGTGTTATATATCCTCTGAATCAAAAGAAAAATGTTGCTGAGGAGTCGGCAATTTGGAGTCCAAGTAGCTGAGTTTTGATTTTAATTTATACAAGAAGAAAGTTCAACCATAGAAGGATCCCACTAAGTGTTGGTGAAATACTAGTGGAGCTTTCGATATTTGTCACATTGGTGGACACATTAACAAGATTGAATTGTTCTTTCAATTATTGAAATTTTCTTAATTCCTAGTTGTCCTTTTTTCTTTTCTTTTCTCTAAATCATTTTAACTTTAGAACTACACATTGTGAATAAAATCTTTTACCCTATTACTCCTACTGCGTTTTTATTAGCTTCTTTGGTGTATTACACCTTCAAAGCATGGATATTTTTTACAAGTATTTTATACTGTCAAATTCATTTCAAAGAAAGAAAAATAATGTTTTTCTCGAGAGATATTGAATACTCCCTCGCACGAGCTTTAACTTTTATCCAATTCTTCCATGCACATTAATATCGTTAAAGAATTTTAACAATTAATAAGTTGACCTTTTGCAATAACTCTTTTACCTTCCTCATATCTCCATTTCTAACCTACCCCATGAGTTATCTATAACACAGATTCTCCCATGCATCAACTTTATGCAATAGTGCTAATTAAAGTTTTCCTCCAAAAATAATCTAAAATGAAGGTTGCATCATACATATACAGATTCGTCTTATAGGGTAATATTGTAGCTTCATCCATATACATATATATATATATATGCATTAATTATATTCTACGATATATACATATATGGACACACTCTGTTTTATTGATGCTTTAAGAGTGAAACGACAATATAAACTGAATTTAGTTATATTTTTCTATTCCTTAAGCTAATTTTGAGTTGAAAAAGATAAACTTTAGTAATAATTTTTTAAATTAAAGACAAGCCCGTATAGACTTTTTCACTAGCTATTTATTGATGAAATATCTCATTGTTTCTTACTTTGTCATTTTTCCTAGTTTAATCTATATGAGTTTGACCTTTATTCAAAAGAAATTACACAAAATTTATCTTTTTCAAGTAAAAAATTAGCTAAATGTATAAAAAAAAAAAATTAACTAAATTCAAGTATAACTCTTAAAGGCAAACAAAGTATAGTATCTCCAGCATATGCACAGAGATCAATATATAGTATTACTTGTAAGAGGGATGCACATGTGTATAAGGTTAGTACAGTATTTATTATTTTTGGTAATTTTTGGAGGGAAAATTGAATTCGCATTGTTGCATAGCAAATTTTTTTTTTTTTTTTGTGGCTAAAAGCAAGGAATGATTTTGTAAAAGCAAGAACAAAAAATATGTACAATATTACAGTTCCCTTATAGGAGGCTATCTAAGTTTGCTCTCATCAAAATTTCAGGCTATACACAGAGTTGGGTTTAAAAGTCTATTCTTAATTTTCTTAATAGAGTACAATTTAATTTTGATATCAAAAATAATGTTGTTGAAAATCTGTTCCTCTGTAAGAGCTTCGTTCTTGAACAACTTTTTGTTGCATTCCTTCCAGATATGAAAGATAAAAGCTCCCAGGAAGAGTTTTGCAATAACAACTTGGAGATAGTTGTTGGTATTAGAAGTGAACCAACTATCAACCTGGTTCCAGTTGAAAAAATAATTTGGGCCTTTAATCCTCTTCCACCCTCTTTTCCAAATTCTTTTTGTGAAGGGGCATAAGAAGAAAGTGTGTTTTCTATCTTCCATAACATATTTACAGAACATGCATCTCGGGTCGATAGACATCCCCCATATCAACCTGTTCTTCAGGGGAAGCCTATTTCTCCAAAAAAGCTAGGTGCAAAACGCATGTTTCGCAATAGACTGTTTGAACCACATAACATGATGCCAGTTCGTGTGAGGGTGCCGAACAAGAATGAGATCCCACGTTGCTTTAGCTGAGTAATTGCTGCTAGGGAAATTAATCCAGCAAATCCTATCCTCATTGTTGCAATCAAGGGCCAAATGACCCAGATTCTGTTGAATTGTGTCAAAGATTTCCAAGTTGCTCAGCCAACTCCAGTTGCCATCAACGATAAAAGCTGTCATTCTCGTATTGAGGTCAGAGTTGTTGCATAACAATTAATAGATGGGGGGAGTCTAGGTTATAGGCTAAAATTAAAGGCGGATAAATGAGAAATGAAGATATGGAAGAAGGCCAAAAGAGTAATTGCAATAGGTCATTTGGTTGATGGTTAAAATTCTTTGACACATTAGTGTGCATGAGAAAATTCATATAAATGTTTTCGTTCGTGGGCAAATCTAGGATAATACTATGACCTCATGGGGAAAAGAGACCTCGATCTTCTATTTCTATGTTAATTGGGGGAAACGAGGAATTTAATATTGAAGAGTTAAAATTCAATTAAGAGAACCGTTGATCCAAAAATAAATAAATAAATAAGAGATGACTCGTAATTTTTTTCTTAAAAATAAAACATAGATTTTCAAAGAAAAATTGGAAGTTTAAAAGCCCGGACTCTCCTTGGTCCCCCTTGCTTACGCTCCTAGCTCTTCTATTAGGCCCGAAATAGTAATTTAATTTAGATGAATGAATAGATTTTCTTCTAGCCTTTTTTGTTCTTTAATTTTTTAGTACAATGAAGGCCGAAATATGATTAGAACTTATAAACTATTATTAGAACAGGTTATTATGTGATTGTTGGCCCAACTCTTGGGTGTGCTTCAAGCTTTTTTCAGAGATTAAAACTTTTTTCATCACATCAGCGGAAGACTAGTAAGCTGCGAAGAACTTAAATTGGCCGGCTCAACAATCTTAGAAACTAAGCTATCAGATCACCATTAATGGATATATTATAAGCTATTAAGTGCAGCATCGATTACTCAAAATCTAAAACAAGTCACAAGGTCAAACTAAGGCGCGGAAATCTCACTTTCTTTGAAGAAATTCTTTTGCTTAATTTCCTTTTCTCATATCAATTCAAACATACAATTAAAAAGACATTACGTTAATCAATGGAGGAGGAAAGAAGGGAAGGAACAGATAGAATTAGGCATAAAATTGTTCATTCAGAAAATATGCATATAATTGTAATGAATATTTCTGGGTACATCACCCGCTATCCCAATCATGATTTTCCTACCGTAAAAGAAAAGGTACTTCCCTTTTGGACCGGTTGTGGGCGAATACAAAACTCATACCTAATGTTCAGCCATTCAACTATAATCAACTTCTAATACAGCAATCTTGGTGCTTTCTTTGATTTCTAGTTGGCATTTTTCATCAGATACACACTCCAAATGCGTACCACAATTACAAGCTAAACAATAGTAAAGCCAACAGTTTTTCGCTAGTGGGGCTTGACAAGCATAGCATAAATTGCTGGCTTCCATGGCCGCCTCCTGGTGCGGAAAAGAGTAGAGAAGAGCGAGTGGATGTTCATGGTCGTATCGGCTCTCAATTTCTGGCAACGAAGCACACTCAACATGAAGATCAAATTTGCATGTGCTGCAGTGGTAGGTGAAGCCATGGCCAGAATTACCACAAGCATCACATGTGAATTCACCATCATCGTAAGGTGGAGAAGACAGAAGTGTGAGAGGATGTTTAGGATGTGATTTGTGGCGGATCTGTCGTGACAGCTCGAAGCATAGATCATGAAGGACAAAATTGCAGTTTGGCTTAGAGCAAATGTAGGCAGACCCTGTCGTTAAAAACAATAAATAAATATAATAAATTTCTCCTCTAATAGCTGAAGTTCAAAAAAAATGTTATCAGATAACAAAACGATCTTAGATTGAATTATCTTTACCATTTATTTAAAAATATTAAAATTATCCACGTGTTACAAGCTCAAAGAAGAATTCTGCTTGCACGTGTGCTGTGTGCTGGGTGTATTCAAGACAAAGAATGAATATAATACACTCATTTCTAACGTTTTAAAACTTTTAAATAATGTAATAATTTAATACCTGTAAAGTCTAGCTCACAACCTGAGCATATAATTTGATCGTTTTCATGCATTTCTAAGCGCTTCAGAGGGTGGCGATGGCTGAAATGGCTGAACTGCTTCATGATCTCCATCTCCATCTTCCTTTAACTTCTCCCTCTTGTACTATGAAGGTCGATGATTTGATCAAAGTCGACTATATTAGTGAATGTATATATAATAGGCCGGCAGAGTAGGTTGGTCTAGTTTTGTTTTTAGTTTTCATCTTCAAATTAATATTAATATGATATCACAAATAGCCCCATTGGAGCTCAGTCTCAGGTTTGGAAAAGATTTTATTATTAAGATTTCTTCGTGCTTGCCCACTTGCAACAAAACTTAACCGGGATAGTTGACATGTAAAGCGCGTCATGTAAGTAGAAGAGCTTGACTTGTTCCAAGATGCTTCGCGCAATTATTGTATAGTCCTTTTGTTTTGTGTGCAATATCCAGATGAGGGGCACGTGACTTTTAAATGGAAAAATCTCACTAGAAGTCTCTATTGTTTTATTTTGTTCCAAACTAGTCCCTATTGTTTAAAGTGTACCAAACTGGTCCCCAATGCTTGGAAAAAAAATCTCAAAATGGTCCTCACATCCAAAATTTTGTCATCTTTGACAGAAATTGCATTTGGCGGGAACACCACGTTCTACTGTTTGAAGGCAAACTTGGAAATTGGCCAAAAATTCATTATAATGATTTTTAAAAAATTCTAAACAACACTTCAACCTTAAAAAAATCTAAGCAACCTGCTGCTAACTTGATTTCCTGCCAACAATACCATACAAAAATCAAAAGGAAATGAATTTCCAAAAAATAGCATTAAAACCATTGTCATTACATGAAATGAATCCCCAAAAATAGCATAGATCCTGCTAACAGTAGCATACAAAACCAATAGGAAATGAATTCCCAAAAATAGCATTAAACCATCCCTTGTCATTACATGAATTGAATCCCCAAAAATAGCATAGATCCTGCTAACAATAGAATACAAAACCAATATGAAATGAATTCCCAAAAATAGCATTAAACCATCCCTTGTCATTACATGAAATGAATCCCCAAAAATAGCATAGATCCTGCTAACAATAGAATACAAAACCAACCCAAAAATAGCATTAAAACCATCCCTTGTCATTACATGAAATGAATCCCCAAAAATAACATAGAAAAACCAAAAGGACCAAAATGACAACCTTTATCATCTCCTTAGTTAAAGAACTCGGAAAACACCTCCAAGGCAGTAATATGCTCTAAAACTGAATTATCAACTTCTAAATTTGGAGCAGCTTCAGTTGGTGCATCATTAGCATGTGGAACTGGAGTATATGGTATTTGAGCATGCATAGGTGGCCTTCTTCCCTAACTGCCTTCACCAACCTGTCATAATATACCAATTAGATGTAATGGAATGGTAAAATAGGGAAAAAAATGAAATTGAAACAAAACTTACTTCTTTGGATAATGGACAACTTCTTGAGTTGTGCCCCCTCTGCTAACAATTTCTACAATGATTTAGTCTCTTGGTGGGCTTATGCATTGTAGGGTTGGGTTGCTCAAGAAGTGGGTCTCGTCTTCTGACTTTCTTTGGCCTTCCTGCCTTTTTGTTGTACTTAGGAGGGAGTGGTGGAACTCTATCAGTCTTGGGCCATAGGTTAGGACCATTTAGAGGCATTATAACTGGTTCATAAATCTTCTTGAAGGTCTCCACTCTATAACATTCATGTACATAGTCCTCCGGGTTACTCCCTTTCATTGCCAATGCTGAGCACGCATGCTTACAAGGGAAACCAATCAGTTGCCATTTCCTACAACTGCAAGTATGGTTGAGCAAATCCACAGCATATTTATCATCATAACTACCAACCACCTCAAAGTGAAACTCATTAGCCTTCAAAGGAATAAATGCACAACCAACCTCAGTCAATTGTACAAGTCTTTCCCTTATTCTAGGACACAAAGGTCCACTCCATTTTTGTGCCTTATCTCTATTTGTTTGTATCCTTGTCATCACCAGTACTCTAATTGTTTCGAACATGGTTATTAGAGGCTTATCCCTTGCATCCATAATGAAGTAGTTGAAACTCTCACAAATGTTGTTCAATAGCATGTCACACTTAACAGATGTATCAAAGTAAGATTTAGACCAATGTGCAGGAGGTTTATCAGCTAGCCAATTCACTGCACCTATATCCAATGTTGCCATCTTCTCCATTGCAGCTTCAAACCATTGAATAGTAGTTGACATGGCAGCTGACCATAAAGCATCCTTCAATGTTTGACCTCTATGCCCAGCCCTCGTGAAATTTCCATGCAAATGTCTCACACAAAATCTGTGGTGAACATGAGGAAGTGTCTGCTCAAATGCCTTAATCAAGCCCTTTTGTTTGTCACTCATAAATGTCCACTGTTTACAAGTCTCATATTCACTATCAATCTTAAAGTCCTCTTTTAAAAAAGATAAGAACCAATACCAACTACTTGTGTTCTCATTCTCAACAATAGCCCAAGCAAGTGGGTACATGTTATTGTTGGCATCTATCCCTGTTGCTGCTAAAAGTTGTCCACCTTGTGCTGACTTTATATGACAACCATCAACACCAATAATTGGCCTGCAACCTTCTTGAAACCCTCTCTTGCATGCATCAAAACACGTATACATCCTCATGAATCTAGGACGTTCTAAGGGGTCATGTTGATCTACCATCTTCACTATCACTGTGCTGTTAGGGTTAGTCCTCATAATTTCTTCATAATATGACTATAACGTGTTGAATTGTTGCTCAAGATCACCATGAATCCTATTCATTGCAGCTGTCATTGCTCTATATGCCATATTTCTAGAGATGTGAGCCTTAAGCTCCACTGTTAACTCATTTTTAAACTCTTTGGCCTTTAACTTGGGATTAATCCTAAATTTGTGCTCATAATTCTTTGCCAACCATTTTGAGTTAACACTTCTTCTATAAAATGACCAATAACATGTGTGTTTAGGCCTATATGTCCTTATTTGGAAGGACAACTCACCATTAATATTTCTAGCATAAATATCCCAGGTACATCCCTTTTGTCTGCATTTTGCCCTGATTCTAAGACTATCATTCTTAACGTATTTGAACTTCTTACCATTCTTGACAGAAAAGGTAACCAATGCATCCTTAAATTCTTTCCCAGAACCAAATACCATTCCAACTTGAAAATCAAGATTATTCATATCAACTCTAGGGTTGAATATAGGATAGTCTTCATCACTTCCTGAACAATTCAAGTTGATAATGTCATCTGAAGCCATCAAGTCTTGTTCATCACTTTCCACATTTTCTATACTTTGGTCTACATTCTGATCAAACATCTCATCATCATCACTCAGCTCATAATCACTCTCATTGAAATCTGCATCTTCTGAATCATTATCCCTAGACATCTCAGACTTTTTCTCCTCATTGTCCAAGTTAAATTGAGTCCTACAACCCCTAAACTGAATCAAGCTGGCATCATTTGCACTACACTCAATCTGGTTTCGAACAACATTATCCAGATCCAAGTGTTCGAGATAAATTTGAACAACCTTCTTAGTAGTAATAAACTTTTGAAATCATTTCACACCATCATTACTCTTAATATACCTACTGCCCCCGTGAAGATTAATTCCATACTTATGCCATACCCTTAGCTTGTCCTTTTTGTGTCCACATAACATTGCCATATTCAGTATGTCATCAAACCCAATTAAATTTCCATCAACAAAATGAAAGTAGTCTACCATACCACCAACATACTTCCTAATAGGATTTTTCAGTAAAACCCCACCATGATGCATTTGAATACTAAACAATGCAGCATCTGACTTGGCATCTAGAAATGCATACTTGAGATTAGGGATTAACTAAGCAAATAAATGTATCATACCAAAATAGCATTATGTATATTCATTAACTAATCAAAATAGCACTATTTTACAAAAAAAAAATAACGAAATCATAGTCCCTAAATCGATTTAGGGTTTCTGATTAGGCAAATCAGAAACCTTAAATCGATTTAAGGTTTTTGATTTTTGCCAATTAAAAACCCTAAATCAAGCCTAATTTCATGATTATATTACAGATTTTCGCCAATTAAATCAAGCTTAAACATACTGTATTTAGGTGGAGGCGACGTGAATCTTCGAACATAAGCCATCGCTATAATGGTTGACGATGACGATGGCTGTTGACGATGATGATGGCTGATGGTGGTTGACGATGACGATGATGATCGCGATTGGTTGACGATGACGATGACGATCGCGATGAAGGTTGACGATGACGATGGTTGTTGACGATGATGATGGCTGATGGTGGTTGACGATGGTAATGGCTGATGGTAGTTGATAATGATGATCGCGATGATGGTTGATGACGATCGCGATGATGGTTGACGATGACGCGGTTAAGAAGACAATGGCAAACTGAGATGATGGTAATGGCAGCTGTGGATGTTTCCGTTGGTGTATGCGAGTGTGACGAGTTGGGAGAGAAAAAGGGCTCAAAAAGGTAAAAGGTATTGTTGATATTAACTCAAATGTGTGAGGGTAATTTAGTCTTTTTACTAATTTTCTGTCAAAGATGACAGAATTTTGGATGTGATGACCATTTTGAGACTTTTTTCTAAACATTGGGGACTAGTTTGGTACACTTTAAACAATGGGGACTAGATTGGGATAAAATGAAACAATGGGGACTTCTAGTGAGATTTTCCCCTTTCAAATTTGAATTCTCTCGTAAATTAAGTTATAATATTATGAAAAAAAAAATTAATAACGGTAAAATGATAATATAATTATAATAAAATTATTTGAATTATTGAGTGTGAAAATCAAATAATTATATTATCTTTTTATCATGATTGATTTTTCTCGTAACGGCATAATTCAAAGAGCTACATGCACCTGCAAATGCCGATATCTACTATGAATATTACTAGATGTTATTCTATTTTTATTACTTATTAATTTATCACTTCATATGTGTATAACTAGTTGTTGCCATACCAAAAATAACAAATATTTTTATTTCTTTCTTCTTTTAATAATACATCTATTCATGTAGGTAACAATGTGAGAATTTTATGTGTGCTTGAGATTGGTCGAGTCGCCAAAATCACAGTGCATAAATATTGATCCACTGACACCGATGAGGCATCGATCGAGAGTTATTAAAGGTCTAGGCATGGGATCTCCAAATTGTACTTTAATATTTGTGTAGAAAATTTTCACCTTATATAATTAATTTGGTGTATAATTATCATTTTTTTTTCTCAAAAAAAGATTTCCAGTAGTCCATATCCATTCCAAGTCATCTTATTTATCAAGTGCCAACGATGAATCTTGTTGGCTTCTCCATGGTATATTAGGAGGATTTAGATCCCCTCATAATATTATAAGAATCATACTCATTCATTTTAAAATTTTATTAAAAATATGTGTAATTTTATAGTATTTTTAATCTAAAAAAATTAATTTAATTATCACTAAAAAATAATATTAGCATATAAGTAGTTAATTATACGCATTAACTTTTAGTGAACGAAAATTTTGAATTCGTCCATGAGTATACTGTCAATACAATTATGAGAGAAAAGTCCAGTGCAACCCTACTATATAGGTAAGGGGATTTAAGGGTCCAGCAATTGGTGCAACCACCATATGAGACCACTAAATGATGCAACCACCATAAGACCACTTGATGACAGTCTTTTGCTTAGCTAGGTGATGGCACAATCACTTTTTGGTTGGCCCGTTGAACATCATTGTAATTATAATTGTATATATTTTTATTTCAATACAATCGATTATTTATCTAACAAAAAAAATTTGTTGGAATTATTGTGCCACATAAACCTTTTCCTCTAACTTCATTAATACAGTACAGCTTCTTTAAATTAAATTATAAAATAATACATTTAAAATATTTCCTTTGTATTTTATCAATCTAAATATTTCATAAACTAATAATTAATTAAAAAGTACATAATACATTGACCATAAGATTTTCTCAAAATATAAATCAAGAGTAACTTGTCTGTTGTTAACCTTTCAAATATAACTGAATCTCATATTTAATTATGCACAATGAGCCTAAAAGTTTTGAGATTGCTTTCAAAAAATATGAGTTGCATTTCAAAAAAAATACGATAAATATAACATGTACTATTAAACCAAAAAATTAAAATATTTCGATAAATTAATAATTATTAATTTATTGATAAATTGATATCTCGCTAAATTAATATAATTTAGTAGTCCTAACACTATTAATTTAAAAAGGTTATACTATAATTTGTTTGAAGAATCACAATAATTCAAATATTTAATGATTAATTGAGGAATTCAAAGTTAAACTTTAAGGGTTTTTTCTTTTTCTTTTTTGGTCTTAAAACTTTAAGGGTTCAAGGGCTTATTTTTCTTAAACCCAAAAATGATTTTTTAAAAAATATATGCTTCAAAAACATCAAGCAAGGACAACTTACATAAGCAAATTCGTAAAGGGAATTGATAGCAACAGCTAACTAAAAACACAAATATTTTCCTACATATTTTAATTTTTTTCTATAGAGAACTGGTCATCAAGTATGTTTGTCCAATATAAATAATTAATGCCTATAAATGGCAAGTGCCCCTAAACCACGCCTGAGGCTGGCGATTGTCTTATCCTAGCATTAGTTGATCATTTAATTATGAATTGATACGTGATCAACTAGCAACACGAGCACAACTTATATAAGCAAATTAAAATAAGCATCATGTCATCTCTTGATTAGGTTATGTGTTTTGAAATTTTATGTATATTCGTTATAAATTTGGATATTTTAATAACATAATAATGTTATTAAAAAGATTATTTTTTTATAATTATATTATTTTTTAATATTAATATTTTTTATAATAGCGTTATATATTATTAAAGAATTCAAGTGATATAAATTTGAAGGGCTTTGCGACTAAATTCTACATCATTAAAAAAAATTAAAATCAGCTAGCATAATAAATACCCAGTAAATATGATGGAAATGTGCTTGACTTGGCACTATGCATTGACCTTGACTTGGCTAGCTACCAGACGACAATCAAAGTACAATTTGGAAATATGCTTGGCACTATGCATCGACCTTGACTTCACACGCCACACAAACAGTTGTGTTGGACTTTGGGCATATTACATTTAAGTTGGAGTGGTTCAATTAAATGACTTAAATAGTAAAGGTCCACTATTTTATATAAAAAAAAAAATTCAAAATATAAAATATATGTTATGTAGGTTTTAGTCTTTAACAAACAAAGTAAATTATCTCTACACTCTAGGCATTTAAGTTGTGGCAAATCAGTAGGTGGTCTTTTACTACATGTTACAACTCCTTGCTAGTATAGTGGAACAAACCAAATTGTTGATTACTCGTTTCAACTATTTCGAGATATGTGTGTCTCACTCTGAATCAACATTGGTATCAGAGCCTTAATGTTTGTTCTCTGTACGATATTTAATTATATGCACTAGAACCCTTATTTTCAGTTTTTCATATTTTTTTAGCGGATTAATTATAGAATAACGTTTTTGTGAAGTATCTCATATGGGGATAAAATTAATACTGCTAGAAAGCTTGTATTTTAAGGGTTCTAACTTAGTTGATTTTATATTTTTCTGCTAAGTGTAGAATTAATTATGAATTTTTGAAGTTAGAATAACAATCTGCCTTTTAATTGTGTTACTGTTCACTTTAGAAATCTGTGCATATAATTGGTACTGGTAGAAACTACATGTTTCAAGGATTCTAATGGCATAAATTTCATAATTTTTTGATATCGTATGAATTTATTATGAATTTTTGAATCCTTTTGATGCGTACTGTGTTTTGTTCGTTGTTTACATGTCTTTTTCGTGCTTTTACTGCATCAAAAAGTAGAGAAACCCTAGGGCCAATCCCGTAGTAACACATGGCAGAGATAGATTATTTTTTATTTTGTTTTGAATTTTAAAATAAGTTTTAAATATTTTTTCCCCAAAAATCAAAAATAAAAAAGAGGGTTTTTTGACAACCACTCAAGTGGCGCCACATGGCAGCCATGTGGCGCCACATGGGCAGCCACGTGGCCACCATGTGGAGGCCATGTGGGCCACCGGCGGCCGTTCGGCAATCCGGCCAAACAGTCCGGCAGTCCGGAGGTCTGGCTAATATATATATATATATATATATATATATATATATTTTATATTAGTTATAAAATATTGTTTTAACCCCCCATATCTTTGTGATATTTTCAGTTTTGACCCTATGCACACAAAACTTTGTATTATTTGTGTTTTTTGCCCTATGTCACTTGTTTTAAGTCCTATATCTTAGAAATATGCTTAATTAGCCTCCCACTTTCACCTTTAAACTACGAAACTTTCATCAAATCAAATTAAGATTTGGAAATTATGGTATTTCTCACATAATGTCTCAATCTAAGTGATATACGTTGTAAATTATATTTCTAGGCATGAAATTTTTGGGTAAAATTTCATTTTTGAGTAGAGCAAAGGGATTTGAAATTTTACAACTCAGAGGCATGAAGTTTTAGAAATTTCATTATGATACATAAAATTTGTGTAATTTTATTTGTTGTTTGTACAACATTTAAAATGTTGTGTGCGTCATCTTTTTTTTGATTTAATCTACACAAGTTTTGTTTTTCTCTTTTACTCCCAAGACTTGTGTAGTTGATTGGTGAGGATGAGTAGCACTGAGAGGAGAGAGAGGAGGGCTCTAGCTATTAAATATGGTCCCGGCACTAGACCTACATGGCGTGAACTTAAAAAATATATGAGTCTACGTTGGTTGGATGATAAATCCTTTCGTGATAACATGAACACATTGTTAGATGGCGTTATCTATTTACATGAACAACTAGCTTTTTTTCGTCTAAAACAAGGGAAGAAGTAGAAGGTTTACTTAATTTCCTGTCGAGCATGTATGATCCCGTAAAACACAAGACAGCACAATCTGAAGATATGTGCTTCGATTTTGCTATGTGCGAAGTAGAGTTATTTGAAAGACAACGTGCGCTCTAAGGGTTTAGACGATCAACCCTACTGTCTCTTTCTTCCAACATGAATAAAGCTAGAGGTGTGCATAAGAATGGCTTCATGTTTAATAAAATGGCTAAGGACAAAATTAAGGATCTACAGATAACAATTGAATCCGATGCTTTAAGCTATGATCGATCAGATTCAGAATTCATGTGGCAAGAAATAGTGCGTAAAGGACGTAGAAAGCATGATTAGTTTATACTTTCTGCGAAATACCTTGTTTAAATTTATGTTTGAATACTCTTGCGTAGCATTTCATTGGTGAATTTTTCCCACGTGTTTTCGTTGGATATTATTGAACAAACAATATGTTTGTTCTCTTTTCAATAATATATGAAATGCCTAATTCTAGTGGGAGTTCCATGGTAGACTGTGTAATTACCACATGGAGCTACTTCCTAACATTATGAATTTTAGTGATTCATCTTAGGAAATGCTATTTTGTTGGAATAAGTTTAGTTGTATCTCTTAGACACCTGTATTACAGATAATGGCAAATCGTACTACGATGCGCTGATTTTGTATCTTGTTTCTACTAGTTACATTCTGACACTTAATCCAACAAGATTATTAGATACCAGTATGTGCCTAATATCTCTTACAAACGTCTATGTAGAGCACCCTAATGGCATCAAAATCAATAATCGCTAACCTAAACAAGGGTGACAAACTGAACGGGGACAATTACGATGTGTGGCATCGTAAAGTCCAATACATACTTGAGGAAGAAGAAGTCCATGAAACACTTAACCATGTAATGGAAGAACCTGAGCAGGGTAATAGTGCCCAACATCATAGGGATGCTGCAGCTTACCAGGTCTGGAAATGAAAGAATTCCATCACTCGCATTACGTTGTTGAGCACAATGCATGATGACCTGATAACTGAGTTTGAAGTATTACTGACAGCTTTAGACATGTGGGCAGCCTTGAAAGAGAAGTTTTGGTGGAACTTTCGTCTCAAGACTGCGTCGGTTCACCATCAAGTTTGACACCTATAAGAAGAAGCCCGATGTGAGCATGAGACAACACATCAGGGACATGTTAAACATGATCAGAGAGTTGAAGGCAGCAAGCTCACGGATGAGCAGCAAGTGCAAGCTATTATACGATCTCTTCCAACCAGTTGGAAGCATATGATTGTCTACATGACGCACAACGAGAGTGTGAAAACACTCGAAGACATTGCGCATCATCTGGAGCTTGAAGAAGAGCGCCTCTTGGCAATCAAGACCACTGGACAAGTCTATGTGGCTAAATCCAGCAAACGTGGAGCATCTGGCTCAAAACGCAAAAGAGGGAAACAATCTGGCAGGAAGGGAAACAAAGATGGTAAGCCGGAAGACAAGGATAAGAAACAGAAGAAGAGAGGCAAGAGCAATGGCAAGAGGAACATTGCGAAAGTTAAGTGCTACAATTGCCAAAAGAAGGGTCATTACGCTCGGGATTGCCCAGAGCCCAAGACCCAGGTAATGTGTTTTACCAAAACTTCTTCTGAGGCATATGTTTCTACTTGTGCGCTATTGACTAAATCATTTCCTTTGTGGACTATTGACTTAGCAGCGACAGACCACATATTTAGAAACAAAAGAGCTGTGGAGTACCGATGCATCCTGGCTGGGTGCTAGTAGATATATGTTGGCAATAACGCAAGGGTAGAAGTCAAGGCATTGTCATTTGTAGACTTCAGCTGCGTGGCGGAAAAACCCTCCTACTTCACGATGTCCTTTATGCCCCGGACTTTAAATGGAATTTGGTCTCTGCATTGGTTCTTTTGAGCTTAGGTTTTACTATAATCATGACTGAAGTTGAACTTCTTTTAAATTCTATTTCTTATGGGTACGTTTTCTTTATGATGGATTCCTAATGTTGAATGTTGAACATATTAGTTATGTTTCAAATAATGAATGTTCATCATTTCATACATCTTCTAGTACTATAGATGTGGATGTGAATGTATGGCATAGCAGGTTAGGGCATATTGGCCAAGATCGCATGAATAGACTGGCGAAGGAAAGCTTTTTAGGTCCATTAACAAGGGTCAATTTGCCCGTTTGTGAAAAATGTCTTGCCAGAAAATCCACTAGAAAACCATTTGGTAAAGGCTTGAGGGCTAATTTTTCATTGCAATTAATTCATTCTGACGTATATGGTCCAATGAGTGTTAGGACAAGGCATGGAGCCTTCTATTTCATCACCTTCATAGATGATTTTACACGTTACGGGCATGTATATCTAATGTCTCGTAAGTCTGATGCGTTAGACTGTTTTAAAAGGTATGTGGCCTACGTGAAAAATCAACTAAATGCAAAAGTGAAGTCACTGCGTACCGACCGTGGTCGGGAATGCCTTTCTGATCAGTTTAGAAACATTTGTGATGAAAAAGGTATAGCTCGACAGCTAACTATTCCTGGAACACCGCAACAAAATAGTGTAGCGAAAAGAAGGAATAGAACCTTACTTGACATGGTTAGGTCTATGATAGCTCAAGCAAGTCTTCCGATTTTGTATTGGGGAGACGCTTTATTAACAGCCATGTATGTACTTAATCGTGTGCCCCTAAAGTATGTGAGTACGACTCCCTATAAATTGTGGACAGGTAGACGACTTGACCTAAATAATTTACGGCCTTGGGGGGCAGTTGCTTATATTCATGATAATTCCCATATACATGGCAAATTGGGACCGAGAGGAAAGAAGTATACTTTCGTTCGATATTCTGAACACTCCAAGGGATATGTTTTCATTGGAGAACAAGCAGATAGGAGTTTATCTGAGATAGAATCACAAGACGCAACATTCTTAGAAACAGAATTCCCGCATAAGAGCAACGTTGATTGAGATGCGCAGCTAATCGAGTTGGACAATCCGGACGTCCTTAGAACCTCTACACCTACAGGCAGGCTAGAAGTAGTGCTTCCGTCCCCTAATCCAAGTGGGAGAGAAACACCAGTTACTCAATTTGAGTCTGAATCAATTTCAGAACTAGTAGTTGGATCAAGTGCACTACAGACTCCTGTAAGGAAAAGCAGCCGTAAGAGTATTCATTGTCGACGTTTTGAGGTTGAAGGGAAATCTCTTATGGTTACAACACAAGATGATGATGATCCCAAGAATGTGTTTGAAGCGCTCTTATCTTTGGTGCGGGATAGTTGGATTAAAGCAATGGAAGAAAAAATGGAGTCCATGAAAAAAAACCAAGTGTGGTCTTTGGTTGATCTTCCGCCTAATAGAAGAACTATTGGGAACAAGTGGGTTCTCAAGATCAAGTGAAAGGTAGATGGATCTATTGATAGATATAAAGCTCGCCTTGTGGTTAAGCGATATACCCAGTTAGAAGGTATAGATTATAAGGAAACCTTCTATCCGGTGATTAGGTTTGCCTCAATCCGATTGATTCTTGCCATTGTCACTCATCTAGACCTTGAATTACATCAGATGGATGTAAAAAAGGCATTTTTCAATGGAAAACTGGATGAGGAGATTTACATACAACAACATGTAGAATTCATACAAAAAGGTTAGGAGAGCAAGGTGTGCAAACTCCAACGGTCTATCTACAGGTTGAAGCAGTGATCCAGACAGTGGTATCTAAGGTTCCATAGAGAAATCATTTCGTATGGTTTTAAAATGGTTCAGGAAGACCACTGTGTTTATGTCAAAAGGTCTTAAAATAGATATGTAATTCTATCTTTGTTTGTTGACGACATTTTGTTGGCTGGAAACAATAAGGAGTATCTAATTACTATTAAGAAGTGGTTATCATCATCTTGTGAGATGAAAGATATGGGAGATAAAGCATATGTGTTGGGAGTCAAAATCCAAAGGGATTGGACCAAAAGGCTTATTGTCTTGTCGCATGAATCATATATAAGAAAGGTGCTTGAATGGTTTAGAATGCATGACTCCAAACCCATAGATACTCCTATAGCTAAAGGTGAAAGCCTAAACCAAGGGATGTGTCCTGAAACCCCAGAAGAAATAGATGAGATGAAGGATGTTCCTTATGCTGCTGCTGTGGGTAGCCTGATGTATGCCATGTTATGTACAAGGCTGGACATCTGTTTTTCCATTGGATTGGTGAGCCGTTACCAATCCAATCCTGGACGAATCCATTGGAGTGCAGTCAAGAGGATCATGCAATAGTTGAAAGGCACCGTGGATTATTGCCTATGCTATCAAGAAGGTGATCTAAATCTTAAGGGTTTTTCCGACGCTGATTAGCGTAAATCCACCTCCGGATATACCTTCTTGCTGAATGGCGGGGTCATTTCATGGGCAAGCAAGAAACAGACGTGCATAGCGCTATCCACCATGGAGGCTGAGTTTGTGGCTTGTTCAGGGGCTGTACAAGAAGCTGTGTGGCTTAAAAGGTTTATATCATATTTGGCAGTGGTCACAAATGCTAGAAAACCTGTGACAATCTTTTGTGATAGTCAAGTAGCCATTGCCTATACCAAGGATCCAAAATATCATGGCAAGACTAAACACATAGACATTAAGTATAATTTTGTAAGAGATATGGTGATGAAAAAAGATGTAATCATAGAACATATTTCTACGCACAAGATGGTAGCCGACCCTCGCACCAAACCCATTCCTAGAGATATTTACTTGTCTCATGTAAAAGCTCTAGGCTTGCGTAGACCTTGATATATATGTTTCATGTGTTGAGATTTGATTATCCTTTTAAGCTTATAACATTTATATATTTTTGATGCCTTATTGAAGAATGAAATATATTTGTACATTTGAGCTGTGTTGGTTCTTTGTGATCTATGTAAATGAGACACTGTGTATGAGTACAGTAGCATATACTGTTGGCATCAAAAAGGTACGTCGCGGGTTAAAAGGGTTGGCTCTCCCATACGAGCAACCTCCTCTGATGCAGTGGGAACGTGCAGGGATAAGACAGAATGAGTTGGTTAGTATTCGTCGGAAATGCTATGCTCATTCGAGCGTCGCCTTGACTATTGTTGATGATTAGTTCTAACAACAATCACCAAGATGAGACCTTTTGTTGCATATGTTGCAATTTAAGATTGATATATGGTCGGTATGGATACTCACAATCCATACGTAACTTGTCAATAGTCAGATGTGAAACCTCGATTACTGTGTGTATTAGGTTCGGGGATTCAGGTTGGTTACTAAGTGATAACCAGACCAAGATTTGTACGGTGTCTGGGTAAAGTTATGATGTATGCCCTATTTTGAAGGAAGACACACCGTAACTCACGTATCATACTGTGAGTGCTATAGCAACTACATAAAGGAGTTGATGAATGTATCCCTGCTTCATCACTGTGTGAGCCCTTAAAGCTTCGAAGGCTTCTCTTGTGTGCCCTTAGTGACCTACATCCATATTTTAATAATTCAAGTTCAATGTTAGCTACTTTGGTATGTTGCCTAAGGATCACAATATATTAGGTTACACGAAACATGTCCAGAAAAGCAGTTGACTTGACTTAGAGGAATATTGGATGAAGGGAAGAATGTTCGCATCAAGCGTTGCATATGTTCATTGGTCAACCAGTTATACAATCTCTGTGATTGAACGATCTTAGTGATCGAATATAACTATGAATATATGCTTGAGATTTTAGTCGTCGAACATGGCCTAGGAGGGATTGGGCATGTATTGACGGATGTAAACTTAATTGGTCTAGGGAACAACGAGACTCTATCTTTTTTTGCATGAAGTGGCTCCCGTGTTATCCCTAACAGGTACACGGTTTTAGAGCCTCCACTTTGTACGAGCTCGCGAGTCGCACGACCTATCTACCAGTATGACTTAGGAGTGTTTTGGAATTAGTTTCCAAGAGAGATATCATGGAATACGTTCCCACCCCACCTTGTGTGAATGAAAGATGTTGGACTTTGGACATATTGCACCCAAGTTGAGGTGCCCCAATTAAATGACCCAAATAGTGGAGGCTCACTATTCCATATAAAAGGGAAAACCCAAAATAGAAAACATACGTTCTGTAGGTTTTAGCCTCCAACAAACAAAGTAAACTCTCTCTACACACTAGGCATTTAGGTTGTGCCAAATCAATGGGTGGTCTTGTACTACACGCTACGACGCCTTGCTAGTGCTGTAAAACAAACCAGATCGTTGATTACTCGCTTCCGCTATTTCGAGGTATATTTGAATATCTCACTCTGAATTAACACGCTGAAAGAACCATACAACTCCAGAAAAATCTTCCATCTATCTATATCTTTTTGGCCGAGTAGGATAAGACAAGTAAATTAACAAAAACACAACATGTGGCAGCCACAAGATAGGTTCAACCATTTTTAAAATGCAAATATCCAATATACCCTTTCATTAAAGATAATATTATGTATATAAAAGAATATTGAATGTAGATAAATTAGTAATTAAATGACCAAAAAGCAAAAATAATAAAAAAAAGTAGTGACATGACAAAAGACCAAAAAAACCTTAGTTATCTAAAATTACCAACGTGGCCCCGATTAATAAAAAAAATTAGAGTGGTGAGAAAAGACAAAACTAGCCTTTAGTTATGAAAAATTACTAAAATGGGTTCCTAATTATGCGTGTTTGTTCGATCTTCTTAACGTAACAATATATGTATATATAATATTGGTTACATTTAATTAGACGATTAAAAGATAATAGAGAGAAAATAATTTCATAATGTGTACGTCACATAGACATCCATTGCATTCTTTATGTATTGGCTCATAGTCCTCAATCTGATCCAACTCGTCATTATCATCTTAGGTACGTCATGGAGTGGACAACATAGAGTTTTACAGATGATAGGATAATATCTCGACGTGCAATGCAAAATTTTGCTCAAACTTTGAAAACATTCTTCTGCCTTAGTGTTCGGATCCCTTATAAGCGTAAGAACTTTAAAAGATATTTGTTTAACGATATTACTATTAGGAAACATACATGATAATTAAAAATGTAATTACGTAGCGGAATAATTACATGTATCCGTTCATGGTTATTTACGCAGATTTAAAGCATATAATAATTTAATCTAATTAAATTTACCATACTCAAACTCCTTAATAACTAGATCAAATGTCTAATTACTACGAGCCCAATTGAATTAATATTAGGACGATCTCAAAATTAATTTAATCTTTGGATAAATATCATGTTACCCCCCTGTGATATGTGAAACGGTCACTCTATCCCTGTGTTAGTAAAACTCCAAGAAAGTCTCATGTATTATTAAAAAGTCATCGTACTACTCCTTCTAAACTATTAAATTATGTTTTTACCCTTTTATAATACATAATTCCTTTTTTTTCTGTTTATCTCCACCTTTTTTTTATTTATTTACCACTAATTAAAAAAATAGAAAAAAGGTCATCTTCCCTAATATCCCACCCCCGCCACCCTTTCCCACCCCCATCCCCCCCTCTTCCCCCACGTTGTTGCGCCGAATCTAGCAATAGTAACGAGTTCTCGCTGCTACACTAGCACCCAATAGTATGTAGGGGTGGGGGTAGAGAAGGGTGGCGGGGTCAGGGTCTAGGTGGAGGTAGGGACCAAGGGGGAGCAGGTTGGGGTGTTAGGGTAGATGACCTTTTTTATTTTTTTATTTAGTGGTAAATAAAAAATAGGTGGAGATGAAGAGAAAAAAAAAAGAAAAAAAATATATGTATTACAAAAGGGTAAAAATGTTATTTAATAGCTTAGAGGGGGTAGTACGAGGACTTTTATCTAATCCAATTAATTCATAAATCTCTTGTGTGTGTGACCTATTGGGTTCATAACTAATCGGTAGCGAATAATTAATCTAATTAATTAATTAAATTATAACCCTTTCTAATTAATTCACAAATCGCGAGTGACACTTATCAGTATATCGCAATTACCCAATTAAAGATGAAATGCAAGTATAATAATCCTTTACACAATCGAATCATTCTATCTAAATCATCCCGATTGAGTTAAAGTTGTGGATAGAGTTGTCAAACTTTATTACTCAATCATATATCATAATCTATTTAATCAGTAACATATGATTAATGCGTGGAACGACTTCAACCATTCTACCTTGGCCAAGGATTTTCTAGTTATTCGATCAATAGATCGCATAGGATTCCTAAGTAACAGATCTCGTATATGTACACACCTATCTCTATGACGGAATAGATCATAACCAATGAATACATTATTTAATCCATAATTAGGACTACCTCAATTGCACCAGCAAATTATGGTATCTTTAATCATGAGATAACCGTGGTGTCTCAGGTATAAGGATTAATTGCATGATTACATTAACAAATTATTAACTGATCCATGTAATTCGTTGTATTGGTAGTCAAGTCCAGTCACTTATTCACTAACAAGTACTATTAATTGCCCAAACTAATATCTCATATTATTTGGTTAGTAGACTGTAATTTAATCTATCCGGATAAACTAATACCAAATTAATTTATCATATGATTGGGGACAACTTTTAGAACATATTTGTTGTATAAAATTAAAATTAACACAATATAGAGACTCAATTTTATGGAGACCATCACCGGGGATTTTTTTTAGCTTGGTCTCTAAATGGGTCTTTAAAACAGTTTTTTTGTATTAGTCTCTAAGTGGGTCTCTAAAACACTATTTGGTCTCTATATGGATCTCTAAAATAATGAATAGAGATCCATTATAGAGACTCCATTGAAGATAGTCTTAGAGAAAGACAAGGAGAGTCACTGTGCTGCCTGTTAGAGATAGACAAGGGGGTACACAACTAAATGCATTAGACTTTAGTTTTTCATTTCTAACCTTGCCTCCCATATAGTAAAATAATAATAAGAGGAAAAACTACTAGTACATCATATATTTCATTTCCCCAACTTGATATACCACTCAAGAGAGCAAGAAAGATAGAGAACAAAGACTTGAGATGGGTAGAATAACTTCTCAGCGTGAAGCCACAATTAAGCATTTCAGCCATGCACACCCCTTACAGCTCTCAAATTTTTAGCTTCAACAAAACCTGAATGAAGCTACTTGTTCAGGCTGCAAACTCAAAACTTCTGGATGGATCTACAGCAGCACAACATGCAGCTACTTTTTCCACATGAAATGTTCACAAATGCCAAAAGAAATCAATCATCCATTCGACAAGAACAACCATGTTTTTTCTCTCATCTCAAAACCTACTTACCCTGATGGTATCTTCAACTGTGATGCTTGTGGAAAACATGGTGATAGCTTTTCCTACCACTGCAAAGTGTGCAACCTTGACCTGCACATACTGTGTGTAGTTTTGCCCATGTCTCGCACTCACCACTCTCATCAACACGAGCTTAACCTCACCTTCACGCCACCATATGTGAATAAGATGTTTCATTGTGATGTATGCAAAAGTATAGGGTCTGATCCAGGCCCGGTCCAAGCTATGGGCAGCTTGGGCCGGTGTCCAAGGCCCCCTTAGATTGGGGGTCCCAAGTTAAAAAAAAAAATACTAATTTAGTAAAAAAATGTCAAACAACTAACACTTAATCGATTTTGAACTAATGAAGGCTCAACTATTGAAGGTCAGTACTTAAACGATTTTTGTTTATTGTGATATTGATTTTACATATAATATAAGAAAGCAGAGTTGGCCCAAGAAAGAAAGCATAGATGTATATATTCAACTCTTCCTTTTGTTTTTTTATGTGATAAATTTTAATATTATTTACATACTTATATATATCTTAACTTGAAATAATTAATTTTTTTTACTTATATTCATTTTTTTATTATTATTTTTTATATGCAATAGACTAAATAAAGTTTAATTATTAAGGCCCAAGAAATATGCTGAAGAAAGACTTAATAAAGAGAAAGAATATTGGAGAAATATCCTTTTATTTGTAGTGATTATTTTAGTAGAAAATTTAGAGTTTTTTTAATTGAGAAAAAACTTAACTATTAAGGCCCATATTTAAATGATCGTCCAAAACTCCCAAATTGTTTGAGACGGCCCTGGTCTGATCACTGGCTTTACGGATGTCATTTGTGTCAACATGATGTTTATCTGGATTGTGTCGATATTACTCCCCCGCCAACACACGTTAATATGCAAGCTTCAATGCAGCAGGCTTTGATGCCACGGGCTGCAACAGGCGTACGAGCAGCACCTCAGCGTTGCGGCCCTCAATTTTTCACGCCACAGTATATGGCAGCAAGGCCTCCATCGGCGAATTTCATGCCTGTAATAAACCCATTGAGTCAAGGCGTTCAAGGGTCGTTCATGCCTGTTGGGGTGACTCAGAACTATGATATGATGGCGGCTCTGCAGGCACTACAGCGTATACAAGCTAACTCTACTCAACCTAGGCTTGGTCAAGACATCTTTCAGGCGATTCTCTCTGGTAGTAGGAATGGAATCGAAAATGCTGGAGTGTCAAATCTGTTGCAGGCATTTACAGTTGGTAACAATATTGGTGGTGGTCTAGATGTTCTCGGAATGGGTGGAGGAAGCGGTGGAGGGCTTGAAATCTTACAAGGATTATTGGGCGATGGTGGCGTTGGCATACCAGGACTTGAAGGCTTGGGTGGAGTTGACGGATTATTGGGAGGCTTTGGCTTCTTGTAAATGGTTAAACTGTGCCACACGCAGTGATTTGAAACTTCATGCAAATTTAGTGACTCGTTGTGCAATTTATCTTTTTAAATTATTGCTATCCCATTTGTGAATCAGAAACTTTCTTCAACTTGTGGAATTATTTTTTCTTGATTTCAATTGTGTATAAATTGTTGCTCATGTCAGGACCATTGCTGGAAAAATGGCATATACTTTAGCTTGGATTCTTTTCCTCCCTTTGTACTTTAAGAAATAAATTTTGCGAATCGAACCCCGAATTGGCTTGCTAGAAATATTAGATTTCTAACTTTCCCTATGGGTTGTTAGAGCTGCTTAAATTTCATATTCTAGGAGCCAGATTAGAACATGATGTAAACTCTCTTATTAATGAAATGAGTGTCTCTTACCAAAAGTTGTTCTTCAAATAATGTGTATTTTCAGATTTTAATAAGAATTCTTCTGTTAGTAGATAAATGCACATCCATCATGAGATTCATCGTCTTTCTCCTGTACTGATCTCCAAGAACTATTTCACTGGACAATCACCAAGATGGGGGAATATTCACCAGACCTTTTCTTGGTTAGATGAGAAAAGGCGGCACAGAATAAGTTATTTCGATAACGTACAAAAATATCCTTTAAAAGTGAAGTAAGATCAGCTTCGGCTCCCATTGAATTTAAAAAAGAAAAAAAGACGAAAAAAATTCCTAGGACACATGCAGCACAACCTCCTGGCATTATGAGAAGAAATTTAAGATTCTATCTTAAAATTAAGGGTTAATATTATTATTTGTCTTTTATTTTTAACTTCATTGACGATGTGGTCCTTTATCTTTAAAAATGATATATTTTAGTCTTTTATCTTTTCAAGTTAGAATATTGTTAATCTTTTTGTGTAAATTCGTTAAAAATCTAAAGACAATCTTATTTTTTTCAAAAGACACACGTGTGTTTGTCGTCAAATTTTTAACGGATTCATATAAAAAAACTAACGGTGTCCCAACTTAAAAAGATAAGGGACTGAAATGTATCACTTTTGAAGATAAGATATCACATCGTCAATAAAGTTAAAAATAAGGGATCAAAAGTGGTATTAACCCTAAAATCAATTAGTATTTAGGTGGAGTAATCCAAAATTATATATGTTAATTTTAAAAATCATGATTTATCCATGTAAAATAATTGTATTCTCCAATACCTGCTTTACATGTACCCAAGATGAATTGTTTTTTTTTTTTTTTGGCTAAGTTAGCAAAGTGTATCAATAAGATCAACAAACTCGTACAAAACGACCAACACCCTTTACATCAAGTATCAAGCAGGGTGCTGTCAAGATTCCGGTCACGACAAATATTAAGATTAGTACAAGATCTCTTATATTTACTAAAAAATTTAGTTTTGTATTTAATTACAAATCTGATCTTTCGCATAATACCTTCCTCAGAATTTGCAGGTTGACCATGAACTCTCTTGTTTCTTTCGCCCCAAATGTGGTAAACTGCGGCAGAGAAATACAATTTAATAACATAGGATTGGAGTGAATCCTGAGTGGTAGAGTTGGTAACCCAGTCAAACACATCATCCCAACAATGCACAAAGACAGTAGCAGCAGTCTTAGCTAAACCAGTCAGCCAAATTCTTTTAGAAAATGAGCATTCGAAAAATAAGTGATCTCGAGACTCTAACATCATACCACAGAGAACACATTTAGCATCAGTAAGTATACACCACATCAAGAGCCGAAGCTTAGTAGGAAGGCGATTAAGAACCGCAGTCCAAGTGACGAAACTGTGGGAAGGAACACAGTTCTTGAACCAAACAGCGTGATGCTAAAGGACAACAGTTCCTCTATCGCGAATAGAATCCCAGGTAGAAAAAGGTTGAACTTGCCATTGGGGCTAGGATTCCACACAACAACATCATTGCCTCGAGCACCGGAGATGAGAATAGAAGTCTCCGAAATAATATGATAGATTAGAGCATTGGACTCAACATCACAGCCAACAGCACACGCCTCAGCTACTGAAGTATAAAGAGGGATACCAGAATTGCAAAAAATAGAATGATCGAAAGACTCCTTAAGAACACCAAGATGATGCCAATTATCAATCCAAATAAAGGTGTTATGACCTTGCCTAATTTTGTGGGAGAAGAAAGGCTTAGCCATTTGTCTAACATGCAGCAAGTTCCGCCAACCCCAAGCAGCATTATTTGGGATGTCAATGTCCCAAAAACAATGCCTTTTGAGAAGATTAGATTTGACCCAAGAAATCCAGACTGAACAACAGTGAGGCTGAAATAAAAACCAAACCTGTTTGAGATTCAAAGACAAGTTGAGATTCACAAGCCTACGGATACCAAGCCCTTCTTCTTCAAACGACTTTGCAACATCAATCCAGGCAACCTTAGCTTTAGTGTGACCCTCGGCACCCCCGTTCCAAAGGAATTGAACAAATCTCCTTTCAATATCCTTAAGAACACTAACAGGAAGAACAAAGGAAGAAGCCCAATAAGACTGAATACCAAAGAGAACAGACTTGATAAGCTGCAAACGCCCTGCGAAAGAAAGCCATTTAGAGGCCCAATGGTTGATCCTCCCAAGAATTTTATCCACAAGGCCTTTGCAAGCATTAACACTCAGTCTACCAGAGATTAGCGGAAGACCGAGGTACTGAAGAGGAAGATTACCCTCTTGAAAACTAAGAATGTCAAAGAGTTGAAGTTTAACCTCTTCTTTACAACCAGCCAGGAACAAGGAGCTCTTACTATGATTAGCTTTGAGGCCAGCCAAATGAAAGAACAATTCAAGAGAATCCTTGATTGCTTTAACGGAGGAACAGTTGGCCTTTGAGAAGATTAGCAAGTCATCGGCGAAAGCAAGATGATTGAGACGCAAGCTTTTACACCTCAGGTGGAAATAAAAGCCATCACAATAGCTCACTTTGTTAAGAATGCAAGAGAGTACCTCCAAATCAATAACAAACAAACAAGTATGGGGAAAGAGGATCCCCTTGCCGAATCCCTTTTGCACCCTTAAAGTAGCCAACAAGTTCACCATTAATAGCAATAGAGAAGTGAGGATTAGTAATACAGGCTTCAATCCACGACACAAAGAGCTCCAAAAAATTCATAGCACGAAGGGTTTTAAGGATGAAGTCCCATCTGACCGAGTCCAAAACCTTCATGATATCAACTTTGAAGGTGCATCTCGGGCTGATCCTTTTCCTACCATAATTACGAACAATCTCTTGGGCCACCAGGATGTTTTCAGAGATTAGTCTACCTTCCACAAAAGCCGATTGATTCTAAGAGATAAGCATTCCGATGTACGGCTTCATACGATTGGCCAAGATCTTAGTAATGCATTTGTACACTGCGCTGCAGCAAGAAATGGGCCGAAAATCTTTGATACTGCAGGGGTCATTGACTTTAGGAACAAGATGAATTGTTAAGAGACATTGATGTGGTAGATTCGATTACGCTTCTACCAACTCGTCTATTAATTTACAAACACGTCGCTCAAATATATTTTGATAATGAGTTAAGTAATTTATGGTGTAAACAATTAGTTAATCTAATTTCAGTTCCATTTTATCTTGAGCAGATTTGCAAGATCTAGAAGACCAATTGCTGGAAAATAATTTTTTTTTAAAAATAATAATAATGGTATCCATAATGTGAATTGATAAAGGACTGCCTCTAGCATACATCCCCTCGAAGCTTATTCTCTAGTCTCCATTAGAGTATGAGAATCAAGTTTTTCCCTGCTAGAAAAAGTAGTCATCTTAATAATATTATGATGCAATAATTAATTTTATAATTAACTAGCAGATTGATCATATGAAGTAAAGAAATCTGCCATTACATTTGCTTTCGATTCCTTCTGAAATATGCATTTAATATTTATTGGCAGAAATTGAACTAAACCCTTTATTACAAAAAGTGGTTAATAAATAGTAACTTTTTCACCATTAATTTATTTTTTATATTTATTTTAGCAGCTAGGAAATGAATACTCTATAATTGTCCATTCATATGTGTGTGAAACATGCGTAAGAATACTCAAACGATTCAATCACCATGCATTTATCAAAACTTGATTATGGTAAAAATTATTTACTTTTTTGTGTTATGTCAATAAATTGCTTGAGACATGATAAAACAGAACCGTTTGAGATGGTGCAAGACACCATTTGTTAAAAAATACGAAAGTATAAATGTAGGACAACATAATGAATACAGAGGAAAACGTAAAATGAATAGGATAAAAACACTTCAACGAGGTTTTGTGTACATAAAATTAATAAAAGAGATGACTTTTGAAATATTGCGTGTATAAAATTAATAGAGGAAGATGGTTTTTGAGATCTTGCGTGCATAAAATTAATAGAGAAGACCAGTGGTGGAGTCACTTAAGTGTGAATGGGTGCACCACTTTAAAAAAAAAAAAATCTTTTATTTTTTTTAATACACCCTCAATTTCTTTCATTGTACTAGTGCGTTTGGTCACTTGAGTTGACGACTGTGAACAAAAATGAGTTAGTTTATATATTTGCTTACTATAACTGAACCATTAAAAGAAAAGAAAAAGAAAGGAAAAAGCATGGCTGGAACGACGTCGCTTGGTCCCTCAAGCAAATCATCTGGCCCAAAAGATGCGCCAAACTGTGATCCTCTATCATCCTCTTTTGCTGCCTCGCGCCCTATTTTACTCTTTCTTTTTTCTCTCTCTGATGTATGATGTAATCTACAGTGCTCTATGTTTCTCTCACTAAAATCCCAGATCACACATGGTGTTATCTCACAAGAATCGATGATGGACAGAACAAAAGCCATAGTCATGTTAGATCATCTTTCTTGATGCAGGTTCTTCATCTTATTCTCAAAATTATTCGTATGTAAATAGAAATTTACACTTTTTTATTTATATAATTGTTGCCATAAAGCTGTTAAAATTCACGGATAAAGATTGAATTTTTTGTCATCTTAATTACAGGTCTTGGTTGCTTAAACCCTTTGTAGGTAAATTCAAGAAATTGACTTGGGGTTGACTTTTTTGGAAGTTTTGGATAGAATAAAGAAAAGGGTATTTGGAAATTTTGTGTATTTTTGGCTGTGGTGACAAGTGATGGGTCATAATTTGATGGATGATAATCTAATGGATCTAGATTTGAACCAAGAACCTATGGACCAGTCTAGTGGGGTGGTTTCGGGCTTTGGGTCGTTTATAAATGAGTTAGAGACTGCCCATGGTAGGATTTACGAGAGAATTCGGCAGCTTGAGGCTGTTACAGCTAGAACTAGGCAGCGCCAGAGTTGGCGGCGACAGGCTCGAAATTCTGTTCTAAATAGTGATGTTCCAATTGAGCGGATGAGTAATATGGATGGTGAGGGAGGAGGACACAGTGGGATTGATAGTGTAGGTGTGATAGAAAGGTCTGTTGAGGGGGGCAAAGGATGTAAAAGGGATAGTATACATTTGGTGGCAAAAGCATTAGAGATGGATTTGGAGGTTAAGAAGGTTGACAAGGAGGGTGGAAGTTTTTATGATTGTAATATTTGTTTGGAAATGGCGAGAGAACCTATCTTGACTTGTTGCGGACACTTGTATTGTTGGGTATGCTTTTATAAGTTGCCATATGTTGATTCAACTGCTAAAGAATGTCCTGTTTGTAAGGGAGAGGTAATAGATGCGAATATCATTCCGATTTATGGCAATGGGGATAGTACCCATGTATCAGAAACAGAATCCGGCTTGATGGTGCCTCCAAGGCCAAAAGCCCAACGAGTAGAGAGTGCTAGGCAGCAACGCATAGTTCGGGGTCTGTCTCATATCCCAGTTGCAGAAGCACTTAGGAGAATTAGGACTAGTATTGGTGCAATAGGTGATCACCTCCGGGAGATGCCCCGTGATGAGAATTTCAATCATGATTCTCAAGATTCACAAATTGTACACACAACTGACAGCTTGCGCCTGCAATCCCATCAGTTTTCAAGAGTATTATCAGAAAGTGCTGCTTCTCTTTCTACCATATCATCTGCCTTGGATAATGCAGAAAGGTTAGTTGAAGACCTTGAAACATATATTGGTCACCGCTTGTCACAAAGACGTAGGGTGCAGCTTATATCAACTGATGATCATAATCCTTTTACTAGGGATGCTGCTGTTGTACAATCAGAACGTCAGATCCTGAATTCCGCTGCCATTGCTTCGTCTTCTAGAACGCATGATGTTCCTGATGCTGTTGTACAATTGGAAAACCTAGCAAGTATTGCTCCTGGAACCAATCTGCCAGAGTTTCGTTCTTCATCCTCCAGAAGGAGGAGTGGATCAAGGCTTTCAGATGTAGACAGAGAAAATTTTCGTCAAGCTAGGAGGAGAAGACTTCTCTGATTAGAGGTGGTTATATTTAATATCAAAGTAGCATGTCTAGACCCTCTGACTGTTCTCCTTGTCGAAACTTGATCATTCTCTTTCATGTTACTGTGCAAAGTGGCACGTGCTAAACAGTTGCCAACCTGGATATGTGGTGATTGTCTTTTTATTTTATTTTATTTATGACGAAAGATATTCTCAGATGTGGAAAACTGGTTGCTAGAAGTTTAATCATTGGCATATTAATTAACTGCTAAATTTAGTTGTTGACAAACAATAGCTTCGACAGTATAGCATTTTTTTGACATCAGTTAGTCTTAACTTACCTTTTACAACGGTGAATCAGTTATCTCACTGGGAAAGATAGCTAGTTTTACAAATGTCCAAACAATTTCAAACAACTTCCTTGAAACTTTGTTTTATTGAACTTGTGTTGTGTTTCCCAGTATGTGAACACTGATGGTGTAAAGTAAGCTTCCTTTGCAGTTAGATAGTCTCAATAAGTTTCTAAATAGTTGCTCCTTGATGTTCTAGTGTTTGGTGGTCCATTTGTTAATTGCTATTACACTCATTGTAGCATTGATAAACTAAAAGGATAATACAAAATAAAGGATGCGTTCCAAAATGCAGTGGTAAGATCCTTATTTAGCACTTCAGTATTAGGAATTATAAAATGGTTTTTTGGGAAGCACTATGATGGCTCATGACCAGAATGGAAACAAAGTCATGTGGCTTTCAATTTCTTGTGAATGTTTGAAAATAGATTGTTAGTTTGGATTGAAAAGCTTATGACTTGTTAGGAACCAAGACGTAATCGTATTGCTTGAAGTGTAATATTTCCGTTGTCTGAAATCATCAACTCTCTCACCCCCACCCCCCAAGAAAAATCCCCCCTCAGAGAGAAAAAAAGGGCCAATTATTCAGTCATGTGCGACAAAGAATTAGTAACTAGTCTAGAAACTCTGTCAATGAAATGCTAACAAATGAGTATGCTGCCTTTTGTGATAACTATCGGCTTTGATTGGGAAATCTGCTGATATGGACTTCTTTGTGCTTTCTCTTCACCTTTTCTCTGTCTTCCTTCTCTTTATATTTTTAGAGTATATGCATTGGCAGTTTGTATCACAGAGGATGTTATATAAATGCAATTCTTGTTTCTCCTTTGTCTAGGCCAAGCCATAACCAGTTCTGGTCATTGTATCCATCTGACAATATATCATGTTGTCAAGAAATTCTAGTACTTTTGCGAATATATTTGAGTAAGAGTTAGACAGCTTTCCTTTGCTGGTAATATCTGTTACCGAACGTAGGTAATGGGAAACACAGTTCCAGAACTCTAGGATTCTGATACTTCAGAGTTGCAATCAGTTTTCTTTCAATCAATTACTGTAAGCGAATGACTTTAAAGAGAACTCTTTTCAAAACTATTACCAATATCAAAACCAATCCCAGCAATCCTCCCCAAAAGCCTAGTCTGTCAAAGATATGAAAGGAAGAAGAACAAGAATGATGGAAATGTGAATGTCAATATAGAATGAAGGAAATATGAGTCATCTAACTTATATGTTTAGCTTGCTTTTTTATAATTACTTTTTTCACATTCTACGTATTAACAATAAACTAGATTCATACCCTAGTCTCTGAATCTTATATTCATCATTAACCCAAAAAATAAGTAATCCTAAAGTTCTTGAACCTTCATGACTATCCCTAGTTTTCTTAAGCTTCTGCATGATTGCATCTATGCCTCTTATCAATTTTATGTTGTTTCCATCTTTCTCTTCTCCTCTTCTCTTGTGTTGGTTTACCTCTTTCGAGTTGTTGGTAAGTTATCCATTGTCCTATATTCAGTGAAGGAATACCTTTGGTTGAGTGCCGGCAGTTTGTGTTTATCCTCATGTTTGTCTTTTCTTTATTTTGCTACAAAGCATCCTCTCATACTTGACGTGTTTTTGACTAAAGCATCTACTCTGCATCTTTCTTCTTAGAAACCTCCTTCAGGGCCTTTACTGTGTTTTAGGTTTTGGTGAAGAATCACCTTGCATACTGTTATATGAACTGATGCAGCTTCTACATGAACAACTTTTCTCTCCCAACTGTATTACTTATTGTATTTCCTTTCTATTGAATTCCTAGTTATTTCCAATACAACTGTCGTATGAATTTATGTCGTACTAATTTTTGCCGCCAGCAGTGGTCAATTACTGCAGGCTGGTTCTTATACTTTGTGTGTACATGAAAATGGAAAGTCTGTATGATTGTTGTGTTTTCAGATCTCATAGACAACATGGGCTATGTTTCCTTGATTAAGCGAAACAGGTTGGATGTCATTGTTCAAGCCTGCATATATGCACGAGTATGGTGCCTAGCCTTTTAAATTTTAACTGATTTACTGATTGGGGGTTAGAAAATAACTTGATTTGCGTGTTATATTTCATCTTTGTAATGTCCATTCTCAGATACACTTGATAAGTTTCAGGAAATAGGGGTATACTTTCAAAATGGTGGTCCATATCGACTCTTCTGCATGACTTTCACTCATGTTCTGTTTTGAGACACTTTCTAGTAGTTACATGCATCCTTTTAATCGCTTTCTAGATGATTCTGACAATCGTTCTAGTTACTTCGTTCTCTATTGCTATTTGAGACTGTCTGTCTTCCTCTGTTGGTTTCTAGCTATATATATGGCTTCATAGTGTGCGTTGTTTATGTCTTCATGACGAGACACTTGTTCCTGTTCTCATTAGAATATAATCTTTGAATCCTTGATGCTCGTAGTCAGCCGGTGTTGGAAGGCAACAGATATAACTTGACCCAAAACTTGCATCAAGTTCTTCACCTAAGAATGGTTTTTTTGTTATTTGTGCTTGATGGTTGACTATAGATGATATGGCTTTCATGGTCTTTGTGTTGATGAGGCCACTGATATGCCATATTTCTTTCTGTTTCCTCTCCGGTAGTTTCTAGCTGCAAGGGTGGATGTATATAGAGGGATCCCCCACTGACCCCGAAATTGTCTACAGTATAAGGGTATTGTTAAAGTATTTTTAGTCTAATAAATCACTTAGACTTCACCGAGGAAAACAGAAAATTGAAAGAATGCTAAATTGTGTGCTATAGCCTTTACGAAAAAAATCTTAGATTCGCCCGTGTGGTTGCCTATGGTTAATCGGACAAGGCGATAGGGCTTCTTAGCCTCACAACCCCTTTCCTTTCTCATCCTCACCCTACCTCCAAAAAGATATAGAAATGCAGAACATGAAAATAGGTCTTCTAATGAAGTGTTTTACTTGTGTGCTGCCATCAAGCTTTGGCACAAACTAATAAGTTTCTTGGTCACTTGCACAATTTCACTTTGGTACCCTACTTTATGGATGATAAGTTTGGGGGTTCACGCCACCTTAGGCGTAAGTTTTGCATGTATTGTCAATATCTCAATTTGGTTTCTTTTTTATCCAATGTGATAACCCACTGCTCTACCTTTTTCGTTTTCTATTATTTATGTCATGATTAAGCGGTTCATTGGCTAAAAAATTTCAAATGGGCTAATGAGTAGTGATCGTCGGTTTCTCACATTATTAGTGGAATTCACGTGATGGTTTGTCTAAATTGACCAAAGAGGTACACAAAAGACAATATTTTTTCAGTTTGACAATGGATCAGTCTTCATTACGAGAAACCAATAACCTAGCCATTTGCAAATATTACATATTATTGTTGTTATGTTGCATTTACAACACCTTTCGTTGATAAAGGAAACGAATTGAAAAGATTCAATTAATGAAAATTGATTCATTGGTTTAGATGCCATTCTTACTTCAATATTTTCGGTATTACATCCCACATACAGAACATAAATATCGAAAAGATTCAATTAATGAAAATACTTATAATTTAATTATCGTTGATGATGCTTGTTTCGGGCTTGTTCTAATTTTTATTGCTCAAGTCAGTGTACAAGATGATACGTGCAAGGGCGAGCGGGTTTGAGGAAGAAAAATCATTGAGCGTTGTTACGTCACTTTTTTTCACCTTTTCTAATATAAAGAAAAATTACAATATTTAAAAGAAAGGTGAGAGATGGCATAAAGTATTTATTTACTCAAAACGATTTTTCTTGTGAATAACAAAAAATGAAAATATATAGAATCAAAATAGTGAAATTTCATAGTTTTTTCTTCTGATTTTCCCTCTTATAAACAATGGTCCAAGTTGGAGACTATGGAGAATTTATGGTTGGGCCTGGAAAAAGGAAAAATCCAATGGAAGATCAAAATGATGGTAATGATGAGGGCTGACAAAGAGGAAAGCAAGTTGTCTCCTCTTTCTTATGATTGCTTTAAGACAAAGGCTATGATTGACCACACGAGACAAGCGTATCGTCCAATCTATCTTCACTGACATCTTCAAATTATCAACGTGGGTTCTAAACTTTTTTTTTTTTTTTGGGGTTCTAAACTGGCCTGAGTTTCATGAAAAGAATTTTCTTTCGTCCCGTAGTGTTGAATGATGAGATTTTTCCGACGATAATAATAATAAAAAAAAAGAAAAAGGAATGATGCGATTTTGACTGAGTTGTTATGAAGTTTTAGTGTTACGAATATACTTCTTCCTCATACTCCCCTTTCTGTTGAAGGTCTTCTCATGGTATTTGCCATTGTTTTGAGTGTTCCGACCTTAGGTTGATAGCACTTTCGGTTTTATCTCTTTTTCTTTTTTTTCCATCTTTTTTGGGTTTCAATGTTCTTTCGTTTTCTTGCGGTCTTTTTTTTTAAACTATTGTTTGAACTAGTGCCATAACATAAGAAATAATATTAAAAACTAAAATATATTTCAAAAGTACTCAAATTTACGTCTTGCATCCAAATTAATTAAGAGACTATCGTCCTAGTACATCTTGTGTCTAACTAAATCAAATCCTACGTCTTCCAAAGAGAAGCATAAGTTCCAGTACTAGACATGATGGGATTACCATCGTGGTATGATTACCGGAACCTCTCGTGGCAATTGGGATGCAAGTTTCACCGCACAATTAATTTAAAATTCAAAAGATTTTCTCTATAGGAGAACAAAAGGCTCTACTTATTTAACTCACATAAATAGTTTTAATATTTTTGGCTGGATAATAGTTAAATTTGAACTCATAATCACCTCATTTAAAAATTTACGTTATTATAAAAAAGTTTATTATTATAATTATTTATTTTATTCAACGGTTTTCGATTTCAAAGGAAAGCCATGATTACAATATTGATGAGATCATGAGAGTGGAATAAGTCAGCTAGCACCGAGAGAGAAATAATCACAATGATTGACCAAGCTTCACGCATGCGTTGTAACAGCTGATGGTAACTTTTTGCCCGTAAAGACTTCTGCTAGTTAGTTCAGATGATGATGTTCCACCTGCAATCCCTACCCACAAATCATATGTATTCAGTGTACTAGTATTGTTCGACAAAAAAAAAAAAAAAAAAAGTGTACTAGTATTGACCTTTCATGCAGGGGTCCCCCCTTTTGTATTTACCATTGGGAAGACTTAATAAGTTTTTCACATTTACACGGTACCTCATGAAGTGAAATTTCATTTGGTTTTCATAAAGCGGTAGATTTTGCTAGTAACTCGAGCCACAGTCACTCTAGAGGTAGGTCCAACTCAATTTAGTATACGAAAATTCAAATTCAATTCAATTTGATTGGAAGTGAATTTGATTCGTCTCAACTCATTATATATAAGTAGATTGAGTTGGGTCATATAATTTTTGACCCAACTCATTTAAACTTAGGCCCATCCAGCTCAGCCCATGAGCCCAGCCCAACACAAGTCTATCTCGAGCCCAGTTAAGGCCCATCTTGGGTCCAGCACAAATTAAACACAATTTGAGCTCACTTATTAAAAGAAATTGAAATATTATATGATTTATGGATGCAATGTAAGTCGTAATAACTATTTTTTAAAAAAACAAACTAGTAAGTCGTAGTTACTATTTTTTTTTTTAACAAACTAATAATAACAAGTAGCAAATTTATTTCTTAAGTTAATATTAAATGACTTGTTATCAAATATTTTTTATGACATTACAAGTTTACAACTTGCAACTTTAAGTCCCTTCATATTATTTTTAAAAGATTTTAGGTACAATTCTTTTTATAATTTTTATAATCGTACATATAATTTTTCCTATAAATACTTAGTGATATAGTGCTTTAGTTAATAAGTATATTTAACTTTATTTTACTACAAGTTTTAATATTTTACGACGATTACATTCGTCAGATATTTGAAATCATTTTATGTATTTTAAAGAACACGAGTATGTAATTTATAACTATTATCAACGTCAATTTATATTTCGATGTAAATTTAGAACTATGATACTTGTAACACACCTTGTATTTCAACACCCAAATATCACAAACTATTTTAATCCTTAAGGAAAGCTAGTGTAAAAGTTCTCCACCAGCAGGCCTAGTACCCGTACAAGGAGCATAACAAAATGAAGAACTTTTACACTAGCTTTCCTTAAGCATTTATATTTTATTTTTATGTTTATATCACTAATGTACTCGTGTCTCATTAACTTATAATTTATTATGTAGTGTTTTATCATTTATGCTAATTGTTAATATTGTTAATCAATTTGTGTATTGTCTCGTTAATAGTTAAATTAACGTTTCTTAAAAAAATAAGTTTAAATTTTATTTTTTTAAATTATTAATCCAATTGTCTAGGTATATATATATGTGTGTGTGTGTGTGTATGTGTGTGTGTGTTTGTATATATATTAGTATAATTATATATTAAAATTACATTAATCACAAAAAAAAAAAAAATCAGTTGGCCCAGGTCATCCCAGCTCGCTACTCGTGGTAGCGGGCTTGTTGGCTGAGCTGGGTCCTATATTCTGATAAATAAGCACAGCCAAACTCAACCTACTAAATATCTTTGCCGAGTTGGGCTCAATTTTCTCAACTCATGATTCGGTCGGGCCATGCCGGGCTGGCCCATATGCCAAATCTAAGTCGTTCTATGGTGCATTGGATCACATATTTTCTTTTTTGTTAGACAATGATTATTCATTCATGACACAATAGGTGAATTTCACATTTACTAGAACAATGTTTCAAAACGTTTTGAACGTTCCTTAAATAATGATATGGACTTTATATGTGCAAGGGACTCACGCACTAAAGATATGGGCAAAAACCATTTTGGTCCCTGAGGTTTGGTATAAAGCCCAAATTAGTCCCTGAGGTTTGTAAAAAGACCAAATAGGTCCTTCCTATTATCTATGACTTAATAGTCAAAGATTTGACTAAATAAAAAGACTTAAATGCCCTTGCTTTAGTGGTTAGAGATTTGGAGGGAAAGAAAAAAAAAAAAAAGATTGAGACCATGCAGCAGGCACAACTATTTAAGCACTCAAGCTATTTTTTTTCTTTTCTCACTTTCAATTCATGCTCTTTCTCACCCAAAAAAAAAAAAAAAGAACAACGACAACAAATGTTGAATTTAGTATCGGGTAGCCACTAATTGTGGCTTTTAAAGTCTTAAATTTTGGATATATGTCCTCCAACTACAAATGTTGTCTGACTTTTAACTAACTTAAAAAATGTATTGAGGTGCAATATTAGATAATAGAATGTATAACCTTGTAATAAATTCACTATAATTCACATGTGATGAATTTCTCGTCATTTGAAAACAAAAAAGAAAAAATAATAATAGACGAGGAATTCGTTACATGTAAATTATTTTTTCACATTTAATATTTATATTTTTTTCATCTATTATTATTTTTTCTTTTTTTTTCAAATGACGAAAAAAAATGGCTTGGGTGCTTAAATAGTTGTGCTTGTTGCATGGTCCCAATTTTTTTTTCCCTTCCCTCCAAATCTCCAACCATTAAAGCAAGGGCATTTAAGTCTTTTTATTTAGTCAAATATTTGGCTATTAAGTCATAAATAATTATAGGGACCTATTTGGTCTTTTTGCAAACCTCAGGGACTAGTTTGGGTTTTATACCAAACCTCAGGGACTAAAATGGTTTTTGCCCCTAAAGATATAGCACTTGTTCTCAAGACAAATCCCACATATTGAGGTTTACTTGTACGTGAGTCAACAGAATGATCAGACAGCTTGATAAGAAAAATTTCCCAACGTGTCCACGACGGCACCACCAAGCGGAACTTTGATTTCCTTGGTCCACATAAGAATTCGTTGTCTGATTGATATTATCTAGCTTTATCTGTTAATTCGCTTTGGATTTTTCTCCTCTCACAAAATTGACCGATTCAACTTTTTTGATACTCAAGAGTTCAACTCTCCTTCCTATCCCACCCTTAATTGGGCAAATCTTTCATCTCAAAATTTTAGGTTTTGGGGCTCCGGCGAGGCTTTCTTCTTCTCTTATATATTTTATCCTCACTTTCTCTCTGTCTCTCTTATGTACAAATCCAAATTTAGTGTTTGGTTCTTTTGCTCGGTCTATGGTTAACTCTAGTTCTTACTACAACTAAGGTGCCTTTTTTATGTTATGGTCTACAATGATTTGCTTCGGTGTCTTGGCCTCCCTTGCTAAATTAACTATAGAAGTTGCACCCTTGCTTTGGTTTCTTCCTCCGATAGCGGTACTTCCCAGCTCCGGCAGCCATCGCTTGAGAGTGATGATGGTGTATTTTTTGGTGTGTTGGTATTTTGTGCATATCCTCAGTTGGATTTAGATTCTATTTGGTGTTACTCAAATTATGACCGGATAGTTTCCTCTATTGTTCACAATTCTCAGCTTTACCTATCTTTCTCGCATGGCCACTCTTCGCTCTTGTCTCTTCAGGCCAACTTTGTGGCAGCTTGGATTGCTTATATAATTAGGATAGGTTCCCTCACTCATATCTAGTGTTTTAACCCCCCCTTCCACCTCCCCTAGCATTGTGTTGGCAAGTTTGGCGTGTATCGTTTGCTATTTGTGTTTTATTCACTGGGTTCTTGTATAGTTTACACCCAAATCTCATTTCTATCTTCCTTGTTTAATTAATAATAATAAAAATAAAAGACTCTTTTGATATATGGATTAGTAAAGGATTTTTGAAGTAAAACATCTTAGGCCACTTAACATATTGGCTTGAGATTTTTGGTTAGTTGTTCATGCTCCTAGAAACTTTAACAATCCTCTGTTCATTATTTTTCTCCAATATAATTCAAGATTCATATGTTCATGCTCCTAGAAGCTTTAACAATCCTCTGTTCATTATTTTTTCTCCAATATAATTCAAGATTCACATGTTCATGCTCCTAGAAGCTTTAACAATCCTCTGTTCATTATCTTTTCTCCAATATAATTCAAGATTCAGCTGTTGTCCAATCTTCCTCACAAATAAAATATCTAAAGTCAGTTGTTTGATAGTGACGAGAATGTGGAACACTAGAGTTGTGTCAATCAAAGGCACTCTGTTGCATAAGCCTGTGATTGAAGGAGAAATGAATGAATAGAGATTAAGTTAAGATATAGATTGAGTTATGAAATAGGTTGGTCATCTCAATGGTAGGAATGATTAGAGGGAGATATAGAGTTGGCATATAGGCCAGCCCCGCATGATCCGACACGATCCAGTCGAATCATGGGTTAAGAAAATTGAGTTCGACTCAACACAGATGTTTAGTAGGTTAAGTTGGGCTGGACTTATTTATCAGAATATAAGACCCAGCTAGGTTCACAAGCCCACTACCACGAGTTGGGAGCTGGAATAGGATGGGCTGGGCTAGGCCAACCCATTTTTTTTTATGATTAGTGTATTCTTAATAAATAATATACATACCTATATACAAACATATATACGTATACAAACACCAATATATATGTTACTTGGATAGTTGAATTAATAATTAAAAAATAAAATTTGAACTTAATTTTTTTAATAAGAGTTAATTTAACTATTAACGAGACAATACATAAGTTGATTGATAATATTAATAATTAACAGAAATGATAAAACACTACATAAAAAACTACAGGTTAATGAGACACGAGTACATTATGAAGGGAAACGTTATATCGCATGAATCAAATTCTATAATTACAAGAATAAGGCGGAAACATTCATGCATAGATCTTCAAAATGAACAAAGCATAAAATAGCTACTTGAACATCTAAATAGTTAATAGTTTAATTATAAAAACAAATAAAGTTTTCAGGAATACATTTGTTACGAAGAACGATGAAAAGAAAACTTCACCTTTGTTGAAGAAGTTGCCCCATATGTCTAGAACAATGTTTTTGCTTCTCAACTCTAATCTTCCCCTCTATTCCAAAATCCTAGCTTAAGTGTTAAAGAAGTGTTAGTGGATATTGAGGTTTGGCTTAAAAATGTCGTCGGCCTCGCATGTTTTGTTTTTAGCGCGTGGATCTTACATACTGGTAGGGCCCATATAAATAGGCTTGTATAAGACTTGTGCTTATAAAAGTAATAAATGTGAAGTGCAACAGACCCCATTATGGTTTGTTGAACGTTCACAACACTCTCTATAGTTCAAAAACCCTCTAAACACTACCCTGTGATCTGCCGAAAGTGCACAGCACCCCTCTACCATCAAAAAATTCATCATATTTAACAGAGCGTGTACTTCAAGCGTGCAAAATGCAAATTTTTAATATTTTTTACTTAAATAAAATATTTTTTGGACAAAAATGCCCTTAACCCAAAACTTTTTTTTTCTTTCTTTTCTTCCATCTTTGTTTCACAAAAAAAAAGAACCTTAATATCATCGTCCTCAACAGCCCCCACCCCTTATGCCCACCCCACCAAACCCACCGCCCATCCCCACCCCATCAGCAACCCCACCTCATCTGCCCCTCCACCCTACTACCCCACTCTTATCAGCGCACCCCACCCCACCCCCACACCCACACCCCCCCGTTAGTGCACCCCGCCCTGTTCCTCCACCCTCTACCCCGTCAGACCCAACCCCACCCCTATCTATATGTTTTCTTTTTTTTTGGATCTTGTATTTCTATATATATATATATATATATATATATACCCACTTGCCTCTTGTGAAACATTTGCCCAAGAGAAAAGAATTTTCAAAAAAAGGGATTCAGAAAAAAATGGGTTACTTTGAAGAGGGAGAGTAATTCCACGTGCTAGCCGAAAGGCTGATTCAGATTTTGCTTGACTTAGTTGAAGCTATATATATATTTTTTTTCTTTTTTTTTGTATGGTATGTATGTATTTGTATATATGTGTGTGTATATATATATATATATATATATATATATATATAAACAAAAAGAAAAAAGGACAAAAGAGAGAAAATAAAAATAATTGAGGGCATTTATGTCTTTTTTAATTTTTGTTAATTCTTTTGACAGAAAAAGTGTGGAGGGGGCACATGTGTGTGTTTTTAAAACCACAGGGTAGTGTTCATGAGTTTTTTAACTATAGGGGGTATTGTGCATTTTCGACAAACCACAAGAGAGGTCTAGTGTATTTCACCTAAGTAATAAACTACATTATATGACATTATTCCACAATGTTAGTCACATGTCTAGTTAAGAAGAAAATAAAGAAACAATAACTAAAATTCTTAAAATCTGCCCTAATTCAAATTTTCTTTCTATTTTCAGCTATGCAGTGGTGGTTCAGTTCATAAAATGGCAATTGTTTAAATTTACGGTTTCATATAGTTTTTGCAATCTCTAAATTGTTATTTTCTCACTTTACATTTGTATTATTGTCTGACAACTTATTTAAATAATTATTTATCATATGTGAAGCTAAAGCTAGTAAATTTTCATCTCATCTAAAAGTTTAAATAGTTGGATATGAGTTTATTGTGTTTATTCATTGTCTTTAACACGCACCACACGTATACATGGAATTTGTTTTCTAGTCTTACAATGGACAATTTTGATATTTTTAATTGAGTGACGGTGAGATTTGAACCTAAAGTTGTTTGATAATTTAAGCGCTAACACCATATTAAATTACTAAAAGATGAAGCTAATAGAGAGGACTCATTGTGTTTCTTTATTGTTTTCAACAAAAACAAACAAAGATTTAAAAACTTGTCCTTTGAATTGAAATTTTTTATTTTTTATTTTCGTCAAGTAGCATATCAAATTAATTAAATAAGATAACAACTGAGAGGAATTGGGCCCAAACTATGTACAAACTAAGAAAAATAAAATAAAAGTATAAGATATAACTACAAGCAAGAATCAAAAGCCCAAACCAAAAGGCCAGCCAAAACCTCCACTGTAACAAACGGCTGAAGTGAACCAAGACGTCGGTTGGATACCCCAGATGACGGAGAAAAAATCCAAACCTCTAGCAGTGAAGGAGAAGTCCACCTAAACCCTCCTTACACCTACACAGGTGTTTAACATCATAGCAGTATAGTCATAAGCAACAGCAGAAGATGACCAAAAGAAGCAGAGGTGTACACCAGAATTGACCCAAACACAATGTATCAAAATCAAATCCACAACATTAAAGATCAAAACTAACAAGAACTTATACAAACTATATACAAAGGCAATAAAAAAGAAAAAAAAAAAAAAGAAAGAGAGAAAGAAAAATAAGAAAAAGTGGGAAAAAAAGAGAAATAAGAAAGAGCCTTTAATTAGAGACAAATAGAAACCCTGGTCGTGGGTATGGAGAGATTTGAAAGTTGAAGCCTAACTCTAATGATGAGAATTATTCACAAAAATTTATTATTTTTGGCAATTTTTAGAGATTCGGGTCTCTATTTTAACTCAAATCTCTAATGAGACTCACCACTTTTTAGAGATTTACATCAAAATAGAGACCCAATCACTTTTTAGGTCTCTAAATTTATTGTCAAAAAAGTAAATTGAGTCTCTATTTTAACTCAAATCTCTAAAAATTGGTGGGCTCCATTAGAGATTTGAGTTAAAATAGAGACTCGAATCTCTAAAAATTACTAAAAATGAAAAAAAATTTGTGAATAGTGTAATATTTTTTTTATTATTGGAGATTCCCCAAGGAGAGAGAAAGAAAGCTTTTTGACCAAAAAAAGAAAAAAAAAAGAAAAAAAAAAAGAGAGAGAGAGAGAGAGAGAGAGATAGAAATGAAGCAAATGATGAGGGAAGATAGAGAAAGTGATGCATGAGTGGACGTATGAATAAAGGACAAGACAGAGTAGGAGGCCTGAAAAGAACCCCCGGACCACAACCCAGACCCAATTCAATCACTGCGATAATAATTGCTCTTATGAGGAGGATAATTTCTGGCTCCACAGCCTCACACAACCACAAGCAAAAGAAAAATAAAAAAAAAAAAGTCTTGCACCTAAGCCTAGTTAATTTAAGATTCGAATTAGCTAAATAATTATTTGTTTTCGAGTTAATCATAGACAGGTCTTGCACCTAAGCCCAGTTAATTTAAACACATTTCTTTAAGATGAAATTTTATATTTCAAAATTTAAACTCAAATATGAATTTTAAAAAAAATTCGTAAAAAAAAAAAAGAGCGTGGAAAAACAATTTTTTGGTGCATTTATTTATTAGAGGGAGAAAGTAAAAAAAACCTGTGAGGCTGGTTTTACCAAAGTCTTTAAAATAGAGACTTTGGTATCGTAAAATTATTAGGAAATATAGTTCATTTAGTAAAAAAAAAATATATAAAATAGAGATTAAAATAAAAAAAAATAAACCAAAATCTCTAAAAAATACATAGTTTTTAAAAATATTAACAAATTTGTTAATCTCTACTTTATGGATTTTTATTTTATCAAATGAACTATATTACGTAATAATTATACGATACTAGCGTCTCTATTTTAGATATTCTGATAAGAACAGTCTTACTAAGACTTTAATTTAGTAATAATATTTATCGTTGTTATGTGAAAAATTACAAATTTAATCTTGTTAATTACGTTATAAAGCACTCAGACTTGCTTTAAATAAAAATAAATAAAAAGACCAGGAGGTAGTAATGATTGCAAGTGTTGGAGAGTTGTCCCCTTCAGATGGTACATGTATCTGGCCCACACATAGTGTATATATAGATATCCACACCTCCTATGCTCTATCTATTTATATGGGAATGGTATTTATGTGCCTCGCGCCCCTCAATGCCAACCTTTGATTCATTGGCCCACATGACATTGCCCAATCAACCTCTTCCAACTTCCACACACCCGCACGTCACGTGATTTTTCCATGTTCAACGTCAAACTTCAGATCCCATAGAGCCCACACCATTTCATTTTTCACGCGTTATTTTTGACCGAATGGAATTGCGATGTATTACTATAAATAAATTTTAATAATTATTAACTATTAATATAATTATAATAAAATAATTATCTCTTGTGAATATTCCTTCGCTTTCTAGAGCACCATGTTAAGTTTTCTCATCCACTCTATAGCAAGATAAATTAGGTCAAATCTTATTATTAATTATTGATACTTTTAAGTTAGCACTCAATATTATAGACATCATAATATGAGTTTTGATGGTAAAAAAGATATTAAAACGATTATTTAAAACTCTTATAATAAATATTTGACGCTCATAATACGACTTTCGAAAACAATTTATTTTCATTTGTTTTGTAGGATGAGACACCAACGGCCGAGGAAGGAAAAATCCTCACATCAGATTGACAAATCGGCAAATGAACAAAACTCAAAACCGACAAAATTAAAAATATTGTAGAATTATATCGAGACTTATAAAAAGAATAAAAAATAGAGAGACTAATACAGATATTTGTCCGACAAATTACATTAACTATAGTTCCTCAATCCTTATGGTGTCCATTGTGGAACAATTTTTGTTGCCACTAAACTGTACATGTTGGTAGACAAAGTCAAGTTGCACACTGCAATGTCCAAATATCATCTATATTGCACGGACATTGTCTTCACTACAAGGTTAGTTCCAAACATTTTATATAAAGGATACTATTAATTTATTAATTCATTCTTATTAATTTTGCTCTATTAAAGTCACGTAATTTACACATTACACATAAAAAAAAAGCATATAAGGTTAAATTAGTCATTTAACTTACAACTCATTCTTACAAAACATCACATGATTCCCAATTTAACTTTGTATGCTTTTTTTTTATGCATGGTATATGAATCACATGACCTTAATAGAACAAATTTAACATAAATGAACTAACAGACTAATGATGTTTCTCATGTAAAACGTATGAGACTAAAATGTCCAATTTGAAACGTTTGGGACTAAAATGTCAAAACAAGCAAACGTTTAAGATTAATTGAGCTATTTTCTCTTTTTAAAAAATAAAATAAAAGAGAGAAATAGTTTAGACACACGTATCTATAACATAAATCATAAATTTTAAGTGTGTCAAGCGAGTCTTCAACAAAAATTTAGAAATTAAACACATTGTAGCACACAATATATCAGTACTGAGCGATTTCAAGCTGATTTGAATTGCTAATTTTTGCAAGTCCAAATTGAATAGCTAAAAAGTTTAAGTACGGCCAATTAATTAGTTATTGAGTTAGTAACATTTCTAGACGGCTTAATTCTATCCTTTCTCTTGATGTAATTCGAAATGAGATTTATTAAGTTGTTTTTTTTTTTCCGGCTAAGCAAGCAAGTGATTCATTTATTAAAATCTGAAAACTGCTCAACTAGTATAGGATTCCTTCATTGAGGTTTCAGGTTATACAAATAAATCTGTTGATCATACTATCACAAAAGTGTATTTTCTACATTTAAATGACTCATTTATTAAGTTGTTCTTTGAATGTTAATATATGATTTTTTTTTTCAAGAAAAAGAAAAGAATTGCTAAAACCCATATATTTACGGGAACTATTGGGGCTAACATGCTACAACAACTTAGCCCCAATAGTTCCCCTATCTCATCTCCAATATGTTAGGGGATGAAAATTTGAAAGTCATGATCCCACAATGTTTGGGGATCAAATATGATCCCCCATCCCATCCCCCATACTAAAAGAAATTAAAAGTCTCCAACTGTTTTATTTTTTACTGTTATAGAGTAGCCAAAAAATATTAAACAAAAAATAATATTAATAATTAAGAATATAATATCGTCATGAACATTAAGCAAATATAAATAAAAATAAATAAAAAATGTTTAAAAAATTAATTAGTAAAAAATAATATTAGTAATTAAAAATAGAATATTTTCATAAACAAATGAATACAAAAATTAAATAACGTGTTTATTTAAAATAAAGATAGATATTAGAATAAAATAAAAATAGGGAAGTTGTTAGAATAGAATTGAAATAAGAATTTTTTAAAATAAGTGATTAATTAAAGATAGATAAGCTGTTAGAATGAGACTGAAATAGAAAATCTGTAAAAATAGGATAAATGCTTCAAATTCTCCAAATGTAAGAAAAAAATAAGAAACCTGTTGGAGTTAGCCTAATTCTAATATCTTTATCAAATATTAATTTCTAAAATGTATACTTAAAAATGTAGTCTATTCATTAAGTTTTCATTGTCATTTCATGATGAGCTAAACATAATATTTACTCGTTTCAAAGTACTCATTATATTCGCTTAAATAATAGCATAATATTTTTTAATTATATATCAATATGTATCACGTTATAATTATTGGACTAACATGTTGTGTTTTCACTTTTTCAGAAAGTCGTGTGTTCCATGTCCATTTCCATGATTAGTGAGCACATAGCATACTGAAATATGGGAAAACACACATTTCTACACACAAAAAAAAATAAAAAAAGCTTCTCTTTTCTTTCTCTTTTACTTGCTTTGGACCAAAAAATGGGGGTAAAGCTAAAATTCTTTTTTAAACTCTGACCATCATAATTTAATCAGACTCCTTTTCTTGTTACAAAAAGAATTAAAAAGTGGTGATATGCATTACATATTTTTTCATCATTTATTTATCATCTCTTACATGCATACTTAATATTTTAGCATATCAAAACAAGATATCAATTAAGAGAGAGAAATTAAAAGAATGTTAAGTTAATATGCTAATTAAACATACACATATAATGTGGTAAATGAATGATAAAAAATAAAATTTAAGATTTCTCAAAATTAAAATAGAATAATGTCTCTCAAAATAGAATAAAATAGAACCCGATGAGGTGGCTGCTTAAAAATCTTTAGATTTATCATTTCCATACTGGACTCTCAAACAGAACCTAATGGTCTGCCATCTATTTTTAGAGCAATGAAAGATGGATCTCACACATAGTCAACTAACGGATTTGGATATTATCGTAATGTTATAACGTTATAAAAAAATTAATGATTATTAAATAAAAATATAATAATGATTTAAATTATAGAGTGTGAAGATTTTATGAAAGAGATGTCTAACATGTAAATAGATTTATTTATAATATTATGATATTATAATTTTATTAATAATTCATAATAAATAAATTATATTTATAACGTTAAAATCAACTCTGAATAAAGGCGTACTAGTGATTGTGATTCATGAGCCAGTTGACGTGTATCTTCACGGATTTTGCGTCGGCCATCTATCTATCTGCTTCTGAATTCTGTGTTTAGTCAAGCCCGTCATTTCACTCAATTCTCAATAAGTCAAATCACGCATGCCCTAAACCCCACCACCGTATGTTCCACCCCCCCCGCGTAGCTTCTCTCCAGCCTCAATTATATGGTGTCCTTTTACACTAGGCTTGGTTAACAGTGTCAGTACTTGATAATCAGGCACTTATCTCCGTCAAGATTCGCCAGAGATCCTCTTGTCTTTAATTTGGTTCTACATGAATGTTTAACAGTTTTGTAGATTGCAGATATAGACTCTGCATGCACCCCGTCGCCTAGGGTCCCCCCCGCCCCCCCACTGCACTACTAAGACGCAGTGTAAGCGTAGAACACCTGACGCTAAAATCACGAAGATCAGGAATATAGATTTGGTCATTAATATTTCAAGCTAATATAGGCTGCAACCTTTGCGTATTTAGGGTAAAAAATGCGACTTTGGTGCATTCAAAATGTTGATATTGGGCCTATTGGGATTTGGGGGAGGATCAAAACATTTGCGCTGACCGTTGGTTCTGCATGTAGTATTACTAAGGAACGTACATGTCCAGGATTGAGCTTCAAAATGATAAAGATTTTATTATTGGCACTTGCACTATTGTTAAAATGATAAGTGTTCAATTCACGTAGTTATAGGATTTGTTCAGGTTAGAGCTAGCATACGAGTCAATTCAATATGGCTCGACACAATCTGACCGAGTTATAGATTGAGAAAATTAAGCTCCACTTGATACAGATATTTAGTGACTTAAGTTGGGTTAAGTTCATTTCTTAAAATACAATACTCAGTTCGGTCCACGAGCTGGTTACCATAAGTCATGAGCCGGGCTACATTCTAATCTATTTTTTTTTTTTTTTTTATAATTAGTGTATTTTGAATATATATATGTATATACAAACACTAATATATCCAGTTGATTTTTTCAAAGTGTTTCTTGAAACTCTTATAGAAGTAAGTTGTAAAACCTTTTTGACATATGCTTTAAAACCATGACCTTCACCAAAATTAAATAATTTTTCAAATGTAAGAATAAATTTCGCTAATTCTCTCCTATTTACTTTATGTGAATAACGAAAAGTAGTCATACCACTGGATGAATAAACTTTTAAGCTTGAATTCTATCATTAAATAAATCGGGGTGGATACACTTCAAATGCCCTTTTAAAATACCCATTCTATTTTTTTTGAAATAAAATATTTTTTTTTTTGCAAATATTAAATGTAACAATTTGTTTTCTTATCTTTGGTACAAAATTTCAAAACATCTGAATTTATACCTCTACCTTTTTTTAGAATTAGTTTTTGGAATAGGAGGCGAACTGGAGTAAAAAATTGATTGTGATTGAGAAATATTTATATTTTTTAATTCAACAAGTGGAGTGCTGCTTTGAGAGTTAGGATCCATGGTAATGAAAATAAATATTTCAATAAAAATACTATTATAGATAATAAAAAATACCTCAATCAAATTCAATTGAAGAAAAATGGAGCTCCTCTTCTTAAAAATAAATTAAGACTTGAAAGTTGAATCAACTTTGAAACTTTAAACAATTGGGAGTTGAGAGTCTTGAATTAACTTTGAACAATTGAAATTTGAATCTTGTAAAATACTCAGCACTTAAAAATATATAGAGAATTGAGATAAAGAAGATTGATTTGGTGTGAAAAGAATGAAAAATAGTTAAGGTTATATGAATTATTGAGGGACTAAAATATAAACAAAAAAACTTTAAAAATATTAATTTTTTTAAAAATAGTAATAAAGTTGTAACATAGTCGTTGCCAACTTGGTAATGGCTAAGGCGTTAAGAAGTGAAAAAAACTGCACTTTTTTCAACTTTGACTTTATATCTTTTTTTTTAGAATTAAAGTTGCAAGTTGCATTTTGCAATATCAAAGAAAAGATTTGATGATAAGTGATTTAATATCAACTTAAAAAATAAATTTGCTACTTGTTATTATTAGTTTTTTTTTAAAAAAAAATAGTTATTGCGACTTACTAAGACTTAAATCGCATAATGCATAATATTTTAATATTTTTCAATAAGTGGATTCGAATTGTGCTTAATTTGTGCTGGGCCCGAGTTGAGCTCGAGATAGGCCTTATCTAGGCTCAAGTTGGGCATGTGCTGGGCATGAGCTAAGCAAGGCTCCTAATTGGGTTGGGCTTCGAGTTGGGATACGCTGGTCCTGTGTTGAAATGTGTCTAAACTCAAATGGGTTAGGTCAAAAGTTACACGACCCTGCTCGGCTCACCTATATGTGGTAAGTTGGACCGAGTCAAGTCTACTTTCCACCGAGTTGAGCTAGACTAGGCTTATGTCGGTCCAACCCAAATGTCACCTCAAATTCGGACAATTATTAGACTTGTTTGAACGATTATGGATCCTGTTCGAACCGTTATTGGACTTGCCGTAAAAGCTATGAAACCAATGAGGGTCTAATAACAATTTTTCAAAGTGCGGGACTGATCGCTTGAGAATGACAAAGATTTTTTACATGTCCAAGTTAATCAAATTTATATGCATAAAACAATAGATCTAAACAAAAGTTTTTGTATTAAATTAGATAAATGGAGTCTGTTTTCGCTGGATCTTAAAATAAGACATTGTTAGTCCTTGACTCATTTTTTTTATCTATTTTCGATTGTTAAATACAACATAATTTGGCATAATACATGCACTTCACATGCACCAAGTGAAAATGTACGGAAAATTGAGAAAATGACTAACAATGTCTTATTTTATACTTCTAAAGGACAAAAATGCTTCTTTTAAAAGTTTGGGGATTAAATTATCATTTTCGACAAAGTTAAAAATTAAGGTATTTGCCCAAATATTTAACTGGCAAAGATAGGATATTTATTAAATTTCCATTTTTTTCATTATAAGAAGAGCAATATAAGTCAAATTTCACCAATGTGTCAACAAAGAATGTTCTCGGGCCTTGTACACGTCGCCCGTCACACTATGAGAGTTGGTTATACCCAAAGTCGTTACCTTAACCGCAAGGAAAAGGATGTCGAAGGCACGACTAGTGACTGGAGTGAAGTCATAACAAGGTAACCGTACTGGAAGGTGTGGCTGGATCACCTCCTTTTTAGGGAGAGCTACTTGAGCTAAAGGGCGTAGTTATCCGATAAAAAGACCGGTTAAGCATTTTATTCAAACAAATATAGGCGGCTCTCCCAAGGTTCCCTCATTTGAGATCCCTGGGGAAGAGGATCAAGTTGGCCCTTGCGAACAGCTTGATGCACTATTTCCCTTCAACCCTTTGAACGAAATACAGCAAAAGAAAAAGAAGGAAAGTCCCTGCACCGACCCCATCATCTCTATCTTGTAGGAACTACTAGATTACCCCTGAATGCCAAAAACCCTGGGATTTGACGGCGGTTTCTTTTTTTTTATATTATTAAATAATAATCTGTTTTAATAAAAAAAGAAAGAAGTATATTTTGTACTCTATCCTTTTTTATCCTTTTATCCCTACGAAATGCCAGATGAACTAGAAGGTTTAGACGGGATATAATGAAATTCTTTAATTGCTTATTCCCAAAGCAAATGACTGATCCATTTTTTATTTGACTGAAATGGGACCAACAAACAATTAATTATAACAAAAATGATATAACATTCTAACAAATATAGAATATTTTAAACTTAATATAATAATTAAAATATAATAAATAAACGGCGTCTTCTTTTATTTGAAACACCTCGTGATGCCAATAGAAATGTTGGTCTACCTCTATACCGGATATATCGTATAACCCTTTAAGTGTGTTGATAGAACATGACAGAACATTCATTAGATGGAGAAGATTATCAAGATTTCGCAATCCGCTGCCGAACTTATTCCAATTCCAAGAGCTCGGATCGAATCGGTATTGACATACCAATTCGATCTGAGCTCTCTTATTGAATTGTTATATACCGATTCAATCCGAGCTCTTAGAATTGGAATAAGTTTGGCAGTGCGTCGAAAAATCTTAGCGATCTTCTTTATCTAATGAATGTGGAGTCTGCTTTAAAATTGTCCGCCTTGCACCCACCCCTCAAGTATATGCTTCAACAGTAATCAAACAATGGTAGATTAGAAACCTTTGGAAAAAAAAAAAGAATTCAGTAAATTTTTTCTTACATTGAACCATTCATATATGTGTATTCCTTTAGCGAGTCTGATTATCTTTGTCTTTGTTTATGTCTCGGGTTGGTTGAGGTTCGGCCTTAATGGAAAAATAAAATGGAGCATCTAGCAACGCATCTTCACAGACATTACACATAGTATGTCGGGGCTCCATCAACCTATTTTGTCACGAACGTTTTCGGGATGCTGTTAATAACCAATTCATTCCCGGGCCTTGTACACACCGCCCGTCACAATTATTAGCGACATCCTGAAAATGTCTGGGGACAACAAAAAATAAATTCAAAAATGAAATAGAAATCGCAGGTATGAATCTACTGGTCCATCTCTATCTAACACATGCAAATCGGACAAGAAGCGGGGCGTATTGACGGAAAAGAAATTGTACGTATCAAATGGATAATGCAAATCCCTCTGATATCATTTGAGAATACAAAAATTCATTTTCTTCATAAAAATTAGAAGGTTGGTTTGAGATTATCGACAAAAAAAGATTAACGTGATCTGTGTTATCATCTTCCGTATCAAACTTCTACTGTTCTAAACCAATCACATCTATAATTTAACCATCAAACCTCAATTCATTTGACTTCATGAATATGGACATCTCTAAAAATCTTGATGGTTGGAGAAGATCCAAAAAAATGTATGATGGCCTTCCAAAAAAATATATATAATAATTAAGAGCAAGCTAAAACGTAGGTTTGCACGCACTATCGCAAGATAACATAAGGATAAGTATTTATTTGTGCGCTTTCGTATTGTCCTTAAATTTATCTATTTGCAGAAGATTAGCCCATCTACATCCCAATAATGTTGTTTTCATAATCATTTTTAAGAATTATTATAATACTTGAATAAGAAATCATCTTAAATTCCAAGTTGTCTTCTTTTAATTTTTAGTATATATTTTGTAGCTATATTACATGATAATTAGGCGAAAACAAGTTGCATTGATGCATTAAAAAGATAAATTATTGCAACAAAAACTAATTAAAGTTAGAAAAAGTACTTGTGTTTGGCAAACTAAATATGCAGCTTAGCAAACTTCAACAGCTCCTTTATTTTTTTCTACACATCTAGGGAATTTGAAACATTTCACTACATTTACAGATCTTATATTTCAGTCTCACTTCAACGGTTCCCTATTATTAACCAATCATGATTTTAAGAAATTTCTATTTCAGTTTTACTCTAACCGGTCTCTTATTTTTTTAGGGTCATTTGATTGTTGGGTAATATGGGAAATGGGATGGGGGATTAATGAGATCCAAATTTCAAAATGAAACTCTCCTAAAATACGGAGAATTAAATATGGAAGTTGTTGGAATAATTTAACACTAATAACTCTCCTAAATGTATTGGATTTTAGAGTTTGAAAAATCTACTAAAATTGTTTGATTAATTCGTTAATTATGTGTGAGCCGTATACGACTTATTTGGCCGATGCAAGTTTTTTCTTAAAGTTGGGCACCTTGGATTATATATCCATGGACAAGAAGAAAAGATGTTGCAAACACATGTCATGCTTTTCAAGGTCACTGCAACAGTGTTACTATTGAAGTCAAGACACAATTAAAATGACAAGGTTGAAAGGGTAGGAATGGATGGTGGTGGTGGTGACCTGCAGTTAGCGTTATACATGCTGTGTCAATGAAACAAATGTCATGCTTTTGGGATCATTGCAATAATTGAAGTCATGCAGTCTTTTAATGATAACAAAAATATTGGTGAAGGTAAGGGAGAGGTGAGGCATGAGAGAAGCATGAACTATGATAGGCTAGACAATGACGGAAGGACCTGAGAAAAAGCTTCCACCACTTCCCTTGCCCCCACGCTTTTGGCAAAGATAAGATTTTACTCCCTTATTTTATAAGGTTAATATTCAATCCGTCCGGATTGATATTAATTCTTTTATATATATGTAGAGTTTATTTTTTATATCACAAAATGACGTTAGTTTGAAACGATAAAAGAATTTTTCTATTTTATAGGGGTGTGTATCCAAGCATGTTAAACTAATACCTTTGCCGGTTTGAATTAGCCACAAAAACTGAGGAAAATAATTACGTTAAATAGTGGAGCTTATTCTCACTAGCTAAGTATCTGCACCATTTGAGACTACCAAATGAAAGTAATTTCTCAAAACTAATTATTCTGGAATCAATTCTTATAGGCCTTAAATTAACCGAATTTTCTTTCAAATAAAATTACGTGTCTGAAAATTTAACACTTGTAATGAGAGTTCAAAAAACATTCAGAACAAATTCCGTATCACAAATATAATATATCTGCGTATAAAGAGACGTGGCATACATGCACATGATAACAATTGATTGGCATTAAACTATTTAGCCTAACAAACCTGATCATTAATAAATGTATCAAACCCTTCATGAGAATAGAGAGCATCAAACTATCAGAAGGAATGAAGAATCCATAAAGTGACGGTCGTTGTAGTTTCCTTCAAAATTGCTATATATAACAATAACAAGGGTGTACAAAGCATTTATATGTAAAGTTAATTGTTATACGTTTTCTCTTTCTGGCTGGCAAATTCGTTATAAATAAACTTCGGGTCTCTAGGTAATGTTTTGGATTTATAGCATTTAAGTTGTGCAAATGCTAAGTAATTTTCGGGTTGACAACCATTATAAATGAATTCTAGGTACTCATGTTTCCAAAATTTGAGCCTCACTTTCTTTTTGCAGGTCGATATATTCATTTGGCTCGGCTCACAATCACCTGACTCGAATTTTGCCTTAACACCTTTTATGTAGATGTTAATGAAGTTTATACAAAGAGAAAATGGAAGAAACAAGAGAAAGAAAGAAAACATGCATATACTTGATTTGCTAATTAAACAAAATTTCTTTATTCAACAAAATGTAAAGAGAAATGCTAAGACGTCTCTTATGTAGATATAGTTTGATATTTGATACACGATTCTTACCATACAAAAATTATTGGTTGATGGGACTGAGCAATATCTTGGCACAAATAAAGGTGACTCGCCACTAGGGCTTCGTCTAGATGTATGACTCGCTATATATGTGAGAGGGTTGCGAGCTTGAATTTCGACGGTTATGTTGTACGGTCTTATACCTCTTTTAAATTTAAAAATAAAAAATAAAGGTGACTCAATATTTCTGAGGCAATTCTTACTAGAATGGGTGAAGTGGTTCCTATAGTTATATGTGTTTGAAGTTTAAAAAAGAGTATGAAAAAGAGAAGTGACGATATATGACGGAAACATCGGTAGATGTATTTAGTGGGGTTGTAATTTCCATTGATTTAAGGGCAGAATTATATTTAACGAACGAACTGAAGTTAGTAATTTTTGGCTCCAAGATTTAGCTTCTTCATGTTGTGCTTGATGTTGTCAAACAATTATCATTTGTTAGTGTTATTTCAGAGTTTTTCTTTTACCAATTTCTCAAACCAATATACCCTATTAGCCACGGATTGTTTCTTGGTGGTAGAGCACGGTAATGTCTTGCCAACAAATGCTTCCCATAAATCGTATATGTAACAAGAATTTTATGAACTAAATTATTCTTTTAGTTATTAATTATGGAAGTTTGATAAGTTAATATAGTTTCTGATACGTGTGTTGTATAATCTATGGAGTGAAAATGCTTCCATCAAGAATTCGGTCATATTATGGGCCCTACTTCTCCACTTGTTAAAAATTATAGGATTTTATCTTAAAATTAATTGACGTCAAGTGAAGTAGTCCAAGATTTTATAAGGTAGTGTTGGAGTTTTTGATTTTCCTATATGGACAAGTGTTATATTCTAACACTTCTCCTTAGGTGTGACCTAATTTGAGAGGGGTTATACGTGGAAGATTGAACACGCGTGAACCTAATTTTAAGATGAGTAATACTTGGAAGATTAAATACAAATGGTAGATTAACATATGTGGAAGATTGAATTTGCGTGGAACATGACACACGCGAAAGATTGAACACAAGTGAACTTCATTTGAGATGAGTGACACGTGAACGAATAAAACTGAACCAATGGCCCAACTCTGATACCATGTTAAGATAACTGAATTGTTGAAGTGTCTTTAAGGCATTAATCAAAGTAGCCAAAAGAAGATCTGTATGTAGGAGAACAATGACAAAAACGAACGAAAGTCTAGCGATCAGCAAAATCACAAAGAACATGAAGATCAACGATGATGGCTAATAATTCTCCAGAGCCACAAAGAACACAAGAATAAACTGCAATGACCGATGGTCTACGATGAGCAAGAGACAAAGACTATAGATAATACAAGATGGTCTGAATGAGTAAAAAAAGATATTCGACTATTTTGATGCAACAATGTTGGTGGTGGTAAAGAAAGAGATACGATTGTTCCAGCACAACAATGTTGTAGTAGTAAAGAAAGAGATACGATTGTTTTGACGCAACAACGATAATGGTGGTGGCTTATACAATTTCTAGAGCCATGATGAAAATAGAAACAAAGACTAAACACACAAGGGTCTAAAAACGATAAATAATGGTACGAGTTACCAAGATTACAGCTCTGATACCATGTTAAGAATTATGAGATTTCATCTTACAACCAATTAGTATTAAGTGGAGTAGCTCAAGATCTTATAAAGTAATGTTGTAATTTTTAATTTTTTAATATGAAACAAATATTATATTCTAACATTACTCGTTAACAGATTAGCTGAATTACATTGTAGATGACCAACCCATAAATGGCTACAAGTGAAAATTGAAGAGAACTACCTCGGCAAAGAAAACAGATTCTTTACCAAATCACTTAAAAAATCTGCCAATATTAACTCAGGTTCGTTATTTCGAATTTAATAGACTTTACTTCGCAAAAAAATCTACGACCTACTACTTTCTCACTTGAAATAATTTGCCATAAATATGTCTGCCCCTCAATTGAATCTCCTTGTTGACAAAGCACTGGACATTAATAATACTAACATATCATAGCTATCTTTCACTCTATTTGTCTAAAGTGTTTTCTGTTCTTAGATAAAGTATCTTCATAGTATAAACACTCTTATCGAAATCCAAGCAGAAATGTTCCTGGGTGGTTGGAGAACGATTTTCGTTGACATTTGATATCTGTTATATGATTTAGGTTTAATTTGAATTTTTTTAATTAAAAAAAATTTCAAGCAGAAACAGAAAAAAAGAACGTAATATTTTTAAACAGTGACTATTTTTATACAAAAAGTTAAAAATATTCTCGTTCCCATTTTATTATCATGTCTTATTCCCATTTTATTATCATATTTGACTACTCTTTCTTTTTTGGTCGTTTGTATGCCATTAATAAGAAAACATTCAAAATGAGTAACGATTTCCTTTTTTTCTTTTTTGGTCTGAGAGTAAGGATTACATAACATATAACGTTATGAGTATAATTTAATAATTATAAATTTTTTATATTATTTTATTATAATTATATCAATAATTTATATTTATTAAATTTTATTAATAATATTATATTATTATGAATAAATTTATTCTCTTTCGTACGATTGCCATTTGACAGTTGGTGAGACATTGCTTTATATATTAGGACGAGTGTGAGAAGGCCAAATCAATGGCTCGAGTAATCATAATTGGTAATTTGAAGTCATCTTTTTTGGTGTTTTGACTAGACCTTTTCACTCGAATAGTGTGGAGTGAGACCAAAAAACCAAAAAAGAAAGAAAATTAAAGTTCGTAATCCTATGTTAATCAGTTTTCTTGGACTAATCAAAAAGGTGTAGGCGAGAAAATCGGATTCGATTTGACATGTGCCTGGCCAAAAGGAGGCTAAGCTATTATGAGTCAAATCTCATGCTTATCACTTTATTATTCATTCATTATCCATTAATTTTCCCAAAACTGAAGGTCCAAATTTTGACAAAATAAAAAATAAAAAAAATGTCCTAAGTTATTTACCTTTACCCTTCATTACAAACCCACTGTAACACGTGTCATGCTTAGGTTGCACTGACGATAACGATGCTTTGTTCCTTGATGTTTCTGAATTTGCATTTTCCACCCCATGGTGGTCTTCTAAATTATTATTATTATTATTAAGTTTTACTATCAATATATATTTTATATTATTATTATTATTATCCTATTATATAATTATTATAGTATTATATATTACATTATTATTACTTTTTTTTTTTTATTATTGTTATATTTTATTGATACTAATAATAAAAACAATAATAATTTTATTTGTATAGTGTGTAATGTATTTTTTTAAGAGTATTTTGACCACTTGAATAATAATTAATAAGTTCATTCCAAAGAACATGCGAAGGGGTTATTTTTATGTGTTTTGTCAAGAATGAGTATTCTCATATTCGTTAGAAGAGATTCTCAAGTTCATTCATTTATATTAAGTATGAGAATCATAATAGAACTAGGAATACCATTCTATTCTCAACTAATTCTCACATACCAATTGTCACCTTATTATGTTTAAGTAAATAGCCAAGATTGGGTCATCCAAAAAAATATCCTTTTAAAAGGCAAAAACTATTATTGTTTTCTACATCTCACCATGAAAAATAAAGTTGATTTAATGAAGTTACTAGCTTTCATTAGGAGTTTCATATATATATATATATATATATATATATATATATATATATTCTTAACATATTTTAATTGGTGTAAAGAGGCATAGTTTACATTTAAATTTAATAGTTGGATAAAACGGTTAGATTATAACCAGTTGTAACTCAAAGTTTTAAGTAACTTCGACCTTCATTGTAATAACAATAATAAAAAACAGGGACATTGTTAGTTTATAGTGAACATGCTCAAGATGGACATAGTTGCTTTTGTAAAAGATATATACAAAGTTGAGTAGATCATTCAAATAGCATATTCATTTTATAAAAAGTGATATGTTGTACTTCATGTTCTATTTTGTGAATTCAGGTTCCTGAATTATAATTTTGTGTATCTTTTTTTTACATTTTTTAATAGACAAGGTATGGGAATGTCACATGCAAGATAGCACCAAAAGCATTTATATGCTTTGTCTGGTAGTTTTTTTAAGTGAAAAGTGAAAAGAGGGAAAAGGACGACCAAGGCACTATTTTGAAAAAAACTAATGAATTAAAAGGCACAAAATAGAAAATAGAGGAATAAAGTTGTTCTCATAAAAGGAAAGTAGATTTTGACAAAAATAAATAAATAAATAAAAGGAAAGCAGATTACATCCGATTGAACTAGATCTACTGTTAAAGTAAATTAAAAAATTATAAGAAATCTTAGCATAATTACCATGACAAAATAGAGAATGCTATCATCTAAATTTACGGGTTAGTTATGTAAATAGGCCCTAATGTTATCATATTTTTTAAATTTAGTATCTAGTTGTTTCAAAAAGTGCAAATCATTCTCCAATATTTGTCAAAGTTAGTTAAATTAGTACATATAATTAAAAATTGATTAAATATAAACGATTGCTACAATATTATAGGCGCAAAATTGTAAAAAAAAAAAATATGATCTTTAAAAAAGGAATTCAAAGGGTGGGTTTTCTACGGTCAAAGGGTGGATTATAATTTGTTAAATTATGTAAGGACAATTAAGTCGCTTTATATATTTTCCTTTAATACTAAAATTTGACTATATTTGGTAAATATTGAGAGCTAATTTGACATTTTTTAAACAATGATGATTAACTAAAAAAAAAGAGAGTAAAATTAAAGACTAATAACATAATTAATCCTAAAAATTTATCCAATTGTTTTTTTTTTTTCATTTTTGATTTAAAATGACACTTAAATTAATATTATATCACATATAAAAAATGTATATGTTGAGGATCGATTTTGAAAAATTTACCCAATTATTCATACCATATGTTCCACACTAACAAAGTGGGTGCCCCGCCATTCACATGATGTAATAATAAGTTTTGAAGTCTTACCCCCAGTTTGGATTGCACATGGGAAAGGAAAGGAAAGTAAAGTAGAGGAAGAAAAATAAAGGAAAGGAAAGGAAAATAAATCTTTTGTTTGAATTGTAAAAAAATAATAAGAGAAAGGAAATGAAAGAAATTTATAATTTATTGTTTGAATTGGAGAAGTAAAGGAAAGGAAAAGATAATTTTAAATGAAAAATTACCTTATTATCCTTTCTTATAAGATAGTCATAGAAAGAATTAAGGATATATTAGTCTTTTTATTTATTTTTCTTTCCTTTCCCTCCACTTTACCCCAAATTAGAAGGATTGTAAAATCCTTCTCATTAAAGGAAATGAAGGGATTTTAGAACCCCTCTAATTTCTTTATTGAAACTGAAAATGCAATCCAAATAGAGAGAGGGATTCCTGAATCCCTCCTCTTCCTTTACTTTCTTTTAAAAAAATCAATCCAAACAAGCTGTTATTGGTTTCTTTCTTCCCATTCTTGGGTCGGTAGGTAAAGTCCAGAAGTTGTATTTAGTCCTCACATTCCATAATTAGGGGCGCCCATCTAATGAGAAAAACAAAACTTTTTCTTCTTCATACCTTTTTGTTCAATGACAACACTCGACCATGCATTTTGCCTAACACCAACCTCACTAAAACAAAGCCGTACCACGCGCTATATAAATAAATGTACACTGCTTGTATAGGGTCCCCCCCCCCCCAAAGATCTTCTTCAATGAAGGTTCCTCCACTTCTTCCCTCATGTAATAAAATAGGGTTTCCACGTGTGTTTGTCAACCAGGGTTTTCTAGCTTGGTCAAACATCCGTCCACAAATCATAGCAAATTTAGTGGTTGAGCGCATGGGTGAAAGATTTGATCATGTCTCAAATTTTAATAATTTAATAAATTAATTTTTTTGGATTATTTTTCGATAAGTATCTATACTTTTATTAGACGGAGTCATGTATTTTAAATTTTAATAATTTTTATTTGAACAAGGAGAGCTTTTTAGGTAAAGTTTCTTGTTCATTGCAAAAAAAAAAAAAAAAAAAAGGGGAACTAAAAACTAAAAATTGAAAAAAATTAGTTTAAATGTAAAGAAACTAAAAATAAAAGAATCCAAACCAATGATAAAACTTGAAATAAATTACATAATAATTTTATGAGCAAAATAAAAATCAAGAAGTTATGTAAAAAGAAGCACCAAGCGAGAAACGTCTCTTCTTTCGTTTCAGAAAGTAAAGCTAACAATTCTTAAGAATATAAATATTGATCTAATAGACTTAACCTATCTCTTTTAATTGAGTTTAGTTCATTTTTTTTTAATTGAGTTTAGTTCAAATATTTATTATTTTAATTACCAATTTTAGTTTGTCTTCTATTATTTTAAGTGTATATATTTTTGAATTTCGATTTTTTATTAAATTATTAATCAGGTTTTGAATTTCAATTTTTTTAATGTCAAAAACTAAAACTTATCTATTTACCTATCAATTTTCTTTTATAAAAATAAAATTTTAACGAATTTTTCATCAATTTTTGTTAACAAATTTTTATAAAGTGGTTATCCTTTAATTTTTTAATAAAATGGGTACGCAGTGTCATCCTAAAAGGAGCTTTAGTATTTAAAAAGCCTTAAAGCATTTTTTTAGACTCCATGTCAGAAAAAAAAAAAGAATGAAAAGAATTGGAGACGAAAAAAGAAAAGAAGAAAGAAAGTAAAAGGGACCGCTTGGGTCTACTCCTACCACAACCATTCTCTCTGCGTTAATAATTAACATTTCAACAGATTGGACAGAATCTCTATAAAGACTCTTTCAAGCGCTTTCAATCCAAAAATCTTCTTCTAATTCTCTCTCTCTCTCTCTCTCTCTCTCCTCTTTCTCTCCCAAGCACAGCACATGAGATATGGAGCTGGGTTTAAGCTTAGGAGACAGTAGTACATCATCGAAGCCTTATGGGTTCTTGAAGAAGAAGAGTCCAGTGGGGCAAAGCAACAACAACAACTCTTCAAATCTTAACAATAATGGTGGTGGTGGTTTAGGGTTCTGCATGGGTTTGGGTATTGGCTCTAATACTAACGTTGTACAACAAGAGAATACTGATAAGCCTGAGAAATCACTAGAAAATGAACAAAAGCATGTATCAGATGAAAGGCACAACAGGGATGGTAAAGATGATGGTGATGGTGATGATGATGATGATGATGATGAAGCCTCAGTGGAAACTCCTGTTCAGCTTGATTTACTTCCTCTTGTTCCTGTTCCTCGTCAAACTCCTTGGTCTTCTGATGACGGTAATTATATAGTATATTTATTTATGTGTTGTCACGTTTCAGGTCTAGAATTCCGGTCATTTGGCCGAACTGTTAGTTTTTGAACTCATTTGCCGTTATTATTGAGTTTTGACTCTAAGGGTCACACACACTCAGTTTTTTCTTTCTTTTTTTTTTTTCCCAAAGAAAATGAGAAATACAAGTATTACATATATCCACATAAATATACGGAGATTGAAACTCAGCAAGAACACGTGTGGTTTTGAGAGAGTTGTTTTGATAATCTTTAATTGTTACTAAATTTGGTTTCATATGAGAACAGTTGAAACTATGTAATATATTAGGCGGCGATTATTTTCGTGCATCGGGTTGGGTTTTTAAATTTATTAACTAAACTGAGGATTGTATCTGGATACTAATTTTTTGTGTTTTTTTTTTTTCCGGTTTTTGCATATGTAGGTAGTTCAGACAATGGTTCATCGGGAAACATGGGGCTGCCGGCGGCGAGGAGGTTCGATGTGAACAGGCTGCCGGCATCCGGGGAGAAGGTATCATCGGAAAGAAGTGTGGGTTCGTCGCCGTTTCAAATGGACTTTAGCATTTACAGAAGCAGTGGAAATGTTGGTGGTAGAAATAAAAGAGACTTGGAAGTTGCTCTTATTGGAAACGACGTCGTTGAGGCCGATAGAGCCGGTTCTCGAGCTAGCGATGAAGATGACAACGGTTCTAATACTAGAAAGAAACTGAGACTCTCTAAAGAACAGTCTGCTTTTCTTGAAGAAAGCTTCAAAGAGCACAATACTCTCAATCCAGTAAGTATGATGAATTCCGATCTAACGTTTAAACTTTTAGATAAGGTAAAGTGATATCAGACTCGTTTCAAGTCTTTTCGTCATTTATTTTAAACATTTCAATTATGATGGGCTTAAAAATAAATTCCGCTAGACATGTGGGGCATTTTGAAACAATGAATAAATATATTGAATTCCTAAGTAATAGCTTTTTAATTTTATCTTCATTTGTGGGTGAAAGATTATGATCTGAATCATCTTTTATTAATTTTGTTTCTTCTTGTTGGATATTGCAGAAGCAAAAGCTTGGACTTGCAAAACAACTTAATCTCAGGCCAAGGCAAGTTGAAGTCTGGTTTCAGAACAGGAGGGCAAGGTACAGATTACAAATAAATTCTGTATTTGTCGTGTTATGTTGGAACTTTTGGTGGAAGCCTATGTGTACATGCGTTGTCCTTTCATGACATCGTAATATTAACATTAACAATTGAATTTCGCTCATGATATCATAACGTTTTGCTCCGATCATATCTAGATTTGGTTGTATGATAAGCATGATGAATATTTAATCATCTGACACCTGAACATATTGGTTTACACTTGCACAATTTTTTTTATTTGATTTTTATGGCAGATAAATATATTTTATTTTCTTTGTTTTTGATCTACATATCTGATAAAATCACAAAAGTTTGATAACCTTGTGTTTTTTATGATAGTTTTGATTAATCTTAAATAACAATATATTTGTGGCTGAAATTTCAGGACTAAGTTGAAGCAAACAGAGGTGGATTGTGAGTACTTGAAAAGGTGTTGTGAGACTTTGACAGAAGAGAACAGAAGGCTACACAAGGAATTGCAAGAATTGAGAGCTTTGAAGACTTCCAACCCATTCTACATGCAACTCCCAGCCACCACTCTCACCATGTGTCCCTCTTGTGAAAGGGTGGCCACCACCACCACCGTCCCGCCTGCCGCCGCCGCCACCACCATCGTCCCGACCCCATCCACCACCCCTAATGCCAAAACCAACATCACTGACTCAACCCCCCCTAAAGCAACAACCACCCCCTTTCCCCTCTCTAGACCAAGGTTTTTCCCATTTTCTCCCACTCCATCTCATCCCCACCAATCTGCAGCCTCATAAAATTATGACAAGATTTGGATCTTCCTTTCATCATTAACATCGTCTAATCTTTGCGGATTGTGTTCTTGGTCATATGTAAATACCTAAAATGTTTGGTGGTTTGCTTCAGCTGTTTGAACAACACAAGGGTTTTTGCTTGTGTCTGATGTTAAAGGGTTCTGGGCGCTCTTAACGACTTTGAGCAATTTTTAGCTCATATGTGAATTTTTGTGGGAAATTAGAGTTTAGGAAAAACATAGTCCAAGGAAAAGAAAAAAAAGGAGTAGACGACTACTAGAATTTCATTATTATTTTTCAATGTTTTTGCTGGAAATATTGCGACATGTTATTTAATTTGTATCCTTTTTATTTATTAATTCGTTCTCAGCTACTTTTGTTCTTTTTCTGTATATAAAACATTGAGTAATGCTTTTTATTTATTTTTTAAATTTTTTTTGTATAGTAAAAATTCATATAGTAAACATTAAATCTCGTATATAACAAAAAAAAAGTGATTATATATAGAAGTGTGAAGAAGTAATATATAATAATAGTCAATAAAATGTTTTTTAGTAGCTCAAATTCTTTTCTTTTTTTTCTTTCTAATACAAGAAAAGTTAAAAGTTGTTATTCAAACTCAAATATTGCAAAATTCATAGCGGCTTTTGTTTATGATTAGATGAATAAATCGTGGTGAGCTTTTATAAGAGTTGATAGGTCATGCAGTAAATGAGTATTTGTTCTTTGTCTATTTGTATAATATAATATATCGTTACTTGATTATATATTTTACTCAATTTTTAGACAAAAGTAAGAAATTTTTTTTGAATGATGTGAAAATTTATTTAGTAGAGTTCAATTATTAATTAATAAATTTTAAGTATAACGTTTTTTACACATATATTTAATTAATTAAAAATAATTTTAAAATAATAAAAAGTATTAAACTCATAATTTCATTAAAAGCGCTCTTATACACTACAAGCATACCCTGGGGGCAAAAGTTTGAAGTCTTTTGCGTATGTGGTTTCTTTCGTTTTTGTTTTTGTCAAATTTTGCGTATGTGGTTTGATGGACACATGTTTGTTGTTGTCCCGTGGTTCAAGGCATGCTTTAAGAAAGAGACTGGTTTTGTCTCAATTCGTGCCCCTTTTTTAATGATTTCATTCAAACAACATTGATGAGGTGAGGCGTGGGGTGGGGGGTGGGGGGGTGGTACATTGGAAAAAAACTGTCTGACCTGACCGTGGACGAAAGATTAGGCATATTGATGACTGTGTCTAGTAAAGAGAGGTTCCTCTTTATGACCACCAATTATGAGTACACACGAGCCAAGTACAACAACGTTGATTATTGTTGTATCTTAACGTGCTCACCACGTGAGTTCTCACGAGATGTATCATTGTTTTCTGGTGGTGTTTTTTTCTTTTTTTTATAAAAAAAATGATGAATAAAATCACGTTAAATTTATTTTAAAATTATAAATTTTGTGGTGTTACTATTTATTTTCACGTAGGTTTCGAATTAGTTAAAAGACAAATAAGATATATAATGATAGGGCATTGTTTTAAATTTAAAATTTATAGATATAATAAGTTATTATCTGATTATTTTACCCGATTTTTTACAACTGGTGGATTTTGTTCTTTGATTTGGTCAATCTTTTAATTTTCACTCTGGGGGGGGGGGGGGGGGGGGGCGTGGCTGCTGCTATTCTCAAGTCGTTGGATAGGTCCCTTTCTACTCTTTAATATGAAAAATGGTTGGTCTTGTGTATATGGATTTGACTAGCCTATTCTCATAGCTATGCCATGACGTTAGGGTAGGATTTAAGAGTTTTATTCCGTAAAAACAAAACTATATAATTCAATATTTATACATATTTAAGATTTTTATTTAGTAAAAATTAAAATTTATACGAATAACTTTTTTTTTTTTACTTGGTATTAAATTGATTTTTTGAATTAAAAATACAGATATTTTAAAAAACTATTTGGTGTCTATGCATAAAGTATTTTCACCATGGAAGTGGTTTTAATTGACTGTTACTGCTATTGCCACGTGAAAAAGTAAAAAAAAGGCTACTTTAGATCTATTTGCAATTTCAGATATACATTACTTGGTGTAATGTTTTAAAAGTTTCGAGACTAATCGTTTAAAAAAGTTAGTTGTTTTAAAAACTTACCCTTCAAAGTATTCTAGTTGAATTTGCAGCCTCCGGCTTGTGTGATAATTTTTATTCTATTTTTTTTAGAAGGAACAAAATATTTCTTCGAAAGAGCAAATTAGCAGCTATTCCACATGGTATGTAAATATGGACAATTTCAACTGTTCTGAAAGAATAATATTCTGCAACAGTTATGGTCAATTCTTGTTTTCAAGAAATGATAATGAGAAAAAGAGGGAAAACGAAAGACACACGAAATGCAAGTAATCATGACCATGACTAATTTGTCCATGCAAAATTTGTTGCTTTAATCAAGGAGGTTAGCTTAGTTATTATGATTTTTTTACCAATATTTTGTAATTTTTTTTTTAATTCAAAAAAAGTTTAAATCGTAAAACACAATTTAAAAGATGTCGCCTGTAAAAATTGACCTTATAATATATTACATTTATACCGAAAAATATACCACTAAACTAAAGATCCTATTGGTTTTTCTTTCTCTTTCACTTCAAGGTAGTTCAATATACATAGTTGGTAACTTTGTCAAAGGTCAAAAGTGTAATACCAAAATTCCAGTGATTATGCATGATTGCATGTGGCCTGGCCTCTATGTTAGTTGTGAGGAATGTCAAGTCCTTAAAGAATTTAATACCAAAGTCCACTTCGTTTGACTTGAATTAAGATTCATTGTTTGGAGATCATGTAATTATTTAGTAAATATATGTAAAAAGCAAGTAACAATGGGCTGAAGTTGCATTTATGAGGGAGTAATAAATAAATATGTGGATTTCATTACATTACTACAGAAAGATTTAACTGATAAATTGATAATACAATTATGATAAAATAATTTGGACAATGCACTACCGCTAAATTTCCTAATATTGTTATAACATACCAATCGAACATCTCTTGTTCTCCCTTTTTTTTTCCCGTTGACTTCTCTTTTCCTTTTTTCTGTTTTCTTTTTTCAAGTTCAAATTCACCAGAAGTTAAAATTACATGGTTGATTTCTTTGTCTAATTCTCACTAGTACTTAATGAAGAAAGTAAGAGAAAAAAGCTATATTCTGCCTTAATCATTTTCACTCAAATATTCTTATATATATATATTTAAGATTCCTATCGTAAATGACCATGATATGCGTATAAAATTTAGCAATCATTATGGCATACATGAGGAGAACATATAGTTGATTTTGTCTTTGCACATCTCAAATTATTGTTCTACGTTTTCACCTTATCATTATGGATCATCAGTGTCTTTATGCAGCTGGCTAAGGTGGTCGCTTTCAATATTTTCAGATCATAGCCATCAATCTTCATCATTCCAATATGTCCCTAATTCTATTATCATACGACACACTTCAATCATGATCAGTTTCCTAATTAATTCCTATGAAATTTGTCACAGCCTTTGTCAAGTTGGCATACACCAAGTGTGATCAAATTACCAAAATTTGTGCAAACATACATCTCTTGCAACATCACTAGACCTAGCTCGTTTCTCACTTGGGAAAGAAACTTACGGACAGTCATTAAGTCTTTGATCTAGTGATAATGTTATTCCCTGTTATGCGAAAAAGTGTGAGTTTAAATTTTACTAGTTACGTTATATAATTTTATACCTTCCTTGAATTAAAAAAAAAAAAAAAAACTTATAAACAATTACCATTTTGCGGTACTATATATCACTTGTAATTAATTTTCTATTTTGTGTTATTACTGTTGTTATGTGTTTCTAATCTTTCAATCGTCACCATTTTAAAAATATATCCATCACTTAGAGATAATTGTCATATGTTGCAATACCTCCACACTAATGCCAAGGAAACAGGGACTTAGATCCTCTTAAATTATTATAACACTATGAGAAAAATCTAATAATAATTCTATATTCATGTAGATATTTAATGGTGATAGTATGTCAAAGTAGTTATGATAAAATGATCCAGATAATTCATCACTATTGAATCTCTTTTATAACATCATATGATATGAGAAAATCAAAATTCGAGACATTATGCCCGTGAGAGCCATTTTTTACTATCTCATTAAAGGGAAACTACCTTGATATTCAATTCATGTTAATAGTTGTTTGTATAACTCATTAATCACCCTTATTGATCGTCTGTGATTAAGCAAGGACAAAAATATTAGGAATGACAACAGTTTGGATAACGGCAAAAAATGATAAAATTGTAACCAAAATTATTTAATAAATCAATAACCATAACTGTAACCAAATCTTAATGGTTTTCAAAATCAATAACTATAATCGTAACCGTTAAAAATTTAAAAAATCGCAGTTAACCATAACCGTAACCGTTTAACTAAAAAATAATTAGTTTAAATAAAAAAACCTAAAACAAATGTAAGAAAAATTAGTTTAAATGTAAAGAAACAAAAAATAAAAGAATTCAAGTCAATGATAAAACTTGAAATAAATTACATAATAATTTTATGAGCAAAAATCAAAATCAATAAGTTATGCAAAGAGAAATTCATTCCCAAACGCCGAGAAAGAAACGTCTCTTCTTTCGTTTCAGCAAGTAAAGATGACAATTCTGAAAAGTATAAGTATTGGTTTAATAGACTTAGTCCATTTCTTTTAATTGAGGTTAGTTCACTTTTTTTAGTTGAGTTTAGTTTAAATTTTTATCATTTTACTTACCAATTTTAGTCAGTCTTCTATTATTTTAAGTGTATATATATATATTTTATATTTTTTTATTAAATTAATAATCGAGTTTCAAATTTAAATTTTTTTTAACGTTAAAAATCAAAATCTATCAATTTCTCTTTATAAAACTCAAACTCTAACGGACTCTCTATTAATTTTTGTTATAAAATTTTTATCGGACGATTATCCATCAGTTTCGAATAAAATTTACACCCATTGCTAACCCTAAAAAATATCATGAGTTTGATCATGATCATGCATCACATGCATTGGATGGTTGGCCATCCATGCCGTGGGAGGTCACAGAAAACGCAACACATGTGAGAATAATCATGATTATAATAATTAACCGACCTTGGCCCCATCTCATAATCCTCATTGGGAATAATAATAATAAACAAGACATGACTTAATCACCTAAATGGAAAGTTCAACTGCCATTATTATATGTCATCCAATGATTTGTGCTACATTTTGTCTACCTCATTGATTGCTTAAGCATCTAAGAACAAAGCATATATATTATATATGTATTTCTAGAATTCCTTTTATATATCTTTTGCATACGTATCACTCTTTTGTGCAAGGGAGACAATCATCATAAAAATAATAATTTGGTCGGTCAAAAAATCGGATAAAGTGATCAGATAGTGAATTGTTATAATTATTAAAAATTTCAAATTCAAATTTATATTCTTCTATTATAAATATTGTCTAATCCTTAATTGACTAGAAATATGTGTTAAGGTTTGTTATTATATCACAAAATTTATAACTTTATAATAAATTTTTCGTCATTAAAAAAAATGTAATTTGGTCTTTATCAAATGATTTTCTTTCAGATTGAATATATGCGGTGTGAATACTTGTAACTATAATTAATGTGATGAACAATTAGCATGGTTATAGTAATGTATTATCATAATTTAGTTAGTAGAAAGTTTCCTATGTAAGACCACTTTCTATCTCTCTGATCAATTCAAAGATTTTGAAAATGACATTCAATCTTCGGATGGCTATTATAGTATGTGAAAATGTGGTCGTTGAGAGAGGTATATGCGATGAATTTGATCTTCTCAAGAAAGCATTGGTCGTGGTTTGGTACCCTAACAATCACAAGAAAAGCGTTTTTCTCTTTTTGCAAGCTAGAAGTTGGCTTTCAGTGACGGAATGCTTGACACGTGAATGAAAGATTTATTTATATTTTAAATTCAAATCAACTAAAAAATTAATTTACTTGAAACATATAGTATGTTCGTATGTTGGCGTTTTTAAGCTTGTAACTACAGATAATATTTCTTAGTTCATTTTTTTTTTTTTTTACCTGTGTGCCTTTAAGGAGAAAGCAAAAAAAATCACAAGTAATTTATGTGAATAACATATTAAACTTTTAGAGTGCAATCATTTCTTATGTTAGATAGTGTTTGGTGATGTCGCAAAACTTTTATCTTCATGGCAAAGAATCATCGGACTATTTGTCAAACTTATTATGTGGAAACCAACTAATTTTACAAAAGTTTTCACAAGTGGTGAACTTTATTTCGTCTAATCATCACTTTTTGCTGAAAATGAAAAGCCATGAAAGCCATCTTTTTGGATAAGTATAAGGCTGCATCACCAAGTTTATTGCTGAGAGCAACATCAAACAAATTACATATGGCAATCAAGAAGCAACTAGATTTTTTTTTTTTTTGTCAAGAAGAAGCAACTAGATTTAGTTCTAGGTGTTGTACATTTATTGAAATCTTAGATTGCTATTTTACATGACACTTATTGAATGGAAAAAAGACGTTCGAGATCTTTGTTTTTAGACCTTAGATCAAATATGTTTCTCAATTTTATATCTTCATTCCTCAAATTTAACGGTATTAACTAATTTTAATAGATTAAGGGTATTATGGTCATTTTCATATTAATAAAAAAATAAACCAACCAATAAGGGCAAGCCAACTGGACCCCAACCCTGCCCTTACCCACCCTACCCTACAAGCCCCCCAACCCTACCCCCACCCCTACCCTATCTTACCCACCCTACAAGCTCCTTATCCACGCCTTTCCACTCCCCCACACGCACCAGTTACCCTTATCCCAATCCCTACCACTACTACTATCCTTCTAGGCCTCACTCCCACTATACCAGTACCCACCCCCCTCGCCCTCCCCCTTTCCCTTTCCTTTCCCCTCTCCCTTTCCCTTCTTTATCTACATATACACACTACACACATTAGCCCTAACATATACCACACGTGCATTACACAAAACACCCCCTCCCCGCCCCCCTCTTCCCCCCTCAACACACACACATACACACACACAAACCTTACTACCCAACGGAGTGGTAGAGGAGGTGGTGGTTTTTGGAGTGGTTAAGGGGATTATAGGTGTGGGGGAATTTTTTTATTGATTTATTGTTATGTTTTTTAATGCATGAAATAAGCATAACATCCATTTTCAATTAATGGTTAACTAACGACGGGATCTAAATGCCGAAAATAGAAAACCTTAAGGACCTAATTGGTCTAAGACAAAATAATAATAGTAATAATAATAAAGAAGAAAAAAGTACCCCAATGTCTTTTCCCTTTTGTTGATCAAATAAATTCCTTATCGAGTTGATTTTTAGTTAACATAACTAAGTTCTCAAAATTTGTTGAATTCATCCTAAATTTGACCTCTAGCTCAAAGTCTTCTAGTAATTGCACTTCAGAATATTTGACAAGAATTTTAACAACTTCAGAAATCAAACAAAAATAAACTAAATCTTATTTTACTCTAGAAATCAAACGAAAACAAACTATATCTTATTTTACTAGATGAGGCCGAATTTTAACAACTTAAGAAACGAAAAGTGGAAATTTCAGTTAGGTCAAGTAATGAAATCAAGATAAAAGGATGTTGGGGAAATTTCATGAAAAAACAAAGGGCTCCTTTACCTAGTCCTAGACCAAGGAATGAGAAAAAAAAAAATCAAAGTCGTAGACACTAGAAGGAAAATCATGGAACTTAAAATTATGGGGTCCATGAGATAGATAGCATCTTCTACACGCAATTTGTAATGATTTGGAATTTGACAAAACAACAATTAGGGGTTGAAATTTTGGTAAAAAGAAATGCCAATTGACCATTAGGACACAATTCAAACCTCATTCTTATCCGTTGAATCTCATAGAAAGATAATGATTTTAAGGCAAGAATTTTGAGTGTGAAACAAAAAGTATTAAATGTGTGATGAGGATTTGGTGTGGTAGTTGGTAGACTAATTATAAGCATGATTAGGATATTATTATCATATAGTTAAAAGATAAGACATGTTCATTAGATTTTGATAGGTATGCCTCCCTTTTGGCTTGAGTTTGTGACATCACTTCAATATCACCATGATTATTATTATTATTATTTTTTTCCATTTGCTAATTATATAATTTCTACACCACTTGCATTTTCTGCATGATAGTGGAGGCAGGCCAACACTTATAAAAGTCAAAAACTGACTACGTAATAGGAATACGGAGGAAAACCAATCTGATTTGTTACTTCAAGATGAGACTTGAGGGACACCCGGTCATATTTTTGTCTCTTCTTTAATATCCTTTGGGAGCAAGTATATCTTTTGCTATGTGAGTGGATACACGTCTTTCGAACTTATATCAAGATTAAAATTTTAACACACATAATCATGTTCTAAAAGTACATAATGTCAGTTAATTACGTATTAAATTATTAAAATTAACTTCAATATAAATAATTTTTTACTAAAAATATAAATAAGTTTTTTATCTATATCGCAAACGCTCAAAGTATCTTTTAGGATGAATTACACAATCTGAATAAAGTGGAAGTCTCCATCTCCAATAGCGCTTAAACCTTCAACTATGACCAGAACATCGGGCCTACATCATTCTTGCGAAGAGGGCCACCAATAATAAACTTTTTTTTTTTTTTTTGGGTCAAAGATAAACAATAGTTGAATGAAGACGACAAGAAGATCCACGTGTCAATATGAGAAACATGCCTTGTGAATTAAGGAATAGCTGAAGTTTAGTATACTTTATATCAAATTGCTATCTTCAAATTAAGTGGTGGCTGAGTCTTTCTTTGTGTCATGGCATCACTCACTTTATTCTATAAGGATTGACCAAATGATGATGATCGACTCATGATTCATTGAACTTAAAGAAATAGTCAACTCCTCAACATTAAGATTATGCTTTTTCTTTGTCTTCGTGGTTAAGTAGAGTCATCGAATAATGATTTGTAACAGATATAAATTTTAAGTTTAAATTTATACTCTTTTATTATAAATATATTACCTGATCTTTAATTAATTTGATATATACATTAGAATGTATCGTTATAACATGAGATTTGTAACAATAGAGTGAATCCGTAAATTCTTTCTCATCAGAAGAAAAATGATGATGCTTCTTGGAAGGGAATATAAGCACCGTATAGAATCCATTCCATATCCAACAGCTAAAAGCAAGATATTGATGCCAAAAAGGGGGGAAAAGAAATGCAATACAATACAATCTTTGTTTATTTTTGCTTCAAACCATTTACACCAAGCATAGAATGCGAAAGGCGCTTATGATGGTGTGGGGGATGAAAGAAGCTGCTGGCCAGCCCCACACGGCGAAAATTTGAATTTCTAGCCGCCATTGGATCCCAGTAAGAAAGTGCCAGCTGATATGTCCAATACGAACTAGCACTTATACCAATTGTGTATAGTATCTAATATTCCATGATATTTGACGGGTTATATTGATTTATTATGACTTGTCGACTTGGTATGACGGGCTAACCCCATCTTCTCACCTCTAGAACTGGGCGATGCACAGACGATCAGCTCTTAACAAATGTGACTTTGGTTCAAAATTGAAGCATTACATTTGCATTTGCATCGATTTATCCAACAGCTTAATTACCTTGAAATCAGTCCCTCTTAAAACAAGAAGGACATCAATCGTCGACTGTTGATCTTTCTTTCCTTTTCTTTTTATTTATTTATTACAAGGAGGTCGAAACTGAAGAAACTACTCAATGATAAACTTAAAAGATGTTGTCTCACCCCTAATGTTTCCAAATGATAATTAGTCAACCATTTCTGCACACTATTCACTTCCCAATACACATGAACACGGTAAAAAAATCTGGTTTTCTCTGTAAGATCTTACAGAGTTGATCTTTTGTTTGCTCGAAAATACATCACTCTAGCGGACTGGGGAAAACATATTGCTGCTAGAAAGTCCCAGATGACACACAACCCCCATATTGGTCTGATCACGCAATGTCATAATTCTTTCACATATTTCATAAGTAATAAAGGTGTCATCAAACCACGAAATGTGATTGAAACATAAATTACATTAATATTACTGAGAAACAGCTAAGTTATTCAGATTATTTACAGTAGTCTTATGTGTTTCAATGCACAACAATCCTAAAATTGGCTATAAATTGATAAAGAAGTCGATTCATGTGGTAGTCTAGCGGATAAAAACGGTTATCTTGATTCATTAGAAATTGGAGTTACGTACTTACATAAAAACGAATAAGCCTCAATTCCAACAAATCATATCATCTGCCAAGGCGTACATTTACTGAAGAACAGAGGGGTTATGATGTAAAGCAAACAAGCGAAATTGCACCAGAAGCGCGCATTGATACAGCATTTGAGTTATTTCTGGGTTGTACATCTTTCATATCAACAAAATTTCCACAAGACAAGCCATGGAACCTGGTTACTTCAGCCTGCAAATCAATGACGACTCTTCTAAATGATGTAAATCAGAAAGCAAATAGCAGCAAGATTCCTCCTGATCATTACTTAAGTATTTCCATTTCCAGCGTTTGAGTTATTCCTGAAACGTTGATCTAGCATTAGAGGCAGAAGAAGAGAGCCAGCCTGGTTTTGTATATATCTACCAATTAGCCGAAGTCTTTCTTCTCTTAAACTGCACGAAAATTCATTTGGACCACAATTTCATACATCTTAGTAAATTCATTTATTGACTAAATTAAAAGATGCAACATTCACTCAGACGACGTTTAAAAATTTAATATATGAAATATACCCAAATATTATTATCAACTGAGGAATGTTCATAACCCCTACAGGCACATAATTGTCACTAAATCAACAGGGAAGAAGAAATGTCAGAGAGATTTCCATCAGTAGTTTAGTTAGTAAGCCAACTATCAAGCACGACAGAGTTTAGACTTCAAAATGTCTATGAAGTAACTTGTCAAAAGAATGGCATAAAGTAAACTAGCATGACAAGGAAGAGTACTCTACATTGAAAACAAAAAGGGTTCCAACCACTATAAAACGATCCTAGGCTAGTCCACTTGAAGCCAACTAATTTAGTATCGAACCTCAGTTCTTCTGTCATGGTATAAAAACTAGACCTTGGGCTTCGGTCCACTTACACATGACCTGTAGTCTCATCTCTAATCTTGTCACAAAAAAAATACTGTATCCTTCATCGTAGCTCTTCATCCGGCATCACACTCTCTTGATCCCTGGCGGCATCATTCCTCATCCAGGCTAGTTCATCGGGCACATTTCCCTATACTTCTTCTAAGTGATATCAAAATCCTCTTTCAGCCGATTTGAAAGCAGTGTTTTTAGAGGCATTATTGGAATGTGCTACCTCGTCAAAATGAAACCCCTTTTCCAACTGGAGATCTAAGGAAGTAGGTAGTGGCAAAATCATCAATATCACTTTAATATTGAGGGCCTCCTTTCTCATACTTCTTAGTTTCTTTATACAATCAATCCCAGGCCAGGCATAAGGATGATATCATGATAAAAAGTATCTATATGGTTGAATAGTCTAGAATGAATCGTTATAGCTTCTGATCTAAATCTTTATATACTCTTCGCTCAACGAATTATCTACATCTCTCATACAGGAGATACAGTTATGAACTGAACCACCATAATTCTTCCATAAACTGAACCACTTCTAAAGCCCTTCTCGCCAATTAATTTGCTGGTCCATTAAGCCACACAATAAGACTAAATCAACTTTACAAACCTTGTAACATATAATATGCATTCACAGTTATTATACATTGATGATAAATGAGTTCAACCACCAACCGCCTCTTCTTTATCGTCTTTCCTCTTTACAGGCGAATCACAATCTTGCAGAGTTGAAGGCAGACCCTTGGAATAGACTTCATACCATCAATGTAATGTAGCTGCAAAAGAAAAGAAAGAAAAAAAAAAAAAAATTGGATTACAACTATACCAAAAGGAAACAGAAACAAGCATGCAACACATGCAGATATCAGAATAATTCAAGAATTACATGAGGAAGATTCATGAAGAGATACATCAAGGGAATTATGATCAACTAAGAGAATCTACAATTTATCTAAATTAAGATACCTGGGCAGGCAATGAACCTGAGAAGAGGGTAGGCTTCAGATTAACAATTTAAAGATGAAAGCTCAGATGCCAAAAGATTAACTACAGAAATCATCATTATAGAATTATGAGAAAACCAATCCAACAGATAAGCATATTCGACCGAAACTTCCAATGTTAAAAACTACAACATAGAAACTTCAAATGTAAGTATTCTGATACTTTTATAAGCTTATGCAATAACATTATAATGATTGATAAAGGTATGAAAAAGACAATCATCAAGTATACGACAAATAAATCTTCTCTCCTTCAATTGATCTAGGCAGCTAAAGCTATCAACAACTTTTTATACTTCTCATGTCAATTGCAAAACATGAATGTCACAAGACAGACTACAAATGTTTCTTCGAGCAAGTCAAATGTCCAACTATTTCCTTTCTGCTTCTGCTTAGCATATTTTGGGATACATGTCTAGTATCAATATCACATTAGCAGAACACTGCAGCTACAAGAAATTCAATCTTTTAGCAACATAATGCAGTATCCGGAACCTTTAAAGACTAATGTTGGAAAATTTCAACATATGGGGCCACACATGTAAATATTTAAATGTGTTGTGCTATTCATTCATTAAGCCTAATTAAACTAATCTAATTAAGGACTAAGTTTAGACTTATGGGTATAATTGTCATGAAATTAATGTGTAGATAGGATTCTGATACGCTTCCACTATCTATATATCTTTCTCTTCTTGTGATTTGACATGGGTAGCAACATGTGTTCATAGGGTTTGTTGTAAAAACTTGTAGTAACATGTTTTAGGACTAATCTTGGATTGTAGATTAGATTTTGCAGATCCTCGCAACTAATTCTTACATTTACGATTATTCACCCGATTGCAGAAGATTAAAAACATAATTGCAATCCTTCTAACAAGAAACTACAGAGCTAGAGCTTAATGTAAGTGTTATAATCAGTAGCAATTATAACTCTAAAGAATTAGTAGCGAATCTGAATAAAATGACATGTAAAACATATTCCAATCAGCCTTAGCTTAAGAAATAGTAACGGAAAAGTAAAAAGTAGTCATTGAATACACACGTGTTTTAAAAAATGCAGTCCTAACTCATTCCTTAATAACTTAGATCTCGGAGTTATTATTGGAGACTACAATCCTAATTGGCCGGTGAATGGGTCCGCCCTTGTTCAAAGTCATCTTTATAATATTACCTATTTGATAAGCATAAGTTAAAATAATCCATACCCAGTATCCGTTATTCATTTCAGTAGTATATCATATATGTATATCTAGCAATGAAAATGAAAAATAGCACTTTCTTATCATCTATTCTTGTCTATAATGGTATAAAATATGCAAACTAACTTGCATAAGATCACTCCCACCTTTAAGAAGAATTTGAACCAATTTCTGCATCACATATATGGGTATGTCAATTGGCATCACTGTCATGAAAACTTATCAGGAAAACAAATTCGTTCATATGAATGTATGTTATTGCAGATATAAACCGCAATGTACGTAAAACAAATTCATTCATTATCGCAAAGAGGAAGACTCTGCAGGCATCTATAGTTAAAATCATTTTCAGTTCCTGCATTTACCATTTATGGCGCGTGCGTAATGCTAGAATCTTCAAAAATGAAGTTCGCAAATGTCGAACAAGTTATTAAATTCATTTCTGATGATGTACGCTACACACCGATGACAAGAAGGAGATTTAAAAACAATAATTTAATAGGGAAATTTGTAACCAATAGAAGCTAAGTGATTTACTTGTTTCTTGTAAATGGTTTGTACCAAGTTTTTAATAGTGAAATAAAATCTTCTAGCTGACACAGAAAAAAAAAAAAAAAAAAAACGGCAATGTACGTATGTTGCACGTATATTGCGAATAAAATGTAGTAACAATCTCAAATGATTATAAAAATATTATTTCTACTATAGTATTGCTAACACCGCGTTCTTGTTATATAAAGAGACATGTGACATTAAAAGAAAAATTATACAAATAGTCCTTATTGTGTTCCCAAAATTTTAAATTCATCATTCTTATTTAAAATTAGTCAATTTAGTCTTTTTTATTTTTTAAAAAATTTAAATTATTCTTATTGTTCAAAATTAATTAATTTAATTCTTACTATTTTTCAAAATATTTCAATTTAGTCCCTGCACGTGTCAAGGACTAAATTGAAATATTTTGAAAAAATAATAGGAACTTAATGGCTAATTTTGAATAATAGAGATAAATTTTAAATTTTTTAAAAAATAATAGAGACTAACTTGATTAATTTTAAATAATATAGCTAAATTTAAAATTTTATAAAAATAATAGGGGCGGGGGTGGGCTTGTGGATCAATTCTCGAAAAAGTCAAAAAGAGAAAAAAATTATTGGTCTTGCGGGCCTTGTTCTTGATGGACCCTTTTTATTAGCCCAACGCATTTTGAAACCCATGTAACTATTTATATTAGCTTAGAGAAAATGGTAGAGAATAGAGAGAGTGCAATAGGGAGACAAAAGTGTCGTAAGTTCTATCTTGTATTTGTCCAGTATCATAGGATAATTCTTTCTTTTATCTGAATATAAATGTAAATATTTTTCGAATTGGAATGTTCTCAAAATTCTTCTCGCAAAAAAATTGTTGATCTTCAGGCCTTATCTCACCCCATACTAATCGAGTAGGTATAGAGTGTAAGTCCTATGATTTTCAACTATATAATTTTTTTTATTTGTTTTAACACCCTATGATACCAATTGTTATGGTAAGACTTGGGACGAGTCACAAAAATAAATTGAATCTTAGTATACGTGTATAGAATTCAATATTGTCAATCCAAGAATATGAATAAATAAATAGCTCATTGTCTTCATAATATTTATACGTGAGACAATTACTTTATACCTGGTCCTCTTAATTATTTACATGAGAAATCCTAAAATATTTTTCCATTTCATATATAAACTCTTCAGAATCCATATTCCTTATCGATAGATCTATCTTCATCACTACTCTATCATATGCATTTTAGCTACCATTAGGGCTCTAATAGTTTTCTCATGTGCACCCAAATCACCTATAAGGAATTGCAAACTTGCTCCCTCGCATGAACCCACTTGGACCTAAAATCCGTACATACTCCATGCATGAATACTATGTGTATCAGTATAACCCATAATAGACGACGCAAAAATATTGCAAACTTGTTTTGATGAGTAATTTTCGATATTTGGTAGGTATAATGATTGAAGAAAATATTGTAATCATAATAGACGACGCAAAAATCTAAGTTTTTATAACATGAAAATTTTGTAGTTCCAAAGATAATCAGATATTGCCTCAAATAATAATTTTTGAAGAAAGAAAAAATAAAATAAATTAACCATGTCATAGGATTTATGCCACAATAGTAATTTTAGTAGCCATAATTCTTGCCTACAAAAGGATAATAATGGGCACATTCTTTGATTATAATTGATGCCAAAAGAATGGAAGCCCAATTGGTAGCCCATTTTAGCCCATTTCTGGATACTATCTCTTCTTCTTTCATAAAAATACATGCAAATGCGTAGAAAAGCGAATTTCCTTTCAACATATGTTAATATTCTCCTAGGGTCCAAACCAAAATTTTAAGCTGTTTAAGCTGTATTTGATCTGCTTGTCCCAGTGGGGAACCCAAACTCTATAGCAAGCGGGACACTCATATAATGACAACGGACTCTTAACGAAAATTTAATATGTCTAATGTGTTTTTTTATTTCTTTCGACCAAAAAAAAGGTTCCTTCCAAAATCAAGATGAGTCTATGCACACATTCAAATAAACCTGACTTTGTTATCTGACTCTCAGTGTAATTTAGTTGCAATTGGAACATTCTTCGTTTTGTTTGGACGTAAATAGAATAGGTTTTTGATTTTGTTATGGTAGAAATTTGCACGTCCTTCAGCTACGTACAACCTGCAACAATGAAACACGTGGGTTATATTCCGAAGGATAACTCTGATACTCAAGTCAATAAACTTGATTTAAGAATAATAAGAGGACTAAAGGAGAACGAGAGGTTAAGGGTATGAAATGTCTACCTTTTGTCATGAGTCTTCTTGTAGTATCTATAGTAGTGAAAGAAAACCATTTCCAAGGGATTAGGTGAAGAATAATGGTGTAAGCATGGCTATTTGGTATGCATCTTTGGTCACCATGAATTGTGATAAGATATTTCCGGCGGATCCTCACCATGCCTACTGTCATGGGGCAGTTGCGCCCAGCTCAGGTCGGGAACGTCCGAGCCCGAAATGGTAACGGCCGTGCTATCAACTTTGATTTTGGCGAGAAATACATGTAGCACTCTCATTGGTTACACGTTATTTGCCAGCTTTTTCCCTCGTCAGATTTGGTAATTTTTCATTAGTTTGTTTCTATTTTGATGCTCTCTCGTTTCTTATTGATAGTTTTTTTTTGCTAAATAACAAAGTGTTCCATCCATTTCAAAAACTCAAACGAAATGATTACAAGTGTAATTTTGCTAACAAAAACCTATCTGAGTATCTGTAGGTTAAAGTTCTAATCAATACAAATATGCTTATTGATAGCCCATTCACTATTTTTGGACTAACAAAGAGTTTTTCACATATATTATTTCTAATCTTATCGAAAAACTGTTCCTCCGTAAGAACTCCATTGCTATAAACTTTATTGTTCCTCTCATGTCAAATGTAATAGACTGCTCTAGTGATGAAAGTTTTAGAACATAAGTTTGTGGAAAAATCTCACATTTAGTCCCTACTATTTACAAAAAAATTCAGTTTGGTCCCTATTATTTAAAATATCTCAATTTAGTCCCTATTATTTCTCCAAAAGTTTCAATTTCATCCTCAATGTTTGCCAAAAGTTTCGGTTTCGTCCTTATTGTTTTTAAAAAATTTCAAATTCGTCCCTATTGTTTCTTAAAAAATTTTAATTTAGTCCTTGAATAATAGGAACGAATTTAAAACTTTAAGAAAATAGGGACGATATTGAAACTTTTAAAAAACAATAGGGACGAAATTGAAATTTTTTTAAAACAATAAGGGCGAAATTGAGAAATTTTAAACAATAAGGACAAAATTAAGATTTTTTTACTAACAATAGGGACTAAATTGAGACAAATAAAATAATAGAAACTAAATTGAGTTAATTAGGTAACAATAGCGACTATTTGTGAAATTTTCCCCACCTTTGTAGTGTATGATCTTTACAATAGTCAGTCGCCCAACAAATTCTTTCCATTTGAATCTGTTGGAAGCAAACCACGTACAAAATGTCTGTCTCAAGATATTTCTCTTAAACCAGATTAATCTATGCCACTGTACAATCGGTCTCCTTTGTCGAATGATGTCCAAGGCTGTGCTCATAGAGAATCAATTCTTCTGATCTGGCAGCCACAAGGTCTTGTCTTTATGGTTCATTCTTGGCCCAAAGACAGTGTTATTCTCGGGCCATGTTCCAACCTTCCGAATTCACAAAAGTGTGAACCTTAGTATGAAGATTAAAACCAGACAAAGTTAATGGCATCGCTTCCAATGTAGTCCATAAGAGTTCCCAGTGGGTGCCACGATTCAAGCCAAAAAAAAAAGTATTCTTTCCATCACCAATTTCTTGGAAAAAATATTTCTTTGCGTCCCTCAAGGACGCTTCAGTGGTATGAGCATATCTCGAATGCGGTGTGTTCTCGAATTTAATTCAAGTTCTTTACTCCTGGTTGAGAGTCTTGATTTATCCGGTGTATGTATTGAGGACGTACTGCTGCACCCGTGATTTATCAATTGATGGTCAGATTTCATCAAATTTTCGATAATCGGGATCCACTAGTTGAGTTTTTATATATATATATTTATATATTTCCTTGCAACCTGCCTAACTTTAAGAATTTTGTTCCAAGATCCAGATGCGTTAGGATGCTAACTGATTTCCCATATACATCTAGATGTGAGATAGTGGGATTTGACCCAATGAACCCACAAGCTATCCTGGCAAGTATGTAACAACCATAAATATTTGATTATGCTTGCTTGATTAGTAGAGTTCTTATAAAAATTGTCGAAATCAAATGAAAAGGATTCCAATTTAGGGACTTAAATGAACCGCTTCTGATTGGTAGTATTCTATGAAATTCGATAGCATGGTAAGAAAGAAATATATAAATCCATTCATAGGATTTTTTTGTTTCTTTTTGTTTTTCCCCTTCCATTTACACTCTCTATTCAGGTGGTTTAGAAAGATGTTTTATATTTTTCCATCTAATATAACGGTCTGAACATAAATCTGTATTAGATAAATGTTCCGTCTAAACCATTATTTCTTGATTCAACAATTATTTTTCTTTCCTACTAATTAACGGACAATGGAGAAAGTTTTACAATTTTTTCCATAGGCCCAAGGTTACCTGTTTGACTTATTACCATTTTCTGTAGAAAAACATTTGCATGTTGTAAAGTGTTTGCGTTTTTTTTTGCTTCCAAGGAGGCTTAACGCTGATTACATAGCAATAAATCTAGAAGATATTCCACCCCTTCTATTTTGCTCCAATAAAGTCTTCAATTATCCCGGGAATTGTCCAATTCCGATATTTCAACGGATTGCCTAAGGCCGAAATTAGTCAACCAATCTACGCACCAATTCGCTTCCTTAAACACATACATCAATCTGAAATCATCATGATGACGAATCATACTCTGACAATCCTTGTAAAGTTGCATGTGTTGACACTTTCACCTGCGTGATATATACCTTTCAAACATTCTATACCCTTCGTTGCAGGATATCTCTTTAGTCTTGCCTTACTTTCAAACATAAACAAAGAACTGTGGGATATATGTGCTGCTTCCCCACAGTGATTCTTTTATCTATATAGGCAGTTCAGTGCACAAAATCCTCGTTATCTGTGAAGTCTGGAGAATGTTGTATGCAAATGAGCTAATAAAGCCATATAGATAGAACTTAAAAATTACTAGGAGATGAGCTTGATTGTAGGAAGAATTGTTATATGGCTTGAATTAATCAATAATCATCTTTGAGTAGTGCTTTCTATATATCACACTTTCACCCCCTCCTTTATATGGTAATAGTTCATGTGTTAAATGTCAATTTTTTTTTTATGTATATGATAGAAATTCCATTATATAATGTTTATCATGTTATTTTAAATTAAGGAACCTCATCCATTTTTTTTTCTCCCAAAACAAATTGAGGCTGAAGTTTGGAGGATGAGACCATTGGATTTGGTTCTTCTCATATTATTAAAACATTATGAAAGAGATTCAATGTTGAAGACATATTAATGTAATGATCCAATTGCAATGAGAATGATATGTCCGTATAATTATGATAAAATAATTATAACATATCATAACTATTGAATTTGTCTCATAGCATTTAAATAATACGAGAGGATTCAAATCCGCGACATCTCCCTCTTCATTCACTTGACAAAAGCTGAGAATGCCAAGGGCGAATTGGATGCAATCCGCGTTAATGTGGTTACGACTTGTAATTACCTTCCTTTTTCATTTTTATTTTTATTTTTTTGTTGTAGCAACTTAACTTCCATGAATCAAACTAAACCTAGAGCACACAAGAAATTTAATGCTATGAATGACCCATTATCCAATACTGGTACCAACTAATTTCGATTTAGAGTTCGAGACAAGAAAATCCTATCTAATTTCTTAAAACATTGATAAACACGTTATGAGATAACTTATAGTTACTCAAATATTTAGCTACCCAATCGACAATTATATTGACTTTATTGCTGATTAGACATGTAATTACCTTCCTCATTATGATTACTTCCGTCACAAAGAAGTGGATTTTCATAGTGCCTTTCACTAGAGGAGTTAGGTCACCAGTACTGCGTCCTATAACTGCAAAAAGACTGATCGAAATGAGCAATGCGTTAGGGACCATCTCATAGTAGCAAGCTAAATTACGCTAGTTGTAACTTCAACAATCGTTATTCGCAGTTTTGGATTGGGTATGTTTACCTTCAAGCAAATCAATGTACTAATTGACTAGTTAATAAGAGGTTTAAGTACCGGTTAAGAAGTCATATAGTCGAGAATATTTCAATGCAGTTGGATCCACTATTGGATAGAGATAAACTGGTTGTAACATCTCTTACGATGTTCGTAGATTAGGACAACGACTTCGACTTTCATGTAAAAAATAAAATAAAATAAAATAAAAAAAGCTTTCAACAGCTGAGTAACATGTACAACTGAATTTATGATAAAACTAATCTACTTCAAGGCTACAAAATTTCGTGGTGCAGTGGTACGGCTCAAGGCATCCTTCTTGTCAGTCAATGACCAAACATATTTGTAATAGAAGAATATAAGCTCGAATTAAAATTTTTAATCAAAATGAGTCACTATCAAACTACTCTACCAAACCCTTAGTTGCCATCAAATAGTAATTTAAAGCATAAGATCTCATAAGTTCTCTCCGGTCGTGGAGATTTTTTCTGTAGGAGAAAAAGGAATAAACTCAACAGTGTTTAACCATTTTATTCTATACGATTTACGCCATCTACTATCCAAAGAATATATTCTTCAAATGGACCATTTATTCTATACGATTTTTTTTTTTTTTTCTTTGTTGTTGGGGGGGGGGGGGGGAGGAGGGGGGTGGTTGGTTATGATATTCTATAAGATTAGAATCACCCAACCTCACGGGTGTGTGTGGATCAGGATCTGTATGCATGTCCTATAAATCAAAGAAGAAAGAAAAAGATAGAAAGGTGTAGAAGAGAAGGAATAAACAATAGAAAAAAGGGAAAATGAGAGAAAATTATAATAATAAGGGCAAAATGGACATTTGACAAGTCTTGTTAATGGACTTAATAGAATTAGCATTTAGGAGTGCGTAGACATCTTCCAAAAAATAATAGGGACTTATGAGATAATTTTGATACTATAAGAGTGTTTGATATAATTTCGATAAACCACAAAGGAGCGGAACGTAATTCATCCCTTTTTTATTACTATTCATTCTCGGTTTGTGAGCTAGCTTCAAGTCAGAATATATAATAGGGTGAAGTGCACCAGACCCCTTTATACTTTAGCGAAAGTGCACAACACCCCCCTATAGTTCAAAAACTCCCTGAACTAGTCCCTATGTTTTTTAAAAGTGCACAACACCCCCTACAGTTATAAAATCCGTCATATTTAACGGATTTTGTAAAAAAGACGTAAATACCCTCATTTTTTTTTCATTTCTCTCTTTTGTTTTGTTTAGGCCAAAAAAAAAGTAATTTGGTCAATTCATATAATTATTTAATTAATAAATTCGTTAAAAATCAAAAAAAAATCTCACTTAACGAGTGTGAAGTACACTCTCCGTTAAATTTAACGAATTTTTTAACAGTAGGGGGTGTTGTGCACTTTTAAAAAACATAGGGACTAGTTCAGGGGGTTTTTAAACTATAGGGGGTGTTGTGCACTTTCGTTAAAGTACAAGGGGGTCTGATACACTTCACCCTATATAATAATAGAAAAACAAATTTGGTTATGCTCAAGTTCGGTTCAAGTTTTATTACTTTTTATTTTCATTTAATTATCAAGCTTCTTTTTTTCCTATTGTGGAATCACCACGAGCTTATATAGCTTTGCATCGCTAATCATTTATAAATTGTTGAATTTAAAACTGAATTTTCACTTTTAAATAGCAAATGTGATAAGATATATTACATATATCAAATTTGTAAAAAAAAGAACAATTTCCTCGATAACTAGATGTGTATGTAATTTCTCAACCCAAAAATAAAAAATAAAAAAGATGCTTGTGGTATTCCGTCATGTCGGCGGATGCATATCTAAAAATTAAAGTAATACTTTCAATTTTTTGGTGGAATGATTGGATAGTAACATATTGAGATTAAAAGTTTTAAATTTGAATTACGACTTTAATCTCTATTACAGCAAAAAAATGAAAAGAAATTTACATAAATATTTGTTAGTTTTTGTTTCTTTTTAGATACCCTACATACTTTCATTTAATTTTCTTGCAGAAAGATGGTATACTTACAAAAACCGTTTAATTTCTATTAGTTAATATAGAGTAAAATGCACAACACCCCTTTATGTTTTATGAAAGTTGCACAATAAACATTTTGTTTTGAAACGTGGCACGAAACCCCCTATGTTTTCTATAATATTGCACAATGCCCCCTCCATCCAATTTTTTATCAAAGTTAACGAAGAGTGACATACACTTGTTGTAATGCAGCTGAGAATGACACAAAACCACAAAACATATTTGAAATTACCAAAATACCCTTACATTATTTCTCATTGTCTTTCTTTCATTTATCATTTTTTCACCCTTCTTGCTCAACAATAACACATCCCACCACGACTATATCTCTCCACCATAAACTATTTTATAAACTCACCATTAATAATTTTTTGAAAATCTTTATAGCCTATAGATCATTTTTTAACATTGGGATTGGGTTTTAAATTAAACTCCAAGTTTTTTTAAATTTTCTTGTTGTGTGTTAGTTTGATGAATCTTTCATGTTGATGGACTCCTCAAGGCTGGTGGCTGGTGGAGGTGGTAGGAGGAAGTGGCGGAGGTGGTTTGTGAATTTGGCTTGAGGAAGGGTGGAGATGGTGGGTTGGGGACTGTTGTCAAAGATAAAAACGATACAAACATTTGTTTCATAAAAAGATGAGTAAATGTATATACAACATAGTGGTTGAATTGCTTGTGTGTTAGTTGAAGGGCATGGGTTTGAATCCTTACATATGCCAATTATTTTAAATTGTTTCATTCACATATGACACGTAATCTTCACCATCCCCCACTAGAAATCCCATGAAAAAAAATTAAAACTTTATATATTTTTCATTTTTTTTATCCAAATCACATGAATCATTGAAGCGTTGGATTCATAATTTTGAGTAGGATAAGAAGAATAAAAAATTATATAAAATTTGTTTATCAAATTTTGTTAATTTGATGCATGATAATGAAAGAAATTCAAAAAATTGAATAAAAATACATTTCGTCTTTTATAACATTTGACTAACAAAGTTTAACGGAAGTGTAAAAAAAGACTTTTAAATATCTAAAAGTTAAACTCTATTGTATATCAATGTACTTCATTACATATAATGTGCTAAATTAATTAAAGACCAAACAATATATATAATGAGAGGGTTCAAATATGAATATAAAAACTTTGATCCCACGTAATAATTGTTCACTTTTATTCATTCATTTATCGGATCATGGTTTTGATTGGTTCGTCCTCGATTATGAAGATGCAAGAAGCACCAATATCCCTCAAACACGTCAAGAGGATTAGAACAAAACGAATACAAATTCGAAGAAGACAACTACATGTAATATAAGTCGATACAAACTATTCTATAAATCCTATTTTCCATTTTCAGTTGAAAGAAAAAAAAAATTTAAAAAGAGAAAAAAAGTCACGCAACCCAGAGATAACACGTTGACATGTTACAAAGGGACCACGAGAGATCCATGATGAGCCTAACAAATTACTAATACAAAAGCCAAAAAACAGCTTAAAAGCCAAAATGGAAAACACTACGAGATATACGTTGGACCTAATTTACACATTCATCACCAATATCATTGTCATCATCTGCCTACCTCCTAGAACGTTTATTAGGCCGTTTCGACGACCCTTCACCTTCCCCACCTTCTCTCCCACGCTTCCCGGCTGGTGCATCCTTCCCTTTCTTCGGCGGCCGCCCTACGCTCCGTTTTGACGGGCTATTATCCTCCTTTGCCTGTTTTCCATTACCATTGCCACTTCGCCTTAACGGTCCCGTATCTTTCCTTTCTTCCGCCTTTTTCTTTTGCTGATCACTCTTACCACCCTTTGAGTCGTCCGTCGAACCTATCAATGACTCGACGGACGATCCTTTCCCGGGAGAATTCTTCTTCATCCTCTTCAAGAAGTCAGCTGCGCCGCGCTTTTTAGCAGCTGCATTGTTTAATTCAGGCTTCTTCTTGTCCGTCTTTGCGTCATCACTCTTGTGAGCGGACCCGGGCTGCTGCTGCTGCGAGCTAGAGCTAGTAGTGTTTTGATTGCTATTCGTGTTGGATGGCGTCGTAGCGTTGCTGTTTGTACGGCCTTTGCTGCTCCTCCTCATGCTTCTTACGCCGGTTACCGGCTTTTCTTTCAACTTCAACTTGATTGAACTATCATCTTCATTCTGAGTACTCGATGATGATTTAACGGCCGGTTTTGAATTGAGAAGCGGTTTGTTATCAGCTAGTTTTTCCACCTTTTCGACCTTGGTTGCAGCAGAAGAAGACGAAGCTTTAGCTGCAATGGAGCTTCTCTTTCGGCATACTACAAGAGGAGCAGTAGACTTATGCTTTGCAAGCAACGAATCGGACCCGGACCCGGACCCGGATCTATCCGTGTCCTGCTTAGGTTGGACTTTGGCGGACACAGGCTCGGATGGGGGATCCGATGATTGGTTTCTGTTCTTCTTTATCTCTTTCATGACGAGGTCACGTAGCTCATGGGCAGCTAGTGATTCGGGAGATGACTTGGGGAAGAAGACAATGGCGTTGTTGAAGACAAGTAACAGGTCCAAGTAGAATTTGTTGGAGCAAGAAGAATAGGATCCGTCATCTATCCGGGTTTGGATCGTTTGTAGATCCACATGTTGTCGTACCATGTTCTTGTATTTGTCAGCTTTCTGCACACGTCAATACAATTGTTAGCCCATAATTTGTCTTTTTCTATGTAACTATTTAGACATCCTTTCAAATATTATTATACCTGAAAAAAATTACAAAACACTAAAATAATATTGTAATATTAATTATCATGTTATTAACAATTTTATATCAAACATTGTTTTTTGTTAAAAACTTAGTGTATTAGAACAAAACAAAAATAACTCCAAAAATAATTAGAAATTTTGTGAATTGCAATTAAAAAATTTAAATATAAAGACAAAATAATAGAAACGATAGAGAGCGCTTTTCGTTTTTTTCGTCGGTATAGAGAGTGCATTCAACTACATCAAAGGAACATTATAGGAGGAACCAAAAGTTGTATTAAAGACAAAAGTTTTACACGGTAGAAAAAAGAGAAAAATATTTTCTTTCGACGAATAAGTTAATTATTAATGAGACTAAAGAGAAAGAAAAAAAAAAAAAAGAGAGGGTAGAACAACAAGAAAAATATTTTTTATCCACGAATCAATTAATTATTAATGAGATAAAAGAAATTGGAATGAATAATATGGGAAGCAAGCACAAACGGTCAAAATTACACCGAGACGGGAAACAAACGCCATAGGTCTTGTGGGCTGGGCCTACATACTTTTTTTTTTTGATTCAAAGGCCTGCATACTTTAGACGACCCAAATACATCTCTTGGGTGATGAATCTAAAAGGCTCCCCAATAATTTAAATCAAAGACGAAAGAAGACAATTATCAATAGGGGACCACATTTTCAAGCCTACTCGAGCTTCGTTTTGCTTGGTGGACCCCTTCTGAAGATCAAATCGACCTAATATCTCCACCGCAAACTACGATAACGCGTTCTTCAGCCCGCTTTATACGTTTTCTTCACACTACCCTTTCTAAAACATAAATCAAAATACAAAACTTCTATCCCGAACATACGCAATGAAATCTTAAATGCCAATAGGCACATTGAACTATTTACTTGGCTGAGAGCCCTCTAAGCACAAGTGCAACGATACAATCATTAGAGCTGCTTTTTACTTTTACTTTTTCGGTAGATTTCCATTTATTAAATTATCACTAATACTCCTCCACTTACGTTTCTATCTAAAAAATCGTAAAAGAAAAACAAATCGAGCAATTTTTTTATCCCTTCTAAAATTTGGTAGCTAAATGGTTCTTCACATGTCACTACAAATAGTAACATCTTAAAAGACAGCAAAGCCATTGTTTCTTTATACCTATCATTACTTTTCTATTAATCTTTTACATAATTTAAGGTACTTGCCTCAATAAACTAAAGAGAAAGTGAAAATTATGTTGTCTCCATTACCTTCTCAATCTTTGACTCCAAAAAAAAAAAAATGGCAAAATTAAAACCGACACTATTCTCCCATGCAAATAATACACTAAAAACAAAGATTAAATTGATGAATATAACTACAAACTAGGACAGATAACACAATTAATGAAGTGACAACACCATTACCAAATGTTAGGAATACTCACTTATCACGTAATAAAAGAACAAAATCAGGCAAAAAATAAAAAAGTAAACGTTAAATGTTCAATAAACACACGTGGCAATAATTTTTTTTTTCTTTTTGGTAATTAAACATGCACTTGTATTCATTCTAAACGTACCTCGGGTTACTCATAATTAAGAGGATTTGTCCAATTTTATTACCTTTACCAGGAATTGAACATCAGCCACTCGTAGGATATCTACAAATAGTACCACGATACTAACGTAACAAAAACTAAACCCGTCCCCTCTTATACTACTACACCTCCCTCGTCCAATAATAGGTAGCGACATTTTAAAAAAAAAAATCGAGTTATGATTTCGATTTTTATTAAAAAATAAAAATAAATAAAAAAGACGTTAGCGGGTTTACATTTTTTCCCCACTCTTTTCGTTTTACTTACTTACTATTGATTAGGTAGTCAAATTAGTATTGTTGAAAAGGCATTTGTTAGTGGGTCTCACGAGAATTAATCATGAAAGTTAATCCACGGTAATAGAAGAAATAATTAAAATGAAAAAATTTATGAGGAATATGGACTGCGAAGTACCGGATCATTACCTGAACGTCGAGTCGACGCTCGAACATCGAACCGTGCTTATGCGACCGGATAATATCTAAAAATCCAATAAACGGTTCAGATTTTACCACCACACCCTCCCGCCTTGTCGCTCCCGTAGTCGTGGTGGTAGTGGTGGTGGTGGCGGCATCTACACCACCGTCACCACCTCCTTCTTTTCCTCCGCCACCAGTACCGCTGTCCCCTTGTCCTCCTCTCCTCCTCCTTTTCCTCGTCAAACTTGCTGAACTCTGCACGTCACTGTTTTCCTTAGTCGTGCCTTCCTTTGACTCGTCCACTGAGTCACGCAACTCGGCCGAGTCAACCTTCCCTTCCTGACTCGCCTTCCCCCTATCCGAACTATCGTTACACGAATCCTCTCCGCCGACCGAAACCGGTTTAACCTCCTCGACCTTTTCCGGTTTAACCTCGACCGGTTCCGGTTCCGGTTCGGCCTTCGAACCGGTTCCTCTATTATCCGTAGAATTGGACTCGTTAAATGACCGGTTCTCGTCCTCGCCGGAAACAGATTTCCCGGGGACATCCTCCGGCGGCTTCTCACCACCTCCTTTTTTGTCGTTTTCTGATCTCTCCTCGTCCTCATGCTTTACCGAATTTGCAGTATTTTTATCCTTCTCCAGATCTGTCTTTACGTCGTCTTTTTCGTCATTCTCTTTCAAGTTCCGCTCTCTCTCTTCCTCTAATCTCTTCACTTTCAACTGCAAAGACCTAGATCAAAAAAAACAAAAATAAAAAATATATATTTTTATTAAAAAATAAACTCTCAGATCCGTCAAAAAATATATATATATTTTTTTTAAAAGCAAAAAAAAGAGAGATTTACTGGATCGAGAGATCGTAACGATGAACCTCTTGTCTGAGCTCAGCGACACGCAGTTTGCGTAACTCCTCGAGCCAGGGGACAGTGACGTCATCTCCGCCGTCGTCTTCGGCGGCGGTGACGTCATCATTGCTCGCTGTGAAGCGGCGTTGGAGGTCACGGAATTTATCTCGACATATTTGAGGTGTCAAACCGACGGTGTTGGTGGTAGGGAAGCAACGTGTCTGAAGCTCCATGGTTACGCTGTCCCAATCCTTAAGGCCGTGACGTTTCACGGCGCACGCTAGCAAAAGCTCCTCCCATGTTGTCCACTCCACCTTCGCCTTTCTCGTCGTTGGACTGTTACTATTCTCCTTCTCTTTCTCCTGCTTCTTGTTGTTGTGGTTGTTCTCTGTTTCTACCTCCGACATAATACTAAAAACAACAACAATAATAATAGTAATAATAATAATAATAATAATATGTTATGTTTCGCGTAAACATATGTATGTGTTTTGTGTTTATTTCTAGTCCTAGTATAATTGTTAGACCATGCCCATTTTTGAATAATCAAAAGCCAAAACTAGGGTTTTATAATTGGTTCGTCTTCTTCGTTTAGATTTTATATAAACCTTCAATGTACCACCTTCTTTTTCTTATTTCTTTTTAAATTTTTTTCTTTTAGCGTTTTGTTTGGAATTTGAATGCAGAGCGATGGTGACGATGATGTTGCTATAAACAGGTTTTTATATAAATAAGACGGCTCACGACTTTGGCTCTCGGAGGGGTGTGTGTTTAATTACTGATTTGCCCTTGGTCTTTTGTTGAAATTTTTAAGTCTCATCTGCTTAAACTTGCTGGTAGAATTTCAGAATGGAGAGGTTGAGTTGAGGACTGGTGAAACTGGTACTACATTGTCCCAGTTAATGTTGGATGGAAGAGAATTCTAGCGGGCTGATAGGGTTTGGGCTTTGGGTATAGTGCTATTATATGAAGGTAGAGATGGCCCAATATAATTGGATGGGGTCTGAATAAACGAGCGTTGCAATGTATCATTCATTTCTCATCACTTATATATTATTACTTCTTATATTTATGTTTAGTTGAATGCCAAAAGAAAATTTGAGAATAAGAAACTTTATTAAGTTGGGATGCTAACAAAGTGACCGCTTAAGATGTGATAAAAAAAATTTTATATTTTTGCATTACTCTTGAATGAAAAATAGTGGTCAAAAGGGGATTGAGACTCTATAACGCTATGACGAAGTTTAATTGTTGAGAATTATTCATATCTTACAACAATTATATAAACGATTTACTATAATTCGATTAGTCTAAAATATTATAGTATCATGCTACGGCGCCCATGATATGCGCAATCTCACCTGCCATGTGATTGTCAATCCTAGCACCAAATTTCTACAGTCAGCAAAAGTAAAAAGCTTTTCGTGTACGATTTCATGACTATAAAATGATTGAATAACATCATAATTCATATTTTTTTCATACAAAATATGTAAACTCTACCATTTACTTCATTCGTTGTAAAGTCTGTTCTCTAATGGCCGGTAAGAGAACAAACAGTGGACATCATCCTTCATCCACTGTTAGTATTGTTGGGGAAGGATTGGAAGTGCGAAACGTCCCTTATATACTTGTTCTGTAATTTGGCTTTAAAGTGAAGGAAGGAAACAAAACTTCGTTTGTTGTAAACTAATTATTTTGTGGAGGGAAAATACTGTAAATAGTCCTTGTTTATTAAAATTTTAAATTCGTCTATATTGTTCAAAATTAATTAATTTAATCTTTATTTTTAAAAAAAATTAAATTTGTCCCTATTGTTCAAAATTAGCTAATTTAATCCATATTATTTTTTAAATATTTTTAATTTACTCCTTATTATTTTTATATAAAATTCAAATTAGTTCTCAATGTTTAAAAAAAATATGATTAAATTAATTTTTTTTTGAAAAATAATAAAGGCTAAATTAACTAATTTTGATAATATGGACGAATTTTAAAATTTTGAAAAACAATAAGGACTAAATTGACTAATTTAGAATAACAAGAATAATTTAAAATTTTGAAGAAACGATAGGGACTATTTATGCAATTTTTTTTTTTTTTAACTGGAAACAAGCAGTATATTAATATTTAGAAATATTTACATATGTTTGATTTACAATTACCAAAAATGATGATCATCAATATTTCAAACTCTACACGCCTGCACTTTTCCATTTTGTGGAAGACAAATGTCAACAAAAGTTGGCCACCCTCCTAACGTGTATATGCTAACATGGGTACTTCGTATAAGATATTTTATTTTTGTTTTTTTTCTTCATAAGCGACTTTGTATAAGGTAATGCATGAAAAACATGGATGTCATGGAAGGAAATTTTAACTTAATAAATTCAGGGCCCTTGTATACATAACATGGAAGAAATAACATCATAGGACACTTTGAATTAGTTTCTTCTTGTATAGATAATTGGCATTATGGATTTGGGCTCCTTTTATTTGTCGTAAAATAACTTATTCGTATAAAATATTTTTTAGTGTTTAGTTGTCATACTGAAAAAAAAAATTTAGTGTTTAAATGTTACAGTGAAAAATATTATCAAAGGGAGATTTTATAAATTAAAAAAAACACCCAGACACGCATATATACAACACACACATACATATACATATAAACACACACATACATACACAACTATATTTTCTGGTGGGGGTGGGTTGTGGGTGATGGAGTTAGGGTTGTTTGTGGGTGGTATTAGGTGGAGTGGCTAGAAAATATTTTCATCCCCCAAAGGAGAAGGTGGGGTAAAGTCAGTAGAAAATATTTTCTTCTTTCAAATGATATAAAATATTTTTCAATCTTTTTAATTAAATATTTTTTTTTATCGTAAAAATATTTTTCAGTTGACTAGTTTTCCTGTCTTGCCAATCACTAAAAAAATGAAAAAATATTTTACGAAAAACAAACCGAGTCTAGATCCTTTCTTAGTGCCACTATCTCTTAGTTATTCGTGATACCTGAATCATTTAATACCATAAAATTAAATCTCAGTCATTTATTTTTAATTTTTTTTTTTTAAAGTGTTATGTTCAAGATAAATGGTTAAGATTTAGTCTTGTGGTGTTAAATAATCTAGATCTTGTCTCCTAATGACTAGAAAATGATGAGATTTAAGAATGGATCCAAATCTAAATAGACATATACATGAATGGTTACCATTAGGAGTGTCATGCGACCAAACGATTAGTCTCGAGGAAATGTGTATGACAATTCTTAGTGATCATTCTTTCGCCAGATCACTTCTAATTTCTTTCTCACAACATTAGCTAATCATAGGCATGCAACAATCTGTAAAGTTGGTGTCTCTTATTCTCAACTAATATAAGAAAAAGAAAAAAAAAGTGAAATATAGTTTACTCCTTGTATTTTATAGAAATTGCACTATAACCCCTGTGTTATGAAAAGTAGCATATAACTCTCTGTGTTAATACCAAATGTTGTATACTCGTTCAAAGTTTATTTCCATCAATTTTGGTTAACAGATTTTGTCGAAAAACTATTTTGCCCTTATATAGTTTATAACTCTCTGGGTGAGTATGCAACATTTTGTCATAATACAGGGGGATAAATGTTACTTTTTCATAACAGAGGATCTATTGTGCACATTTCGCAAAACACAAGGGGATAAATTATATTTCACTCAAGGGTATTTTTGTCTATCAAATTTATGATAGACGAGAGTCACGTGCGTATATTATATTTTCGTTAACTATAACAGATTTTTAAATGGCGGGGTGTAATATGCAATATTTCAATAAAATACAGGAGGGTAACTGCTACTTTTCATAACATAGGGTTTTATGCACACTTTCGATCTAACACAGGGGGCTGTATGCAATTTACCCAAAAAAAAATGCACGAAATTTTTTTTTTTTCTATTTTCGGTGATGTATGACAGGAAGTAATGCACAAATATTGGTGGTATCGAAATTAAATCTGATGGAAACTCTAGAAGATATTGGTTGGAGGACGCCGTTTACTTCCTTATTTTTTTTGATAGTCAAAAGTATCCGACGATATACCTAAGATTATAAATCTCTTAATACAGTAGTGCAATTCAATACATACTTTAACTCAATCAAGATTTAGAAAATATTTATGATGAGAGTACATATGTTTGAACTTAAAAGTTTCATATAATAAGAACTCTAACGGAGATATATAAAAGGTCATGATCTTTCTAATACTACAAAATACTTTAAAGGGCCAATTTCAAGTTACTTTTCTGAAATTTGACGTGAGTGATACTTATTACCCTCTATACTTTTTGCTCTCACTTACAATCCATTAATCATAGTCAACTATAATAGAGGTGTTCTTGTTAGGGAATCTAATTGTCCCACATGAATAAAAAGGATTTTCAAAACCAGTATATAAAATTTAGAGAAACTTTCCCTAACACCAATTGATTTTAAAATAAAATTTTACGTTAATTAACGTGGTATCAAAGTTGGACATTGGCCATATGTTATTCGTTCATGCTCTTATACCAAGTTATTTATTATTTGCACCTCAACAATTGATTTTAGTGTGTGCATCTCTTCCAATTTTGCTTTTTCTCCAACCATATCAATCAATTAATCGTTGATCACACAAAAAGAGGTGTATTGAAAATTTTAATTATCTTATATAAATAAATTAAGACTTTCAAAACTAAGATATGAGATTCGGGTCTCAAGTTAGTTAAGAGTTCTTCTATTGGAAGTATAGCTATGATTACTTAAATTCCCTTATTTATTTTCCCCTTCTCCTTCATTGCCTGCTCCCCCTCCCTCAACACACCCCCCCCCCTAAAAAAAAAAGCTTTTGTCGCTACACAAATTAAGTTTGGTCTTACGTTATTCCTCTGAGCTTTTATGTGTGAATATTTCCATCTAAAATTTTATGTTGTAGAGAAATTGAAAAGACTACTAGAACTGCCCAAAGGTATGATCTAGCAATGGTGAGGTGAAATTGTTCCTATAAGGTTGCGGGTTCAACATTCTCCACTATTCTAGAGTTTTGCTCTTAATTGACCTGTTATATGTGTCTGGGGCACCACTGCACTCAAGTATTACTAATGGGAAAATATCACGTTACCCCCCTGTGATATGTGAAACCATCACCCTACTCCCCTGTGTCCTAAAACTTCAAGAATGCCCCATGTGCTATTAGAAAGTCATCATACTACTCCCTCCATGTGTTTTTTAAGCTATTAAATGACAGTTTTGCCCTTTTACAATGCATTTTTTTTTCTTTTTTTTTCCCTTCATTTTATGAAAAAATCATCTGGTGGTGGTGGGGGTGGTATTTTATTTATTGATAAATATGTGGAAATGAAGGGAAAAAAAAGAAAAAAAATATATATGCATTGTGAAAGGGCAAAATTGTCATTTGATAGCTTAAAAAATACATGGAGGGAATAGTGTGATGACTTTCTAATAACATAAAGGGTATTCTTGAAATTTTAGGAACACAGGGGGGTAGAGTGATAGTTTCATTTATCACAGGGGGGTAATGTGATATTTTTCCTATTACTAATTGATGATTGAACTCTACCAAATAATTTCATAATCAAACTCCGCCCGCTAAATTCCCACGTCATTAAAAAAAAAAAAGACTACTAGAACCGTCTGGAGTTAGCTATTGCATGGATGCTGTACTGCTTATATATTAGATCCTGAGGAATCGGACGTGTGATTCTTAATGGGATTTCCCTGATGCCGCTCACTCGATGCGCATAAATTTGAGAAGGCTAACGTGTAACATCATGTTATTTTAACATAATATTAGCTTTTGATTTTAATTTTATGTTATTTATCATTTTTGACCCATTTATATTTCAGTTATTGATCACTTTGATATATAACTCTTTTAAATTCGCTACTTTTTATACCACATTACTATTGCACCTTCAACAATCATTACATGGATCCTTTCAAATTCATTGTTTCTCTTATTACGTCACTGATTGCACCTTCAATAATTAAATCATAGTTTACACATGAAGTAAGATGTTAAAAAATTTAATTATTCAACATGGATAAACAGGATGATGAGTATATAAAATTTTAAATTACTTTACCCAATACTAATTAATTTTAGAATGAAATATCATATTATTTCGACAGACTCACCCCAAAACCAAATGACATTTCACCACACACTTTGATCTTCAAAGTATCAGTATGCATATTACATCATTTTAGGTCACACTTTACAACTATTTCAATTTTGTTTTAGCATGAATTTTAGATGATGTTGTCATGCAATTTACAAAAATTCCATACTGGCCACTGGAGGTAGTATTTGTAATCTTATATACATGATGTTGTCATACCTCAGGAAAAAAAAATTAAGAATTAAAAATTAAAAAAATGTTATCATTTCCATATTGGCTCTTACTATTACAAATTTTCCAAAATTTCAGAAAAAAATATTTCTTTTTGTTCGAAGCACGAGTCTTCAAATTTTCCAAAGAATACACAGGGATACAAAAAATATTACAGAAACATATTCCGTGAGGGATGTTCTTGGGATTTAGATGAATTTTCCGTCACATATATAACTATCTACTTTCAGTTGGTTCATTGCTTGAGATTTGGATGAATTTTCCAGAGTATTTTATTATATTTGTACGAACAGTTCACTATCGTTAAATCTCTTTTATAACGTTATAACATAACAAGGAATCCAAGCCCCATTGCTTGGATTTGGTAGATGCAATTCAAGACCAACCTCACACAATTCAGTCCGTGGAGATCTAGTGCTACTTATATAATCAAGGGTGATATTGCAGGTTTCAATGTGTATATTGACATAGAGGTGAAAGACTCCCAGTTGATTGCTGATTTTTGTCCGGCTTTCACATGTGACTGGGTCCTATATATGTGTCGTTCACCTCCCGCTCTCAACTGGTATAATTTGATAGCCGAATGGGAGAAAAAATCCTATATAGAGTAGTTTTTTTTATTATTTTGACGGAATTGAAACACAAAAATCCTAATGATAAGAAACATGATGTGTGCATCAAAGATATCCATAGTGCAGTTAGCATCTGACATTAATATTCTAGTACTTGACAGTAATTTCGTAATATCATTGAGAAATTAATATTTAATTACTTTGAACTGATGTTAGTCTCTCACATATCGGTGAGATTTACATGTATAGATCACACAAACTATGTAAAAGATTTGCTCATCAGTTTGGAGTGATGCAAGAGTTTTTTTTATAATATTTTCATCTATGAACAGAAATGAGAAGAAAAGAATCTTTCGAGTTAGCTCAGTGCATGCCCTCAGCGGAATGGCTTTAAGAATGACAATCATTTATAACTCATATACAGAGGTATTTTTATTTTGAGAAATTAATTAATTTTCATTAAAAAAAAATTTATTCATATAATTGTTAAATTATGAATTTCTATTAAAATAAAATCTTATATTCGTGGGCTGCTCATACATGCATATTGGATTGCATAACCTATTTGTATGTTACTTAGGCTTTCTTCGAAAGAAAAAAAAACCTTAGGCTTTCATCTGTCAACTTATATATACCAGTTCATTTTTTGCCTTTCTGATTGATGACTAGTGGTTATTCACTCTGCCAGTGTTTATTTCTGTTTCAGCATATCTACATTGTGTAAAACTAATAAAAGAGACCGTTCTTAATAGGAATGAATCATTATCATATAATTGAACATACATAGTGGAATAAAGTTCACTACTTCCACTCGTCTTAAGGTGTCACTTCAACTTATGTAATGTTAGGAGAAAATCAGATCATACATAGATTGTGAGATAATTATGATCTAAAATTATGATTATCACTTGTTGCAATAATTATCTCACGAACATGAAGAGTTCATGAAAATATAAATAAATTTATTTAAAATCCTGAAATATGTCTTATGTATTGATAAGGGTTGAAAATATTCTTCACCCCGAGCTTAGTTCCGGAAGTGTTTAACCTGCAAAACAAAGGTCTTGGAGGTAATTTCCAGGGGCCCACTCTGACGATCAAGTCAGTTATAAAGCCCAAATTGCATATAAGCAAAAGAGAAAGTAAGGGAGCAAGAGAGATTGAGAAAGAAAGAAGGAGCAACATAGCATGTTTTGTCCTCTTTTTACCTTGTGAGTTGCTCATATATTTATAGAAACATATGTGGCCTAAGAAGTGTCATGTGTCACGCTCTAGTCCAAGTCTTTTATGATGTCGCTAAGTTGGTATCCTATGATAGTTTAAGCCTCTAAAGATATCCTCAGGTTGGGACAAATACAACTCGGATCAGGACGTGTCCCGTCAACAAGCAAGGTCAGGCTAATCCTCCCTAGGCCGAAGGCTCGGGCTCTGCCTCACTCGAATTTCAAGATTAATTGTCTATTCACATAAAACCTAATTTTACCCATATCATGTATAAACTGTAATATGTATTTATTTTACTTGTCCTGAGCCTTAATGAAAGCCTTATATTGTATTTCCATACGCAATAAGATCGTTTCCCTATCAGCAAGCTTAGTGCAGCGATGTATCTCAATGTATATTTTAAATCAATCAAAGGTCAACTAATATTTATAATAGAAAGACATAAATTCGAGATAATAATCCTCTCCTTTCTCGATTCTATATTTTGAAGACGGGATGACTTATGGGTCATCACATTTCGTGTTTTTAAATTTTAGACATTCATTTTGAAATTTATTTTAAACACACTTTGTGAGGTTGTTAGTTTCTCAAGTAAAAATCCTCTCATTTCTTGTTTTCTTCATTTTGAAAATGACGTGTATTTTAAATTATCTGATTTTTTTAAATTTTAATCTCCAGATCTAAATTAATAAACTAATAAATTTTAAAAAAAGTATTTGAAACAAATTTTAAAATAAATGGTTGAAATTAATCCTCATCACTTCCCAAAATATTATGGGAAAAGGGTCTTATTAGCCACGCTTGCTGACGACGGAATGCATCGTCAATTAAAGTCACATTAGACTTAGTTGAAAAGGTTAGTGTTCTGCATGTCCCTTGCTCAAATCTAATAGCTCATATAATACATATCATTTCCAAAATGACATAAACAAGAAATGAGAGGATTAAGCTAAAACTTATTTATTCCTGCTTATTCCTATTGCAACAAGATAAACTTTACCGAAACTGAGATATCCATTCATTTTAAAACATATTTTAAACATTCTGTGGGTTTATTAGTTTTGGATGACATGATAACTCGACTCGCGGAGCAGACCACTAATTCGTAAATTTTTCAGTGTAACGGTACAACTTCACACATGTAATAGATCAGTTAAGAGTAAAACTTTAAAATAGTAAAAAATATCAAACTTGTAATCTCGTAAAAATAATTTTACCCCACTACTCTTGTACTATACCTTGAAACTTGTGGGTTTATTAGTTTACTAAAATGTCTTCCTCGGCGGGACCTCAGCTTAATTGAACACGAGTAGATTTATGGGCATGGTGATGGTCAAGGCACGAGAGACCTCACTGGTCCTTCGCCTTTTTCACAAATTTGATGTGGATAACAGCTTAAATGGCTGAACCATTGCCACGTAAGCCCTCATAAATAACATTCCACATTGTTACATTGTTAACCTCTTACCCCTACCATATTTACGAAACGCCCCCCCCCCCCCCCCCCCCCCCGGAAAAAAAAAAAAACTAACCACCCTGGTCAACCACACCCCTTTCAGTCAAACACCACCACGCCCAACCCTCATTCCTCACAACATACCCCCAGCACCATTCCAACCACCCAGACGGCCAGACCCTTCCCAGCCCCGTCACAACCGTACCACACCTACCCCAACCCATGACCCCTACAGCCCACCCCGTGACCCCTTCCTCACTAAAACCCCTCCCTTGACACATCCCAGCCATGGTGTGCGTGCTTGGAGCCTTTATCACTTGAAATGGTTCAGCAATATTTAGAGGTTGGACTAAGCGTATTTAGGCTCAATTTCGTGGTTAACGAAGCGATATTTGTTAATTGGCCACTGGCGATAACAGAGAAGGACAAGAATTATTAGATAGATAGACGTATGCGAAAAAACATAACACCACTTAAATCATTTACTTGGTCAAAGAGCCTAAAAATGAAGAGCTTCTTATAGCCCCAATAGAAACATGAAGATAGCACAGCAGAAGAAACAGAAAAACAGAGCTTTCTACACAAATTACATGTTGATGGGCTCCTACTGGAACAATTCTACAAGTATTAAACCTGTTACACAAAAAAATAAAAATTAACGGCCGCTAGAAATTAGCCTACGCTAAATTACTAAACCCTACAATCATTCAATGTTAGGGACATATAATCCTATCATAGCTCATAGATGGCATTATACAACAAGACCCTAAAATCAATGGCATTCAACGTATTGGCGCGATCATCAGATACAAAACCTGTAACGTCGAAACCTTCTCTTTTCCTTGGCTTTTGCTCTCTCTCTGCTTATCGTACTCTGCTGCTTGCTCATTCTGTTATTCTCTGTCCATTGGTTGCCCGTGCAAATAATGGCCACCGCCATCTGTGGACAAAGCAGAAATGGAATTAGCAAAGCTGAGGTTAATGAACAATGAATAATAAGAAGCCGATAATCACACAAGTCATAGAATGGAACCACTATATTATAAATAAGCTACATATGAGAATCTTTGAGCTCGTATTTTGAATGTCAGGGTGGACCCTTACCCTACAGTACCTTTTGACGGTTAAAGAAACTGCATTTACATAGACTTCAGAAATAATTGATACCAAACTTGTCGAAAGTTACTTGGAACTCCATATCTTCTATCAAATTATCATCTTAACTCGGAAATGTGGAAGTAAATAGGTAAGTTTCTGACCATATATAGAAGTTTGTTACTATTGCAACAGAAGGTAAAATAGCAACTTGCAATAAACAGGTGAATTAATTGACAAGCAAATAGTCTAAATAAATGAGTACAACTACGTCTAAAAAATTTTTAGTTGCTGACATTCGTGGTAGTCTTATGTTCCTCGAGTATACAAATATGTCTACAATACCTTAACTTCTTGAACAACTGTGTAGCAAGGTAAAAGAAAACTAAAATACCTATATTTTTACAAGTAGAACAGGGTTCGAAGGGTAAGAGAATCATTATAGGAATAAGATGGGGGTATAAATATTTCAAACAAATCACGTACCACTTTCACCATCAGAGATATCGGCTAGTCTTGCAATGGCATCCGCCAGAGCTTGCTCATGCTCCTTCATATATATAGATATATTGGCATCAAACTCCGTTGTGCAAGTAAATGGTGATCATAATAAAAGAAAAACATGGAAAGCTTTCTGACCTTCAGTACTTTCTTTGCCTTCTCAACTTCCAAGGGATCTGGATGATTTGCACTAAAAACCCTCTCCACCTGTCCGTATTTCATAATTAGTAATGAATTTCCAAAAACTAATGAATCCAAATAAATATCTTATTTATATCAAACCGCTGTCCTACCTCCTTAATTAAAGTATCCGTGTGAAGTAATTGAATATCTTCTGGACCTTTCTTCCCTATGCCATTCTGAAATGGTGGAAAGTCCTTTCTGGATTGACCTTTGGTCATCCCCCTACCCCTCCCTGCACCTGGACCGCCATCACGCCCAACAGGCCTTGTCATCCCATGGCCTGATCCACCGTAACTGCCACGATGAGATATTCCAGGGTCTTCACCTTCCCATTGTATATCCTCAGGAGATATCTGTCAAAACACAGATAGGAAAGGTTATGACCAAACAGGCTCAAAAGCCATCCTTAGTTGACCATTGACAGTTTAGCTCTGTAAGGAAAGTCAGCTAGTGCAACTAAAAGGTAAATCCAGAAAGAGTTCAATCCCTCTTCATCTATAAGTTAAAATATTGTTTCCGTTAGACTACTGAAAACAAAGAAAGAACACGAACAACGAAAGCATCCCTTTGATTTTGATAATAAGCAAAACTACAAGTGAACCACATCCAACTAACCACGATTAACACTTCATCAAGTCGTCAAGTAGTGTGAAATCTGAGGTAATGTTATTACACTAAAATAGACGTTCCACCTTCATCACAACACCTATATCATGATGAACTGGTCAACCAATAGACTTGCAAGAAAAACCTAAAGTTCTTATATTCTAACTATTATCTCCATAAGAATGCCAAACCGATCGAACCGCAGAATAAAAGTTGAAACATTATGCCAGTGGACCCCTCCTGCTCCCATCACATGCATCTAAAATGTATCTAGCTTAAAAATTCTGTCTGCTATTTTCTTTAGAATAATCATACAATTAAGTACAGATCTATGCTCTTCAATGTGTTTTCCATTTGTGAGTTTAGATGCATGATTTAAAGACACTTTATACTTCTATACAATTTGTACTTCTCTTGCTAAAATGCAGCATTTGCAAAAGAATAACTGAAAAGAATAGTGCATCAAATGCCCAAGTTATAGAATAGAGAACCCATGTACTCTATACCTATTCACTAATTTATTAAAAAATATGTGCAATATATGCAGATATTGACCAGAAAATTTTGAAGCGAAAAATGAGATGGCTTCAAATACAATTTGAAAGGTTCCAAAAGGAAAGAACCCATCGATTCACCTTATGAGAGAAGACCCAGCTGATTATGCAGCCCAGGACACATTCATATAAAAGCCACAACCAGCTTACAAAGATTAACAAAATTCTACCAAGTAATGATGCCATGGGGTATGGATACATTACAGAGTTACAGCCCCATATTAGAAACATTTAAACAGATCATGGGCCAGTCATCAGGTAATGTTCATAAGTTGATGGTTAGGAGGGTTTTTCTTTCACTAAATCAAGAAAAGAATAAGAAAAAGAAACCATCAAAGGGAACTTTGGGATTCACACATGGAGACAATGTAAAGGCAAAGTTGAAGAATAGAGATTCCTGCATTACTATAACATGGATTATGATGGCTGGCCTTTCTTTTTGTTCTCTACTTTTAATCTCAACTTGTGGTCGGGTTAACATACCATGTCCTCAGTTGTAGCATAACCCTTTTCCTCAGACATTTCTAATTTTCCATCCTCTTTAAGCTTATATTCATCTATCTAGCTCTGGAGAAGCTGTTCATTTCTCAATTTATAGCATTCTTAGAATAATTACAAGACAGCTTACAATCATGGATATCAGCTCCTGAAATTCACAGATATCAACAGACTATTTAAGACCCGTCACAAGCCATTTGCAGTATGATGAAAAAGTAAACTTAGTTAAACAAAATATAAACATTAACATGATAAATTGACAGTATGTTTCCGGTTTCTAATCCCGTCAATTGATTTACATTATTAGGGTGCATGCACTCGAAGAATTTTTGCAAAACATATCAAAATCAGTGTCTAGATATGACAAAAACCAGAATCACTTGATGCTATGTATCATGAAAATAAAGTAGTTATCCACCTCTGCAAGGTTCACCCATTCCCATGTCTCGTTTGGAGTACCTATATCATAAACAAGAGCATGACGACCCTGAAAATAATACACAAAAAGGTATTTCAGCACTGAACTTGAAAAAAAGTTAAATTTATAAGCAATAAAAAGAAAGGCATACCTCTGCAGCATTGTAATCAGTTATAACGGCTTCATAAAAATTGTTGTCATCGGGCCATCTGGTCCTTACTTTCCTGCCAATCAACGGATCAAAAGATGCTGCTTCGGCAGGTTCACTGGCAAAGGCACCGGAAGATACCCGATTACCAAATTGACCCCTTCCACTTGGACCAGAGGAAGGGTACTGCATTTTTGTTGAAGGTGCACCAGCTAACATTTGACCCTGCAGAAAATAAGAGGTACTGAAAAACTCAATAATAGAATAAAACAGGCTTGAAAACCAAAGCACTTAAATTAAATATCTAACTTACAGCTTTATGCTTCTTGCCTTTGGGTCCCATCATAGGTCCTCGTTTTGCAGCTGATGAGGAGGGCTGGTTTGCTGGAGCTACTGGCTGTGGGTGGAAAGACGATGGCCCACCAAAGGACTGAGAAGGTATTGAGGGGCCAATCTTCTGTTTCTTACGAGAAGCCGAGACAGAAGGGCTGGGCACCGGATCATGAACGGGTTGACCAGTATTAATCATGCCTTGTTGAAGCCCACCTGTTTGTCTCCACTCCCTGGTCACATTTCCAGAACATTATCCATTGTAAAGACAGCAGATAAGAAGAAAAAATTTCAGCAAATCAGAAAGTCGAGTACAATGCTTAAGAATTAAAAACCGCGAGACCTTATTCTGCGGATAACATCGTCTGCATTTACCCTGCCAAGAAGCTCTCTGTGTTCTTCATTTGACAATCTTAACTCTTTCCTGAGTTCAGTTATTAGACTTTCCTTCTCCTGAAGAAAATACATTTCATTGAGCAGTCATATAAACCTGATCAAACAAATATACAGGTATTAGATTCATGTGTACGATATGACAAAAAGTACCCAAGTAATGGCATCAGCTTGAGCTTTAAAGGCTCTTAGAACTGAACTGTATGCTTCTTGCTCAAGCTGGTGAATTTGGGCCTCCATATCAGAATCATTGTACATCCTAGGATATGGAACAGAACCCATGGCAGCCGATCTTCCGTTCCCTGAAATACGCCCACCTCTTGGAATTCTATTTTGATGTGATGGAGGAAGATCATCATCCGTCCCTACAAAGATGCAAGTATGAAACACAATTGAAAGAGCTGGATCAAAAATGCAAAAGACATTGCACCAAATGAAAAAGAAAGACAATCTCAGTGCACTATAAATCCAATTGTGCACATTACCCTGCCTTTCCAATTATTACAGGAGCAGCATACATGAAGATGGCCTCGGGAGGTAAACATCCCTTTAGATAGTTTTGTATATCTCATAAATATATTATGCACGCTAACACAGTATACAGTTCTTGAATACAGTTAACCATCAGAATCCGGGGATTCTCATCTCCAATGAATAGAGAGTTCAGAAACTTAATAATTTCAAGTATAATAGAATGCTCTACAATATCAAATCTGAGACTTATCAGTGTTACTTTCGAAAAGTAAAATAAAATCCCATGTCAGCCCCATCGTTGTCTGCTTCCTGCTGAAACCACAGTTTCAGTATAGGATTCACGAGTAATTTCTATTTTGTTCTATAAAAATCAGATCCATGTGGTAGTCTATTTTCCATCTCTTTTTCCCAAAAGCTTCTGACATGAATTAGAACTACATTCCACCTTAGGGTAGCTCAGCTAGTTAGGTCTTGGGTGTGCTCCCTAGAGGCCACCAGTTCAAAACCCCTCAGGGCCACTAGAGGTTTACCCGGGCTTTAACTTCGGGGCCCCGTGAGATTAATTGGGCAAAGCCCGGACATCCATGGCTTTCAAAAAAGAAAAATCAGCAGTGCAGAACATTTTCTTATCAATATGATAAACTTCATCCAATACATTGTTGTCATTATTATTTATTAACGCTTACACAAGCGAAACACTAGTTAGACTAAGATAAAAGCTTCCAATATACACCCTGGGATAAATATAAAAAAGACATAGTGACACATGCACATGATTGTACACTATTCTTCTTTTGTGAAAAGCCTATTCATCAAATGAAATGAAAGATAAACTGAAATACAGTTACACGAACAGCACAATCACATGCATACATAATGCAGATTCTTGTATCTCAAATCGTTTCTCATAAATACATCAGTGGTCCCACCATCTCATGACTCTTCCGATAGTGTACCCTTCAATTTATTCAAATGAAGGAAACTGAATGTGAGAAGATATAAGCAACCTTTCCACTTTCAAATCTACAGGAACATGTTTACTACTACATTGAGAAATTAGTATTGAGGACCAACATATGATATACAGTTAGTTATCATTTCTTTGTTCTCTCGTGTCACATGATGTTCCAACCCTAAATGCAGAATAAGGGACAGAGTTCAGATAGGTAAGTACCAATGAAAAATCATCTGTAAGTACTATAAGCTCTTCATTCTACTTGACAAGTAATCATGAATAATAATTATTATTCATGCACATACTAGATTACATGTGTACGTACACGTTCAAAATGGAAATTAGCGATACGCGGAAATATAAGATTTCCAGACTCTCCACAGAATAGACGAGGAGGAGAGAGAGAGGGAGAGATACAACTATATACACAGAAAAATTTGCGCAATAGAATATCAAATTCATCTTTTCCAGAAATTCCAGATCAAAGATCACCCAGTTTTGCAGGTCAACTGAAATTCCCACTGAGTTACAGAATTTCAGATTCTATAGAATTGGAAATGATGCTTACTGCTCCATGTGAAGTATGATATAAAATCAAACAAAACCAAATTTTGTAAATTCCAACTGTCGTGTCAACTCCTCCTCACCCCCCACCCCCCACCCAAAGATAATAATACTAATAAAATAAAGTAAAATAAAAAGGGAAGAGAAAGAAAACGGAAAAAGAATAAAGAAGTGGTATTCACAGCATCCCATAGAAGCATTGTAGAATCCTTGAGCTCTCTTCTTAGACAATTATGAATTCACTAGTTCATATTAACTATAGCTAACAATGCTACAGCTATATAAACAATAAAAGCCAGTTGAACATATCCATCATTTAACCAGAACCTACAACAGCCCCAAATCCTACTAAGTTCCTACTCCAAGCTTTCAAATTTATCGATCCTTGTGACACTATATATGTTAAAATTCAAGTGACGTCTATGAAACCAAGTCGATCCAATGACAATATACTTCAAACCCTGATCCTCACTTACACCAAAATTACATGTTGAGTCAATCACTTAAACCAAAACAAGCCACATTTACAATTACGAACTGCCAAACAATTACATTAAGCATCTTCGAAAAAAATACAACAAAAGAACAAGATAAAAGAGCATAGAAATGAGGTGGCTTTACTAATTTTGCATCGTTTTCTCAAATTTCACAAAATAAAGATTTTTCGTTGGGGAAAAAAAAAAAAACTGCATAGAAGCTAAATTAACACAAGCAAAGCTAAGTCAATCGAGTTGCGAACAAAAATTCAAGTATTATATCACTAGAAAAGCACTAAATTTTTAGCCCAATCCAATAATGCATACAGTCAACCCCAAATTTACAGTTAAAACCCTAATTTCTCATCAAATACCCAATGCATATCGTAATTTAAGAAACCCTAACTGATTCAACTATCAAATCACTTAAAAACCACAATTTGAGACTAAATTAGCGGGAAAAAAAACAAAAGAAGTAATCTTTTACAACTCACGAAACAAACAATTTTAAAAAAAAATGAAATTAATGAGAATTTTACCGCTGCTATCGTACGGCTCGTAGTCCATAGCCAGCTTGCGAACGCCTAAAACACTTCAGAAACCACAAAAAACGCGAAGAAAATTTCCCAATAAAAACGAAGAAACTTCTAGAAGCTTCGGATTTGAGGAGATATGAGACTAATACAACCTATAGATACATATACATTAGGGTTTCCAAAAGCGCAAAAGAGTGAATCGATTGCGATCGATTTTGGAGTAAGAAAAAATACACCCGGACGTGAAATAAGTTTATGGGTTTTTGGGTTAATAGTAGGGTTTGAGTTCCGCCTCCTTTCTTTCGATTTTTGTTGTTCGATGTAATTAAAAATAAAAATTAAGAAAAAATTTTATTAATGTGTTGAGTCTAGTTACACACATGCCACTTGGGATTACTTAACAAATTTTTTCTATGAAATTCTCACATAGAAAGGAAAATGTTTAGAGAATCTTATTTAGTTACTAGAAAGGGAAAAATAATTTTGTTGGAGATGTTCTGTTTTGTATTTTTGTCAATTTTTGATGTCATGTTTCAAAAGTCAATTAATCAGAACGCACAGAATGTATATATAAATATAAGTTTACAAATGTTTAAAAAGTTTTAGAGACGGACATCTTATTCAATTTAGTGACAGCCTCCGACCAATAATCTTTTTGACCACCCAATCGACTCTCTAATCAGCAAATATAGGTATTAAGTTCAAGTTAAAAGTGGCATTGCATTGAAATATTTTTTGTAAAATATACGACAATTTAGTTGATTTTCTAATTTGCTAAGAAATTTAAATAAGAGACGATTACGAGGAGCTCCTTGTTAATTAGTCTGAGCAAGTTAATAAGTTTGGCAAGTCATAAGGCATGGCAAGAAAACAAGATTTGTCACACATTTCTTAGAGAATTCAAAGAATTATAAATTTGAATAAACACATTAATTTCAAAAAGTAATATCTAGTATTAGGCATTAAGGATTTCATTATTACAGCCATTACAAGGACTTGGGAGTTATATCACCATTAATAGTGGATTCTTCAATACTATATACTGCTATGCATTCAACAACTCCTCTATGAAAGTGGATCATTCTTCTGGCCTCAAGGGAAGTAAATTTATTTTTCTTACCAATAAATGTTTTTCCTTAGGTAAGCAATTAGACAAAAGAGTTAAAACTATTGCTTGCTTAGCAAATCATGAAAATAAATACAATTGTTTATTTTTTTTCCAGGGTCAAATTGGATCATTTTTCAATAAGATGGTTTTCAGAAATCTTGAGTTTAAAAACTGAATTCTTTTCAGCAAGTGTTCACTTGGCATCACGAACAAAAGTATCAATTTTTCTCTTTTGGTGGTTTAACATCTCCTTAAGTTGTTTAGTTTGTTCTTCAATCTTCAACTGCAAGCTTCTTTGGCTCTACATAAAAAGAAGGAAAAGCAAAATGTCAACTACTAATGCATTTTTATTAACTGAGCGTGCTAATATGAAAAATTCTTACATCACGCTAACGGTCAATCCAATCATGACACAATATAGGGTTCATTTATGTGTGAGAGAGTTGGATGACCGTTGACTTGATGGAATACTTTTTTTCAATTTATAAATACCTCTAGTTGTTCAAATAGATGTTTCTGGATATCAATTTGTTGTCGTAGTGCCTCTATTATCTGCATGCTCCTATAATACATGCATAAACACAATAAAAGATCACAGCTAACTAAGGTCATCTTCAAGAGTTTCTCTATTTTGGCTTGGGAGTGAAGACAAGGTTTTTTTGTCTCCAACAATCTTTTTGAAAGGGCTCTCTACCTAAACTTTTCATTTGTTCTGCTCTTCAAATGTTAGGAGCCAAATTTAATATTAAATACTTTAATTTAAAATAATTTTTTAAAAGTTTCAAAAAATAACATAGTTATTTGAAAAGGTCAAAATCAAAAAAATAATATTAATATTAAATTTTATCAATCATTATTGAAACATATTCATTTAATAATTAAAAGTATATTAAATTAGTCACCTTTGAGTTAAAATAAAAAGTAATTTCGGAGTTAAAGTGAAATAGAGAGGCTATTAATGTAAAACTGAAGTAGAGGGTCCCTAAAAATAGAGAGTCACCTATTTGACACCTTATTATAAGGAAAAAATAAGGAGGCGGTTGGAGATAGCCTAATGAATAAATAAATAAAAGTTCCTTAAACTATAAGGCACCAGCCTTGACATATAAAAATAATGTTTTATATAATCGGAATGATGGTTCTTTTTTTGCTTTAAAATTCTATGTATTAAACGTCAAAGTTTTTATTTATATGGTAAAATTTCTATTACAAAGGGAAAGTAAACCATTACCGGGATGATATATACAATGTTTGATTAATAATTCTAAGTGGTGAAGCATAAAAAGAGTAATTCATCCGAAATTTAGAATGGTTTTTTTTTTCCGTAAATTAAGCAGAGTCACTTAATAAGAAGTAAACTTACAATTTTGGTGTTGGCTGTGATGGTATCTCACTGTTCCCTGAATGTAAAACAAAGTATTGGAAGTTTCATGCAAATTAGCCAACATAGAAGAGAAGAAAAAACAGATTAATTTCTATGTGGGCAATGATTGAAGTGGTTTATGCGTGTGCATCTAATTGTATACAATCATCTGTTTAACTTGTAACTTAAACAATCATGCCATTTTAGGTTTTTTCACTTTCAGAATTATGCACGCCAAAAGAGAAAATTACATAAATGGTCTTTATTGTTTCTTCCAAATTTCAAATTAGTCCATATTATATTAATATTTTTCAAAAAATTTAAATTCGTCCCTATTATTTAAAATTAACATATTTAATCTTTATTATTTTCTAAAAAATTTAAATTAATTAGTCGCAATTTTTTAAACATTGAGGACTAATTTAATTTTTTTTAATATTAGGGACTAAATTGGCTAATTTTGAATAATATGGATAAATTTAATTTTTTTTAAAAATAATAAAGACTAAATTAATTAATTTTGAACAATAAAGACGAATTTAAAATTTTAAGGAAATAATATGGACCATTTGCGCCATTTTCCCAACATATTTTAAACGATTATACATGAAATCTTACTAGTATTGCTACCCTGTTCGAAACTCAATAGAAGAAATAGCAAAAATCATCGCTTTTTAAAAATAAAAAATAAAAAATTCACCCTGAATATATATTATCACATTGAATCTATCCAAAATTACAAACCACCTGGTGCAGTGGCTTAACCAGTGGCTTGACCCAACCCCTATTTAATGCATCCACTTATTTTTCTAGGGTTTGTGGGGTTTTTTTTTTTGTTTTTCATCTAATGTTGCTAACTCTCTTTTACAATAAACTTGGCATAAAATGGATAAAAGAAAAAATAGGACTACACCATAATGCTACAACTTCAACCAGAAAAGCTTGATCCAATCGAATCCGACGGAATGTAATTTTAACTTTAATCTCCTAGGCCTCAAAATTAAAAGCATATATAATTGTTCTTAGAGTAATTTATTCCCAACATCTCACATTTTTTTAATGAAAAAAAAATCATTTTTTAAATATCAAATAGAATATCAATCAAGGAATAACTCATTCACTTTGATTTGTACGAAATCATAGCACATACCTTCTTCACATCCATGTATGTACTTGGTAACACGATAATTCTGAGAAAATAGTAAAATAAAATATCAATTTATGGAGAAATGATTTTAGCAAATAAGCAAACACTAATCACATCTCTTACTAATTGGGAAGATATTAAATCAACTATTCCCAACTTCAAGTATGTGGGTTTTATTATGTCAAAAGTTAGGATTTTAACCCTAATAACATTATTAGGGAGATGAATTGTGGTGAAGTGAGGATGCGATTATTTGATCTTCACCTCAACGATCTAGATCATTTCATCATAACCAGTAGCAGATTCAGACACCCACACTCAGAATGTGCACTTGTACAGTAAGAGAGTTCAGCATGTGCACAAAGTGTCAAATATAATAATTTTTCTATAAAAAAATACCAAAAAACAAATATTTTTTATTTTTTTTCAAGGTGAGAATGTGCACACCTTAAGGTAGATCCGCCCCTGATCATAACTGATACATTACTTCACCACCATTGATCTCCATAATTATTACTTTATTAGGGGATCCAATCCTTATTTCACCACCATTTATCTTTCTAATAATGTTATTATGTTATTAGGGGATCCAAATTTAACTGAATAACTCTTCTACAAATTCGGTAGCTAGACATTGTTCAATCGGCAATCTGCCAATTAATTGGCTTAGTTATATTCCCTATAAATTATAATGTTGTTGGTATTGGTTGATGTAATTTCACTCATTTTAATATATTTATTCTTCTCTCAATCAAAGGAAAAGATGACATCTTTTCTTTTTCAGAATGAGCAATTATGATGTCAATCTATTAATTTGTTCCCAATCAGCTAACTTAATGTAAAAGTTTGCTTTAAAAGAAAGGTTCAAAATAACATTAAGAGTTGAGTAGAATGATTGGGTAACGATATGTTGGAATAAAAAAATTTAAATTCGAATAATGAGTTCAATCTCTATTATAGTAAAATGAGTTTAATAGAGTGTTGAAAACCTGCAAACGACTTTTGACATGGGAGATTGTCAATCCATCGCAGTTCATTAGCTTGAGGATTCCCTTTGGTGTTGCCTCTGCGATTAAGCCATACCAAGTAATTAATATACAAATCATAAATATAATTTATTTATTTTGACATCAAAATTTTAGCTAAATTTACTTACTTTTGGCACCTCCAAGACAATTTACACACTCAATGAATTGCTTGTTCAGATCTTTGGTCCATCTAATTCTCTTCTTCTTTGTAATTGCTGCTCTTTCGGAAGAAGAATTGCTAGAAGTGAAAGAAATCTTTCCATGAGACTGAACTTGATGCTTCTTTTTTATCTCTACTTGGGAACAAGGTTTAGTAACTTCAGAGCTGAAAAGTGGATCCGAAATCTGTGCAAATGTTGAAATTAAAACAACTATTGTAATTATTCCCGTCTAATTCTCTAACAAAAACAATAGTAAGTCTTTAAAACAGCAAGTCAACAACAATGTTTATACGTAACAATAATAACATCACAAGATAAAAAATAAATGACATATTGCAACATCATGCTGCTTGGCAAAGAAAAGAACTTGGAGAAGTTTCGAAACGAGATTGTCGGGGTGGTACTCTGAGTCCGCTTCCAAATCAACTAAACAAAACAAAAAGTTTTGTACCACGCACGATATTTAAGATAGTAGAAGCAACCTTCACACCTTAACTAAATTAATATAAACAGCAACCCAACCTATACAAAGGGTATCAAAGCCCCTTAACTAGGTTGAAACTATGAAATTTATCTTATTATTATTAAAAAGGGACTTGACTTTTTCAGCTGGTGAGTAGGAGCACACTTCCGTTTTTTCTTTACTAGTAGGGGTCATGTGATTCCTATGCCGCCGCGTTTTTTGAAACGGTTGTCGTTGATAAGTTTTTTTTCTGAAAACAATGAGCAGATAAAATTTCTAGGGCAATCATATTGACAAGAAAGAAAAGGAAATATTTTAATTGAGTTATTATTTATTTTCAAAACTTACTTTAAGGATTTCCACACAATGTGTATTGTCTATCACTTGGCTTGTGGAGGAGCTATCTTGCTGCAGTTTACTTGTACACGGGAATGTCAAAGCAAATTGTACCACTGCTTCTAAGGTGTCTCTTGATTGAAGATAGACATCAAATTGCTTAGCTGAATCAAAACCATTACAAGGTCTATCCACTGTGGTAGCTGAATCATGAGAACTTGGCAATTGAGAGTACGAAGGCATGCGGGTTTCAAGATCTTGATTGTGAATTCTGTGGTAAAAAAATCTTGACGATGATCATCAGTCTCGTAAATCGGCTGCAAAAAATTACCAACAATGTCAAAATTTTAATTATGAGATAGTGTTGCTAGCTAGAGGGTTCTTGTTTTGAACTCTAATTTGGTTATTGCTCATTTTCAATCTTCGTGACCAAAGTTGTTGAGGAGGCCATTTAGGAGAGAATATGACTAAAACAGAAGAATGGATCTTTATATAGACTTAGGTCAAATTTCTTCTATTATATTCTACAATTTTGCTCCATTACATATGTGTCTTGATTCATTGAACTAAGTACATAATAGAATTTATTTATTTATTTATGAAGAATAATATCATAAGTGGTGATGCAAAATGACAACATGGCACAGTGTTGGGGGCAGTATTAAAAACAATGTGGGGCTCATCACTTTAGTTTAGCAAGTGAAATCACACACAGTGCAGGTCTTACACTTTTGTGTTTGAGACGTTTTAAATTTTTTTATCATAAATTGAAGACATAACTAAAACAGAATGATTGATCTTTATATTGACTTAGGTTTAATTTCTTCTATTATTTTATTCTTTAATTTCGCTCCATTACATATGTGTCTTGATTCATTGAACTAAGTACTTACTAGGATTTAATTGACTAGATGAAGAATAATCTCATAAAAGGTGATGCAAAGTGTTGAGAAGATCTGACATTTAGAAAGTAACTAAAAAGCAGAAAGCTCTATAGGGTATTGCAAACTAATTCTATTATTTTATTTTATTTTCTTGGGAAAACACTAAAAAGCCCCACTACAGTTTTTATCCTTGGTTCCCAATAAAGTTTCTTTCTGTCTCAATACCCCAATTAGAAGGTATATATTACCAACACCTTTGTACTAAATTAATTTTCATAAAATGATTATAAAACTCGTAGAAAATAAAAATTCTATAAATATGATTTCTATTTTTTTAAGAGATGTGGTGTCCCGAATTTAATGAGAGAGCATGTACATGACAATTTTTTTTTTTTTCATTTTTTTTTAGGTCGTTCTCATTATTAACTAATTATTAAATTTATCGAAGCAAAATAGCTTGTTATTCGGATATCTTAGTATGCTCATGTGTTTTACAATAGAATAGAAGTGTTAAAGGAATATTAGTGATTGGGCTTTTTGGTATCAAATATTCAATAATTGGGTTTTCGATATAGAGATTTAATTTGCCGGGATTTCTAGAAAATAGAAAATATTTTTTGAACAAAAATGTACCTACCAAGAAAATATATTCTTTGTTTGAAATTTATGGTAATGTTTAACTTTTTAAGCCAAATATACACTTTAGTAGGGAGATTTATTCATTTAATTTACAAAGATAAGATATTGGGTAAATTGAATATACTCTCTATTAAGGTAAAGTTATAGAAAATAGTCCTAGGTTGCAATCCGAGCTAAACCTGCAAAACTAACAGCGCATGCTCAATTCTAGGGAATAGGTTTCGACAGTCAAGTCAGTAATCAATAAAAGATTCATATGATATCATTTAAAGAGAGTGAGAGTATGTATGATTAATTATCTTCTTTATAGAGAGGAATTAAGTATTTATATTATTTTCGAAAAAGGTCTACAAGAATTTGTAGTGGGTTAGCCCTCTCTCGAGGTTTACTCTACTCATGAGGATTATAATTTTATCTGAGGACGACATTTCTTCACCTTCAGTGCCTTTTCAAAATTTATTTTCTTACCAATCCCCACTCTATAAATCTTGCTACAATTTATCCCGCAATATAAATGTCTTTAATAGCAGTACATTATCGTTAAATCTTTCTTATAACATAATAACGATATAACCTTCTCCTCCCACACACCATAAAGCCAGCTGCACTACACCAGTTGGGCCATAAAGACTTGGCGACAGAGATGCTCATGTCAACACTTGCTGTACAAATACATCAGTAGCCATCGTCACAAATAGTTTAGGGTAAAATGTGGCTATTATGGCAACAGAATGACCAAAAGTTCCACACCTCACTACTTCGAAGTACGAAGAAATCGACCAATAAAAGTGTACGAAGATAACTTTTTTTTTTTTCCTTTCTTTGGAGGCTCCAAAGAGAGACCAAAGCCGAAAATTACACAATTTATTAAGGTGCGACTCATCTCTTTTATCTCTATCAATTAATGATATTAACATTTTTGGAGGTTGTTGCAACTCGTGAGTTTCCAATTGTTATCCAAAGATAAAATTTACAAGATAGTCAGTACATATATTAATCTCTCGGTATACATGTTTAATTCTGAACTCATTTTGTTTTGCAAGCAAATTTCTGCATTTATCAACTTTACTGAGATAATAAAAAAAAGTTAACTGCATATGATCCGGTAACGAGTTTTTTAAAATAATAATTATAAAATTATTGTGAATAGTTTGTTATTATAACATGTAAACTAAATATTTATATAAGAGATGATAAATAAATAATAAAAGGTAGTAATATATAGCAATGTTGATTCCAAAAGAACTGTAGAAACTTGAGATGAAAAACTGAATTCCTCCTAAAATCAATCACTTTATCTAGAGGGCATGTAATAATGAAATTCCAATAAAGGTGAATAAATTTCAAAATCATTGTGCTAATCTCCTATGTGCTATGGGGAAAAGAAAAAAAAATCCTAGCTCTCATCTCCACTAAAAGTGCTTCCACAGAAATAATCATTCACAACTTTTGATTTTTGGATCCTAAAACTCATCAGTGACTTGCTCAATAAGTGGCTGAAGGAGAAGCAAAAGCTATTATTTTCGAGAGTAATGAAAGAAATCTTTTGATTTTATCATCAATTTATTATTTTTTATGTGAAAAATTAATAGACATGTTAAAAGATGAGAGAGAAATAAAAATATTTGTTATTTTAGTATGTCAACTAAACATTTATATATGAAGTGATAAATTAATGATAAAAATAAAATGATATATAGCAATACCCTATTTTCGACTACTCTTGACTGAAAATTATTTCACACGACCGACAGAAGTCGAGAGTGTGAGAGTGGACCCCACATATAAGTGGAGCCTCATCCCTTATTAGTCGACCTAACGTCCGTCAAACCGTATGGAATAGTTTCTCTTCTTAACACATTCAGAATGGTAGAAAAATATTCTTTTTTTGAAAGACTAAAGCAGGACCCACCCCTTATTAGACGACCTAACCTCTTTTTTTTTTTTCCTTCTCTAATGCAAATAAAAAAATTTCTAAAATCCTTTCTTTTTCTCTCCGTTCTTATTATTTACGACCCAAACGAGGAAATCCCTTTTCTTTTCTTTACTTATAATCTAGAATACTTAATGATGTATTGTTCATTGTTCCGCAAAGATTTTATTCTTGTGGGATGAAACTGATTTTAGTGACATTGGTTCTTGTTAGAAAAGTCTTATGAGAATGATAGATTGCCCCATACTCGTTAAACTAACAAAAGGTTCCATATGAAAAAGAGTGAAACAAATTGTTATACGTCAAACAAAATTAGTATTGTATGCATAAAAAATAATTATTTAAATCTCAAATTAATTAAACCATAATAATTAACTCAAAGTTATCGCTGATTAAGCATAATTCTTTACGTTAATGGTGAAATTTCAAGCAAACAACACATGTTCCATATCACAGACAGTGCCATAAATTACCCTTTTTAAGATTTTTTTTCCTCTCAATTTCCTTCCCAAAGAAGAGAGCTACGGTTATTTAAGTTGGCTCTGAAGTCATTTCTTGGTTATGATCATCTTAAATCATGCTTTCACGGTATTGATAGATTGTTCATACAATTATGATAAAATGATGTAAACAACTCACCATTATTGAGTCTTCCTCTTAACATTACGAGAGAATTCAAATCCCAAATTGGAAGGTTTGTTGGTTTTCATTCCCTCTTTGTTACCATGAAAAATGTATTTAAGAAAGTATGCCGATTATAGGATGTCTGTTCATCACCTTCCATTAAAGGGAAAGTAGGAAAATGATCAAAAAGCTGCAAACAGAAAGATACAATTATACTTTAGCCAAAAATCATGCAATTATAAGGTATACACTTTCTTTGTCAATTTGAAGACGGTATGGATCGTCAAGCAATCTATTTTATGGCCAATCTATAAAACCAATATTCAACATAAAACGATCCAAAAAGCAGTCATTGTTGTTTCTGGTTCTTACCTTCCCATTCTCGTATTACTCGGCAAAGTTCTCTTTCCATCGAATACCATATCTCGAGTGGACTAGAAACCAGCCCATCCTGAAGGTTGGGAAGACGGCGTGCTCTCTGTATTCTTTGACTCACCAAATCGCTGAGACTTACCAAATTTGCCACCATGTTTACTTGGCATTTGTGAGGTTGCAGCAGGTGCTGCCCTAAAATTATCGCTAACAAAACCCCACGTGCTGGACCTGGAATTTACTTCGGCAGCCTGCCTATTCTGATGATCGTTTCCTGTTCTAACAGATCTAGGAACGTTGTTGATTGATGCTGTCTCTGACTTGCGATCATCAGTGAAGGCTTGCCACGGCTTAGGTTCTGGAATTTGAGTACTCTGATCAAATCCTTGTTGGAGTTCCCAGACTGTTCCTTCAATCTTCTCCCCCTGCTGCAAACGAAAAAACCAAAAACCATATGAGATATCATAAGAGAAACAACCAGAGGACAAGTTAGGAGCAGGAAAGAGTACCGGCAAGATGCTAGCCGGTTGACTACTGGGAGATGCTTGGTTTCTAGAGGCATCTCTACCCGGTGAGGGAGTTCTGGCAGCAAGAGATTGTTTAAGCTCTTGTATCTCCTGTCTCTGTGAACGGCAAATTGCGGATAGCTTTTCATATTTAGATGTCATTTCGGCCTTCTCCGTGTTAACTTGTTCTAGCTGTTGTTTTAGTTTTTCAATTTCTGCCTCTAACAAATCTTCCTTCTCTGATTTTCCAATATTCCATTTAGGGCTTCGTTTATTATTACCAAATTCAGCTACAAAAGCATCGAATGCATCACCTTGAGAGGCAGGTTTGCTATCTGTTTCTGGTGCTTTAGGCCTTTCTATTCCATGGTCCAAATCACCTTGGAAAATTTTTATCTCGAAGTCCTTAGAAGGGCCATCTGCTGGTTTCGCTTGCACATTCTTTTGGACAGGATGGAGTTGGAGAGTCTCCCCTTTCAAAGGGCTAGATTTAAGGGAAACTGGAGTCCTATCTGAACGAGTTCCATCATGCCTTGATGAGCTATTGGAGGTCAATCCTTCGTCAAATTTAGGCCTAGTTTTTTCTTCGGAACCAACAGAATCATGTACATGCTGGGTGGTCCAAAAAGCACCTAATGGAGCACCGCTTTCACTTGTCCTGGAATTCTGTGAGGGTGGTGATACGTGTCGAGCTGGTTCTGCACCTGAAGGTGTAGGTGGTGGACTTCTACGAGGCATAGGAGAAGATTTACTTCCAGGGTTATAAATTCCTGCCAATCACCAAAACTATAAGAATTCCCACAAAGTGGAAGTAGAATTGGAGTATACAAACACATAATTACTCATTGCACATTAATAGGTAGATTACATATGTCGAACTACTGATCTTTGACCACAATGTCTAGCATTTCAGACTTTCAGTTGTATTTGAGTTTTCATCAAGATAAATTTAAGAAAGTTATACGTATGCTTGTGCGCGTATGTGTTTGTGCATTCATGTATACACATGCTAACACATACGTGAACCCCATTTTAGCGAACAAAATTGTAAGTAATGTTGTCCTCACCTTCATGGGCATCAGAAAAATGTAGCTGCATCTCCGGAGGTCTGTCAGGTAATGGCTTTTGTAATCCTTCAGGTAAGAGGTTATTAACACGAAACCAGACCTGCAAGAATACAAGCCAAACAAAGTACATTACTAAGCATAAATATAAGCTCAGCCCTCATGATTGCCATAGGCACACCCAATCTAAACTAACCTAAATTCATGGAGATGAATGGCCATTCAAGCAAATCGCTTGCCTGCCTGATATCTGGTCGGGCATCAGGTGATGACTGAAGCATATCTTGGATGAGAGCAGTTATTGATGTACTGTATTTGGGTAAATCTGGGATGTGATAATTTCCGTTTAAAATTTGTAGCTTCGATTCACCATCAAATGCAGACTTGAAGTAGCTTATACGAAACAGAAGACACCCGAGAGCCTGCAAAATAACAATCAAGACGCTTTATATAGTTATTAAGTTTAATTAAACTCAGGAAAACTTGGAATTGTTTCTGAACCTGATAGAGCTCAACTTACCCATATATCCACCTTCTCGTTTATAAGTTCTCTCCGAAATAGATCCCACATCTAAGCCAAGAAAAGAATGGAGATAGGAGTCAACATTTATAACACCAAAAACAAGAGTAACTTATCAAGAGCAAGTCCTTCATTCAACCTCAGGGGCTCTATAGAGGCGTGGTGTGCTTCCTAATGTTATCTTCCTCGATTCCCATTTCTTCAGGCTTCTCAAAGCGTTTGTGATTGGTTGATGTGCTACCGAAATCACACAACTTCCATAATCCATCAGACCCCAGTAAAAGATTCTCAGCCTTCAAGTCTCTATAGAATGCAATACAAAGTAAGGGCCAGTTAAGTCAAAGTAATTACTATTTCAAAAACCATTTTTTTGAGAACAAAGACCATATACAACACCAGAGGAACTAGAATGGCTTTCTCAAAGCAGGATAGTTTTTGGTTGTTACATATCCGCATTGCATAAAGGTATTACTTTGGGGGATGTATTTAATGGGGCCAAAAGAGACTCCCCTGCAACATACGTTCGCAACATAAGAATTAACACCAACGGTAACCCACTTGAATCTCCGATTACAGACTTGCAAAAATTAATAACCATGGCTCAAGCCAACTACTCACTACTTCAATACATATGTCATCTGTGAAATAAGCTTTCCAAAACGTATCTACAACCACCTAGGATTGAAGAGCAGATTGAAAAGTTAGGAATATTGATTTTTACCGTTGAGCAATGGGTGGAGATTGGCAGTGCATTGCAAAGACAGCATTGCAAACATCTCGGAAAATTGTGAGGATCTTTTTCTCCTCAAAGAAAGCAGCTCCTCTGCTCTCCAGCACATTAACCAGAGACTTCTCACAGTATTCCAAAACAAGAATAGCTTCCTTGGTGCGCCCCATATCAAATAGAGTGTGGGCGTGAAGTGTGACAACATTAGGGTGCCCTTTAAGTGATTTCATCACAGAGATCTCTTTCATCACTAGTGCCAAAGATTCTTCATCATTACATATGATATGCTTTAATGCATACTGGTTTAAACCATACAAAACGTCTCGAGCTAAGTATACGCAAGAGAATCCACCCTCCGCAATCACATTGCACACCTGTACTTTGAGATTTCCAATGTCAATGGTGCGACCTTCAAGCCCAGTTTGTTCCTTAGGCTTGAAGGGATTGAACCTCCACATGGTTGGTGGTGTTTCCAAAAAGTTGAACTCCTGAAAGTATTTCGATAGCTATCAACAAAGTATCTTAAAATCAAATGTAAACAAATTCTTAGTTTAATTTGAAGTTGGACAAATGAAATAAGAATGTAGTCTTCGTACTTACGGATAATTTTTACTGTATTTAAGAAAAGCTTAAGCAACTAACTCTTAACATGTATCCTGCAAATGAGATAGCTGATACAAGCAAAGTAACTGGTAGTGGCAGGACTCTTCCTGATCTTAGAACCGTTCTCAGTTTTAAGAAACCGACTCCTAGACTAACAAAAGGTCCATCTAAGGGGAACGAGTAAGGCAATAGCAATATATGCCAATGATTTATCATGAACTATTGCATTGGAGAGCCGAGACAGATTTTAAATAACCCGAAAGATTTCCCTAGTAACGAGAATAAGGGAATGTACTGCTAGCTGTTTACCTTCATCATAAAACAAAGCCAAGTTTGGATGAGGACTTGTTATCCTCCTTTCCGTAGTGGGAATATAAAGCGCTCCATTTGTTTAATATACATGAAGTGAAAGACAAGTATGGTCTTTTTTTTTTTTGAGAAATGAATAATTTTATTAATAATGCACCAAGGGGGGTGCAACCCAAAGCCATTTAAACAAATATATGTTATGACTATGTATACAGCTAACTCTAGAAGATTTTAACTTTAATCTTCCTGGTCTCATTGCTACACAATGTACATTCCTGCCTCTTCCATTTCAAGGAGAATGGAAGAAATGAGGAAGGATAAAAGGGTGAGGAAAAAGGAGGAAAAAAGAAAAAAGATTAGATCCTATTGCTGTTAGCCTCATTAGACTGCCACCTCACTATAAGAAAGGAAAAAAAAATGACATTCATTCACCTATCTTGTCGAATTGAGCACACAGAACTGATTATGATCTCTTCGTCCGTTGATAAACATGTCGAATAGAAGCCTAACTCATGTGGAAAGTGAACTAAATAGCATCAATCTTGGAATTTGATTTTAGCTTCTACACTGGGATGAGACATCAGTCAGCGACACATATCAATCCATCCTTCAGGTTTTCCATCAAATCACGACACTTGGAGTCCAGCCTTCCCATAGAACAAACCCATATGCATATCCACATGGTCCCTTTCTCTTTCTTCATCCTATTAGAAAGTATCTTGAAAATTCTGTTTCTCCATTACTGAAAGACTTAATTTGCTTGATTTCATTGGCAATCAAGAAAGCGCCCACAATTAACTTCATAGCTCCCGTTATGAGACACAAAACAAGGTTTTCTAATTGATGATAATGATGCTAGTGACAGAAATCGGTCGTGATCTTAATACTTACTAATTAGCGGCTGGAACTGTTAATTAGGATGAATTCACTAATTATGGACATGATGCCAGAAACAGACTGATCCTTTATCACCCTTTAATTCGAATTAGCAAACATGACAGCTTAACATTTCAACTCAATTATACTCTTTTAATAGAAAGATCATACACCATTAAATCCATAAATGCCCTAGAATTCACAACAACAATAGACAAAAGGAAGAGAGTATTCGACCCGATACACGGATACATTCAGACACTTTATCTCTCTATCATAAATCCCCACAACTAAGTCCACCATTTCAATCAACAAGACCAACCCTTTATAGATCAACTGAAATTCTATACCACCATATAAGGAAACAATCAAGAAAAGCTAACATTCACCAAGATTGTGTGAATCTGTGAACTAGAGCTCAAAATAAATACTACCAAGAGAAATACAGAGCTCAAATCAAAAGTATAATGCAAAATGTGAAGCAAGGCCAGCTGAAAATTAAAAAATAAAGCTCGATTTATACACAAAGAAAAGAGTACTAAATAGAGAAAAATTGTACCTGGAACAGTGTCAATTCCGAAAGATCCAAGAAAGGAAATAGAAGGAAATTATCTGATTCTTTTATGGGTTTGATTAGATGAGATCTGAAAAAAAAAAAAAAAAAAAAAGTTTTTTATGATAAAGAAGTATATTCTTTATTCTTTATTTTTTATCCATGTTGTAAATTAAATGCAAAAGAGAACAATAGTATAAAGAGATAACTGAAATTGTTATTGATCTTTGAATAATTTACATTTTAATTATACTTCTCTATTTATAGAATTTCAGAAGCTAGTAGCTGATGACTGCAAGCTGCTTACACTGCTGCTTGTAAGCTGCTGATGACTGCAAGCTGCTTACGCTGCTGCTTAGTAGCTGGTGACTGCAAGCTGCTTACGCTGTTACTTGTAAGCTACTTAGTAGCTGGTGACTGCAAGCTGCTTACGCTGCTACTTGTAAGCTGCTTAGATTGATAATGAATATCCACCAATCGATATTTTATAATACTCCCCATTTGATATTCATTATAAAAATATATCTCATTAAAACCTCGTCAAGAAAATCCAGTGGGATAAAAACTTGACTAATGAAAACAAGTACATTATCTTTATGAATAATACTATTGCATTTGGCTTGCCTCGTTAAAACTTTACCAGGAAAAACCCAGTTGGGATAAAAATCTTGGTGAAGGAAAAAGAGGTACAATGCACAAATAGCCTCTCCCTCTCATGATGACAAATCTTTCAAGCGGCGCATTCCACATCTTTGTACATGTGATTTGAAGATCGTTGGCGCTAATGCTTTAGTGAATAAATCTGCTGGATTTTGATCTGACCGTACTTGTTGAATATCAACTATTCCGCTTGTTTGGAGCTCATGTGTGTAGAAGAATTTCGGTGATATATGCTTTGTTCTATCACTTTTGATATAGCCACCTTTGATTTGTGTGATACATGTTGTGTTATCTTCATATAGTATGATTGGTTGGTCTTTGTCGGAGGGTAATCCACATGATTCTTGAATACGTTGGATGACCGATTTCAACCGAACACATTCTCAGCTAGCTTCATGAATAGCTAAAATTTCAGCATGATTTGAAGAAATAGCAGTCATTGTTTGCTTCATGGACCGCTATGATATAGCAGTATCACCAAAATGGAAAACGTATCATGTTTGTGATCTTGCCTTATGAGGATCTGATAGATAACTAGCATCAACATGACCAACTAATGAAGATCTTGATTGTCTCGAATAGAATAAACTCATATCTGGTATTCCACGCAAATAGCGAAATATGTGTTTAATTCCCTCCCAGTGCCTGTGAGTTGGAGCCACACTATACCTAACTAATAAGTTAACAGAAAAAGTAATATATGGTGTCACGCCCCGGGACCAAGACCCGCAGAGTTTAAGGTCGGAGCGCAACGTGTCAACCAACTTAATACCTATAAGGTCATCGATTAACAACCTAGCATGCATTTTACATTTTTTTTTTTTTTTTTTTTTATCCCACAAGTATTTTCAAAAGAATGCTGTTGGCATTTGGCACTAAAAGGCCACAACAAGTTGTTTAATAATTACAAGACCTAGCATCCCTATATGTACTTCATACGTGGCCAAATACTGACATCTAGGCCTCAAAAGATTGGTAATCAAACTTAGTATGTAGTAATAGTCCAAAAGAATATTACATAACACAAAGCTATTCGAAAGTATATCATTAATTAATATTAACAAGCTATGTCTTCTACACAAGCATGGAGATCAACAAAAGCAGAAGTCAGTCTCATCACATAAAGTCTCTTCGCCCTCAACCTGAACAATTGGCTCGGCCTCGGTCTCACCTGTAAGTATTAGAAAGAGGGGTGAGCTAGTCCTGCGTATAGCTCAGTGAGGATGAGAAATGAAGGTTTTCACAAAGGTTTTATTAATTTGAAATCTTCTTTATAAAACCGTGCTATGCATATAATCCACATAGTCAAAGCATCAAGTATAACAAATACGGAATAGTCAAGATCTTATTCAAGTAACTCTACACTCCGAGGACCTCGAGGGACCCAGCGAGAGTAGAAACCATGTAGTAAAAGGATACAATATCACGAACTTTGTTGGAGATGGTCAATCTCAAGCTTTCTTGTCAAATCATCTTCATCACACCAATTAAGAGTGGCATTTCGGAGGCAACCTGTTACACTGATCAAGAGAATACTCCGGGGGCAACCCATGAGGAAGGTACTCCGGAGGCAACCCATATGCATGACAACCAATAGGGCACTACGGAGGCAACCCATGAAGACGGTACTCCGGAGGCAACCCATAACACACTAATCAAGAGGGCATTACGGAGGCAACCCGTGAAGAGGGTACTCCGGAGGCAACCCATAAACACACCAATCAAGAGGGCACTACGGAGGCAACTCGTGAAGAAGGTACTCCGGAGGCAACCCATAAACACACCAATCAAGAGGGCACTACGGAGGCAACCCGTGAAGAGGGTACTCCGGAGGCAACCCATAAACACACCAATCAAGAGGGCACTACGGAGGCAACCCGTGAAGAAGGTACTCCGGAGGCAACCCATAAACACACCAATCAAGAGGGCACTACGGAGGCAACCCGTGAAGAAGGTACTCCGGAGGCAACCCATAAACACACCAATCACACCTCATTAATTTGTGGAATATACAGGCACCATTTGGAGGACAACAAGGAGGTTGTCTCCGTCAAGCATGTTCAAACATATACATGATCCGAACTTAATTGAGCATACTTATCAAATAACTAATTAGACATTTAAACATCTTGCATTTAATAATCATAAGACACAACGTGGAGGGCAACAAGGAAGTTACTTTATTATACAAGTGTGTAACCGTGTAGCGACTTCATACGAGCATATATTCATAAGGCATTATAAGAACATATAATCATTTCATTTATCAGTTTGAAAGCAATTAAACTTTCACGGGCAGCCAAGTAATCATGTTCAAAATAAGCCATAGAATATCTTTTAACAATTCACAATAGGAGGTCAACAAAGTAGGTTGCCTCTGGATACACGTATGATCATATATCGGCAAGTAAACATACGAGGCATGCTTTGACATGTAAATCCACTTGTATAACACCTAGAAGCATACGAACATTTAATGGGCAGCCAAGTAACACCATATAAAACAAGTCGTATAACTCATTTTAGTTCACATACCAAGTGTTAAGGACATACGAGCATGCTATGACAATTTACACAAGAGCGGGTGCAAGAATAATTAACTTATCAACATGCAATCATCGAGAATCGTGCTTAGAGCTATAAGGACAATTCCGGGCAGTCCATTAACATTCCTCAACATCAATTATAAGATGCACAAGAGTGGTTTATGACTTGGGAGTCTACGTAGCCATTAGGGTTTACAAGGACCATACTTGGGTGTAGGTTTAGTTTGCTAAGAACCACAAGAATCACCTAAACCATTTCATGCATACTTAGAGATTATTGGACAGCCTACTAACAACTCAAATGAATTCAATTAACCATAGGTTAGTCACTTAGCAAGTATGCATAAGTAATAGGGCCTCAATTTCATGCTTACCCATACGATTAGGCAAGAATCAGTCATGTAATGAACTTAAGTTATGCATCAACCAAATTAAGCAATCTCAACCAACGAAAACAGTCCATGTAACTTCTAATTTCCACAAGTCCAAGCATTCAATACCTCAAAGTACAATTACAACATGATTTAAAGCAAGTTTCAAAACAAAACCTCACTGCAATAGCCTATTTTTCCTCATTCGTTTAGCCAAGAAAACAACCTCCAAATTTAGTGAATCAAATGTCAAATTGAAGCTTAACGAGTGATTTAAATCTAGGAACAAACCTCGCTGAATTTCGAGTTCGGACTTAGGAGTTATGACCAAAACCGTGAGACCACGCAAATCTGTCCAGTTTCATACACATTTCGGTATTTGCCATTTTTGGGGGCCTTAAACTCAAAATTAGCCTTAGACTATTTCTGCAAGATATGTTCAAAACTGAAAAATCTAGTGAATCACCAAGTTTCATGTATTTTTGAAATCATTTTCTAGGTCAAAAACATTTCGTTCTAATTGGACAGAGAGTTGCCAGAAACATAACTTCACATTTCCAAGTTGTCCAGATTTAGACACATTGCGATTTTTGACCATTTTAGAGGTCTTAAAGTCAAAATTAGCCTTAGCCTATTTCTGCAAGATATGTTCAAAACTGAAAAATCTAGTGAATCACCAAGTTTCATATATTTTTGACATCATTTGCTAGGTCAAAAACATTTCGTTCTAATTGGACAGAGAGCTGCCAAAAACATAACTTCATATTTCCAAGTTGTCCAGATTTAGACACATTACGATTTTTGACCATTTTGAAGGTCTTAAAGTCAAAATTAGACTTAGCCTATTTCTGCAAGATATGTTCAAAACTGAAAAATCTAGTGACTCACCAAATTTTATACATTTTTAACATCGTTTGCTACCTTAAAAGTGCTCTGAACAGAAGGGTCAGTAGGCTACCCGGGATTTCCAGAAATGTTCAAACTTAACTTCTTGGCTTCTAAGCATGCAAAACTAAGTGAACACCTATACATACATGCTCATGAACTTCAAAACATTTTAGAAATCAGTTTAAACCCTCACCTTTGCAATAGTTAGAAATGGGAGAAAATTGATTGGAAATAGTTGAAGAGTTGGGAAATGGCTTGTTTCTACTTCTCTCTTGCTCTATTTCTTTTTCTTCTTCTTCTTTCTCTCTTCTTCTTGGCAAAATCATGTAGTGTGTGTAAGTGTGTGTTGTAGGATTTTAGTGTGTGTAGATGGTGTAGTGTGTGTTGATGGGTGAGTGTGTATTGGTGTGTGTTTGTGTGTTTGACTTGGGTGAGACCAAATAGTGTTAGGATATTTTGTTATTTTGCTTTAGGACGAGAGTGCCCTTGAGCTTGCTTGCGTATTACTAGTTTGTCATTCTAGTGTTAATTCTAACTACCTAGTTACTAATCTTAGCTCCATAATGTTAATTAATTTCCTACGACTCCTAAAATATTTGGTTGCTCGTTAAACAATGATATACATGTAATTCGAGGTAAACATACATAAACCTATTTAACAGCATATAAAACACGTCAAATGCATATAAAATGATTTAATTATGTATAACATGACCTAATGCACATGTCGTCTTGGGCGCGGTCTTACATATGGCCTTGTATTATTAGCTAGGTACATTAATGCGCCAATGACACTAAGATATGGTACTTCAGGACCAAGTAACTTTTCTCCATCTTTTCGAGGGCGAAAATTATCTTTTGTCACATCAAGTGACCTAACAACCATCGGGGTCGTTAGTGGATTAGCTTTATCCATGTAAATCTTTTAAGAATCTTATTCGTATAAGCCGATTGATGGAGAAAAATTCATTCTGAAAAATGCTCAATTTGAAGACCAAGACAAAACTTCGTTTGTCCTAGATATTTCATTTCAAATTATTTCTTTAGATATGCAGCAGTTTTGTTGAGCTCTTCAAGAGTTCCAACAAGGTTAAGATTATCAACATATACTGCAATAATTGCAAATCCCATTGTTGATTTTTTAATGAAAATACATGGACAAACGGGATTATTGATATAGCCTTCTCTAGATAAGTAATCACTTAAACGATTGTACCACATACGACCAGATTGTTTTAATCCATACAAGGATCGTTGTAGTTTAAGTGAATACATATAACAAGGTTTCACTTTATTTGCTTCTGGCAAATGAAATCTTTCAGGGATTTTCATATATATGTCACTGTCAAGTGATCCACATAAATATGCTGTAACAACATCCATTAAGCGCATTTCCAAATTAATCTGAGCAGCAAGACTAATTAGGAAACGAAATGCGATTGCATCCATTACAGGCGAATATGTTTCCTTGTTTCCTCATAATCAATGCCAGGTCTTTGTGAGAAACCTTGAGCTACAAGTCGAGCTTTATATCTCACAATTTCATTTACTGCATTTCGTTTGCGTATAAATACCCATTTGTATCCAACAAGTTTTGTATCTGCGGGTGTTTGGACTACAGGTCCAAACACCTTGCGCTTTTCTAACGAGCTGAGCTCTAGTCGTATAGCTTATTTCCACTGTGGCCAATCATTTATTTGTCGACATTCTTCCACACTCTGTGATTCAGGATCCTCATCATTTATTTCAACTGCGATTCCATGTCTTTCCGGTAGTTACATAATTTATGGAAATTTCTTCATTTCCATGTACCTCAGTCTCTTCAGGGACCAATTGTATTTCAATCTCTTCAGGGATTATGCATTTACCAACATCTGTTGGTTCTACTATTTCTGTCGTGCATCTCGATAGTATAGAATCTTCCAGATTCATTCGCCCTGTATCCTCCCCATGTGTCATCCTTTTTCGGGGTACATAATCTTTTGCACCGATAGGTCGACCACGCTTCTGGCGTGCCTTAGGTATATTTGCTGCTGTGTTTACAATATGTCATATTGGGACACCAATTCGTGCTAGAACATTCACAGCAGGTATATGTGATTTTACAATATTCTTTGTGTCTGTAAATACATCTGGTAGATTATTTGCAATATTCTGCAAATGAACGATCCTTTGAACTTCAAGTTCACATTGTTTAGTTCTTGGATCCAAATGCGACAATGATAACACATTCCAAGATATGACACGCTGTATTTATAGTTGCGATTTTTCTCCCCCCAATTATGGGAAGAGAGTCTCATTAAAGTGACAATTTGCAAAGCGTGCTCTAAACAGATCACCTTTAAGGGTTTCAATATATTGAATAATAGATGGAGAATCAAATCCAACATAAATTCCAAGTTGCCTTTGTGGTCCCATTTTACTACGTTGTGTTGGTACTATTGGAACTAGTACCGCACAACCAAAAATACGTAAATGAGAAATATTCTGTGGATGATCATGCACAAGTTGTAAAGAAGAATATTTATGATACGATGTAGGTCTTATACGAATCAATGCATCAGCATGTAGAATGGCATGCCCTCAAGCTGATATAGGGAGTTTAGAACTCATAAGTGAAGGTTTTACAATTAATTGAAGTCGCTTGATAAATGATTCAACTAAACCATTTTGAGTGTGCACATGAGGGACAGGATGTTCAATTTCAACTCCAATAGACATGCAATGATCATCAAATGATTTAGATGAAAACTCACTAGCATTATCAAGGCGAATTGTTTTAATAGGATGATCAGGAAATTGTGATCTCAATCGTATTATCAAAGCGAGAAGTCTAGCAAATGCATGATTTCTATAAGAAAGTAGACAAACATGTGACCATCTAGTTGATGCATCTATAAGACCCATGAAATAATAAAATGGTCCACAGGGTGGATGAATAGGTCCACAAATATCTTATTGAATTCGATCTAAGAATTTAGGGGCCTCAAAAGCAACTTTGGTTGGAGATGGTCTCACAATTAATTTGCCTTGAGAACATGCGACATGTGGATAATTACTTGGCAAAAGAATCTGCTGGTTCTTTAAAGAATGCCCAAGTGAGTTCTCAATTATTCGACGCATCACTGTTGCCCCTGGATGACCAAGGCGATCATGCCAAGCATGAAAGTATTAGGATCATTATACAGTTGCTTTTGCACTGCATGTGCTTTAACTACTCGTATAGTTGTTTGGTATAATCCATAACAAAGAGCAATAAGTTTTTCTAATACATGATTCTGGCATGAATTCAAATAAGTGATATAAATATACTTTTTATCACCTTCATTTGCAGTTTCAATATGATATCCATTCTGACGAATATCTTTAAAACTTAGCAAATTTCTTCCGGATTTGCTTGAATACAGTGCACTAACAATGTCAAATTTTGTGCTATTAGGTAACATGAAATGAGCTATTCCAGAGCCCTCTATCAGATTGGTAGAACCAGAAATGGTAAATACATTAGTTGAGATATTTAATAAAGTGACAAAATACATTTTATCACGTAGTATAGTATGTGTTGTTGCACTATTTGCCAGACATATATCTTCGTCTTTCATCTTGAGATCTAACGATATCATAAATAAAAATTATGTCTTTAAAAACTTGTAATGTGCAACAAACATATTTATTATCAAATATAAATTTTACATAAGGTAGAAATAAAAAACAACGACTTAAACTTAAAACGATAACATAACTAACAGCCCTTTTAAACAACTTAACTTAAAATAAAAACATAACTAATAGTACTTTTAATCGGTTCGGACATTTCTATCCCCGATTAAATGTTCTATGCTGCCATTGGGGTCAGTGAAAAAATCACCGACATCTAAATATGTAGAGACCTCTGGTTCATTATAATCAATACAATTTGTCTCAACTATTTTCTCCTTTCCTTTTCTTGATGCTTTGTAAAGATCAACCAAATATTTTTGCGCACGACAGATACGTGACCAATGACCAGTCCCTCCACATCTGTAACATATGTCATTGTTATGAGGTGACTTGCATTCAGTGGTCTTTTCTTTGTCGTGTTTTTCCTCATTATTCTACTTATGGTGGTGAGGTTTGTCTTTCTTAATAATATTTGGATTATCCCAAAACCAAGTATTATTTCGACCACGACCACAACGTCGTCCTTGTCCTCGGCCACGGCCACGGCCACGACCCCGTCGATTACTGTGTTCATATGTTGCATTTACTTCTGGGACTGCAACTCCATTCACTTCTGGGAGTGGGGCCATGCCAACTGGACGTAATTGATGATTCTGCATCAAAAGCTCATTATTTTGTTTGGCAACAAGAAGACACGATATCAACTCATAATATTTTGTAAATCTACGTTCACGATATTGCTATTGCAGGAACATATTTGTGGCATGAAACGTAGAAAATGTATTTTCTAACATGTCTTGTTCAGTGATAGTTTATCCGCATAATTTCAGTTGAGAACTGATTTTGAACAACGCAAAGTTATACTCACTGACAGATCTATAATCTTGCAACCTCAAGTACATCCAATCATAACGAGCTCTTCGAAGAATCACAGTTTTTTGGTGATCATACCTTTCATTCAAATTCTTCAAAAGTGTAAATGGATTTTTGATAATAAGATATTCAGTCTTCAATCCTTCATGGATGTGATGACGAAGGAATATCAAAGATTTTGCACAATCCAGCTGGGATGCGCTATTATTTTCTTTAGTTGTTTCCTCAATATTTCTTGCATCAAGATGTATCTCGGCATCAATAACCCAATATATAAATTTTTTTCCAGAGATATCAAGGACAGAAAATTCACATTTTGCAATGTTTTCCATATCAAAATATAATTTGAAATACAGAAAGATTATTCATATCTTACCAAACCAAAGTATGTAGAGGCTCGTGCTGATAACGTGTTGTAAATTAACTGCAAAAGACAACAATAGTATAGAGAGAGAACTGAAACTGTTATTGATTTTTGAATAATTTACATTTCAATTATATTTTTCTATTTATAGAGTTTCAGAAGCTAGTAGCTGATGACTGCAAGCTGCTTACACTGCTGCTTGTAAGTTGCTGATGACTGTAAGTTGCTTACGCTGCTGCTTGTAAGCTGCTTGGTAGCTGGTGACTGCAAGCTGCTTACGCTGCTACTTGTAAGCTGCTTAGTAGCTGGTGACTGCAAGCTGTTTAGTAGCTGGTGAGTGCAAGCTGCTTACGTTGCTACTTGTAAGTTGCTTAGATTGATAGTGAATATCCACCAATCGATATTTCATAACAATCCATATGTTTATCTCTTTTTTTCCTTTTTGTTTATATTATTTTATCTAGATGTATTCCAATTAGTGGGGAAGTTTTTTTTTATTTTTTTTTATAACAAAATAACTTTTGTCAATCTTATTAAAAAAAATAAATATCATCGATGCCGAATGAAATAAAAGTTGGATAGAGTATGAAGACTAATTCTATTAGGGATCATACATATAACAAAAGAAAATAAAATTTAGCCTAGCATTCTTAGTTAATTAATCAGCTATTTTATTGACATTTGTACTAATATAAACGACATTAATTGAATTAGTACATTAATCACAATAAATTTATGATCTACTTTTTCTCTAATTTTACACCATCGTTTTGATTTATGGCCAACTTTTTCTCTAAGTTATGACCTACTTTTTTTCTCTAATTTTACAAATTTATCATAACAACAAATAGAAATAAAATGGTTCTTGTTCTAATTTGAAGTACTTGGAAATTTATATTGAAGTAGTCAAAATTTAATGGAGTAAGTAAACCTTAAGCATTGTGAAAACCTCAGAAAAAGAAAGAAAGTGTTCTGAAATTGACAGAAAGATATTAGTGATCAATATTCAAATCGCCCCTACTTATGATAGAATGATCACCAAAGTGATAGAGAATAATTTAATAATTAATTGGTTATAACTTATTTAACACCAAAGTATATTAATAAGATATCATCCATGATGTGCTAAAACAAACTTTATTTTATTTTATTTGTGAAGGTAAAAAACAAACTCATGTTATAGAATTTCGGACAATTAACTTACTTATTGCCTCATTGAAAGACCAACACTCTCTTTCATCATTTATAGCGTCAAAATCACTATTAACTCACACAATAATCTACAAGTCTACTTTATTCTCTTCCTTTTATTTTTTCTCAATTTATACTCTCCAGATGACCAACCATTTCTATGCATATTTCTTAATTTAGAAAAAGGTAAATAACATAGATAGTCTTTACAGTAATCATTTTGTAAACTAATTCCCTTATCTTAAAAAGTAACATTTTAGTTCATGAACTAATATTCCTACATTACTTAGTTCTTTGAGTGAATTTTGTCCAAAAATAAACAATCAGGTCATGAATAGTCCTTTGAGTAATTGAAACTATGTGTGATATTTGTAATTTAACCGTCTATATATACATGGAGTTCACTCAAAGAATTAATAGTGATAAAAAAAAAAAAAATCAGTTTAGAGACTAAAAAGTTACATCTTAAAGATAAAATTTTAATTAAAAAAAGGGACTAATGTAAAGGACTATTAGAGTAGTTTACTATTTAGAAAAAAGGGAAAAAGATTATTTTAGGGCATGAACTTGGTGTAATATAAAATTAAGGGTCTCAACTTTAAAACAATCAATGGAAGGGCTTAAACTTCTATAAAAAAGGTGTTTACCGTTAACTAACAATTTTAGTATTTTACTTACATGATATTTTTCTTTTATTTTAAATCCTATGTGGCATTTTTTTTTTCTTTTCAAATCTCATGAGATATTATCTTACATGCTTTTGGATTGATAGATCCTAATTCATAATTATTAATTCTAAGAACGATCATTTTCTCTAGAAAAGATTAACATAGTGTTTGAATTGCACAAAGGAATGGAAAGGAAAGTAAAACAGAGGAAGAAAAATAAAGGAAATGAAAGTAAATGAATTACCTTGTTTGTATTGCAAAAAAATAATAATAGAAATAAAATGAAAAGTTTTTATAATTATTTGTTTGGATTAGAGAAGGAAAGGAAAAGAAATGACAATTTTAAATAGTAAATTACTTAAATGTTATTTTTCATACTCAAAGTAGGTTAAAAGAGTAGTAAGGACAATCATAAAAATAAAATAAAAAAATTAGGGTAATATAGTATTTTTTGACGGAAACCATTCATTTCCCTCCCAAATACCTCAAATTGAAAGGATTAAAAAATTCATCCAATTAAAGAAAATGAAGGGAATATTGTACCCCTCAATTTCTTTTATTACTTTCAAATTTGCAATCCAAATAAAGAGATGAGTTCCTTATTCCCTCCCATTCCTTTACTTTCTATTAAAAAAATGAATCCAAACAAGCTGTAAGTTTTCTCATAATAAAGTTTAGGGCGACAAAATGACCCGTTTCCAAACTTAAGGGAGCAACCTGAAATTAACCATAAATATATATATATATATATATATATATATATATATATATTTAAAAGCGCAGTCATAAAGAAGTGAAGAAAAAACAAAAAACAAATTTCAAATGCCCAGGCTGCTCCTTACGCTCTTGTAGCCTCCCTCGTGTCAAAGCCAACAACCTGGTAAAAAGCTCTACAACGACGTCGTTCCCCTCTCTCAACAGTAATTTATCTTTTCATTTTAATTCATCAGTGTGTTTTCTTTAAAGGTTCTTTCGTTTATAGAACTGAAAAAAGTTTGCAGCTTTGTTGATCAATTAGTAGTTAACTATGCAAATTTCTTGAATTTGAGCTTTATTTTGTATACCCATTTGCTTCGTTTATAGAAGTGAAAAAGGTTTCAGCTTTGTTGATCGATTAGTAGTAAACTATGCAAATTTCTTGAGTTTGAGCTTTATTTTGTACACCCATTTGCTTCATTTATAGAATGAATTTGCAGCTTTGTTGATCGATTAATAGTTAGCTATGCAAATTTATTGAATTTGAGCTTTATTTTGTACACCCATTTGCTTCGTTTATAGAAGTCAAAAAAAGTTTGCAGCTTTGTTGATCAATTAGTAGTTAGCTATGCAAATTTCTTGAGTTTGAGCTTTATTTTGTACACCCATTTGCTTCGTTTATAGAAGTGAAAAAGGTTTGCAGCTCTGTTGATCAATTAGTAGTTAACTATGCAAATTCTTCGAGTTTGAGCTTTATTCTGTATACCCATTTGCTTCGTTTATAGAAGTGAAAAGGTTTGCAGCTCTGTTGATCAATTAGTATTTAACCATGCAAGTTCTTTGAATTTGAGCTTTATTTTGTATACCCATTTGCTACCCAGCAGTAACAATAGTATATTGTACACTTTTTTTAAATAATGGGAAATAGGACTGAAATATGCCACTAAAAGACTCTACTGAGACAAACACGGGCTGTCAAGAGTGTAAAGAAGGTAGGATGGAGAATTGGTTAGATCTAGTATCGATCGTACATGGAGGGTAGTTGGAGTCCGTAGCTCTTTGGCTTTTCAGTATCGTTTTACTCAAATTTTTAAAATAGTTCCTAATATTGCAAAAGTCATATTTTGAGTCCCAATGTTTACCATTAGTGTTCATGGTATTCGCTACCTTTATTCTGTAGGGATTAGTGTGTGAGACCGCGATCCACAAAATGACGCACTGGACTCATCCTTTACTTGGGAATAAAGAGGAACAATCCAATGAGGAAGAAAGAACAGCAGTTCAAATGCATATGAAACTAAGCTAAGCATTATAGAGCTAACTTCCTCTCCCGGTTCTGGTGAAGGGTGGCGAGAGCTGAAGCCAAGGCTCCTTGCTACACTCCATAGATGTTCATGTCCCAATGTTTACCATTAGGGTTCATGGTATTCACTACCTTTATTCTTATGTTAAAAAGTGACTAAAAATAGTCATGTGACCACGCACGTGCCATATTTTTAGTCCTTGAATTCAGGATCCTGGCGCATAATTTGTTTCAAGTGCCAAACATTTGCTGATATGTCTGGCTCTAATACTGATCTTTTGTCATCCTATACTACTCGTACAATTTTCCGGATTGTGGCGAGCATGATCCCTTAAGAGTGGTAAAAATGTGTCAAGATTTCGAATTTATAGCTGGAGGATTAATTTCTACACCAGAGCGTTAGGATGAAATTAGTTGTAGACTTGTAGTCGTATGAGCTTTCATTGTTCTTGGTTCTTATGTGCATATCTAACATATCTTATTAATGGAGTTTAAGTTGTTTTGTTTTACTTATCTCCTCTGCTTCTTCATTTCCATCTTTTTCTTCTTCGCGTTTCAATGAACAGCAAAAGAAGAGAGATTACACCGCCAGGACAGCAGCTCCGTGCAGCACACCACCACCGCAGGTTAGTATCTCATTCACTTTTCTTCTTCTGTTCGGGAATAATTTTGGATAATGCAAGGGTTGGGAAGTATGTGGTCTCGTAGACTCTTATTTGTCTGCGGTAAAATGTGAGACACTACCTTGTATCTTTTTCATTTGTTTTTGCCTAAGTGAAGCTATGGTGTATCGATTGCTTTATTCTTCGTTCAAGGACTATTCAATTCCCTTAGTGGTTTTTGTATTGTATGATCATGGCATAGAAACTTCACATTTCATTTTCAATTTACTAGATAATTTTTTATATAGTTTTCTCGGGTTAGAGAACAGCAATTTGGTGGGCTATGTGAGTGTCTTCACATTTCTTTTGCAAGCCCTTCTACATGCCTGTTTTCCGTGTTCATTGAAGCCAACAATTGATTGGTAATGCTGCTTCAGATCTTGAAGGTGATAGTTCCAAAATAGTATCGTGTGATTACTTGATTTATTGCAGACATATATCACATATCGTATTGAAGATCATGCCTGATTGTTGTGTTTTATAATTTGCGGCTCATAAAATCTCAAGTAAGTGAGAATGTACATCTCTTCCATCTGCTATTGGATGGTTACTGCTCACTGCAACAACTTTTCCCCTTTTATGTTCACCTGTTTCAGAAAGCAAGCAGAACAAACTAGTAAATTGGTATTGTTAGTTGTTTTCCTTTCCCATATACGCTTTTGTGAAGAACCAATTGTTTAGTGTTTTACCCATTTGTGCCTTTCCATTTCTTGTGATCATACTTTCCAAGAATTACATCGCAAGAGATTTCTGTTGGGGCTTATAAAATCAATTAACTGTAGCTGCGTGGTTCCCTTTAACCTACTACGTATATGTAGATGCACACACTTACGGACACTTAATTCTTCTGTCTTAGACGCCTCTTTAATCTTGATTGACATGGATCTTTTTGTCTTATGTTCATTTACCTCTTTTCTCTTTAGTATTGCAGCATTCTTTGTTTCAGAACGAATGTAAGTGACTGGAGATCAAGTGCACGGAGTTATTAGCGTTTGTTCAGTCTGAAAACTACATCTAGTCCAAGTTGACACTAAGTTACCTCTGAAATGCTCCTCTATGCCAGACTTTTAATACCACGAAGAATTTCTGCGCCAGTTCCTGCCAGTACCACTGGCATCCTCAGATGTCTTGGAACCATAAAGACAATCAATGAGATTAAAAATGACCCCACTGGAGGAAACGGAAGTAGTGGCCGAGGTGTGTCTAATGATAATTATTTTTCCATGATTCACCACATATCAAATATAGTGCGGCGAGATATTTATATGGAACGAACCCTCAACAAGATGCGCATCTCCAACCTTGTCAATTCTGAGCTGGTGTACCGTGTCCTTCGTAGTTGCTGCCAAAATGGTGTGGAGTCCTTCCGCTTCTTCAATTGGGCCCGTACCCACCACCCGAATTATGACCCAACAACGCTTGAATTTGAAGAACTTCTCAAGGCCCTTGCTAGATCCCGCCATTGGGAGACTATGTGGAAGGTAGTCAACCAGATGAAAGCCCAAAACATACCCATCTCGCCCTCTATTGTTTCCTTCATAATTGAACACTATGGCAAGCACGGTCTCATTGACCAAGCCGTTGAGCTCTTCAATCGGCTAAAAAGTTTCAACTGTCCTCAAACAACAGAAATTTACAACTCCTTGCTCTTTTCTCTTTGTGAGGTTAAGAATTTCCAAGCAGCCTATGCATTGATCCGAAGAATGATTCGCAAAGGTTCCATCCCTGATAAGAAGACTTATTCTACTCTTATAAATGCGTGGTGCTCTGCGGGGAAAATGAAAGAGGCCCAAGAGTTTTTGGAGGAGATGAGCCGAAAAGGCTTCAATCCTCCTGTTCGTGGACGGGATCTTTTGATTGATGGATTGTTGAATGCAGGGTATCTTGAATCGGCCAAAGGACTGGTGAGGAAAATGACCAAGGAGGGGTTTCTACCTGATGTTTGCACATTCAATTCTCTGGCGGAAGCAATATGTAAATCTGGAGAATTGGACTTTTGCATTGATCTTTTTAATGATGTTTGTAAATTAGGGTTTTGTCCTGATGTTGAGACTTATAAGATAATAATAAATGCTGCGGCAAAAGTGGGAAGGATCGATGAGGCTTTTCAGATTCTTCATAAATCCATTGAGGATGGGCATCGGCCATTTCCTAGTCTATATGCTCCCATATTAAAAGCTCTTTACAGGAGAGGACAGTTCGATGATGCTTTTAGCTTCTTCACAGATATGAAGGTGAAGGGTCACCCACCAAACCGACCTGTTTATACCATGTTGATAAAGATGTGTGGACGTGGAGGTAGATTTGTTGAAGCTGCTAATTATCTAGTGGAGATGACTGAGTTAAATTTGCTGCCGATGTCACGAAACTTTGACATGGTTACGGATGGGCTAAAAAACTGTGGGAAGCATGATTTGGCCAAAAGGATAGAGCAGTTGGAAGTATCTCTTCGAGGCTCTTGAATCAGCTGCAGCTCTTACGTTAAAGGCTTGAGAGGAGGAGCAGATTGTTCTAGTTGTAGAAACCTCTGCTTTTGATGACTGTTTTTTAATCAGATAATTAAAGGTTTGGGCATCAGATGTCATTAGATGGGATTACTCGAATTTTGGACTAACCTTGCACTCTAACACAAGAACTTTTTTGTGAGCTTTGTTATCTTTATCCCTTTTATTCCTCAATTATTCATTTAATCATTTTCAGCATGATGATAATAATATATATTTGACTGATTTTTGTTGATGTTTAGACATCAAATGATTTGGATCTCCTGTTTGTGATTCTCACGTTTGTATAGATTCTCTGAGAGTCTGTTGATTGTTATCATCACATTCACTTTACAAGATTACCAGTTCCTTTAACTCTCAATAATTCTCTTCATGTCACTTGGCTGAGTTATGAAAAAGAAAGATGAAAAGAAAAGGGTTGTTTATGAATTATAGCAGCAGCAGACTAGTGACTATTTTAGTAATTATGAAATTTCTCGAAGTTGAGCTATATCTTGTACACCTATTTTGCTAATTTGGATTTTCAAGATGTAATTTATCATATTTTCTTAATTAATTAGGCCTATTAGTTTACTGCACTATGGAAAGTTCGTAACTTTCAGGTTTTTACTTCAATGCCCATTTTGCTAATTTTGAAAAAGATTTGGATACTCTTCCATTAGGGGATATTGGAGAATTTTTAATTATATTTGGAGAGCAACACATTGCCTCAACTTAAAATAAAGTGTCGGATTAGCACCACTTCAGTAGTCACTTGAACTCCACGTCATTTGTAGATTATAATATGCTTGAGGAAGTGAAGGTAGTGCTGAATCTGCTTATAGGATGAAACTGAAGTGCTGCGGTTATTCTCATTTTAGGTTTCCTTTCCCTCTGCAAGGTCTTCACACTGCTGCATCAAGTCAGAGGTCAAAACTTGTATTTCTTCTGAGCGGGATGTTGAAGGGACAGGCAAATCGAACATATTTTAACAATAGGTAATCATTGACCTCATTTGATGTCTGGCATTTGTAAGGATTGGTTGTAGATTATCAATGTCAATTATGTCTCAATAATTTTGAATGCTTAGCTTGCAAAAGTTGATAGTGCCCATTAGTTCAGCAGATATGCACCATTTTTCCTCAGTTTTCTATGTTCTTGCTTTACGCTTTGATTTAGTACCCTGGAAATTGCTTTGTTAATACCATGTACTATTTTATGGCTTGTGCATAACAGCTAACTCTCGGACAGTAAAAGGTTTTGATATAAGAGTTAAATTATTTGGATTAATTTGATTATTCAGATTCAAAATCAATTAATTCGTCTCTTGGCTTTTCCGCAGTCCGGGTCACTGAAGAGGATTTCAATTTACAAGTTGACTCTGGGTTGATAACCATCATAATTTTTAATTATATTTGGAGAGCAACACATTGCCTCAACTTAAAATAAAGTGTCGGATTAGCACCACTTCAGTAGTCACTTGAACTCCACGTCATTTGTAGATTATAATATGCTTGAGGAAGTGAAGGTAGTGCTGAATCTGCTTATAGGATGAAACTGAAGTGCTGCGGTTATTCTCATTTTAGGTTTCCTTTCCCTCTGCAAGGTCTTCACACTGCTGCATCAAGTCAGAGGTCAAAACTTGTATTTCTTCTGAGCGGGATGTTGAAGGGACAGGCAAATCGAACATATTTTAACAATAGGTAATCATTGACCTCATTTGATGTCTGGCATTTGTAAGGATTGGTTGTAGATTATCAATGTCAATTATGTCTCAATAATTTTGAATGCTTAGCTTGCAAAAGTTGATAGTGCCCATTAGTTCAGCAGATATGCACCATTTTTCCTCAGTTTTCTATGTTCTTGCTTTACGCTTTGATTTAGTACCCTGGAAATTGCTTTGTTAATACCATGTACTATTTTATGGCTTGTGCATAACAGCTAACTCTCGGACAGTAAAAGGTTTTGATATAAGAGTTAAATTATTTGGATTAATTTGATTATTCAGATTCAAAATCAATTAATTCGTCTCTTGGCTTTTCCGCAGTCCGGGTCACTGAAGAGGATTTCAATTTACAAGTTGACTCTGGGTTGATAACCATCATAATTTAGTTGTTTCAAGTTTAGCGAATGTGATAATTTCGATATGTATGAGACTCCTTTTTTATGCATCAGCTATCTGTGTTCATTTGTGATTCAAGAACTTGTCAGCATATTCAATACTATACTTATTTTGGTGGGAAATGGAATTAGCTCATTCTTGATGCAGTAAGCTCATCTGGAAGTTTATGATAGACCTCAATTTATCTATGACACCTAACAAAAAGTGCATCTTAAAGTGTGGACTTATGTCCTCTCACCACGGATGCACTCACCTTAATAATCCCCTTTCCAATTTGTCATCCCTAAGTTTCTGACTCCAAATATTTTTGCAATGCTAAAGGTGGAAGATGAGAATTCCAGATATCTTTTTTGTATTTTCTTTTTCTTTATTCATATAAAAGTTATTAGAAGTTATAAAATGTTAAATTGAGTGCTGTTCTTGTGCACTCTTTTGGAGGTCTTTCTTCAATATTATAGCAATTTTGTCCTTTAACTTGAGCGGCGTTTTCACCCAACAGGTGTTGTATCGATTGACCATAGTGAGTGTTCTTTACCATTAATGATATATTTTGCTTCATAGCATTTCTCTTCTCTTTTTGGTGTTTATCCGCCACGCTCAATCCTCGTTTAAAATCTAGTCCTCATTAATTGCTTTTCCTGCAGAGTACTGAAAACAAATCTCTGTTCTGTGATTGAAAATCATTTTAAACCTGGTCCATGGAATCATAAATTAATGCGATTCTGCGGGAGCCTCTGGATTCGTTAAAATTTTTAATATCCAAAGGTCTTTTCACTTTTCCACACTGTGTGTGGTCTTCAAGTTGTTTGGTTTTCTCTATCTTGCAACCTGTTGACTGTGTTGAGGCTGAAATGTTTGCATTTGATATGACGCAGACCTAACTTGTAATACACCAATCGGTTTCCTCTAGCCGTGCTTAATGTTTCGGATTGTGCTTCACTGAATTTGTAAATTTTAGTGGAAATCATGCCCTGCTATTTATTCTGGTGGTGCTATATTTATACAAGAGCATTCGAAATGGAAAAAATTGGTTGTTGCGATAAATTCTTAATGTGTAGTGATGTTTGGAGTTCTTATTCATTTGCAATCTTTTTGTGTTAAACCTTTAACCTAATTTGGTTCAACACAACAATTGTCTCTGCCCGCTCCTGCCTAAACCCAACCCCCACCCCCCAACCCCCAACCCAAAACCAGAACACTACCCACACCAAAGAAAAGGAGGTTAGAGAAAATGGAAGAAATAATGAAATTGCAAGAGGGTGGGGGTGGTATGTGTGCTGCTCAGGGTGATATGTATTATTTGCCTTTGTGGACTTGGATTCCTTATGTAAGAAAAGAGTCTTGACTGTTAATTTCAAAGTAGGGCCCTAGATCTCCTTTTCCGAGTTGGATCTGAAGGCTCCATTATGTGAACAATTAGCTAATTTAGTTATTATGGAGTATCCCGTAGTCCAAGTTTCTATACATTCTCACACCAGTGTTTTTGAAGTTATTTAAGGATGCTGTGCCAAGCAGACATAAGGAATCTGTCAATGGTGGTTCCCCAAGTCCAAAAGGTGTCGTCTTTAAAGAGGAGGAAATAGAACGTGGTGGCTCTTTAGAGTCACATGTTTGTGATCTCATGAAAAATGCCAATGAGGAGAGGAGGCGTGAGAAACATCTTAATCATCTGTCATACAACAAATTATTGCCTACAAGGATTGTAGGCATCCAGCCAGTTGCAGAAAATGAGACTTTTGTTGTTAAAGCTGCAGACATGATGTGCATTGGATTAAAAATCAAGGAATTGGCTAGTGTGAAGGTATGATTTTTGAACTTGACCAAGGATTAGTTGATGCTTGCTCGCATCTCATTGCGAAACTAATCCAGATGACTTTCTTGATTTTGAAGGCAATTTTTTTTTTTCCAGGGAAAGGATCTGGGCTCAAGAAAGGATACTGCAGATTGCACAGGAATCTTCCCAATTGGGGAAGAATTGGAGGGAGAGATAATGTAAGTTTGAATATCAATGCTGCAGTTGCTTATGAGGAGATGAAGTCGACAAGACCTAAAGAATGCCCGCCAAGTTCAGATAAGGGAATGCTTCCAAGATACACTGCTGTTTTCTGAAATCCACAGGCATTTAGCTTCGAGTGTTTGATGATGAAAGATGGTTTCAACATTTGGGTACACAAATGCTCCCTCGAACAGTTCTGGGATCCTATTATTTGTATGCTTATCGTATACGTTGTGCTGCTGCTGGAATTTGTGGCAGTGCAAGATAATGATCATAACCGCTTAGGCTACTTGAATATGAGTCATTGGTTACGTATTTTGGAGACGGTTAGGTTGGTTTCAAAATGCTGTCCTGTGGAGCGGAGCTGTAACTTCAGGTGGCTTCTAGTTTTTACTGTGCCGCAAATGTATATATATCCAAAAAACATAAGATCCGCATTGTTGATTACGTAATAAAACTACGTTTTGTACTATGAAGAGCGGGTAACACTTCTGCCTCATTCTATCACTACTCTTCCTGCCTCATCTTCCTACCAGCACCCTCAAGAACTTTGGAAAATCTTGTGGAGTATTAAAGCACCAACAAATTTAAACTTTTTGCATGGAAAGCATGCCGGAATGGTATTCTTACAGAATTGGAGCCTGAAAATATGGCAAGCTCCTCCTATCTAATACTGGGTAATTACTGCTAATACGGTTTGGTTCTTCGTTTCCAGATCTCTCTAAGGATTGTTGGAAGAAGGTTGTTGAAAGGGGAGGCTGAAGTCGTTATTGCATTCTACTGTTGGAGTATTTGGAAAGCAAGATGCAACTTGTTGATGGAAGATTTGTCCTATCAATCCTTCGAGGTGGTGCAATCTGCAAATGCTACCATGGATGAATTTTGTAAGTGCTCAACTCTCTAAGGCTAAACTGGAAAATGGTGACCTTAGAATCTATGTTGTTAGCCCCCCTCTTTGATCCCCTTCAACTTCTCAAGTCCTCAAGCTAAACTGCAATGTTGCATATTCTAGTAATGCAGGGGAGTCACTGTATTGTCCGTTCAAGGCCAAAGAATTTTATGCAGCTACCATATAGTATTCATCTCTATTTGGTGATAAATAAACCATCCGTACCTTTGTTGATCTCTCAGAAATTCACGAAGGCAAAATTAAGAAATGCGTGCCTCTTTGCTATTTATCATGGATTCGACAATATCATTGCGGATTGTGATGTTGAAGCCATCTATAACGCAGTAGTTTGACATTAGTTTTTCTTCTACCTAAGGACTTGGATCTCCTGCTGACTCAATGTATGTTTCTGGTTTAGTTTTAATGGAAGTTTTCAATCCACAACCACCCCCCACCCCCCCGCCCCTCCCCCCCGGGGCAAAAAAAAGAAGAAGTTAACTTGAGGGAAATGGATTTGGATCCTTTTCGATTTTCATCATCTCCTATATATGGGAGGGATGAGCTAACTATCCACCTAGATTTTTAATTTAGAATATTTACCATTAGATTAAAAGATTCAACACATAATCAAATTAATTCTAACCCTTTATTTCAACAATATACTTTGTCATAAAGAAATATACTTTCGAAGAAGTCGGCTTGCATTTAGTCAAAAGTCTTTAATATTAACTTATTTCTTCTCAAAACTACGAACAGTCATTTTTTAAAAAAGAAAAAAATTAAGAGTAACGTTATATATCACGCTATCCCTCTTTCTTATATAGTATAATTTTTATCATAAATACGAAAATTTTGATATTTAATACATGAATTCTTATTATATAAAAGAAGGGTGAATGGGTTGACATAATCCGCAACAACTTAAGCCCATCAAAGCAAAGGAAATGGCTCAAAACTTTTCCCGCAACAAGTGAAATAACAGTTAAAGTTTAGGGATGCAACTATTGAAGTAATTTAGGTTTTAGCATAATTACATAATTGGAGCATTACATAATAGCCCTACTTGAGTTTGAGGAGAGTTATTGAAGTAATTTAGATTTTAGTATAATTATAGCAACAACCCTGTCGAAGACCTTAGTTGACAAAGCCAAACACCTTAAAATTCGAATTTTTTGATAACATGCATTGACTATAGGACTTAAATTTCATAATATTATAACGTTAGAGGAGTACCAAAAATCCATGACTATGTGGTGATAAGGGATAATGCTACATGTGACGGGTAGGTGAAACATTCTATCTGCATACCCATTTCGAGGACCAATAAACAAATAAAATATTACAGAACTCAAGAATTTCAGTGTTCATTGCATCATATGTACCATGTGATAAATCAAAGTCAAAGCCAAATAACAGATTCGTAAAAGGAAAAAAAAAGAAGAAGAAAAGAAAAATTGAGAGCCACATAGATTAATATTTGTAAAATTTTCTTTTTTTAAAAATGGTATGATTTTTTCATTTTTTTAAATTTTTTTTGTCTCGTTATATTATTTTGACTTTCTAAAATAAAATTTCTGACTCACCTTAAAAATCCAATACTTAAAGCCTCGGAAAAATGTAAGCTGAATAATGAATTGGAACAGGATGGTTTGCCCATATAAACAGATAGGGCCTCTGCCAGAGGGCTCAGACGCACATGGTAGGGGGACAATACTCACATGAAAGAAACATGGAGCACTCTTGACTCTGCCTCCCACATTTGGAATTGTGGAGAATCATCGAATTTCATTTTAAAATAAATTGGTATCAGATGTAATAGTTTAGGATCTTATATGATAGTTTTGAATTTTATGATTTTTTCATATAGTACAAGGATATATTGTAACACATTTCCTTACATGTGATTCAATTTTGAAAAAACAACTCTTTAAATACGTGAATTGACATTGAAGTGAGTGAGTCAACTAGGTAATTAGCTGCAATATCAGCTGATATTAAAGTAAGTGAGTCAATGAATTGATATGCGCACGTGAATAGACGTGTCATGCACAATATTGGACTAAAAGCCCCAACTCTGATATCACTTTTATTCCCAATATATCAACAAAAGAGTTGATGCTCGTTTATACTTCAAAATGTTCAGTAAGTAAAGTTCCATTTCTGCCTAACAAAGGATAGTTTTGTCAATTCCCAAAATTTAGTCTCTCGTTTCTTTTCAAATCTTCCATCAAAAGTTCGAAAATGCTTGTCAATTGCGGAAAATTCTTCCACGAGGCATGTGGCAAATTTGTCACAGCCACATGTCAAGTTGTTATTCCATGAGATTAATTTACGTCAGTCTGTATCGTGTAGACATGTCATGTTAGAATGTCAGAAGTTTCTCTTTTTACTAATTTAGCCTTACAGAGTTTTAAATAAATTACTATGATGTCCCCACTTATGACAATTGATTGTCATTTGTTAACTAATTGAAATACTTTTTATTCATGTGACTATAATAAATTTGTCACATGCCTCATAGAAGAAGAACCCGTCAATGGCGAGTATGATAAGGTGGCCCATTGGCGTGCACTCGTTGTTACCTTATCCATGCAAGGATATGATGGCTAGTACATTATTGTCACATCTTTTTATCATAGTTGGGAATTGTTCACATCTTTTTATCATAGTTGTATTAATAATTTATAATTGTTGATCTCGCTCATAATAATATCATAATGTTATAAATAGCTCCTTTCTCTTTGTGAAGTTGATCGTAGTGATTTCGGATCATCATCACGTTGCTAGAAATTGAAAATGAATGTACAAACTAAAACCCAAATAAATGAGACTTAGGCTCTGTTTGGTCTAACTGTAAAATTTTAGTTTTTGAGTTGTAGAGCTTTTGTAGTAAAACTTTACTTAGAAGTGCTGTTAAACAAAAGCTGTTGACTGTTTGGCCTATTTTGGGCAATATTGAGCTTTTAAAAAATTTGAGGGCAATATTGCACCTTAAAAAATATGAAGGGGTATATTTGAGAAAGAAAAAAAAATAGCTTCCCACATTATATAAAAACAATTTCACAAAAGCCTATTTTAAAAAGCTCAAATTTAAAACTTATTATTTTCAGTTTTTTTCAACTTCTACTTTTACCTAAAAGCACTTTCAGAAATGTGTCAAACATGTGAGATCAGTTTCTAATTTTACAGGAAACACTTTTGACTATTAAAAAGTTAAGCCAAACAAAGTCTTATTCCTTTAGGTTAACAAAACATTTATATTTGTTACATTCATTTTTAACTCAAAATTAATACATGCATCAACCTTAATTATGCATATGGATATTATCTTCATATAATTACAATTTTGGAATTGTTATTGTATATCACAACATGTTTACATTTGTAATTGGAATAGATAGCTAGTTAATTAACAATTAATTAATATGTAATAAAATCAATTTATATGAGGTATATATAGTTGCATTTATAATTCATTTGAAGTGAAGAAACATTGAAAAGACACATTAGAGAGGAGATATTTGATGTCTTCTTTGTATTGAATTGCATCACATTTGTATTTATTGAACTTTCTTTTCTAAAAGCTGTCTCAAGTCACAACCTACTCCTTATTTTAAATAAATATGCAGCTGTTTCTTTTTTAATGTACCTTTTTTTTCATTAATTTAAGCTATTATTTGACAATTACTAGAATAAAACTGATTTGAGTCACCACCAAGAAAGTCAAGTAGGAAATTCAATATATAGACAACCTCAATTTCTTGACTTTGCTATGTACCACATAACTTAGCACTTAATTATACTTGCCTAGTTGTGTTGAAGTATTGAATGGCAATAATGAACAAATGTATATGATAATCTGGCTTAATCAATCTATCCCTTCGACGATCGTGCAATTAGATGACATTAACCTGCTAAGATAATAAACAGTATTATGCTCGAGAGCAATTATCTTATTATGTCGCTTGCGATTGCTATTTATAGGCAATTGTACGAAGGGTCTCAGTGCCATGTCACACTAAAAGACAAAACATACTCTAAGGTCAGGAATCCATTTAGCATTGGGATTTCCGCCTATGCGAAGTGGCGGTCATGCCCTTACTTATACTTGGTAATTTACTCTTTTGCTCCTGTAGTTATTTTTATCCCTCATAAAAATCAAAAAAGAAATTAAAAAAAAAGAAATTTCAAGACAAATCTCGTAGTTCATGTGATATGCAAATCATTTTGAGGACGTTAACTGCATGTTGGCTCTTTCAAATAAACTTCATGCATAAGCATCTTAATATACACAAAGAAATATTGTTTGAATAAGTATGTAATCATGCATATGTTTCCATTATACATGACACTTAATGATAAGAAAATTAGCTATTATGATTTCTTCATATTTGCTTTGGGTATAATGAAAAGTGAATGCAAGCTAGCTTAAGGCAAATATGGTGGTTGGCCAGCAATTTGAGTTCATCATAAAGTACTACTACCTTAATACCTACCATCCAACAAATAATGATTTAAGCAATCATACTCTAAAGTTGATCAGTTTGGTAGCAATAATTTGCACATCCCTCCAATTATCTCTTTATTATAACTAGGCCACAATAATTATTAAGGTGGTTCACGAAATCATATTTCAACTGCTAATTTGCAGAAATTATATAACATTTCATAGGAATTGAGCCACTACCAACTAGAGATTGGAAGAGATATATATTCAACCTTCGAAAGACCAAACATCCAATTTTTTTGACGATGCCATCTAAACCACTGCATTAGAGATATTAAATCTCAATAGACTTTGGAGCATCGTGCATTAAATTGGAGTTTTTAAAATCATTATTATTTTTTATTAAGGCCTCAACTATTGTACATTATTTAGAATGTTATCTACGAGAATAGATTTTGAAATCTCACACATTTAAAGCAAGAATCATATTACTAAATCAAATGGCCGGTGGTAAAATTAATGTTTCTTAGGCATTGCTTAGTAAAGTTTAGTTCGCAATCTGTGATAGTAAATTAGGTGGCAACTTGGCAAATAGATTTCCAACTAGTCTACGTCCCATGCATCAATGATGCATGAATGACGTGTTCTTTTTGTGATAATTAACGTATAGTTTAGTTATTAATATCTGATAATATAACACAAAAAGTTCTGGGGTTTTCAAGGCTTGACCATTTTTTGAAGATCTCAATTTTTTTATGACAATTAGCAATTAAGACTTAAAAATAGACGGGTAAGACTTTTGTTTGGCAGTGCAGGATGTACGACTTTTAATAAGGAGTGAACCCCACTACATGTGAGTATGTGAGTCTCACTCCCCGTTTGAGGGCTGTTGTATAGAAAAAAATTCTAAAAAAGATTAATGCATTTGTATAAATGCTGCTATTGCGTGCTAAAGCTTATTCTTGTAAATTCTCTCTCTATTAAGATTTGGATCCATTCATAACCTTATAATGTTATGAGAGAGATTGAATTAGGATAAATTATTTATGCAAATATATTGTCTCATATAAATTGTTTATGCTGGTTCGGCACAAACGAAAGATCAGATTTTTGCTTTGATTAAGTCTAGCGTTCAACTTCGTATAAAAAATAGGAAACACAAATTTCACTCTTGTATCTACAATAGAAATATTTGTATAGCTTGGGATCTCGACTCGGGATCCTTTGTTAGTTTTTGAGATCTTGCTCACTTTGTAAAGAATTTTGATTTTAATGGAATCACTTGCTTATTTAGTAAAACAAAAAAAATATGAAAGGCTAAAATGGTAAATTACTTCAAGGAGCTAGTACGACACCAAGCTACTAGCAATTTGAACAACATATTCTAGTCCAAGTCTTGTTTCTATTCTACTAATAACATATCTACATGATATGCATGTAGAAATGGTTTTATTTCGTTTTGTTTCATGAGGCTGCTTAACTCGCTCGTGTTTGGTCGCTTTCCTTCATTTGCTGCTCAAGAAGTTTTACTACATCGTGGACCAAATTGCTCCTCTTTCCTTCTATTATATACACATTAATTAATATCAGGAGCGGAGCCAAAAAATCAATATTAGAGGGTCAATTTTTTTTTTTTTTGTATTGTGCTTTTTGTACAGTATTTTTTCATTAGTATAAAAGACTGTACAATATTTTTTGTACGGTATTTTTTAGGTAGTACTACTTCAAGGTATTTTATTGATTGTACAGTTTTGCGCTAAAGTAACATTTAGTATGATTACGCTAGCTAGTCATGTAAACAATTAAATAAACTCAGTATCACAGCAAGACTAAATAAATTTCACTTGGTCATTGTTAATTCATAATAAATATTCTTAGTTAGCTATTATTGAAAAATAAATAATAAGAAATTAACTAAAAAATTTAATCAAACACAATGATATATTCAAACCCCCAAAACATAAATTCTACAATCCCTACACAAGTCAAAAAGGGTCTTGGATCTTCTCCTCTAGTTATTTTCTTGTCTATTAAATAAGGTGTATTATTAACCATTAGATTTACATTTTTAAAATCTCAACCACTCATTGTTACTTTTTTTTTTATTGGTATAAATCCAATAATTGTCTAATTTATCGAATACGTGTTGCCCCCAAAAGTGTAAGAATAAAAAGCAAAAGGTGTTGGTTTATACACCAAAAGTATCGAATTTGACCTTCTTAGTTGCAATGGTACATGTATTTGATGTATACGGTAGTATCAATAGACATATAATCTTGGAGTGAATTCAATATTATCCTACTTAAAATGGTTCTCCCGTTATCAAAATGAAAAAGTTAAAATTAATTTTTAATTCTTTTTTTGTCAACATAGCAACCCCTAAAAAGCTAAACTTGATTAGCAAAAGCCCAAAACTTAATATCACAAGGTCTCTCGAGTCTCAATTAACGTTCGGTAGACATAAATATAAGAAATCAAAAGTGATTGATGCAACACTAAAAACAAGTTATAGAAGCATACAAATTCTTTTAAAAAAATGTTTAAAAGCAGTCATAGGCTTTTTTTTTTCAGGCCTGTATACTGCATTTTTAAAAAGGAAGATGATAGTTTTTTGTTTAAAAAAAAGTACAATAGTCAACATATACCTTTTAACTTGAGATTTACAGGGAAATGTAGTGTAATAAAGTTGAGAATTGCAGGAAAATTTTGAGAAAAAAAAAGAAAAAGAAAAGTGCAACACAGCTTTTAATTTCTCGGCAATTGGCAAAGAGTTTTTCTTTATTTTTTGTGCAACATAGCTTCTAATATTGGCAAAGGGCCTTCTTTTTTGTGCGACACAGCTTTTAATATTGGCAAAGGGCCTTTGCCTTACCCTTTTATTTTTTTTTTTTCACCAACTAAAAACTAGGCTGCTAAGCAAAAAACTAACATGTTATAGCTGTAGGGAATCGAATTCGCACCAGTCGTGTAAATATGTTTGTAACTAACCCCCAAATTAATTTATATCTTGTAAACATTTTTAATATTTATTGAAGGAGTCGAATCTATTTTTTAAAAAAAATATACAATAAATTTTTTTTTTAAGAGGTTGGGGTTGGGCCCCCCCTGATTAATATAAGCCTATCTGGTGAAGAGAAGAAATAGAATGTTGATGGTGACATGCCTACAACTACAAGAGCATCCACTAGGTTACAGCCATGCAGCGATATGCAGCATGCATGCATCGACTAGTCTATGGGGTTATTCTATAGTATATTTTATGCTGGTCTATTGTCTAAACCCTAGGTTTTTACAAGGCAATGATCTGTCGTACCTTCTAAGGCTAACTCTAACAGTTTATCTATTTTGTTTTTCTATATGTAGAGATTTTGAACAATTTCTCTACATTTACAGATTCTCTATTTTAGTTTTACTCCAATAGCTTCTCTATATTTACTCAATCTCTGTTTTTAGAGAATCTCTATTTCAATTTCACTCCAGCAGTTTCTCTATTTCAGTTTCATTTCAACAACTTCTCTACATTTACTCAATATTTATTTTTAGAGAATTTGTAGATGATCTCTATATGTGGAGATGCTGAATTCAATTGTAGATATTCTCTACAAGTTCTCTACACTGTAGAGAATTTGTAGAGATGCTGCTGGAGATAAAAGTCTCTAAAAACATCTCTACATGTAGAGATTTTGACATTTTACATATGCTGCTAGAGTTGGCCTAAGCGCACCTACTATATTGTTGGAAATTGGACCGTGGACACACAAGCACAAATTTAATACGGTTCCGCATTCTACTTATATTCATGATTTAAAATTGAAAAATTTATTATTTAATAATATGGATTATAAAAATTTTGAGTTTGAACCACGATTTTAACATTCATTCTACTAATTATCGATGTTTCTTCTAGTGAGATCATGAAGTTAATTAATAGTCTTTGTTCGATAAGATAAAATATGAAAAACAAAGTAACTTCTAATAGAAAGAAATTACATCTAGACTATACTTGTTGATTTTTAACTGATAATCATTAAATATTGTCATATGTCATTGATTTTACAACTTGTAATACTGTTACTGTCAATTGTTGTTAGTTTTTAATTGTTACCATTTCGGAAATATGTCCCTTGACTGTTATAATTTAACCATATAAATTTTTGTTGAAACATGGGCGCGAAGTTTCTTTACTAGCAAGATAATTTGAGACAAAGAAGAAACAATTAAAATGGAAAGAGACCAAAATGAATCAAGAATGATCATGAAGTCTACTTGAAGCCATCTCGCTTTCTATATCTCCCATTTCATTGGAGGGTGCTAGAAAGTACATTAATGTTCTTGAAGCGCATTATGAGCCAATTTGAATTATGTGGCTAGGTTCTTAACTTGATCATAAATCCACCTGCCACTATAACTCTATAATGCACCACTACATGGAAAGATAAGATATAACCATGATCACAATATAATTGAATCAATTGATGAGCCTATTGATTTTATTTGATTCACTTATACGCAAAATCATCTGAAGCTTGTTTCTGCTACAAGTTAAAGTCCCTACAAGCAATTGCAGATTAAAAAGCTCGCAGTGGTGAAACCCACTTGAGGACCATGCTATGGTGGCCTAGCTTGCAACCCGCCACAACAATTTGCCATTGCAAAAGGCAGGTCGGGCGGAGCTAGAAGTCGAGTATTGGGGCTGATTTTTTTTTTTTTTAAATTTTTATACAGTGTTTTTTGTATAGTATTTTTTGGATTAGTAGAAAAGAAATTCAATTCTTACAGTTAAAGTTAAACGTTATATATATCTATTTAAATCTAATAGACATACACATACTAGCAAAAAACTGGCAAAAAACATAATGCAACTATAGTGACTTGAACCCAAGTCATCAATATAATGGCATTAGTGACTAACTACCACAACTAATTCTATATTTTTAAAGACTTTTACAACTTTTTCGATTTTGAGGAATATCTTAGAATCATACATCTATCTTGCAGTAGGTCTAGAATTTCTTCTCAGTAGGGGCTAAAATACATAATTTTTTTAACTATATGAGTATTTTTTTTTTTCATTGGAACTAATTAATTTTTTAAACTAAAAATACATAGATATTAAAGTTCTTATACAAAACACATACAATTTTTAACGTTTTCCTAGGTCAATAAAAAATGCATCCCCGTTCTCTAATATACATCCGCGTCTGCATCTATCTCACAAGATTGGGTTAACAAACGATTGCACCTTCCAACTTTCATTTAGTGAAATGCCTTTGTTTTCGACCGAAAATAGTTTTAGCTTTATCGATTGGAAGGTTTTATTCAATGCATCCATAGTGTTGCTTGACTTTAACTATGCATAATGACTAAAACGTCCTCGTCTCTCCAGAAAAAGAAATAAATAAATTAAATTAAATAAAGAGGACCAAAATTTTTGAAAAGGACAAAAGGATTAATGTCCCGTGTAGATTTTCTAGCAAAAGACAAATAATAAGACGCGGAGAAAAGCGTCTCAAAAACGCAAAACATAACTGGCATGACAAAAAATTGCTGATGTTTTTCTTTCATGCACAACATTGGATGTTTCTTGCCAGTTCAGCCAGAAAAATATTTCTAATTAGTTCCATCTTAACAATGATTACATTGCTATATTCATCGCTTTATCGTTCTTTATTTAATAGAACTTTTACATATATATATAAAAGATTTGATATTCAATATATAATTTTTTACCATACAAAAAAGTGTGGTGGAATGTTGACATAAAGCATTAATTACTTGTTAAAAATTGGTGATATAAGAGAAGTAATTGATTGTGGAGCATCTTCTACAAGTTTGGTTAAACCGGGATGATCAATAAAGTATTAGAGACGATTAGTTGCTAATTTAAAACCTTTGCCATTTTAGTTTGGCAGTTAATTACCACAAAAATTAGGCCCTAAAGATAGATTTTTGTATCAGAAAATACAAAATTTTGTAGTCTCTCTGTCCCATAAAAATAGGCTATTTTCGTTTTTACATAAATTAAGAAATGTAGTTAATACAATTAAAATAACTTATTCTTTTCTTAATATAGCCCTCTATTAATATTAATTACTCCAATTATAATTGATTAATTAGTATAATTATTGATAAAGATGCACATTAAATAGGGGCATATTAAGAAACCAATAAATTGACTACCCTTTCAAAAAGGAAATTGGACTATATATAATTTGAAACAAATGAAAAAACAAAGTGATCATATCTTTACGGGACGAAGGGAGTAGATAAAACCAATAAAAGTAATAAGAGTCGCAACAGCTCTGCAAATTAAACTAAGGTGTAAATGTAAAGACATGAGTTAACGCATATAATTCTTTTCGGGTTAGAGAAACTCTTTAGTCGAATTGTTCAACCCTCACATTAGAATATATGTGTATGTGAGGTCCACCTTTTCTATCGTAGATCCTAATCGAATAGTGATTGAAGTAATTTTTTGGCAGTGGCAATTCATACAATTCGTGTGGCTTACTAGTAAGTATTTGGTAGTGGCGATTCCTTCAATATTACACATTGTTGAACAATAATGAACGTTATCCGGTTAATAATGGTAATGATTCTCAAATGTTTACACATTTTCATGAATTAATTAATGTGTCACATTTAAGTATATGCAAACTTGGGTCACACACTATCCTGAATTAGACTTTCGACCAAAAAAAAAGAAAAAAAGAAATCCAAATTAGGCAAATTAAACACTAAATTTATCCTAGGTCCCCAGCTAATGACAATGAGGAAACATGTCACAAAACAGATTAGTCCCTACACTCAGCTTGATTTGGACAACCCTGAATAGGGCTACCCAAAACTCTCGCAGGAGAATTTCAAGGGTTAGTCCTGCAATAAAATGTTTAGAGCGGAGTTTAGCTCATAAATCGATTTTGAATCATTAAACTATTTTTGTTCGAGTCAGTCAATCAGGACTGTGCTTCTTTTGAGGGTTTGGATCCTCCATTTGTTGATTCTCTCTCTTTTTTTTAAATGAGGTGTATTATACATGATTAGATTAGATCATTTTAAATTTCAATAATTTCTTTTAAATTTTGAGAAAATCAACAAAGAATTCCGGAATTTAGACCCTCATTTGAATCCTAAAGATAACCTAAAAGCATTTCCCAAAAAAATGACCTTAACTCGCAATCAATGACCGATTCCCCCCCTCAATTTGAAAAAAAAAAAAAAAATCTTTTATTTGTTTTGGTTTTTTTACAAGAAAAATCATTATATTTAATATTTTTATTTTATAAATATATTTTCTAACAACTCTCATTATACGAATACGTCCATAATCTTGGATTTTTCGGTTGGCCACTGCTCGCAATGGTCCTACAAGTTCGAAGGAAACATGCTTTTACTTTTTGGATGCCAATGTGGTATGTGTCCATGAGAAGTCACAATCTGCCACGTAGGATAAGAAGCCAGCGTGTCACTGTTGAAGCCAGCTGGCCTTGGATCATAGTGGAGTATTATTCAAGGAAAAAAGTAAAGAATAAAACAATTTTATTCAAAACTTTGGGCAAGTAATCCAATACAACACAGCCTGTCGGGTCAGCGTCGTGAAATTGCGGCAGGTCACATGATTCTTTTAACACAATTGTTTAATCAACAGCTGGCCTCATTGCAACACGACACGCTTTTTCTTGGAGCTGTTGGGGGGGTGATATAGACTCTATCACACCATAGAGTATTGGGTGACCAAAACACCCCCTTTTATTTTCTTTTGGCTAAATGGCATATTACCCATATGATTTATCAAAAGTACAAACTACACACGACACATTTATTTGAGGTAATTTTAACATTTTTTTCTAATGGAATGAATATTATGTACCATTTTGATTGATCACATAGGAGTTTTGTGGTAATTTTAAAACTATAGGAGAGAGTTCAATATACTTTTGATAAACCACATAAAGGTAATATACCATTTACTCTTTTCTTTTTTTTGATGAAAAATATATATTTCGGAAAGCGTTACAACTCATATTAAGGTTCAAAATTTAAGAGGCATAACCTTGACTAACAATTTTTGGTCCCATTTATTTAGATGGGTAAATAGCGTCTCAGCCCCCTGTGGTTTACTATAAGTGCAAGTCGGGTTATTGTGGTTTCATAATTAGCTTATAACCTCTTGTGCTTTTCAAAATTGAAGCATGCATGCCCCCTCCGTCAAATAATCTGTCAATTTTAACAGAATTTGTTATGCACGTGCTAGTAACGCAACTGTTTGTGTTTTTTACACAATTGACCAATATGCATGAGGTGCGCAATGGCCCTTTGTGTTTTAATGATGGTGCGCAATAGCCCCCTGTGTTTTTAATGATAGTGCGCAATGGCCCCCTGTATTTTTAATGATGGTGCGCAATGGCCCCTTGTGTTTTAAAAGATATTTGATATGCTGACATTACCTCGGGGGCATTTGTGTCATTTTGATATTGCCGTTAAAATTTTAAACGGACTTGGACCAAAGGGGCACGTGTGCTTCAATTTTCAAAAGCACAGGGGATTATAAGCCAATTATGAAATCACAGGGACTCAACTTGCACTTATGATAAACCACAGGGGGCCGAAATGCTATTTACCCTATTTAGATATGTAAAGTTTATTGAGACTGATCTCAAGAATAATAATTTATTAGCTCATTTGAATCCAGCTCTTTCTTTTTCTATTTTACATATTACAATATTTCAACTTTTTTATAACTCTCTAATAATTTTTTGGGTCAAATACAACTCTCCAATAGAAAAATAGAAAGGTTGTAATAGGTGTCTTATTGTAATAATTTTTAACTGTTGTATAAACAAAAAAAATTTACAATGATTTTATTTAATTATAATGGTTACCATGGGTTCAACTTAATCTTTTTTTTCTTTTTTGAAAACATTCAAAATGATATTCGTCAATCTTTGTGGGTTAAATATCTCCAAATTTAATCCTTTTTAACTAATATCAATATAACGCTCATCCATCATCTTGATTTCTAAATTCTTTAGGTAAAATCAAGAATTGAACAATCAACTTTTTTCACTCACAATATCATATCTTTCCTATCATTCACATTTGGCCACACTAACCAGTTTGTTTCTAAACACGCTAATTGTGCGACAGTTTGGGTTACCTCGGTGATTAGATTAAGAACCCTCTCGCTGAACTGGTTTTGTAATCTACCTCAACTTTTAGTTTTTCGTCTAATAACTATATCAGATCCCATTGGAATAGGGTAGTACCACTGGACATGTTGTAATGTTTGTGTATATATATATATAATACCTTTGACAAAAAAAAAAAAAAACTTTTTCAAATTTCAACTTCTAATAGTTTAAAGTTCCAAAGAAAACTAAGGGCTACATTGTCAAACCAAAAACACATTTTCACATTTCAAATTTAAAAAATAAAATCGTACTTTATTTTACCAGTTGGTTCATTGGTATCGGGAAATAAATTATTATACAAATTAATTTATAAATTATGTTCTAACCTTACTAATAGGCCTACATACCATGAACGACTCCCCCTTCTCCCTTCTCCCCTCTCCCTCAATTATTAATACTTTTGGAACAGGATAGAAAATGTATAACTACCCCACATAATATTCTAATGTAGTTAATTTAACATCCTTTGAAAAAAAAAAGAAAAAAAACGTACTTGATTTTACAATTTTAATATAGTTATTAGGAATGGCAACGGGTTGGATACCCACTAAAATTTATAAAACTAAACTCGAACCCATTTAAACTATATTTTACCAAACCTGTGACGGAAACCTGTTGAGTTTAGATTTTGCTTACTAAACTCGAACCCGTTAAATATTTAAAAACCCGCGGGTACCCGACCAGACCGGTTAATAAATAAAACTAATATTTTTAAAAAATAAAAACTTAAAAGATTTTTATAATAAATGAAAAAAGTCCTAAAATAATGACAAATCGCAATGGATTAAAAAAATATATTAAATTTCTTGTTTATAAACAAACTTAAACTTAATAGAACCATTCAACAAAATCTTTATGTTGAGAAGTTATCATCGTTTCATAACAATATGAAATAACATGAAGAAAAAAAATATAAAGTACTTGTTACAAATGTAAATTATCATTCTCATTTGAGTTATTCAACAATTGTGCGGTTGTATTATTTGAATTAGATAAAAAAAAAAAGGTAAACATAAACTATAAGGGTTAACAACTGATAATAAGAGGTGGGCTATAGCCTACAACTATTATTCTTGAACCAATATTAAAAAATTATCTTTTCTTAAATAATATATTTTTTTGTATATGTATGTAAATATATAAATATTTTTATTAATTTATTTTTACTAAATTACTAATCGGGTTCTCGAGTTTCAGGTTTTTTTAAATTAATATTATAAAATTCTATTGAACTACCCGTCAGTAACTATTTGTAAAAATCAAACCCTAACTGATACTTTAAGAATTTTGTAAACGAGTTTATAATCAAATCAAATATCTATCAAATTCGAATTTAAACTCTACCCATTACTATCCCTAATAGTTATAGTTCCCTCTTTCCACTTATTTTACCAATTTTTTATTACTTCCCACTTACTATTTAAAAACTATATATACATAGCCTCCTCAGCTCCACTTCTTTGAACTCCCCCGCAAAACTTGCTGACTAAACACTTCTTTTTCTTACACAAAACAAATAAAAAACGTTCCAAAACGCGCATTCATAGTCTTTCTTCGCGTTCCCGCCGCCCCCACTTTCTCTGTCCACCACTTTCTCTCTCTAAAATCTTCCATGGAAAGCTCGTAGAAAAAGTTGTCACTACCTATACCATTATATATACAGAAGCAGAAGCCTATAGAACTGCGTGTTTTTTTCTGTGCGTGTGAGAAAATATTAGCAAAACTGGCTGTATCAAAGATGAGCAACAAGAAGAAACAAAGCTACATATCAGTACCATCACAAATCATAAGCTCAATATCATCAAGTTCACTTGAATCTTTGCTGCTTTCTCCAAAGAAGAAGGGCCCTTCTTCTTCATCATTATCATCAAAGTTGAAGCTCATGATCAAGAACCCAAGGTTTTGGCTTCTCTTGCTTGTCATTTTTGGCTTTCTTGGTATGTTGAAGATGGACTTCAACTCTGATCCTATGCTGCCTTTCTCACCAAACCCATGTGGGATTCTACAAGCAAAGGCCTTAACCTATGAAAGTTCTCAGCAAAGTATTGGAGCTATTGATGAGAGGGTTGAAAAATATGAAGAATTTGTTGATGATGGTGATGAAAAGAAGAGTGAGTTTTGGAAGCAGCCAGATGGGATGGGGTATAGGCCTTGTTTGGAGTTTAGTCATGAGTACAGAAGAGGAAGTGAGCGGATTGTTAAGGAGAGGACAAAGTATTTGATGGTGGTGGTCTCTGGTGGGATGAATCAGCAGAGGAATCAGATTGTTGATGCTGTGGTGATTGCTAGGATTCTTGGTGCTGTTCTTGTGGTTCCAATCTTGCAAGTTAATGTTATCTGGGGTGATGAAAGGTTTGTTCTCATTTTACTACTAATCAAGTTTTTCTTGAAACCCGTGTCAACAAACAATTCGAAATACCGCAAAAATCTCATTTCTTGAAACTGGGCAATCTTGTTGAATTTGGCTAGATTCCAGTTGGGATGATTAGTTTTAATGCAAATGTTTCTTTGAGAAATCCAATTTTGTGAATGTTAAGCAATCTTGATGCTTTTAGCAGACACCTTGTTGAATGAGTCTTTTATGCAAATATTTCTTAGGAATACCAATCTGATGATGAACTTAGGTATCTAATGCACCTTTATTTGGCCAACTTGTGGAAATATGATTCTAATTTAAATCGACCAGTCGGGTATATTTTCCACGTTAAATGTGTACTGGATTGGACAAGTATAGACCAAGTCCTGAAGTGGATAATCAATTTGGTATTTTACTTTAAGTTTCTTTTCCTAGCTAGGCAATGTTGATGTTCTTTGATTCAGTTTGGTGTATGCTGATAATTTGTTTTGTTTATTGTTTTGGCAGTGAATTTTCTGATATATTTGATTTGGACCATTTCAAGAAAGTTTTGGAAAATGATGTGAAAATAGTGTCATCACTTCCATCAACATATTTGATGACAAGGCCAGTAGAGGAGAAGCGGACGCCACTTAATGCGACCCCTGAATGGATTCGAGCACATTACCTAAGAAAGGTACGAATTCTTCCTTGTAGATGGCTTCAAAGATTGGCCTATACACTTCATATTAACCGTTAAAAATATGAGAAAGAAACAGAGTACATTGTTAGCAGACCACTATTAGTACATGACCGATGGCTTCCGTTTATCAATGCTGCTATAACTCTAATTTAAATGTTTCAATTCTCAACCATGAAAACGTTTTGATACTCCCATGATGTTGTAGAAACATGAGCTATTCTCTCGATGCGTAGATATATAAATTCTGTTTAGTTCAGTTGATATATGATGTTTTTATCCTACTGAAGAGGAAAGTTAATTTCAGTTGGTCATTTTTTATGGAAGATTATCATAATTAAAACTTTGGGTCCCTTTTGTTTCTTGCAGCTTAGAAGGGAAGGCGTTTTACTTTTACGAGGTCTGGATTCAAGGCTCTCTAAGGATATTCCGTCAGACCTTCAAAAGCTTAGATGCAAGGTAGTTTGGCTCATATTTCTAGTACATAATTTCAAGATTGCTCAACTTGTTGCTGCCTCGTTCTAGTCGCAGCAGTCAGTACTCGATTCAATCAAATACTGCATTTGTCTATAGTAATTTCTCGAACATTGTGGAGTCCTTATTATGTATGGCAAACACAGTAAACCGCTACATCAATTCTCGACCTCCTTCGGTAGTTTGTTTGTATTTTTGACCAAATTATGAGCTCATTAAACTCCTGTTGCAGCTGTATCTTTCAACTTTCAAATGTTGCCAGCGTTTCATCCAAACTTTATCTGCACTTGTACAGGTGGCTTTTCATGCATTAAGGTTTGCTCCACCAATTGTCGAACTTGGTAACAAGCTGACAGAGAGGATGAGGAGCAAGGGACCGTACCTTGCTCTTCATCTGCGAATGGAGAAGGATGTGTGGGTCAGAACAGGATGTCTTCCTGGTTTAAGTCATGAGTATGATGAGATGATAAAAAATGAGAGAAAGATGCGACCGGAGCTCCTAACTTCACGATCGAAAATGACTTACCATGAGAGAAAGCTTGCAGGTCTCTGCCCCTTAAATGCCTTAGAACTTACAAGGTAAGGTTTCAAGCCTATTATTCAGAAGTAGTATCCATTGTCTGCATTATACTTGTCACTTCGCTCTATCATGTTCCGAGTATGTGATGGTATTCATTTTGTTTCCAGGTTGCTTAAGGCTTTGGCAGCTCCAAAAAGCGCAAGAATCTATTGGGCTGGAGGGAATCCCCTAGGTGGGAAGGATGCCCTGGAGCCTTTGATTAGAGAATTTCCTCACTTTTACAACAAAGAAGACCTTGCCCTTCCTGGAGAGCTCGAGCCATTTGCAAAGAAAGCCTCCTCTATGGCTGCTATCGATTATATAGTTTCTGAGAATAGCGACGTATTCATGCCATCTCATGGTGGAAATATGGGCCGGGCTCTCCAGGTATTGCTATGACAGCTTTTACGGTTGACAACATTCATTCTTCTTAGTTATAACTTGGAACAATTTGGGAAATCTAATAGATTAGCGTGAACAATTAGTTTTATTTACACCAGTATCTTGAGGGTACCTTCTCCTATCTTCCCTCTTAGTCCTATGTAGTCCATTCTTTTTTCGGTCGAACATCCAATTACCTATCTAGTTATCTACTATGGCTTGTTTCCCACAAATTACCTGTTATCTTAGTCTCACGAATTCTGTAAGAGTTAAACTTCAGATTGATATAATAAGGTCTTCCTTTTCATACACTCATCAACCGATTTAAGCAGCCAAATAACTAGAAATTGTAATTTTGTTGGAACAGGGACATAGGGCCTATGCAGGTCACAAGAAGACTATCACTCCAAACAAGAGACAGATGCTTCCTTATTTTCTGAATTCCTCTCTTCCAGAAGCCGAGTTCAACAGGATCATAAGGGGTTTGCATCAGGATTCCTCGGGGCAGCCGGAACTCAGGACTAGCAAAGCAGGAAGGGATGTGACAAAATATCCAATCCCAGAGTGCATGTGCAATAGTTCGGTGACACATTCCTCCAATTAACTCCAGCTGATATTATTCTGCATAGCTGAATATGGCAAACTTTTGATGAGTCAAGATCTTGGACAGAGTACAAGCCGGGAGGCACCTGCCGAATGTGCTTAGGTTTCAAATCACGTCAAAACTCTTAAATGTCTTTCTGAAAGACAAATACGGTTTCTGAAGGTGCTTAGCTCTCTTGATACCAGTGCTGGAGCAGTCATACACGCTTGAGTATGCTTGCGTAGACGTTGCTTGATGAGTTTCAGGACTTGTCTACCTCAGCAATCCATCAGAACAATACACCTGATATAGTTTGATTCCTGTGCTTCCACACTTGTTTATAATATACTTCAGGAACCTGGGAGCAAAGCAAGAGAATTTTTTTTCTTTTTTGTTCAGGAGAACAATTACATATTCTTTGATTCAATTTATTCTTTATACAACACCTATGTACTATGTCTCACTCTTTGTATATACACAGAATACTTTTTGTGAGTTTCATTACATTTTTTTGTGTGTGTGTGTATTTAGGAAATGGAATAGAGTATACACGTTATAATAATAATCGAAACTAGTCAATGTTGTTTCTTTGATCTGTTATAGTCCTCCAAGCTGTGGTTGCAGATGAGAAAAAACTTCTGTTTCCACCACCACCACAACTCCAACAACTCTTATGCCTGCCTTCTCGCCCCGCCCCGCCCCCTCCAAAAGAAAAAGAAAAATAAAGCAGACTCTGATAACAAGTGTCAATATTGCGATAGAATTTGATGTTATGGAAAAACCTCACGGGAAGAAATGACATTTACTCAAAAAGAAATAATGGTTTGAATAAAAACATATACAAACCCCGTACTTAAAAGAAATATGAGGAACAAATGTTTTCTATTAATGATTTGTTACTTTTTCTATTAGAAGCAAGAGTGAAAAAGTGAAGGAAAGTCTCTCGCACGATGGGCAGCACTCACACGTGTAGGTCCTAAGAGACTAACATCAATTCGAACTGATTGAAAGGTTTTTCGTGAATTGTCAGTCTAACAAAATGCATGTGACTCATGCTTGTCTATAACTTCATCCCACTTTATTTTCTTTTCACTCTTTCTTCACTAATCCTTTTTTGTTTCTTCTTTCCCTGTATCCTTTAGGCAAACGTAGCGTGTAACCAACACTGACGGATCCACCATATATTTTCTTGTAGATATAATGGCTTTTCATCTTCATTAAAAAATTGAAAAGTTCATATATCACCTGCATTGTCATTAAAGATTTGATTGTACAAAGTACGTAAAATAATACATAAACAAGAAAGAAGTTAGATAAACAAGAAAAAATACCTGACTAATTATTCAGATTTTTACTTTCTCATTATTTTACATACTTTATGGTCAATTATTTAATTTCGTTGTTGGTGATGATGAGTTCTGAAGAATTAAGAAATATTTCAATTAAAATTTAAAATTTAAAATTTTAATTACAATAAAAATGAGAAGTCAATGAACATACACTGTGAGGAGAAGACTAAGAAGAAAAAAAGAAATATATGGGAAAGAAAAAGATAAAAATAAAACGAACTAGAATAAGGTGAAATGAGATTACAATACAAACAGTGATATGTGTTTCTTTAACATTGATAATTCATTTTTTTTCCTTATTTTTCACAGAAAAAAGGATGAATCCTCAACAAGAGGGATCTATCTGTCATATTAATTAAAGTGTGGGTCTAAATTTTTTTTTTAATTAAAAGTGTAAGGGTCTGAGTCAAAATATGCTATAAGGCCATCTCTAACAGGTACCTTAAATCACCATATTCTTTACATGTAGGGATAGTATTAGATATTTTGGTCTCCAATAGCATCTCTACACTTATCCCTACATGTAGAGAATCCCTATATTCAAATCATACTATCTCTACATGTAGAGAATCCTTATATTCAAATCATACTATCCCTAAACTTATCTCTACATCTCCATATGTGGAGTAAACAAAAATAAAGAGTTTTTAAAATAGGGAAGCTGTTGGAGTGAAACTGAAATAGAAATTCCTTGAAATAAGGGATTTACTAAATATAGGGAAGTTATTGGAGTGAAACCAAAATATGGAATTTCTAGATATAGAGAAATGGTCAAAATTCTCTACATGTAGAGAAAAATATAGGGAAGCTGTTGGAGTTGGCCTAATGATCTCTTTTCTTTTATTTTTAGTTTACTTTTACTTTGTATGTGACAATTCTGTCATTAGTTTCGATAGAAAAGTTACGAAAGAAATCTCACTCTTATATTCCAAAAGTATGAGATCTAAGTCTTATTAATCAAAAGTGTAAAATTATGTTTGGTTCACGAATTCGTTCAAGATTCTTGGGAATATAAACTCAGGAATGTGAAATTCTCATATTTAGTTCACGGAATATAAAAATATTCTTGAAAATATCACATTCCTGTAAATCCATTATTTCCATGATTTTACCAAAATTTATTCTCATGTGAGAGGGTGAGAATATGATATTTTTGAATTGTGGGAATATTTTAGTAAGTATAAAAAGACAAAAACACCCCAACCTAAAAGACAGATCTTGAATTCATATATGTATTTATAATATATATATACACTGCTATATAATATCCAATTGGTAGTGATTTTTCTCTTCTTTTTTTTGGTCACGAAAATGCATATCGATTAAATAGAAAAAAAGATTACAAGAGGTCAGAGTACTCCAATTGGTAGTGGTTGAGATATTCTTAAAACGTGCCTTAAATATGATATTTGAGTTTTTTTTAAAAATTATGGGCATTTTTGAAAAATTATTCAAGATTCAAAGGAATGTTCAGTGTAGACCAAATACAATAATATAATATTCTTAGAAATTTGATAAAATATTTCCAGAAATATTTTTAATATACCAAACAGTTTTTATTATATTCCTGGGAATCATATTCTCAGGAATGAAAAACTAATCTGTGAATCAAATTTCTTCTCCAAAATTTTCAGTTCAAGATTCTTTTTCGTCTTCTAATTGGAAGCTCAAGGTTGTTGTCACAAGATAATGAGGCAAAAACAATAAGCTTATTAAACTCTAGTGCACTCTATTCAATAACTTTAATTTGTTTTGTTTTCATGCTCATTAATTTCTTATTACTAACTTTTGTTTTGTGACTAAAAATTAAAACAAAATTGCCCTCTTGATCTTTTATTGTATTTACAAACGATATATTCACATAATACTATTTTACAGTTTCAAATAAGAGAATTCATTTACAAATATAAAATCCTCATAATTAATTTATAAATTAGCAGCGTGTTTGGAAGCACTTATACTACAAAATTTATTTATAAATAAATTTTCTTGTTTGGAACTATAAAATTATATTAATTTAATTCTATCATTTGTAGATGTAAATTGTGTTTGAAACATATGTGGAATTGAAATTAAAAAATTATATTTTACTCAGATAGTCTTCCTTTCTTCTATTGAAATTAGTGAAATTTAGAAATAATAAACAAGAACTTTAGTTGACATTAGTATCCTGGAATGAATTTAGACAAGAATGGAATGAGTTGAGGAATATAATAGATTGAACTTGAGAAAGAGTATGACACACTTGATATGCTTTAGGAATGAAGATATAAATGAATGTACTTATTCCAAACCCATATTTAGTAGTCAATATAGCAGAGTAATATTGAGAATGACTTTTATAAATGACAAAAATTACCCTTTTGATATTATATATATGTTATTATCCTAAAAATAAAAACAAATACATAATAATAATAACAACGATAATAGTAAAAATAATAAACATAATGTTCAAACACAGGTAGTAAATATGACACAGGTTCGTGAGAGATTTGAATGTTGTAAGTTTAAGTAATAGTTTAGATTAACAATTTTGAGTTAATAACAATAATTATAGACATTTTATTATTATATACATTTATGCTTTGAAAGGGTATTTTGGTCATTTAATTAGTAATAATATTATTAATAAATATTAAATAAAATTCATAACAATAATAATAGTAGTAATAATAATCATGATGATGATGATGATATTATATACATGTTATACATATTTTGAAAGGTTATTTTGATCCATTGACAAATAAATTCATTTCCACATACATGAAAATGGATTAATCTCATGCGTTTTGTCAAAAATAACTAATCCTAAATTGGTGTATATCGGATTACCTAAAGAATAAAATTCATTTGTTCTGCAAATGAATTTTACACAACAAATGTTTCAAAATACTCTATTACGAAAATTCTAAGTAGTCAAACATTCAGACCATTAAGTAGACAATGGGACGACATATTTTATCAAAGAGTAAGCTTACATGGATGGATATTTGATTAAATTGTCAAAGATTAGGTTATGAGTTAAATACGACAAAGAAGATTTGACTTGCTTTGACTTAGTTAATTGTCTAGTTTTGACTTTTATTTAATAATTTTTAATCATAATTTACAAGTTTGATATAAAAACATAAATATATAATAACAACAAATATATCAGTCAAATCTTTTAATTCACATAACTCATGAACTCTATTTTTCTGAAATCCCCCTAAAATCCTGCTGACACAACACACCGTTTCTTTTTTTTGGTATGAAACAACAAACTTTTTTATTTTATTTTATTTTTATTTTTATTTAAGAGATGTTTAAAACCGTATACATATATGTAACTTTTTTATTACACAACAAAAAATACACAAAACGCGCATTCATCGGGCTTCTTTGCGTTCCCACAACACTCTCTTTACCACAGAAAGCTCATGGAAAATTATTGTCACTACCAATGCCATTAGTGTAACAAATGTTATAAGAAAACATAACAAACAAAAAATCCATTTTTTTTCCTTTTCTCCTTAAAAAAACAAAAGCCTATAACTGTGTTTGTGTTTGTGTGTGTGTGTGTGAGAAAATATGTAGCAAAATGGTTGTATCAGAGATGACCAAGAAGAAAAAACAAAGCTACACAGCAATACCATCACGAATAATAAGGACAATATCATCGAAATCAGTTGAACCTTTGATTCATTCTATAAGGAATAAGAGCCCCGATTCATTATTATCATCAAGGTCGAAGTTTTCGATCAAGAACTCGAGATTTTGGATTCTATTTGTTGTCATTTTTGGCTCTCTTGGAATGTTCAAAATGTACTTCAACTTTGATCATTTGTTGCCTTTCGCACCAAACCCATGTGTTGTTCTACAAGAAAAGGCCTTAACCTCAAGAGGGTATGCAAGTGTTCAGCACACAAGTGTTGTATCTAGGAGAGAAAATAGACATAAGAAATTGAAAAAACATGAAAAGGTGGTTGTTCATGGTGGTGGTGATGCAGACCATGAGTTTTGGAAGCAGCCAGATGGGATGGGATACAGGCCATGCTTGGAGTTTAGTGATGAGTACAGAAGAGAAAGTAAGAAGATTCTTAAGAACAGAACAAGGTATATCATGGTGGTTGTTGCTGGTGGGTTGAATCAGCAGAGGTATCAGATTGTTGATGCTGTGGTGATTGCAAGAATTCTTGGCGCTAGTCTTGTGGTTCCTGTTTTGCAAGTTAATTGGATTTGGAATGATGAAAGGTTTGTTTCCTTTTACTACTCCTCAATGCTTCAGCCAAAAAATAAATAAATAAATTTGAATCAGAAATGATGATATTTCTTAGGAAATCTAATTTTGTATCCCTGTAGTATCGTAATTATTTTATACATTGTTTGTGCTTTTAGAATGTCAAAAATACTTCATTGAGGATGTCCTTACCATTAGTTGATTCGTCCAAGTTAACAGTATATGTCAACTTTGCAATTCTAGGTGGTTGACGTGTATGAACATGACGACAGGGAGTTATATGCACCATTTTTTTAAAAAGAAAAAACGATTGTTTTATGAGATTATTTATGTAAAACAAAAAGAGATAATTGGCTTTTAGGACAGAGGTAACCAGCTTATTATGATAAACACAAGGGATATTATGTACTTTAAATGAAAAACATAGGGGTATTGTGTATTTAAATGAAAAGTATAAAAGGGTATGGTGTATTTATTTGAAGCAGTGTATAGAACTTATGTTAATGGGTTGCAGGCAGTAGGTAAGAAAATAAAAACAAAATTCTAAAAATTGGCTAAATCACATAGTAACTTTAAAATAAGACTTTGATTGGTCTACCTTTTAAACACTCAAAAGTATTTTTTGTAAGTTTAGAAGCTAAAATAACTTGTTTGACCCATTTTTTAAAGTGTTTTTAGGTAAAAGCTGAAGATGAAAAAAGTTAAAAACTGAGAAGCTCCAAATTGAATCTTTTAAAAAAAGCTTTTGCGAAACTGTTTTACATAATATGGGAAGTTGTTTTTCTTTTCTTTTTTCTCAAATATGCCCCCTCCATATTTTTAAGTCCGATATTATCCTCAAATTTTTTAAAAGCTCTACGTTATTTAACACAGGCCAAACAGTCAACAACTTTTATTCAACAACACTTCTTGCAAAAGCTCTACTCTAAAAATTTTATAGCTCAAAAACTGAAATTTCACAGCTAAGCCAAACATAGCCTAAATTGATGAGTTTCCCCATATGCACAGTCGTCATAATCATGAATCACTTGTAAAATGACTATCTAGGCTTTAGTTTTTTCATGTGGGAGACAGTATTTAACCAAGTCTGCTCTTCATATTCAAGATGATATCTCTCACACCATCAATTTTAACTTCAAATTTCTCATTCATCACTTATCTATTTTTGACATGTGAGTATACCACGTTCATCTACTCTCAAAGAAGAATACGCAAGTATTTGGTACTTCCTACTTAACATGTAAGACCCACTCTAAGATTATGTCAAAAGTGCCCTTTCACCCATATTAAAATATTTAAAAAATCCAACAATATTTTATGTGAGGGTGAATTTTATTTAAAAGAAAAAAAAAATTATGATAAGCAAAATAGTCCACGGCCCAGTTACGTACTTTGCTCGCTGCAGAAAATAAAACAAAAATGCAGTTGAAAACAAGGTTACGCAAGAGAGGGACCCAAGCTTGTTACAAAAAGTACAAGGGAGTGTTGAGCTTATTTAATGAGAGACGTTGTCATCATTTTATTTTTTTAGTTAAAGAAGTTAAAATCTAGGACGATTATGCTACTTTTTAAAAAATACGAGTGGTTTATGAGACGCTAATTCGACAAACCACTAAGTTCTGTGCATATTGGTAATCTTAATGCACCTTCATTATTAGCCCCAACTTATGAAATTATGATTTTTATATGCTGATATTAGTCAATATATATACTATTTTCGATAGGACCAGCAGAGGACAAGTCCTGAAGTTATTGTGCTTTAAATTTCATTTCAAAATCGATATTTATGTTCTTTGGTTCAGTATATATATGCTGATAAATTATTCTATTTCTTATTTCTTTTGCAGTGAATTTTCTGATCTATTTGATTTGGACCATTTCAAGAAAGAGTTGGAAGATGATGTAAGAGTAGTTTTATCAATTCCATCAACACTCATGGCCGCAAAGCCAATAGAAATTAGAGAAACTCCATTCAATATCACCCCTGAATGGATTCGAGCAAAATACTCTCCATCGGTAAATTCTTTCCTGATTTCTTCAAAGATATTTTTGGCCTACACATAGACTTCATAATAACAGCAAAAACAACGTCAGAAAAAAAAAATGGTCGAGTAGGCCTATTGTAATCAGATGTTTTAAGGTTGAATCACGGTTTTTGCATTCATTGTAAAATAAAAATTAAAAAAAAATGTGGGATATTCTCTCAATTAAGGAAACGTATAAGTTCTGTTTCATTTCAGTTGTTATATAATATGCATATTAGCTAACTCAACTCATTGATAAAGCATGATAAAAGTTATTTTCTGTATGTTATTTCTATGGCAATAGTATCATATGTTTGAACCATTTTCGTCCCTATTGTTTCCTGCAGTTTGAACAGGGATTTATAGTGATACGAAGTTTAGATTCAAGGCTCTCTAAGGATCTTCCTCCCGACCTTCAAAAGCTTCGATGCAAGGTAATTTTAACACTCATATTTCTATTACAAGATTTGGTGATCGTATAACTTCTTGCTGGCCTCGTTTTAGTCACTAGAATCGTATAGTATTTTCTCATACTTCTCTTACATTGTATAGAGAAACTCGGTGAATAAACTCCCTTTTGCAGCTATATGTTTGAATTTTGAAATGTGAGCAGTTTTTTCACCAAAATCTATCTGCAATCGTATAGGTGGATTTTCTTGCATTAAGGTATCATCCAAAAATTGTCAAACTTGGTAATAAGCTGACAGAGAGGATGAGGAACAACGGACCATACCTCGCTCTTCATCTGCGAATGGAGAAGGATGTGTGGGTGAGAACAGGATGTCTTCCTGGTTTAAGTCCGGAGTATGATGAGATGATAATGAACGAGAGACAAAACGAACCTAAGTTCTTAACTTCAAGATCAAACCTGTCTTACTATGAGAGAAAGATGGCAGGTTTATGCCCCTTGAACGCCGTAGAACTTACAAGGTAAAGATAGATTTTTCAAGCTAATTTTGATTGCAGCAAGTGTCTATTTCTTTAGCTTCCTACTTCACAAGTCCACTCTTTTATAGAGAATCCCGCTCCTATGTCATAGGACTTGTAGCTTGGCAATCCACCGGGTGGAGTACATAGTCTTCTTGCTAGTGGTGATAGTATTCGTTCTATTTCCAGGTTGCTCAAGGCTCTAGGAGCTCCAAAAAGCGCGAAAATCTACTGGGCTGGAGGGGATCCGTTAGGCGGAAAAGATGTCTTGCAACCATTGAAAAAAGAATATCCTCATCTTTACAACAAAGAAGATATTGCTCTGCCTGGTGAGCTCGAGCCATTTGCAAACAAAGCCTCTGTGATGACTGCTATTGATTGTGTACTTTCTCTTAACAGCGATGTATTCATGCCATCTCATGGTGGAAATATGGGCCGACTTCTCCAGGTATTGCTATCATAATTTTCATTAGTTTTCATTCTCGATTGGTTAATTATAGCTTAACAGAATATGAGAAATCCAATAGATTAATGCAAATTATCAATCAGTTTTCCTTCTCGTACGTTTATCAATTGAATTATCAACTTGTATTAAGTTTCCATATAACTAGACATTGTTAATTTGTTGAAACAGGGTCATAGAGCCTTTGCAGGGCACAGGAAAACAATAACTCCCAACAAGAGAATGATGCTTCCTTATTTTCTGAATTCTTCTCTCTCTGAAGCAGAGTTCAACATGATCATAAAGAAATTGCATAAAAATGCCTTGGGGCAGCCAACACTCAGGACTACTAAACCTGGAAGGAATCCCTTTAAGTTTCCTGTTCCAGATTGCATGTGCAACAATTCTGTGACAGATTCCTTGGATTGACTCCAGATAATATTATTCCAGGCATTGTTGAATCTGAAACTCTTGTTGATGAGGTCGAGATTTTGAACAAGAGACGCGTCTATTTGTGTCAGGGGACCTGGATACGTAACTGTCTTATCAGGCAAGGCAAATACAGCTTCTGGAGGTGCTTAGCTCTCCTGATACCAGTATTGTGTGCTTGAGTATGCTTGCATAGACAATGCTTGATTAGCTTCAGCACCTGTGTACCTCTGCGATGCATTAGAAGTTACATAGTTTCATTCCCTTTTGAAATTATATAGTCAGGGAGCAAAGCAAGAGATTTTTCTCTTCTTTTTTTTTTTCCTTCAGAGCACAACTAGATATTCTTTGATTCAATTTCTTCTTGTACACCACCCATGTAATACGCTTCACTCTTTGTATATAAACATTTTTTTTGTAAGTGTAAGAAATTGAATGAAATAGAACCTTTTAATCATCAAAATTAGTATGCGTTGTGTTCGTAGTGAGACAGTTCTGTCCTGATAAGAGTTAAAATAGTTTAAGGGTACAAGAGTAAAATGGCTGCCAATAAATGGGGACAAATCCGTGAAATGGCCATTGCGGAGTACCCGATGATAAATGATCCCCGAGCATAAATGGGCTCCTGAGCAATAGCCTTTATTTTGTATATATATGACATGACATTGGGACTCATATCGCAAATAACTATAAATAGTAAATCACAGAACCATGAGCAGGTAATTGGCAATCTCATATATTCACTTAATATTAATTTAAATTTTTAAGTTCAACCTTTTAACTCAATATTGACTTGGGCGTTGGAGTTATCCGTCGGGATACATCACACGCCTCATCTTTGTTTTGCCTTTTAGGTCTTTTACAGAGGACACAATTTTCTGTTCAAGGATCTAAATCGAGCTGATTTCTACCTTATTAGGTCCATATCTAGTGTGAGAGTTAAAATTGAATGAAATAGAACCTTATAATCATCAAAGTTAGTAGGCATTGAGCTTCTGATATGCTATTATTCCTTTAAACCTTGAGACATAAACGTTGTTGTCCTTTGGTAAGCAAGAGGAAATGAAGAGGCTAAAATTGCTTCTAAGACAATCAATCAAATTAAATTTGAAACCCATAAAAGTCCCAAGATGAAGGCATCGAAAGAAAGTATAGGCATTGAATTGGGATCTAACAATAAACCCTGTATAGATTCAAGAAGAAACCAAAATATGTGCTAAGAGTCTTCATGATGACTAGAATTTATTGGTAATTGTTTCTTGGATGATCTGATGATTCCAAACTACAAAGAGGTCTAAGAAAAGGGTTTGGCTTCCATTTGGTATCCAGTTGTAAGTGTACATATGCATATAATTAAATGTCGAATTGAAGAATTTTCTTTAAGTAGAAGTCGACATTGGATATAAAATATAGATTGTGAAGTGCTAATATAATATAATATCCTAATTATAACTAAATTACCACTAAATTATATTTGATAATGCATTGAAATCAGAGAAAGGGGATTTTGGCTACGACTAGTTAAATATCTTCCACAATAAGCACGATCCTCTAATTGGAAGGGTTTTGAGAATTGATAGCTTTGAGGACTATATAAACATCATTCTAAATTGCGAGGTTAGTAAGAACATATTGCTTAGAAACAACGTGTTCTTTTTAGATAACTGAGTTTTTGACCTCCATTACAAAACTACACAAGATGTGGCAAGCTTGGAAGGCCACACAAAACCTATCATCTAGAGTTCTTGCAGATTGTTGTGGTGGCTGCCTTTCTTGATCAAATTTATTCTAAATTAGGACCCATATGATTCATAGTATCGTATACAAATTCCAAATATAGGTGATCTAACTACAATTGTGCTCTAGTAAGATTAGAACAAATTTCACTACTAGTCCTCAATGTTTACTCATTTTTTCAATTTAGTCCCCTCAATATTACAAATGTTACATAATTAGTCCCCAATGTTATCAAAACAATTAAGAAAGGCATGCTTGGAACTTTGTTTAATTAGTTAAGGGTAAAAATAGTCATTATTCTTCTATTATGTCACGAGGTTAACGTGAATTTGACAAAAAGGACATATTATGTGACATTTTAGTAACATTACGAACTAATTATGTAACTTTATTGACACTGAAAACTATTGGCAAAATTTCCCTGCATTATGGCAATGTTTATAATCAAAATTGAATTGTTCAAAATATGTTAACAAATTCCCTCTTCCAAGTTTTTGGACATCGATCCACTTCGCACGCCTAATAACAAGAAATCCATAGCCATCGTCATTTGTTAGGCGACATAAATAAAAGATCAATTGGAGATGCGGGGTTTCGATCCCCGTACCTCTCGCATGCAAAGCGAGCGCTCTACCAATTGAGCTACATCCCCAGGTTGTTGCTATGTTCTTTTCATTTATTAAGGACAATAGAATATATGACCGAGTTGAGAACATTCTCAGAACGTGATCTCGTTTACAAAAATGCTAGATATCCTTTTTTTGCTATTATTTATTTATATATCAATTGAGAAAAATTCTTGAAAACTCAAGTAAATGTGTGGACCCCTCCTGTTCTTGGGGACTATGCCCTAGAGGTAGGAGAGACATTTTAAAATGATAAAATCCCTTTCAATACTAACTTAACAATTTTTTTTTTTATTTTTCTCTCTATATCAACTAAATATACACAAGAGATATTTGGTTATTTGTTTATAATTTAAGTTAACTTTTATATAAAACTGAGGGTTAATGATCTATTGGATCTTTTAAATTTTTCATTATTATCTATTTTGTACTTTATTTTTAAAACGGACACAAGTCAATTTCTTATCTTTTAAATTTATACCACCATCAGTATTTCACTCCAAAAAATAACGAATTAATCACATACTGAGCACATGACAATTTTTTACAGGAACTTTATTATCTTTTTAGCATGGTCAACATATATTACTCAATCATACCCGATTCACAACCCATAAACCAAATCTAAAATCCCTAATACTTTAAAACCCATATCCCCCAAATCCCTAAATTTCTTCATCCCTAAAATTAATTTTTGGAATTAAAAGTGCCAATCCAGAGTGCCGATCAGCAATGCTGATGTTACTTTCATCTACAGATCCTTGTATGGCAGATGAGATTGAAGAAATTTGCAGCCGGACATCATGGAAGGGGATAGTGTGCCATCTTTGGCCTAAGGCTAAGTACTGCATTGAAGTTGTTGTTACAGGGTCTATGTCACAATATATTCCATCTCTAGAGTACTATAGCGATGGGAAGTTACCACTGGTGTGTACAATGTATGCCTCATCCTAGTGTTATTTTGGCGTAAATTTGCAACCTTTATGTAATCCAGGTGCTGCGCGATTTACCCTTTTGCCTAACATGGTTTACTTCGAATTTATCCCCCTGGGAGAAAAAAGAACAATATCCATAGACTTGGACGAGGAAGAAGAGCTGCCCGGGAGCAAACTTGTCGACCTGGTGCACGTTAAATTGGGTTGTTACTATGAATTGGTAGTCACTACATTTTTTGGTAAGTAAAGGCTTTGCTACAGTGATTCTCGGGCAATTGGTGCCCCTTTTGAGAGTTGTGGGTCTTGCCGCTGCATGAGTGGCAGTAGCTTACACTCAAAATTCCTCTTACTACAAATCTGTATCGTAACTAATTTCACAATAAAATAAGATATAAATGAACCTGACTAACATTTTGGGTTGTTGAGGTTGATACATTAACTTCATTGGGTTGCTGTTTTGTAATTTTTGGAATTAAAAATGACTAAATTTCTTGCTCTTTGTTGGTATAAGCTACTTGGTCAAACCAAGGATAGAGAATTTAATTACAATAGCAATTGATCAGAGAGAAATTCACATGCAGTAGATTTTGCCGATGTGTGGAGTTGTAGTAGAGTTATCGGCGTGTATCCATTTGCCAGCGTTGCAGCGAGAAGAAATTCAAAGTTTGGTTATCTGAGTTATCAATGTGTGGTTATCAAGTTTAATATTTGGGGATTTTAGTATATTGTAGTCAATTACTTATAAAAGAACGCTTCTGTCCTTAAAAGACAATAAAGCCTCTGCAAAAAATTACTATGTGCTCAGCTCGTTACTTTTTAGACGGAAGGACTGACGGTGATACAAATTTAAAAAATAAAAAATTGACATATATTCGTTTTAAAAATGAGGAACGAAGTAGATAATAGTGAAAAAAATAATAAAACTGACAATGTCACTACTTGTTCGTGATTGCCTTTACCACTAAATGAAACTAACCTCGGAATACATCAAAACTCTTTCTTCTTTTTTTTCTTTCCAACATGTCTTTAGCAAATACAAGGAGTGCTTTGCACATAATTTGTCATTTCTCTCTGTAATTGGCACTACAATATATTGCCAAATATAAGAATAAAGAATTCACATTAAATGGAGCATCTAACAAAATAAATAACATTAAGAGAGAACTATAGTTACATTTATTTCCCAAAATGGGAAAAGAAAAAAATCTACAAAACACGAATGATTTAACTTCTCCAAACCATACTATTTGTAAGAGACTTGCTCTCCGGATAAATAGTTATGCGATAAGATCTACAAAAACTCAAAACTACATATTTTCTAAAATCTACCAAAAAGACCATGTTTATAAACAAAGGGGAACACTTTGAAGCCAAAAAAAAAAAAGGGGCATACACACCCACATGAATCCATATCCATCTTTAATCCCATTGGTGAATGCCTTGTGAATGCACCCTTTATCGGCCGAGGCAAATGCTACTAATTCAACTTCCATGGTGAATGCTAGCAATAATTTACTGCCACTGTACAAACCTTCTGCATTTCAAAGGAGAAAGATAAGATTGAGAATGGTGAAGATAGAATAGGCAGTTTGCGATTTAAGATAATCTAAAGCGAGTAACAAATAAGGAAACAGGAAGATGATTTGTATAGAGTTTAATGTGCATAGAGGGAAAGAGTGCAAACAAACACAACTCTCAAATCGCGATTATTATTTTTGTAGTTGTTGTAGTTTTTTATAGCAAAAGAGACGAAGATTTCAGCTCCTCACCCTTTCACTATGATTCAGCATTTGTATCAGATCAAAACCCGTGAATCACACAATTCAAACATTGATCCAACTACCTCAGCTCCATAAACTGTCATATTGATGCATCATAATTGTATATAATCATGTTTTGCAGTCAATGGAATCAGAAAACCCCTCAGCTCGAGTGCAAGACAAAATAGTGCTTGTTACAAGTTTAATTCGATCAACAATCTTGTCTCAAGAAACAAAATGTATAAAAGAGATCATGTTTTCCATTGACTTGATTGAGGCCAGCTTTGTATTTTCAAAAATATTACTTTTAGCTAAGTTTCAGATCAGGCAATAGCATAAAAAATACAGGAAACAAAAATTACTACTGCATCATTGACAGTTTTCAGATTGTTTCTTACCAGTAAACACAAAGAACCACAAAGAAAATTTAGCTTGAACACTGTTCCTTTGAAAGTTTCGAGGTAACCCTCAAAGATATATCACCGTAAGGTTCTTCTTGATGTAGATCTACATATCCACAATTCTTCAAAACCTGAAATAGATTACACGTCACAAACTAAACAATGCCATAGACATACTTCCTCATTGACTATTAGCACGTAACATACTCATTGGAAAAAGAATGATTATCGATTAGCATGAAAAAGAAGACAAAAAAACGATATACTAGACAGGGTCCAGAACTCGAAAGGTCCACATATAATTAACACCATCAAGCTGAAAGTTAGAATACATGGACAAACTGAATACATGTTAAAACTTAAGCCTTTAAAGATCTTTACGTTAGTAGCTTTTGAAGTAGTTAACTATCAGCAACACAACAGCCATTTAATAGCTAGACTCATCATAAAATATAGAAAAAGATCACACCTAGTGCAGGTGAGCGCAGAATATGGGCAGGAACAAGTATAGATATATATATATATATATATACATCTAGAGCAAATGGTAATCGCAGGAAACTGCCTATCACACCAACATAATTGAAAATGTCAAAACCATCCAACTTAAACCAATGGAAAATGGTGTAAGAAGCAAAGCAATCATTGATAGAACAAGGGAGATATGCAACAAACGCAAATGAAAATTAAGCACTTGCCAGAGTCTCAGAAAACATTCGAGCACTTATTTTTCTGCTTTTGCCTTCTAAAATTGTGTTCAAGCTGAGATCTCCATGTGACTCTCCTGATATAGGGGTTGCTGACAATTGTCTTTTCAAGTACTGAGCAACAGCTCTGCACCATTTACATTCGCCTATGTAAGAGATGCCAACATAGTAAAGAATCATCGAGTGAGAAAAAAAAATGACTAAATGTACCTTGTTCTTGCTGACAACGTATCAAACTCTGGGGTCTCTTGCTTCTTTCTTGACGAGTAACCAGATTCCGGAGTTCTTAAAGATCCTGCTTAAGCAAGGATACGTAAGTCTCGTGTTTTTTCTGATTTAAAAATCATCTAAATTACACCAATTCATTCAAAACGCAGAATAAGAAACGCTTATGTGCGTACCAGCAGGTGAATTATCATCTTGTTCCAGGAAACTTAGCTCCTGCAATAAAACAAAGTGGCTAGTCAGATGCAAAATCTAAATGGCATGTCAGATGCAAAATCTGAGTACTTCATAACAACAATGTCAGATGAGTAAGACTCAAGTGATGGATCAGAACCTATCAATGGTTCAATACTAAATGTAATATCTGTATACTGGTCCAATAACTCATGCAACATTCATTTCAACACCAGCAAAATTAGATAGATATTTTGCAACTACACCTGCTTCCAATATTATAACTTTAATAAGACATTCCCTTCAATTCCGGCTAGAAATGGTCAAGCAGACAGAATCCACATGTTATAAGCAAAAACTGCCAATCATTGGTTGATATCAAAATGTATTGAGGAAATAAATTGTCATCGAGAAAACATAAGCAAAGCAATGCATCAGACACCTTTTTTGCTCAAGCAAGAGGTCAGACAATATCATAAAGTGGGACAGGGAATTAAAAGAAATGTAACAGCTGATAACGATAATTAATAAGCTTAATATACATACACCAGCAGAATTAATCAACTCAGGAATATCAGATAGAGCAGTGCGTTCAAGACCAAGTCCTTCTCCAAAAGACGTTGGAGTTTCCAAATCTGAACCAGGAGACCCTGTAGATGCAGCCAGGTCTGGGGTGGGAAGTACTCCAGTCCCAATAGTTGGTTGCTCCGAGTCTGACCCCAAATTTGTAGTCGCGGGAGTGAATTGATCTCTTGCAGTAAATGTTGATGGGGAGGGGATATTATATCCACTTGCAGAAGGCAAGATTTCAGGCAAAATATTGCTTCCAGGACCTTCATAATTGCGAAGACGTTCGATTTCCAGATCAATATCATGCTCAGGCGATGTTTCAAGTCTAGGTGCAGGATGAGCATCCTCCAAGGAAACTAAATGAGGTTTTGACGAAATGTAGTCTCTCTCATGAAGATTACAAAGATCAGCAGATAAACCTGGCATATTGACAGCCACTCAGACACTCAATAATCAATTCCAAACATGCAATGGGTATTCAGTTTGGCCACAGAAGGAAGTAGTTACCAGTAAACAAAGGCTCGTGAAAGATTTCATCTTTTTTCAATCTCTTGCTTATTTTCCACATGCCCAAAGTAGAACAAGGACCATTCTTCCTTACCCTACGTAGATCACTGCTATCTTCTAACGCCCTTTTCATAAATCTGAGATATAACTAAAACATCAGAATCAAAAACTACAGCATTATATTGAAAAAGTCAAATTAATTATAGTATTGGCCATACTTATTACTCAAAACTGGAGTCATATCAAAGTGCTGCCTCCTCCTTCTCCGTCTTGGTTGTGGCTGCTCACCTTGTGGCTGCTGGACTGGCGGAGTTGATCGAACAACTAGTTCAGGTGAGGTGTGGCCTACAAGTGAAGAACATTGGCATCTTTTAAGGAAAACAACATGATTTCCAAGTTGATGTCTGCAAGAACAGTCTTGTATTGAAATTATCATAATTCTGCACTCACCAAAAGAAATATTTACATCAAAATTTTCATGGGCTTGTTCTGAAGTAGCAGAAGGCAATTCTTGCTGATGCGGAGATTGCAAAGAAAGTCCACCAGAAGCCAAAGTTTCTTTCACAGGAGTAAGAACTTCTTTATCTTTCAATATTTGCTTTTCTAAAACTACATCTGGCTCCATTACATCATCCCATAGTGGATTTCCCATGTGATAATCATGGCCAGCATCACGCATAGTTTCAATTTCTGGATAGTTTTGAGGATTGCTATCTTCAGCAGTTCTTTTATCAACTCCTGCATGATCACTTGAAGGAGGAGCCGAGTGACCAGCAGCTGCATCCTCTGGAACTGAAGGCTGAGAACTGTAGCAGCAAAGAAAATAATTCACCACTTGGTCCAGAGACACACCTAATAAATTGAATATATTTACGTAAAAGACCCCTACTCTTCCTCCATCGGCCTGACCCCTGATCCTGGATCATCTTCAAAAGGTAAGAAAGAACCTCTCAATGTATCCTACAATGAAGATCCCCATTCAGAACGTATTACAGATACACCAAGATTACTAAATAAATAAAAGACAAGAATTGCAGTATCTACCTCATCAATAGTGAAGGCAATATAAGGATCTCTTCCCGTTGGAATTTGATCTATCATAAGAAAAAGAAAAAGGCAAATTCCCATTAGATCACATCTTACAAAAATCATCAAATTACCAATTATCACAGCTTTTCTTAATGATAGTAACTTTTCAGTACTAAGATAGCAACAAAGAACACATCTAAAGAAACAAGAACATGGCTTAATAGCACGCACCTGTCAGTGTTATCTCCTCATGGCTCTTCAAATGATTATCCTCAAACCTAAAATTCAAACTCCGTCTTAATAAGTATTGAAGATCTAAACTAAAAGATGAATGCGGTTTTATGAATCTTTACCTCTCTTGGATAAAATCATCTTCCAACTCTAAGGCGTCAAGCTCAAAAGTTTCTGGCAAAGTGACGGAGTGAAATGGGGCATGAGTTGCATCCTCAGGTAAATTGACATTTACAGAAGAAAAAGCCTTGCTTATCCCTATCAATACGACATTACAGTCTTGGTAAAGATAATCAACTTGCTTCGAATAAATCCGGACAACACCAAGCAAAAGATGGCCTGACATCCTTAGCGCAATTGGCACTTCAGGGTACATGATGCGCTCTGGAATGAATTCAAACAATAAGCATCAGATGATCAACCAAACCATCAAAATATAAACCCATATGCATTTCAACAAAATAATCCAACTTTCAATAAGATAAGCACAAAAAATGAGGGGAAGATAATGAATTCATATAAAATTATTTCAAGCATAAGATAGACAAATCAGTAAACCTTTAACTTCAGAAATTCATTGCACAATCGTATCAAATGCAATACATTAATTTCAACACCTATAATAAGTAATGAATGTAGAGATTATTGAGACAAATTATTCCTTTAATTTCACACGCTATGTGCCAAAAGCCTCACATGAAAATACCGCAAGAAACATCTTTTGGACCAGAAAACATCTGAAAATACTTCTTCCTATCCCACATTTATCCCTTCAATCTCACACACTTCAGCCACGTGATAGCCTCAAAATTAAAAGAAAAGTTATTCAAAACTCCTAGTTGTCATCTGCCGAAGGGGTAGCAAATTCAGCCTAGTGGCTGCTTTGAGACGGCTGCTTCTCATTGACCCTTAAACATTATACGTTAAAACACACATTTTGCATGATTTAAATCCATAAATAAAGCCAAAAATGAAATCTTTACTTCGTAATTTTTCACAAAAATGTAATCTTTCTTGGCAGAAAACAAAATGAGTGATTAATTTAAGTTCAAAAAATAAAATATTGACTAATCATTTGGAGAAGCACCAAAAACCAATAACAAAGCAATCAAATCGCAAAGGAAAAAGACCAAATTTTTTTCTCAAAATCATCAAATAACTAAAAACAAATAAGAGCATAAAAATCAAAACTTCATTTAAGTAATCATATCTTAACACCCAAAAAAACATAATCCAAGTAAAAATAAAATGTTGTAATCTTTTCGAGCAGAACATACAAAGAACAATAAAATTCAATTGAAGAATAAAAATCTTTCCAATGCACTAATAAAATCACCAATAAAAATCAAAACTAAAAAACAAAACACACACACACACACATCCCTATATATATATAAATCTTTCCAATGCACCAATAAAAATCAAAAGAAAAAACAAACACACACACGCATATATATAAATCTTTCCAATGCACCAATAAAAATCAAAAGAAAAAACAAACACACACGCATATATATATAGTAAGAGAATAGGGGGAAAAAAAGGTTACCAACAGTGGAGGGTATATTGGTGGAGGTGTAATGAGACTTCTTGAGTCTGTGATGAAGATGGGCCGCGCACCAAACAGTGCCCAACGGGCCCTTTCGGGCCAAGAACGTGTGCGAATAAAACATCCTTCGTCTTCGTCTTCTTCGGTTGAGTTTATTGAAAAGGGTTTTGGGGTTGTGGAGGTAATAAATATCAAAATATTTACGGGGTGGTGAGCGGTTTGGGCGGGAATTGAGACAGCGCGCGAATTCGGAAAAATTAATAAATTATTTTGTTTTGTCGTGTCGTGTCGTGGCGCGGTTTTTAGCACACGTGTGATGAAGTGGGGGCATTTTTACAAGCCAATATTAGAGAGAATTGCAAAATTGGTCCTTATTGTTTCTTCACAATTTTAAATTCATTTCTGTTATTCAAATTTAGATAATTTAGTCCTTCTTGTTACTCAAAAATATTTAAGTTCATCTCTATTGTTCAAAATTAGTTAATTCAGTTCTTATTATTTTTAAAAAAAAATTAATTTAGTCTCTAATATTTTAAAAGAAATTTCAATGTAGTCCACAAACAATGGTCACGTGCATGGACTAAATTTAAATTTTTTGAAAAATATTAGAGACTAAATTGGCTAATTTTGAACAATAATGACAAATTTAATTTTTTTTAATAAACAATAGGGACTATTTGTGTAATTTTTCTGCCAATATTACATCATTTAAGATATTGACTCCGATAATCGATCTCGAGACATCTCGCACTTAAAACGATAATCATACCACTAGACCAAATGCCTAGTAAGTAAAGTGTGGGTATTTTATTTTCTTTCCTTTTATTGTTTGGATATACGTTATGGATACGACACAATATGTATATTTTCGAAATGAAGGGTATTTTGAGCTATTAAACTTATCTATTTTAAATTTCAACTATTTATTTTAAAATATAATTTAAACACCTTTTTATAAGATTTACTAGTTAAAACTAATTTAGATTTAATAGCTGAAATTTAAAAAGATCGAATATGATGACTCGTAATACAACTTATCTAAAAAATGAAAGAAGTAAGAAATTAGATGATGCTTATTTGATATGGTATAACTTTTAAAAATAGAACACGATGGACAAGATTAAGATGTTATAGTGAAGAAGTACGTGTTAAATGTGTGTGTGTGTCTATATATATATTATTTAAAACACAAGTATGTTAATCTTTAAGCAAATATATGGGAAAAGTTGTTTAAAATTAAGTGTAAATATTTTATTAAACTTGTCAATAGATCAACTTGGGTTTAATATGTAACTGTATTCCAAATATATGTGGGAATTGGCTAGTGCAAAGATAATCATTAATGTTGGGATACATCAACAAATACATTGGACTTGAAAATTATGATTAATATAGAATTGAATGTCATAAACAAATGAATAATCATTATATATTGTGTTTAAAATTCTTTTTTTTTTTTTAAACAAACATCGTGTTAATGCTTCTAAAGCGGAGCAAGATGTGTCCAACACGGATTATCTCCAATGCAAATACAAATCATTTATCGGAAGTGACCTTGTATCATGGCTCTAAATTAATTTATGGATTAGAATAACTTTATGTTTCTTTTCATCTATATTTAATGGCAAACAATATGCTTCTCTTGGTGCATTTTTAATTTTATACATGTAGAATTGTTTAGGGACACTATTATTTGGATCCACTTTAATTAGAAAGTATATGGATAATTTTTCATTAGATTTTTGATAGAGTAAATGCACATCATCAAACTACTAACTTAAAATTAACATCAAAACCGTATTTGTACCTCATAACAAGGCGTGCAACGCGCACTCTTCTCACTAAATATCTAACAAGTATAATCGTCAAATTATATGTTATCACCCCATTCTAGAGAAATTCTAGATCCATAAGTATTTCAAACGCAAGTTTTAGCTCATGCAAATACATGGCAAACTCAAACTGGCTCTACCAGCAACACACACTGTATGCATTATACGAACAAAAAGCAACTGATCAAGATCATTCAACAGCCGGATGGAAGGGAATCTCACTTCTGACACTTCTTGAAGCCCCCAAGTATGGTTACTTGGTGGTATGAGCCCAACGGAAGGAAATGGATAACATCCATAAAGTAAGCATGTCAGGAAGGAGATTAAAAAAACACAGCCCGGTGCACTAAAATCCCACTATAGGCAAGGTCCACAAAAGTTTTGACTAAGAAAAAAAAAGGTCCACAAAAGTGAGGAGCATTCTAGGCTATAGCTACAAATACATCAGCGTACGATTGCTACAGAGATATACCCTATGGTAGGGGTGAATCAACTAACTTAAGACGGTCAACATTCTGGATTTAAAGTTTAAATTAGAACTTCATTTCAATCTCAGTTAGTACAGATGGTTATATATATCAGAGCTAATGTGATGCAGCAATTTTGGACATGACACAAGATTGAGACTTGTTCTTGCACCTATAAGGTTTTCTCAACACAGGAAGCTAATAACTTTGAAAGTGACCTCATAAGCTCCATAATAAGTTTCTAATACAAACCTGCATATGCAGATACACATACTAGTTGCTCAACCAGGAAATTACAGTACGACTCGCGAAGAAGGCTTTCCACTAGACGACCATTAACTTGAAGAACACTGTCCAAGCATCGTAGAACAAGTAAATAAGTAAACAACAGAAATAAATCTTGGTGATGAATCAGATCTAAGTCACAGTGTCAACAAGAGTAGCACCATTTGTATAACTAATCACTTAGCTCAACTCATATTCGAAAGAAAACAAATTACCAACAGCAAGCCTGGCCATGTACTAGCAATTGGCAGGAAGCTTTTACCAGGTTTTATATGTACTATTTCTCTGAGTTATTACGATTTTGACACTGAAAATTTTGCAACAGAATAACTACTGAACATTTGTTTCCCAAGCCTCTGAAGTCTATGCTTTATTTACACGAATTTTCTGTCCTTCAAGCACCTGAAATAAATGAAAAGACATCAGACAAATATCCACAAGAGAATTTGAAAAGCTATCTTATGAATCAACCAAACAAATAAAAGCTTGCAAAGGATCCAATTTATTTACATGATGTTAACAATGTCCTGTTCTGTCCTAGTTGTTGAAATCTTTCTCTAGTTTTTCTTACTCTAATCTCCTTTCATTTGTTTAGCAAACATAAGTAATTTCATCCCGTGGAAGAAGACATACAGCGGATTCAAAAAATTATGATGAGACTGATAAATTTACAAATATAAGCAGACAACCTCTAAACGTCATCCTAGTTCACAGCACAAGCACATGAGGTGGTCATAAATATAAGATTTCATTCAATAACATGCATAGTAAACTTACCGCATCATTAAATGATGAAATGGCAGCTTCCACATCCTCTTCCGAAGAAAATGAAACAAATCCATATCCAGTGGACTTTGAGGTCCCAGGAACTCGAGATACCTTTGCACTTAGAACCTTTCCTTTCTCAGCAAAAAAATTCTTGAGGGTGTCTGAAGTTACTGTCTTTGCAAGATTACCAACATAAACTTTATGGGGACTGTCAACAAATTGGGATTCTTCGGCTTGAATAGACAAATCAATTTGTGGCAACGGCTTTTCAGTTACGTTTACTTTGATTTCACGACCACCAACCTCCTGTTATAGAATACATAAATGAAAACAATTGATCCTTCCAACCAATTTTCATGCAAGTGAAAGATAAATGCTAGTGGATCGGGTCTTGAGGAAACTTCTGTTATGACCATAAGCGTGAGTCTTACCGTGCCATTTAGTTTTTCGACAGCAGCATTTGCATCCTCAACAGTTTTCATCGTTACAAATCCAAAACGCCGACTCCTTCCCGACCATTTGTCATACATCACCTATTGAGAAAGCAACATGTTAATAATTTTCCAGACACATGCAGTTAATGAAGATAAGAAACTACGGCTCCCTAAAGTCCTGTAGTGCATAGGAAAAAAACCCTGATGTTTCTTTGGAGACTCATTTCGAAACTCAGGTTTTATGTATAGGCAGCCCAGCCATATGCAAAGAATATAATATCAGTCAATCAGCTTGCTTGAAGCCTGTTATCAGCTGGTCCTTTAACCAGCACATTGTAATGGCCACATTGGATTGTAAAGATAAGGAAGCTTGATGAAATTCACTTCACTATTACTAGTTGTAGTACATTTACTGCCAAACATTACCAAAAAAATAAGTAACAAAAATATTTGAAACGAGTTAGGCTGTTCAATTCAAACTATTAGCATATGGAACCTCCAACATAACTAAAACCAAGCCTTCATCAATTTAAATACAACATGACACCTCACGCTCCCCCAACTCTCAATCCAAAAGGAAGAGAAAATAAGAGAAGAAAAGAAACACACAAGGGCCTACTAAATTGTCAAAATCATTCTTCCAATTTTTTTCTCTCCCGTGAGTAGCGCTGGAATACCATGCATAATAAGGTCTCAATGGAGTAGGATGCTAATCCAATATTAAAAACAAAACCAAGAAAATAGCAATTGATACATGAACTAGTATTAATATTATGCATAATTAGGTATCAGTGGAGTATGATGCTAATCCAATATTAAAAAGAGATTTCAAACCAAGAAAATCACAATTTGCTCTTTTCCACCTACACTTTAAATTCAATACCCCTTCTTTTCCCAATTTTCCAAATTCCACTATTCCCTTTGCCATTCTAATAAACAAGAGTTCAACACTCAAGAAACTTAGTTTATAGGCGGTGAACCAGCAAAGTAATCCATAAATTCGTCCAGGCTGATATCAAGATCACTACCTAAATTTTGTTTATAAAGGCTTTCATAATTGATGAACGGCAGCAATCAAGAAGGAGAGCACCATAACTGTGGAGCAATTTTAGCTATGACAAAGCAAAAGCACAACTAGCACAGCATAATATGACACTCATGTTCATTGCACCACAGTATTCCCAGGATTAACACTTGCTCTTACAGAATGCATACTGCCCTCATATGTTGTCAAAAATTACTGTATGCTAGTCTTAGAAGCCAGGTTATATCAATACGGAAGAATTGTATTCTCTATTACCTCTTCACATGTAACCCAACATTGACTGAGCTCAACCGGGCTGGGGTAAAAGACAGCTTTGAATTTGGAATAATTGAGTATCGAGAATAAACTGAACCAAACCAACTTGGGTTGCAGATGTATGGATAAGACTGAACTAAAACCCAATCTATTACTATATAGTACGCTACTTCACCTAACTCCAATTGGTTATAGAATATAATCCCGTATCTCTTATCAGCACGTGGGAGAATAAAACCCAATCTAATACTACGTACTAGCTATTCCATTATGCTATTCTACCTAATTCTAATTGATTTTAGAATATAATCCCGTATTTCTTATCAACGCGTGGGAGAATTATATTCTCTAACATTACGTCACCAGGAATTCTAACCTCTACCGAGCATTTTCGACAAAACACGGGTACTTTTTGGCCATTTAACACCTCCTATGTGAGTGTTTGATTTCTATCTCTTCTTTCAACATGACAACTAGACATTTACATAGGATGCGATAAATGGACGATGAAAATAGGATGTTATATAACAACGCTAAAGAAGAAGAAAAATACCTCAGCCTTCTCGACTTGGCCATGCTCTTGGACAAGATTGAGGAGCTCATCGTTGGTGAGAGTACGAGGAATGTTTCCAATGTAAAGACGCCTGGCGAAGACGGACGAAGGGTCCTGCGTGGAGACCGAAGTTTCTTGAGCAACAACGTTGAGCCTTGTAGTTGTGGCTGTTAACCGTTGTTTGTAAGGTGAGAAAGTGAAGAAGTTGAGAGAGGGCTTTAGTTTAATGGTTTGGAAAGAGATTTTTGTTGGGTTTTGGAAGATGTTTGGGGAGAGCATAGAGGATGAGATTGTGGTCGCCATTTCTGTGTGAATCTGAAGGTGCTTTTGGTTTACTCACTGCGTGTCGAGGGACTTGCTTTACGGAGGAGACACTGGACAGAGTGAGGGGTTTATCACTTTATCCACTGCAATTAATTCTTCTTTTTTCTTTTTTTCTTTTTCCTTTTGTCTTTCTTTCTCCTTCATTTCTTTCATTTTTAACAAGTGCGTATTAGGCTCCGTTTGTTTGCCGTAAAATAATTTATTTGTGTAAAATATTTTTGGGGTAAAGTATTTTTCTGAAAAATAAAATATTTTACATGGCTCCGTTTGTTTGCCGTAAAATAACTTATTGAAGAAAAATATTTTACTGGAAAATAGAATACTGAAAAATATTTTCTGGTATTTGGATGTACGGTAAGTTCGGTAAAATGTTTTCTTATCCCAAAGGACATGAAAACATTTTACATAATTTTGTACTAGCCGTAATTGTTGACCGGAAAATATTTTACGGTTGACCAATTTTCCGGTATTACCAAACACTGTAAAATTAAGAAAAAGCAGCCGCAATTTTTGACTGAAAATATTTTACGGTTGACCAATTTTTCAGTGTTACCAAACACCGTAAAATCCGAAAAATGTTTTCCGGTAAAATATTTTACAGCAAACAAACGGAGCCTTGTATTATTTAGCTTTTACACATAAAAACGGATCTTAAAATTTCTCACATTTAAAATAAGAATTATTATTTCTTGCTTTCTATTTCTCTCTCTTTTCTCTTTTTTTTTTCTTTTTTCTTTTTCTCACAACAAGGAGGAACCAAAGCTAAACTCAATTAAACTTGTATATAAAAGGAAAAAAATAAGTTATATTAGAGTCAAAACTTAATCTAATAAAGTTCAAAATTTAAAACGAAACAATTTTGAAACTTTTGAGAAAAGATCTTTTACACACCAATTAATTAATATTGAATTAATATTATTTTATTTTGCCTTACAATATATATATATATATATATACAACATAACATTTTGTCTCTTAATAACAATATACAATTGTGTATTTTATAACCATTATACTAGATGTTTTCGTTAAGTGAAACACAAAGAGATTAAGTGATAAAAAATAAACATTATGGACGATATATTACACTTTCTATATATTGAATGAAGGAATGGTGAAGTGATATTAACTTGGAAAATATTAATAACACTTTATCCCTTTATCTCCTAATATTTACTTTGTATCACTTAATCCTTTTGGATTATTAGGTAAAAAGAAAGGGTATTCTTTTTACATTTCTAACTTTTGAACGATTACAAGGACATTTTCGTTAACTAAATCAGAACAAGGCTAAGTGACATAAAATAAATAATAAGGAATAGTTATATTGTATATACATTGTGGGAATAAATTGATATTAATCCAATATTTTGTAGTTAGTCGGTACGTTAAATACTAATTTTTAAAAGTTTAAACCCTTCTATTACAAGTTTTGAAGTTCATACCTTAAATTAATTTTATATTAGACTAAATTCAGACCCTAAAATCATCAAAAAAACGTATGTGTCTCGAACTTGAATTATGCTTTACAATTCTAAATAATTTTTTGCAATTCATAAGCTCTACTTAAATTATTATCACAGTTCTTGATTGACTATTTTTAGTTCTAAATAAACAATTTAACTTTCAGAATATTGTAAATATGTTCGTTCCTGTAACTGTCAAAAAAAAGGTATAATAGAAAGTCTACAAAAAAAAAAAGTCTACAAAGAGCTAAGGATTAGAAGGTACGTGGTCTGAAAATTGAGGAACTCCTAGGTTACTCTCGTTTTGATCAAGATTGATCATTGCAAGAGAATTTTGCAACCTAATATTAGATTTCGAGTGAATCCTGTTTATAGATATCATAACTTGTGTGTACATTGGCTGTTAAATCGTTGCATGAGCAAATCTTTAAGAAACTCTACAATGAATCAAATTCTAACCGCGTAACTCCACTGTTAAAAGATGATAAAAGGAATAAGACTTCCCCTAAAATAATCACTAAATAGCTTTATAAGGCTTACAACCTTATCTCAAAAAAACTTTTGAAGATTCAGTTTCTCAAGGGTGGTGGAATTGTGCGAAAAACGAAATTGGATAGTGTTCAAGACATTTCATCGCTAGGTAGTAAGGCTATCAGAGGCGGATCCAAATTTCTTTCCAGTAAAAGCGTTAACATATAATTTAACAATCATATAAATAATTTTTTTTTAGCAAAAACTAATTTACGTTTCCGGCTAAAATTAGCAGAGCTAGTAGGGTCTAACGGGGGTTACCACCTTACCTCATTTGATCTCCCACAGGGAGCTTTTCCTAGGGATAAATATTTATCTTGCTTATTCACTGTAGGAAGGTTTAGGCTTATTCATCAGGTGAATAACAAGGTTGCTCCAAGCTGAGAAAGGACACGCCAATAAGCTAGTTAAAGAGATCATTTCAAGCATCTCTGCAAGCTGACACAACTTAACAAGAAGCATTAGCTCATGGGGAAGCTCTTCAGTCCGGTAAAGCCGGACGTTCAAGGTCCGGCCAGGCCGCATTGAATAATTTTCATAGCTCATCATGCAAACAATTACAGATGCTCGGCTGCCTAACAGAAGAGGTCCATTCACCAGCCAACGTTCTATTGCTTCTGGTGCTTCTGTTCCTCAATCTCTCAATGCCCCAACCTTCACTAGAAACACCAGAAAGAAAGGAGAGATAGAGAGCTATATCCAAAAATAAACAGGTAAATCATGAAGATGTTATATAAACTGGAGTAGTGAGTACAACATTTGCTTTAAGCATCCTAAATTTTTATACATCCAACCACATGAAAATAATACCATTCAAAGCCAACGCATTTTAAATCGAAACTTGATCCATTGACTAAAAGCACGGCGAACCAAGAGCAACAGTTGGCATTTTGACTTCTCTTCACAAAGATACTACAAGCAGTGACAAAACATATAAGTTACTCTCTGCACTAGCCTCTATCTGTCAGTCAGTTTCTTAAAAGATATGGAACCTTCTTAAGGCCTTGATTGAATCATCTATAATGTGACACAAAACCGAAGCCATCTGGAAAAGTATGTAAAGAGTTACTTCACAAATGGAATCCCAGAAGGAACCCGTCTGGCATAGTCCTCATACTGTGAACCAAAGAACTGCCTCAAGAAATACTCCTCATACGGGATTCGCTGAAAGAAGAAGCGCCAAACAACAAAGGCAAAGGCAATGGTTGATATAGGGTTACAGAGCATTATTTGAGTACCAATAGACCAGATGAAGAAGCCAGTGTACCCTGGATGACGAACATATCCATAGACTCCATGAGTAACCAATTTGTGATGCTCCTCGTGATGTATCTTGATGAGGTGAGTAAAGGCCCGACCAGCAGTTATGATAGCCAACTTCCTTATAATTTCCCCGAAAATAACCAGTGCAAGACCCATATTGCTTATCCACCAATGTTCTTTCAGCCCAGGGAAGAAATAAATTTCAACTAAGTACTCTATGAATGAGACAATCATTGCCAGGATATATTGTTTGCTGATCAGAAGAGACTTAAGAGATACATTTGATTTCCCGTGAATGCCAAGTGCAAGAATGTATTCAGAAACATGAAAGAAAATTATGGCAAAGAACATTTGCAATAATTGCTTGCATGCTGTGTAGCTGAAAATCTCCGACATTTTTGGCAAACTAACCAAACAACTCTCTGTTAAGAAAAATTTAGTGAGATTTTACAGTGTGGTGTTTACAGAGAGCATGGACCAGGATTTATAACGTTCTATATTTTACTGCAGACCTGAAACTGAACCAGAGCTGTGGCAAAATAGTACTATAATCTGGGCTTCTATCTCACCAAAAAGATTCTTCACATGTGACATTTCCTGTGAAATATGAATTACCACATATAAGGGACAGATAAATAGAGCAAAACTAAGGGCTGAATATCATCATTAAATGGTTAACCGGTAGACAGAAGTACAAACACGTGAGTGTGTATCTCACTAAAGTATAAATACTATTTTTGACATTCACAGCAGATCATTGAAG